>JALAZF010000239.1:4800000-7200000 GCA_022829125.1 Lathyrus tuberosus | reverse complement strand
TCAGTTAGAATAAATTTGTTGGATTTACAGACAAACCGGTCTACATTTAATTCAAAATCTAACCAAACGCTGTATTTTTCCAATATGTTTATTTCACGCTTGTTATTTTGGTGTGTTCATTTTATTTTTTCGAGCACTTTTTTGCCCGACTTTTTATTTAGTTTTTTAATTATTTTAATTTATTTTTAGTTAAATAATCATTTAATTTATTTAGATTTAATTAGATATTTAATTTAAATTTAAATTTTTTATTAATTAATTTTATTTTTAATTTGTTTATTAATATTTTCTTTTTTTATAAAAAAACACAAAAACATCCTATTTAATTAATACTTAATTATGTTTCTCCTTCTAAAAACACAAAAACATAATATTTAATTCTTTTTATTTTTTGTCTCATTATAAAAAACAAAAAAACATTGTGTTAATTGTTATTATCATCCTTGTCTATTTTCTAATCCTATATATATGCATTAGAAAAAACAAAAAGGACAAAAAAAAAATAACCATATCACCAACTGCTCAATATCTACCTACGTTCACCTCCAAACTCAGCTCCGACGACAACACCGCCGCACTCCAACGTCTCAGCCGCCGTTATTCGGTCCACTTCCTCTCCCCTCTTTATCTCTGCATTTTTTATTCTTGTTTTTTCTCTTTTCCATCTTACTATTATTGAGTTTGAACATAAAAATCATTAATAAATCATTATTCATGTTTGTGTGTGGTTTAAAACAATATTTTTTTTTATTTTTTATAAAATGGTAGAAGGGAAGCTTTTTAGTTGTTTCAAGTAGAAAACGTTGATGGGTATTGTTTTATAGTTAATGCCTTGTCTTTTGTATTTATTTCACTTGATTGAAATTTGGATTGATAAATATGACAGATATGTTTATTTATTTTATTTTTGTTTACATTTTATTTTATTTAGAATTATTTGTGTTTAGATTGGATTAGACCCAATTCTCTTTTCTATGTTAACACCCTTCATTTTATCATGTACCATTCACTTGTATTTGGTTATTATTATTATTATTATTATTTTATTTTTGTTTAAATTTAGATTAGTAATTTAATAATTAGTTATAGTTAAATTAGTTATTTAAACTATTAGCTATTTGATTTTTTAGTATTAATTTTTAGAATATAATTAATTAGTTTTTAACTAGAATTTAATTAGTTAATTAGTTTTTTTTTAGATTTTAGTTTAATTAGTTAATTAGTTCTTTAATTAGATTTTGGTTTAATTAGAATTTGGTTTAATTAGATTTTATTTTTAGTTAATTCTTAAATTAATCTTGGCAATCCTCGATTTGTTTTTAGTTAATTCTTTATTTCATTTTTTAATTTAATTCTTGATGCCTGGGCTGTGATTAAGTCTCGTTTTTTATGCCTATTTCGTTCGACGATTTCTCAATATGTTCCCAAGGAAAGGATCACTCTCGTTGACTGCCACGTCATGTTTAGGATAGCCTTGTCCACCGTTCTCTTGAGACTTTGTTAGAATCTTACCCTTTCATCCTAGCCTTAGGATTAGAGTAGTCGTACTCTATGTGAGTGTCTTGCCATGGATACTTACCTCCCTTTTAACCTAGCCTTAGGTTTAGAGTTTCTTAACTCTATGTAGGTGTTTTGCCATAGACACTTACCTCTTCCCTTTGGAACCTTGACCATAGTTAAGAGTTCCTCACCCTTATTGAGGGGAACTACGAATGCTCTGATTCCATTCCCGTCAGGATACGTAGGCACGAGATGCGGTGTCTTGGCGAGCATACTTAGAAATAACACCTTATGTTCCCCTTTACCTTTTCTTCACCTTTAGCATACAAAATAACAAATAACACAATAAAACAAGTGGCTCCTGTAGAGTACTACAGATACTTAGGATGCTAGCACCTTCCCTAGGTATAACCAACACCCGAACCTTAGATTTTCTTTTGCTTTGCATCGCATTGCATACTAATGGGTTATTCATTCTTTTTCCCTTCCCTTGGATAAATTAAAGATCGGTGGTGAATTAAGATTTATGATTTAAGTTAATAAATAGCTTGATATCCGATTCTCACCGCGACAGATGGGAATGTTGGAATCATCCTTTATGTCCATTATTATGAAGTCAGTATGATGTAAAATTAACCTATTCGAACGGGAAAATTCTCTAGCATACCTACAGGAAATTTGACAGAACGGTCAGCTAGTTGTAGAGACATCCTTATTGGTCTTACTTCTCCTAACTTGAGTTTTTCGCATATTGAAAGGGGCATTAGACTAACACTAGCTCCTAAGTCGCATAGTGCTTTGTCTATGACACATTTTCCGATTACACATGGTATGAAAAAACTACCTGGGTCTTTTAGTTTCAGAGGCATATTGTTTTGAATTATAGCGCTACACTCTGCAGTAAGTGTAACAGTTTCATTATCCACTAGCTTTTTCTTATTAGATAAGATCTCTTTGAGGAATTTAGCATACGAGGGCATTTGTGTAATAACTTCTATAAAAGGGTATAGTGATATTAAGTTGCTTAAGAAGCTCTACGAATTTCTTAAATTACCCTTCATTTTTAGGCTTAGCAAGTCTTTGAGGATAAGGGATAGGTGGTATATATGATGGTGGAGACACATATGGTTTTTCTTTCTCTACGGCCTCTTCATTTTTTTCATCTTCCTTACCATCGTTTTCTTTATCTGATTAGTCGTCCATTGTCGACTTTTCAGTCTCTTTTCCAGATTTTTGATACATGGATGGGTTTTGGATTCTAGGATCTACCGGTCCATTTAATTATGTCTCACTTCGCAATGTGATAGCGTTTGCATGACCTTTGGGATTAGGTTGCGGTTGGCTAGGAAATACTCCGGCTAGGGCTGCTGTTGATGCTTGTTGTTGGGCTACTTGAGAAATTTGGGTTTCTAGCATTTTGGTATGGGTAGCCATTGCATCAAGCTTAGTTGCCATTTGCTTCAGCAATTCACTCATATGTACGTTTTGGTTGGTGAACTCTTTGTGTTGTTGAGTTTGTTGCGATGAAATTTTCTAATAACAGCTCAATGTTTGACTTCCTATGTGCTTGAGGAGCAGCGGGGGCTCCTTTCTAATAGCCTGGAGGGACAACAGGGGCTTGAGTTGGAGCGAACAAAGCATTATTGCTCTTGTAGGAAAAATTAGGATGGTTCATCCAGCTAGGATTGTAAGTGTTTGAGTACGGGTTTCCTTGGGCGTAATTTTCTTGGTCGGTAGGAATACCAGCCAATAGATGACATTCAGCGTTACTGTGCCCAGGGGTTCCACATAATTCACAATTCGGTGTCACAGCAGCCACGGTGGCTGCTGGAGTTACAGTCAAACTCTCAATTTTTTGAGTAAGCGCATCCACTTTAGCACTAACACGGTCTAAACTGTTAACTTCGTAGATTCCGCTCTTCTGAGTAGGTTTTTCTGCAAGAGTTCTCTCACCTCCCCATTGGAAGTGTTTTTGAGCCATGTTTTCAATGAGTTGATAGGCGTCTTCATAAGGTTTGTCCATTAGAGCGCCGCCAGCCGCAACGTTCAGATTTAACTTGGTGTTGTACATAAGACCATTATAGAAAGTATGGATTATCAACCATTGTTCAAGTCCATGGTGCGGACAGAGCCTCAGCATGTCCTTGTATCTTTCCCAAGCATAAAAAAGAGATTCATTGTCTTTCTGCCTAAATCCGTTGATTTGGGCTCTTAGCATAGCAGTTTTGCTATCTGGAAAGTATCGGGTTAAGAAGACTTTCTTCAACTCGTCCCAAGTAGTGATAGAGTTGGATGGTAGAGACTGGAGCCAAGCTCTAGCTTTATCTCTTATAAAGAAAAGAAAAAGATGTATTCTTATGGCTTCATTACTAACACCATTTGCTTTTACGGTGTCAACGTATTGCACAAACATAGATAAATGAAGGTTCGACTCATCTGTAGCACTCCCAGAAAATTGGTTCTATTGAACGACTTGTAACAATGAAGGTTTTAGTTTAAAATCATTTCGTTCGATGGCAGGGGCAACAATGCTATTATGAAGTCCATCCTGCGATGGAACAACGTAGTCCTTGAGAGGACGGTTCAGTGGATTCTCAGCCATGGGAATTTTTAATTCTGGATAAGGAATCTCAGGTTCAGGAAGATTATACTTAATTCGGAATTCATTGATTCTGCGTCTTAAATTAATAAAACATTCAATATCGTCAATTGGCTGCTCTAACTTGTCGCCTTGAGAGCGAGTGTTTGACATAGAATCGACGAAATAGGAAAAAGGAAAATTTGTTGCCTTAGTCTATACTGCGCAACAACGGAATCACAATATTGACTAAATTAGTCCTCGGCAACGGCGCCAAAAACTTGATCGCGACTTTACGAGTCTAACGGAACCTACTTGCAAGTATATAGTCTATCGCGTAGTTTTAAAAGATATCGAACCCACAGAGACTAATAATCAATCTACCGTTATCTATTGATGCTGTGTAAAGCTAAAAAGGTTAAAAAGGTTAAGACGGGAACAAAAATCGTGATTAACTAAAGGTATGGAAATTATCATAAAAAGAGGTCGGAGTATGGATTCCGCGTTCCTAAGGGACTTCATAGATTTTAGGCACCAATTATGATTAAATACATTCTATAGAAAATATCGGTTTAAAGACACTGTCTCACACTCTCACCCTATCGACTGAGCCACACTCTCTAACCACAGGATTTTGCTCTCGCTCGCACATTTTAATTAGAAAGCATATTTTGAAAATCAATAAGATCCTAATCGATACCTAAAGCGCTCTCGCTGTTTTTAGGATCGATGCCTAGTATCCACTACCTGGTTCAATCCTCACACTCTCGCGCTATTGGCTCGAACCTTAATTTGCTACTCACTCTCGTGATGAAACAATAAAACATACAATTGGAAAATCAAACCAAAACAAAATTTTAAACATAAATTCGCGCATATTATTTTCTACTGAGTCTCGCCGGTAACGACGGTCCTCATACGCCGAACTCAGACAGAATTAGAAATACATTATTTCAAATGAAAACAACGTAAACATGGCATTCAAATTTGAAGACAACATTATAACAAGTAAAACAATGCAATAATTATACTAAAGTAAAAGCGGTAAATGTAAATCTGTAAATTAAATGCATGAAATTAAACTTGAAGAAGTAGCTACTTTATTCCGGCAAGATTTGCTTCGATCCAAGAGTACAAAGAAGTAGAAAAATAAAAACCAGAATTCTTGTGACAATACCTCGTGTCATACCCTAATTTTTTACCCCCAAGATGCCACCACATTTGCATCATTGGCATAACATTCATCATTACATGTATACATATCTTTATACATCACTAACCCATCACAAGTACAAGATATGTGTGCTTACTTGCTTCACAGGTTAGGTGATCCCCCTAAAGCTCAAGCAGATGAATTATCAAGGCATAAGCATCATATTCAACACCACAAGTCCCTTTGTCATCCATAAAGATCAAGAGTTTTTCTCTCATCAATAATCAAGTGCAAAATTGCATTATGACAAGCTCATCAAGCCTCAAGACCCTTAGTACACCATAATTAGGGTTTTGACCTAATTCAGTCCCTGGTTTGACTTTTGAAGCAATACATGATCCCAAACCTCAAGATATGTTTCAAGGACCTCAAATACCTCATATTAATGCTTTTATATGATTGGATTCACCCAAAGGACTTGATTTATAAGCAATTCAAGAAGTTAAAATCATCTAGTCCCCAAGCTAGGGTTTTTAATAAAAAGTCAAATGTACCTTTGACTTTGGACCAAGACATGATCTCAAGCCTTGGGACATGACTCAAGACACTCAAAATAACCTTTGGAGTCCATCCATGATGTTCAAAAAGCCCAAGGGTTTGATTTCATAAAGGATCACAAAGTTCAAATTTCATCTGATACAAAAGTTAACTGTGGTTAAAATCAAGTTTGACTTTTGGAGTTTTTGGTCAAACATAGTCTCTTCAAGTCAAGAATGATGTTAATATGTGATTTTGATCATGGTTGATCAAGAAAAATCAAGAAATGTGAGTTTACTTGTAAAAAGGGGAACATTGGAGAAGTTGAATTTTTTTCTAAGTTATAAAATTTAATGATTTTTAACCTACTTTGCAAGGGCGTAACTTTCAAACCAAGTAACCATTTTCTTTGATCTAAAGATTAACTTGAAGAGCTTGTTACATACTAAAACTTTGTCCTTGAGGGTGGATTCCCAAAAAATGCATAGATTTTAAGATATAAATGTTGCGGTGAAAATCAGATAACAAATTATTAATTAATTTGCATCATTTTCTTTTACAACCGACTTTGATTTATCCAAAGGAAAGGTTCAAGATCGTTAGAAAAACCTAAAGGGGAGAGATCTAAGGTTCGGGGGTTGGTTACGCCTAGGGAAGGTATTAGCACCCTAAACGTCAGTAGTACTCTACGGGAACCTCTTGTTAAATGTTATCTTATGTTTGCTAAAGTTTCTATGCTAAAGGTTGAAACCCTAGGGGTTAGTATCTAAGTATACTCGACAAAACATCACACTTTGCGCCTACGTATCCTCGGGTGTAGAATCAGAGTATCCGTAGTTCTACTTCTACTGAATGGTTGACTATGGTCAATATTCAGAGGGTAAATGAGTACAAGCTCATTGTAGAGTTTAAGAACTCTCTAAATCTAGTTTTAATGGACCTATGTTATGTTTTAGTCAGTAGGGAAAGTGAGTATTCATTAGGATGAATATCACTAAGAGTTTAAGAACTCTCTCCTAAGGCTAGTTGTGATTTCTATGGCTCTGATGAGGCCAAGAAATGTGAAAAGTATAAAACAAATACTTATCGGCGACTACCGGTGCGACGAAATCCAAGGTAAGATTCTGTAACTTTACTCTCCTTCTTTGACCACACTAAGCCTTTTTTCTACTTCTTCTGAATTGTCCTGGGCTTGATCTGTTTGAACTTCTTCTTCTCCACTTTCTCTGAAACGAATTGGGCTTGTATGGTCGGTCTAATGAATTAGATTGATGTTGAATCGAAGGTAGTTTCAGAGTTGAAGGAATAGATAGAGTCAGAGAGAGGTTTGAAGAGGTTTCGAAGAACAGGCTCGGAGAGATGAAGGTGTCGGGTCGAGGAATTAGGAAATGCTTTTTCTGTACTTTGAATTCTTGACTGGTTTTGTAAACTGGGGAATTTGAATTACTGGATTGAGTCTGTTAGGGTGAGGTGGAAAATAAACTCTTATTTTCAAGGGATTCAAGTGTAATACTGTGGTGGCGATGAGGTGTGTGGTTCACGACATGAGGGGAGAGTCTTGGCCTTTGAGAAAATTGGTGGATGATTAATGTAGTTTGGAAGGTGAGCTTTGGAGGTGGATTGGATAAAAACCTTGTACTACATGATGAAGGTGGAGTAGTATGGTTATGGCTCAGTGCGCGTTGTTCTTGGAGGTTCGTGTGAGAAATGGCTTGTATTGTTGTTGACAGTAGCAGAGGTTAGAGCTTCTGTGATGGAGGGAAAAGTTGAAAGAAACAGGTTATGTTGTTGATTGGTCAAAAGAAACAGAACAAAAACTCTCATTCTCAGGAAGCATGTTACGATGAGACATGATGATACTTTGTTGGAGTTTTGTTGAAGTGCTTGAAAGGTGTTGTGTGTTCTGTTTGCTTGAATGGTGGTGAGACGGAATGCGGCGATATCATCCTCATTATTGAAGCGTTGCAGCCGCAAACAGAACAAACAAAGGGTGTGAAGGAGTTTGTTTGAGGAAGGAACAAGTGTGTTGTGGCCTTGTGTTGTTTGTGGTTATTTACATCAGATGGATGGAGTTTAGAGAGGATTGTTGTTATTGTTGCGTGAAAGAAAGGAAGGGTGGACGTAGGCGCTATGAGTTGGTCAGAGATAAGAGAGTTGTCATGGGGAAGCTTCCCACAACAGAGTTTGTGTGTGTTGATCGCAGGGAGATGGTTTTTTTTGCTGTTGTTTCAGAACCAGGAGGGTTTTACGTTGAAGGTTGTTTTGGCCGTTTTTTTCCCCCGTCCCGCTGTGTGGTTCTCCCCCCTTTTATTGTTGTAACTTCTCCCTCTTACCAGAACCTGTTTCCTCAATTTTAATTTTGAATTTATGATTGTTGTTGTGTTGTCTTTTTCACTGTAGATGGAGCGTACGGTTTGCGCAGGTTTACGTTGATGTTGCAGAGCAGGAGAAAGCAGCATAGTGGCATGAGGTAGTGGACAATGGTTTTGGTACGGTAGCAGGGTCTTTTGGAGTTGTATGTGAGATGCAAGCTTGTTTTTTTGGTATAACTGTTGTAATATGTGGGCCTAAGAAAATGGGCTTTGGTTGTAATAATATATTTTGTGACAAAGAAAAATGTGATGGATTAAAATGGGGAATTAGGAATAAATCTGGATTTTGGTTTTGAACAATTGAATTGTTTTTTAAATGGATTTTTTTTGGGATGAGATTGGATAGAAGTTGATTTGAAAAAAAAGATAATAATTACGGTTTTAAATTGGAATGACCTTATCTGAATTAAAAAGGAAATTGGGAATGGATTTTGAAAGTAAATTGAAAAATGGTTTATGGTTAAAGATAAATGGATGATGCTTCCTTTTTTAATAATATGATTAATAAAAATAATAAACTAATTAATATTCTAAATTAAAATTAGTAAAACAAAAAGAATAATTAATCTAATTATCTAAATTAATTTTTGAAATTAAGTTAAACTAAGATTAAATATAAATGAAATAAAAAGGCCATATTGGATATAAATTAAAATAAAGACAGATAAAGATATTGAAATAAATATTAAGTTAAAATAGAGAACAATAAATAAAACATCAACTAGCAGAAAAATGAGGGTAAAATTTGGGGTACAACAGTTGCCCCTATTTAAATATCTTTACCGGATGACACGAGAGATGAAGATCCTCATGGAATCAAAAGTGAAAGATATTTAAATACAGATAACCGAAAATTTTGCCCTCAGATGCACACACATGCAATGCAACAGACATGATGCCAAGAAGATGCAAAGATGCAGACACGACAAGGCGCCAAAAGGCAGACAGGAAGCAAACACAAGATGAGCTTCACTGGGAAGGACGAAGGTTAGTATCCATGAGAAACACCTCACTAGGGATACAAGATAACCAACAAAAGAGACCCACCAGGGAGACTCCAAAGAAACACTGGGGAAAAGACCACAGACAAACTCCACTGGGGAAAGATCCGGGGAGATAGACAACTGGGGACGAACAAACCCAAATTCTTCCTGGGCCTGAAACCAGGAAGAAAATCCTGATCACTGGGGACCAGTCAAAAAGACAGACAACCAAGCAATGACTTCCCGGGGATTCTACACCGAAGAGTTCAAAATGGGATCTTCAAGAAAAGCCAGGAAGACAGAGACAAACTCTGCGCACCAACTAGGAGTCTTAAAGTTATTTTTTTCAAGAATCCAAGGTAAGGGTTCAATGTCCGACACGATTCGAACAAGAACGGTTTTAAAATAAGAAGGCAGTGCTTGACACGATTCAAACAAAGTCCAAGTTCAAGTTTGACACGATTCAAACGAGAACAGTTTTAAAATAAGAGGCAGTGTCCGACACGATTCGAACAAATACTCTGTTCAGGTTTGACACGATTCAAACAAGAACAAGTTTTAAAACACGAGACGATGCTTGACACGATTCAAACAAAGTCCAAGTTCAAGTCTGACACGATTCAAACGAGAACAGTTTTACAAAATCTTTAATGTTAAACTTCTTGGGGAACAGCAAAAGGTTTAAAGATTCAAATTTGGCGCGCAAAGGTTAAGACCGAACAAGCACGATACAAAGCAAACCGGGAATGTCTTTACTTCATTGGGGAATAAAGACAGGCACAAACAAAAGACCACAAGCAAAGCAAAGCACAAGGATGCAAAAATGCTAGGGTATGATGCATATGCTTAGCTATATGCTAGAAACGACGCGAACGACGCAAAACAGGAAAGAAGAAAGGATAACACAAGCCAACACCCTGAAACCCAAACGTCAAGGATAACCGGGGCCATCTTCTTTTCTCTGGAGATGGCAGATCCATGTCAAAAAATACAGTACTAATAACTCTTCCTGTACCAACTTGATTCATAAAACATCTTAATACTAGAGTAAAACTTAGTTCATCTTTGTGTTTTCTAAAAACTTTTCCGCTTCCAAGAATCAGATGAAAATGATGAAGTTATTGTATTCAAAGACCAATAACAATTCTAGTGACTAAGAATTCTGCCGTCTAACAGCTGACTTCTCTGGGGACTCTTGCATAAAGAGCTGGGGTTTAAATGGGAACATGGTTAATGAGTCAAGAATAGACTCTGGTACTCAAATAAGAGTTGGTTGAGATAACACATAATCTGCTTCATGAAGGAAAACTGGTAGGAGCCAGAAAGGTAACCTCATTGGAGATAGAACCAAGAAATGGGCTCCAATAAAGGTATCTAGAATGATTGATCATCAAGGCTAGATGACATTCTAGAAAGGATCCGCAATGAAGGTTGAACCGAAAAACGGTCTTCACTGGGAAAAGACATCCAAAGTGATGGAACAACAGGTTCAAATATGACCGGTTGGCCCTTTGGAAAAAGAAGAACCTTATTGGAGATTGAACTAAGAAATGGGCCCCAATAAAGTATCTAGGATGATTGATCATCAAGTCAAAACATGACTAAATGACATCCTAGAAACACCTCTAAAGTGATGGAACAACAGGTTCAAGTATGACCGGTTGGCTCTTTAGAAGTAACCTCTAAAGTGATGGAACAACAGGTTCAAGTATGACCGGTTGGCGCTTTAGAAGTAACCTTGTTGGAGATAGAACCAAGAAATGGGCTCCAACAAAGTATCTAGAATGATTGATCATCAAGGCTAAACGCGACTAGATGACATTCTAGAAAAGATCCGCAATGAAGGTTGAACCGAAAAACGGTCTTCACTGGGAAAAGACATCCAAAGTGATGGAACAACAGGTTCAAGCATGACCGGTTGAAACTTTGGAAAAAGAGACCTTATTAGAGATAGAACCAAGAAATGGGCCCCAATAAAGGTATAGAATCTGATAAGTTAGTACCGGAGTTGCATAACTGAAGATAAGGCTTCCTGGGGAATACCTAATTACGGTTGCGAAGAGGTTGAATAGTACCAGAGATAGATAAGCTGCTTATAAGAGACTGCCAAGCTTCTTCAAGAGATTGCTGCTTCAAAGATATGTTGATATCACAACACTGCTGGAGAAATAATTATGTCTTCAATGAGGATCTTGTGAAAGATTCTTCTTGCGAGACACGATGCAAAATAAATGCACGTTCAAAGATAGGTTCAGAAAACCACCCATGCCCGGGACCAAAGTTCAATCTAGGAGCAAGCTAGAAAGAAACGGTCAAACAAGACTCCAATTGAGGAATGAACTCAAATGGGGATTTATCTTATCCAATCGTGGAAAAGATAACTTAACCAACCATCATCCACGAGGATAAAATTCTGTGGGGAATTCAGGAAAGAATGGGCACTTTATGCCTAAGGGCTGACAACTCTATTGAAGAGAAAAGACAAACCCAGTCACTTGGGGAGGAAAACCGCCAAAGTGAACCCAAACAGGAAAACACCAGAACAAGAAGCAGAAATGCTAAAATGGTATGCATATGAGCTTATGCCATGCTTATGCTTATGTTGACAAAACAGACAAGCGAAATCGGAGATGAAGAAAATGTCTCGACAAGGATACCCAGCCAAACTCAAAGGGCTGGACCAATACCGGGGGTGAAGAAGAATCTTCAACTTCATTGGTGAAAATATTATTCCACTTGAGGTACAACGTCATGAGGATTGCCATCATGAGCTTGATTTCTTTGTTGGAGGAGAATCCATGGAGAATTGTCAAGATTAGCTGAAGTAACAGTTTACTGGGAAGCTAGAAAAAGATATCACAAGAACAGAGTAATCCTGCATTCTGACTTATATGATGATCATCTTCAAATCTTATCTGCCTCAGGCTAAGACGATAACAAGAGGATTTTATAGGAGGATTGGCATACAAGGTGTTTCAATATCTTCAAACTCTTGGAGAGATCTCGGCGTAATTGCCCCAGATTAACGGCATTCACACAACAAGGTCCTTGAACTTGTTTCAGACTGATTTCTGTGAAAGAGATGCCCCAACCTAATTGGCCTCTTAGAGATTTACCGAATCTCGACCTGACTGCCCCTGATTAACTGGTTTGTGAAGATAAGTCATCAAAAGGATTTCACAGAAGAATTGACGCACTAGATGCTTCAATGTCTTCAAACTTTTGAAAAGAAATGAACTTAGACATGGTAGCCCCTGTTCAACTGTATTCGTAATACACAAATGGTAGTAGAAACGACTGGGGGAACAAAACTTGCCCCTGCTGATAGGTCACCGGAGTCCATACTTGTCATAAGATGACCTTAGGGAGACTTGCCCCAATATTCTGAATTTGCAGAATTCTGCCTCTGATTTGTCAACTCTTGGGATAATAGATTGGCAAACTTCACACTTGGTTGCCCCTGACTGAGCCAAATTCCCTTTATCGAGTTCAATTCCTTGACTGACCGCGTCTGTTGGGATTCCTCGATATCGAATGGTATTGCAAACAAGTGTTGTTCATTTAAAATTGGCAAAGTTTAATGCAAAGTTTGAAACAAAGCTTTGATAAAAAAACGCACCGTGAAATGATTAAATAGTCAAAAACAAAGGTGGGTCTAGTCATTAAGGAAGTGACCAACACACGCGAGCAACAAAGATTATTAGGAGTCAGGTTACTCAACCTTGCTGTAGTATGCCTTTCAAAACAACCTTACCTCAATTAGGTCTTTTTAGGGGTTGTAATGTGGTATGGCTCATGGTTTATGAAACAAAAGATAAAGGTTCAAATCCTACGCTCAGTTAACTCAAGATATACGTTCAAATCTCCAAAAGTAGGAAGTCACTTGATTTGAAAGCTGACTGGCGCCTTATATGAAGCACTCGTGTTTGAATGCATAACCGAGTTAAACTGGGAACTACCCTGCCCCAAGGTTGAAATTTAAGGTTTTTGTTTTGTGTAAGGAAAGAAAACTCCTACTTCTAGGCTCGAAGGGGTTAACAAGGGATGAATTGAAACAATGCCTTACATCCTCGGCGAGGTTAATTTGAAAATATACCACAGCAATTATGAACATGACGTTTTCATCATCCTCCCTAATCTTTGTTTTGACAAAAGTTTGAATAAAGGGAGTGAAACAAGGTAAATATTTTTTATATGAGCATGAAAGTAGATGAGTGAAACGAATGGAATTAATCCAAAAGATGCACAAACACTTCATTAATCTTGCCAATTTGAAAGTACAATAAAGCTTATAAGTAAATACAAATTCAAAGTGCAAAGGAGATACAATAAAATTGCTGAAACAGCAAAAAGATTGCCAGCTTTAGGGAATCAAATACAGAAAATCAAAGAGGAGCTCAATCACAGTCCATCTTTCTCTTGATACATCCTCTACAGCATTACTTATCTCATGAGCGGGTAAGGATTGTTCTTGATATTAGGCTGGGAGCCATCGAAAGACAAAATGTTTCTCTCCACTAAGTCTTTCACAATATGCTTCAAAGAAAAACAACCTTCTAGATTGTGGCCTAGTGCACCTTCATGGAATGCCCAATGAGCCTTGGGATTGTAAGACGGTGGAATCAGATCAGGAGGTGGGCCTGATGACCTTGTAGTTATTAATCCTTGTTGCATCAAAACAGGATACAATGCTGTATACGTCATAGGAATGGGAGGAATCGGAGGCCTTCCACCCTTTCTTTTGCCTGGAATGTTCTGACGAGAAACTTGAGTCCGTTGTGAATAAGCAGGAGCGTTGGGCGCTCGTTGATACATTGGTGGTTGAGGAACCGGCTGATAACCAGAAGCTCGGTGGTTGAATGTTGGCGTAATGGTGGCCTCATAAGGTTGCTGAACAGAATAACACTGTTGTTGCTGCTGACGTTCCCAGAACTTATTTTTCTTCTTTTTGTTTGTCATCACTGTACTGGTTTCTCCTTCCTTTTTGAAGGATTTCTTGGCATCATCACTCAAACTATCTGCTCTCTTGGTCATTTTTCCACTCTTCAGACCAAGTTCTACTTTAACCCCCACAACAACAATATCGGAAAAATTAGCAGCCACGCTACTGATCATCCTTTCGTAGAATTCCGGTCTCACCGTGTCGACAAGCCAATCAGTTAATCCTTTTTCAGATAAAGGTGGCTCTACCTGTGAAGCCAACTCTCTCCATCTTTGTGCATACTCCTTAAAAGACTCGGTATCGCGCTGTGACATACTCAGTAGTTGTCTACGATCTGGCGCCAGGTCCATGTTATATCTATAATGCTTTACAAAAGCATCAGATACATCTTGAAAGCGTTGGATCCTAGATTGGTCCAAAGTCAAATACCACTTTGCGGCAGCCCCTTTCAAACTATCTTGGAAGCAGTGGATCATCAACTTATCATTATCCATAAATGCAGCCATTCGCTAGTACTACATGACCAAATGCGACTTAGGACAGGTCACACCTGAGTATAGGTCGAAATTGGGTAATTTGAACTTGGGTGGAATTACCAAGCCTGAGACTAAGCACATGTCTTTAACATTAGTACTAGATACATTGCTCCTCTCCATTGCTTCCAATTTCCTCCGCATTGTCTCTACACTTTCCTTTAACCTTTCATGTCGATTATCCCCTTCTTCGGACATATTGACATGATCATGAACTGGATGTGGATTCTGAAAAACTGGGTGCATCTGGGCTTGTACTGTTGTTGGAGTGAAGGTAGGAATAGCTTGAAAAGCCTCATTAACCAAGGGAACAGTTTGTTGAGTAGAAGTGACAGCTGGAGCACGCATAAAGTTAAAAGGCATGCCTAAAGTGGGGTTCACAATAGTAACGGGAGGTTCTACAGTTGTAGTGATAATCTCGGAGACCACCGTCGCTTGTGTACCCATCCTTGCACTCATAACTTGAATTGCTTCCAGAATCTGCCCCATTCCTCCTCGGAGCGCACTCAATTCATTGTTGACTCTGTCCATTTCACCGTATTGTTCAGACATCCGTTGTCGATTTTAGGCTCGGGTGACAATTCAAAGACGATTCTGAAGGGAAAAGGACGACATAAGACGAAGACAGAGAGGAAATGCACATGCTATGATGCAAATGAGATGCTAATGCAAGCCAAATGGTTTCAAGGAATTCAAAGGCAAGTTGTAAACAACTCGGAAAATTGAAGAGTTTTTGTTTTTTTAAAATCCAAGCTCTGTTGATTTTTGAAAAGGAAACAAACATTAGAGTTCCTCGAAACCAAAGGGCTAAGAATGCTTGAATGTATGGATGCATAAAGCACACAGACACAAACATATGTACACACAACAAAATAAACAAACCCTAGGTTTATAGGTCTCATGAATGGAGCCAAGGTCTACCCATCCCAAAAGGTATGTACTACTGGTTTTCATCTGCTGAACAAGGTTCTAAGAAGTTCCCAGAGTCGGCAACCCATCTTTCGGATTTTAAAGATTTCCCAGATGACTTGGTAATCAATAAAATTCTCAAGAGGATCTCGTCTGAGCGTAGTATCGCGTGACAACCAATTCAAAAATAGACTCCATCATGGTCTCCGCACTACATCCTAAAAGGCTTAGTGGGGTTTGGTAACTACGGTTCTCAATATCATGGGCTCCTAGGTCGAGAGTAGCACGCTTTCACGAATAAGATCGTTCAACATAACTAGACTCTCAAGAGGGCCTCAACTGAGTGATGGTGTTATCAATTCAACTTTTCAGGA
The DNA here is from genome assembly GCA_022829125.1 of Lathyrus tuberosus. NCBI lineage: Eukaryota > Viridiplantae > Streptophyta > Magnoliopsida > Fabales > Fabaceae > Lathyrus > Lathyrus tuberosus. Next base: position 7,184,119 of record JALAZF010000239.1, on the reverse strand, counting down.
TTCGACTCCCTCAAAGCCTCCTTGAATACCATCGTCCTATAATAAGTGTACGCTCAAATCCGGGTATAGGATTTATCTCACTCATAGATATCATATCAACCCAAATTAAACAGAAAAAGTCAAGCAAGAACAGACATACAAATATATAAGCAAGTATGACATACACAAGCATATACAAGTAAATAAACAAACATGAATAACATAAAGACAAGATTGGCTTAACCCTCTTAGGAAAGGACCAGCAATAGGTCTAACTATCCCCAGTGAAGTCGCCATTTCTGTTGCAGTGAAAATCGGATAACAAATTATTAATTAATTTGCATCATTTTCTTTTACAACCGACTTTGATTTATCCAAAGGAAAGGTTCAAGATCGTTAGAAAAACCTAAAGGGGAGAGATCTAAGGTTCGGGGGTTGGTTACGCCTAGGGAAGGTATTAACACCCTAAACGTCCGTAGTACTCTACGGGAACCTCTTGTTAAATGTTATCTTATGTTTGCTAAAGGTTATATGCTAAAGGTTGAAACCCTAGGGGTTAGTATCTAAGTATACTCGACAAAGCATCGCACTTTGCGCCTACGTATCCTCAGGTGTAGAATCAGAGTATGCGTAGTTCTACTTCTACTGAATGGTTGACTATGGTCAATATTCAGAGGGTAAATGAGTACAAGCTCATTGTAGAGTTTAAGAACTCTCTAAATCTAGTTGTAATGGACCTATGTTATGTTTTAGTCAGTAGGGAAAGTGAGTATTCATTAGGATGAATATCACTAAGAGTTTAAGAAATCTCTCCTAAGGCTAGTTGTGATTTCTATGGCTCTGATGAGGCCAAGAAATGGAGTTTCTCCTAAGAGGTCACTTAAGTTAAGGTGGGGGCTAATGACTTAGGAGTCAACTTGTTTAACCTTCCTTTGGAATGGGGAAAGGTAACAGTTATAAGATATTAAAGATATTGATAAGATACTAAAGAGAAGATAACAACAATAGCATGAATATGGCAAAAAGCATTTCATAGATAAGCATGGATAAAAGTGGACATGATTGTTATAACGACATATCAATATGTTTCAATCTTAAGGAAGACAAACATAAGGAACACAAGATAACAATCGAAGACGAACAATAGAACACCAAAAAACTTATCAATAATTTATGGATAACATTGAGATGTCAAGAAGTATCATCAAATCTCAAACTGACAAGGGAAAGGATCAATCAATAATTTCCTCAAGAACCAAATCAAAGACAATTTCAAAAAAAGTTAATCAAAGATTTAACTACAACTAAAGTTCAAAATTTTATCTAAAACTTAGTAAAACTAAAGTTTTGAAAATTCTAAATCTAAATCTACATAGAAACTAGTTTACTAAGTTTTATTTAAAACTAATTAATAAATTAAATTGAAATCTAATTAAAACTATTTTGCTAATTTCTACCTAAAAAATAACTAGAAACCATTTATTAATCTAGCTAAAACTTATTTATTAACTAAAAATAAAAACTAAATTAATGAATTAATTAAAGACATGAATCATTTGTCTCCTTAGAAGCCAAACGAAAGGGTTCCGATAGAAGAATTGAGCATGGGCCAAGGATGATTGGTGAGCCCAAGCAAGAATGAGGCGCTGGGTTTGCAGGCGGGTCGGGTCAAAGGACCCAAACCCAGTTTGGCTGGCTTAAATGGAAGGAAGAGAAAACAACAAATAAAAACCCTAAACGAGCCAAAACGGCTGCTCTCTAATTGATTCAATCCTCACAAACTCTGAAACCACGCTCAACAATACTCAAAGCGAATCATCTTCAAACCTTATTCTCTCCACCTGCCTCATCAGTATCTTACTCATTCTCACGATTTTCCTCGTCTGTCTCACTCTCTCTCGGATCTTCTCCGTCTTAAAATCGCTGCTGTGTTTCGTTTCTACGGCGGACGGTTACAGAGGTTTGATTGGAGGAAAAGTATGAAGTGAGGTTGGTTTGCATTTCTTCAGGGATATTTTGGTTCAATAAAACTCAACATAAAAAAGTCCAAACGGAATCCTTGCAGTGAATCAAAGAACATCAAAACGCAACATAAATGTGAAAAGTATAAAACAAATACCTACCAGCGACTACCGGTGCGACGAAATCGAAGGTAAGATTCTGTAACTTTACTCTCCTTCTTTGACCACACTAAGCCTTTTTTCTACTTCTTCTGAATTGTCCTGGGCTTGATTTGTTTGAACTTCTTCTTCTCCACTTTCTCTGAAATGAATTGGGCTTGTATGGTCGGTCTAATGAATTAGATTGATGTTGAATCGAAGGTAGTTTCGGAGTTGAAGGAATAGACAGAGTCGGAGAGAGGTTTGAAGAGGTTTCGAAGAACAGGCTCGGAGAGATGAAGGTACTGGGTCGAGGAATTAGGAAATTCTTTTTCTGTACTTTGAATTCTTGACTGGTTTTGTAAACTGGGGAATTTGAATTAGTGGATTGAGTCTGTTAGGGTGAGGTGGAAAAGAAACTCTTATTTTCAAGGGATTCAAGTGTAATACTGTGGTGGCGATGAGGTATGTGATTCACGACATGAGGGGAGAGTCTTGGCCTTTGAGAAAATTGGTTGATGATTAATGTAGTTTGGAAGGTGAGCTTTGGAGGTGGATTGGGTAAAAACCTTGTACTACATGATGAAGGTGGAGTAGTATGGTTATGGCTCAGTGTGCATTATTCTTGGAGGTTCGTGTGAGAAATGGCTTGTATTGTTGTTGACAGTAGCAGAGGTTAGAGCTTCTGTTATGGAGGGAAAAGTTGAAAGAAACAGGTTATGTTGTTGATTGGTCAAAAGAAACAGAACAAAAACTCTCATTCTAAGGAAGCATGTTACGATGCGACATGATGATACTTTGTTGGAGTTTTGTTGAAGTGTTTGAAAGGTGTTGTGTGTTCTGTTTGCTTGAATGGTGGTGAGACGGAATGTGGCGATATCATCCCCATTATTGAAGCGTTGCAGCCACAAACAGAACAAACAAAGGGTGTGAAGGAGTTTGTTTGAGGAAGGAACAAGTGTGTTGTGGCCTTGTGTTGTTTGTGGTTATTCACATCGGATGGATGGAGTTTAGAGAGGATTGTTGTTATTGTTGCGTGAAAGAAAGGAAGGGTGGACGTAGGCGCTATGAGTTGGTCAGAGATAAGAGAGTTGTCATGGGGAAGCTGCCCACAACAGAGTTTGTGTGTGTTGATCACAGGGAGATGGTTTTTTTGCTGTTGTTTCAGAACCATGAGGGTTTTACGTTGAAGGTTGTTTTGGCCTTTTTTCCCCCCGTCCCGCTGTGTGGTTCTCCCCCCTTTTATTGTTGTAACTTCTCCCTCTTACCAGAACCTGTTTCCTCAATTTTAATTTTGAATTTATGATCGTTGTTGTGTTGTCTTTTTCACTGCAGATGGAGCGTACGGTTTGCGCAGGTTTACGTTGATGATGCAGAGCAGGAGGAAGCAGCATAGTGGCATGAGGTAGCGGACAATGGTTTTGGTACAGTAGCAGGGTCTTTTGGAGTTGTATGTGAGATGCAAGCTTGTTTTTTTGGTATAACTGTTGTAATATGTGGGCCTAAGAAAATGGGCTTTGGTTGTAATAATATATTTTGTGACAAAGAAAAATGTGATGGATTAAAATGGGGAATTAGGAATAAATCTGGATTTTGGTTTTGAACAATTGAATTGTTTTGTAAATGGATTTTTTTTGGATGAGATTGGATAGAAGTTGATTTGAAAAAAAAGATAATAATTACGGTTTTAAATTGGAATGACCTTATCTGAATTAAAAAGGAAATTGGGAATGGATTTTGAAATTAAATTGAAAAATGGTTTATGGTTAAAGATAAATGGATGATGCTTCCTTTTTTAATAATATGATTAATAAAAATAATAAACTAATTAATATTCTAAATTAAAATTAGTAAAACAAAAAGAATAATTAATCTAATTATCTAAATTAATTTTTGAAATTAAGTTAAACTAAGATTAAATATAAATGAAATAAAAAGGCCATATTGGATATAAATTAAAATAAAGACAGATAAAGATATTAAAATAAATATTAAGTTAAAATAGAGAACAATAAATAAAACATCAACTAGCCGAAAAATGAGGGTAAAATTTGGGGTACAACAATAAGGCCATGAAGTTAGAGGTTCCATGATTTTGAACCTAAAACACTTTGTGAAATTTTAGGTAGAATCTGTCTTGTGTTTAAGCAAACTTTAGGGCTACTTTTCTCCATGATCCACATTGATTCAAGACAAACCTTAAACAACAAAATTGAAGTACATTATACCAGCTTTCTAAAATGATCAAGAACATCAAAATCCTTTACTTGAGCAAGAAGTTATGGATGTTGCAATAAGGCTTGATCAAGCTGAAATTCCTAGACAGATTTGCAACATGTTTGTGCCACACGATTTGGATAAGCTTTGCAAGCCTAAAAACTTCACAAGATCAACTCCAAAATGATCATACAGCATGTGCTCTGCAGAGCACAACTGAATTTTCAAAGTTTCATCACTTAGCATGTGAAAAAAATCATTCCAAAAGCATGAAGTGAGGTTTTGTCCTCTAGCATTAAAGTGGAATAATGATTTTGAGCAAAACCCCTCCAAATTATTAGAACCTGATCAGAACATCAAGGGATGAGATGAAGCCTTGTGGAACAAAGCTTAAAGGATCAGAATTCATAGTCATGTGAGAATGTAAGCTATGTACCTTGGCATTCAGGTAATTGCTACATGACATTACTTGTTGGATAATAGCCTACATCCTCATCCAATTTCCTCTCAAATGTCTAAACTCCTTTTCCTATAAATAGAGGCCATTATGCTTCATTCTAAGTACACCAAAACATTTCCAATGCTTGTTTTCTCATAAATCTCCCCTCTTGCAAAATTCAAAGTTCTCAAAGAGTGAAATCTTGAATTCTTAATTCAAGGTCATTTCCAATCAAACCAAGCATCCAAACACTTCACATACATCATATGTAAGTGGTCCAAACTCCCAAACATCAATTGTAACATCAGAATCATCAAGTCACATGTCATTTTCTTCTTATACACCATAAGTTGCATATGGATTCGAGCTAGAAGTTTCAGAAGCTTTCAAACCAATTCAAACATTGTAACACATTCCTTGGAAGTCAAGGAAGCTGTTGGCATCAAGAAAGTGCATCTGGAACACTCTTATCAAGGAATTCGATTTCCACTTTTGCAAGGTAAGTTTCTCTAAACTGAACTCTATGATTCATGCATCAATTTTGATCATTTGAGTTACATACATGTTTATAATGATATCGTGATCATTTTCCCTCAATTAATTATTATGTATCATGACTCTATGAGATTTTATATTAAAATGATCAGTTAGGGTTCATACGGTTTTTAAATCAATTTCTTTGAATACACTGAATTTAAATGAAATTGAATAGAACCATTCAATTCCTTGTCAAATTTCCATCGTTTCATTTTTACATCGTGCCATTTGGATGTGTATTCTGAGAGATAGCACTTGGAGAAGATGAAGATGATGAAGCTGATGAAGGTGATGGCCATGGTGCCATATTTCAAAATAAAATGAATTTTTATAATATATTTATTTTGATGAAAACTAATCAACGGTGAAGGTTGAAAAACACAAGAAAGGGGGTTTGAATTGGGTTTCACATTTCGTACCCTTTTAGAAAATTAAATTAATGACGTTTACAAGTAAATAAAAATAAATGAACACAATTATTTTTATCCTGGTTCACTGTTAACGAAGCTACTCCAGTCCACCCACCAAGGTTATTTCGCCTTATCACAAGGACTTAATCAAATAATCATCAACGATTACAACCACAATGGATGCCTTCCATTGCCTTCTTGAGAATCCTGGCTTTCACTAGTCTCTCAAGGAATCAACCCCCAAGCCATTAGACAATGACATGGCCCTCTCAAGTATCCGGTCTTCACTTGACGGCTCAAGGAAGATCATTGCCTTCTAAGGAATTTCATGCTACCTTCAACAAGGATTTACGCCACCTTAGGCAAGATTTCTCAAGCTACCTTCAACAAGGATTTACGCCACCTTTAGAAAAAGGATTTTTACATGTGTACACTTAATGCTTCTTACAAGCTGATTACACAAATGAAGTACAATAACACCTAAGTGTTTCTAGCAAGTTATGAGCAACAACTCCTTGCTTTCTAATACAGAAACTATCTAAAGAATAAATCTCTGAGAGATTATAATACATTAGTTTTGTATTGCTTAAAAGCTTTCTTATTGAGCACTACAGCTTCTTTTCATGAGCTTTAAGCTTCTTTTGATGAACTCCTTTCTTGAGAAGGTAATGCTTCTTCCAGCTTAACCATCAAAGATCAACTAAGTTACTATGCTTCACTTATTAATGTTTCACTTGACTAGTTTCACATGGCTTTAGCATGTTGCATCGTTGTACACTCTTCAACAATTTGCTTCAGCTTCTTCTTCATTGAGAATTCTTCATTTAAACTTCAGCTTGTAGCATTTTGTACTCCTTTCTCGTTGTTAAGTCCATGACTATGTGATTAGCAGTAAGTTTGGTAAAACTAACTTGGCAGCAACATGTTGGACAAGATGTCCTAACAAGATGTCTTGACATCTTGTCTGTTACAGGTGTGCAAGTTGTTACTATGTGATTTATTACTGATTACAAAATATTCTGTGAATATTAAGTAATCCTATGTGGCGTCCAAAATTAAGGAATAAGAGATTCGGTTTGAATTTAGAGATATTCTATTCTTGTTGAATGTTGAAAACATTTTAGGAAACTTTTGATTGAAGACCTACTTTTATGGAGAAAATTCTGCAGATTCTTAGCAACTGTTGTGGTGTGCTTGAAGCCCAAATCCAGTCCAGACGATGGTTATAAAAAGGGTGGCACAACCCTAATTCTGGGTGTGGAACCTATTGTGTATTGAGTAACAATTTAGGGTTTGTGTGAGTGTTATTTATGAGTCACTCGTTCATCACATAGATGCTTGAACTGGACTATCTCTGTTGAGTTGTAAGTGTTGTCAATCACTCCTAAGCTTCTAAGCATTGAGTGATTGTGTGTCTTTGAAAGTGTATTCTCTAAAAACATTGAAAAAGGCTATAGGTCTGTCACTGTGGTGACTGATAGGAAGTGATATGGGTGTTCTCATACCTAGGAGTATCTTAGGTAGAAGTTGCATGGGGTAGGTATTAAGTGAGAAGTTGTAAACTGGGTTGTTTAACTTTAAATTAATACTGCTAATAGTGGATTTCCTTCCTGGCTTGGTAGCCCCCAGACGTAGGTGTTGTTATGCACTGAACTGGGTTAACAACTCTCTATGTCTTATTTATTTTGTACAATATTAAATGTGTATGCCTTGTTCCTTGTGGGTTTAACAGATATCAGTGTCTCGACATCTCTTAGGACATCTGATATATGCATACCAGAATTTCAATTGGTATCAGAGCAGGCATCCTTCTCTGTATCTGGGTGAGATCTAGGGAAAATACTTTCTGGTACAATGGACAAGGAAGGAGGATTTGTGGCAGACCACCCATCCTTGATGGAACCAATTATGATTATTGGAAGGCACAGATGGTGGCCTTTCTGAAGTCTATGGACAATAAGATTTGGAAGTCATTGATCAAGGGGTGGGATCCACCAAGAGTTAGAGATGAGGATGACAATATTACTAATGTGCTAAAGGCTGAGGAGGACTGGGATGATGAAGATGACAAGCTAGCCCAGGGAAACTCCAAAGCATTGAATGCCTTGTTCAATGGAGTGGACAAGGACATCTTCAGACTAATAAATAATTATTCTGTTGCTAAATATGCTTGGGAGATTTTGAAGACTGCCCATGAAGGAACTTCTAAGGTAAAGATGTCAAAACTTCAACTTCTCACAACCAAGTTTGAGAACCTGAAGATGAAGGAGGATGATATCATTCATGATTTTCACATGAATATTATTGAGATTGCCAACGCCTCGAATGCTCTAGGAGAGATGTCAGAGGTCAAATTAGTCAAAAAAATCCTCAGATCCCTCCCAAAGAAATTTGATATGAAGGTAACTGCTATAGAAGTAGCTCAAGATATAAACAACATGAAATTTCATGAACTTATGGGATCCCTTCAGACTTTTGAGCTAGGAATCAGTGAAAAGTCTGAAAAAAGGAAAAGTGTAGCTTTTAGGTCTAATGTTGAGGACCCAGAAGATGAATGTGACCTAGATACAGATGAAGGTATATCTAATGCTATTGTGTTACTTGGAAGACTGTTCAATAAAGTAATGAAGAAGATGGACTGGAAATCTAGATCAAATGTTAAAAGTAAGTCAGCTGACAAAAATCAAGATTATGGAAAAAGGTCCAAGACTGAAGAGAAGACTGACCAAAGAAAAGGAATCAAGTGCCATGGATGTGAAGGTTTTGAACACATAAAAGCTGAGTGTCCAACTTACCTAAAAAAATAAAAGAAGGATTTATCTGTATCTTGGTTAGAGGATGATTCTGAAAGTGACCCTGAAGGAGAATCTGCCAAGCAGGTTACTGCCTTGAGTGGAATTTGTGATTCTGATGAAGAGTCAGATGGTGAAGAACTCACTTTTGATGAACTTGTTGCTACTTACAAGGAGTTGTGCATCAAAAGTGAAGAAGTGTGTCAACAGGGAGAGAATCAGAAGATAATCATTACTCAACTTCAGGCTGAAAAAGTGGAGCATCTGGCAATAATCTGGTCTAAAAGATGAAGTTGTATTGCTTAATTCAAAACTTTACAATATGACTAAATCTGTAAGAATGCTAAATAGTAGTTCTAATGTGCAGGATGCAATTCTTCAAACTGGGAAGAATGCTGGAGATGTTAGTGGTCTTGGCTATAATAATCAAGGTGTGAAAAACAAAGGAAAATGGACTGCAATAAAGTTTGTTCAACCTAAGGGAAAACAAGAACCAAAGATGTCAAATCAAATTTCCCAACATCAGCAAAGACATCAGAATAATTACTCAGGAGGCAAGACTCAACTATGAAGATGTCATTATTGTGGAAGGTTTGGTCACATAAAACCCTATTGTTACAAATTATATGGATATCCCAAACCTGTTACACAATCCAGAAGGAGACAGACTGCTATTAAGGCCAAGAAAAAGTGGATTCTCAAAACTGGCACTACTGGTCTCATAACTCACACCTCTCTAAGAGCATCCGCTAGAGAGGACTGGTATTTTGATAGTGGTTGTTCTAGACACATGACTGGTGTCAAGAAATTCCTGGTAGATATTAGACCGTATGCCACTAGCTAAGTCACTTTTGGAGATGGATCAAAAGGTGAAATAAAGGGTGTTGGGACTATACTGGACTACCCAACCTTGATGATGTGCTTTTTGTTAAAGGGATGACTGCAAATTTGACCAGTATCAGTCAACTATGTGACCAAGGCATCAGAGTTAACTTCGCTAAGTCTGAGTGTTTAGTGACAAATGAGAAGAATGAAGTTATCATGAAGGGAGCCAAATCTAAGGATAACTGTTACCTGTGGATCCCTCAGGAAACTAATTTCTCCTCCATATTTGATGACAAAAGAAGATGAAGTTAAGTTATGGCATCAAAAACTTGGTCATCTACACCTAAAAGGAATGCAGAAAGTCTTGGCAACGGAAGCAGTCAGAGGTATTCCCATTCTGAAAATTGATGAAGGAAGAATCTGTGGTGAATGTTAGATAGGGAAGCAAACAAAGATGTCACACAAGAAACTCCAACATATGACAAATTCAAGAACTCTGGAGCTACTTCATATGGACCTGATGGGACCCATGTAGGTTGAAAGTCTTGGAGGAAAGAGGTATGCCTATGTTGTTGCTGATGGCTTCTCAAGATTCACCTGGGAAAACTTCATCAAAGAAAAGTCTGAGGTGTTTGAAGTGTTCAAAGATCTATGTCAAAAAATTCAACGAGAGAAGGATTGTGGCATTGTCAGAATTAGAAGTGACCATGGAATGGAATTTGAGAATAGTAAGTTTGAGGAATTCTGCTTCTCTGAAGGAATCAGCCATGAGTTTTCTTCACTCATCACTCTTCAACAGAATGGTGTGGTTGAACGCAAAAATAGAACTATTCAGGAATGTGCTAGGGTCGTGCTTCATGCAAAGAAGTTACCATATCATTTTTGGGCTGAAGCCATGAATAATGCCTGTTATATTCATAATAGAGTGACCATTTAATCTGGTACATTTGCTACTTTGTATGAGCTATGGAAGGGAAGAAATCCAACTGTGAAGTACTTTCATGTGTTTAGAAGCAAATGCTATATTTTGGCAGACCGTGAGTAAAGAATAAAAATGGATCCTAAAAGTGATGAAGGAATCTTCCTGGGATACTCTACAAATAGTAGAGCTTATAGAGTATTTAACTCCAAAACTAAGGTTATGATGGAGTCTATAAATGTTGTTGTTGATGACTCAACTACATAAGCTGATTTCCCTGATGATGTTGAAACACCAATTCCCATAGATGATGCTTCTGAGGAGGTTGCAGACTCAGGTGCTAGTACTGAAGCTACAGAGACTACACCAGCTGATAAAGAACCTTCCATCAGAATTCAGAAAGATCACCCTAAAGAACTTATCATAGGAGATCCTAATAAGGGATTAATAACTAGATCAAGAGAAGTCTTGTCAAACTCATGTTTTGTGTCAAAATTGAGCCCGAGAATGTTAAGGAGGCCTTAACTGATGAATTCTAGATTAATGCTATGCAAGAGGAGCTAGGAAAATTTAAGAGAAATGAAGTTTGGGATTTGATTCCTAGACCTGAGGGAATCAATGTGATTGGAACTAAATGGATATACAAGAATAAATCTGATGAAAAATGTGTTGTCACCAAAAATAAAGCAAGACTGGTTGCTCAAGGATATACTCAAATTGAAGGAGTAGACTTTGATGAGACATTTGCCCCTGTGGTTCATCTTGAGGCCATTAAATTGCTGCTAGGAGTGACTTGCATTCTGAAGTTTAAATTGTTCCAGATGGATGTCAAAAGCGCCTTCTTAAATAGATATCTGAATGAAGAGGTTTATGTTAAACAACCTAAGGGATTTATTGATCCAACTTTTCCCAATCATGTGTACAAGCTGAAGAAATCCCTTTATTGGTTGAAGCAAGCTCCAAGAGCATGGTATGAAAGGTTGACCGAATTCCTGGTTGAGAATGGTTAGAGGAAAAGTGGTATAAACAAGACTCTATTTGTCAAAGAAGAAGAAGGAAAGCTTATGATTGCTCAAATTTTTATAGATGATATTGTGTTTGGGGGATGATTGATGATATGGTTTAACATTTTGTCAAACAAATACAGTCAGAATTTGAGATGAGTCTTGTAGGTGAATTAACATTTTTCCTCGGTCTACAAGTCAAGTAGATGGAAGACTCTATATTCATATCTCAGAGTAAATATGCTAAGAATATAGTGAAGAAGTTTGGGATGGAGAATGTCAGTCACAAGAGAACTTCTGTTCCCACTCACTTGGAGTTGTCTTAGGATGAAAAGGGTGTGAATGTAGATCAAAGTCTCTACAGAAGTATGATAGGCAGCTTACTATATCTTACAGCAAGTAGACCTGATATTGCATTTGCTGTAGGTGTATGTGCCAGATATCAAGCAGATCCAAAGGTCAGTCACAGTAATTAAGTGAAAAGGATTCTGAAGTATGTGAATAGGACTTGTGATTATGGTATGCTATACTCTCATGGATCTGGATCTATGTTGACTAGATATTGTGATGCTGACTAGGCAGGAAGTGCTGATGATAGGAAAAGTACATCAAGTGGATGCTTCTTCTTGGGGAACAATCTTATATCATGGTTTAGTAAGAAGCAAAATTGTGTATCCATGTCCACTGCTGAGGCTGAATACATAGCAGCTGGAAGCAGTTGTTCACAGTTGGTTTGGATGAAGCAAATGTTGACTGAATACAATGTCAAGCAAGATGTCATGACATTGTGTTGTGACAACCTGAGTGCCATAAACATTTCCAAAAATCCCATCCAGCATAGCAGAACCAAGCATATTGATATCCGTCATCACTTCATTAGAGAACTTGTTGAGGGCATAATTGTTGCATTAGAACATGTGGCTACTGAATTGCAATTAGCTGATATCTTTACTAAGGCCTTAGATGCGAATCAATTTGAATTATTAAGGGGCAAACTGGGTATTTGCGTATCTAAAGAAATGTAGCAGTTAATGCAGTGTGGGAAAATTAATCATATTGCATTATTTTCAGCACTAATTGGGCTCGATTATCAAAAGGCATTATTGCAGTGTAACCTAATCAATATTCCCACACACTATTGCTCCACATTCTTTTTGCTCACATGATTCCTCATATTCCATCTTAAAGAAACGACCCACTGTACTCCTTCTCACCATAATCATAAAAACTTCTCCAAGATGTCTCAACAACCTGATATGTCTTCGTCTAAAAATACCTCTGGTAAAGAAAAGGGTTCTCCGCCCAAAATTAGAGCAAACATTCATTTGACAATGTTGTTGATGTCACTCCACTGACTATTGTGACAAGTGGTACGGGTGATGTGCAGAGACCTAGAGTGGCGCATGCAAAGGGAATAAAGCAACCTTTGGTAAAGTATCCTTCACAACCCTCTGTTGATGTTTCCTCTGAGAAAGAAATAGAAGAAAGATATGATGTTCATGAGAAGATTTCAAACATTGTGCATAAAGTTTCATATGGAAAGCATAATCTTGTGGTGCCTGGTATCAATACTCCACTCTCACAAGTTCATCCCTCTGTTGGTGCTATGGATGGTTCGTCTGTTGCAAGTACTGTTCATGTCACTAGTTCTTCTGAGACTGAGAAATCTAGTTTCTCAGAAGATGGTACATCTAAAGATAAAGGTGTGGGTGAAGGATTGCACATGCTTGCTGATTCAGTTATTAAAGATGCTGGGAAGGATGTTGAGTCCAATGTTGAAACGCCTTCTGCTATGAAGGCTCCTACTACAAGTGTTCCTGTTTCTAAACCTTCTACTAGAAATAAAGGTAATGTTGCTGAAGACATTGTCGCTGAAGATGATTGGCCATATGATAATAAGGTAATCACAAGTCTTAGCCATGGGGTTGCTAAAAGACTCAAGAGAAGAAAGGGAAAGGTTGTAAGGTTTGAGATTCTTCCTCTAAAGCAAAATCTGTTGGATCAAGCAAGAAGCCTCAAGTTGGTATAGCTAAGCCTAGGAGAAAAGTTGTTGCTCCTACAAGAAAGAGAAAGGTTGTTTCATCTAGTGAGTCTGAATTTGATGTTGAAGAGGATGTCCAGGACATCACTTCCATTAGGAAATCTGTTGCAAAGAAGGCTTACACTGTTGTGCCTGAGGCACCTTTGGATAATATATCCTTCTATTCTGTCAAGAATGTTGAGAGATGAAAGTATGTTTTTCACAGGAGAATAGCCCTGGAAAGGGAGTTAGGGAAGGATGCCTTAAAGTGTACAGAGGTTGTAGAACTTATAGAAGTGGCTGGTTTGCTGAAAACTGTCACTAAGCTTGGACCTTGCTATGAAAAACTAGTCAAGGAGTTTGTGGTAAATATCCCTGAGGGACGTGCTGATGCTAAGAGTAGAGTCTATAGGAAATTCTATGACAGAGGCAATGCTATGATATTCTCTCCTGCAGTAATCAATAACTTCCTGGGAAGATCTGAAGAGGCTCAAGTTGAGCTTGAAGTCACTAATGATCAGGTGTGCAGAAAGATCACTGGGAAGCAGGTGAAGTCCTAGCCTAACAAGGGAAAGTTGTCTGCTGGTAAACTCAGTGTGAAGTATGCAATCCTTCATAGGATTGGTACAGTAAATTGGGTTCCCAAGAATCACACTTCCATAATTGCTACTGGACTTGGGAAGTTTATTTATGCAGTTGGTACAAAGAGAGCTTTTGATTTTGGTGAATACATTTTTGATCAAGTTCTGAAGCAAGCTTCTTCATCAGCTGTAAAGATGCCAATTTTCTTTCCTTCACTTATTTATGGTATCATCCTAAATCAACACCTTGGTGTTTTGCTATCTACTTACAGTGTCATGAAAAGAGAATCTCCATTGTCCCTGCACTACAAACTGTTTGTTGGAACACATGTTCCAGACATTGTTATGACATCTGCATAAATTCCTGGTCCTGTCACATCTAAGGAAGGAATCATTCAGCAGCTTAAGGAGACTTGTCGTGACTTGGATGACACCATAAGGACTTGTACTGCCAGGAAGATAAAGCTGGAGCAATTAATCAAAGCTTTGATGTAGGCAGAGGAGCAGCAAACTGGACCTACTGATGTTGCTGTGGATGAAGATACTGCATCTGAGGATTCTGATGGTGAAGATGGAAAAGAAGGAGACGAGTAGGACACTTGAGATGATCCTTGCCTATAGTACTTATTTTTGTTTAGTTTTTGTAAAGGCTCAATGCCCATGATATTATGTTTTTAGCACATATGTGCTGTTTTTACTTGTAATAATGTGATTCCTATTTTGGTTAGTTACTTACCTTTGTCATATTCTGGCTAAAAAGGGGGAGTAAGAATGGTCCATGCACTAACCACTAATCATTGTCCGACTGCTGGTTGCCAACCATTAATCATTGTCTGACTGATGTCTGCTGTTGAGGGGGAGTGTCACTAACCTTTTGCTATATTTGTGTGTTTCCGCTGCTGTACTTCTGTTTTGTGTGTTGTGTGTTTGATTTATTTTCAAACCTATTAACATGTTTTTTTTTTGTATGTGTGCTGAGGTTATTAGTTTATTTTAGCCAAAATTTGCCAAAGGGGGAGATTGTTAAGTCTCTGAATATGTGATTGGCAGTAATTTTGGAAAAACTAACTTGGCAGCAACATGTTAGACAAGATGTCATAACAATATGTCTTGACATCTTGTCTGTTACAGGTGTGCAGGTTGTTACTATGTGATTTATTACAGATTATGAAATATTCTGTGAATATTAAGTAATCCTATGTGGCATCCAAAATTAAGGAATCAGAGATTCAGTTTGAATTTAGAGAAATTCTATTCTTGTTGAATGTTGAAGACATTTTAGGAAACTCTTGGTTGAAGACCTATTTTTATGGAGAAAATTCTGCGGATTCTTAGCAGCTACTGTGGTGTGCTTGAAGCCCAAATCTAGTCCAGATGATGGTTATAAAAGGGTGGTACAACCCTAATTCTGGGTGTGGAACATATTGTGTATTGAGTAACAGTTTAGGGTTTGTGTGAGTGTTATTTGTGAGCCATTCATTCATCACATAGATGCTTGAACTAGACTGTCTCTGTTGAGTTGTAAGTGTTGTCAATCACTCCTAAGCTTCTAAGCATTGAGTGATTGTGTGTCTTTGAAAGTGTATTATCTAAAAAAATTGAAAAAACCTATAGGTCTGTCACTGTGGTGACTGATAGGAAGTGAGAAGGGTGTTCTCATACCTAGGAGAATCATAGGTAGAAGTTGCACGGGGTATGTATTAAGTGAGAAGTTGTAAATTGGGTTGTTTAACTTTGAACTAATATTGCTAATTGTGGATTTCCTTCCTAGCTTGGTAGCACCCAGATGTAGGTGTTGTTATGCACTGAATTGGGTTAACAACTCTCTGTGTCTTGTTTATTTTCTACAATATTAATTGTGTATGCCTTGTTCCTTATTGTAACACCCCAAAATTTGCCTTCTTGTTTTTAGCTAACTGGTTTATGTTTCTTTGCATTTCTTGCATTAGCATTTGTGCATAGCATTGGTTCTTAGCATGGGATCAAGGTACTTGGTTCATTTCAAAGGAGTTTCAAGCCTCAAGGTTGTTTGAGGAGTTCATCATATCTTCACAAGGTCAAGAATGGCAAGGGATTTCAAGTGAATCTTTCTCTCCTAATCAGATGGTCCAAATTAGGGTTTTGACCCAAAGGACTTCTTGAAGAACCTTGTGGATTCAAACATGTTTTTGTGGGTTCTATATGCTCACAAGCACTCATGGAGGAAGACTTGGCTAGTGATTCATTGTGGAAGATGTTCAGTGGATCAGTTGCTTGTGAACCAAGAAAAGCCAACAGGGAGAAAGGAAAGTCAACCATGGGTTTTCAAGGGTTCAAATAATGTTTCCCAAGTCCATATACCTTTATTTGGTCAAGGAATAACATGGATGACATCATTCTTCAAGAATCAAGAGTTTGTACAAAAGTTACTAAATTTGGAAAATGACCTATAATGAGAAGTTTCCATTTTTGGCAAGTTTTTACACTACATTCAACTTGACTTTTCATCATCAAAGAAGCTTCAAATGAATTTTCCTCCAACATGAAAGTTGAAGATCTTTCTCTCCCATTTCCAAAAAGTACTAGATGGTTTCCATATCATTTGTGAAACTCAAGTTATGGTCAAAACAATGCAAGGTGCTTTTTAAGGGTTTTCACATGTACCAGTTTTTCCACCTTTTGCATTTTGGTACAAATTGACTTGTAATTGGTTCTATTGCTTCAAGTCACATTCTAATATCCAATTACACTTCATTTGGCACAAGTTTGGCCCTTGAATCAAGTCATTTCATGCCATGTACCTCACTTTCTTCACATAATACAATTTTGCAAAATGGATTGAATCTCACAAATTAAACCATTTCAAAGCCCAAATCCAATTCAGGTGTGATTAGCAAGTGGAATATGAGTGAATCATGCTGATTTCATTGCCCATGCACGTGTGAATCAAGTGGTACAACACAAAGTGCATTTTTGCAAAACCCCTCAAAACTCATTAACCAAGGGATTAATCAAGTTTTAATTGTGATCAGTGCTCTAATGAGATGTATATAAGCTTACTCATGCCTTCACAATTAGGTTACTCATTTGCTCAGATTTGAATTTTTGCTCTCACACTTTCTCTCTTCGAAACTCACTCTCCTTGGAGTTTCTTTGAGATTTCTCTTCACATTCTTGATCAATGAAGAGAATAGAGCAAGAATCAACCACTGATTGAAGCTCATACTGAGGTTTTTGCCATAATCGGATTTGGATTCAACTTCTTCAAACTTCAAGATCTAGCACGATTCCAAGCTCTAGTTGCATTTATTTTGCAATTAGAGGTTCCAAGGAGTAGATCTGCAGCTTCCATAGGGTTTTCTTGGCGTATTTCAAGTTCTACAAGGTTCAGGTTGGTGTGAAATTCATGATCCTAGAATTTGTTTTTCTTATGTGCATTGTGTTCTCTGTGAGTTGCTGATCATGCTGATATGATTTGTTGTGAATTTGGACCTGTATCATGGGAGTATTTGATGATTGAAGTTTTTAGATCTAAACTTTTCTTCTTCGATTTGCCTTATGTGTTGATTGTTTGATGAAATGGTTTGCATATTCTTGATCCTCATGAAAATCTGGGAATATTGCTCTTGTTTGTGATTTCTGGAGAATTTTAAGTTGATAGTCGCCGGAGGAGACTACCGGAGCTAGGGCTCCGACGTCTGGTTTGTTCCTCAGGTCACCGGAAGCTGAAGGAGGAAGATGAAATCACAGCCGTCCAAGGGTTTGATCTGATGGTGTTGATCTTGCCACCTCATTTAATTTGCTTGAGTTTTATTTAATGTGTATGTGTGCTAGTCTATGTGTGTTATCATGTGCCTCAAATCATAGCCCTTGATCTTGCATGCTTTTTGATTTTGTTGACCTGGTCTGACACGTTGATGTAATCTGATGATCATGATTTGGACAGCGCATTAAAAAAAACATATGTCTATCACGTGCCTCCTATTTTATTTTTGAGTAATTATGTGTGTGCGTGTGCATCATTATTATCATGTATTTTTGATCTGAGCCTTCCATCCTGATTACTATGCACTCTTGTTGACTGATTGCTGCGCGTGAGATTGATCTTGTGGTCCTGATTGAGTTTGACATTTGACTGAAATCCATGTGTTTCTTATTTGACTGCGCTTTTGGACTTTTGATTTGGGCTTGATATCCCCACCCCCCTTTCTGAGGCCATTTTAATTTCAAACGTGAGAATTACTTTGGTTGCACCCCCTGGTTTATTCTATTTCTATTTTTATTTTATTTTCATATAGTTTTTGCATTTTAATTTTTAAAAATAGATTTATGCATCCAAAAATCACCAAAAAAATCATGAAGCATATCTTTGCATTTAATTAATTTTGAAAAATTTTTATTTCTGACTTTCGTCATTTTTCATCATATATTTTGGCATTTTCTTTTATTTTCTTTGAAAATTGTTCTTATTTGCACACTTCAACTTTGAGAATTTATATCTCATAGCACATAAAATATTTTGAGTCCATTCTTTTTGAATTATTTCATCAACATATTGAAGTGCATAAAAACATGTTTCTCATATTTTAAACTCTTTTCATATTGCATTTTAGCCCCTCTCTATTACATATTAGTTCATAATTCCCATGTGACTTTGCATGATTGTTTGAAGGACTTATCTTGTGAATTTTTGTATGACCTTTTGACATGTTGTTTACCCCTGGCTTAGGAGTCTTGAGAATTCATTTGGTAATTTTTGAAGATGATTTACTAATTGTTTGATTGCTCTTTGTTTTAGGTCTTCTTTTATGCACATCTTTTATCATGTTTGATTACTTGTTTGAGAAGGCACTTGTTCCATTATTTGGGATTGTTTCTTTGACTTCATAAACCATGTTTGAATAATTATAGGTCATTTTATTGCAATTATAGGTCATTGGTGTGAGGTTGTTGCATATTTTGTGCACATGTTCAATGTTTGATTTACATGCCTCTTTTTGACTTATCTTCTCACTTCTTCTCATCTATGCCTCTTCTTGGTTTGCATTTGGTTTGTGTATACCATGCCATATCATTCCTTTGCACTTCATTTGATGTATGTTTCTGACCTTGGAGCTTTGTAGTCATGTCATATGCTATTCATGTTTCATTTTGCATCCTTTAACATGTTTCACTTACATGCTTCCTTCTCCTTCTTCTAATGATTCTTAATGCTTGGATACTTGCTTGTATTCCTTATGTGACACTTGTATAGCATGTTTGGGCACATTTTTAGGTCATCCACATTCTAACTTTGATTTTATTTGAAGCATTCTTGCATGATCACCTAGCATATCCACTCATTCTTCTTCTACTCCTTCTTTGATGACTTTCTTGTATGTTTTGCCACTTGTTTGCATTCTCTTTGCTTGATCTTGTTTGGTAAACATTATGGGTCACCTCTAAGGTGTATATTCTGACTTGGATGAGTTTCAATTGGTTTGTAACCATTTCTCTTTGGGTTGTGACTTGTTTGGGTTTCATTGTTGCTTATGTTTGTTTTTGCTAACCATGTAGGGGCTAATGGTAAACGAATGGGATGTGGATAGTTATCCACATTCTAACTTCTCCTTTATTTTTTAAGCTTTCATACTTGTGTTTGCTTTAGCATTTAAGATGCTTCTTTCTTCTCTCTCACTTTTTCTCATCCCATGAATCTCAAGACTTGATTAAGTCTTGGATTCTTTTCCCTTAGAGCTACCTAGTCCAACTTAATTTTTGATTAAGCTTGGAGTAGGATTAGCATTAGGCTTTAGGTAGTCGTCTCTCCTAAGCCTCACTAACCATAGGTTACCCATGCATGATAACATTAGGACTCTTAGTTTCCCTTTAGAGTTTCCTTTGTGTCTTCTCTCTTCTCATCTCAAAACTTCTTGAACACACTTAATAAAGATAAAGTGTATTGCGCACGAGCCTTAAGCGTGGGAAGTGAGGAGTGAGGGGTTTCCCTTCATTCTTCTAGGGTACCTAGTGTACGTCCTGTTGGGGACGATACGCGAAGTATTCGTTCCTATGTCATAGACTTTGGTGCAATGCAAGTTACGAACAAACTTAAAACACTTATGTCTAAAAAACAAAAAACAAATTCAAATCTTTTTTATCCTTCGGGATTGTTGGGTTTCAAATTTCATTTTCAGAAAAGAGCTCGTCGTTCACGTAAAATACACTTACCCATCCGTGGTCGTACCCACGAACTACATCAGCTCTGATTCCTCTCTCTCGTCCGATTGAGGATATGTAGGCACAAGACAGTGATTGTCTTGGCGAGCAACCTTCCCCCACAGTTCCCGTTCGAACTACGTTGACTCTGACTTTCCCATTGCACTGAGGGAGTAGTAGGCCTAGGACAACGATAACGTCCTATCGAGTCACTTCTTTTTCTTTTCTTCTTTGTTTCTCCGTCCTTTCCGTTCTCGTTCCTTCTCCGGTTCGGTAGCAGTGGAGCTCCAGACGACGACACCCCTTGATGCAGACAGCAAGTGTGGAACCCATCGAGTACGATGGACGTATTGGATGCTAACACCTTCCCTTCGCGTAACCGACTCCCGTACCCGTTTCTCTTGCTCGTGAGACCATGTTCTTTCCATTCCCTCAGGTTTATGCAGTGTTTCCTTTCTCTCTCCCGGGATAAATACACATTGCTGGCGACTCTGTGTTCTTCTGCGCCACTCTCGCGTTTGTACCGTTGGATGCAAATCTTTCGGGAGCGACAGCTGGCGACTCTGTTGGGGAAAGGTTGACCTCTTGCTGGTCCATCCCCTTTTGCGAGTCAATCCTAGCGCTTGTTTGTTTGTTTTCAGTGGGTGTTTTTTTTGTGTGGTGCTTTGTTTTGTTGTATATTACTGTATTGCTGTTTTACTTGTTTTACTGTATTTACAGTTTTTATTGCATTACATTTCATTTTATTACTGTTATGCTGGACTGTGCTGCGCTGTGCTGTTTTTCTGTTTGGCAGGTTGGGAGGTTCTGAGAGATGATCCCACTACCCAGGCTCGAGCATACACATAGGTTTTAGTGTGGGCAGGCGTGACGCTCCCGTGGTGTTGGCCACGTGCGGGTGATCACGATCCCCACAGTCAGATGAGGTTCTATCGAGAGATATCTGCTACTGTATGTTGATACAGGCCAGTAGTTATTCTCTTGAGGAACTGTCGACTCTGATGACCATTCCCGAGGACTCAGTAATGGCACTCCTCCCGAGAACGATAATGGCAGACCAGAAATGACAAACCCATTATGATCCTAGACCCGAGGACCCAATGCTGGGAACTTGCCATAGGATCTTTTTTTGAAAGTGAATCAGTGGAGGTGCTCCTCGATTGGCGATAGCACTGTACCTCGAGGGATGAATGTACTATTGCTTCTCGACCTCAGTGCCAGAAGCTGAGGACCTTTCGTTTTGGTGAATCAGTTGAGGCCTCCTCGATTGATGATGATTCTAAACTAGAAATGGTGAACGTATCATCATTTCTCGACCTGAGAGCCTGGGATACTGAGGATCTTAGTACCCACATGTGAGAGGGATGGGTGTTTGCAGGTTTGCAGGTGACCTTGACCTTCAACATACCTGGTTTTCTAGTTTTATCACCGTGGTTGCTTTTGTTCTAGGTTTTGGTACAGAGCCTTGATTTGTTCAGTCTGCGCAGTGCAGCCAGTTTGTGTGGATACCTTGATCCCATGTTTCGCATTGCATTCCATTTTTCTGACATTCATGTTTTTGCATTTCCAGGTAGTATCCAGTCTTTTGATTCCAGTCAGAGGGCGTTCATAGGGATGGACACTAAGAGGGGTAAGAAGCACATCATCGTCTACAAGTTCCCGAAGATCACTCTTGGCCCGTTGAACAGTTTACAGAGTATAGCTGGTCCAGAAGTTTTGGGAGCCTTTGAAGAGAAGTATGGTTGGATATTATACCTGGTTCGGAGCCTCAGTGAATATGAATATAATGGGCTACATACCTTGTTGCAGTTTTATGATCCTTCCTTGAGGTGCTTTGTGATGCCAGATTATGTGTTGGTTCCTACCCTGGAAGAGTACTCCAACATTTTGAGGATTCCTGTCAAAGAAGGTGTTCCTTTCTGTGGTTCCCAAGGAGATTGTGATTTCCAAGCAGTGGCTGAGGCTCTTTATTTGAGCAAATTGACAGTGGAGGCTGACTTTTCTAAGAAGGGAAAATCCTGAGGCTATCACTTGGAGTGCTTGGTGAAGAGGGCTCGAGAAGAAGCTAAGGAGAAGAGGTGGATAGATTTCAATGCAATATTGGCTTTGTGTATATATGGCATTGTGTTATTCCCTAATGAGTCTGAGTTTGTCGATACGGATGCCATTCAGATATTTACAACCCATAATCTGGTACCGACTTTGTTAGGTGATCTCCACTACGCCCTATACAACAGGAATGAGAAAAGACGAGGTGGGGTGGTTTGTTGTTGCGCATCTCTTTTTTACAAGTGATTTGCCAAACGTTTACCCCAGTCAGGTGCTTTTGTGGATTCAAAGACTTCTTTAGAGTGGAGTAAGCGTCTGATGGGCCTAGCTGCTAAAGATATTCTTTGGGTGGATAAGGGATTATTGGGGACTGATATTTTGCATAGCTGTGGCAAGTATCCTAATGTACCCTTGATCGGAAGAAAAGGAGGTATTAACTACAACCCGTCTTTGGCTATCAGGCAGTTTGCTTACGCCCTAAAAGATCCTCCAGCTGGAAAAGATTTGGAAGAATCTTTGTATTTTCATATGACTGATGGTGTGGCTATTGCACAAGAAGCTTCTGAAGCTTGGCTCAGCAGACAGAAGATAGGTAAGACCGTTTTGGGTAAACCCAATAATCAAGCTTTCGCTCCATATGTTGAATGGGTAAAGAAGAGGGTAGAAGAGTTCTATTTACCTTTTGATCGGGCGCCTCCCTTGTATCCAGAGATTGTGGAAGAGAGACTCACTGTACCACTCGAAGAATTCGACAAGCAACGAAAGTTGGTATCTGATTTGAGGGTGGAAAACTCTGATATGAGTAGTCAGCTACAGAATGCTCTACATGACAACTTGGAGTTGAAATGGAAAGTTCCAGACATGACGGCGCATCTAGAAAAAAGAGAGAAGGATTTTGCCGACAGAGCTCAGCATTTCAAAAAGGTCAGTATGGCTGCTGAATCATCAGGCAAAGCTAAAAGGAAAAACAAGAAGCTTTTGGCTAAAGCAGAAGACAAGCTTGCCACGTATCAGGTTATGTGGGAGGAGGTCAAGATTGAGAATGGAGAGCTGAAAGAAGAGCTTCAGGTAGTGAAATCAAGGAAAGATCGTTACTTTGCCAAGTGGAAAGAAGCACAGAAGGAAATTGAAGAGCTCAAGTTGCAAGCCGAGGACAAGAAGTCGCGGCGCGAGGACAACAACGCTGAAGAGCAGATTGTTAAATTGAACCAGGAGATTGCAAAAAGAAATAAGTTGATCAAAGGGCTGATAAAGCAACCTGCACATCCTGACACTGTGGACATTCTTGAGGAAGTTGAAGCTAGTTTGTTTAGAATTGATTTGTAGTTGATTTTGTTGTTTATATTTTTTTTGGGATTACCATCAGGTTTGTTGATGGAGTCACCTTTGATTATGCTTGAATTTGTCTGTAGGAACTACTTTGTTTTCGATAATGGAATATTTGGTTTAACTATCTGTGCTCTGGCAGTTCTGGTTTTCAGAGAGGGTTTGTTCCTGTGGTTTGATCCGGTGGTATTTCTGGGTTCGGATTTATTTTCCGATAGTGTGTCTAATCCCTTGCCCGATTTCATGGAATGGAATCAAAGCGGATGTGTCCTGGAAATGTTCAAATATGTTTGTTTGCATTTTTGCATTCGCATTTGCATAATCATAATCATTTTTGCATTGCAGGTTATCTCAAATTCTCTGGTTTTCTTATGCTCTCTCTTTTTGTCAGTCAGGATTGATTAACCAACTCATCGGTATTCTACCAGGCTTTATCAAAGCAGAGTGATGGACAAAGTTCAGGTAGACATGGCAGCTATGCAAGCTCGCATCGATCAATTTATGGAGATGATGCAAGGTGTGGTGCAAAGTCAGAATGAATTCATAACTCTAGTTCAGCCTTTGGTGTCGCAGGTTGATGAAAATGGTATCTTACACGGTGGTTTTCTTAATCGTGTTATTCCTCCGGGCAGAGGTGGTGCTGGTATCAACATTCCTATTCCTGGCGCTGGTGGACAGGGTGGGATTCCTTCAGTTGTTGGAGAAGGAAGCACTGTTCGAGCTATCCATGGCCATCGTATTGATGATCAACAGGATGATGTTTTTTTAGTCAGAAGCTTAGACGCTGGCCTACCTGAGGTCAGTGATGAGAGGATCCGTTTAATTGAGGCGCAATTGAAGGGGGTTGTGAAACAGGATGATCTGGGAATAGATTTGGACGACCTAGGGTTGGTCCCTAATATTGTCATTCCGCACAAGATTCAGATTCCTACATTGGAGAAGTATAATGGTTCTACTTGCCCGAGAACTCATGTAAAGGCTTATACCAGGAAGATGGCTGCCCATGCCAAGGATGAAAAACTAATGTTGCACTTTTTCCAAGACAGCCTGTCTGGCGCGTCTTTGGAATGGTATATGGCGTTGAAGAGTAGAGATGTTCGTACTTGGAGAGAGCTAGCGGCAGCCTTTATTAAGCATTACCAGTACAACACAAACATGGCGCCCAACAGAACTCAGCTGTTGAGCATGTCCCAGAAAAGTGATGAAAGTTTCAAAGAATACGCGCAAAGGTGGCGTGAATTGGCGGCTAGAGTACAACCACCAATGCTGGAAAAAGAGATGTTGGATATGTTTATGGATACACTGCCTAAGCACTATTATAAGAAGCTATTGCCTTGTTCGCTAGGCAAGTTTGTAGATGTGATTGCTATCGGACAGAAGGTAGAGGTTGGAATTAAGGCTGGAAAAGTTTCTAGTGGTGACGGATCCTCCTCCGGGCATGGAAAGAAGCCGTTTGATAGTTATAAGAAGAAAGGAGAGGCCAACGCTGTATCATCTCACAGGGGAAAAGGAAACAACGTCAGGGCAATAATCAACAAGTAGCATCGGTAACTATCCCAACAACCTCCACCACAACAACAGAGGAATAATGCTAATCAGAACAGGCAGCAGGGCCAGTATCCGAACAGACAAAGGAATGCAGAGAGGCATTTTGATCAAACCCCAATGTCGTATGCACAGTTGTTGCAACATTTGCTGCAGTTACGTCTAGTTGAGCTTCGTACCCTGGCTCCACCAACAGGGGAACTCCCACGAGGCTACGATGCTAACGCACACTGCGATTTACACTCTGGTGCTCCGGGGCACACTGTGGAGAAGTGTAGAGCGTTTTATCACAAGGTGCAAGACCTTGTAGACTCCAAGGCTATCAATTTCTCGAATGTTAGGCCCAATGTTATTCAAAACCCTATTGTCATACCCTAATTTTTGACCATAAGATCCCACCATCTTTGTGCATCATCCTGCATAGCATACCACGCATTTTATCATACATAGCTAACCAATTTACCAGACTTATGTTTGTTTGTTTTCCTTTGTGAATTTAGGGTTGCTGTAGAAGGCTCAAAGGTCATGGACGCTGTGTGTATGCCCATTGAGATTTTGATTCCTTACAAGTTGTGTTGAAATTCAGATTACCATGATCAAGTGGATTAGAGTTGAAAGATCATACAGTTGAGGTTCTATTCCAATATCTGTCTTCCTCAAAGATTCCCCAGAGCATGATCTTATATCAGGGTTTTATGACAAACTTCTTCATACTTCAGATCTCATAGAGATTCATTATGTCTGATACATCATTTTCTTGTTTCTTATGGTACAAGTTATTTGTGGATAGAGGAGTGGAATTCAAAGGATCTTGACGCATGACAAGATTCAAAGTTCAAATTAATCACTTATGCTTTAAAGAAAAATGAAATTTGGACCTTGTTGATGATGGTTTGAAGTTGAGAGTTTGGATTAAAGTTTTGAATCGAGTCCAAGAAGGGATTTATGTGAAATTCAAATTTTGCGGTCTTACAAATTCAAGATGCTACCAAAATTAGAGTTTATATGCATTTCAAAATTTAAGATATGTGTACAAATTATAAGGCGGTCTACAAGAATTTCAAGTCCTCTTCCCATGTTGTCATGAAGATTCACGCTTTGAAAATTTACAAATTCAAGGAAATGTAAAAGAGAATTGTTTGTTTACACATGCATTTTTAAGTGTTGATACCAAATACTACCATTTTATTCACATTGACATTATTCTTAATCAAGGAAAAGTAGAGGCAATATAGAATGACGCTGGAACATTCCTACAGATTCCTAAGCACATCATTATGCCTAGTTTCAAGAAAAATTGGGAGCATAGAAAAGCATTGTTTGGAACAAAATCCCGTCAAGTAGATAACACGTTCTTGCATTCATATTCATAATTTTTTCCAATGTTCAGGTTACACAAAAAAAAAGGGAAAAGAAATAAGAGCAAAGTCCTAAAGGAAATGAAAAAAGGCCTTCGTATGTTGTCCTAGCCAACGAACTCGTTGCTCAATGGTGGGACTCACCCATTCTCAAACACCAATGTCCCAGCTCTCCTTGAACCACATGCTGCCTCTATTGTGCGTTTAATTACGAAGTACTTTAAGGCATGATACTGCTCCTGTCAAAATACAACACAATTAAACATAAGGATTTGGAAACCGGTAAGTTTCGAACATGTTCGAGTAAAAAGGGAAGTATCATCATGACAACTTGTTTTCTTTCCAAAACATAATTCCAAACACAATTAACACAATCCCAAAAATAAAGAGATGTGTTTCAAGCTAGAATCATCATCATCAATTGTTTCCAAGACGGTCCTCCCAACACATTCAAGCAGGATCAACACCAGTTCCATTTCATTCCAAAACAGTTTCAGACATGTTAATATAAAAACAGAAACGATTTTCAAAGCAATAATTGGGATGTTTTTTCCAAAACAGAATCAGCAACCTGGTTTTAATTGGAATCAATGTTTAAAAAGGGAGGAGGCCTATAAAAAGGGGAAGACAGCAGAACAATATCACACACAAAAAACCATTCACGACAGCATATGCACACATAGCAAAAAAAATTCATTCTTACATAGCTACATCAGGACGAAACAACACACGCATTCAGAGCCACATTCACGCACAGAACAGAGGCAATTATCACAATCACCACAAGAGCAAGGAAAATTGAAAGAAGTAGTGAGCAGAAACTTACTTAGAAGTCAGTACCATCGAGTCGCGACGTCGAATTCTCCTAAGGTACGCAATCCTCGTAATTAAGCTTGTCATTACACGATTCTCCTCTATAAACTCGTTTCATTTCGCCGTTTCGATTCGAACCATTGCCGCTTTGTAAATTGACGTCGGGTAGTTCTTCCCCGATTGCGAGCGAGAAAGATAACGTTGAAGCCTTGAACGATTAGCGATGAACGAATGAGATAAGGAGAGGTTTTCGATTACGAAGATAAGGTGATTATGGATCGCGGAGGGAATGAGAGGACATTGTATTTTGATTCACAGGTTTTGTTCTTGCTATGCTACGATGCTATTTTCATTACTGGTTCTCTCTTCAAATGATTTGTTAAGGAGGAGGCTCTTAGGTTAATGCTTGTGGGTGTAAGATAACTGGGTTGGTTTAAAGACTCTTTGACCCGCGACCCACATGTTTCATTTTAAAAAGAAGAAGATCCTTAGTTTTTTTTTCTCAACGCTATGAACCCTGCCAACGGATGATGCACCTCTCTCAAGTTGTTTTTTTATTAACTTATCTTTAAATTAGTAAATTAGTTTTTGACTAAATATTAGGATAATTACTTTAAATACTTACATTTAATATTAACATTTTTTTTCTCTTTGGTTAATGGTTTTATTTAGTTTAGTTAAATTGGTTTAATTATTTCTTGATTATTAATTAAGGACTTTATTTCTTGATTTATAAAATAGTTTCCCTTCCAAACTTAATATTAAGTTGGTTTGCTCCCTTTAATCATTCCAAAGGAAAGGACTCGCTCTGTTGACTACCATGTCACATATTAGCCTAATTTTAGGTCCCTCTCTTTTATCCTAGCCTTAGGATCGGAGTCACCGTACTCCATGCCCTTGTATTCTACCATGGACACTTTCTATCCTTGTTAACTTAACTTCAACTTTGGAGTCACCGTACTCCACGCAATGTCTTGCCATAGACGTTACTTCCCCCCCTGGAACGTTGATCACCGTCGAGAGTTCCTCACCCTCTTTGAGGGGAACTACGAATACTCTGATTCCACTCCCGTCAGGATACGTAGGCACAAGATGCGATGTCTTGGCGAGTATAATTAGATACTAACCCCTAGGTCTTTCCCTTAGCACATACCCTTAGCAAGCAAGCAATAGATAACATAAATAAAAACAAGAGGTTCCCGTAGAGTACTACAGACGTTTAGGATGCTAATACCTTCCCTAGGCGTAACCAACCCCCGAACCTTAGATCTCTTAGGGTTTTCGTTCTTTACCCTTTCCTTTGGATAAATTAAAGACCGGCGGTGAATAAACGATTTGTGATTCAAGTTAACTAATAGCTTGGTATCCGATTGTCACCGCGACAGAAATGGCGACTTCACTGGGGATTTTTCGAGGGTTTCCCTAACTTGTTTATATCTATGTTATTTATTTGCTTGTTTGCCTATATATCTTTATATCTGTATATATACATGTTCTGCTTGGATTTTCTGTTTGCAAGGTTACTATTTGTGTGGTGAGATAAGTCCTACACCCGGACTAGAGTGAAAATTATGATAAGACGGTGAGAATTCAAGGATACTTTGAGGGAGTCGATTACTGAAAAAGTGAATTGAGACTTCACCACTCAGTCTAGGCCCTCTCGAATAAAATATTTGTCCAACGAGTTCATTCGTGAAGACGATATGGTTTCGATCTAAAGGCCGTCGGGACTGGGGATCGTAGTTACCTTTTAACCCACTTGGCTTTTTAGGATGTAGTGCGGGGTCTATGCGGGAGTCTATTTCCAAAATAGTCGCTACGCGATACTACACTCAGACGAGATCCTCTTGAGAATATTATTGACTACCAAGTGATTTGGGAAATCGATAATATCCGAAAGATGGATTGTAGACTCTGGGAACTTTGTAGAACCCGTTCGGCAGGTACATTTGAAACCATAGTACACACCTATTGGGAAGGGTAGACCATGGCTCCATACTCGTGATCTTCAAACCTAAGCCTTGGTTTGTTTGCCTGTATATGTGTATATGTGTATACCTGTGCTTATGCATCCATTCATGCATTCATGCATAACCATTCGGTTTCAAGAAACTCAATTGTTCTGTCATTTGCAAAATCAATAAAAATCATGGATTAT
The DNA here is from genome assembly GCA_022829125.1 of Lathyrus tuberosus. Taxonomy (NCBI): domain Eukaryota; kingdom Viridiplantae; phylum Streptophyta; class Magnoliopsida; order Fabales; family Fabaceae; genus Lathyrus; species Lathyrus tuberosus. The sequence continues at coordinate 7,154,871 of JALAZF010000239.1, read as the reverse complement.
AAAATGGAACTTTTTCCAGCCTTTCCGAAATGTTTGCAACCTACTCTTGAGTTCCTTGAAACCATTACATTGCATTGCATATCATTTGCATCTTTGCATAATTCATTGCATACATCCGTTTGTCCAGCAACTCATTCCCAGTTGTCTCTATCTTCCAGTGTTACCTGTGAGTCGTCAAGCTGATTCCTCGACATCGATACCAGACTAGAGCTAACTACAGACGCATAATGTCAGAGCAAGAAGCACACAACATTGAGATCCGAATGGAGATCGATGATCTCAAGTCAAGCATGACTAAGCTCACAGAGATGTTCCAAGTCTTGATTGCTAGAGGAAAGCAACCCCAAAGGACTGTCATCCAAGAAGTTTCAACTGCTGATCCTACACCGGTTCAAATGCCACCTTCAATTTGGCCAGAGTTTGGTTTTCCACCCAACTACTCTCCACCTCTTGCATCTACTGCTATGATTGGTCAGACTGCCAAACCAGTGTTTCAAGCTCCAGTTTTTGCCGAGCCTAGACCTGTGGTTCATACTGTTTCCCAGACCAGCTCAAGCTCCTCAACGTCCAGCTGTAGGACAGAATCAGTACCGTAATAGGAATAATTTTGATCCTATCCCAATGACATACACTGAACTTTATCCTGGGCTGGTTCAGAAAGGTTTGATTACTACAAGGCCTTTGCCTCCTCCTCCAGATCCACTTCCACTTGGATTCAGATCTGATCTCCATTGTGCATTCCATGAAGGTGCCGCAGGCCATGACTTGGAACATTGCTTTGCATTGAAGGCTAGAGTACAAGAGCTGATCAAAATTGGTATTCTCTCCTTTCGTGACACCAATCCAAATGTCAAGAACAATCCTTTACCAGATCACGCTAAGTGAAGCTTCAGTTGACTTCAGCAGACCTCAGTGTTTCAGACAGGACAACTCACTCTTGTTTCTGATTAGTCACTAGACCATGTTTCTTATCGTTTGCATTTTCCTTATTTGTATTAGTTGTTTGCTTTCAATTTATGTCTGTACTTTCAAAATTAATAAAATGAGCATTGCAACTTTTAATTCAATTCATTTGTGTTTGCTATTTTACGCTTTATATTTCAAAAAAAAAAACAAAAACAAAAACAAAAAATTATCTCTTTTCCACTTTCCTTCTGATTATGCTAACATTGGAGGGAGGATAATGAAAACGTTATACTCATAATTGTTGTTGGTATGCTTTCAATTCAAAACTTTGCTGACGATGTAAGGCATTGTTTCAATTCCTAAACACCGGAGAAATAAGGAAGATAAACCCTCGTCAACCCCTTTGAGCCTTGAAGTAGGAGTTTCTTTTCTTTACAAATAAAAACCCGCAATCTTAACCTGGGGCAGTGTAGTTCTCAGTTAACTTGATTGTGCATTCAAATACAAAAGTTTACATTCATAGTTTTCCTTCGTGCACAACAAGCAAGGGTCGAAGATTTATTTCAAACGCCAATGATGGTTCGCCGTAATCATTAAACCAGACAGTCACAAACTTTCAACTCTTCCAAATCAAATGAACAAATGTTGTACAAGTTGTTCCCAAAATGAAAAATAAAGAAGAATCCTCAAGAAATCCTTACTCAAAGAATGAGCCGAGTCCCTTTCGAGGCAAAATCTAAGAAAGATGGGAAGCTCATGACCTTACCTTATACAAAGAGAAATAAGAATAAGCTTGTATGAAAACCAAAAGTTGTAAGGAAGACGTGACTGCCATCTCAAGAGTCCCTTGATTTCTGAACCATCATCGTTACTATCCTCAGTGCAATTTCCAACCTCTTGGGAACTTGAGTACATAGTCTGAGTTAACTGAGTGTAGGACTGGAGATTATCACGAAGATTGGGTGGGTACAAATAAATTTTGAGCCTTTATCCTTTGTTTCTTAAACCGTAAACCAGGCCACGTTATAACCCTCAAAAGACCTAATTGAAGCAAGGTTATTTTGAAAGTATACTACAACGAGGTTGCGTAAACTGACTCCTAAAGATCTTTGCAGATCATTTTTTTTTTGGCATCACGCCTTCTGCTTTACCTTTCACTTTTAAATGTCTTGAACCACCGTGTTCTGACCAGTGACCCTATTGTTTTACCTCTTTCCAAAAATGATTTTGGTTTCAAAAGTTGCATGAACTTTGCATTTACTATGTTTGTATGAACACTTTTGTTTGCAATCTGGCTTCCGCTTAAGGAATTTTCAAACATTTGAGAAACTTGGTCAGTGATCCAATCAGGGGCAAGTTCCTTCCAGATCCTATTGAGAATCGGTTCAAGATTTGTGTTACAGTGCAAGTCCCTCTCAGAATTGGTTTATCCAGAAGATTTTTCAAGACTCATACTGGGGCAAGTTTTCCAAGTGCACAGTAATTCAGTCATTTTCAGCAACAATCCAAGCTGAAGCAATTATCAGTTCATATACAACAGTCAACTAATCTGGGACAGTTTACTTGAAGAATCCCCATGCAGCTTTCCATTCTTCCTACAAGGATCGTCAACTTAATACAGTTTACCAGTGTGGCAGATTTATGCTCAGTAGCATCTTTAGTTCCAAAGCAGAATGAAAATGATCTCTGTGTTGAGGAATCAGTATTCCAGTTTTGTCTTCTCCACAAAAGAGTCGAGTCGTGTCTTCGACGTGTACATTGCATTTACATTTGCATTTGATCATTTATCATCTGCATAATTCATATACATATGCATAGCAAGAGTGTCATCCTCATTTGCACTCATTTGCATTCTCTATAGGTCGTGTTGTTATTCACGTCTTACCTTGTCGTCTAAGTCCAACTCACTTGGCACCTACCAAACGAACCTTGTTCATAGTCATCCAATGCTTTCTTGGATACTGTGATTCCTCTTATCCAATGCTTTCTTGGGTATCTCCTTGTTCATATTCGTTCAATTCTTTCTTGGACGTATTGGTTTCTTTGTATCCAATGCTTTCTTGGATCTCTACTCTGTTCACATTCATCTAAAGCCGTTATTAGATATTGTGATTATACCTTTCATTCAAAGCCATTATTGGATGATTGGTTCCTTTACATCTAATGCCTTCTTGGGTATCTCCTTATTCATATTCGTTCAATGTTTTCTTGGACGTTGTGATTTCTTTACATCCAATGCCTTCTTGGATTTCACCTTTTGTCTCATTTGCGTCTGATGCCTTCTCAGATTTTGAATTGTACCTTTCATTCAAAGCCATTATTAGATGTCTGGTTCTGTTGCATTCAATTCCATTCTTGAATGTAGTCTCTGTCCACTCTGTCTAAAGCCATTATTAGATATTGTGATTTTACCTCTCATCCAAACCCAATATTGGATGACTGGTTTCTTTATTGTGTCCAATGCTTTCTTGGATCCCTACCTTGTTCACTTTCATCTGAAGCCATTATCTGATATTGTGATTGCACCTCTCATTCAAAGCCATTATTGGATGACTGGTTTCTTTGCATTCAATGTCATTCTTGAATGTAGTTTTTATTCACATTCATCTAAAGCCATTATTAGATATTGTGATTGTACCTTTCATTCAAAGCCATTATTGGATGACTGGTTACTTTATCGCACATTCATCTAAAGCTATTATTAGATATTGTGATTACACCTTTCATTCAAAGCCATTATTGGATGTCTGGTTTCTTTACCCTCTGATGCTTTTCCGGATGGGACCCTCTTTCTGATGTTCTTCCAGATCGAGTCTTTGTTCACATTCATCTAAAGCTATTATTAGATATTGTGATTGTACCTTTCATTCAAAGCCATTATTGGATGACTGGTTACTTTATCGCACATTCATCTAAAGCTATTATTAGATATTATGTTTATACCTTTCGTTCAAAGCCATTATTGGATGACTGGTTTCTTTGTGTCCGATGCCTTCTCGGATTACATTATTTTGTCTCATTCTCACCTGATGCCTTCTTAGATATTGTGATTTTGCCTTTCATTCAAAGCCATTATTGGATGTTCGGTGCCTTTTTCATCCAATGCCATTCTTGGATGATGTTTTCCAGATACTTTGCTTTGTTTATTCTGATGCTTTTCCGGAATGACATTGCTCTTTTACCATTTAATGTTTCCCCTCATATGTCTTCAAATCTCCCCGTACTTTTTTTGTTTTTCTGAATGTTTCGGGTGTATCTTCAGGATCCTTGTCTTTGCATTCATCCCATTTCATATCATTTCATGTCATATCATATGCATTTGTGGCATCTTAGGGCCAAAAATTATGCATGTTTATATTTAAGTCTCTCCTATCACGCCGAGACGAAGATTTCAATCTCCATGTCTCTAGATAGGAGAAACTTAAATAGAGGCATCTGTCATACCCTAATTTTTGACCATAAGATCCCACCATCTTTGTGCATCATCCTGCATAGCATACCACGCATTTTATCATGCATAGCTAACCAATTTACCAGACTTGTGTTTGTTTGTTTGTTTTCCTTTGTGAATTTAGGGTTGCTGTAGAAGGCTCAAAGGTCATGGACGTTGTGTGTATGCCCATTGAGATTTTGATTCCTTACAAGTTGTGTTGAAATTCAGATTACCATGATCAAGTGGATTAGAGTTGAAAGATCATACGGTTGAGGTTCTATTCCAATATTCGTCTTCCTCAAAGATTCCCCAGAGCATGATCTTATATCATGGTTTTATGACAAACTTCTTCATACTTCAGATCTCATAGAGATTCATTATGTCTGATACATCATTTTCTTGTTTCTTGTGGTACAAGTTATTTGTGGATAGAGGAGTGGAATTCAAAGGATCTTGACGCATGACAAGATTCAAAGTTCAAATTAATCACTTATGCTTTAAAGAAAAATGAAATTTGGATCTTGTTGATGGTTTGAAGTTGAGAGTTTGGATTAAAGTTTTGAATCGAGTCCAAGAAGGGATTCATGTGAAATTCAAATTTTAAGGTCTTACAAATTCAAGATGCCACCAAAATTAGAGTTTATATACATTTCAAAATTTAAGATATGTGTACAAATTATAAGGTGGTCTACAAGAATTTCAAGTCCTCTTCCCATGTTGTCATGAAGATTCACGCTTTGAAAATTTACAAATTCAAGGAAATGTAAAAGAGAATTGTTTGTTTACACATGCATTTTTAAGTGTTGATACAAAATACTACCTCTTGATTCACATTGATATTATTCTTAATCAAGGAAAAGTAGAGGCAATATAGAATGACGCTGGAACATTCCTACAGATTCCTAAACACATCATTATGCCTAGTTTCAAGAAAAATTGGGAGCATAGAAAAACATTGTTTGGAACAAAATCCCGTCAAGTAGATAACACGTTCTTGCATTCATATTCAGAATATTTTCCAATGTTCAGGTTACACAAAAAAAAAGGGAAAAGAAATAAGAGCAAAGTCCTAAAGGAAATGAAAAAAGGCCTTCGTATGTTGTCCTAGCCAACGAACTCGTTGCTCAACGGTGGGACTCACCCATTCTCAAACACCAATGTCCCAGCTCTCCTTGAACCATATGCTGCCTCTATTGTGCGTTTAATTACGAAGTACTTCAAGGCATGCTACTGCTCCTGTCAAAATACAACACAATTAAACATAAGGATTTGGAAACCGGTAAGTTTCGAACATGTTCGAGTAAAAAGGGAAGTATCATCATGACAACTTGTTTTCTTTCCAAAACATAATTCCAAACACAATCAACACAATCCCAAAAATAAAGAGATGTGTTTCAAGCTAGAATCATCATCATCAATTGTTTCCAAGACAGTCCTCCCAACACATTCAAGCAGGATCAACACCAGTTCCATTTCATTCCAAAACGGTTTCAGACATGTTAATATAAAAACAGAAACGATTTTCAAAGCAATAATTGGGATGTTTTTTCCAAAACAGAATCAGCAACCTGGTTTTAATTGGAATCAATGTTTAAAAAGGGAGGAGGCTTATAAAAAGGGGAAGACAGCAGAACAATATCACACACAAAAAACCATTCACGACAACATATGCACACATAGCAAAAAAAATTCATTCTTACATAGCTACATCAGGACGAAATAACACACGCATTCAGAGCCACATTCACGCACAGAACAGAGGCAATTATCACAATCACCATAAGAGCAAGGAAAATTGAAAGAAGTAGTGAGCAGAAACTTACTTAGAAGTCAGTACCATCGAGTCGCGACGTCGAATTCTCCTAAGGTACGCAATCCTCGTAATTAAGCTTGTGATTACACAATTCTCCTCTATAAACTCGTTTCATTTTGCCGTTTCGATTCGAACCATTGCCGCTTTGTAAATTGACGTCGGGTAGTTCTTCCCTGATTGCGAGCGAGAAAGATAACGTTGAAGCCTTGAATGATTAGCGATGAACGAATGAGAGAAGGAGAGGTTTTCGATTACGAAGATAAGGTGATTATGGATCACGGAGGGAATGAGAGGACATTGTATTTTGATTCACAGGTTTTGTTCTTGCTATGCTACGATGCTATTTTCATTACTGGTTCTCTCTTCAAATGATTTGTTAAGGAGGAGGCTCTTAGGTTAATGCTTGTGGGTGTAAGATAACTGGGTTGGTTTAAAGACTCTTTGACCCGCGACCCACATGTTTCATTTTAAAAAGAAGAAGATCCTTAGTTTTTTTTTTCTCAACGTTATGCACCCTGCCAACGGACGATGCACCTCTCTCAAGTTGTTTTTTTATTAACTTATCTTTAAATTAGTAAATTAGTTTTTGACTAAATATTAGGCTAATTACTTTAAATACTTACATTTAATATTAACTTTTTTTTCTCTTTGGTTAATGGTTTTATTTAGTTTAGTTAAATTGGTTTAATTATTTCTTGATTATTAATTAAGGACTTTATTTCTTGATTTATAAAATAGTTTCCCTTCCAAACTTAATATTAAGTTGGTTTGCTCCCTTTAATCATTCCAAAGGAAAGGACTCGCTCTGTTGACTACCATGTCACATATTAGCCTAATTTTAGGTCCCTCTCTTTTATCTTAGCCTTAGGATCGGAGTCACCGCATTCCATGCCCTTGTATTCTGCCGTGGACACTTTCTATCCTTGTCAACTTAACTTCAACTTTGGAGTCACCGTACTCCACGTAATGTCTTGCCATAGACGTTACTTCCCCCTGGAACCTTGACCACCGTCGAGAGTTCCTCAACCTCTTTGAGGGGAACTATGAATACTCTGATTCCACTCCCGTCAGGATACGTAGGCACAAGATGCGATGTCTTGGCGAGTATAATTAGATACTAACCCCTAGGTCTTTCCCTTAGCACATACCCTTAGCAAGCAAGCAATAGATAACATAAATAATAACAAGAGGTTCCCGTAGAGTACTACGGACGTTTAGGATGCTAATACCTTCCCTAGGCGTAACCAACCCCCGAACCTTAGATCTCTTAGGGTTTTCGTTCTTTACCCTTCCTTTGGATAAATTAAAGATCGGTGGTGAATAAACGATTTGTGATTCAAGTTAACTAATAGCTTGGTATCCAATTCTCACCGCGACACCTATGCCTGATCACAATGGGTCGAGGGTGAATGCGATAATTGAGGAATGTGAAGCTTTGAATTTGATCATGGATGTTGAGGAGTTGAAGACTCCGCTGGCTGTGGTTAAAAACAGGTTATTGAAGGGTGACGTCTATCCGGGTTGTGATGAGAACTGCTCAGATTGTTTGACGAAGGTTAATGGTTGTGATTCGTTGAAGATGGGTATTCAAAGTATGATTAATGAGGGCTGTTTACAGTTTGATATAGGTAATCAGCAAGAAGAAGCTGTCAGTGAGAAGGTTGCTACTATCACCATTCCGTTCAAAACGATTACTATTTCTGGTCCGGCAAGGCCACCTCCATTTATTATCACAAGGGCTGGACCCATTCCGTATGAAAGCACTAAGGCTATTCCCTGGAATTACGGCGCAGAGGTGTTTGTCAATGGACAAAAGCAGGAGTTATTAACTACTTCACCAGTGAGTTCTAGTTCAGAGGTTAAGGTTGAACCTGACGCTATAACGAGAAGTGGTAGAGTGCTTACTCCTGTTAATGATCAGCCCAGTACTTCTAGGCAAGATAAGGGAAAACAGGCAGTGGATGGTTCTGTTCAGCCTCCAGTGGTTATTGATTCTACAGTAAAGCCGGTTGATGATGCTTTTTTTGAAAATGTAGAGGAGTTTATGAGACTCATCCGGAAAAGTGATTACAAGATCATGGACCAGTTACATCAGACCCCATCCAAGATCTCTATTCTGTCTTTGTTGTTATGCTCTGAAGCTCATAGGAATGCTCTTCTGAAGGTTTTGAATGCAGCCTACGTTCCTCAAGAGATTTCTGTTAACCAGCTGGAAGGGATTGTAGCGTACGTGAATGCGGGTAACGACTTGGGTTTTTTAGATCTTGATTTGACTCCTGCTGGGAGGAATCATAACCACGCCCTGCATATTTCGATTGAGTGTCGTGGTTCACTGATGTCACATGTGTTAGTTGATACTGGATCATCATTGAATGTATTGCCAAAGAAAGCATTAATGAAGTTAGATACCAGGGGACTTATTTGTACACCAAGCGACTTGGTAGTGCGAGCTTTTGATGGCTTGAAGAGGTCTGTCTTTGGTGAGATTGTGCTTTCGATCAAGGTTGGGCCAGAAATCTTTGATGCAACATTTTATATAATGGATATTCAGCCAGCATACAGCTGTTTGTTGGGTCGTCCTTGGATCCATGGTGCAGGCGTTGTAACCTCCATTTTGCATCAAAAGCTGAAATACATGGTTGATGGTCATGTAGTGACAGTGTGCGGGGAAGAAGACATAATGATTACTCAGCTGTCAATTTTTAAATACGTGGAAGTGGACGGTGAAATCCATGAGACATTGTGTCAGGGGTTTGAAAAGGTGAAGGTTTCTGAAGAGGTTGTCCAGTCTGAGACTATAGAGCAACCTGCAGTGGCAGATCAACCTGAGGTTTCCATGTCTTCGTTTAAAGACGCCAAAGTTGTGGTTCAAGCTGGTAGCTCACAAAGGTGGGGCCAGGTGGTTGAAGTTCAGGAGAAGAGGGATACTTATGGATTGGGATACAAGCCATCCAGGAGAGACGGGGATCCTCCCAAATTCTATGGCCCTGTCTGTTTCACCAGTGCCAGTGTTTTCTTCGACAGAGTTAATGCCATTGAGGAAGAAGGAGACAGTGATTGTGACATGGATAGCTGGATTCGTCTTTGCGTCCCAGGAGAAAGTCTGTGCAACTGGTCTTCTGAGAAAGTCATTCAAGTGACTGGCTTCGAGTAATTGCTTTGTTTTCCTATTATGTTAATCCTCCGTTCTGCCCAAGACGTAGTGATTTTATTTGTAGGGCTTTTAACTGTTGCATGTTTTGCTTTATCATCAATAAAGGACTTTTCACACTCAAATATTTTGATCTCTGTCTTTCTGTTTTATTTTTATGCATTAAAAACCCACATCAAAATGGCGATGTGTTTCTTTTGTTGCATACATAATAAAACATACCTCATCAATCATGCATGTCTTTTTGTTCAGATGTCACCGATCATGACTCAGCTATAGCTCCTTCTTAAACATTCATGTAATGAATTATGCAAATGCACAGAGACTGACGAAGAGACTGACGAAGATTGTGAATTTCCCGAAGAGTTGGCCAGATTGTTAAAGCAAAAGGAGAGAGTTATCCTACCTCATCAGGAGGAAATTGAGATTGTGAATCTGGGAACCGAGGACGCCAGAAAGGAAGTAAGGATAGGGGCTGCATTGGAAGACAGTGTCAAGGGAAGATTGATTGAAATGCTCCGAGAGTATGTGGATATCTTTGCCTGGTCTTACCAAGACATGCCTGGGCTCAATACTGATATTGTTGTACACCGGCTACCACTTAAAGAAGGTTGTGCTCCAGTCAAGCAAAAGTTGAGAAGAACTAAACCGGAGATGTCTGTCAAAATCAAGGAAGAGGTTCAGAAACAGCTTGATGTCGGTTTTCTTGCCGTAACAAATTATCCTCCATGGGTTGCTAACATCGTGTCTGTACCTAAGAAGGATGGAAAGGTCAGGATGTGTGTTGATTACAAGGATTTGAACAGAGCAAGCCCAAAGGATGATTTCCCGCTCCCTCACATTGATGTGTTAGTTGACAATACTGCTCAGTATTCTGTGTTTTCCTTCATGGATGGCTTCTCTGGGTATAACCAAATCAAGATGGCCCCAGAGGACATGGAGAAGACAACATTCATAACACCGTGGGGAACTTTCTGCTACAAAGTGATGCCCTTTGGATTGAAAAATGTAGGGGCAACCTATTAGCGGGCGATGGTGACTCTCTTTCATGATATGATTCACAAAGAGATTAAGGTCTATGTTGATGACATGATTGCGAAGTCACAGACGGAGGAAGAACATCCGGTGAATCTTCAGAAGTTATTTGAAAGATTAAGAAAATTCAGACTGAGGTTGAATCCGAACAAATGCACCTTCGGGGTGAGATCAGGAAAATTGCCGGGGTTTATTGTTAGTGAAAAAGTTATTGAGGTTGATCCTGCAAAGGTAAAAGCCATACAAGAAATGCCTGTGCCAAAAACAGAAAAAGAGGTTTGTGGTTTCTTGGGGAGATTAAACTACATTGCTAGGTTCATTTCGCATCTCACAGCCACGTGTGAACCAATCTTCAAGTTGTTAAGAAAAGATCAAGCGGTCAGGTGGAATGAAAATTGTCAAAAGGCGTTTGAAAAGATTAAAGAATATTTGCAGGAACCTCTGGTCCTTATGCCACCAGTGCTAGGAAGGCTTTTGATTATGTATCTCACGGTTCTTGAGAATTCAATGGGTTGTGTGCTCGGTCAACAAGATGAGTCAGGCAGAAAAGAGCACGCCATCTACTACTTGAGTAAAAAGTTTACTGATCGCGAGTCAAGGTACTCGATGCTGGAGAAAACATGTTGTGCACTCGCTTGGGCCGCTAAGCGTTTGAGGCAGTATATGTTAAACCATACAACCCTTCTGATTTCAAAGATGGATCCGATCAAGTATGTCTTTAAGAAGCAAGCACTTTCTGGTAGAATAGCCCGTTGGCAGATGGTTCTGACAGAATACGATATTCAATATGTTTCCCAAAAGGCCATTAAGGGAAGTGTTTTGCCAGAATATCTTGCCGAACAGCCAATTGAGGATTATCAACCGATGAAGTTTGAATTTTCGGATGAGCATATCATGTATCTAAAGATGAAGGATTGTGAAGAACCTTTGCCTGATGAGGGACCTGAGATTGGATCTCAGTGGAAGATGGTTTTTGATGGAGCTGTTAATTCATATGGTAACAGAATCGGGGCAATCATTACTGTAAGTGTTTTTAATTGGCAGCAATTTTTGGTAAAACATACCATGTCAAGACTGATGTCATGACATGCGTGGGTAGCCTTTCTGCAGGTATGAAGTACTGCATGTAAGCAGCTTTCATCAGGATGTCAAAATTGATGTCGTGACATGTTTGTTTCTGATCAACTCGCTGGGCCTTGGATTGTGTACGCGCGCTTTGGGTTTTGCAGTGTGTTTCTGTTGAGATTTTTTAGGGGCTTTTATTTTGGAAGATTCTCCTAATCGTGTGATTTGCTATTTCCAGAAAGTATTCATTTGTTTCTATTTTCACTCCTTGATTTTTGGTAATTAACCTAATTAGGTTAAAAGCTTCTGGGGAGCAGCTGCTGCTAAGAGATCTATAAATAAATAGCTGCTATCTTTTGTTACGGTCACGGTCTCTAAGAGTTTGGAGTGTGGTCATAGTTTTCTTGTGAACCAAAGCAATTATTGTTTTGATGATTGTTTTGGAATAGGTTTATTGAGTTGTAAGTTTTTACTCTTAAGCTTTGAAGCAAAGAGTGTCATTGTGCTTGATTGAAGCTTTTAAGCAAAATCAAGTTGTGTCCTTGAAGAGTGTTCTTCTGTCTCGTTTATTTGTGTCTGTTATTATCACTATTGTGATTGAGGGGGAGTTTGTAATTGCATTGGGTAGGGATTAAGTGAAGGTTGTAAACTGTGTAGTTTGATCCTGAATTGATACTACTAATAGTGGATTTCCTCCCTGGCTTGGTACCCCCCAGACGTAGGTGTGTTTTGCACCGAACTGGGTTAACAATTACTTGTGTCTTTTATAATTGTTTGCGCTATTTATCTTGTTCATTCTCAAAACCAAAACAGATATTAGTGTCGTAACATTGTATTCGACATCTCGTATCTGACACCAGAATTTTCAATTGGCATCAGAGCGGGCACCCTGCCTATTACTCTGGGTGAGATCTAGGGACATTATATTTTAGTATTATGGAAGGAGGAGGGTTTGTGAACAGACCACCTGTTCTGGATGGTTCTAATTATGACTACTGGAAACCTCGTATGATAGCCTTCTTGAAATCCTTGGATAGCAAGGCATGGAGAGCAGCAAACAAAGGATGGGAACATCCTGTCACTGTTGGAAAGGATGGAAAGACAATCCCTAAACCTGAGGAAGAATGGAGCAAAGAGGAGGATGAGTTGGCTCTTGGCAACTGTAAAGCTTTAAACGCCTTGTTTAATGGGATTGATAGAAATATATTCAGACTAGTGCATCACTGTGAATTAGCCAAAGATGTTTGGGATACTCTCAGAACCACCCATGAAGGTACCTCCAAGGTGAAGATGTCAAGGCTCCAGCTGCTTACTACCAAGTTTGATAATCTGAGGATGAGAGAGGATGAGAGTATTCATGACTTTCACATGAATATTCTTGAGATTGCCAACACGTCAGAAGCATTAGGAGAAAAAATGTCTGATGAAAAACTGGTGAGGAAAATTCTCAGATCCTTGCCCAAGAGGTTTGCCATGAAAGTCACTGCTATAGAAGAGGCTCAGGATATCAGCAATATGAAGGTTGAAGAACTCATTGGCTCTCTTCAAACCTTTGAGATGGGAATAAATGACAACTCTGAAAAGAAGAACAAAGGTATAGCTCTTGTGTCCAATACTGAAGAAGAGGCAGAAGAAAATGATTTTGGTAATGAAGAGAACTTATCAGATGCTTTGGCTATGCTTGGAAGACAATTCAACAAAATTATGAAAAGAATAGATCAGAAGTCAAGGTCAAATGTCAAGAACAATTCTTCTGACATTAGCAGGTCCTATGATTCTAACAGGAAAACAAAACCTGAAGAAAAGTCTAACCAAGGCAAAGGGATTCAGTGTCATGGATGCGAAGGGTATGGGCATATTAGAGCTGAGTGTCCTACTTATCTCAAGAAGCAAAAGAAAGGGTTAACTGTTACATGGTCTGATGAAGATTCTGAGAGTGACTTTGATGATGAATCTACCAAACTTGTCACTGCACTAACTGGTGTATGTACTTCAGATGGAGACTCAAGTGAAGATGAGTTAACTTTTGAAGAGCTTGCAGCATCCTACAAAAAGCTATGTATCAGAAGTGCAGAAGTTTGTCAACAAGGGGAAAAGCAGAAGAAACTTATAATTAAGCTGGAAGCTGAGAATAAAGAACATCTTGGAACAATATCTCAGTTAAACAATAAAGTCACCTTAGTGAATTCAAAACTTGATCAGATGACCAAGTCTATCAGAATGTTGAACAGTGGAACTGACACACTGGATGAGATTCTTCAGACTGGACAGAGTGCAGGAGATATGTCTGGTATAGGATTTGCAGGAACAAAGAAATCGTCTTCAAAAAACAGTCAACCAGAACCTGAATCTAGTATGATGAATCAGATGTCAAAACCTATGTTTCAACATCATGATAAGGGTAAAACGAATCACACAAGAAAGAAATTCCAAAGATGGAGATGTCATTATTGTGGTAGATATGGGCACATAAAGCCATTCTGCTTTAGACTGTATGGATACCCTGATCAAACTCCATATTTCAGACCTAAACAGAATCAGCCCATTAAGAAGCAGCAATGGAGTCCCAAAGTTGTTGCCTTAATAGCTCATACGTCCCTCAGAGTATCAGCCAAAGAAGATTGGTACTTTGACAGTGGGTGTTCAAAGCATATGACTGTAATCAAAAATCTGTTAGTTGATGTCAAACCTCATGCTACCAGGTATGTGACTTTTGGTGATGGAGCCAAAGGTGAAATCAAAGGTGTTGGAAAACTGGAGTGTTCAGGAGTTCCAAATCTGGATGGTGTTCTACTGGTAAAAGGATTGACTGCCAATCTCATCAGCATCAGTCAACTCTGTGATCAAGGTTATCATGTCAACTTTACAAAATCTGAATGTATGGTCACAAATGAAGAAAAAGAAGTGATTATGAGCGGTGTCAGGTCTAAGGATAACTGCTATTTGTGGGTATCTCATGAACCTAGTTACTCATCATTTTGTTCTGAAACCAAAGAAAATGAAGTAAAGTTATGGCATCAAAAACTTGGCCATCTTCATTTAAGGGGTATGAAAAGGATTATCTCTATGGAAGCTGTAAGAGGGATTCCAAAACTACAGATTAATGAAGAAAGAGTGTGTGGTGAATGTCAGGTTGGCAAACAAACCAAGATGTCACATCCAAAGATTAAACATCTTACCACATCTAAAGTTTTGGAATTGTTACACATGGATTTAATGGGACCTATGCAAGTGGAAAGTCTTGGTGGGAAGAAATATGCCTATGTGGTTGTTGATGATTATTCTAGATATACCTGGATAAATTTCATCAGAGAGAAATCAGATGTTTTTGATGTCTTCAAAGACCTCTGTCAAAAGGTTCAAAGAGAGAAGGAAGGCTGTGTTGTTAGAATTAGAAGTGATCATGGAAAAGAGTTTGAAAATCAAAGATTTGCAGAGTTCTGTTCATCTGAAGGAATCAGTCATGAATTTTCATCTCCCATTACTCCTCAACAAAATGGGGTTGTGGAAAGAAAAAACAGGACACTTCAAGAATCAGCCAGAGCTATGATTCATGCTAAGAAACTCCCTATCCACTTCTGGGCTGAAGCTATGAATACCGCTTGCTATGTTCATAATAGAGTGACCTTGAGAAAGGGAACCTCCACTACCTTGTATGAAATCTGGAAAGGAAGAAAACCAACTGTCAAATATTTTCATGTGTTTGGTAGTAAGTGTTACATACTAACAGATCGTTAACAAAGAAGGAAGATGGATCCCAAAAGTGATGAAGGAATCTTTTTAGGTTACTCTACAAACAGCAGAGCCTATAGGGTTTTCAACTCCAGAACAAGAACTATGATGGAATCAATAAATGTGGTGGTTGATGATTTGCATGAGGAAGCAAATGTCACAGATGATGTCAGAACATTCTTGGATATTCCTGCTGGTACATCAAATAAAGAAGTTGACTCCAATCCTACTACCACAGAATCTGAGGATGAACCTATCAACAAGGGACCCTCCACCAGAGTGCAGAAAGATCATCCTAAAGAACTTATCATAGGAGATCTCAACAGTGGAGTGACTACAAGATCAAGAGAACTCATCTCAAGCTCTTGCTTTGTGTCAAGAACTGAACCTAAAAATATCAAAGAAGCTTTGACTGATGAGTTTTGGATTAATGCAATGCAAGAGGAATTAAGTCAGTTTAAAAGGAATGAGGTGTGGGAGCTTGTTCCAAGACCTGAAGGGAGAAATGTTATTGGTACAAAGTGGGTGTACAAGAACAAGTCAGATGAGCAGGGAGTTGTAACCAGGAATAAAGCAAGGCTTGTAGCTCAAGGATATACTCAAGTTGAAGGGGTTGATTTTGATGAGACATTTGCCCCTGTTGCTAGACTTGAATCCATCAGATTGCTATTAGGAGTGGCTTGCATTCTAAAATTCAAGCTGTTCCAGATGGATGTGAAAAGTGCCTTTTTTAATGGCTATTTGCATGAGGAAGTATATGTAGAGCAGCCTAAAGGTTTCATTGACCCAACCTTCCCAGACCATGTGTACAAATTAAAAAGGGCTCTTTATGGACTGAAACAAGCTCCTAGAGCTTGGTATGAGAGATTGACAGAGTTCCTCATTAATAATGGATACAGAAAAGGAGGGTTAGATAAGACTCTCTTTGTTAAAGATGAAGGAGGAAAAATCATGATTGCTCAGATTTATGTGGATGATATAGTGTTTGGTGGAATGTCAGATAGGATGGTGAAACACTTTGTTCAACAAATGCAGTCTGAATTTGAAATGAGTCTTGTTGGAGAACTGACTTATTTTCTTGGGTTACAAGTAAAACAGATGGAAGATTCAATCTTTCTCAGTCAAAGTAAGTACGCAAGAAACATAGTCAAAAAATTTGGAATGGAGAATGCAAGCCATAAAAGAACACCTGCACCTACTCATTTGAAATTATCTAAAGATGAAAAGGGGATTAATGTTGATCAAAGTCTATATAGAAGTATGATAGGTAGCTTACTGTATCTCACAGCTAGCAGACCTGATATTGCTTTTGCAGTTGGAGTGTGTGCCAGATATCAAGCAGATCCCAAAGTTAGTCACATAAATCAAGTCAAGAGGATTCTCAAATATGTGAATGGAACTTGTGACTTTGGTATGCTGTACTCTCATGGGTGTAATCCTATCTTATCTGGATATTGTGATGCTGATTGGGCTGGAAGTGCTGATGATAGAAAGAGCACATCAGGAGGATGCTTCTTCTTAGGAAACAATCTCATTTCATGGTTCAGCAAAAAGCAAAATTGTGTATCCTTATCCACGGCAGAGGCTGAATACATTGCAGCTGGAAGTAGTTGTTCACAGCTAGTATGGATGAAACAAATGCTAACAGAGTATAATGTCACACAAGATGTCATGACACTATATTGTGACAACCTAAGTGCTATCAATATCTCCAAGAATCCTATCCAGCACAGCCGTACCAAGCATATAGACATTAGGCATCATTTCATTAGGGATCTTGTGGAAGACAAAGTGATTACATTGGAGCATGTTGCCACTGAGATGCAGCTGGCTGACATTTTTACAAAGGCTTTGGATGCAAGTCAATTTGAGAACCTAAGGGGTAAGTTAGGAATTTGTCTTTATGAAGGCTTATAGCAATTAATCACATGTGGAAACATTGTCCGGCACATCTTAGTTTTCCAAGTATTTGTATCATCAAAATATAAAAATCCTTTCCCCCCACTTTTGCATTATTATCAAACGCTCTCTATTCCCACTCATACACGCCATACTGTTTATCTTCTTCTCTCCAAACATTCTGTCACTGCCAATCCTCATTTCAGACTTTCGTCTATCACTTTGCCTGTGAATAACATGTCTCACCAACAAGCTTCGTCACCCTCTAAGCCGGTGTCTCCTAAGACTGTTTCGTCATCTGATTCTAGGGCACAAGATATGGATCATTCTCCCAAGGATGTGGTTGATGCTGTCCCGTTAAATATGGTGCTTGCTGATGTGACTCATGTTCAAAGGCCTAGAATTCAACATGCAAGAAGACCTAAAGAAAGTCCTTCAGGTAATATTCCCACATCGTCTTCTGTTGATCTTTCTGCTATGGCAAGGGAAGGATCTGAGTATGTTCATAAGACTGTTGATAGCATCGTTACTCGTATCATTAATGAAAATCATGTCGTGGCTGGGATTTCTATCCCCTTGAGGCAACTTTCCGCCCCTCAAACTAGTCAGAAGCATCAAGAAGATGGTGATACAAATCTGGAAGATACTCAAGATGTTGCTTGTGATGTTAAGACCTCTGTTGCTGAAGATACCTTTGAAAGTGTGAAGGATGCTGGGAGAAAACCCTCTAAAACCAAAGATGTCATGCCTGATGATGTTGTGGATCTTGATGAGATTGATGACAACGCTCTCCTTGCCAGCATAGCTAATAGACTTGTCACTAGGAAAGGAAACAAGGGTGCTAAGCAAAGTTCTCCCAAGCACAAGAATGTAGCTAGTCCAAGTCCTTCCAAGCGCAACATTAAGAAGGTTGTTCCTGGTCCCCCCCAAGGGTTGGAGCAAAGTGGCTGTTAAGAAGAGAAAGACAAGAGTCTCTTCTGATTCTGAAGATGATGTTGAAAGTGATGTTCCTGACATCCATCTCAAAAAGAAATCCTCTGCTACCAAACTGGCTACCAGAATACCTGATGCTCCTCTAGATAATATCTCTTTTCATTCTGCTGAGAGTGTCAACAAATGGAAATATGTGTATCAGCGGAGGTTGGCGTTAGAAAGAGAGCTGGGTGAAAATGCTATGGAGTGTAAGGAAATAATGGATTTAATCTACTTTGCTGGCCTGTTAAAGACTGTGACTCGCTTCTCAAAGTGCTACGAGACACTGGTTAAAGAGTTTATTGTTAATCTTTCTGAAAATTGTGCTGATGGTAAATCTAAGGAGTTCAGAAAAGTGTTTGTTAGAGGAAGATGTGTCAATTTCTCCCCTGATGTGATAAATTTTTACCTAGGAAGAACTGGTGAGCCTCAACCTGAGTTGGAGGTGTCTGATAATCAAGTCTGCATGACCATTACAGCAAATCAAGTCAAGAAATGGCCTCTAAAGGGAAAATTATCTGCTAGCTTACTAAGTGTCAAGTATGCGATGCTGCACAGAATTGGAGCTGCTAATTGGGTTCCCACTAACCACACATCTACCATTGCTACTGGTCTGGGCAGATTCATTTTTGCTGTTGGAACCAAGGCAAAATTTGATTATGGGACTTACATCTTTGAACAGACTCTGAAGCATGCAGGTACGATGGCTGTGAAGCTTCCCATAGCTTTTCCCTCTGTCATTTGTGGCATTATCCTTAAACAATATCCTGGAATTTTAACTGAGTCAGACACTGCTTGCAAAAGAGAAAGTGTCTTGTCTTTTCATTACAAGCTGTTTCAGGGGACCCATGTCCCTGATATTGTTGTAACATCTGCTGAGACATCCTCTAGCAGTAGACCTATGAATAAGTCTACTATCATTTCTGAGCTCAAGGAGACTTGCAAAGAGCTAGAAAGCAGAAATTTGAAGCTTGAAGCTCTTATCAGAATACTTGAGAAGGAGGAAGGTGAGGATGGTGATAATGCAAAGACTGAAGCTGACAATGAGGGTGAAGACTCTGGTGGGAGTGACAATGAGGCTGATTCTGGTGGAGAGGCTGAAGATGAATCTGGGTCTGGTGAAGAAGCTGAAGATGTTTCTGGTTCTGATGAAGATTAAGTTTTTTTTGCCATATGATTCTCTATTGGTTCTCGTGGAAGTTGTTTTTTTGGTTTGATGTGCTTCTGCACCTTGTGTTAGTTTCTTTTTGGTTATTTGGCTTTTTGGTTGTAAAAACTATGTGTTTTGTTTGGGGTTTGGCTCTCTTTATGGCTAAAAAGGGGGAGCACTGGATATTTCTGTTTCTCTTAACTTTGGAAGTTGCTATGTCTACTTCTGATGCTATGCTGCTTACTTCCTTGGATCTGTTGTTTCTATTTCTGCTGCTGCTATTTCTAATTGTTGTTCGATTTTTATGTTTTAGCCAAAAATTTCGCCAAAGGGGGAGTTTGTAAGTGTTTTAAATTGGCAGCAATTTTTGGTAAAACATACCATGTCAAGACTGATGTCACGACATGCGTGGGTAGCCTTTCTGCAGGTATGAAGTACTGCCTGTAAGCAGCTTTCATCAGGATGTCAAAATTGATGTCGTGACATGTTTGTTTCTGATCAGCTCGTTGGGCCTTGGATTGTGTACGCGCGCTTTGGGTTTTGCAGTGTGTTTCTGTTGAGATTTTTTAGGGGCTTTTATTTTGGAAGATTCTCCTAATCGTGTGATTTGCTATTTCCAGAAAGTATTCATTTGTTTCTATTTTCACTCCTTGATTTTTGGTAATTAACCTAATTAGGTTAAAAGCTTCTGGGGAGCAGCTGCTGCTAAGAGATCTATAAATAAACAGCTGCTATCTTTTGTTACGGTCACAGTCTCTAAGAGTTTGGAGTGTGGTCATAGTTTTCTTGTGAACCAAAGCAATTATTGTTTTGATGATTGTTTTGGAATAGGTTTATTGGGTTGTAAGTTTTTACTCTTAAGCTTTGAAGCAAAGAGTGTCATTGTGCTTGATTGAAGCTTTTAAGCAAAATCAAGTTGTGTCCTTGAAGAGTGTTCTTCTGTCTCATTTATTTGTGTCTGTTATTATCACTGCTGTGATTGAGGAGGAGTTTGTAATTGCATTGGGTAGGGATTAAGTGAAGGTTGTAAACTGTGTGGTTTGATCCTGAATTGATACTACTAATAGTGGATTTCCTCCCTGGCTTGGTAGCCCCCAGACGTAGGTGTGTTTTGCACCGAACTGGGTTAACAATTACTTGTGTCTTTTATAATTGTTTGCGCTATTTATCTTGTTCATTCTCAAAACCAAAACAGATATTAGTGTCGTAACATTGTATTCGACATCTCGTATCTGACACCAGAATTTTCAATTACGACTCCACAGGGTTCTCATATACCCTTTACTGCCCGATTGGCGTTCATATGCACCAACAATGAGGCAGAGTATAAAGCATGCATCATGGGGTTAGAAGAAGCGATTGATTTGAGAATCAAGAACCTCGATGTTTATGGTGATTCTGCGTTGGTGGTTAATCAGATTACAGGTGAATGGGAGACTCGTCAAGCAAATCTTGTTCCGTATAACAGCTATGCCAGAAGGTTGTTACCTTTCTTTGATAGAGTGGACTTCCATCACATTCCCAGGGTTGAGAATCAGATGGCTGATGCATTGGCAACGTTGTCATCAATGTATCAAGTGAATCGTTGGAATGAAACTCCTTCAATCAGAATCATGCGCTTGGACAGGCCTGCTTTTGTATTTACAGTTGAAGGGGGTATCAGATGGCAAGCCTTGGTATCATGACATCAAAGTCTTCTTGAAGAGTCAGGCATACCCAGCTGGGGCATCTTTAAAGGATAAAAAGACATTGAGGAGGTTATCAGGAAACTTATTTTTGAACAAAGACGATGTGTTGTACAAGAGAAACTTTGACACGGTCTTGCTACGTTGTGTTGATGAACACGAGGCAGGCCTGTTAATGGAGAAGGTTCACGAAGGTTCCTTCGGTACTCATGCCAATGGGCATGCTATGGCAAGAAAATTGTTGAGAGCGGGGTATTATTGGATGACTATGGAGTCTGATTATTTTAAATACGCCCGAAAATGTCATAAATGCCAGATTTATGCTGACAAGGTGCACGTACCACCTACTCCTCTGAATGTTTTGTCGTTACCTTGGCCTTTTGCCATGTGGGGCATTGACATGATTGGGAAGATTGAGCCGACTGCTTCAAATGGACATCGTTTTATCCTGGTGGCTATTGATTATTTCACGAAGTGGGTGGAAGCAGCATCGTATGCCAACGTCACCAGGTAAGTGGTAGCCCGGTTTATTAAGAAGGACATCATCTGCCGGTATGGAGTCCCGGAGAGAATCATTACTGATAATGGTTCAAATTTGAACAATAAGATTGATGAAGGAGCTATGCCAGAGCTTTAAAATCGAACACCACAATTCTTCTCCCTATCGTCCGAAGATGAATGGGGCTGTTGAAGCGGCTAATAAGAACATTAAGAAGATTGTGCAGAAGATGGTAGTGACGTACAAAGTCTGGCATGAGATGTTGCCTTACGCTTTGCATGGTTATCGTACTTTGGTACGCACATCAACTGGGGCAACCCCTTTCTCACTGGTGTATGGTATGGAAGCAGTTCTGCCATTAGAAGTTGAGATTCCTTCTTTGAGAATTTTGACATACGTGAAGCTTGATGAAGCTGAGTGGGTGCGTTCCCGGATGAATGAACTGAACCTAATTGAAGAAAAGAGATTGAAAGCCATTGCGCATGGCCGGTTGTATCAGAGCAGGATGAAAAAAGCCTTTGATCAGAAAGTGCGTCCTCGGTGTTTTCAGGCTGGTGAATTAGTTCTGAAAAGGACCACTCCTCCTCAAACAGATCACAGGGGCAAGTGAACTCCGAATTACGAAGGGCCATATGTAGTAAGACAGGTTTTCTCTGGTGGAGCCTTATTGCTCTCAACTATGGATGGCGAAGATTTTACGTCCCCTATGAACGCGGATGTAGTCAAAAAATACTTTGCATAAAAGAGACCCGTTGAACATAAAAAGAAGGTTCAGGCAAAAATGGGGCATCCTGGCGAACCATAAAAAGAAAAGGTTCGGGCAAAAATTAGGGATAAAAAGAAAAAGAATAAACCCGCAAGGTTGAAAACCTGAAAAGGAAACTTTGGCAAAAACGGGTATCCCAGTGGATTGAAAACCCGAAAAGGACGATCCAGGCAAAAGTTAGGGATTTAAAAGCAAATACTACGATCCACGTTCGATCTGTGATCACTATTCACATTTGGAAAATTCGGAGGAAAGGAATCAGTCCAGTCAGTCATCTTCAAAGGCCAAAATATCTGCGGATAAACAAGTCATATGGGTTATAGCTGAGTCGAGTCATGGTGGATGTCTGTTCCCCACATTGCCGACATTTGTATTTTGTTTTTCTTTTTGCGCAATTACCTCTTTTCAGGAATTGCTTCCAGATGTAAATGCCTATTTACAGGCTAATCATTCAATAAAGTTTGCATTTCAGTCAAAGAGCTTTTGTTTTTGTTTTACCTATTTTTTTTGTGAAAATGTCCGATATTTTTGATAAACATTACATGCTAAAATGTTGAGCACTGTGAAACAAGTTGGAAAACAATGGAAATTGCTTAGGCGACAGTCACTATGATGATAATCAAAGTAATCATTTTTGCACGTAGACCTTTCTGTTGGTTTTGCAGGATGACAGGTGTACCTCCCCAGTAGAGCTCTCCCCAACTTTGAGGTCTGATCGTCTTCAGCAGTTTATTACTCTTCCCTATCAGAGTATCGAGGGTCGTCTTCCTTAACAGAGTATAAAAAGGTAATTCCCCGAGCGGAGTCGTTGAGGATTGTCCCCCTCAGCAGGATATAAGAGGTTTTCCCAGCCAGAGTTGTGATTTGGCTCACATTTCTTCAACAAGTGGTGTTTCCCCACAGAGTATTGGGCAGTTGTTTTTCCTCAGCTAGTCAGGAAACATGTGTTTACCCCCTAGCAAAGTGGATGTTGACAACTACTATCTTCCAAGCAGATGTGCTGATGATGATCGGTACTCTTCAGCAGGATAAAGATGCTCGCATCCCCAAGCAGAGTCTGGTGGTGATTGGTATCCCCAGCAGGTCTTAAGTCTAATCGTTTTGGCAGGCGTCAAAGCCAAGTTCTGAAGTATTTAGTGATCCCTAGTGGAGGAGTTTCCATCTTCAGTGTTCATCTCCCTCCCCAGCTGAGGGGGTATTCTCTCAGAGTTTCCTCCATCTCCAGCAGAGTTGTTGATTTTGATATTCCCCAACAGAGTGGGTATTCTCTTGGAGTTTCGTCCATCTCCAACAGAATTGGTGATTGTGATCTTCCCTAGCAGGGTGAAGTTTTCCTCAGCATTGTTCTTTGGTTTGATGACAATGTAGTTTGTCGTCCTCGGTGGAGCTGCTTCTGTTCTCAGCGTTTAATTCGCTGGGACGGTCTTTTTGCATTGCATGAGCAATTGTTTTGCATGGCATCCTCCTAAAGGTGTAGCATTCCCACTTCGTGTGGAGCATTACAGCAAAATTCAAACATATGCATCTGAAACATAAGCCAGGTTTGAGTTTTTCCTTCCTCAGGAAAGCCGGATTTCAGGAAGATATCATTCGAATTTACTCCACGAGTGGTGGGTTTAGTCATTCAAAGCAATATTTGACATTCCCTTGTAGAGTTGTTTGCCAGGATCGTGAATCCATGATTTCATTTTTACCCCTTCGTCCAGGTGGTCCTTTGGTTTATCCCCTCAAGGTTTTTACGGTCAGACACTCGTCTGTGTTTCCTTCGGCACTCGTCCGTGTTTGAACCTTTTTGTTTCAATACCCATCCATATTGACCTTTTGATGACACTCGTCCGTGTTTCCTTCAGCACCTGTCCGTGTTTGAACCTTTGATTTCAATACCCGTCCGTATTGACCTTTTGATGACACCCATCCGTGTTGCCTTCCATTCCCCAGCAAGATTCATCCCTGATAAAAGTTGCTTTACAACTTTTCGATACCCGTCCGTATTGAACCTCTTTACACCCGTCCGTGTACCTTTTCGATACCCGTCCGTATTGAATCCTTTTTACACCCGTCCGTGTACCTTTTCAGTACCCGTCCGTATTGACCCTGTTACACCCGTCCGTGTACCTTTTCAGTACCCGTCCGTATTGAAACTCTTTACACCCGTCCGTGTACCTTTTCAGTACCCGTCTGTATTGAATCTTTTTACACCCGTCCGTGTACCTTTTCGATACTCATCCGTATTGAATCTTTTTACACCCGTCCGTGTACCTTTTTGATACCCGTCCGTATTGAACCTCTTTACACCCGTCCGTGTACCTTCTCGATACCCGTCCGTATTGAAATCCTTTTGCACCCGTCCGTGTACCTTTCCGATACCCGTCCGTATTGACTCTGTTATACCCGTCCGTGTATCTTCTCAGTACCAGTCCGTATCTGATATCTTTGATTCCTTGACACCCGTCAGTGTTTATTCCCAGCATAGCTAACACTCGTTTGTGTTTATTTCATGACGTTTCAATACATTGTTTGTATTGGTTTCTAACACTCGTACGTGTTGTGACGGTGCATCATTTGTTGCTTGTTCCCCAGTGGAGTCGTCCCTTCTTTGAGGATTGTAAATTTTAGGTTTCTTTGGTATTCAATCTCCGTGAATCCTTTGAACGCATGACAGCCGTTGCTATCATACCTTCAGGACCAAGTTGATTGAATAGGGGCAGCTGTAACACCCCAAAATTTGCCTTCTTGTTTTTAGCTAACTGGTTTATGTTTCTTTGCATTTCTTGCATTAGCATTTGTGCATAGCATTGGTTCTTAGCATGGGATCAAGGTACTTGGTTCATTTCAAAGGAGTCTTAAGCCTCAAGGTGGTTTGAGGAGTTCATCATATCTTCACAAGGTCAAGAATGGCAAGGGATTTCAAGTGAATCTTTCTCTCCTAATCAGATGGTCCAAATTAGGGTTTTGACCCAAAGGACTTCTTGAAGAACCTTGTGGATTCAAGCATGTTTTTATGGGTTCTATATGCTCACAAGCACTCATGGAGGAAGACTTGGCTAGTGATTCATTGTGGAAGATGTTCAGTGGATCAGTTGCTTGTGAACCAAGAAAAGCCAACAGGGAGAAAGGAAAGTCAACCATGGGTTTTCAAGGGTTCAAGTCATGTTTCCCAAGTCCATGTACCTTTATTTGGTCAAGGAATAGCATGGATGACATCATTCTTCAAGAATCAAGAGTTTGTGCAAAAGTTACTAAATTTGGAAAATGACCTATAATGAGAAGTTTCCATTTTTGGCAAGTTTTTACACTACATTCAACTTGACTTTTCATCATCAAAGAAGCTTCAAATGAATTTTTCTCCAACATGAAAGTTGAATATCTTTCTCTCCCATTTCCAAAAAGTACTAGATGGTTTCCATATCATTTGTGAAACTCAAGTTATGGTCAAAACAATGCAAGGTGCTTTTTAAGGGTTTTCACATGTACCACTTTTTCCATTTTGCATTTTGGTACAAATTGACTTTTAATTGGTTCTATTGCTTCAAGTCACATTCTAATATCCAAGTACACTTCATTTGGAACAAGTTTGGCCCTTGAATCAAGTCATTTCATGCCATGTACCTCACTTTCTTCACATAATACAATTTTGCAAAATGGATTAAATCTCACAAATTAAACCATTTCAAAGCCCAAATCCAATTCAGGTGTAATTAGCAATTGGAATGTGAGTGAATCATGCTGATTTCATTGCCCATGTACGTGTGAATCAAGTGGTACAACACAAAGTGCATTTTTGCAAAACCACTCAAAACTCATTAACCAAGGGATTAATCAAGTTTTAATTGTGATCAGTGCTCTAATGAGATGTATATAAGCTTACTCATGCCTTCACAATTAGGTTATGCACTCTCATTTTCTCAAATTTGAATTTTTGCTCTCACACTTTCTCTCTTCGAAACTCACTCTCCTTGGAGTTTCTTTGAGATTTCTCTTCACATTCTTGATCAGTGAAGAGAATAGAGCAAGAATCAACCACTAATTGAAGCTCATACTGAGGTTTTGGCCATAATCGGATTTGGATTCAACTTCTTCAAACCTCAAGATCTAGCACGATTCCAAGCTCTAGTTGCATTTATTTTGCAATTAGAGGTTCCAAGGAGTAGATCTGCAGCTTCCAGAGGGTTTTCTTGGCGTATTTCAAGTTCTACAAGGTTCAGGTTGGTGTGAAATTCATGATCCTAGAATTTGTTTTTCTTATGTGCATTGTGTTCTTTGTGAGTTGCTGATCATGCTGATATGATTTGTTGTGAATTTGGACGTGTATCATGGGAGTATTTGATGATTGAAGTTTTTAGATCTAAACTTTTCTTCTTCGATTTGCCTTATGTGTTGATTGTTTGATGAAATGGTTTGCATATTCTTGATCCTCATGAAAATATGAGTGGAATAGTGCTCTTGTTTGTGATTTCTGGAGAATTTTAAGTTGATAGTCGCCGAAGGAGACGACCGGAGCTAGGGCTCCGGCGTCTGGTTTGTTCCTCAGGTCACCGGAAGCTGAAGGAGGAAGATGAAATCACAGCCGTCCAAGGGTTTGATCTGATGGTGTTGATCTTGCCACCTCATTTAATTTGCTTGAGTTTTATTTAATGTGTGTGTGTGCTAGTCTATGTGTGTTATCGTGTGCCTCAAATCATAGCCCTTGATCTTGCATGCTTTTTTATTTTGTTGACCTGATCTGACACGTTAATGCAATCTGATGATCATGATTTGGCCAGCACATTAAAAAAAACACATGTTTATCACGTGCCTCCTATTTTATTTCTGAGTAATTATGTGTGTGCGTGTGCATCATTATTATCATGTATTTTTGATCTGAGCCTTCCATCCTGATTACTATGCACTCTTGTTGACTGATTGCTGCTCGTGAGATTGATCTTGTGGTCCTGATTGAGTTTGACCTTTGACTGAAATCCATGTGTTTCTTATTTGACTGCGCTTTTAGACTTTTGAGTTGGGCTTGATATCCCCACCCCCCTTTCTGAGCCCATTTTAATTTCAAACGTGAGAATTACTTTGGTTGCACCCCCTGGTTCATTCTATTTCAATTTTTATTTTATTTTCATATAGTTTTTGCATTTTAATTTTTAAAAATAGATTTATGCATCCAAAAATCACCAAAAAAATCATGAAGCATATTTTTGCATTTAATTAATTTTGGACATTTTTTATTTCTGACTTTGGTCATTTTTCATCATATTTTTTGGCATTTTCTTTTATTTTCTTTGAAAATTGTTCTTATTTTCACACTTCAACTTTGAGAATTTATTTCTCATAGCACATAAAACATTTTGAGTCCATTCTTTTTGCATTATTTCATCATATTGAAGTGCATAAAAACATTTTTCTCATATTTTAAACTCTTTTCATATTGCATTTTAGCCCCTCTCTTTTGCATATTAGTTCATAATTCCCATGTGACTTTGCATGATTGTTTGAAGAACTTATCTTGTGAATTTTTGCATGATATTTTTACATGTTGTTTGCCTATGGTTGAGGAGTCTTGAGAATTAATTTAATAATTTTTGAAGATGATTTGCTAATTGTTTGATTGCTTTTTGTTTGAGGTCTTCTTTTATGCACATCTTTGATCATGTTTGATTACTTGTTTGAGAAGGCACTTGTGCCATTATTTGGGATTGTTTATTTGACTTCATAAACCATGTTTGAATCATTATAGGTCATTTGATTGCAATTATAGGTCATTGGTGTGAGGTTGTTGCATATTTTGTGCACATGTTCAATGTTTGATTTACATGCCTCTTTTTGACTTATC
Source organism: Lathyrus tuberosus (assembly GCA_022829125.1). Taxonomy (NCBI): domain Eukaryota; kingdom Viridiplantae; phylum Streptophyta; class Magnoliopsida; order Fabales; family Fabaceae; genus Lathyrus; species Lathyrus tuberosus. The sequence continues at coordinate 7,126,944 of JALAZF010000239.1, read as the reverse complement.
TTCTCACTTCTTCTCATCTATGCCTCTTCTTGGTTTGCATTTGGTTTGTGTATACCATGCCATATCATTCCTTTGCACTTCATTTGATGTATGTTTCTGACCTTGGAGCTTTGTATTCATGTCATATGCTATTCATGTTTCATTTTACATCCTTTAACATGTTTCACTTACATGCTTCCTTCTCCTTCTTCTAATGTTTTAATGCTTGGATACTTGCTTGTATGCCTTATATGACACTTGTATAGCATGTTTGGGCACATGTTTAGGTCATCCACATTCTGACTTTGATTTTATTTGAAGTATTCTTGCATGATCACCTTGCATATCCACTCATTCTTCTTCTACTCCTTCTTTGATGACTTTCTTGTATGTTTTGCCACTTGTTTGCATTCTCTTTGCTTGATCTTGTTTGGTAAACATTATGGGTCACCTCTAAGGTGTATATTCTGAATTGGATGAGTTTCATTTGGTTTGTAACCATTTCTCTTTGGGTTGTGACTTGTTTGGCTTTCATTGTTGCTTATGTTTGTTTTTGCTAACCATGTAGGGGCTAATGGTAAGTGAATGGGATGTGGATAGTTATCCACATTCTAACTTCTCCTTTATTTTTTAAGCTTTCATACTTGTGTTTACTTTAGCATTTAAGATGCTTCTTTCTTCTCTCTCACTCTTTCTCATCCCATGAATCTCAAGACTTGATTAAGTCTTGGATTCTTTTCCCTTAGAGCTACCTAGTCCAACTTAATTTTTGATTAAGCTTGGAGTAGGATTAGAATTAGGCTTTAGATAGTCGTCTCTCCTAAGCCTCACTAACCATAGGTTACCCATGCATGATAACATTAGGACTCATAGTTTACCTTTAGAGTTTCCTTTGTGTCTTCTCTCTTCTCATCTCAAAACTTCTTGAACACGCTTAATAAAGATAAAGTGTATTGCGCACGAGCCTTAAGCGTGGGAAGTGAGGAGTGAGGAGTTTCCCTTCATTCTTCCAGGGTACCTAGTGTACGTCCTGTTGGGGATGATACGCGAAGTATTCGTTCCTATGTCATAGACTTTGGTGCAATGCAAGTTACGAACTAACTTAAAACACTTCTGTCTAAAAAACACAAAACAAATTCAAATCTTTTTTATCCTTCGGGATTGATGGGTTTCAAATTTCATTTTCAGAAAAGAGCTCGTCGCTCACGTAAAAAACACTTACCCATCCGTGGTCGTACCCACGAACTACATCAGCTCTGATTCCTCTCTCTCGTCCGATTGAGGATATGTAGGCACAAGACAGCGATTGTCTTGGCGAGCAGCCTTCCCCCACAGTTCCCGTCCGAACTACATTGACTCTGACTTTCCCATTGCACTGAGGGAGTACGTAGGCCTAGGACAACGATAACGTCCTATCGAGTCACTTCTTTTTCTTTTCTTCTTCGTTTCTCTGTCCTCTCCGTTCTCGTTCCTTCTCCGGTTCCGTAGCAGTGGAGCTCCAGACGACGACACCCCTTTGTAATACCTCAAAATTTACCTTCTTTATTTTCTCAGTAAATAGGTCTATGCTTTACTCTTTTTGCATTCCATAGTAGGTCATAGATTGCATAGCATGGCATTCATCATAGGGCATGGGATCAAGTGGTTTTCAAAGGTGTGGATCATCCAAAGTAGGAGAATAAGGGCCAAGGGTTTCTCACAAGCCTCAGAGGAGTCTCAAGCCTCAAGGTGGTTTGAGGAGTTCATCACATCATCACAAGATCAAGCATGGCAAAAGATTGCAAGTGGATCTCTCCCTCCTAACCAGAGAGATCAATTAGGGTTTGGGAATCAAAAGGACTTCTTGGAGAGCTTTGTGTGTTCAAGCATGATGCTATGAGGCCTATATGCTCACAGGTATCCATAAGATGAGGGTTTGGTTGATAATTCATGGTGAAGAATGTTCAGTGGATCAGTTGCTTGTGAACCAAGAAAAGTCAACTGTAAAGGAGAAAGTCAACTGTGGAATTTTGAGGTTCTTTTCATGGTTTTCAAGGTCTCACATCCTCATATGGTCTTCAATTGTCAAGATTCAAGCCATTCATCAAGAATCAAGAGTTTGTGCAAAAGTTACTAAATTTGGAAAATGACCTATAATGAGAACTTTCCATTTTTGGCAATTTTTCCACCATATTCAACTTGACTTTTCATCATCAAGGAAGCTTCAAATGAATTTTCCTCCAACATGTAAGTTGAAGATCCTTCTCTCCCATTTCCAAAAAGTACTAGAACATCTCCATATCATTTGTGGAACTCTAGTTATGGTCAAAACAATGCAAGGTGCATTTCATGGATTTCTTATATGTCAAATTTTCCACCATTTGCATTTTCATTCAAAAGGACTTGTAATGTTCCCAATTGCTTCATGTCACATTACAACATCAAAACACAAGTCAAGAGGATCATTTTTGGCCTTTGAATCAATTCATTCCATGACTTATTTTTCACTTATTCAACAAAGTTCAAAATTGCAAATGGATAAAAAAACTCACCAACCAAGTCATTGCAAGGCCCAAGTACAATTCAGGTGTGGTTAGCAAGTGGAATGCAAGTGAATCATGCTTTCATCAAGGACTTTGCACGTGTGGATTAAGGGTTTCACATCAAAATGCATTTTGGCAAAACCACTCCAATCTCACTAATCAGGGGTTTAACCAATTCTTAATCATAATCAGGGGAATACTCAAGAGTATATAAGCTAACTCATACCCTCACAGCTAGGTTCGAGACTCTCATTTGCTCAGTTTTGAATTTTTGCTCTCACACTTCCTCTCTTCGAAACTCACTCTCCTTGGAGTTTCTTTGAGATTTCTCTTCACATTCTTGACCAGTGAAGAGAATAGAGCAAGAATCAACCACTGATTGGAGCTCATACTGAGGTTTTCATCAAGTTCTGTTCAAGAGGATTCAAGCTCAAACCTCAAGATCTAGCACGATTCCAAGCTCTAGTTGCATTTATTTTGCAATTAGAGGTTCCAAGGACTTGATCTGCAGCTTTTGGAAGGCGTTCTTGTGGTATTTTGAGCTCTTCAAGGTTCAGGTTGGTGTTGATTTCATACTCATAGAACTTGAATTTTAAGTGTGCATAATGATATGTGGTGTGTACTGAGCATGATGATCTATTTTATTTTAAGTTTGGACGTGTATCATGAGAGTATTTGATGATTTAAGTTTTGGAACCAAACTTTCTTTCGTTCGATTTGCTTTGTGTGTTGCTTGTTTGTTGAAATGAGTTTGATATTTGTGATCCTCATGAAAATCTGGTTCGAATGGTATACTCATGTGTCATTTCTGGAGAAATATATGTTGCAGCTCACCGGAGAGGGTGACCGGAGCCCTAGCTCTGGCGACTGGTTGTGTTTCTGGCCGGTGAAGGGTTTAAGTGGAGAAGACACAATCTCAACCGTCCATTATTGTGATCCAAGGGTCCTGGTGTTGCCACGTTTTAAGTTTTTCTGATTTTATTTTATTGTTTGAGTGTTTGTTACCCTATGATAATTACCATATGCCACCAGATCGTAACCTCTCATCTTGTTTACTTTTTAATTGTTTGACTGATTGTGATGCGTTGATTTAATCATGTGGATGAAATGATGCCAACACATTAAAATGTGCATGTGCTGCTCACGTGGGTTATATTGTGTGCTGAGTGTTTAAGTGTGCACGTGTGTATGTTAATTATGGTGGTTGTGTGATCCTGAACGTTAATCATGATTACTTGGTTAATATATTGACTTCATATGATGCGTGGATTTAATCTGATGGTGTGTATGAGGTCTTTTGGTTGACTGAGTCTATGGTATGCGCTGACCTTTGTATTGGACTGGGCTTGGCATTTCTTTGTTATCCCCACCCCCAGTTTAAGCCCATTTCTTATTTCCAACGTGAATTGTTGCTGTTTGCACCCCTCTTTGTTTATTTATTTTTTTTATTTTCATTAATTGTTGTTTTGCATTTTTATTTTTTAAAATCATTTTTATGCATCCAAAAATTATAAAAAAATTCATGAAGCTTGTTTTTAGTTTTATAAAATTTTGTCAAATTTTATTTTTACTTTTTATTTTATTTGTGACATCTAAATTAATTAATTGTTTAATTTCTGTATGGTTTGTCTCATTTGTGCACACTTCTACTTGTAGAATTTATTTCTCATCATTTATACATGATCTTGAACTAATTCTTTTTGCATTTGTTAGATGACATATTGAAGTGCATAAAAACATTTTTGTTTCATTTTTAAAACTTTTTCATATTGTATTTTGGTCCCTCTCTTTTGCATATTGAATCATGTTTCCTATGTGGTCTTTGCCTATTTGTTTGAGGTGCTTAACTTGTGAATTTTTGTGAGATCCTTTGGCATGTGATTAGTATCTGACTTAGGTAATTTGTGTTCTGATTTCACAATTTTTGAATGTCATATGATACATGTTTTCTTATTTGTGCTTAAGTGACTTATGCATGATCATCTCTTGACGTCTTTTTACACAAGTTGGTTTGCCATGCCTAATTGATTGAGTTCCTTTGTGATTATTTCCATGAGCTTTTGATATGATGTCTACCCCTGGTTGAGGTCCTTTGAGACTTAATTTTTCACTTTGTGGATCTTGTTTGGTGTTGCCTAAGTGTTGGAACTTTGAGCTTACTTTTGTGGACTTTCTTTAGTACATATTGCTCCATGTTTTGATCTTCTCTTGCATATGTGAATTGTTGATGATAATATGATCTTGGTTCTGACCTTCCTTCATCTTCATCTTGCCTCTCTCATTTCATTTTGATATGAATTCCATGTGTGCTTAATTGTGCATTTCATTCAAGTATGCTTGCACCCTTTCATGTTTATCTTTGCATGCTTACTTGAATTGTTTTGCATTGATCTTTGAAACATGTTTGTTGATTTGAGTTGGACATTTATGGTATGATGTGCTTGCTGCCATTTATTGTGTCTCTTCTCCTCTTTCTTCTTCTTCCCTTTCACTCTATTCCTCCCATGGATCTCAAGACTTATTTAAGTCTTGGATTCTCTCCCTTTAGAGCTACCTAGTTGTCGCTCCCGGGATTTTCATCCTAGTACAAACGCGAAAGTGGCACCGAACAGAGTTGCCAGCAATGTGTATTTATCCCATGAGAGGGAAAGGAAACACCGCATAAACCTAAAGGAAAGGATAGAGCATGGTCTTGCGACCAAGAGAATTGGATTCGGGAGTCGGTTACGCGTGAGGAAGGTATTAGCACCCCCACGCGTCCATCGTACCCGATGGGATCCACGCTTGCTTGTTTCGATCAAAGGGTGATAGAAAAGGATACTGGAAAAGGAACTGAAAGAAAGAAAGGAGAAAGAAAGGAAAAGGAACGAGAAACAAATGTAGGGAAAATAAAAGAAGTGCTCGCATGGGCCCTACCCCACTGCCTACGTATCTCATTGGGAGCATGAGAATCAGAGCGACGTAGTTCCCCTCACCAGGGATGGATTGTTTGTGTTTTTTAAGGAACGACTTACGTTCTAGCTCAGGTGTTGCAGGCTCGCTGGTCCGAGTGCGTTACCATCTTGCAAGAGAACGAGAAAAAGCACGTTCGTACGCTGAGAGTGAATGAGGTGAGAAAAGAATTCCCGAAGGAAAGACGTTATTATTTGTTTTTGACTTTTAGAAGTTTTTTATTTGTTTGCATATGTTAGTGTATCTAAATCTTAGTCATTGGAATGTGTACATTCTCACATTCCAAGATGGAATGTATAAGAATGCACACTAAGAGTGAAGAAGACCCCCACACTTAGTTCCAATTGTTAAGGTTCAAGCACACTAGCATACTTGTGTTTATTAAGTGTTTTTGTTGATTAAGAAATGAAGAAGTGTTTTAATTATTTGTATCTTCAACAAATATTGCATTTAAGTCCCTCATACAAGATCAAATGTTTAGCACATTGACCCAAGATGGGCTATATGCTACACATTATAAGATCATAAGAGAAGACCCCTTATAACCTTTTCTTTATATGAAAGGCCTAAATGCAATAAATGCCTACCTTTATTAGATATTTTGAATTTTCTTTGAGATGAGAAGAGAGACTCAAGAGAGGAGCAAAGGTACAAATCTATATGAACTAAGACTCAATCCTAATTGAAAATTAAAGGGAGTGGTCCTAATGGTTTGTGAGGTTTCAACCTAAAGTCTAAAGAAAGAATGAATTAAAGAATTCACTTCTAAGTTAGAAGATGAATTGTAATTCAAAAAGGGAAAGTGATGAGTTATTAAAAGAAAGCACATAAGTGCTTAACAAAACACAAAATGGAATTGTAAAAGAGATGAAAGGAAAGAGGTTTGAATGTGGATTCCTTATCCACACCCAATTGCAACTTACCAAACCCCCTACATGGTTAGTAAACATGTATAAGAAGTGTAAGAAATAAAAGAACATTTAATGCACCATAAAACTCAAAAGAATTAGATGAGATGGTTACAACCAGAATGTACATCGTATGGAAAACAAATGATTATTATCAAGCAAGTCCAAGTGAGCAAGCAACAAACATCATCCATGGCATTAGAACATGTTACCACAAGAAAAGGAAGATGAAAGATGAAAATGAGGGATAGAACATGCATAAATGGAACATGTAATCTAAGGATCAGAATGGAAATGAAATAAAAAATGATTCACCAACATCTCACAAGTATTTATGAAGTAAACATCAAGACATTTAAGAAGTGATAGAAGAAGTAGAATTGAAATGGAAGTTCAAAAGAGAACACAAGTACAAACACAACATGTTAAAGGTGCACAAGGTTCAAGTGAAAGTCAACATGCAAGGATGATATATAATATGTATCAATGACCTATAATGTCAAATGGATGGTTCACAAAGTAGTCAAATGATCATGCAAGTATGTACAAAAGAAATCATGTAAACATGCACAAAGATTACAAGGATATGACATGTTGTTATGCTTCAAAGGTAATGCATTAAACAAAAATTAGATGGCCTCATGAAAATTATGAAAACATGGTATTGAAGTTCACAAATCAGAGATGAATCACATATCAAAGTAGCATGCAAGAAACCAAGGCAAAATGATGTCAAACAATGCACTTAGGTCAAGTAGACACATCATACAAAGTAGCACAAAAATGAACACCAAACATGCCATAAACTGACCTAAAAAAATCAAATAAAAATCACTTAACATACCTCAAGATGATAATGACTCAATGCAAAAAGAAGAGCATCAAAACAATTTTTAATGATTGAGAACAAAAATGCACAAATTTATGTATCACATTAAGCATGCATACAAATAAAAATCAAAGAAAATTATGGAACAGGGGCAAAAAGGTCATAAAATTAAGAAATAAAATCATAAAATATTTTCTAAATGTTTTAATGATGCTCATGAATTTTTGTGGAATTTTATAATGCCATTTGGTATTTTTAAAAATTAAAAAGAAAACGTGTAAAAAAATGAAAAAAATAAAATGAAATGCAATATGAATGGGGGTGTAAACATAGCAAAACATCAGTTCAATATTGATTGGGCCTTGAAAGCGTGGGGTGGGGAAAGCAATCTGTCATAGGTCCAATAAGCGCGCATAATACAATAACTACCATGCTCTTCAGTCAACAAAATTGACTCATTAATAGCCACTAGATTGAGTCAAGGTCATGCCAAAGTCAAAGTAATCATCATCAACGCACACACTTGAAAGAACACACACACTATCATGTACCATGCCACACAATGTTTAAAATAAAATCAGAAAATCACATGTGACATGCACATGAACTTTAATGTGCTGTCATCACCCAAGCCACACGATGGCGAACATCCAATGGTCCACGTTTAAACTGAGAACAAAACCCTAACACAAGAACACCGGCCGGAGAGGGACCTCCGGTCACCTTCTCCGGCGAACCACCACCGTCTGCAACCTCCAATTCTCCAGAATTTCACAATCAATATGTCAAAATGAAGAGGAAGTAACACACATCATGATTCCAGTGACAAAACATACAAAAAGTCCATGAAATGAGAGAATCGAACAAAGGAAGATTTGCCCTAACATTTGGTCTATGCCTCTAAAGGCCTATCAACTAGCCAGGCAAGTTCTTGAGCTTATAAGAAGCTGCAAGAACCTGAAAACAAACTCACATCAAGTCTATAATGGATGAAACTCGTACATGAATATTGGAGATTTGGAAATACTCTTCAGAAAACCAGAGATCTTAGCTTCTTCTTCAACCTTGGAGCTTCACAAACTTAGCAAAATAAATGCTATACAACCAATGGTCTTGAGAGCAGAGAGATTCAATGTTGAACAATGCTTGCAAAATCTTGAGGACTGTGTAGAAAAACTTCAATCCAATGCCATTGATGATGATGAAGATGAAGTAGATGAAGGAAAGATGGTGAAGCTCGTGTGAAATCAGAGGGAAAGTAGAGAGAATGTGAGGGAGAGTTTGAAGTGTTTTGAAGTGAAAAATGAGAGAAATGAAGCTGAAAATGAAAATGTGAAGTGAGATTTTGTTTTATAGTAGGCTTTAACCACGGTTAAACTGAGTGAGGTTAACTGAGTTAAAGTGGTTATGCTGAGTCCACCCTAACTAACTGAGTCAAGTTAGTTAGGGGGCGAGTGGTCAAGGTTGGGTTATGGTGAGGTCAAGCTCATGACAGTTATGGTGGAAGGGAGAAAAGGAGAGTGAAGCTGCCAGTCTGTGCATCAGAAACTTGCTAAGCAAGTTTGTTCCTTCTATTCTCATGTGTGGCACGTGACAGTGTGCATTATGTAAGTAACTTGTGCTTGGTTGAAAGAGGAAACAAAAGTGAGGAGGTGTTTGTGGTGTGACTGGACCAAAAATCGTGCACCACTGTTAATGCATCAATGTCACTCATGGTGATTTGCAAGTGGAAATCTCTCTACTTAGTGAATGGTTGGATGAGTTTTTGGATTCATTTGAAAGAGGGGATGTAATGATACAAGTTTGGTTTGAAATTTGAGTTGAAATGATGCTTGGAAGGGGTTGCAAAAGGACTCATAACACACAAGTTTGAAAACTGGTTAGGGGCAAGGAAATGAGGTTGACTGGCAATGCATCTTGGCACGAAGTTTTCAGCAAGATCACCATATCTTGAGACCATTATATCTACCTCATAGCTTGATCAAACCAAATTTTGCCCAACATGAAACTTGAAGAGGACATTACAAGGAACATTTTTGATGTTGACAAGTTTTGGAAATGAAGCCTTTATCATTGAGAATAATAGGTGTACATTTGTCCCACCAACTGTTTGTTGAAATGACTGCGCGCGTGACCTGAAAATCTTGGTCATGACCTAGTTTTGAACCTACTTTGCTCAAACTTTGATCAATCATATCTCACTCAATTTTTATCCAATAGAGATGTTCCACATATGGATGTGAAGCTTAAAACAAGATCTTTTATTGTGGCCGAGTGGAATTTTCATTTGGTGCTTCAATTTTAAATGGCCTTGGTTCAAACTCTGATGCAAAATGGCCAAAACTTGCTATTTTTAGTAACCCTTCTTCTTCCAAAAATGGCAACTTTCCACCTCTTGATTTTTCATGATTCCTTTGGAGTTTCTTGACCAAATTTTGTAAATTGGACACATATAACATGAATTTTATGAATTTGGCCTCAAAAAGTCAAGAGTTGACTTTTTCTCCTGATTATTTGACTTGGCCCCAAAATTCTCTGATTTTTGATCTTTCTTTCAATTGAACCACTTCTAAAACCAATTGAGAGGTGATTTTCCACATACATACACTTAAGAGCATATAGAATACCATGACATCAAGTTTTGTCCAAAAAATCAAAGATATCCTAATTTTATTAGAAACCCTAATTTTGACCTCCTCTGGTTAGGAGGGAAAGGTGCAGTCTTCAATTTCAAACTCCTCAGAGTATGTTATGTATCCTTTTAAAGGATGATGAGATGTGCCATTTGAGGATGATTTTGGATTAATGACCTATCTCTTTTGAGGGTTTTCCTTCAGTTTTTTGAACCTCTTGCATGATGAAAGATGTAGGGCTTCAATCTCCTATTGGATCTCACTTCCTTGAGATTGTGGATGATCAATTGAGATGGTATGAGACATGAGAGACTCTTGGCTTGCCTTGAGGCAACTTAATTGACCTTTTTGTGCTTTGAATGATCCCTTGATTGTCCACCTTTCACCTGATCACATGCCTTGATGGTAAGAGGAATGTTATGTTTCATTTTTCTATGTTAAATGCAATGCAATGCTAATGAGATGGATATGATATTGTAAATGATAATGCTATGCTATGATGCAAAAAGGGGAGAGCAAATTTTGGGGTATTACAGCTGCCCCTAATCAAACGCTGTAGACCTGAATGCCTGAAAGCGATTGCTTTCAGACTTTCAAGGTATATAGTGATGGAATACCAAATATAACAAAAAATTTGCTCTGGGTGATGAAGAAGAAAAGGGATATAAACCCAACGAGACTGCTAGATTGAATCTTCAATGAACTTGGTCGGAGAAATCTGTCATTTGAACGACGCCAGACGACTACTGGCTTGCCACACTGCTGGTGGACTTTAAAAAAATGTCTTTTTGAATGACGCCAGACGACTGCTGGCTTGCCACACCGCTGGTGGACTTTAGCTGCTCTGCCATTCTAAACAATGGACTTTTACCAGTTCGTGCTGGATTTTTGCCAATCTGTCGTTGGACTTCAATGATTATCAAACAGGCTTTGGAATCTCAAAATTGCCATCCTCAGATGGACTTTCGCAGCTTTGCCAAATTAAACTTGGACTTTGATGCTTACCAAACCGGCTCTGGAAGCTTTGTCAGATGATCGTCCCACCTGCTGGAACAACCACCTGCAATATTATCCCACAGGCTGGAATAATATGAACAAACTGTATATAATGATCATCCCACTGGCTGGAATAACTATTTTCCATACTATTCCACAGGCTGGGATAATATGAACAAACTGTATATAATGATCATCCCACTGGCTGGAACAACCATCTTCCATACTATTCCACAGGCTGGAATAATATGAACAAACTGTATATAATGATCATCCCACTGGCTGGAACAACCATCTTCCATACTATTCCACAGGCTGGAATAATATGAACAAACTGTATATAATGATCATCCCACTGGCTGGAACAACCATCTGCCATACTATCCCACAGGCTGGAATAATATGAACAAACTGTCTGTATGCCAAAAATAAATTGGACTTTGAGTTGTAAATGAGCAATGTTGAGAATTACACCACTGGCTGGGTAATATCATATGCTGACACTTTGCTGAAGAAGAGATTCCCTCGATCTATTTAGACCTTGCTGGAGAAATTACTGTCAAAGTGTTGAACTCTGTGGGGACTTCGCTGGGGAGAAAACAATTCAGCTGTGAATTATTCTTTGACAGATTTCACATGCTGAAACCTGCGGGAAATATGCCTTGTTGACACTACCACTTGCTGGTAAATCCTACTGAGGAATAAGACTGTTAAGCCTAGGATAAGTGCCACAATGCCCCATGATAGGTGAACCTTCCTTTTGACGATTCCGTTGAGGATAATGAGTTTATAACAAACCCTGTTGGGGAGAACTGCTTCACAGCGTCTCGTGCTGGGGAATGCCTTTTGAGAGGATTTTACAGAAGACCAAATGTCCTCAAACTCTACTGGGGATTATAGATTGGGGATATCCTTTGCTGGGGAGGTTACATGCCCCATGCTTGGGAGGGTCAATAACTCCGCTGGGGATTATTCTTTGACAAATTTCCCATGCCGAAACCTGCGGGAGACATGATACTACCACTTGCTGGTACATCCTGCCAAGAGTAAACTCCACAAGGGATGTTAGTACTAAAAGTTTCGTCTCTTAAGAGGATTTTATAGAAAACCAAGCGTTTTCAAACTCTTAGACAAACACTCTGCCTTGAACTACCTTTCACATCGTCTGCAAGGTACTGGAGGATTGGCACTTGTTGTCAACCTGGAGTATTCACTGCATTAATAACCGTTATCAACACAGAAGAAATCCATCTTCGAACACCGTTGTCGTCACGAGACTTGGTGGGAACTCTTGAATGGAAGAATCGACTTAATAAGATACAACAGTATCAAGTCATAGCAAATATCTGCTCGTAGTTACGATCATGCTGTTTGGATCGATCGTGCTCATCACCTGCAACAGAAAAAGAATATGCACATGCCCCAGGATATTGCGTGGTCTTTTGGGTCCACCATCCAAGGTTGTCCAACAAGCAAAAGTAATTTCAATTGTCTTTGTGCATGTTTTTGCAAGGCCAAGATATTTTCAAAGTAACGTTTTATTATCAAAAATTGGACGTTTTTGCAAACAAAACAGTAAAATGAAAATAAAAGCCCGTGACTGAATATTCAACTTTATTGATGAAATGCCAAAATTGGCGAATTTACAATCAGACGCAAACCCCTGAAAGAGGCGATTGCCATAAAATTGAGAAAAGAAATCTATCCTAATGATAATGCGGAAATTGGATTCCAACTGATTTCTGATTCTGTTATAGCCAGTATGTGTTCCAACTCTCCTGATTATCTTTGCCTTCAGAAGCTCGTGATTGGACCAATTCCTCCTTTGGAATTTTGCCAGCTTGCTGAAGAGTAGAAAACGTACAGATTAATTCAGACTACAGTCATTCGCTTTAATCCCTCTTTTGTGTGGATCGCCTTTTCAGGTTTTCAATCCACCGGGATACCCATTTTTGCCTAAGTTGCCCTTTCGAGTTTTCAACTTACCGGGTGTACAATTCTTTTCAATTATATCCCTAATTTTTGCCCAAACCTTTATTCTGTTTTTGGTTGACCGGGATGCCCTTTTTTGCCTGGATTCTTTTTTTTTTTTTTTTCTTTTTTTTTTTATCCAGCGGGTCTCTTTATACGAAGTATTTTTTAACTGCATTTGAATTAACAGGGGATGAAAAATCTTCACCATCCATGGTTGTCAGCAACAAGGCTCCACCTGAGAAAACCTTTTTTACCACAAACGAACCTTCATAGTTAGGAGTCCATTTGCCCCTGTGATCTGTACTCGGAGGAAGTATTCTCTTGATTACCACATCCCCGACCTTGTAGACTTGAGGTCGAACCTTTTGATCGAAAGCCCTCTTCATTCTGCGCTGATATAACTGGCCATGGCATACCGCTGCTAAACGCTTCTCCTCAATAAGGCTCAGCTGATCAAATCTGGCTCGTACCCATTCAGCTTCATCTAGCTTAACGTCCATCAATATTCGGAGCGAGGGAATCTCCACTTCTATCGGTAGAACTGCCTCCATACCATATACAAGCGAGTATGGTGTTGCCCCAGTGGACGTGCGGACTGATGTTCGATACCCATGCAAAGCCAGTGGTAACATCTCATGCCAATCTTTGTACGTGACAACCATCTGCTGCACAATCTTCTTGATATTTTTGTTGGCCGCTTCGACCGCGCCGTTCATCTTCGGGCGGTACGGAGAAGAATTGTGATGTTCGATTTTGAAGTCCCGGCATAGTTCAGCCATCATCTTGTTGTTCAAATTAGAACCATTATCAGTAATGATTCTTTCGGGCACTCTATATCGACAAATGATATCTCGCTTTAAGAAACGAGCCACTACTTGCTTAGTGACATTGGCGTAAGATGCTGCTTCAACCCATTTAGTGAAGTAATCAATGGCGACCAAGATGAAACGATGGCCGTTTGAAGCAGTAGGCTCAATTTTCCCAATCATATCAATGCCCCACATTGCAAATGGCCACGGAGAGGACATGATACTCAACGGGTTGGGAGGAACGTGCACTTTGTCTGCATAGATCTGGCATTTGTGGCATTTGCGAGCATACTTACAGCAATCTGACTCCATGGTCAGCCAATAATGCCCTAATCTCAACAATTTCTTAGCCATCGCATGTCCTCCGGCATGGGTACCGAAAGAGCCTTCGTGCACTTCAATCATCAACAGGTCTGCCTCGTGTCTATCCACACATCTGAGCAGAACCGTGTCAAAATTCCTTTTATACAACACACCATCTTTGTTTAAAAAGAAACTACCAGCTAGCCTTCTTAGTGTCTTCTTGTCATTGGAAGATGCCCCAGGCGGGTATTCTTGATTTTTTAAGAAGCATTTGATGTCATGGTACCAAGGCTTATCGTTAGACACTGCATCAACCTCAAACACAAAAGCAGGCCTATCAAGACGAGATACATCAATCCTGGGCACAAAGTTCCAACCATGCACTTTGATCATCGAAGAGATAGTGGCCAAGGCATCTGCAAACTTATTCTCATCTCGGGGAACATGGTACAACTTGACAGTTGTAAAGAAGGTCAGCAATCTTCTCGTATAATCTCTATACGGAATCAAATTCTGCTGGTGTGTGTGCCAAGTTCCCTTTACTTGATTGATTACCAGTGCTGAATCACTAAAGATATCGAGAGTCTTGATTCGTAAATCAATAGCTTCCTCAATCCCTAGTATGCAAGCTTCGTATTCTGCTTCATTGTTGGTGCACCCGAAAGTTACTCGAGCAGTGAAGGGCATGTGAACACCTTCTGGCATAATAAGGACTGCACCAACTCCGCACCCATTCATATTAACTGCCCCATCAAACATCAAACTCCATTTGGATTCAGGGTCAGGCCCCTCCTCCAGAAGTGGTTCCTCGCAGTCTTTCGCTTTGAGAAACATGATGTCCTCATCAGGGAAATCAAATCTCATGGGCTGGTAATCATCAAGAGGCTGTTGCGAAAGATAATCTGACAGTATACTCCCTTTGATTGCCTTTTGCGAAGTAAATTGAATATCGTACTTTGTCAGTACCATCTGCCACCTTGCAACTCTGCCTGTAAGTGCTGGTTTCTCAAAAATATACTTGACCGGATCCAATTTAGAGATCAACAGGGTTGTATGTGTGAGCATGTATTGTCTCAATCGCTTGGCGGCCCATGCGAGTGCACAGCATGTCTTCTCAAGCATTGAATAACGCGATTCACAATCTGTAAATTTCTTGCTCAGGTAGTAGATAGCATGTTCTTTCCTACCAGTCTCGTCGTGTTGACCGAGAACACAACCCATGGATCCTTCGAGCACTGTCAAGTACATAATCAGTGGTCTCCCTTGAACTGGAGGTATCAGAATTGGAGGTTCCTGCAAATATCTTTTTATTTTATCGAATGCATTTTGACAATCATCATTCCACCTGACCGTTTGATCTTTTCGTAGCATTTTGAATATCGGTTCGCAAGTGGCAGTTAGGTGAGATATGAACCTTGAAATGTAGTTCAATCTTCCTAGAAAGCCGCGAACTTCTTTCTCAGTTCTCAGTACAGGCATATCTTGTATAGCTTTCACTTTAGCAGGATCAACCTCTATCCCTTTTTCACTGACAATGAAACCAAGCAATTTTCCGGACCGCACGCCGAAAGTACACTTGTTAGGATTCAGTCTCAACCTGAATTTCCTCAGCCTCTTAAACAACTTCTTTAAGTTGATCAGATGTTCCTCTTCTGTCTTTGATTTAGCAATCATGTCATCCACATAGCACTCGATCTCTTTATGAATTAGATCGTGGAATAACGTCACCATTGCTCTTTGATAAGTTGCCCCTGCGTTCTTCAACCCAAAAGGCATTACCTTGTAACAGAAGGTACCCCACGGGGTAATGAATTTCGTCTTCTCCATGTCTTCAGGCGCCATCTTTATCTGATTGTACCCGGAGAATCCATCCATAAATGAGAACACTAAAAACTGAGCGGTATTATCAACCAACACATCAATATGAGGGAGTGGAAAATCATCTTTAGGGCTCGCCCTGTTGAGATCTCTGTAATCCACACACATTCTGACTTTGCCATCTTTCTTCGGCACCGGTACTATATTGGCCACCCAGGGAGGATAGTTGGTTACTGCCAGAAAACCCGCATCCAACTGTTTCTGTACTTCTTCCTTGATCTTCAAAGCCATTTCTGGTTTTGTCCTGCGCAGCTTCTGCTTGACCGGTGGGCAGTCCTCTTTCAATGGTAGTCTATGCACAACTATGTCTGTATCTAAACCTGGCATATCTTGGTATGACCAAGCAAAGATGTTAACGTATTCACGTAGCATGACCATCAGCTCTTGCTTTACCTCAGCCCGCAGACTCGCACCAATCTTGATCTCTTTCTTGCTTTCCTCTGACCCAATATTGATGATCTCAAGAGCTTCCTGATGAGGCTGAATGGTCTTCTCTTCCTGTTTCAACAACCTAGCCAACTCTTCCGGGAGTTCATAGTCTTCATCACTTTCTTCCTCAGCTTGATAGATCGGATTGTCGAAATCATACGTGGGCATAACAGAATCATTTTCAGAGAAATCCACAGAATCCAGTCTGCATGATTGGGTTTATGCTTTATTTTAGATTTTTTTTTTTTGCTTGAAAACAAAAGAAAAGAAAGTGCATTATCATTTTTAATTTTCTTTGTGCAAAAATAAAAATAAAGAAAATGTAAAGGAAAACAAATTTGTAAACAAAAACGTCCTTTTATTGATATTTGAACATTATATGAGAAAATATGGTGGCCCTACAAATGGATCCTCACACCTTGGGCAGAGTGTGGGATTTCATGCATTATGAAAGACAAGAATTATTACTCTGCATGGTGAACAACATGAACGATTTCTTCGCTAGACCAATTTTGCAATGCCTTGCCTGGAGCCAGTGCATATACCCATCTGTCCAGATAATCTGAGCTTTCAGCGCCATCTTCTATTGCTGAGCAGGACTGATTGGGGTTGATAATTCCTCCACTGTTGAAACTAATTGGCCCACGGAATCGGGGAACTGGCATCCGGCCCGGCTGGTATCCAATGCCAAACTTATCTTCTTTCACAAACACGTCAATAGCTTTACCCCAACCCTGGGCATTCCCGCTTTCGACCACTTCTCTGGCCTGCTTGTACGACGCAATTGATGCACTCGGCCCACCTGGCACATTTGACACCACTGCTGCTGAAGTAGACTCTGGTAAGTTATTGACATTCAGGGCTTCAAAAGATTGGCACAAAGTTTCATGAATCTCTCCATCCATTTCCACATATTTGAAAGTGGATAGATGACTCACGAATATATCTTCCTCGCCGCAAACAGTAACCACTTGACCCTCGAACACATACTTGAGCTTCTGATGAAGTGTGGAGGTAACTGCGCCTGCTGCGTGAATCCACTGTCGGCCCAACAAACAGCTATAAGCAGGCTGAATGTCCATAACATGAAAGATCGTCTTGAATATCTGTGGACCAACCTGTATTGGTAGTTCAACCTCCCCAAACACCGATCTTTGGGATCCATCGAAAGCTCTCACAATCAGATCGCTGGGTCTCAGAACCAATCCATCTACTTCAATTTTCATCAGGGCTTTTTTGGGTAATACATTTAAGGAAGAACCTGTGTCAACCAGCACATGCGATAAAACTGCTCCTTTGCATTCAAGTGTGATGTGCAGTGCTTTGTTGTGGTTACGTCCGTCCAGTGTCAAATCCCTGTTCGTAAATCCCAACCCGTGGCTCACATTCACATTAGAAATTACCCCCTCCAACTGATTCACTGTAATCTCTTGGGGAACGTATGCCATATTCAGAACTTTCAACAAAGCAGCCCGGTGTGCATCTGAACTCATTAACAGGGATAATATCAAAATTTTAGAGGGTGTCTGATTAAGTTGATCAATGATCTTGTAATCACTCTTTTTGATAACCCTCATAAATTCCTCAACATCATTATCAAAATTGACTTTAGGGTCCTCTTCCTGAGCAGGCACCTTGTCATCAACAACCTGTTTTCCTTTTGCTCTCGCAGCGACTTCAGCCTCACTCCTTAAAGTCTGGGAGCAAACAGTCGACCACTCCTAGTAAAACCACTTGGTCCACTGACATTCTCAATGCTAGTACCAACAGCCTCTGCCTTCTTCCGACTTCCTCCTTGACGAGTATCAGTTCCATACTGCCACGGAACTGCCCTATTAGACACATAAGCAGCCGATTCAGGAACTATAATCATAACTGGTTTCGGCCTCTCGGGCACGATGATAGCAACAGGCTCTTCAACAGGCACCTGTATCTCGACTGGATTATAGTAAATGGTAACGGCAAAAACATCCTGTTCTTTCTCTACTTTATCAAACTGAAGACTTCCCTCGTCCATAAGATCCTGCAGTCCAACTCTCAACTTACTGCAGCCATTAACCTGCTTTGAACAATCCTCGCAATCAGAGGCGCATCCAGGAAATACCTTTCCTTTTAACAAACGTTCTTTTACAATCAACAGCGGAGTCTTCACCAAATTAACATCAGTAATCAAATTCAACTTCTCGCCATAAAAAAAGGCATTTGTGCCTGCACCTCCATGATGAGGCATTGGATTGTCACGAACATTCGGCGGCCTAGAGAAGTTAATAGCCTTTGCATCGATCAGATCTTGAACCTTATGTTGAAAGGCCCAACACTTTTCTATTGAATGACCTGGCGCACCAGAATGAAATTCACATCGAACATTAACATCGTAACCTTGAGGCAATTTTCCGGAATCCAGCGGCTTCATAGTCCGAAGTTCAACCAACTTCTCTTTGAGCAGTTGTGGTAACAAAGCAGCATATGTCATAGGCAAGGGATCAAACTTACGGTCCCTTTGTCTATTGTTCTGGAATCGGGGTCTACCTTGCTGATCTGGAGTTTGTTGTCCAGCTGGAACCGGAATGGTTACCGCATCCACCTGATGATAGGACTGATTCCTTTCTCTGCCGCCTCCTCTATACACAGCGCTGGACTCCCCTTCTCTTGTCCTTGGTCCATTGGCAAAGGGTTTCTTCGAACTTGAAGCAACATCTTGAATCTTACCCAATTTCAACAGACTTTCTATTCGTTCCCCAGCAACGACGATATCGGCAAACCCCGTGGAGGGACATGCAGCCAGTCTATCCAAATACGTCCCTTGAAGTGTGCTCATGAACATATCAGCCATCTCACGATCACCCAAAGGTGGTTGAACCCGTGTGCAGATAACACATCACATATATCTGAAAACCAGAAATTGTGAACAGAAATAGCTCTTTTCGTACAAATTCCCAGAAGTTTTCAAGTACATTAGTCATAGTTTCAGCAACAAGATAAGAAACAAGCAGTCAAATGGATCCATCAACAATCCTGATGGTACCCATTACAAATTACAAAGAAATGACAAAAATCACTAATCTGATAGCTCTACGTCTTTCAGCTTCTGGCTAGAATATTTAATCTCTTCAAACAGGATGCGGGTACGCTGATGATGTGGCTTCTCAATCAGCTCTTTGATTACAATGTCCCTTTTTTCCAATGCATCCTCTAACGAACCCACGTGCATCAGCAAGGCTTCATCTTCACCGACTCCTTTGCGCCTCTTAATTCCAGCTTGAATTTTAACCAGCTTCAGATCCATCGTGACATCTTCAAGCTCTTTGTTAGCGATCTTCAGCTTATCTTCAGCGTTCCTTGCCTGTTCTTGGCTTCTGTCAAGGTCTTCTCGATGTTTTCTTCTTGCTTCATGTGCTTTCTTCAGCTCTTCATTTTTATCTTTTAACCGGGTCATCAATTCAGAGTTCTCAATTCTGACTTCATCCCAAGCTTGACGGAGTTTAGCTAACGAATCTTGGCTTCGGGCTAGAGCCTGCTTTGTAGCCTTATGAGTCTGACTAGTATCATCTGCTCCTAAGGTAAGCTTCCGGAAGTATCGAGCTCTCTCATCAAAATCTTCTTCTTTGTCTGCCAGGGTTTTTTCTGCTTTCAACGCTCTCTTTTCCAACTCTTTGTTGTCCGCTAGAGCTTTCTGAAGACATCTACTCATCCCAGAGTTCTCTATCTGCAGCTCTCTAACCTTTTTCTTCCATTTCTCGCACTCCTCAATAGCCATCATGGTGGGTTGTTCAGGCTGTACTGAACGTACAAGAGGTCTCCTTGAAAAGGGCAAAAGCAATTCCTTTACTTTCGTCTCAATCCATTTGTCATATTCAGGATAAGACCTACAATCTCCTTTCCCAAAAACTGCTTTTCCAATTTTATGCTTATCTTTCCAAGCATTCACTACCTCTACCACCTTCTCATCTTTAGTTCCCGTGAAGAACAAAGATTCTTCCATGTCTTGCTCTGTAGGAGGACCCTTAGAAGCATACCCGAACTGTCGGATGGCCAAAATTGGATTATAATTTATCCCTCCTTTTCTGCCAATCAGAGGAACATTTGGAAAACTTCCGCATCTTGTGATAAGCTCAACTCTCAACAATCGATGATCGAACCAGACAATATTATCAGCTGTTAAACCTATCATTCGCTCGGACCACTTCGCAACATCTATGGTTTCCACAAAGGCGCCTGTTTGAGGCAAATGCTTGAAAAGCCAATGACATAGCAGTGGAGTACAACAACTAACAGGGCCTCCCCTTCTTTTCTCGTTCTTGTAGTGCACGGAATAATAAAAATCCCCCAACAAAGTAGGAACTGGATTTTTAAGAACGAAAACTCTCGTAGCTTGCATATCCACAAAGTCTTGCTGATTGGGGAAAAGAACTAGGCCATATATGCAAAGAGCCAAAATGGAGTTGTAAACCGTCCAGTTTTTAGCATTAGCGGCCTCTTGGGCTTGATTAGAAAGGAATTCCAGATGAAATCCGTCAACTCTGTTTTTGTTACTCACACCACTTTTGATCACTGACTGGTCCATTTGTGTTGCAGCGGCAATTTCTTTTACACTAGGAGAGCTACCAGAAAAAAATGGTATTGTTGACATGATCGGAACCCCCAAAATAAATGAGAATTCTTCTAGCGTCGGCATCAAAATGTAATCTGGAAAGAGGAAGCATCTCAGCGAAGGCTCATAGAACTGCAGCAGGGTGTGTAGAGCATCATGTTCATACTTCGTGATAGTACGGACCATCCTAACCAAATTCCCATACTTCTTTTGAAACCTATCAAGAACATCGGGGTCGGCCATGTCTATGACTTTGAGCAATGAATCCAAGGTAGGGTCTGGAAACTTGTAAGAAACATTGTTCTTCCTTCTCTCGTCATTCTCTGTTGAACCCATGGATTGGAATCAGAAGTATATTAGGCACCTGAAATTGACAAACATAACCGTTATGATATGATAATGCAATGCAAAGGGCAATGTGATCAGGTAATCAGGTGTCTGTGCTGAACTGTGTGCGGTGTCAGTGTAGCCCTGGGAACAATATGGAACCACAAGTATAAACTATTTGAATATAATAGGATGAACCCTTCCTTTGTGTAAAATCAACAGAAAACCGGGTATGTAGGAAGTCATGGTCACCTGCAAACCTGCAAACAACCCCCCTTCTCACATGTGGGTTCTAGGATGTTTAGTATCCCGGGCTCTCAGGTCGAGAAATGATGATACGTTCACCATTTCTGGTTTGGCATCATCATCAATTGAGGAGGCCTCAACTAATTCTCCAAGACGAAAGGTCCTCAGGTTCTGGCACTGAGGTCGAGAAGCAATAGTACATTCATCCCTCGGGGTACAGTACTATCGCCAATCGAGGAGTGCCTCCACTGATTCCCTTTCCAAAAAGGAAACCCTATGGCAAGTTCCCAGCATTGGGTCCTCGGGTCGAGAATGTGCGATGGGTTTGCCACAGAATGTGGTCTGCCACTATCACATCTCGGGAGGAGTGCCGCAACTGAGTCCTCGGGAATGGTCACCAGAGTCGACAGCTCTCTAGATCGACATCCTGGAATACGCAAGACGCGCATGCCATGATGGGTCCCAAGATAGCCTCATCTAGCTATGAATTTCGTGAATACCCAACGTACTCCAGACGGCACGTAGGTCCCACTACTCTCCACTCTAATCCTAAGGGTATACTCAAGCCTGTGTAATGGGCTTATCTCTCAGAAATCCCATCCCGCCAAACAGAAAACAGTACAGTCCAGCACAGTATAATATATGAAATGTAAATGCTAACATGCTGTAAATATGGTACAAGTAATAAAATACAGTAAACAGCAAATACAATACAACAGTAAACACCCAATAAAAGAAAAGCAAACAAGCGCTAGGATTGACTCGCTTAGGACGGACCAGCAATAGGTCAACCACTCCCCAGCAGAGTCGCCAGCTGTCGCTCCCGGGATTTTCATCCTAGTACAAACGCGAAAGTCGCACCGAACACAGTCGCCAGCAATGTGTATTTATCCCATGAGAGGGAAAGGAAACACCGCATAAACCTGAAGGAAAGAATAGAGCATGGTCTTGCGACCAAGAGAATTGGATTCGGGAGTCGGTTACGCGTGAGGAAGGTATTAGCACCCCCACGCGTCCATCGTACCCGATGGGATCCACGCTTGCTTGTTTCGATCAAAGGGTGATAGAAAAGGATACTGGAAAAGGAACTGAAAGAAATAAAGGAGAAAGAAAGGAAAAGGAACGAGAAACAAATGTAGGGAAAATAAAAGAAGTGCTCGCATGGGCCCTACCCCATTGCCTACGTATCTCATCGGGAGCATGAGAATCAGAGCGACGTAGTTCCCCTCACCAGGGATGGATTGTTTGTGTTTTTTACGGAACGGCTTACGTTCTAGCTCAGGTGTTGCAGGCTCCCTGGTCCGAGTGCATTACCATCTTGCAAGAGAACGAGAAGAAGCACGTTCGTACGCTGAGAGTGAATGAGGTGAGAAAAGAATTCCCGAAGGAAAGACGTTATTGTTTGTTTTTGACTTTTAGAAGTTTTTTATTTGTTTGCATATGATAGTGTATCTAAATCTTAGTAATTGGAATGTGTACATTCTCACATTCCAAGATGGAATGTATAAGAATGCACACTAAGAGTGAAGAAGACCCCCACACTTAGTTCCAATTGTTAAGGTTCAAGCACACTAGCATACTTGTGTTTATTAAGTGTTTTTGTTGATTAAGAAATGAAGAAGTGTTTTTATTATTTGTATCTTCAACAAATATTACATTTAAGTCCCTCATACAAGATCAAATGTTTAGCACATTGACCCAAGATGGGCTATATGCTACACATTATAAGATCATAAGAGAAGACCCCTTATAACCTTTTCTTTATATGAAAGGCCTAAATGCAATAAGTGCCTACCTTTATTAGATATTTTGAATTTTCTTTGAGATGAGAAGAGAGACTCAAGAGAGGAGCAAAGGTACAAATCTATATGAACTAAGACTCAATCCTAATTGAAAATTAAAGGGAGTGGTCCTAATGGTTTGTGAGGTTTCGACCTAAAGTCCAAAGAAAGAATGAATTAAACAATTCACTTCTAAGTTAGAAGATGAATTGTAATTCAAAAAAGGAAAGTGATGAGTTATTAAAAGAAAGCACATAAGTGCTTAACAAAACACAAAATGGAATTGTAAAAGAGATGAAAGGAAAGAGGTTTGAATGTGGATTCCTTATCCACACCCAATTGCAACTTACCAAAGCCCCTACATGGTTAGTAAACATGTATAAGAAGTGTAAGAAATAAAAGAACATTTAATGCACTATAAAACTCAAAAGAATTAGATGAGATGGTTACAACCAGAATGTACATCGTATGGAAAACAAATGATTATTATCAAGAAAGTCCAAGTGAGCAAGCAACAAACATCATCCATGGCATTAGAACATGTTACCACAAGAAAAGGAAGATGAAAGATGAAAAGGAGTGATAGAACATGCATAAATGGAACAAGTAATCTAAGGATCAGAATGGAAATGAAATAAAAAATGATTCACCAACATCTCACAAGTATTTATGAAGTAAACATCAAGACATTTAAGAAGTGATAGAAGAAGTAGAATTGAAATGGAAGTTCAAAAGAGAACACAAGTACAAACACAACATGTTAAAGGTGCACAAGGTTCAAGTGAAAGTCAACATGCAAGGATGACATATAATATGTATCAATGACCTATAATGTCAAATGGATGGTTCACAAAGTAGGCAAATGATCATGCAAGTATGTACAAAAGAAATCATGTAAACATGCACAAAGATTACAAGGATATGACATGTTGTTATGCTTCAAAGGTAATGCATTAAACAAAAATTAGATGGCCTCATGAAAATTATGAAAACATGGTATTGAAGTTCACAAATCAGAGATGAATCACATATCAAAGTAGCATGCAAGAAACCAAGGCAAAATGATGTCAAACAATGCACTTAGGTCAAGTAGACACATCATACAAAGTAGCACAAAAATGAACACCAAACATGCCATAAACTGACCTAAAAAAATCAAATAAAAATCATTTAACATACCTCAAGATGATAATGACTCAATGCAAAAAGAAGAGCATCAAAACAATTTTTAATGATTGAGAACAAAAATGCACAAATTTATGTATCACATTAAGCATGCATACAAATAAAAATCAAAGAAAATTATGGAACAGGGGCAAAAAGGTCATAAAATCAAGAAATAAAATCATGAAAAATTTTCTAAATGTTTTAATGATGCTCATGAATTTTTGTGGAATTTTATAATGCCATTTGGTATTTTTAAAAATTAAAAAGCAAACGTGTAAAAAAATGAAAAAAATAAAATGAAATACAATATGAATGGGGGTGTAAACATAGCAAAACATCAGTTCAATATTGATTGGGCCTTGAAAGCGTGGGGTGGGGAAAGCAATCTGTCATAGGTCCAATAAGCGCGCATAATACAATAACTACCATGCTCTTCAGTCAACAAAATTGACTCATTAATAGCCACTGGATTGAGTCAAGGTCATGCCAAAGTCAAAGTAATCATCATCAACGCACACACTTGAAAGAACACACACACTATCATGTACCATGCCACACAATGTTTAAAATAAAATCAGAAAATCACACGTGACATGCACATGAACTTTAATGTGCTTTCATCACCCAAGCCACACGATGGCGAACATCCAATGGTCCACGTTTAAACTGAGAACAAAACCCTAACACAAGAACACCGACCGGAGAGGGACCTCCAGTCACCTTCTCCGGCGAGCCACCACCGTCTGCAACCTCCAATTCTCCAGAATTTCACAATCAGTATGTCAAAATGAAGAGGAAGTAACACACATCATGATTCCAGTGACAAAACATACAAAAAGTCCATGAAATGAGAGAATCGAACAAAGGAAGATTTGCCCTAACATTTGGTCTATGCCTCTAAAGGCCTATCAACTAGCCAGGCAAGTTCTTGAGCTTATAAGAAGCTGCAAGAACCTGAAAACAAACTCACATCAAGTCTATAATGGATGAAACTCGTACCTGAATATTGGAGATTTGGAAATACTTTTCAGAAAACCAGAGATCTTAGCTTCTTCTTCAACCTTGGAGCTTCACAAACTTAGCAAAATAAATGCTATACAACCAATGGTCTTGAGAGCAGAGAGATTCAATGTTGAACAATGCTTGCAAAATCTTGAGGACTGTGTAGAAAAACTTCAATCCAATGCCATTGATGATGATGAAGATGAAGTAGATGAAGGAAAGATGGTGAAGCTCGTGTGAAATCAGAGGGAAAGTAGAGAGAATGTGAGGGAGAGTTTGAAGTGTTTTGAAGTGAAAAATGAGAGAAATGAAGCTGAAAATGAAAATGTGAAGTGAGATTTTGTTTTATAGTAGGCTTTAACCACGGTTAAACTGAGTGAGGTTAACTGAGTTAAAGTGGTTATGCTGAGTCCACCCTAACTAACTGAGTCAAGTTAG
Source organism: Lathyrus tuberosus (assembly GCA_022829125.1). NCBI lineage: Eukaryota > Viridiplantae > Streptophyta > Magnoliopsida > Fabales > Fabaceae > Lathyrus > Lathyrus tuberosus. The sequence continues at coordinate 7,101,180 of JALAZF010000239.1, read as the reverse complement.
TTAGGGGAGAGTGGTCAAGGTTGGGTTATGGTGAGGTCAAGCTCATGACAGTTATGGTGGAAGGGAGAAAAGGAGAGTGAAGCTGCCAGTCTGTGCATCAGAAACTTGCTAAGCAAGTTTGTTCCTTCTATTCTCATGTGTGGCACGTGCAGTGTGCATTATGTAAGTAACTTGTGCTTGGTTGAAAGAGGAAACAAAAGTGAGGAGGTGTTTGTGGTGTGACTGAACCAAAAATCGTGCACCACTGTTAATGCATCAATGTCACTCATGGTGATTTGCAAGTGGAAATCTCTCTACTTAGTGAATGGTTGGATGAGTTTTTGGATTCATTTGAAAGAGGGGATGTAATGATACAAGTTTGGTTTGAAATTTGAGTTGAAATGATGCTTGGAAGGGGTTGCAAAAGGACTCATAACACACAAGTTTGAAAACTGGTTAGGGGCAAGGAAATGAGGTTGACTGGCAATGCATCTTGGCACGAAGTTTTCAGCAAGATCACCATATCTTGAGACCATTATATCTACCTCATAGCTTGATCAAACCAAATTTTGCCCAACATGAAACTTGAAGAGGACATTACAAGGAACATTTTTGATGTTGACAAGTTTTGCAAATGAAGCCTTTATCATTGAGAAAAATAGGTGTACATTTGGCCCACCAACTGTTTGTTGAAATGACTGCGCGCGTGACCTGAAAATCTTGGTCATGACCTAGTTTTGAACTTACTTTGCTCAAACTTTGATCAATCATATCTCACTCAATTTTTATCCAATAGAGATGTTCCACATATGGATGTGAAGCTTAAAACAAGATCTTTTGTTGTGGCCAAGTGGAATTTTCATTTGGTGCTTCAATTTTAAATGGCCTTGGTTCAAACTCTGATGCAAAATGGCCAAAACTTGCTATTTTTAGTAACCCTTCTTCTTCCAAAAATGGCAACTTTCCACCTCTTGATTTTTCATGATTCCTTTGGAGTTTCTTGACCAAATTTTGTAAATTGGACACATATAACATGAATTTTATGAATTTGGCCTCAAAAAGTCAAGAGTTGACTTTTTCTCCTGATTATTTGACTTGGCCCCAAAATTCTCTGATTTTTTATCTTTCTTTCAATTGAACCACTTCTAAAACCAATTGAGAGGTGATTTTCCACATACATACACTTAAGAGCATATAGAATACCATGACTTCATGTTTTGTCCAAAAAATCAAAGATATCCTGATTTTATTAGAAACCCTAATTTTGACCTCATCTGGTTAGGAGGGAAATGTGCAGTCTTCAATTTCAAACTCCTCAGAGTATGTTATGTATCCTTTTAAAGGATGATGGGATGTGCCATTTGAGGATGATTTTGGATCAATGAGCTATCTCTTTTGAGGGTTTTCCTTCAGTTTTTTGAACCTCTTGCATGATGAAAGATGTAGGGCTTCAATCTCCTATTGGATCTCACTTCCTTGAGATTGTGGATGATCAATTGAGATGGTATGAGACATGAGAGACTCTTGGCTTGCCTTGAGGCAACTTGATTGACCTTTTTGTGCTTTGAATGATCCCTTGATTGTCCACCTTTCACCTGATCACATGCCTTGATGGTAAGAGGAATGCTATGTTTCATTTTTCTATGTTAAATGCAATGCAATGCTAATGAGATGGATATGATATTGTAAATGATAATGCTATGCTATGATGCAAAAAGGGGAGAGCAAATTTTGGGGTATTACACTGTCCAACTTAATTTTTGATTAAGCTTGGAGTAGGATTAGCATTAGGTTTTAAGTAGCTGTTCCTCCTAAGCCTCACTAACCATAGGACATCCATGCATGATAACATTAGGACTCTTAGTGTCCCTTTAGAGTTTCCTTTGTGTCGTCTCTCTTCTCATCTCAAAACTTCTTCAAAACACGTAATAAAGGTTAACGTGTATTGTGCTTGAGCCTTCTATGTGGGAAATGGGGAATGAGGGGCTTCCTCTTATTCTTCTAGGTTACTTAGTGTACGTCCTGTTGGGGACGATGCGCGAAGTATTTGTTCCTGTATTTAAGAATTTGGTTCAATGCAAGTTACAAATAACTGTAAAAAACACTTCTTGCTTAAAAAAAACTCCAAACAAACAATAACGTCTTTCCTTCGGGAATTCTTTTCTCATCTTACTCACTCTCGATGTACGAACGTGCTTCTTCTCGTTCTCTCGCAAGACGGTAACGCCTAAGTCTCCATACAGCGAGCTGCAACACCTGAGCTAGAACGTTAGCCGTTCCATTAAAAAATACAAAGTAACCCTCGTTGAGGGGAACTAAGTCGCTCTGTTTCTCATGCTCTCGATGAGATACGTAGGCAGTGGGGTAGGGCCCATTCGAGCACTTCTCTTTTTTTCCCTACATTTGTTTCTTGTTCTTTCCTTTTCTTCTTCGTTTCTCCGTCCTTCCCGTTCTCGTTTCCTCTCCGGTCTAGTAGCAGTGGAGCTCCAGATGACGACACCCTTTGATTGAAGTAGCAAGCGTGGATCCCATCGGGTACAATGGACGCGTGGGGGTGCTAATGCCTTCCTCGCGCGTAACCGACTCCCAAACCCAGTTCTCTTGGTCGCAAGACCATGCTCTTCCCTTCTTTCAGGTTTACGCAGTGTTTCATTTCCCTCTCTTGGGATAAATACACATTGCTGGCGACTCTGTTTCTGCGCCACTCTCGCGTTTGTACCGTTGGATGCGAATCTTTCGAGAGCGACAACTGGCGACTCTGCTGGGGACTCTGGTTGACCTCTTGCTGGTCCATCCCCTTTAGCGAGTCAATCCTAGCGCTTGTCTGTTTCATTTCATTGGGTGTTTTTGTGGTGCTTTGTTTTGTTGTATATTACTGTATTTTCCGTTTTATTTGTTTTACTGTATTTACAGTTTTTTATTGCAGTACATTGCATTTTATTACTGTCATACTGGATATTATTGTGCTGTGCTGGCTGGTTTTCTGTTTGGCGGGTTGGGATGTTCTGAGAGATGAGCCCACTACCCAGGCTCGAGCATACACCTAGGTTTTAGCGTGGGCAGAAGTGACGCTCCCGTGGTGTTGGCCACGTACGGGTGATCACAGTCCCTACAATCAGACGAGGTTCTATCAGGAGCTTTCTGCTACTGTATGTTGATACAGGCCAGTAGTTACTCTCTTGAGGAATTGTCGACTCTGATGACCATTCCCGAGGACTCAGTAACGGCACTCCTCCCGAGATGTGACAGTGGCAGACCATGTTCTATGGCAACCCATTGCACATTCTCGATCTGAGGACCCAATGCTGGGAACTTGCTATAGGTTTTCCTTTTGGGGTGAATCAGCGGACGACCTCTTTGATTGGCGGTAGCATTGTATCCTTCGGGCTAAATATGCTATTGCTTCTCAAACCTCTGAAGCTGAGGATCTTTTGTTTTTGTGAATCAGTTGAGGCCTCCTCGATTGGTGATGATGCCAAACCAGAAGTGGTGAACGTATCATCATTTCTCGACCTGAGAGCCCGGGATACTGAGGATCTTAGTACCCACATGTGAGAGGGATGGGTGTTTGCAGGTCTACAGGTAACCGAAACCTTCAACCTACCTGGTTTTCTAGATTTCTCGACAGTATATAGTTATTTACCTGGTTTTCTGGTTATCTCAGTGGTCTGATGTTCTGGTATGCTGGTATTCTAGTTATTCGGACATTCTGGTATTCTGGTATTCTCTTCAGAGCAGACCTATGAGCTTATTTGGTCACCAGTACAGCAGTTATCCAGATTATATGGAAGCTTTGATCCCATGCCTGTTGCATCTACATCAACATTTCTGCATACTTGTTCTTGTATTTCCAAGGGATATTAACTTTGAGACTTGCTGCTGAGCATTTCCATCCATTTCGTGTGGTAAAAAAAAACTTTTAGATCAAAGCATAATGATTCCTCGGAAATATTCGAACATGGCATTTGCATTGCATAATCATAGGCATTTTTGCACAACAGGTACTCGCTGCAGGAGCTCGCTAACCTTTATTTAGTTTCAGGCATAATAGCTGATTCTCATATTCACCGGTACGCAACCAAACGAAACCAGGATAGAGCTATGGATCATGTACAGACAGAGTTGGCTGAATTAAGGGCACGCATGGAACAATTTATGAATTTGATGCAAGGGGTTGCTCAGGGGCAGTAGGACCTGAGAGCAGGGCAAGAAGACATGCGAGCTACCATCCAGAGGTTGGAGACTGAGATTCCTACTGGTGATCACGTTAATCCCCCTAGGGTTAACCCTCCTGTGGTCAATCCTCCAGTTGTCACTCCTCCTCCGGTTGGAGTTAATTTGGGTTTTGCTCCTGGCAACAATGGGCTGGTGGAAGATCGCCAAGATGACCAGTTTTCCGTACTTAATGCTGATATGGGATTCTATCATGATGAAAGGAAATATGAGGGATTGGCTGAGAGAGTGAAAGCTATAGAAAGTCAAAATCCTTTGGGAATTGATGTTGAGGATATGGGACTAGTACAGGGTGTCAAGATTCCCCCGAAGTTTAAACCACCTACTTTTGACAAGTACAATGGTAGCACTTGTCCCAAAACTCATCTCCAGGCTTACAACCGGAAGATAGCAGCTTATTCTGATGATCAGAAGTTATGGATGTATTTTTTCCAGGACAGCTTGTCTGGAGCCTCACTGGAATGGTACATAAAGTTGGACAGGGCCCGCGTCAGAAGCTGGAAAGAGTTGTGCTTGGCTTTCTTAAAGCAATACCAGTATAACATCGAAATGGCACCGAATCGCACTCAGTTACAAAGCATGACACAGGACCCTAAGGAAGGTGTTAAGCAGTACGCCCATAGGTGGCGTGAACTTGCTGCTCAGGTGCAACCTCCGTTGGCAGATAAAGAAATGGCGGACAAGTTCATGAATACCTTGCAAGGTCTGTATCTTGAAAGGCTAGCCGCTTGTCCATCTACTGGATTTGCTGACATAGTAATTGCTGGAGAGAGAATCGAGAGTTTGTTAAAGATGGGGAAAATTCAGGACGGAAGTGGTACAAGTTCAGCTCCTGCAAAGAAGTTTTTTGGTAACAATAACAAAAAGCGTGAAGGTGACGTTAATGCTGCATATTCACAAGGGGGAGAGGTAGAGGACAACAGGGTACATATCACCAGGCAGCATCCATAACCATTCCAACTCCGGGTAATGAGGCTCAACCTGCAGCTCAGAGGCAGTATCGTCCAAGACAGAGAATGAATGACCGACAGTTTGATGTTTTCCCTATGACATGTTCACAAATGTTACAGAATTTACTCCATTTGAATTTGGTACAATTGAGGACTTTGGCTCCCCCAGTGGGCAAGCTACCCTTTGGATACGATGCAAATGAAAAGTGTGAGTTTCACTCCAATGTGCCAGGACACAACGTGGAAAACTGCAAGGCTTTCAAACATGTGGTGCAAGACCTTGTTGATTCAAAGGCTATTAATTTTGTTATGAAGCCTAATGTAATTCAAAATCCCATGCCTTCGCATGGTGGACTGGGGGTGCATGCCATTGAAGAAGATAGAGGGATGAATCTGGTGAGAGACATTAATGATGTCAAGACTCCGTTGAAAGTTGTGAAGGAACGCTTGCTGAAAGGGGCTGTGTTTCCTGGTTGTTCAGAAAGTTGTGAAGATTGTTTGATTACTGATAATGGTTGTGTAAAGTTGAGAAATAGCCTTCAGAGAATGATGGATAAAGGATGTTTACAATTTGATCAGTTGAAAGAGAATGATGATGAAGTTTCTATTATTACAATCTACTTTGATCTTGTGGAAATTCCGGTGCCAGCTCCTGTACAGATATCTGAGCCTGAACGAGTAGCTCCTATAACTATAACTGTTCCCAGCTATGTCCCAAATGAGAACAAGGTTGCTATCCCGTGGTACTATGGGACTAATAGTCAAGGACAGAGGCAGTAGGTGCATACTCCTAAAGAAAGTGGTTCAAGTATCGAAAATGTTGGAGGATTGGGCAGTTTTACTCGCAGCGGAAGGCTTTTTGCTCCTCAGACACTCAAGAAAGACAATACTGAAGCATTAGAGAGGGCCAAAGGGAAGCGGGTACTGAATGATGAACCAACGCCAGAGGCTGAACCGGTGCCAGGGGCAGAATCTGATAAGCCGTTGGAAAGAGACATTGAGGAATTCATGAGGATAATCAGGAAGAGTAATTATAAGATCGTTGACCATTTACATCAAACTCCTTCTAAGATCTCCATATTGTCATTATTGCTATGTTCCGAAGCTCATCGGAATGCTTTGCTCAAAATTTTGAATATGGCGTACGTGCCGCAAGAAATACCAGTGAACCAGCTTAAAAGTGTGATCTCTAACGTTAATGCTGGTAACGGTCTAGGATTCACATATTTTGACTTAACGCCAGAAGGAAGGAACCACAATAAGGCTCTCCACATATCGATGGAATGTAAAGGTGCTATGTTATCCCATGTATTGGTGGACACTGGCTCCTCCCTCAATGTGTTGCCTAAGAAAGCATTAGCCAAGCTGGATGTGGAAGGGGTGATACTCAGACCTTGTGATCTAGTGGTGAAAGCGTTTGATGGTTCAAAGAGATCAGTGTTTGGAGAAGTAGAGCTACCTGTCCAGGTAGGACCCCAGGTGTTCAATACAGTGTTTTATGTGATGGACATTCAACCGGCCTATAGTTGTCTATTGGGTCATCCCTGGATCCACGCTGCTGGGGCCGTATCTTCAACCTTGCATCAGAAGATAAAATTTGTAGTTGATGGTCAAGTTGTTACGGTATGCAGAGAGGAAGATATTTTTGTTAGCCATCTGTCATCCTTCAAGTACGTGGAGATGGATGGAGAAATCCATGAAACTATCTGTCAGGCATTTGAAACTATGAATGTGGTGAGAGATTCTCCGTCTAGTCAGGCAAGAGTGGGAACCTCTATGACTTCATATAAGCAGGCTTTAGAGGTGGTGCAGTCTAGTCATACCGAAGGTTGGGGACAAATGATTGAGATACCTTTCAAGGATGATAAGAGCGGAATTGGTTATAAACCTCCTCGGGTTCCACTACAGGGTCAAGAGCGCCAAGGGCCAGTTTCCTTCTCAAGTGGAGGGGTCATATATCCAAGCCATACCTGTGCAGCAATTGAAGACGGTGAACATAGTGACTGTGACCTGGACAACTGGGTGCGCCCATGTGCCCCAGGAGTGAAGCTGAACAATTGGTTTTCGGAGGATCTCATCCAAGTTACACTGCCAAATAAATAAATTTTCTTTGTTTTCTTTCATTAAGCATGCAAAGGTCCTATGCTCTGCCCAAGGCATAGTGACTTCATTGTAGGGCCCCATTTTGTTTTCATACAAGTTTTTATCATTAATAAAAGGACGTTTTGTATTCAAATTGTGTTCCTTGTCTTTCTTTTTTTATTTTATTTGATAAATAAAAATGGCAATGTTTTCTTCACAAGTTTCCTTGCTTTTTTTCTTTTTTCCTTTCAAGAGCAGTTTCTAAAGGCATGAATTATCATTCATGCAGAAGTAATTCTCTGGATCTCATTGATGACGACTCTGCTATGGTTTATTATGACTTCGATAATCCAATATACCAAGCCGAAGAGGGGGACGAGGAAGACTGTGAACTACCTAAAGAGTTGGCTAGATTATTGAAACAGGAAGAAAGAGCCATTCAGCCTCATCAGGAAGATGTAGAAGTTGTCAATCTCGGTACTGAAGAGGTAAGGAAAGAGGTTAAAGTAGGGGAAAGCCTGGCTGAGAATGTAAAGAAAGAGCTGATTGAGATGTTGCGAGAGTATGTCGATATCTTCGCCTGGTCTTATCAAGATATGCCGGGATTGGATACAGACATCGTTGTACACAGATTGCCGCTGAAAGAGGGTTGTTTTCCTGTCAAGCAGAAGCTTTGGAGAACCAAACCTGAGATGGCCATCAAGATCAAAGAGGAGGTGCAAAAGCAGTTGGAAGCGGGGTTTCTAGCTATTACTAATTATCTGTCGTGGGTCGCTAATATTGTGCCTGTGCCGAAGAAGGATGGCAAAGTCAGAATGTGTGTGGATTATCGAGATTTGAACAGGACGAGTCCAAAAGATGATTTTCCGTTACCACACATTGATGTGTTGGTAGACAATACGGCTCAATTCTCTGTGTTTTCTTTCATGGATGGATTTTCCGGATATAACCAGATTAAGATGGCGCCCGAGGATATGGAGAAAACTACATTTATTACCCTGTGGGGGACATTCTGTTATAAGGTGATGCCGTTTGGTTTAAAGAATGTTGGGGCTACATATCAGCGTGCCATGGTGACGCTCTTCCACGATATGATTCACAAAGATATTGAAGTTTATGTGGATGATATGATTGCCAAATCACAAACGGAAGAAGAGCATTTGATAAATTTGAAAAAGTTGTTTGAACGGTTGAGACATTTCAGACTGAGGCTAAACCCGAATAAGTGTACTTTCGGGGTAAGATCTGGTAAGCTTTTGGGCTTCATTGTCAGTGAAAAAGGAATCGAGGTGGATCCAGCAAAAGTAAAAGCCATTCAAGAAATGCCAAAGCCGAGAACTGAAAAACAAGTTCTTGGGTTTTTGGGAAGGTTGAATTATATTGCAAGATTTATATCTCATCTTACTACAACCTGCGAGCCAATATTCAAGTTATTGAGAAAAGATCAATCAATCCGGTGGAACAATGACTGTCAAAAGGCCATTGATAAAATAAAAGAATACTTGCAAAATCCTCCGATTCTCATGCCTCCAATTCCTGGGAGGCCACTGATTATGTATCTCACTGTACGTGATGGATCAATGGGTTGTGTTCTAGGTCAACGGGACGAGACAGGTAGGAAAGAGCATGCTATATACTACTTGGGCAAAAAATTCACCGATTGTGAGTCCAGGTACTCGATGCTTGAGAAGACATGTTGCGCACTAGCATGGGCTGCTAAGCGATTGAGGCAATACATGCTGACTCATACAACCCTACTGATTTAAAAAATGGATCCAATCAAGTACATCTTTTAAAAGCCAGCTCTTAATGGAAGGGTCGCTCGGTGGGAGATGGTTTTGACTGAATATGATATACAATACACTTCCCAGAAGGCTATCAAAGGGAGTGTGTTGTCTGATTATCTTGCCGAGTCGCCTATTAATGATTATCAGCCAATGAGGTTTGACTTTCCTGATGAAGACATTATGTTTCTCAAGGCTAAAGATTGTGAGGAGCCTCAGGTTGACGAAGGACTGGATCCTGATGACAAATGGAAACTGATGTTTGATGGGGCCGTTAACATGAATGGAAGTGGTGTTGGGGCAGTCCTTATCACTCCGAAAGGATAGCATATACCTTTCACTGCCAGGCTAACGTTTGATGTTACCAACAACGAAGCAGAATATGAGGCTTGTATCATGGGTATTGAAGAAGCCATTGATTTGAGGATCAAGACTCTTGAGATATTTGGTGATTCCGCTCTAGTGATTAACCAGATCAATGGAGATTGTCATACCAACCAGCAGAACTTGATTCCTTACAGAGACTACGCGAGAAGACTGTTGACTTTCTTTACAATAGTAAAATTGTACTATATCCCTCGTGACAAGAATCAGATGGCTGATGCTTTAGCTACATTGTCTTCCATGATTCAGGTGAATTGGTGGAACCATATCCCAAAGATTGATGTAATGAGGCTAGACAGACCCGCTCATGTGTTTGTCGTTGATACGACGACTGATGATAAACCCTGGTATTTTGATATCAAGCGTTTCTTGAAGAGTCAAGAGTATCCAGCTGGGGCATCAAACAATGACAAAAAGACTCTGAGGAGGTTGGCAGGAAGCTTCTTTTTGAATGAGGATGTGTTATACGAGCGAAACTTTGACATGGTCTTGCTCAGATGCGTGGATAGACACGAAGTAGACCTATTAATGCAGGAAGTACATGAAGGATCTTTCGGTACCCATGCTGGTGGGCATGCTATGGCGAAGAAATTATTACGAGCAGGGTATTATTGGCTAACTATGGAGGCTGATTGCTTTAATTATGCCCGAAAGTGCCACAAATGTCAAATCTATGCTGATAAGGTGCATGTGCCACCAAACCCACTGAATGTGATGAGTTCTCCATGGCCCTTTGCTATGTGGGGTATTGACATAATTGGGAAGATTGAGCCTACAACTTCCAACGGACATCGATTCATTATGGTGGCTATTGATTACTTTACCAAATGGGTAGAAGCCGCCTCTTTTGCAAATGTTACCAGGCAGGTGGTAGCCCGGTTCATTAAGAAGGAGATTATCTGCAGATATGGAGTGCCTGAAAGGATCATTACTGATAATGGTTCTAATCTCAACAACAAGATGATGAGAGAGCTATGCCAGAGCTTCAAAATTAAACATCACAATTCTTCTCCTTATCACCCGAAGATGAATGGAGCCGTCGAGGCAGTCAATAAAAATATTAAGAAGATTGTGCAAAAGATGGTGGTGACATATAAGGATTGGCATGAAATGCTAACTTTCGCTTTACATGGGTACCGTACTTTTGTTCATACATCTACTGGGGCAACCCCGTTTTCGCTTGTATACAGTATGGAGGCAGTGCTACCGGTTGAAGTGGAAATCCCTTCTTTAAGGGTTATGATGGATGTTAAACTTGACGAGGCTGAATGGGTTCGAGCGAGGTTCAACGAGTTGAGTCTCATCGAAGAAAGACGATTGGTTGCAGTTTGTCATGGACAACTGTATCAGAGGAGAATGAAATGGGCATTTGATCAGAAAGTGCGCCCTCAGACTTACCAGACGGGCGACTTGGTATTGAAAAGGATTCTTCCTCCGAATACAGATCATAGGGGCAAATGGACTCCTAATTATGAAGGTCCATATGTTGTTAAGGAGGTTTTTCGAGCAGAGCCTTGATGCTTACAACAATGGATGGTGAGGATTTTTTTGTCCCCTGTGAACTCAGACGCAGTTAAAAAATACTTCGCATAAAGTGACGCGCTGGACGGTAAAAAGAGAGTCCAGGCAAAAAGAGGCATCCCGGCGAACCATAAAAAATAAAAGGGTTCGGACAAAAATTAGGGATAAAAAAAAAAAAGTACACCCGGTAAGTTGAAAACCCGCAAGGGCAACTTAGGCAAAAAAGGGTATCTCGGTGGATTGAAAACCCGTAAAGGGCGATCCAGGCAAAAGAGAGGTTTAGCGAAAACTGCGATCTGAGTAATCTGTATAGCTTCGTCTCAATCAGTAAGCACTCCGAAGGTTAGGAATCAGTTCAATCGTCCCCCTTTGAAGGCAAAGCAGTTGGAGAATCTTGAAGATATATGAACCATAACAGGGTTGAAACTCAATGAAGTTCCATTTTCACATTGCCATTAGAACAGTTTCTTTTCTGTTTTGGCAATTACCTCTTTCCAGGATTTGCTTCTTGATGTAAATGCCTATTTTCAGGCTCTTCAATTAATAAAATGGTCGTTATTCAGAATAATTCTAACTGTTTGTTTTTATTTTTGCTTTGTCTACATAAACGTCCAAATTTTTGATAAACATTTGCATGTGAAAACCTTGGGGTTCTACAATAATGTGCATAAAGGAGAAAACATTTAAACTTACTTTAAATGACGGGTGCGCTTGGGTGGATACTACCAAACCTCGTATTATTCTGGGGCATATGTGCACATTCTTTTGTTTACAGGTGTGGAGATTTCACAGGATAGCTATGCAAAGATGTATGGCGTCTTCAAGCCAAAATCCTTTACGAAGAGCAAATGATCGTTCCTCCCCAAGCAGAGAGGGCTTCTCAGCAGGAGAGTTATTCTTGGAGGTAGTCATCCCCAGCGTATTTACAGAGCTTCATGATCCCCAGCAGCATCGTCAAATGGTGGTACCAAAGTCACTCTTTTGTCACAACATTTACTGATTGAATCCATCGTCTGGCCGACGATCACGCACGGCGATGCGATATTGACAAGTCAAGTGCAACTGGGTAGCGTTGTATCTTATTAAGTCGATTCTCCTATTTAGTACTTCCAACAGCTACAAGCTTTTCTGTGTCGATAACGGTTGCAAACTCCCCAGCCGAGTGGCCTCGCAACCAATGTCCAAGACTCGGTAAGTGTCCAGGAGTTTGAAGATGACGAATCTTCTGTAAAATCCTCCTAGGACGTTTTCTCCAGATCAGACTTGTATCTTGGGGCAAAATCAAGCGGTAGCCCAGTCCAAGCATGGAGCGTCATGAAAATTCCCCAGCAAGAAGTATTCTAGATCTATTATCCCCAGAAGAGTGGCCTCCCAATTACTGCACCCTAGCTCAAGTCTTGGTATTTGTTTAAGAGTTGGAAGATGTTGGATCTTCTGTAAAATTCTCTTAAGAAATATTCCCTGGCACGAGACGCCCTGAAGTGGTTTTCCCCAGCAGAGTTTGCCGAGGACTCATTTTCCCCAGCGGAGTTGCTTACCTTTCCTCAGCATTTATTTTGCTGAGGACCTCTTTGCATTTTGCATATAGTATGCATAGCATCCTCAAACGCGTAGCATTTCCATCCGAGATGGAGCATTACGCCATGGAAATTCAAACGTATGCATGTGAAGCATAGGCCAGTTTTGATAACTTGTGCGAGAGCCCAAAACTTTGCTCCTCATGTTATTGACAAAGCCAAAAAGAATGCCTAGTTCATTCCCCAACAGACATTTCAAAGCAGTACAAGGGTTTCATCATCTTTCTCCCCACAGAGTCATATCTCTCAGCTTACAGGTTTCTTGGAACCATTCCCGATAGGATTCCCTTAGCCGTTCCCGACAGGCAAACTGGAACCATTCCCGATAGGATTCCTTTAGCCGTTCTCGACAGGCACCTTTGAGTTTTAACCATGCCAGTTACCGACAGGCCCCGTTGCCCATCCCCGATAGGTAAACTTTGGTTATAGACTGCAGTCGTTCCCGACAGGCAAACAGGAACCATTCCCGATAGGATTTCCTTGGCCGTTCCCGACAGGCGCCCTTTAAGTTTTAAACCTAACCGTTCCCGACAGGCCCATTTACCATTCCCGATAGGTAAGCCATAGGTTTTCAACTTTAACCATTCCCGACAGGCACATTGACCGTTCCCGACAGGCACATTGACCGTTCCCGACAGGTAGTTCACCGGTTCCAGACAGGTTTCCTATGGGGTCCAATGGTTCCAATTTCTCTCTCACAACTTTTCTTCCTTACCATTGCTTCGTTTACAACATTTTTCTTTGTCCACACAGTGCAAATTTTCTCGGTTATTTCTATATTCAATCCCTATGTATCTTGAATTCCTGATAGCCGTTGCTTTCATCCATTCAGATTCATAGTTGATTAAATAGGGGTAGCTGTAATACCTCAAAATTTACCTTCTTTGTTTACTCAATAAATTGGTCTATGCTTTACTCTTTTTGCATTCCATAGTAGGTCATAGATTGCATAGCATGGCATTCAGCATAGGGCATGGGATCAAGTGGTTTTCAAAGGTGTGGATCATCCAAAGCAAGAGAATAAGGGCCAAGGGTTACTCACAAGCCTTATAGGAGTCTCAAGCCTCAAGGTGGTTTGAGGAGTTCATCACATCATCACAAGATCAAGCATGGCAAAAGATTGCAAGTGGATCTCTCCCTCCTAACCAGAGAGATCAATTAGGGTTTGGGAATCAAAAGGACTTCTTGGAGAGCTTTGTGTGTTCAAGCATGATGCTATGAGGCCTATATGCTCACAGGTATCCATAAGATGAGGGTTTGGTTGATAATTCATGGTGAAGAATGTTCAGTGGATCAGTTGCTTGTGAACCAAGAAAAGTCAACTGTAAAGGAGAAAGTCAACTGTGGAATTTTGAGGTTCTTTTCATGGTTTTCAAGGTCTCACATCCTCATATGGTCTTCAATTGTCAAGATTCATGCCATTCATCAAGAATCAAGAGTTTGTGCAAAAGTTACTAAATTTGGAAAATGATCTATAATGAGAAGTTTCCATTTTTGGCAATTTTTCCACCACATTCAACTTGACTTTTCATCATCAAGGAAGCTTAAAATGAATTTTCCTCCAACATGAAAGTTGAAGATCTTTCTCTCCCATTTCCAAAAAGTACTAGAACATCTCCATATCATTTGTGGAACTCTAGTTATGGTCAAAAGAATGCAAGGTGCATTTCATGGATTTCTTATATGTCAAATTTTTCACCATTTACATTTTCATTCAAAAGGACTTGTAATGTTCCCAATTGCTTCATGTCACATTACAACATCAAAATACAAGTCAAGAGGATCATTTTTGGCCTTTGAATCAATTCATTCCATGACTTATTTTTCACTTATTCAACAAAGTTCAAAATTGCAAATGGATAAAAAACTCACCAACCAAGTCATTGCAAGGCCCAAGTACAATTCAGGTGTGGTTAGCAAGTGGAATGCAAGTGAATCATGCTTTCATCAAGGACTTTGTACGTGTGGATTAAGGGTTTCACATCAAAATGCATTTTGGCAAAACCACTCCAATCTCACTAATCAGGGGTTTAACCAATTCTTAATCATAATCAGGGGAATAATCAAGAGTATATAAGCTAACTCATACCCTCACAGCTAGGTCAGAGACTCTCATTTGCTCAGTTTTGAATTTTTGCTCTCACACTTCCTCTCTTCGAAACTCACTCTCCTTGGAGTTTCTTTGAGATTTCTCTTCACATTCTTGATCAGTGAAGAGAATAGAGCATGAATCAACCACTGATTGGAGCTCATACTGAGGTTTTCATCAAGTTCAGTTCAAGAGGATTCAAGCTCAAACCTCAAGATCTAGCACGATTCCAAGCTCTAGTTGCATTTATTTTGCAATTAGAGGTTCCAAGGACTTGATCTGCAACTTTTGGAAGGCGTTCTTGTGGTATTTTGAGCTCTTCAAGGTTCAAGTTGGTGTTGATTTCATACTCATAGAACTTGAATTTTAAGTGTGCATAATGATCTGTGGTGTGTACTGAGCATGATGATCTATTTTATTTTAAGTTTGGACGTGTATCATGAGAGTATTTGATGATTTAAGTTTTGGATCCAAACTTTCTTTCGTTCGATTTGCTTTGTGTGTTGCTTGTTTGTTGAAATGAGTTTGATATTTGTGATCCTCATGAAAATCTGGTTTGAATGGTATACTCATGTGTCATTTCTGGAGAAATATATGTTGCAGCTCACCGGAGAGGGTGACCGGAGCCCTAGCTCCGGCGACTGGTTGTGTTTCCGGCCGGTGAAGGGTTTAAGTGGAGAAGACACAATCTCAACCGTCCATTATTGTGATCCAAGGGTCCTGGTGTTGCCACGTTTTAAGTTTTTCTGATTTTATTTTATTGTTTGAGTGTTTGTTACCCCATGATAATTACCATATGCCACCAGATCGTAACCTCTCATCTTGTTTACTTTTTAATTGTTTGACTGATTCTGATGCGTTGATTTAATCATGTGGATGAAATGATGCCAACACATTAAAATGTGCATGTGCTGCTCACGTGGGTTATATTGTGTGATGAGTGTTTAAGTGTGCACGTGTGTATGTTAATTATGGTGGTTGTGTGATCCTGAACGTTAATCATGATTACTTGGTTGATATATTGACTTGATATGATGCGTGGATTTAATCTGATGGTGTGTATGAGGTCTTTTGGTTGACTGAGTCTATGGTATGCGCTGACCTTTGTATTGGACTGGGCTTGGCATTTCTTTGTTATCCCCACCCCCAGTTTAAGCCCATTTCTTATTTCCAACGTGAATTGTTGCTGTTTGCACCCCTCTTTGTTTATTTCTTTTTTTTATTTTCATTAATTGTTGTTTTGCATTTTTATTTTTTAAAATCATTTTTATGCATCCAAAAATTATAAAAAAATTCATGAAGCTTGTTTTTAGTTTTATAAAATTTTGTCAAATTTTATTTTCACTTTTTATTTTATTTGTGACATCTGAATTAATTAATTGTTTAATTTCTTTATGGTTTGTCTCATTTGTGCACACTTCTACTTGTAGAATTTATTTCTCATCATTTATACATGATCTTGAACTCATTCTTTTTGCATTTGTTAGATGACATATTGAAGTGCATAAAAACATTTTTGTTTCATTTTTAAAACTTTTCATTTTGCATTTTGGTCCCTCTCTTTTGCATATTGAATCATGTTTCCTATGTGGTCTTTGCCTATTTGTTTGAGGTGCTTAACTTGTGAATTTTTGTGAGATCCTTTGGCATGTGATTAGTATCTGACTTAGGTCATTTGTGTTCTGATTTCACAATTTTTGAATGTCATATGATACATGTTTTCTTATTTGTGCTTAAGTGACTTATGCATGATCATCTCTTGACGTCTTTTTACACAAGTTGGTTTGCCATGCCTAATTGATTGAGTTACTTTGTGATTCTTTCCATGAGCTTTTGATATGATGTCTACCCCTAGTTGAGGTCCTTTGAGACTTAATTTTTCACTTTGTGGATCTTGTTTGGTGTTGCCTAAGTGTTGGAACTTTGAGCTTACTTTTGTAGACTTTCTTTAGTACATATTGCTCCATGTTTTGATCTTCTCTTGCATATGTGAATTGTTGACGATAATATGATCTTGGTTCTGAACTTCCTTCATATTCATCTTGCCTCTCTCATTTCATTTTGATATGAATTCCATGTGTGCTTAATTGTGCATTTCATTCAAGTATGCTTGCATCCTTTCATGTTTATCTTTGCATGCTTACTTGAATTGTTTTGCATTGATCTTTGAAACATGTTTGTTGATTTGAGTTGGACATTTATGGTATGATGTGCTTGCTGCCATTTATTGTGTCTCTTCTCCTCTTTCTTCTTCTTCTCTTTCACTCTATTCCTCCCATGGATCTCAAGACTTGTTTAAGTCTTGGATTCTCTCCCTTTAGAGCTACCTAGTCCAACTTAATTTTTGATTAAGCTTAGAGTAGGATTAGCATTAGGTTTTAGGTAGCTGTTCCTCCTAAGCCTCACTAACCATAGGACATCCATGCATGATAACATTAGGACTCTTAGTTTCCCTTTAGAGTTTCCTTTGTGTCGTCTCTCTTCTCATCTCAAAACTTCTTCAAAACACGTAATAAAGGTTAACGTGTATTATGCTTGAGCCTTCTATGTGGGAATTGGGGAATGAGGGGCTTCCTCTCATTCTTCTAGGTTACCTAGTGTACGTCCTGTTGGGGACGATCCGCGAAGTATTTGTTCCTGTATTTAAGACTTTGGTTTAATGCAAGTTACAAATAACTGTAAAAAACACTTCACGCTTAAACTCCAAACAAACAATAACGTCTTTCCTTCGGGAATTCTTTTCTCATCTCACTCACTCTCGACGTACGAACGTGCTTCTTCTCGTTCTCTCGCAAGACAGTAACGCCTAAGTCTCCATACAGCGAGCTGCAACACCTGAGCTAGAACGTAGTCGTTCTATTAAAAAATACAAAGTAACCCTCGTTGAGGGGAACTACATCGGTCTGATTCTCATGCTCCCGATGAGATACGTAGGCAGTGGGGTAGGGCCCATTCGAGCACTTCTCTTTTTTTCCCTACATTTGTTTCTTGTTCTTTCCTTTTTCTTCTTCGTTTCTCCGTCCTTCCCGTTCTCGTTTCCTCTCCGGTCTAGTAGCAGTGGAGCTCTAGATGACGACACCCTTTAATTGAAGCAGCAAGCGTGGATCCCATCGGGTACGATGGACGCGTGGGAGTGCTAATACCTTCCTCGCGCGTAACCGACTCCCGAACCCAGTTCTCTTGGTCGCAAGACCATGCTCTTCCCTTATTTCAGGTTTACGCAGTGTTTCCTTTCCCTCTCTTGGGATAAATACACATTGCTGGCGACTCTGTTTCTGCGCCATTCTCGCGTTTGTACCATTGGATACAAATTTTTCGGGAGCGACACCCTTGATGCAGACAGCTAGCGTGGAACCCATTGAGTACGATGGACGTGTTGGGTGCTAACACCTTCCTTTCGCGTAACCGACTCCCGTACCCGTTTCTCTTGCTCGTGAGACCATGTTCTTTCCCTTCCCTGAGGTTTATGCAGTGTTTCTTTTCCCTCTCCCGGGATAAATACACATTGCTGGCGACTCTGTGTTCTTCTGCGCCACTCTCGCGTTTGTACCGTTGGATGTGAATCTTTCGGGAGCGACACTTGTGTGTTTAACAGATATCAGTGTCTCGACATCTCTTAGGACATCTGATATCTGCATACCAGAATTTCACTCGAGCTTTAATGCTTCTTCCAATTTAACCATCAAGTTCAACTAAGCTATTATGCTTCACTTATTAATGCTTCACTTAACTAGGTTCATATGGTGTTAGCATGATCATATGGTGTTAGCATGATCATCGTTTGTGCACACTTTGTAGTAGCAGTTTCAACTTTGCTTGCTACATCTTGATTGTTTGTTGCGTTGAATAATAACACTTTAGTACGAACAACAACCAACAGCCAACAACCAACATGTCTTCAAGCTTCGTGATCTTCAATTTATAGAGCTTGAGAGAATAGATCCGTTGAGGGGTATTCTTGGAAAAATATTCTAACAGTAATATCCCAACGTTCACATGAAGGAAGGGTCAACATCACTGTACAAAAAGCTATCCTTGCGCCACCCTATCGAGGTAGAGGTCACAGAGTTTTAGTACTATTATATTCAGCTCAAAACCATTCTGATCTTCAGTCTTCTAGCATCTTCAGAGGCTTCAGATATTAACTTGATGAAGCATGTTGTAGAAGAATCATTCTTTGTGTAATCTTCAGAAACCCATTCTTCAGAATTCCAAGATCTTTGTTCACCAGAATCTATCTTGAGAATCTTCAGCACTCGTTCTTTTAGAAGCATTATCTTTAGAGTCTTCAGAGCCTGTTCCTTCAGAACCTTGTCTTCAGAGTCTTCAGAACTCATTAACCACATTTTTTGTCTTCAGAGTCTTCAATACTTCGTTCACCTGAACCTTGTCTTCAGAAACACTTCAGAACTTAATCTTCATATATTGTGTCTTCAGAATCTTCAGAACCATGTTCACCAGAATCACGTCTTCATAATCTTCAGAACTTGTAACATTAGAAGCGCATCACATTAGAAAGCCTTATAGGCCTTTCTCATAAAGTCTTAATTAGAATGTCCAGAACTAACGTTCATTAGAACTGTTGTATTAGAAACATTCATGAATCTTGACTTTATCTTGTACACACATATATTTTGTTCTAGAGTATTGATAACAGAGTCTGATGATGTCACATGCCTTCTTATCAAAGTGAGAATCATATTGGCAACAACCACACACTAGACAGAAACCATATCATACAGAATTATTCTCATAGATAACATGTGCAATTATCATCAAAACTCAAAGGCCAGATGTAAAACCAAATCTTGTTCTTACAAACGGATGTATTACCACCCCCGTGGTTGAAGGCCCGTGTTTAAGGCTTTGTGTTATCCTTAGGTCTGGGGTTCAAATCCCCCTCGCCCTAGACCTTTTGATTTTAGTTTTTAAACCATTTTCAAAAGGATTTTTTATATATTATTTTCATTTTCCATTCTCTATCAGCCACACACAAGTGGCTCATATGGTAATGTTTTAAACTCTCCTCCCCAAGGGCTCGAGTTCAAACCTTGGAAGGGCCATCCTTCCCTTTTATCACCTATTTTTTTCATTTTTCTTCACAAATTCATTCAATTCTTTCAACAAGAAAATTTATTCTTTTTGAGCCAATTTTTTTCACACTTCTCATTTATCTTGTATATTTTGAGAATCCATTTAAAAATTCCAAAAATAATATTTATTTTTGCTATTTTTATTAGGTTGAAAACCATTACTTTTTAAAGTGTTTTTCATACCTTTCCATGATTTCTTTTGATTTTTTCCTTAACCTAATTGTCTATATATGTCCTCAGGGTCATGATACACATTGTTCAAACCTTGTTTGATATACCCAACATGTTATCTTGACTTTCATACCATAAGTATATAATTCTCCTTTGAAAAATACTTCGACTAAATGTTTAATTAGGTTTTTCACTTTGATTAATCTTTCAAAACACTTTGATACATAGTTAGGGCTTCCACTTGAGTTTGGATTCCCCAACATCTTGATTCAACCATGTTTGAATGCTTTATCCATATGTTTATCTCCATTAGGCTCCTCTTGGGCTTTATACAAGGAGACTTCACAATCAAAATAGCCTCCTCTTGGGCTTTGTACAAGGAAGTTAAACTTCAGACTCAACTCTTCAAAGAGCTTAGAATTCCCTTTTGAAGTCCTAAAATCAACCATAGCCCCTTGTGGCTTCAAACCTCAAACCTCAAGTCAAACCCTAGCCAACCTTTGGCTTCAAATTCAACACTCCCCAGAGATGAGACATGAATCATCTCTATGGAAGAGATGTCTCTTCTATTGCCTCACCAAACATAAATCAATCTTTTCAAACTTTTTTTCCATTTAAGTGATGTAAGTGGCACACTTGTTGATTCAAAATCCAAGCTGGAGTCATTCTCTTATTATGGTGTACAAAACACTTCTTTCATTTAAGTGATGTAAGTGGCATACTTGTTGATTCTATATCCAAGTCAAGGCCATTTCTCTTAAAATTCAAAGACTCAGTTAAAGGAAGATGTGGCATTACTCTAGATTTTTTACATCCAAGTTTAAAGCTTCTTCCCTTATTCTCTTATTTCTCAAAATGTTTGTGGTGAATAGGTGAGATATCTCCCTTAAGATGACAACTTGTCACTTCTTAACCACCAACAAACCCCATTCCACCCATTAGTAGGTGAAACTACAAACGCTCTGATTTCTCAACTTCCTTTGAGAATACGTAGGTAATAAATAAAACCCTTAGGTTCCTATACCTATTCAACTTACAAAAACAACAAAAATATCTCCTATCACTCACTCAAATCAATCAACAAATTTCCATTACAGAGTAAGTAGCTCAAAACAACAGTAACACAAATATATGCAAGAGGTTCTTATAGGATACTATAGATACTTAATTAGGGTGTGAATACCTTCCCTTTATGTAACCAATCCTGATTCCCGATCTCTCAAGTGCATTGTTTTTGCATTGCACACACTCACGTGTTTATTCAGATTTTTTCCCCTTCCCTCCTTTTGGGATAAATTAAAAGTTCACATTTAAAAGAGCGAGTCTTCGTGCGGCTACAGTAAAATGGTGACTTCACTGGAGAAGTAGGAATTTTATCCCCCCTAAAAGGATTAAGCCTGTTTTTCATATATATTTGTGATTTTTGTTGTTGATATCACTTACTTGCTATTTTATTCATCCTATTTGTTTGGGCTCTCTGGTTGATCTCTATGAGTGAGACAAATCCTAACCTGGATTTGAGTGTACATAAATAAGATATGACGTTGATATAATCAAAAGTTACATGTCTGGAGTAATCCTATACATGAGTGACATATGATATAATCACACTCAGTGGAGGCCCCTTTGGAATTACTGATGTCGTAATGTCATTACTTTTTTCGATTTGGGAGACTGTGAAGTTGAGGACTTTTAGTATCCTTTTATCCTCACTTGGCTTTTTAGGATGTAGCGCGGTGATTATCCAGGTGTAGACCTGAGATAGTTTATACACAATACTACACTCAGACGAGTTTCTCTTAAGAATATTATTGATTCCCGAGTAGTCGATGTGTCGATAATATCCGAAAGATGAACCTATGACTTTGGGAACTATATTAGAACATGTTCTACAGATACAATAAAACCCTAGTACATATTCTTTTGGTTTGGTTAGACCCATGACTCCATGCTCGTGACGTCGAGCCCTTGAACTTATGTTTGTTATTTTTGTATATGTGTGCATCCATACATTCATACATTCATTTAAACATCATTTTCTATACCAAATTTTGCAAGGAACTTAAAACCTTTATGACAAATATCATAGGTTTTAAACATGGATTTTGGGAAAATAAATACTAAGAAGTACAACTTCAAGGATCCCGATACAACAGAATTGAGAAAGTTAGGTCGTATGATTTCTTGTCCAGATATTTTCAGAAGAAGTTATGGAGGACTCTTAGGTGTCCTAAAGACCAATGTTGAAGAAGGAATTCTTGACACTCTTGTACAGTTCTATGATCCTCTCTACCACTGTTTCACATTCCCGGATTATCAACTTACACCCAATTTGGAAGAGTATTCATATTGGATTGGTTTGCCAATACTAAACAAGATTCCTTTCAATGACTCAGAGGAAATTCCTAAGTACTCAGTTAATGAAAAGACCCTTCATTTGGAAACTTCAGATGTGAAAGACAACTTCACTTCCAAGGGAAGAATCAAAGGTTTAACTTCCAAATTTCTGATAGAGAAAGCTACAGAGCTGGCTAAAGCTAATAGCATGAGTGCCTTTGAAGCTATCTTGGCACTACTCATCTATGGTCTTGTACTATTTCCAAATATCAACCACTATGTTGATCTCAATGCCATCCAGATATTTTTGAGTGGTAACCTAGTACCTACTTTACTTGGGGACACTTACCATTCAATTCATCATAGGACTATAAAGGTTAGTGGAACAATCATGTGTTGTGCACCTTTGTTATACAAATGGTTCAAGTCACACTTGCCAAAAACCAGACTCTTTGTTGAAAATCCTGACAAACTCAGATGGTCCCAAAGACTTATGTCTCTCACTCATACTAATATGAATTGGTATGACCCAGCTTATGACAAAAGAGTTATCATCTACAGTTGGGGAGAATTTCCCAATGTACCCCTTCTTAGTATACATGGAGGAATCAACTACAAGCCCGCTCTTGCAAGACGTCAGTTTGGGTACCCCATGAAAGACAGACCTAGTAGTCTTTTAGTGTCAGGTTTCTTCTACCTTAATGAAGGTGGAAATCCAGATGTGAGAAAAGAAATTATAAAGGCTTGGCACATTATCAGCTGGAAAATAAAGACTGTGTTGCTTTCAAACCCTACACTCAGTGGGTCAATGCTAAGGCTTGTGAGATCAAGATACCTTATCCTCTTGAGAAACCTTCACCGCCTATTGAGAAAAAGGAAGAATATCAAGAACTCTTAACCCGAATGAAGCTGGAAAGAGACACTTAGGAAGATAAATTCCATACTGCAAGGACTGAGAGAAGAGAGTTGAAGAGGCAACTTAAAGAAAAAGATGACTTGATAGAAATCTTGGAGCAGCATGCTGTGGAGAGACAAGAAGAACAAGAGAATTTATTTTTCTCTGGCCATATTCCTCCTACCTCAGGTGCCTAGTAAAATATTGTCGATCAACTTACAATAGAAAATACACAACTGAAGAGGCAGAAGAAGAAGCAACAACACGAGGCTGGATCTTCATCAACAAGATTTCCTTAGGACCCACATGCTTAAACTCTATCATCTTTGTACCAGATCTTTTTGAAGTTGTACTTCCATTAGTGTAATCCTTTGAATACATTAAATCAAATAAGATCTTTTTCAATTATCCTAAGTGTTGTCATTTCTTATAATATTTACGACATAATTGTTAAAGTTCCATGTAACACAAAGTCATTTGCATTTTTCACATCATACATAATGTAAGCATTTTTCATTTTTTTTACCAAAAACTTACACATGTTCACTTTGAAGCCAAACTGTCTCATTCATACAATACTCGGGCCAGTCTTCAGAAAAAAATGGAAGGACTTGAGCAACAAAATAGAGAACTTAGAGATGAAGTCACTACTCTAAAGGATATTATAGAGAGGCTCAGTAACATGGTAGACTCATTGACGATCGCGCAGAATCAACCGTCAACTCCAATGCAGAGGACTGTCATCTCAGAAATCGTCTCTGCACCCGTCCCATCTGTTGCCATGCCACAATATTCCATGCCTCCCAACTTTCCTTGGGGTATGCCTTTCAACTTTGTACCAAAGGGTTACAAACCTCCAGTCCCTGAAGCTTCAAAGGTCTCAACAATCATGACAGTACCTCCTCCTATTATACATACCACTCCATACATTGAAGAACACATCTTCCATGCTCCTCCAAGTGAAACTATGGGATGAATTCCAAGACAGGTTCTCAAACATGCAGAAAGAGATTAAGGCTCTCAAAGGATAAGACTTATTTGGGAAAAATGCATCTGACCTTTTCCTGGTTCCAAATGTCAAGATACCACTTAAATTCAAAGTACCTGACTTTGAAAAGCACAAGGGGAATTCTTGCCCACGTAGCCATTTGGTTATGTATGCACGAAAAATGTCCACACAAACAAACAATCAGCAACTACTAATTCACTACTTTCAGGTCATTCTAATCGGTGCCGCACTCAAATGGTACATGGGATTAGACAGTGCCAGAATCCAAACTTTTGGTGATCTTGGTAAAGCCTTTTTGAAATAATACAAGTACAACCTGGATATGGCTCCTGACCGGGATCAGCTCAGGGCTATGTCTCAAAAAGAAAAATAAACTTTCAAGGAATATGCTCAGAGATGGCGAGAATTCGCCGCCCAAACTTGTCCTCCTATCGAAGAAAAGGAAATGATGAAGATATATTTGAAGACCCTGAATCCCTTCTACTACGACTGCATGATCGCCAGTGCGCCTAATGACTTTACTGAAATGGCAAACATGGGAGTACGATTGGAAGAAGCAGTTTAATGTTGAGTACAATCAAATGTAAGTATTTAGTTTTATCGTATCCACAGGGATTGGAGCGATATCAAAATTGTTCAACAATTCCTATGATTCTAAGCAAAAGTTCGAGATGTTTGATTTATAAGTTACGAAAAGTAAACGCGTATAATAAATAAAGATAAATTTTAGAGGAGTAGGCTTGTTTGGAAATTGGTTTTCATTCACCGATTCAATATGCATATCATAAATCAGTTATACACAATTTAAGCATGTTTCAATATTATTACGTATCGCTCACAAATAGAGTTTATGTCTAAACATCTGATGAGGATTCTACCTTATTGTTTAATCGACGATTTCTCAGCCTATTAAACAATACAACAACATTAAGAATCGATACTTACGGTGAATATTAAACCTAAATCTATGTCTAGCATTTAGAGTTTAATAGATGATTATCTTGGATCGAGATTAGAACTGTATTTCTCAATATCAATTCAAATCACTGGAGTTAAACAATAAAACAAAGATATCATTGATAATGATTCATCAATAAATTGCATATAACGCCATGATCAATGAAAATACATACTGTTTCGGTGAACTACAACCAATCCCAACAAGAAAGGGATTTAGCTACTCATGGTAGCTTGATACAAAATGGAGGAATTGAGATGAATCAGCATCAACGACGATTTCCTGACTCTTGATGCGTATCCAGCTTGTATCCTCACTTTCCCTCTCTTACTATCTATTACAAACTATCTAATACCAAACTATATTAATATAATATGAGATATCCTATTGCATTGCACTTGAACTCCTTTTATAGTGTTTTTGGCCGCCTGAGTTTGCATAGCGAGAGAAAGTTCGCTATGCGAACTTATCTTTTCTTCTCCATTAAGATTTAAACTGTCAAACCGCCTTTCAGGAACCTCCAGACTTCGCTATGCGAAGTAAAGTTCGCATCGCAAACTTTGCCCACTTCTTCTCACTGCGTTCGCTTCAAGCGAAGTTGGGTGAGTTTGATTCTGTTTCATTCTGTTTTTGCTCGCTTCAACTTCGCATCGTGACCTTCGTATAGCGAAGGAAAGTTCGCTATGCGAACTATTTTTGCTTCTGCTCGCTTCAAGCGAAACTGGGTGATTTTGATTTTGTTTTTTCCTGTTGTTGCTCGCTTTGACTTTACATCGCGACCTTCGCTATGCGAAGGAAAGTTAGATATGTGAAAGTTGCAGGGCATTAATTCTTCTTGCTTGTACCTGATGTGTTCTTTTGTTAATCCCAGCAAAACCACAACCATTCAAGAGTAACAACCTTTTGGATATTTTGTTAGTCAATTTTCATCTTAAAAGTTAATGGAAGCAAGCATTTTGTTCAAGTTTTGACCAAAGATATATCAACTATTGGACTTCCATCAAATTCTCCCCAACTTAGTTTCTTGGTTGTCCTCAATCAAGAGCATGATCTTTTCAAGAATTTTTTTTAGGTTTTTTTCAATCAAGTATTTGAAATAACACTTTGAAAAATGAATGGCTCAACTGATTATGGAATCAGAGCATGATTATGGAATTAAGTTCTCGCCCACAAAATCACATCATGTGCTAAAAAATATAATGACACAACTTACTTGAATCTTTCCTAACACTCTTCTTCATAAAAAGGGATGATGACTTTGAAGTTTGTTTTAATCATGTGGTGTGATGACTCTCATCTAATTACTTGGTCAACATCCGGGTCGATTCATGTTTTCATCCAAACAATTCAGTATTTGAGCAATTGAAAGCATAAATCACATAGGACTTATGAAGGTTGTAATGTGGCCAGGTTTCATAAAGAGATGGTTTTTCTCCTAAAGCTAATTTTCTAAAAAATCTGTCCACTTTTGTAACTTACTTCACTTATTGTTTCATCACCATCATCTTGTGTTTGTTTGTTTTTTCAATCTTTCACTTTTTTCTATGATACCAAGTTTTTTGCTTTTTGTATCTCTTTTTCTCATTTTATCTTTCTTTTCTTTTTCTTTTCCTTTTGGTATCATCATCCATTTTCTCCCCAACTTATTTCTTTTCATGAGTGAAGCTATTGATGATTTATATCATTATAATTTAGGTTGTGCAAAAAGAAATTGGGATGGATCATAACTTTACTAAGTGGTTTTCTTATTGGTTTTTGTATTTTCAAAATTGGATCCATCCTTTGATTTTTCTGGTTCAAAGAGGGTGCCCAAATGCTCACTCACTTACTGGTTGTGATGAGGATCTTTTTGGCTATAGTGTTTTTTTCTCAAAATCAAACAATTGCCTTGATCATCTTTATACCTTTACAAAGCTCAAATGGAATTTTCAGATAGAACATGAATCAACCGAGTTAAACACAAGGATTTCACAGTTTTTGTAAACAATGGAAGTTCACCTCACTTTTTTGTTTTTTGCTAAATGATTCAAGCAAGTGTGTTTAATGTAAAATGAGACATGATATGAGTTTATAAGAGAAAACAAAATCCAAAATCATGCTAACATTCTACAAAGAAAGTAAACATGTACCTTTCTTGATTTTTGTTTGATTCTTATCATTACCACTCACTCTCCTTCCTTGTTGAATACTCAAGATACTTGACTTGGCCTTTGTTCAAAATATTAGAAGAAGCACTCTATGCTCATGATGAGGATAACAAGAACATAAGAAGCATAACAACAAAAAAATTTCAAAACACAATTACGACATACCAACCGGTTAAAGGAGTATCAAGTGAGTTTACGGTGTGAACTACCTTCAAAAAGTTTCAAACGAATACAACATACAACTGATAAACTGATATTGCAAAAGAAAGTACTAAAATTGAAACCGAAACTAAAAGAACTGAAAGCTAAAATAAAATGACTTACAATGTTGGGTTGCCTCCCAACCAACGCTTGTTTAACGTCGTTAGCTCGACGCCTGTTCCGAGTAAAATCAAGGTGGTTTGTATGAATTCATCAAAGCATCTATTCCACTATCCTTTGGCCTTTCTTTGTCATTCTTTATCTTCAATTCCAGGCCTATTTCATCAGGAGCCTTAATCTTGTAATAGTCATCCTCTTTGTGTTGAAACAATTTGAAATTGACTTCTTCATTTTTGTACCTCATTTTCATCTTGCCTTCATCTATGTCAATCATCATTCGGGCTGTTTTTATGAAGGGACGTCCCAAAATTAGAGGAATATCATCATCTTCTTCAATATTCATCACCACAAAATCTGTTGGAAATAGGAATCTCTTAAGTTTGACCATTATATCCTTTATCATGCCAACTGGTTCTGTGATTGATTTGTTAGCAAGTTGTAACACCATTATTGTAGGTTCTATTTCAGGATTACCGATCTTTTTAAGAACAGAAAATGGAAGAAGATTAGTGCTTGAACCAAGATCAATCAAAGCTTTATCAAAATTTATATTTTCAATGGTAACTAGTACTGTAACGTATCCAGGATCAGCATTGTTTTCTTCCTCATTTTTCTCAAAATTTTCTTCTTGCTTTTCCATTATAATTCTCTTTTCTTTGGCGTTCTCTCCAACTTTTATTTCATCCACTTTTCCAATCCTTGTTGTGACTGAATTGCACGTTTCTTTTGGATTGGTTTGAGTGGCGGCAGAGAACGGTCCTTGTTGTTGCTCATTCAACTGCTTTGCAATTTGCCCTACTTGTGTTTCAAGATTTCTGATTGATGCATCTGTATTTTTCTCGTTTGCCATAGACATCTGCATAAATTGATTCAAGGTATCTTCTATCTTTGTAAGCTTATCTGGTTGAGTGTAGCTTTGGTATTGATTCTGCCTGTTTTGAATTTGGCCATAGCTTGCATTGTTGTTGTATGGATAACCTTGATTGATTTGGTATGGAACCTGTCTCTGCTGCTGGTTTCCTAAATAATTGACCTCTTCATTAATCGGAGGACAAAAACTGGTTGGGTGGTCTCTTGTACAAAGTTCGCACATGGTTACTTCTTGTGGTTTAGGTGCTTCGTGCAGTTGTTTGAGTTGTTGTGGAAGAGTGGATAATTGCTTGGTGAGTTCTTCCACAGTTTGAGTGAGAAACTTATTTTGTGCCAAGATTGCATTGTTCGTATCCAACTCAAGAATTCCAGGTTTCTTTTGTGTGGTTCCTCGATTATATTGGACTTGATGATCGGTGAGAGCCATTCGGTTGATAATTGAAACTGCTTCTTCTACGTTTTTGCCAATAAAGAACCACCAACTGTTGCGTCAAGTAAGAGCTTTGGTTGGAGCTACAATCTGTTATGGAAGATGTGGACTTGTGTTAGACTGTCAAAACCATGATTCAGACATTTTTGTAGCATGGATTTGTAACGTTTCCAAGCTTCACATAGAGTTTCATTTGCAGATTGAGCAAACGTGACAATGGATGTTTTTGCATCCATGAACCGGTTGTGAGGGAAGAATCTGTTAAGAAAATTTTCTTCCATGACATTCCAGTTCGTCATGGTTTCAGTAGGTTGGTCAAGATACCAATCTTTTGCTTTACCGATCAAAGAATGCGATAATAACCTCATAAATACAGCTTCTTCTTCAGCTTCGGGTGCACCTAACGTACCGGCCAGTTCATAGAACTTTGTGAGGTGGGAGTATGGATCCTCATGATCCAAACCTACAAAAGGGTTAGAGTAAATAATCTGCAACAGTCCTATTTTCATTTCAGCTTGTCGGTTATTTGGAGTCTTGGTGAGATGAGCTAATCGTCTTGGACTCCTCCGACAAGGTCCGCCATTGACAACTTCAGTCATTATTTCTTTTGTTGGATTTGTTGAGGAAGTTGATGCGGAAGCTCCTTTGTGATTTTTCTTCTTGGATAGTTATTACTGTTTCTTCTTTTGTCTTTTGTTCTTTCGGATTGTTCTTTCGATCTCGGGATAAAAAAGAAGTTGTTCTTCCGAAGTCTTGCCTCGAATCATAAACAGAAGTTTCATCACCTATCCAACACTTGAACAAACGTTGCACAAAACAAATATATACAATATATAACAACTTAGAAGTATATAAACTATTGCAATGTTTTAATATCTTAAATGCCAATCCCCGACAACGACACCAATTTGATGCTGAGTACAATCAAATGTGAGTATTTAGTTTTATCGTATCCACGGGGATTTGAGCGATATCAAAACCGTTCAACAATTCCTATGATTCTAAGAAAAAGTTCGAGATGTTTGATTTATAAGTTACAAAAAGTAAACGCGTATAATAAATAAAGATAAATTTCAGAGGAATAGGCTTGTTGGGAATTTGGTTTTCATTCATCGATTCAATATGCGTATCATAAATCAGTTATACATAATTTAAGCATGTTTCAATATTATCACGTATCGCTCACAAATAGAGTTTATGTCTAAACATCTGATGAAGATTCTACCTTATTGTTTAATCGACAATTTCTCAGCCTATTAAACAATACGACAGCATTAAGAATCGATACTTACGGTGAATATTAAACTTAAATCTATGTCTAGCATTTAGAGTTTAATAGATGATTATCTTGGATCGAGATTAGAACCGTATTTATCAATATCAATTCAAATCCATGGAGTTAAACAATAAAACAAAAATATCATCGATACTGATTCATAAATAAATTGCATATAACGCCATGATCAATGAAAATACATACTGTTTTGGTGAACTACAACCAATCCCAACAAGAAAGGGATTTAGCTACTCATGGTAGCTTGATACAAAATGGAGGAATTGAGATGAATAAGCATCAATGACGATTTCCCGACTCTTGATGCGTATCCAGCTTGTATCCTCACTTTCCCTCTCTTACTATCTATTACAAACTATCTAATACCAAACTGTATTAATATAATATGAGATATCCTATTGCATTGCACTTGATCTCCTTTTATAGTGTTTTTGGCCGCCTGAGTTCGCATAGCGAGAGAAAGTTTGCTATGTGAACTTATCTTTTCTTCTCCATTAAGATTTGAACTGTCAAACCGCCTTTCAGGAACCGCCAGACTTATGCGAAGTAAAGTTTGCATCGTGAACTTTGCTCGCTTCTTCTCACTGCGTTTGCTTCAAGCGAAGTTGGGTGAGTATGATTCTGTTTCATTCTATTTTTGCTTACTTCATTCTATTTTCATTTCTGCTCACTTCTGTCGCTTCAAGCGAAACTGGGTTATTTTGATTCGGTTTCTTCTTGTTGTTTCTCGCTTTGACTTCACATAGCGACCTTCGCTATGCGAAGGAAAGTTCGCTATGCGAAAGTTGCAGGGCATGAATTCTTCTTGCTTGTACCTGATGTGTTCTTTTGTTAATTCCTGCAAAACCATAACCATTCAGGAGTAACATCCTTTTGGATATTTTGTTAGTCAATTTTCATCTTAAAAGTTAATGGAAGCAAGCATTTCGTTCAAGTTTTGACCAAAGATATATCAACTATTGGACTTCCATCACAGTCCGAGAAGGACAATTATCCAAAGAGGCGGAATCATCTAAAAGACACGGAAGTGGGTTCCCAAAGAAAAAGGAACAGGACGTCAATACTGTGTTGCAAAGCCAGTCAAGACGAAGATATCAACTACGACAGATAGCAAATGTATCATCTGTTATCAATTCGGCGCCAGCTCCGGCCTACCAGCCACAAAATTCTCAGAATCAAAATCAGGATCAGCATTAACATCAACAACAACAACCACAGTATCAGCAAAGGCCTCAATAGCCTCTACAACAGGCTCGCCCGTAATACAATAACAACAACAATCATATTCAAAGGTCACCTGGGTTCGACCCTATACCAATGTCGTACGCAGATTTGTTCCCAACATTTTTGGCAAAAGGACATATTCAAACTAAATCTCCTCCTGTTCTCTCAAAAGACCCTCCTTATTGGTTCAAAGCTGACCAATTTTGCCCCTATAATCAGGGAGTACCAGGACATGGCATCGAGAACTGTTTTAGCTTCAAAGCTGATGTTCAAAGACTTATCAAAAATGGCATTTTGCCTTTCAAAGACAGTAACCCAAATGTTCAAGTGAACCCGCTACCTCAACATGGAGGAGCCTCTGTCAACATTGTCTATGGATGCCCAGGCAGCTATAAGCTCTATGATGTCCGATTATTAAGGAGGAACTTAGTGAAGATGCACGCAGGACATAACAGATGAGGTCTTATAGATCCACATGATTACGCAGCATGCAGTGTTTGTTCTGTAAATAATCAAGGGTGCTACTTTGTACAAGCAACCCTACAAGAGCAAATGAACCAATGTTGGATCCAGGAATACCGAATGAGGCCATACCAACCAATCAATATGGTACAAGGATGTCCAGGGGAATATGAAGTTTATGATATCAAATATATCAGGGAGTCGCTAGTCAAATTTCACAAATGTTTGTGTAAACTTGACTACTTTGGTCCCAATCATCACGATCATACTACTTGCAGAAAATTTTGCAAAAGCCGACGTGGCTGTCTTCTTATCCAGAATGATATTCAAGGGTTGTTAGTCCGAAGATCCATTAAGGTCCTCCATGAAAGAGAACCAATTGATGGTGAAGCCGATGATGATGTATATACTATAACTCCTCAGTTTAATGAACCTGAACGAATGGAAATTCCTTTTGACAGTAGAAGAATTCCTGATGTCCCCACCATTGAACCTATAGAAGTCATCTATGATAGTCGGAAGACCATCATGACTCCTTTGGTCATTTATTTTCCAGGTCCAATCCCATACAAATCAGAAAAGGCCATACCCTACAAGTACGGTGCTACCATGGTTGAAGATGGGAAGGAAGTACCCTTACCATCTACTGTCAACATCGCTGACATAAGTCGAGTTACCAGAAGTGGTCGGGTATTCAACAAAGAAATTAAGGATGTGGCTGCAAGAATGGAGAAGCAGATTGAGAATCCTTTGGAGCCAATTGGTCAATCAAGTGATAACAATCAAATGAAAGATAATGACGAAATTTTAAAGCTGATTAAGAAAGTGAATACGATATTGTGGACTAGCTGTTAAACACACCTTCAAAGATATCCATGCTATCTCTTTTAATGAGCTATGAGGCTCACAGGGAAGCTCTACAGAAGATCTTAGAGCAAGCCTTCATAAACCATGATGTAACGGTGGGTCAATTTGGCAATATCGTTGCTAATATTACTGTCTGCAATAACCTGAGCTTATGTGATGAAGATCATCCAGAAGAGGGGAGCAATCACAATATGGCACAAAATATCTCAGTTAACTGCATGAAGGACGCCCTGTCAACTGTGTTGGTAGACACTGGTTCATCACTAAATGTCATGCCAAAATTAACTCTTACAAAATTGGCATTCCAAGGCACTCCTATAAGGGGCAGTGGAATTGTTGTCAAAGCTTTTGATGGATCCAAGAAGACAGTTATTGGTGAAGTTAATCTTCCCATAAATATTGCCCCCCATACATTTCAAGTTACCTTCCAAGTAATGGATATCCAAGCATGAAATATTTATTTGTTGGTGTAACACCTTAAACCCCCGCATTAAATAGTTATAAAATATCATAGTAATAATAGAATACATGGATTTAGGATGTTACTTCTACTACTCAAATTAACATGCACCCAATATTATTCTTGGTGATATTAATATTAAACATATCATTTCACATTCATGCACAACGGAGAAACCAATAAAAGAAACATGTTGATCATACATAAAATCCTAAATAAAAATAGCAAGAACATATAATAGGACTTAAAAGACTCTAGTGTTCTGACACCCCCGGTGTTACAAACCCATAGCAGACGCGACTCGATCACTCACACCAGAAGACTTCGTCTTCAACACTCCTCCTGCGAACTACTCATGCTTATGTGCATGTTACCCACATAGAGGTAACATTCAAACTGAAGGGGTGAGATTCTTAAATCAACAAAGGAGAGAGATGATATAAATAGAAAAGTATACATCATCAAGTTGTTCACCATAGCATATATCTAAATAAGAATCACACATATCAACTTATGCACAGACAAACATATACAACCACACCAACTATCATGCAACACAACCAACAAGAGAATGCAAGAGAGACTCAACTAGACTCAATGCATGTGGTACCAAATCGATCCCTATTTCATGATCACAGTTCCCGTCGGAACTCTCGACCCCTGTTTCATGGTCAAGTATGACCCCTATTTCATGATCGTACCAACAACTATGATTGCTCACACCCCCCAGGGCACGCAATCACGCCAACAACAACGATTCCATAAAGGAATCCGGATAGACGATAACACCTCACCCGGGCACGCCATCCCACGACTATGCACATGCCATGCACCAACAATGACAACATGCAACAACGACTCATACAAATATATAACATACTCATCTT
Source organism: Lathyrus tuberosus (assembly GCA_022829125.1). Classification (NCBI taxonomy): domain Eukaryota; kingdom Viridiplantae; phylum Streptophyta; class Magnoliopsida; order Fabales; family Fabaceae; genus Lathyrus; species Lathyrus tuberosus. Next base: position 7,067,156 of record JALAZF010000239.1, on the reverse strand, counting down.
CATACTAACATCATTTAACAGTCAACATGCATTCATATAATCATATAGCATTGCATCAATACACCACTACACACCTTTGCATTAATCAATCATGCATTTCACATCAACGTCACCCAACAAGCACATAACACATCAATACATGCTCACCACACAACAGTAACAACACAACATTCATAGAATATAACACAGATAATTTCTATGAATTTTAAGTGAATAAATATAATATTTTTAGTTCCAGGTCATGCTAAGCGCGCCCCTCTCGCGCTAAGCGCGCTACTCACTACCCCGAAGAGGCGAAAATCCTTCCGACCGCGCTAAGCGCGCACTGCGATTTCTGCAGTTCGAACCCTGCGATGACAGCAGCAATATCACCTGTGTTTTTCTGCCCTAAACTCGATTTTTAACATAAAATATTCATAGATTTGGTACACATAACCTACATCTAACATCTGCAATTCAATCAAACAAATCAACCAGGAATAATTCATCCATTCCAATCAGTTTATCACAAAAATTCCTAAAACCTACATTCAACCCCATGGATTCTAACTTAAAGATTTCTACTTCAATACTTACATCATCTAACCCTTGAGAGATGAAAGAAATCCCACCCTTACCTTAGGTTTATTGATTTCTTCTTCACACTCTTCTCCTTCTCTGACCTAGCTTCCTCTGTTCTTCCTTTCTCTTTTCCCAAAAACACGTACTGAAAGTTTCTCCTCCCTAATTCCCTTTCTCTTATATTTTCCTTATTATCCCAATAATAATATTATTATTATTCCACCAAACCACCTAATAACATAATATCCTCAATAATTCCAATAATAATATTAACCAACTAACTCTCCCCGCCGACACCTTAACCTTCTCAATTCTAAGGGCACTACTCCTCCCTAAGGGTAACCCCAACTTGACCAAAGTATACCCACACACACTACATACAACAAAATTCAATTTAATCACGAAAATAATTAAATTAAATCGGGGTGTTACAACTCTTCCCCACTTGAAATATTTTCGTCCTCTAAAATTTACCTCATTCGAACAACTCTGGATATGACTCTCGCATCCTGCTCTCCAACTCCCACGTCATGTTTCCACCAGCAGCTCCTCCCCATACTACCTTCACAAGAGCGATCTCCTTGCCCCTTAGTTGTTTTGCCTCACGGTCTTCAATCCGTACTGGTAAGGCTTCAACTGTATGGTTATCCCTTACTTCCACATTATCCATCGGAACCACATGCGACGGATCCAGAACATACTTCCGAAGCTGCGACACATGAAACACATCATGCAAATTCGACAAATTGGGTGGCAACACCACTCTATAGGCAACATGTCCAACTCTTGTAAATATGTGATACGGTCCAATAAACCGAGGAGTAAGCTTCTTCGACTTCAACGCACGACCAACCCCAGCCACTGGAGTGACTCTCAAAAACACATGGTCTCCTTCTTGGAATTCAAGATCCTTCCTCCTCTTATCATGGTAGCTCTTCTGCCTACTCTGCGAAGCTTTCATCTTTTCCTGAATCAACTTCACCGTTTCAGTAGTTTGCTGAACAATCTCAGGTCCAAGCACTACGCTCTCACCAGACTCGTGCCAACACAAAGGCGTCTGGCACCTACGACCATACAACGCTTCAAAAGGTGCCATTTCGATACTGGAATGATAACTGTTGTTATAAGTGAATTCAATCAGCGGCAAATGACTATCCCAAGCACCTCCTTGTTCAAGTACATAAGTCCTCAACAGATCTTCCAAAGACTGGATAGTTCTTTCCGTCTGACCATCCATCTGCGAATGATAAGCCAAACTCAACCTCAACTTCGATCCCAAAGCTTCCTACAAACTCTCCCAAAATCTGGAAGTGAACCTTGGATCTCGATCCGACACGATACTCAACAGAATGCCATGTAGCTTCACAATCACTCGGATATAAATCTCTGCAAACGTCTGCAAAGGAAAACTGATATTAATCGGAATGAAATGTGCTGACTTCGTCAGTCTATCCACCACTACCCAAATAGAATCATGCCCTCTCGGCGTATTAGGCAACCCTATCACAAAATCCATAGAAATACTGTCCCATTTCCACTCTGGAATGTCTAACGGCTGCATGATACCAGCAGGTTTCTGATGTTCCACTTTTGACTTCTGGCAAGTCAAACAAGCATACACAAACTGCACCACATCACGTTTCAATCCAGGCCACCAAAATATCTTCTTCAAGTCTTGATACATCTTCGTAGCTCCCTGATGGATACTCAAACTACTTCGATGACCTTCCTCTAAAATCATTCTCTTCAACTCAGGATTATCAGGAATGCAAATCCTGTTACGAAATCTCAACACACCCTGCTCGTCCACCCTGTACTCATTACCTTCTACTTGGTTATCTCCAATTATCAAATCCACCAGCTTCACATCCAACTTCTGTTTTACTCTGATATTATCAAAAAAATCATTGTTGATTGTCAGCATACCCAACGTAACACCGTGCGGTGTCTGATCACTAACCAAACTCATATATATGAACTGTTTAATCAATTCTAACTCTTTAACCATATTAGCAGACATATGCAACAATTTTTGACTCAGAGCATCGGCCACGACATTAGCTTTGTCGGGATGATAGTTCAAGCCAAAATCATAATCCTTCAAGAATTCTAACCATCTTCTCTGCATCATATTCAATTCCTTCTGATCAAACAGATACCTCAAGCTCTTATGATCACTATACACCTCAAATCTGGAACCATAGAGATAGTGCCTCCAAATTTTCAATACAAAGACCATTGCAGCTAACTCCAAATCATGAGTCGGATAATTCCTCTCATGTACTCTCAACTGTCGTGAAGCATAAGCCACAAACTTACCATCCTGCATTAGCACACTTCCTAAACCCAACAAAAAATCATCGCAATACACTACAAATGGTTCATTTGGTTCAGGTAGGACCAACACAGGGGTTGTAGTCAACATCTTCTTCAGCTCAACAAAACTCTTCTCACACTGTACATCCCACACAAATGCTTTACCTTTGCACGTCAACTGAGTCAACGGAAGTGCCAACTTCGAAAAGCCTTCAATAAATCTTCGGTAATAACCAGCTAAACCCAAGAAACTTCTAATTTCAGTTACCGACTTCGGAGTCTCCCAATGTAGAACCGCGTCTACCTTGGATGGATCTACAGCAATACCATCACCAGAAATAACATGACCAAGGAAACTTACCTCTCTCAACCAGAATTCACACTTAGACAACTTGGCATAGAGTTTCTTTTCTTTCAACACTTGCAACACAATCCGCAAATGTTCACCGTGTTCTTCTTCTGACTTGGAATAGATCAGAATATCGCCGATAAAGACAACCACAAACTGGTCCAAGTACTCATGAAAGATACGATTCATATATTCCATGAATACACCGGGTGCATTAGTAACTCCGAATGGCATCACCACATACTCATAATGTCCATATCGAGTTCTGAAAGCCGTCTTCTGAATGTCTTCGTCTTTTACCCGTATCTGATGATAACCCGACCTCAAGTCAATCTTACTAAACACACGGGCACCCACTAACTGGTCCATCAAGTCATCTATTCTCGAAAGTGGATACTTATTTTTAATCGTCACCTTATTCAACTGTCTGTAATCGATACACAACCTCATACTACCATCCTTTTTCTTCACCAACAACACTGGAGCTCCCCAAGGTGATACACTTGGTCTCACAAATCTCTTCTCTAACAAGTCCTCCAATTGCTACTTCAGTTCTGACAACTCTGATGCCGACATCATGTATGGTGCCATAGAAATAAGTCTGGTACAAGGGACAAGATCAATAGCAAATTCTACTTCCTCCTCTGGTGGTACATCGGCAATGTCATCTGGAAACACTTCAGGAAATTCACGCACCACTTGTAGTTCATTAATCACTGAATTACTCTCTACTGACAGAGATGCAAACAATGCAAGCACCTGAGCTTCTTCTTCCAAGAGCTCCTTCAACTCTCTAGCAGACAGAAAACCATCTTCTCCCTCTTCCTCAGGAGCAAGAAATCGAACCGACTTGTTGAAACAGTTAATATGAACATGGTTGAACTCCAACCAGTTCATACCCAAGATTACGTCGAGACCTCCCAACGGTAAACAAATCAGGTCCACGCCAAAGTCCTTACCATAGATGGATAACAGACAATTTAAACAGACTGAAGAAGTAGTCACCGATCCCTTAGCAGGAGTTTTGATAACCATCTCTCCCTTCATAGGAGAAACAACAAGGCCTAGTCTTCTCACACAATCAGCAGCAGTAAAGGAGTGCATAGCACCAGTATCAATAATAGCAATCAAAGGTGTATTATTAATATAACATGTACCTCTGATCAATCTGTCCTCGCTGGAAGTCTGAATTCCTGCCAAAGTGAACACTTTTCCTCCAGTCGAAGCTTACTTTGGTTTCTGGCAACGAGTACTAATATGGCCCTGTTCCCCACAATTGTAACAAGTAACCACATTAGCTTTGCAGTCAGCAATCAGATGTCCTGCCTGACCACACTTGAAGCACTTCTTCACATCGCTCGTGCACTCACTGACACGATGTCCCAACTCGCCACATCTGAAACACTTCAGTGGAGCAGAAGCACCTCCCCCACTTGGCTTCTTGCCATCAGCATGTTTCTGTTTACCTTTCTCAGCTGGAGCTGCATAAGGCTTCCCACGATTCACCGGTTGTTTTCCTCTTCTCTCGGCCATCCCCTTATAGTGAGCGATCGAGCTTGGCTATCCTCCTCAAAGATCCTGCAGCAATCAACCAAGTCTGGAAACCGTCTTATCCTCTGATAACCAATTGCCTGCTTGATATCAGGCCTCAAACCATTCTCTAACTTGACACATTTCGAGAACTCAGTTGCCGCCTCACTGTAATGAGGATAAAACTTTGCCAAATCCAAAAACTTAGCAGCATATTCAGTCATTGACATGCTACCCTGCTTCAGCTCCAAGAACTCTATCTCCTTCTTCCCTCAGACATCTTCAGGAAAATAATTCCTTAAGAATTCCTTACTGAACACAGCCCAAGTAATAGCCTCGCCTGCTGCACCCAACACTTGACGAGTACTGACCCACCAGTCATCAGCCTCCTCAGCCAACATATGAACGCCTAACTGCACCTTCTGTGCTTCAGTACACTCCATAACATGGAAGATTCTCTCAATCTCCTTGAGCCAAGTATGCGCTCCATCCGGATCATACCTTCCCTTGAAAGTAGGCGGGTTGTTCTTCCGAAACTCATCATTCTCGCTAGCACGCGGCGGATTCTGTACCGCTTGAGCCATAGCTTGCAAGGCAGCAGCATCGTTCCTTCCAGCCATTCTAAATCTGTCACACACCAACAACAGAACACAATGGTTAAGGAACCAACACCGTCAACTAGACAACTAACACACGACAACGACTCGACAACTTGGTCGGACAGACCGACCTGCTCTGATACCACTTTGTATCACCCTAAACCCCCGCATTAAATAGTTATAAAATATCAGAGTAATAATAGAATACATGGATTTAGGATGCTACTTCTACTAATCAAATTAACATGCACCCAATATTATTCTTGGTGACATTAATATTAAACACATCATTTCACATTCATCCACAGCGGAAAAATCAATAAAAGAAACATGTTGATCATACATAAAATCCTTAATTAAAATAGCAAGAACATATAATAGGACTTAAAAGACTCTAGCATTCTGACACCCCCGGTGTTACAAACTCAGACCAGACGCGACTCAATCACTCACACCAGAAGACTTCGTCTTCAACACTCCACCTGCGAACTACTCCTGCTTATCTGCACGTTACCCACATAGAGGTAACATTCAAAATGAAGGGGTGAGATTCTTAAATCAACAAAGGAGAGAGATGATATAAATAGAAAAGTATACATCATCAAGTTGTTCACCATAGCATATATCCAAATAAGAATCACACACATCAACTTATGCACAAATAAACATATACAACCACACCAACTATCATGCAACACAACCAACAAGAGAATTCAAGAGAGACTCAACTAGACTCAATGCATGTGGTACTAAATTGATCCCTGTTTCATGATCACAGTTCCCGTCGGAACTCTCGACCCCTGTTTCATGGTCAAGTATGATCCCTATTTCATGATCACACCACGACCCCTATTTCATGGTCACGTATTTCATGATCGCACCAACAACTGTGATTGCTCACACCCCCCAGGGCACGCAATTACGCCAACAACAATGATTCCATAAAGGAATCTGGATAGACGATAACACCCCACCCGGGCACGCCATCCCACGACTATGCACATGCCATTCAACAACGACTCATACATATATATAGCATACTCATCTTTATACTAACATCATTTAAAAGTCAGCATGCATTCATATAATCATATATCATTCCATCAATACACCACTACACACCTTTGCATTAATCAATCATGCATTTCACATCAACGTCGCCCAACAAGCACATAACACATCAATACATGCTCACCACACAACAGTAACAACACAGCATTCATATAATATAACACATATAATTTCTATGAATTTTAAGTGAATAAAAATAATAGTTTTAGTTCCAGGTCGTACTAAGCGCGCCCCTCCCGCGCTAAGCGCACTACTCACTTCCCCGAAGGGGCAAAAATTCTGCAGTTCGAACCCTGCAATGACAGCAGCAATATCACCTGTGTTTTTCTGCTCTAAACTCGATTTTTAACAAAAAAATATTCATAGATTTGGTACACATAACCTACATCTAACATCTTCAATTCAATCAAACAAATCAACCAGGAATAATTCATCCATTCTAATCAGTTTATCACAAAAATTCCTAAAACCTACATTCAACCCCATGGATTCTAACTTAAGGATTTCTACTTCAATACTTACATCATCTAACCCTTGAGAGATGAAATAAATCCCATCCTTACCTTAGGTTTCTTGATTTCTTCTTCACACTCTTCTCCTTCTCTGACCTAGCTTCCTCTGTTCTTCCTTTCTCTTTTCCCAAAAACACGTACTGAAAGTTTCCCCTCCCTAATTCCTTTTCTCTTATATTTTCCTTATTATCCCAATAATAATAATAATAATAATAATAATATTATTATTATTATTATTCCACCAAACCACCTAATAACATAATATCCTCAATAATTCCAATAATAATATTAACCAACTAACTCTCCCCCCGACACCTTAACCTTCTCAATTCTAAGGGCACTACTCCACCCTAAGGGTAACCCCAACTTGACCAAAGTATACCTACACACACTACATACAAAAAAATTCAATTTAATCACGAAAATAATTAAATTAAATTAGGGTGTTACAGTTGGGGCGTCCTTGGATTCATGAAGCCGGAGCAGTCACTTCAACCCTACATCAGAAGCTGAAATTTGTAAAGAATTCCAAATTGGTTACTGTGTACGGCGAACGGGCTTTGGATTTTAGCAATCTATCATCATTCTCTTACTTAGAACCCGAAGAGGTTATTAGGACTCAGTTCCAGACACTTTCTGTAAGTAGCAAGGATAGAAAATGGGTGTCCATTTCCTCCTACAAAGACGCCATCCGAGTAGTGGAAGGTGGTGTCACTAAGGGATGGGGACAGGTTGTGATTCCTACCAATAGCTAGACCAAAATAGGCCTCGGTTTTTCTCCAGCATCTGCAAAAACGACAAAAAAGAATGAAGGCACTCCTCCAATTCAAAATACTTTTCACAGTGGAGGCTTTATTTATCCTATCCCTCAAGAGGTCGACGCCATTAATAGAGATGACTCTAAAGGCGAACCCTCAGATTCTGAAGAAGAATGGAAATCCTACCTCAATGATTCTGGGTACATATCACAAGAAGAGACGCATACTCTGTTATCTTCTCCGCAAGAGCAAGATAAGGATGCATCTGAGCCAGATGATGAAATGGACATAGAAGATTACAGTGATGAGAATTGTCCCACTTCCATTACTTCACCAGAAGAGGATACAGTCATGGAAGATAATTTTTACCACTCCAAGGATGATTCACATATTCCTCCAAAGGTCTGGGATCCCTACCTGGAAACTCCTGGGTATGACAGCCAACCGGAAGATGCTTACTTACCATTTTATACTCCTCAACCCATCGAGAGAATAGTCGAAGATCATCTTTTTGACGAATCTGCAAAGGTTGCTGAAAGAGATTTCATTCATTATACCAAGCCAGAAGTAAATGTCATAATGGAAGATAATCCTAAAAAGGATTTATCCACTTACATGAAAAGGATTCATTGTCCCTGGGGCATGCCACACAAGTTTATGCGAGTTGCTACAATTTCTATTAATTCGCCAGCCAAAGAAAAGCCTGAGAAGGTAAAAAGAGCTCCCAAAAGCGGAACTGCATCATGTGATCTCAATGTATGCGAGTGGGAACCTTATTTAGAAGACCCCGAGTACATGTCCCCAGAGGATGCGTATGTATCGTTCCATACCCCGCGATCTATCGAAAAGTCCACTGAGGACCACCTTTTTGATGTATCCACAAAAATTAAAGACTCCATTAATTTAACTCCGCCAGAAGTCAGTGCCGTTATTAAATACAGGTCTGGAAGGGATTCGTAAGACTTCATGGCACATGGAAAAGTTTCTCAAAATTGGATAACTATTGATGTTCCATCTATTGTCCACATCCCAAAGTAAATGTTTATCTTTGTTTTATCCTCCCGCTCCGCCCAAAGCGAGAGAATGTTTTTTGGGCCACCTATTTTAAATATTTCTTTATTAGGCTTTTGTTTTGAGAAATAATTGATCAATAATAAAGATGTTATTTTCAACTCCATGTTATTTGTTTGTTTTTTTTTTTACTTTTTTGTTCTTCGGAAAAAAACGGTAAAAAAAAAAGAAAAAAAAATAGTAAATGATAAACCTTTTCGATGTCTGTACGCCACCACGTTTATCTGTTTTCTAAAAAAAACAATCCATCATATGTGCAGATTTAACATCGAAAACTCCGTTGAAAAACAGGACCCTATGCCCTCTCCCAACTTTGAGTTCCCAGTGTTCGAAGTTGAAGATAGAGAAGAGAGAGAAATTCTGGATGAAATCTCCCGGCTGCTTGAGCGAGAAGAAGCTTTCATTCATCCATACAAAGAACCGATAGAGGTGATCAACCTTGGTTCCAATGAAGATAGAAAAGAGGTCAAGATTGGGGCACTGCTTAGTCCAGCCGTTAAAATGAACATGATAAAGCTTCTCAAAGAGTTCCCAGATGTGTTTGCTTGGTCCTACCAAGACATGCCAGGGTTGGACACCGACATTATGGAGCACCACTTGTCAAACAGAAATTGAGAAGAACTTGCCCATATATGGCCATCAAAATTAAAGAGGTAGTGCAGAAGCAGATTGATGTAGGTTTCCTTGCCACGACATAATACCCTCAGTGGTTGGCCAACATAGTGCCTGATCCAAAAAAGGATGGAAAAGTCAGAATGTGCATAGACTACCGAGACTTAAACAAAGCTAGATGTCATTGAAGGTGTGAAAAATGCAAGAAAGGGGGTTTGAATTGGTTTTTCAAACTAATCGTTTCTTTTAAATAACTTTCTTGTAAATTTTTTTTACCCTTTTCTAAAGAACAACAGCTTAGTTAAACACAAAGATATAAACACGTTATGTTTATACTAGTTCACTTGAGAATCTGTCAAGTTAATCTAGTCCACCCGCCAAGGTGATTTCGCCTCTCTCAACGAGGTCTTAATCCACTATTCAACAAAATAGTACACTGCACGAGCTACATAGCTGGTGACTAACAACAACCTCTAGAACTCACATGTTCTAGACTTCTCAAGTAATCCAACCACACAGGTCTTACTTAAGGCACAACCTCTAAGACACACGTCCAAGACTTCTCAAGAGATCTGATCACTAAGACTCTCTTAAGGAATACAACTTTTAGTTCAAATACAATGAGTTTATAGCCGAGTGAAAAGAGCCGTTGAGATGGAATCATGAAGGCTAGGTAGGCTTACGGCTAGAGGCGTGAGGACAGTTACAAAATCTTCTGCAAGCTGTGCGTCCTGTCTGTGTCAGATTATCTCGTTTGTATTTCGCACAGTCTTCAAGAATATTAACATTGTAATGTGGTACAACTGTACAGTGTAGCATGTTTTCTTGGCTTCTCAACTTCAGAGGCTTTTTGTGAGCGTGAGTAAGAAGGGAAAATATTGCTCGGTTCTTGAGATTATCAAGTCTTTGAATCATCAGCTCTGCGCTTCCAGAGTCTTCAGAACTTGTCTTTGGAACCTTGTTTACTTAATCCACTTTCTCCATATCTTCAGAGGCTTCTGATAATATTTGATTGAAGCATGAATAGAGTCTTTAGAATATCTGATGCTTCAAGTCTTCCGTCGATTGAAGAAGTCCATTAGGAATCAGTCTTCAGAACTTCAGCACTTGGTCTTTAAGAACGTTCTTCTTTTCTGCTTCAAGTCTTTTGAATCTTCAGAGCCTTGATCGAAAATCGTGAGGCTTCAGCATCAGGACTTCGTTCCATCAGAACCCTTGTCCTTTGACCTTCAAGATTCATTTCTTTTCATATCAGAGTTGTGTGAATCTTGTTTTATCTTTGAATTGAGTTCAGTTCTTCGAAGCATCTTTCATTAAGCGTTGCGTCAATTCACGGAAGCAAAACCTGTTTTTCTAGGTTCTTACAAATAACAACATTAGTTGCACAAAATTGTTCATACAAATATTCATCTGTTATTATCAAAACTTAGAGATAATATTGCAGAACCAAATCTTGTTCTCACAGTCATACCCCAAATTTTGACCACCAAGAGTTCCCAACATTGTGCAAATCATCATCACAATATGGATGTACTTACATGCCTCATCAAATATCCTCAAGGGTTGTTAAGCATTCACTTCAATCAAAGATTAGGGTTTTGAGCCTTCTCAGAGAATTTAGACAAGGATCAATGAAGAAATGACATGATATTCAACTTTCCTAGCCTGTCAAACACCCACAATGGATCAAGAAGACTCCCACATCAAGAATCAAGCACAATATTGCAGCATTCCAAGTGGATCAAGCCTCAGGATCGCCAGTGTCACCAAATTAGGGTTTTGGTCGACCAAGGCCTCCAGATGAAAATTTTCATCTGGGCATGAGCCAATGCCTCAATATTTGGTCCCTTAAGCTCAAAGGAATCTCAAAAGCCTATCCACAATGGCAAAATCACCTTGAGGGTCCATCTATAAAAAAAATCATGAATTAGGGTTTTGACCTAATTCAACCCTTGAGTTAACTTGTGAAGTGAGGTCTGGCTTGAAGCTTCAAAATGAACTTCAAAGACCTCAAATACATCATATTGATGTATTTACAAGATGTGATTAACTCAAAGAGCTCAAATCATAAGCCATTAGAACTCAAAACCATCTGATCATAAATTAGGGTTTCTGATGGAAAAAGCCAACCCTACCCTTGACAGTTGGCCTACCCTTGATCTCAAACCTTGGGGAGGGGTCCAACACATTCCTAAATACCCTTGGAGGCCATCCATGAAGTTTAATTGAGCCCAAGTATTTATTTCACAAAAAGATCACAAAGTCAAAATTTCATCTGATGACAAAAGTCAACTGCATAAAAGTCCAAGTTTGACTTTTTGGATTTTTGGTTAACCAATGTTCCTTAACCCTAAAACAATGTTAATAGGTGATTTGGATCATCATTCATCAAGAAAAATCAAAGAAAATGAGTTAACTTGTTAAAGGGGTAACCGTACAAAACTTAGAATTTTTCTAAGTTATGGAACAAAGGGGCTAGGGTACCAACTTTGCAAGGCCATATCTCCCAAACCCTAAGGCCTTTTTCTCCCATTCAAAGCTCAGATTAAAGTTCAAGTTACATACTTCAAATATGTCAACTAGACCTCATTCCAAATTGTCGCTCCCGGGATTTTCATCCAGGTACAAACGCGAAAGTGGCGCAGAAACAGAGTCGCCAGCAATTTGTATTTATCCCAAGAGAGGGAAATGAAACACTGCGTAAACCTGAGGGAAGGAAAAGAACATGGTCTCGCGACCAAGAGAAATAGGTAAGGGAGTCAGTTACGTGAAGGGAAGGTATTAGCACCCCCTCGTGTCCATCGTACTCGATGGGATCCACGCTTGCTGTCTCGATCAAAGGGTGTCGTCATCTGAAGCTCCGCTGCTACTGGAAAGGAAAAGGAACAGGAACGGAAAAGAAATGAGAGACGGAAGAAGAGGAAAAGAAGTGACTCGGTAGGACGTCCTCGGAGTCAGAGTCAACGTAGTTCGGACTATGGTTTGGGGGAAAAGAGAAGGATGGTGCTCGGAGAGATCTCGCACGATCTCCTGCCTACGTATCTCGCTTGCACGTGAGAATCAGAGCGACGTAGTTCCCCTCACTAGGGATGACTTTGCTTTATTTGTGTTTTTTAACGGAAGATGCCAAGGTTCACGTTCCAGCAGTTAGGTGTCGCAGCTCGTTGTACGGAGTCTTAGGCATTTACCTGTTTGCGGTAGAACGGAAGTGACGCATCCTTTATGAACGGAGTGAGGAAGATAAGAAAAGAATTGTTTGCTTTTGTCTTTTAAGAAGAAGTGTTTTGATTTTTTGTGCGTTTGTAACGCATATTGCACTAAAGTCTATGACATAGGATCGAATGCCTCGCATATCTACCCAAGACGGGAAGTACGCTAAACACCCTAGGAAAGTGAAGGAAAATCCCTCACTCTCCACTTTCCCATTTACAAGGCTCATATGCAATACATGTTAATCCTTTATTAGATGCTTTGATTTTTGTTTTGAGATGGGAAAGAGACTCAAGGGATTGGAAAACACTAAGGGGAATTCTATCCTAATGTTGTCATGCAAAGGTGGCCCTATAGTTGAGTTAAAGGGGAAAGACTACCTAACACTATCATACAATGAATAGTCATATGTTATAGTTTCTAACCTATTTAACTTGAATAAGTTAGAATAGGTGTCCTAAGGAAGAAGAAAGCTAAGCTAACAACAAACAATGTAATGATATGAGATATCAAAGCAGATGAAGAAAGAAAAGAAGAGGGATGTGATGAAGATCACATGAGCGTCAACATCGGCCGATACGAGCTAATGACAATGTGTGGGGATTCGATTGCGGAACCCTATTCCACTTGGACTGACTCGATAACAAGAGTGATAAGGTTCAAAGCTTCAATCATGTAGTGAGAGCTAAGAACGACTCGACTAGAATGACGGGGGTCGATTGCGAACCCTACCTTCCGTCAATTGCCTTCTTGGAGGTCTTACAAGGGGATATGGGAATGGGATGCCTCTTTAGAGGTCTTTAGGCACAATATTAAACAAGCACAATCATGGCCTCACTTGAGGGCTTTCCATACAATCCTACTTATCATGGCATCAAAAGGGAAAAATGCAGAATTAGTAAAAGAGAAGAGAAGTAATACCGAACGGATATTAATCCGTAAGTAGCAAAGCAAGCAGAACAAGAAACCCGGAATACTCAAGCAAGCTAGCATCAAGCAAACACAAGTTCAATTAGTGAATGAGAAGTAATCCATAAAGCAAAGATACACCGTCGATGAAAATAAATCGCAACGGCGTTGGTAATGGTGAACCTGCATCACAAACAAAACCACACGGAAAACAATAGAAAAATAAATGGTGAGCCTCAAGATGAGAGGACTCGCGATAATCCGCAACAGATAATAAGCTAAGCTCCTTGAATCGTCCCATAATCACTCGCACAAGCACAAAAAGTGTTAGTAGTAACAAGGAAAATGATATCACAATCATATGTTCGTGTTACTACATCAAAACGATACCAATGTGCAAAATACGAAAGCAAAGTCACGCATAAAAGCAACATTCCAAAGTTGGGACAACACTTCACAAATAAAACACGTGACCAAAACACCGTCACGGAATCGGACGAAACTCGTACAACATCAATGGAATACCGATACAAGGTAAGGAAAATCAAATTCCACAATTAAAACCAAGTCGAAGTGTGACTTCCCGAACGGGGCAGACGTGTGCGCAAAGTGAAATTGTGTCGCAAAACGATCCATAAACTAGCAAACCCAAGCATAATGATCATCCACAAGCAAGTAAGCATAAGCACATATCCAATGCAAGTCGACAAGCAAAATCCGCACAAAAGCGGAGCTTAAAAACCTCAAAACGGAAAAAAAAGCGTCAAAAATCACCGACTCAGAATTGAACGAAAATTACATGGTTGACTGCAAACGTGCCAACGGACTCAAAAATGAACTCGGTTTGAATTAATTCCGCTTGAAAGTTGGTCTTTTATGCTGATTTCGTCGGCTGGCAGTAGCAAAACAATAGAAAAAGTTGTCTGAAATCGACTAAAAAGTCCACCAACAGCTCCGGAATCATCAACAAAGTCGAGTTACATTATTCGTATTCGCAAAAACAAGTCGCGCTTAGGAAGTTATGACCAAAACACATTTTTAAAGGGAAAAGCGACACGATAACGTTCCTACACAACCGAACTTTTATTTCTCAAGCAAACAAACATGATTCAAAAGTTGACATAAGTCGATCCGAACCGGCTTTTTAGCATTAAAAAACAAGTATTGAATCAAGTATTCGGTTCGAATCCACAATTACGTCAACTCGTGCATTCACCTACATCGGAACAACTTCACAAGTTCTCAACAATTCGGATTATGCAACAACACCAAAATTCAACACGATTATTATCCGGAAATTTAGGATCCACAACAATTATTAACTCATGTCAAATTCAAGTATCACATTAATTCTCTACAATTCTAACCAATTCCGGATTTAAGCATCATAACAATGTGAATTCAAGAGTTAAACACTTCAAACAATATCAATTCACAACAATTAGTTCTCTTAGGAATTTTATCAAACACCTACACTTCAAGAATCTCAAATCAAGAATTTACATCACAATTATCATAGCAATTCAAGAATTCTTATCACAATCAATATCAATTATCAACAATTCAAAGAAACAACCATTATTCAACAACAATTCAATGAACAATTCAATTTAATTCAAGGCTTAAATTCAATTATCAAACAATTATCACAAGAATTCAAAGAATTAGGTTCGAGCAATTACCGAATGAAGAATCGAAACGAAGTCGCGAAGCCGAAAGGAGAAAATCGCGCGATCGCGCGAAGAAGGAGGAGGTCGGCTCAGTTTTCAAGGCGGAGGAGGGAGGTCCGGCGCGGCTGCTCCGGTGGTACTATGGCGGTCGCTACGGTGGCGTGCGGCTAGTCCGGTGGTGTTGCACGGTGGTTCAGTGATCGGAAGCTTGATCGGAGTTGTTGTGTTCTTGAGCTTTGATGAAGATTGTTGAAGAATTTGAGAGAGTTTCAAAACCTTGCTCTTTGATCTTAGAGAGAAATTTTTTTGTGTTTTGGAATGTTTGTGAATAATGAGTGAAAAATCTTGGGAAATGAGAGAGAATTTTGAATATATAGTGGTGGAAAAATGAGGTAAAATGGTAAAATTCTAGCTTATCGGCAGCTTAAGTGAAAATAACACCTTGCTCGGTACAAAATTTTGACTCTGAGCCTCTTACGAAATTGTCCGCGTCTGAGTCACGGACGCAACACAAAAAGAACAGACGATATACGATCAAAATCGAATGAGCTCGATACGTTTAAGCGGCGAGACGTCACTGTCAAAAGTTGTTTTTTAGCTTATTTACCGTCTGCGACTCGAAAACATGACAAGCTCATGCCTTTCGGAGCTGAATCTCGACTTGACTTTATCAGCAAAGTTGTAGATCTACGAGCCAGTGACCTCGTGTCAAAAGATGAGCGCAATCGGACAAATAACAAGTGAGATATGAATTTTCCCGTGAAATAACTTTCAGTCTTTTTCTTCGGTTCAGCACTTCCATTTTGCGAAATAAACCAAAACGACCATCTTCGGAGCACCGTTCTAACTCGAGCTTATCTTTGAACTTGAAGATGACAAAATTTGTGAACCGGCGCTTCAAGAATAGACATGATACGATAAAAATTGGCCGAGTTATGATTTTTTCAAAATCTGACAGACAGTGAACCGCATCAATGAATTCCACTGGTAATTCGCATTTTCGGTGTCCTTCCGCTTAGAACTATCTCCTACTGAACATTCGGCACGAAGATGGCATTGAAACAGAATTTTAGGCACCAGAATGGAATCAATCCGACAAACGAACTGAGAGTTATGAATTTTTCAACGTCCGAAATACACCGGTTCAACACTATTTTTCACTGTTTTTCTGCTGTATCGACTCATATAATTCGCGTATTCGGAGATCTTCCTTAAAGAATTAGCCTTCGGCCAAAACATGAAAGTTGGATAGGATATCAAGACGGAACTTTTGGCATAGGAATCGCTCAAAAATGTTGATCCAATCAGAAGTTGTGAATTTTTGAACCCCACGGGCACAATTAACCAGCGAAACCGGAATTCCAGAAACAATTAATTCCCGCCACTTTCCTTGATGAGACGGCTTCCGAGCTGAACATAAAAGTTGTAGAAAATACCGAGACGATTCTAACTGTTGAATATCAAGGCAGAACGAACTTTTGGGCCAAAATTACGAACTTGGCAAGTTGCACCGTAAAACTGATAAACTGTTCCGAATCAACTGTAAACTAGTGAGAGCTTAGCTAAAATAAATGTCTGTCGCAACTAGTGAGAGCTTAGTGGAAATGCTTTGGTCCTGTCACGATGCATGTATGTATATGATGACTTAGCTAAAATGCAAATGAATGAAATATAAGCTAGTTGAGTAGGGTAACAAATAAGAGGGCAAATTTTGAGGTGTTACACAAATCATCATGGATTTTGAGTTATTGTTTGAGCAAAATCACAAAAAACATGAAAATGACATTTTTTCCAACACAGTGAAATTTTCACTAAGTCAGAATCTACCTTATTTTTTCAAAAATGTAGAGGCGTTTTTCATTGTAATTCAAGTTGATTCAAAACCAAAGTTGGACATCATGTTGAAATAGGATATGTCAGCTTTCCAAAATGTCCAAGAACTCCATCAAACTCCACCTGAGCTAGGGGTTATGACAGCTGCAACATGCCTTGTTGCAAAGTGTTTTACAAGGCAGATTTGTACATTAGGGCTCGAATTGATCAAATTGTGCAAAAACAAACATGGTTATCCATCTGCACACCTCAGGGGGAGACCAAGGAGGAACAATCACTGATCCATAAGCCTCCCAAGTCTTTGGAACTACATATAGGGGTGGCATCCCTAAAAGATAAAGATGCCTCAAGACTCCAATTTTGTTTTGAGGCATTCAATGGATGCATAGAGCTGGCATGTATCAGTCCATGATCAGCCAAATGAGTCAAGATAAGCTCATACAACAGAGAACCATAGGAATATGCTCTAATCTCAAGTCAATGGCTAGAGGAGACTTGAGATTCCATTTGATCACAATTGGCCAAAGGCCTGCTGCAGTTGCCACACAATGTTGCTTGCAAAACAAACTTGACACACTATAAATAGGCCTCATTTGTGATCAGTTTGAGCACACCAAAGTTCATAAACAGACGCCTTTCTCAAAATCACCACTTTCACTCCCAAAACACCTTCTCTTGCAAGTCACTATCGGGTTTTGCATTTGAGAGTGATTCCAACCAAACTAATGGTTCACACACTTCATATATAATATATAGAAGTGATCCAAACTCTTACATAACATCTGGAACATCAATTTCACAAAATCACCACCAACTACTCAAGTTCTTGACAGAGTTGCAGTTGGGGTACCATCTCAAGTTCCAGTTCATTTCAAACCACTCCAAGCATTCAGACACACTCCTTGGCACCTAAGGAAGCTATCCAGATCATTGGAACCAACTTACAACACCTCCATGAC
The DNA here is from genome assembly GCA_022829125.1 of Lathyrus tuberosus. NCBI lineage: Eukaryota > Viridiplantae > Streptophyta > Magnoliopsida > Fabales > Fabaceae > Lathyrus > Lathyrus tuberosus. The sequence goes on along the minus strand of JALAZF010000239.1, from coordinate 7,049,196 downwards.
CAAACTCGATCACCAACTGCAAGAGGTAAGCATGAACTCTTCAAACTCTATGATGCATGCATATTTTACTACACAATAATTTTGCCACATGTTCATAATCATGTATGGAGTGATAACCCTCAATCAATTGCCATGAATTAGTCGTATATGGAATTTCATTGTGTCCATGCTGAAATTAGGGTTCTTGAGGTTTTCTTCTGATTTCTCACTCAATACTCAAAATAAATGCAATTAAACTATATGGTTGTGATCCTTATTCAAAAGCGAACAAGATTGGTACTTGAATCGTACAAAACCATTGAGAAATCATGGAGAAAAGTGAGAAAATGCAAATCTGAAAAAACAGAGGGCGCGGGCCAGAACCAAGTGTTCTTGGCGCCATAATTCAAATTTTTGAATTTTTGTTATTTTTGTTAATTGATTCAAAAATTAATTTCTCTCTGAATATTTATGTTTTTGAATTGATTCTTTTTCTCAAAATTCATAAAAATGTTAAATTATTTTATTTGACAAAAAAAATCCAATTTATATTATTTATTTAATATAGTTAGAATTTGTGTAATTAATTTCATTTTAATTGTTTTTAAACATTTTTAAATGGAATTCCCACTTTGATCTTTCAAAACCAATTGAATTTCAAACTCTCATGTAATTAAACATGATTTTTCAAAATATTTTTCAAGGTGTACAACTTACTTTTGAATATATTTGGTATTTTATATCATTTTTTCTCATTTAATTTCCTTTGAAAAATAACATTTTAATTTAAAATTTAGGGTTTCCTCTTGATTTTAAATTTTAAACACTATGGGCCTCTAATAGAGTGTAAGACCCAATCCTTTGTAAAGACAACCCTTTTTTGGGCCTCAGATGTTGTATAAGTCCCACTGTATTTTCAAAATCATGGCGCGGTCGTCGCCTTTTAAACCAAAATCATCTGGGCCTCCACTCGTGTTGTAAGTCCCATCTTTCTCTTTCAAAACATCTTTTGGGCCTCTAATAGAGTGTAAGACCCAATCCCTTTTTAACCAAAATCATTTTGGGCCTCAGTCGTTGTATAAGTCCCGATACGATCATCAAAACAACGGTGCAATCACTGTTAAACCTTGGGCCTCTCCTTAAGTATAAGCCCCAACAATCTTTTCAAAAATAACTTCTCTTTTGATTTAGGTTCAAATATACAGTTGTTATCAAAACTTTCTTTAATTTCTTTGAACAACTAACAATACAGCATGGAAGCTTGCTCACCTATAAGTTTTATCAGCTTTCATTTACTTGCTTTCCTATATATAACTGTATTTTGGGAAGCTATGCACCTGTAAGTCCTTCTTTCACATCCTTTTAAATACTTGTCATATATCAAATGTATATATACTATTATATCTATTTAGAGTTTTCCCCGGCAACTAGGTATAAAACTAGGTAAAGCCAGCTGGTCACTCTTAAATACAGTCAAAACTAGATCCCCATAGGACTTCCAGATACAGTCTTGCCTTCTCTTGGGCTTAAACAATATGGAACAAAGAGAAAGGTAGTATTCTCGGTGAACCTTTTCTCAGACTGTCATTATTATAACTTGTCAAAGAAATTAAGTTTCCCCAGAGAGGATTAATTCCCGGTGAAACCTCTCTTGAATTTCTTCAAACCATAGAATTGTTCATTAAAGAAAAGATTATTCTTGGTGAAACTTTTCTTGAACTCTTCTTAAGTTTGGACCCGCAGGCTTCCTAAAAGCATCTCCTCCTCCTCTTGGGCTTTGTACAAGGACCCTCTGGCTTCTTAGAAGTTCTCATGCCTTCTCTTGGGCTTAGTACATGGACCTTGAAGACCTCTTAAAGGTATAGGAAAGAACTTAGTCATCCTTTGCTAGAGCAGTCTTTCCAGTGTCAAATCTCAGACCAATTTAGGATTAATTCTCATCCCTTAAAACACCTGCCTCCTCTTGGGCATCATACAAAGATAAATTCTTCCATGCCAATAGACTTGGACAGTCTAAAATCTCCTCTTGAGTCTCAAAGACATTCTCAAGTTCCCTACAAACATAGTAAAAACCCCGATTATTCTGGATCAATCTCCCGTAGAGTTAAAACCCATGGGTTCTAAAACCCAGTATCTCTCCTAAAAACCCCCAGCCAGGGTCAGTTTATCATCAGTATAACACTATCAGAACCTCAAGGCATTTGATATCTCAACTCTTCTGTAACCCTTAGCAGGAGTTGATTCCCCATTTGGACCTGCCTCGGGATCTCAATAATCCTCAGCAGAAGATAGCCTCCTCTTAGGCTTTGCATAATGATTTATCCTCAGCATAGTCAGCCTCCTCTTAGGCTTTGTACAATGATTCTCCCCAGCGGAGCTAACCTTTTCAGACTTTCTTGTTGAGTCAATCAACTTTTCAGACTCTCTTGTTGAGTCAACCCTTTTAGCCTCAATCTTGGGCTTTGTACAAGACAGATAAAACCATTCTCTTGTTGAAATAATCTTCTAGCCTCCTTTTAGGCTTGATATAATGATTTCCCCTTGCAAAATTTAGCCTCCTCTTAGGCTTTGTATAATGATTTCTCCAGCTTGTTCAACCACAATCCTGGGCTTTGTACAGGACAGATAAAGGCACTCTTTTGTTGATTCAAACCCTTTTAGCCTTAATCTTGGGCTTTGTACAAGACATAAATCTTCATAACCTTCTCGTAAGCTTGGGACAAATATCTTCCCCAGCAGAGTCAATTCCTCCTAGCCTTCTTTTAGGCTATGATAAATAATACCCTAAGCAGAGTCAAACTCTTTTCAGCCTCAATCTTGGGCTTTGTACAAGACAGATAATACTCTCCAGTAGAGTCAAACTCATTTAAGCCTCAATCTTGGGCTTTGTACAAGACACTTAAAATATCCTCAGTCGAGTCAATCTCATTTTAGCCTCAATCTTGGGCTTTGTACAAGACAGATAAAGATTTCTTTCCCACATAGTCAGTTTCTTTTCAGCCTCAATCTTGGGCTTTGTACAAGACACATACAAACCCTCCCCGACAAAGTCAAAATACCTTTTTGGCCTCAATCTTGGGCTTTGTACAAGACAGATAGAACATTTTCCCCAAAAAAGTCAAACTTTTAGCCTGCTCTTAGGCTTTGTATAATGATATCCCCAAAAGAGTCAGTCTCTTTTAGACTCAATATTGGGCTTTGTACAAGTCATATATAAACACTCTTTTGTTGAGTCAGTCATTCCCAGCCTCCTCTTAGGCTTTGTATAAGTACTTCCCTAGTGGAGTCAATAAACCTCTTAGCTTCAACCTTGTGCTTTGATCAAGGCACACAAAAATCAACATCCCCTCAGAGGAAATCAAAATCCCTCTGTAGGAAGTCACTTCTCTGTTTATCACTTATCAAAACAGACATCCAAAACAAACCCTAATCCCAGATAACTGCTGTAAGTAGGCACACTTGTTGATTCAAATATCCAAGCTGTTGTCCATCTTTTATCCTGATAAATCCTCCCTTTCATCTATTTGCTGTAAGCGGCAAGCCTCTGGATTATTTACATCCATGCCACTGTCCCTCTCTTAGCATGAAAGACTCCTAAGGAAAAATGGCATTGCTCTACACTGAGTTAAAGTTTTCCCCTTCAGGAAAAATCCCCTATAAAAGAAATTATGGCATTGATGGATTCATATATCCCAGTTAAAGTAATCCTCCTTTATAAATAGTCACCCAACAGTTGTGATAAATAGACGAAATGTCTCCCTTTAGAGATGACAAATTCTCTCTCAGTCAAACCCTTTTAGCTTCAATCTTGGGCTTTGAACAAGACATAAATACTCAACCTTTTAGCTTCAATCTTGGGCTTTGAAAAAGACACCAAAACATATTTTTCCTCCCTTAGAAAAGGAGGAACTACGATTGCTCTGATTTCCCTGTTTCGTTTAAACAGGAATACGTAGGCATAAGATTGCGAAATCTTAGCGAGCATACCAAACAAAAACTCTACGTCCAGTACCTTTATATCAATCAAAACTTAGGTCCATCACCTTACCAAAAACATCGGGAAAACCCGAACATCAACAAAAATTCACTCTCTCTCTCATACTTTCCCAAGAAACTTTCCCAACCCATTAACGGATAAACACCATCAAGTACAAAGTAGAGCCTAAAGCTAACATCCTGTGGATAACCACATATAGGATGAGTAATTGACAACTCCCCATTGTATAACCTGACCTCAGGCCCCCAATCTCTTTAAGCATTTGTTCAGTTAAGCATTCACGTGCAAGGTTAGTTTTAGATAGCTTCCCTTTCCTTTCCAGCTTCATGGGATAAATAAGAAATCAGAAAGTAGCAACCCCCTCCTCTTCATTGAGGAGAAAACCCAAATTCTGCGATAAGGTGGTCGCGTCACCGACAAAAATCGTGTGCTACACTGCCCGAAAGATGACTTTCCATTACCACATGTTGGTCGATAGCACTGCAAAATTCAAAGTAATCTCCTTCATGGATGGATTCTCCAGGTATAATCAAATCAGAATGGCATCTGAAGACATGGGAAAAACCTCATTCATTACGCCATGGAGAACATTTTGCTACAAAGTAATGCCTTTTGGTTTAAAGAATGCGGGCGCAACCTACCAAAGAGCCATGACAACTCTTTTTCACGACATGATGCACAAAGAAATTGAAGTATATGTCGATGATATGATTGCTAAGTCCAGAACTGAAGAGGAACATGTGGAGTATTTGCTGAAGTTATTCCAGCATTTAAGGAAATACAAACTCCGCTTGAATTCTAATAAATGTACATTTGGCGTTCGTTCATGGAAACTCTTAGGTTTCATTGTTAGCTAAAAAGGAATTGAAGTTGATCTTGACAAAGTCAAAGTTATTCAGGAAATACCAGTGCCCAAAATCGAGAAACAAGTAAGAGGATTTTTGGGTCGTTTAAACTACATCTCCAGATTTATCTCTCACATGACCGCTACTTGTGGGCCAATATTCAAACTTCTTCGAAAGGACCAGAGTTGTATATGGATAGAAGATTGTTAGAAGGCCTTTGACAACATCAAAGAATATCTGCTTGAGCCTTCTATCCTAATCCCTCTAGTAGAAGGAAGACCTTTGATCATATACTTAACAATATTGGAAGATTCCATGGGTTGTATGCTTGGACAGCAAGATGAAACTAAGAAGAAAGAGCACGCCATTTATTACTTGAGTAAGAAATTCACAGACTGTGGATCTCGTTACACTGTACTTGAAAAAACCTGTTGTGTCTTAGCTTGGGCTGCTAAACATCTCCGTCAATACATGATTTGTCATACTACTTGGTTGATCTCCAAAATGGATCCAATCAAGTATATCTTTGAAAATCCCGCCTTAACCTGAAGGATTGCTCGCTAGCAGATGTTGTTGTCAGAGTATGATATAGAGTACCATGCTTAAAAAGCCACCAAGGGGAGCGTTCTAGATGGTCACTTGGCTCACCAACCAATTGATGAGGGTGAATCTGTTAAATTTGACTTCCCTGATGAGGATGTCATGTACTTGAAGATGAAAGATTGCGATGAACCATGGCCAGACAAAGGGCCAGAGCCAGGATCCCGATGGGGATTAATATTCGATGGAGTTGTCAATGCTTATGGAAATGGAATTGGGGCAGTTATTGTTACACCTCAAGGTACCCATATTCCTTTCACTGCAAGGTTGACATTCAAATGCACAAATAATGAAGCTGAATATGAAGCCTGCGTCATGGGACTTGAAGAAGCCATTGATTTAAGGATCAAAATCTTGGATGTATATGTAGACTCAACTTTGGTCATAAATCAGATCAAAGGTGAATGGGAAACTCGTCAACCCGGATTGATTCCTTACAAGGACTATGCAAGAGGGTTGTTGCCTTTCTTCAATAGAGTTGAGTTTCATCACATTCCTCGGGAAGAGAACAACATGGCTGATGCACTGGCTATATTATCCTCCTTGATTATTGTAAACTGGTGGAATGATGTACCTAAAATCGACGTAATTCGCCTTGATAGGCCCACTCACGTGTTTACCATGGAAGATATTGTTGATAATAAACCATGGTACCATGATATCAAATGCTTCCTTAAAAAACAAGAATACCTGCTTGGGGCGTCAAAGAAAGACAGAAAGACTCTCAGAAGACTAGCTGGAAACTTCTTCCTAAATGATGATGTGTTGTACAAAATAAACTTCGACATGGTCTTACTCAAATGTGTGGATAGACACGAAGAAGACATGTTAATGAAAGAAATTCATGAAGGCTCTTTTGGTACTCATGCCAATGTGGAAGCAATGGCAAAGAGAATGTTAAGAGCATGATACTATTGGCTGACAAAGGAATCTGATTATTGCAAATACGTGAGGAAGTGTCACAAATGTCAGATTTATGCCAACAAAATTCATGAACCACCAACTCTTCTCAATATTCTCTCCTCTCCATGGCCCTTCTCCATGTGGGGAATTGACATGATTGGCATGATTGAACCCAAAGCTTGCAATGGACATCTTTTCATCCTTGTAGCCATTGATTACTTCACCAAATGGGTTGAAGCAACATCTTATGCCAACATAACCAGGCAAGTGGTGGTCCGTTTTATCAAGAACAATCTGATCTGTTGTTATGGTGTTCTGAGTAAGATCATTACTGATAATGGATCCAACTTGAACAACAAAATAATGAAGAAATTATGTGCTGAATTCAAAATCGAACACCATAACTCTTCTCCCTACTGGCCTAAGATTAATGGAGTTGTTGAAGCAACTAACAAAAATATCAAAAAGATCATCCAGAAGATGGTAGTGACCTACAAGGATTGGCATGAGATGCTACCATTTGCCCTTCATGGATATCGTACATCTATTCGTACTTCAACAGGGACAACCCCTTTCTCTTTGGTATATGGCATGGAAGTTGTGCTCCCCATAGAGGTAGAAATCCAATCAATGAGAGTCTTGATGGAAGCAAAATTGACAGAGACTGAATGGTGTCAAAGTAGATATGATGAGCTGAACTTGATCAAATAAAAGAGAATGACGGCTTTATGTCATGGTCAGCTATATCAACGAAGAATAAAGAAGGCTTTTGACAAAAAGGTCCAACCTCGTGTATTCAGAGAAGGCGACCTTGTGCTTAAGAAAATTCAATCGTTCCTTACTGATTTTAGGGGCAAGTGGAATCCTAATTATGATGGCTCATATGTTGTTAAAAAAGCCTTCTCAGGCGGTGCTTTAATGCTTACGACTACAGATGGCGAAGAATTCACTCGCCCTACGAACGTCGATGCAGTCAAGAAATACTTCGCCTAAGAAAAAGCAAAAAGAGCATCTCGATGGACTGAAAACCCGAAAGGGGGGTCCAGGCAAAAATCAGAGACATGAAAAAATAAATCATCCCGGTAGATTGAAAACCTGAAAGGGCAATCCAGGCAAAAGTTAGGGATATATGGCAAGTAACTGCATCAAACCAGATTGGATTATCTGAAGCATCCACGTCCATTAAAAAACACTCCAATCAAAGCACCTTCACCAAAGTTCGAAGAACATTGGAAATTCAAAGTTGTTAGGGAGAATTCGGTCATTATATTTTAATGTAGCCCTTTCCCTTTTAATTACCGTTTTTCAAACTTTGAAATAATCCGTGGAATCACGCTATTTGCGGGTTACCATTCTATCAATAAAATTTGAGCTTCTGCCCATCTTGTTTGTAACTTTTGTTTTATTTATATCTTGTAAAATAAAATTTTTATTTTTATTTTGATAAAAACTCTTGAAACAAAAAGTTAAAATTTGCTTTTAAAATGCTTGTGTATACTTTCTTTTGATTTGTGAACATAAAGAGGAATATCAACAGTTGCTCCAAGAACGGTTAAACCTCGAAATACAGGATTGAATGTTCTTATGATTTGCCTTGAAAGGTATCTCCGAAATGATGGATCTTTAACTCCGTCCGCACCTTGGTATACGGACATGCAATCTCATATCTCCGGTAAAAGAGGACCCAATGCTCACCATAACTGGCTGAGTACCCAATTATATTGTGATGTTTATTTCATCGCCAGTATATCCCTTTCACCTATTTTGTCAGTATAAGAATATAACATGCATTCATAACACACATATATCATGCATAATTGAATTCATATTCATGTTCATATTGAATTTATTGATAATATTTGTTTCGATCACCTTAGTTGTGTTTATCCCTGAGTGATATGTTTCCTCTCTCCAATAGAGTGGTCAGCCGTAGGCAGAGAATGTATATCCTTTCTAACTTCCCACTGAGTTAATCCTCATGGAAGTTTTGATTTAGTTCTTCTTTCCACATTTGGATAGGATAAATCCCTAGTTTGAGTTCACTCCTCACTGGTTAGCATCTTGTTCAATGTTATCTCTCCAGCTTGTTCCTGGATTGAGTCGATCTTTTGACCATTTTTTATAACTTGACCTCTGAATTAAGAGGGCATTTATTTTGCGCCCTTTAGGTGGTTTACGTCCCCAGAGAGAATCTGTTGAGGTGTCCCCCAACAAGATAAATTATTCCGCTTTGGAGTCTACCCATGACAGCAAGTGGTAATCTCTTTGTTTGAGAAGCTTGTTTCTATCCATGAATTTCCTAGTAAATCAACAAATGGCAGTCTTTTTCCAAGCAGTTTATCTATCCATATTGAAGCTATCAGCATATCAAATTTTCTTTCATCTTATGGCATCTCTCCGAAGAAGTCTCGAAGGGAAGTATGATGAAGATATTTTTCCAGCAAATGGCATCTCTCTAGAGAAGTTTGTTGTGAATCCTTATTCTTTATCAAATGGCATCTCTCCGGATAAAGTCTCGCAGAAAAGTTTGATTGTTGAATCCTCATTTTTAAATAACATGGCATCTCTCCGAAGAAGTCTTAAAGATAAGTGTAATAAAGTTTATTTTCCATCAAATGGCATCTCCCCAGTGAATCCCTGTGAGAAGTTTGATGAAGACCCTTACAAAAAGTTTCTCTTTATTTGAGAAATTTATTTCAAAAAGTTAACTGACTTGCACTTCTTTGAAGATCCCCGGTGAAGTTATTATTATTTCAGCAAGTGATTACCTTTTCAGGAGCTTGTATGTTTACCCATTTCAATTGAAAGACTTGATAAAGAAGAAACCGAGACCAGTTTCATGGCTTATGTCCAGAAACAAGGGGAAGTTTATTTCAGAAAACTGATACCAATTTCATGGCTTATGTCCAGAAACGAGGGGAAGTTTATTTCAGAAAACCGAGACTAGTTTCATGGATTATGTCCATAAACGAAGGGAAGTTTATTTCAGAAACTAAAACCAGTTTCGAGGCTTACAACCCGAAATATGGGGAAGTTTATTTTACCCTTTCTAAGTAATGCTACTTAGTCAAAGAAGACGCTAAATCATCTTCCAAAGATGGAAGTTTATAATTGTCATAGTTATAACACCATCCCCTGTGGAGTTGTGTTCCTCTCCCCATTGGAGTTGATGTCTCTTTCCTAAAAAGTTACAACATTTTCTCTAATTTATCTTTCCCCAGTGGATAATCCTATTGTTATACCCCTGTGGTTTAGACTGTCCTCAGTCTCCTGTGGCATCATCTCCCACAAATCTCATCTCTTGCACTTATAAGTGCATTCATATCATATCACCTTTTGTGGCTTCTTAGGGGCCAAAATTGTGTATTATTGTATTTAAGCCTCCCATATCTGGTCGAGACTAAGATGTCAATCTTCATCTCTCCGGATCGGAGAAACTTAAATAGGGGCATCTCTCATACCTTAATTTTTTACACCATAAGATGCCACCACATTTGCATCATTGGCATAACATTCATCATTACATATATACATATCTTTATACATCACTAACCCATTACAAGTACAAGATATGTGTGCTTACTTGCTTCACAGGTTAGGTGATCCCCCCAAAGCTCAAGCAGATGAATTATCAAGGAATAAGCACCATGTTCAACATCTCAAGTCCCTATATCATTCATGAAGATCAAAATCTTTCACTCATCAATAATCAAGTGCAAGATAGCATCATGACAAGGTCATCAAGCCCCAACATCCTCAATGCATCCAAATTAGGGTTTTTACCTAATTCAGTCCCTGGGTTGACTTTTGAAGCAAGGCATGATCCAACGCCTCAAGAGATGTTTCAAAGACCTCAAATTCCTCATAGTAATCCCTTCATATGATTGGATTAAATCAAAAGACTTGATTCATAAGCAATTCAAGAAGTTAAAATCATCTGGTCCACAAACTAGGGTTTTTGATGAAAAGTCAACTGTACCTTTGACTTTTGACCAAGACATGATCTCAAACCTTGGCACATGACCCAAGACCCTCAAAAACACATTTGGAGTCCATCCATGATTTTCAAAAAACCCAAGGGTTTGATTTCATAAAGGATCACAAAGTTCAAAGTTCATCTGATACAAAAGTCAACTATGGTCAAAATCAAGTTTGACTTTTGAAGTTTTTGGTCAAACATAGTCTCTTCAAGTCAAGAATGATGTTAATATGTGATTTGGATCATGATTGATCAACAAAAATCAAGAAATATGAGGTTACTTGTAAAAAGGGTAACATTGGAGAAGTTGAATTTTTTCTAAGTTATAAAATTCAATGATTTTTACCCTACTTTGCAAGGGCATAACTTCCAAATCGAGTAACCATTTTCTTTGATCCAAAGATCAAATTGAAGAGCTTGTTACATATTACAATTTGTCCTTGAGGGTGGATTCCCAAAAAATGTATAGATTTTAAGATATAAGGCCATGAAGTTGGAGGTTCCATGATTTTGATCCTAAAACACTTAGTGAAATTTTAGGCAGAATCTGTCTTGTGTTTAAGCCAACTTTAGGGCTATTTTTCATAATGATCCACAATGATTCAATACAAACTTTAAACATCAAAGTTGAAGTATGATATCTCAGCTTTCCAAAATGACCAAGAACACACATTTCCCTAATTTGAGCAAAGAGATATGAATTTCACAACATGCCTTGCCACAACTGATTTTCAAGACAGAATTGCTGAACCTCCTTGTGCCACACGACTTGAATAAGCTTTGCAAGCCTGAAATCTTCACAATATCAACTCCAAAATGATCATACAGCATGTGCTCTGCCAAAGCACAACTAAATTTTCAAAGTTTCATCACTTAACATGTGAAAAAAATCATTCCAAAACTATGAAGTGAGGTTTTGTCCTCTAGCATTAAAGTGAAATAGTGATTTTGAGCAAAAACCCTCCAAATTGTTAGAACCTGATCAGAACATCAAGGGATGAGATGAAGCCTTGTGGAACAAAGCTCAAAGGATTAGAATTCATAGCCATGTGAGAATGTAAGCTATGTACCTTGGCATTCAATTAATAACTACATGACATCACTTGTTGGATAGTAGCCTACATCCTCATCCAATTTCCTCTCAAATATCTGAACTCCTTTTCCTATAAATAGAGGCCATTGTGCTTCATTATAAGTACACCAAAACATTGCCAATGCTTATTTTCTCATAAATCATCCCTCTTGCAAAATTCAAAGTTCTCAAAGAGTGAACTTGAATTCTTAGTTCAAGGTCATTTAGAATCAAACCAAGCATCCAAACACTTCACACACATCATGTGTAAGTGATCCAAACACTCAAATAGTAACTATAACCTCAGAATTATCAAGTCACATGTCATTTTCTTCATATACATCATAAGCTGCAGATAGATTCGAGCTCGGAGTTTCAGAGGCTTTCAAACCAATTCAAACATTGTAACATCATCCTTGAAGGTCAAGGAAGCTGTCTGAATCATCAAATCAGTTTTGTAACACCTCCAATAGAGAATTCGATTATCACTTGCAAGGTAAGTTTCCTCTAAACCGAGCTCTATGATTCATGCATCAATTTTGATCATTTGAGTTACAAACATGTTTATCATGATGTTGTGATTTATCATGTATCATGATTATATGAGATTTCATATCAAATTGACCAATTAGGGTTCATACGGTTTTCAGATCATTTTCTTTTTATACACTCAAAATAAATGAAGTTGGTTAATGTAATTTAATTCCTTATCAAATTTCCATCAAGTTTCAGTTTTACATCGTGCCAATTGGTTGAGATCTTGAGATATAGCACGTGGAGATGATGAAGATGACGATGCTGATGAAGATGGTGGCCATGGGGCCCTATTTTCAAAAAATTTTTTTTACTATATTATTATTTTGTTTCAGTTTGATACACGGATGTATCACCACCCCAGTGGTTAATGCGCATGTTTAAAGATTTTGAGAGTGTTCAAGGTCTGGGGTTCGAATCCCCCTCGCCCCAGACCTTTTGATTTTATTTTTTAAACCATTTTCAAAAGGAAGTTTCATATATTATTTTCATTTGCCATTCTCTATCAGCCACACGCACGTGGCTCAGATGGTAATGTTTTAAACTCTCCTCCCAAGGGAGCGAGTTCAAACCTTGGAAGGACCATCCTTCCTTTTTATCACCTATTTTCTTTCATTTTTTTCCACAACTTCATTCAATTCTTTCAACAAGAAAATTTAATCTTTTTGAGCCAATTTTTTTCACACTTCTCATTTATCTTGTATATTTTGAGAATCCATTTGAAAATTCCAAAAAAAAAAATTATTTTTGCCATTTTTCTTAGGTTGAAAACCATTACTTTTTAAAGTGTTTTTCAGACCTTTCCATAATTTCTTTTGATTTTTTCTTTAACCTAATTGTCCATATATGTCCTTAGGGTCATGATACACTTTGTTTAAGCCTTGTTTGATATACCTAACACGTTGACTTGTCTTTCATACCATGAGTACATAATTCTCCTTTGAAAAATACTCCGATTAAATGTTTAATTAGGGTTTTCACTTTGATTAATCTTTCAAAACACTTTGATACATAGTTAGGGCTTCCACTTGAGTTTGGATTCCCCAACATCTTGATTCAACCATGTTTGAATGATTTATCCATATGTTTATCTCCATTAGGGTTTTGTTTACCCTTTAATATATTCACTTGATCCTCGATTCATCTTTAATATTTGCTTACTTGAACTTCATTGTGATTGAATCTTTGCTCACATACTCAAGTATTTCCTTCATAAACTCTTACCATGATGAACATATCACCTTGTATGATACACTTTCACATGTTAATATATCATGCTTAATCATACCATATTCATGTCATCCTCGATGTCTACACTTGTTTAAAAGCTTAATCAAGCCTGTCTTGTTAAGTTTCTCTTGACATTTACAACACTTGCATAACTGTTGCTTTTCAATACTCATCCCTAGTTTAGACTCAATTCAAACTTTAGGATCCTCTTCAAACTGAAACTTAGTTAAAACATTAGGTTTCCCTTGTTGAAGTTCTAATTGTCAACATAACCTCATATTGGGCTTTGTACAAGAAAGTTAGACTTTAGTCTCAACTCTTCAAAGAGCTGAGAATTCCCTTTTGGTGTCCTAAAGTCAACCATAGCCCCTTGTGGCTTCAAACCTCAGACTTCAAGTCAAACCCTAGCCAACCTTTGGCTTCAAATACAACAATCCCCAGAGATGAGACATGAATCATCTCTATGGAAGAGATGTCTCTTCTATTCCCTCACCAAACATAAATCAAACATTTCAAACATTTTTCCATTTAAGTGATGTAAGTGGAACACTTGTTGATTCAAAATCCAAGCTAGAGTCCTTCTCTTATTATGGTGTACAAAACACTTCTTTCATTTAAGTGATGTAAGTGGCATACTTGTTGACTCTATATCCAAGTCAAGGCCCTTCTCTTAAAATGTAAACACTCAGTTAAAGGAAGATGTGGCATTACTCTGGATTTTTTACATCCAAGTTTAAAGCTTCTTCCTTTATTCTCTTATTTCTCAAAATGTTTATGGTGAATAGGTGATATATCTCCCTTAAGATGATATTTTGTCTCTTCTCTCAAACACAACAAACCTAATTCCACCCATTAGTAGGTGAAACTACGAGCGCTCTGACTTCTCAACTTTCTTTTGAGAATACATAGGCATAATATTGCGAGATCTTAGTGAGCATAGTAATAAATAAAACCATTAGGTTCATACACCTTTGTCTTAGCTTATTTCAACTTACACTACAAAAACAAAAAAAAACATTTCCCACTTATTCACTCAAAACCAATCAACAAATTTCCATTACACAGTAAGTAACTCAAAACAACAGTAACACAAATATATGCAAAATGTTCTTATAGGATACTATAGATACTTAGGGTGCTAATACCTCCCATTTGTATAACCAATCCTGATTCCCGATCTCTCTCAAGTGCATTGTTTTTGCATTGCACACACTCACGGGTTTATTCAGATTTTTCCCCTTCCCTTCTTTTGGGATAAATTAAAAGCTCACATGTAAAAGGGCGAATCTTTGCGCGGCTACACTATCTGTGAAGTCTAAGAGTTGAGGTTTGTAAGTTCCCCTATATAAAATAATTATATCCATTCCAAGATTAATCTTGTAGAATACTTAATCCATTTCTCCCCCTTTGTCGTCAAGAAAAAGATAACAGTACAAAAAAAAAACAGACAAGTAGACCCTAGTGATTAATAATGGTTTCTGAAAAATTCATTTCTGGACACCAGTCAGGAACAAGTTTGTTTTTAACCCAGCTCATTGCACATAAGCAACAACACCTTGTTGAACAAGAATCTTAGAAAAGATCCTACCAAAAGGAATGAGAAAAGATAATCCCTCACGAGATTTTAGGATCTCTTATTTAAGATAGTTGAACATGGTTTGAGGTAATTTGGATTTCATCCTTGAGACTAGGAACATATTGGAGTGTTTATCCTCAAGAGAAAGCCATCCTAATCCATTTTATCTAGGCCTTAAATTGGTCCTCATAATTTGGTACCAAACTTTTGCCATGGGAGTAAGATTAGAATGCCTAGTAGCAGGACCAACACTGTCATAGTTGTTGTTGATGAGATTCAGGAACCTATCGTCATGTCTGTATTCTTCAATAGTAACTCCATCCTCTTCATAATTTATTAATTGAGAAATAAGTTTAGAGTTGATCACAACAGGAAAAACATAGACAAAAGATAGAATCTGACAAACATCTAACTCACTCTGATGAACATGAGCATTTGCCCAAAATTCTTTCACAAGATCTGGATATATTGGTTCATTAAGCATTGCAAAATATCCAACCCATTTCTGAAAATGAATATTTGAGACTATCCGAGAAAGGTTTACAACTGTCAATTCATTGAGGTCTACAGTATATTGCTTCAGAATATCTAGATCGTAGATTTCTCCTTTGATGGTTTTTGAAGACATATTGAAAGAGAAATAAAATCAAGGAGAAAACAATGATTTTACAATGCTATCTTATATAGAAGATAATACATAAAAATTGGGTAAATCTTAGATACAATCATATAACACATGGAATGCTAATTTATGATAAATGAGCAAGCATGTATTAAATGTTTGGACGATAATGAGTCTGATTAAAAATGAATCAGAATCTTTGTCAGTACACTCCTTTTAAGAACCAAATTTCAAGACAATTTTTGAAAATAGGCAAGAGTGATAGAAATGTCCCTTCAGTCTCGAGAACAACTATTTTTGAGAAAATACAACAACCAAGGTTGATTATTTAAAGATACTTTTGCAAGTACATCATACTTTCAAATGAACTCTGAGTTTGCCTTGTTGAATGTATTTGACAATTTCACTAAAAAAGAGTTTCTGAGACTACTATCCACCATCAAGTCAATATTTTACAAACCTTGTTCTTTAACAACTCAATTTTCAGAGGATATATAAGACAAAGATTCTTATTTTATCAGAACTCAAAATTAGTCCAATTGTTAATTCAAAGCACAAAGCCTAGAATTAAACACTTACTGTCTACTTAAATAATAAAGCAACAAGAATGACAAACAATCAGCAAACTCTACAATCAAAGCTTATAGGCCATACTTAGAAAATTTTCACACTTAATGATATACTTATTCCAACTGAGTTCTATCAAAATCCAAGTTTCCTTTAGAGTTTCAAAAAACTGATGTTCCTCAGAACCCATCAATCATTAGAATATGGTTTGTCAAATTCTAATTCAGACTACTTCTGATTATCAACAGGTTTTGATACTCCATTCAGACTTTAAGCATTATTCATCAACAAAGACCATGTTCAGATTTTTACTTATGAAATCAAATCTTGTGACAACTAAGGGTTTTGTAAATACATCAGCCCACTGATGATCAATATCAATAAAATGAATATCTATTATTCTCTTTTAAACATAGTCCCTAATAAAATGGTGTTTGATTTCAATATGCTTAGTTCTAGAATGTTGAATCGGATTCTTTGTTAGACAAATAGCAACAGTGTTATCACAATAGATAAGAATACTGTTTCCAAAAATGTGATAATCTTATAGCTGATACTTCATCCATAGTAGTTGAGTGCAACACTTAGCATCTCAGATGTGTTCTGCTTCAGTTGTAGACAGAGCAGTAGTTGCATGTCTTTTGCTAGCCCAGGATATAAGGCTTTCACCTAAGAATTGACAGTTTCCACTTGTGGATTTCCTCTCAATTCTATCCCCGTCATAGTCAGCATCACATAATCCAACTAGCTTATAATCTGACGATTTCTAATAAAGAAGTACAAGATTAGTCATTTCTTTCAAATATCTAAATATCCTCTTAACAGTTGTTAAATGAGTTTCTCTAGGATCTGATTGAAATCTTGCATACAAACATACACTAAATAAAATATCTGGTCTTGGAAGCAGTGAGATAGAGTAAGGAACTTATCATATCTCGATATTTAGTCGGATCCACTTTGGCACTGCATTCTTCACTATTCAAGTTCCTGGTAGGATGAATAGGAGTTGTCATAACTTTGTAATCATCAAGATTGAACTTCTTCAAAAGTTCTCTTGTGTACTTTGACTGATGAATGTATATACCTTATTTTCTTTGATTGATTTAAATTCCAAGAAAGTATTTTAATGCACCCATCATACTCATCTCAAATTCATCCTGCATGGTCTTAGAAAATTCTTGGCCAAGAGATGCATTAGCGGAACCAAAAATTAAGTGATCAACATAAATTTGAACAATCAAAATTTCTTCCTTTAGAGTTTTCCTAAATAGTGTAGTGTAAAATTTACCTTTATAAAAACTATTCTCAATCAGAAAATTACTCAGTCTCTCATACCAAGCTCTTGGAGCTTGTTTGAGTTCATAGAGAGTTTATTAAGCTTGCAGACAAAGTGTGGATGGTTTGGATCTTCAAATCCAGGAAGTTGTTCAACATACACTTCTTCAGTGATAAATCCATTTAGAAAAGCACTTTTGACATCCATTTGATAAAGCACAATGTTGTGATTAATAGTATAAGAGAGAAAAAGTCTTATTGCCTCTAACCTTGACACAGAAGCTAAGGTTTTAAAGAAATCAATTCCTTCTTGCTGACTGTAGCCCTGAGCTATAAGTCTATCTTTGTTCCTCACAACTTTTCCTTGTTCGTTCATCTTGTTTCGAAAAACCCACTTAATACCAATGATGTTCTTCAACTGTGGTGTTGGAACAAGATCCCGCACATCATTTCTTTGAAACTGATTCAGTTCTTCTTGCATAGCCATGATCCACCCATTATCTAATAAGGCATCATCAATATAGGCAGGCTCTATCAATGAGATAAGTCCAAGCATTGATTGATCATTTTTGAAAGCTGATCTGGTTCTCAATGGCTCATCTTTATTCCCAATGATTTGCCCTTTTGGCTGAGACGCTTTATATTTAAATGATATCTTAGGTGGAACAGGGGCTTCAGAACTATTTTGAATAATTACTGAATCTGTAGCAGTATGATTATTTGAAGTTACTTGAGTTTTTGCACTTTCTGGTGTTCCCCCAGTTATAGTATTAGACTCTGATAGACCATCATCTAAACTCTTTTCTTTTGGAATACATACCACAAACTAATCTTTAGAATTCTGAATTCCTGCAAGATTATCACTCGGATCCATAGACTCTAACTTTTCATAGTCAGGCATTTTGTCATCAAATTTAACGTGCATAGATTCTTCAACCATTCTGGTTTCTGAGTTATACACTCTGTATGCTTTTGAGTGTTCAGAGTATCCCAAAAAAAATACCCTTTTGAGCTTTAGCATCAAATTTCATTAGGTAGACTTTATTATTCAAAATGTAACAAGTTCGTCCAAATTGATGAAAATAAGAGGTGATTGGTCTTCTACCTTTAAATAATTCATACGATGTTTTATTCAGAATTGATCTAATATAGATTCTGTTCTGAATGTAACAAGACGTATTAACAGCTTCTGCCCACAAGTACTTTGGAAGTTTGTTTTCATGTATCATGGTTCTTGCCATTTCTTGTAAAGATTTGTTCTTTCTTTCTACAACCCCATTTGTTGTGGTGTTCTAGGAGAAGAGAACTCATAGATAATTCCATATTTTTCACAAAAAGATTCAAATGGCTCATTTTCAAACTCTCTACCATGATCACTTCTAAATTTTAAGATCTTTACTCCCATTTCAGATTGTACTTGAATGAAAAAGGTGTCAAATACTTTGTACGTTTCATCTTTAGATCGGAGAAATTTTACCCAAGTACATCTGCTGAAATCATCAACAATGACCAACCCATATTTCTTCCCACTAATCGAAGCAGACCCAATATGACCAAACAAATCAGTGTGAAGTAATTCTAAAGGTCTGGAGGTAGAGATAATGTTTTTAGTTTTAAAAGAGGTTTTCACAATCTTTCCAACTTGACATGCTCCACAGAGAGCATCTGAGTGATAGTCAAGATTTGGAAGCCCTGTAACAAGTTTTTGCTTGCTAAGTTTGGAGATTAATCTCCAGTTAGCATGCCCTAACCTTTTGTGCCAAATCCATTTCCCATCACTCATTGTCATTAGGCAAACGACCTTCTGATCAGCCAACTCTGAAAGATTAATTTTATAAACATTTCCCTTCCTTTTCCCTTTGAACACGATAGTTTTGTCAACATTAATAACTGAACAAAAATTCTTATTAAATATCACTTCACAACCACTATCACATAATTGACTTATGCTTAGTAGATTATGCTTTAAGCCATCTACCAGCCAAACTTTATTGATAAGGGTTACAGAATTACCAATGGTACCTGTACCAATGATCTTTCCTTTCTAGCCTCCTCCAAAACCCACATTTCCCTCCTCTTTCAGATTCAGGGTTTGAAACATATGCCTTTCTCCCGTCATATGACATGAGCAACCACTGTTCAGATACCACGATTGGTTTCCCATCCTTTCCTTTAAGCATATCTGCAACAAAGAAAATTTGAGATTTAGGTACCCATACACATATGAGTCCTTTCATGTTAGTCTTGACAAATTCTTTATGTACTTTTTCCATGTAAAAAGGTTTAGTTTCACTCCATGTTTTCTGATTCCAAAAACTTTGACTAGAGTGATTTTCAACCTTTTTATCCTGTGATTCCGATGTTTTAGATACTGGTGTAATCAGAACTTTTGAACTATCTGGTATGATACTACAATACTTTTCAACTTCTGATCAATAGATTCTGTTAGATTCATAACTTTTACGTTATCAGCAGTAGGAACAAAATAGTTGCTTTCACTGCCTGAGCAATGCTAAAGGAAGAAAGATCTGGGGACTCTTTACAGAATGACATATTAAAAGTTGATCAGTTCTCATTATACCCGACGCCTTCTCTATTTCTTTTGCCAATTCCATAAATCATATATGCAAGTTTAGTTCTATCAATGCCATATGTGATGAAATTATGAAATGCTTTATCATACTTACCTAAAGTAAAACATTCATTTAAGATATGCTGATTTCTTTTAATTCTTCTTTTAAAATTAAGTTGTCTCTTTTTAAAATTTTGATGCGACTGACTTGATCGTTGCAACGATTCATGAGATCATGCATGCACAAAATAAAGTCAGAATAAGAGAATACCTCATTTTTGTCTCCAAACTCTGTTTTAGATAAAAGTTCTTCTTCACATGTGTGAGCCATCAGCGCCAAATTGGCTTCATCTTCTTCTTCTGAATCTTCATCGTCTAACTCTTCCCATGTTTCCATAAAAATCTTCTTAAATTTATTCCTGAAGTTATCCTTTTGATGACTTCCTTTCTTTTGACTATCTTTCTGAAGGTCAGGATAATCAGCTTTGAAGTGACCAGGTTTGTTGCAGTTGTAGCAGATTTTATCTTCATCTTTCTCTCTAGATTAAGATCTTCTAAAGCCACCGCTTTTGTAAAATATTCTGTTCCTTTTGGCCATTTATTGAAATCCTCTAATGAAGCATGCCATATCATCGTCATCAGATCTACCATCACAGTCTTTTTTAGAAGTTTCATTAGGTTTACAGATCTTTGAACGCCTTTTGGATTTTTCACCAGAATTTTCAGAAGGAGATCTTAAAGCTAGATATTTAAATTTCTTTGAAGACTCATCTCCATTCAGTTCCATCTCATGGCTCTGAAGGTTGATGATTAGACTTTTAAGAGATAGTGTATTCAGGCCTTTAGCTTCCTGAATAGCTGTTACTTTAGGAACAAACTTTAAAGGGAGACTTCTCAGAATCTTTTTAACATGATCCGATGCATAATAGCTTTTACTTAACACTTGAAGGCCTGGTACAAGAATCTGAAGCCTGGAGAATATGGTTTCAATATCCTCATCATCTATAATTTTAAACAACTCATACTTTTGTACCAACAAGTTAGCTTTTGCTTCTCTAACTTGCTGATTCCCTTCATAGGTAGAGCACAATGATTCAAATATAGTCTCACTACTACGGAAAACCCATTTAACAACGGTTGGGAAAGATATATAATGACGCGGGCGCAGGCGTTGTTATGCAGAGTGTCGTTGTATATATGATACTTACAATCACGGCCCAGAAAGCGTTGTAATAAATTGAAAAGCATGCTACCTATAATGACGGTTATTTTAAATACCCGTTGTTGTATGTCTTTTAATAAAATTAAAAAATGCAGCATTAGAACTACCTATAATGATGGTTATTTTAAAGAACCGTTGTTGTATACTACCTATAATGACGGTTATTTTAAATACCCGTTGTTGTATGTCTTTTAATAAAATAAAATAAAAATTGCAGCATTAGAACAAGAACAACAGCAAGAACAAGAACAACAACAAGAACAACAAGAACATCAAGAACAACAATAAGAATAACAACAACAACAACAACAATAACAACATTAATAACAACAACAACAACAACAACAACAACAATAACAAGAAGAAGAACAAGAATAAGAACAAGAACAAAAACAAGAATAACAACAACAACAATAAGAACAACAATAATAAAAAAGAACAACAAGAACAACAATAATAAAAAAGAACAACAAGAACAATAATAATTAAAAAAGAACACCAGCAACTAACATTGCTAACTCGAGTTCTGAAATTTGTTCTAAAATTTGGTTTAGTAGAGAAATAGAGTATCGTAAATGAAAATGATGTTTAGAGGTAGAAGATGTAGTTCGTTTAAGTTTTAGGTTTCACGCAGATCACTAATAGTAGTGTCTTGACCGTTGATAATCACTAAATGGACGACCAATATTTGTTTAAGGATAGTGAATAAACTAATGTTGGTAATGAGACTTGAAAAAATAAGTAAAAAACCAAAAATGCTGGTGCTGGGACTTGAACCCATGACAAGACACTACCTATAATGACAATTATTTTTAAATACCCGTGGTGAAAGGTCTGTCAGCATTTAAAAAAAATAAGTAAAAAACACTACCTATAACGACGGTTGTTTAAATACCCGTGGTGAAAGGTCTGTTAGCATTTTGAAAAAATATGAAAGAAGTAACATGATTAAAATAAATTTTGAAAAATTTAAAAACACGAAATTTAATCTAATTTGGTAAAATAAGAATTTTGAGATTTTTTTGGAATTTTTTAATACTATGAAAATAGTAAAAAAAATCATTAAATATAGAAAAAAGATGAATTTGGGGTTTTGAGGGTAAAGTCCTGTAACTCTTCCAGAGTACGGGACTACTGACCGCACGATTTTTCTGCTTCAAATGCACGAAATAGATCTAAAAAAGGAGACGATTTTCCCTAAAACCGATTTTTTGAAGTGTAAGACCTAAAACTAAACTATAGGCTATAATGATGGTTGAAAACATACCCGTGGTGAAAGGCTGTGGGCATTTTGAAAAAATATGTAAAAAACCATAAATGTTGGTGCTGGGAATTGAACCCATTACCAGACGCTACCTATAATGACGGTTTTTTAAATACCCGTGATGAAAGGCCTCACATTTCACCACGGTTGGAATATTAACCGCCATTAAAAGCCTTTTAATGAGATTAAACAAAATGCGTGCATCTATTACAATGGTGTATAGGCAATCCGTTGTAAACCTGGCGTTGTTGTTTGCGCGTTTTGTAGTAGTATCTTAGTAGAAGACTCATCAATGATTTTAAAATACTCAGCATGTGGTAGAGCATTGACCAAAATACCTTTGACTCTGTGATATTTTCTATAAATTTTCTTTTGAGCTGGAGTCAAAGTTTTTCTGTCAGATACCATACCAACAATATCAAAAGTGATCTCAATACCATCTTCAAGTATATCCCACAACTCATCATCAAGTCAAATGATATACATGTGCATCTTGATTTTCCACCATTCGAACTCAATGGAATCACCACTGAATATAGGAGGTTTAGCAGAATAATAATTTCTCTCAGAAGCACTGTAATGATATGAAACTCCTCTTCCTGAAGTACTGGTAGTAGGATCTTCAGAAGACATGTTTTTCTCTTTGGATCTTTATATGTACCACTGTTAAGTGTTACACATAGACCTTCCTTTGATGCCAACTGAAGGTGAGAAAAATACACAAGAAGGGGGATTGAATTGTGTATGCCAAATAGTTTTTACTTTTGAACAAGAGTTCAGAATCTAATGAGAAGTTCAGAATATGAATAACAAGTTGCATTGAATAAAATAACAGAAGTAAATAAAGAGGCAAAGAACACATAAAAGTTATCATGGTTCCTCTCCAACTAAGAGTAGTTAAGTCCCCTTGCAGCACAAGAGATTTCCATTATAATAAAACTGATTACAATTGCTTATGCCCTTGAGCATAATACTTTTCTTTGCTCAGACCTACAACCTAAGACTTTCTTGCTAAAATCCCACATATTCAAAACTTCCTACTTAGATCCTCAGATCATAAGACTTTCCTGCTTATACCCTCAAGTACGAGTCTTTCTGCTCATACTCATAGCCTAAGACTTTCCTGCTTAGATTCCACGAATCCAAGACTTCCTGCTTAGATCTTCAGATCCTAAGACTTTCCTGCTTATACTCTTAAGTACAAAACTTCCTGGTCAGACTCACAACCTAAGACTTTCTTGCTTAGATTCCATAAATCCAAGGCTTCCTGCTTATATCCTCAGATCCTAAGACTTTCCTGCTTAAATCCCACGGATTCAAGACTTCAATGCTCAAGCACACAACAAGAGACTTTATCTAAATGGACTGTTTAGAGAAGGAATAACTTACAACAACACTTGTTTAACAATCAGAGGTGTTCAAATGTAATACAACACACCTTAACACTAAATATTTTTAAGCTATACAAGCATAAGAACGCTTAAAGGATTAACTTCTCTTGAGCTGATACAAATGGTGTGAAGTGCGTGTATATTTCAGTTGTAGTTGCAGTGTTATTCTCCTGGTTGATCTTCAATTTCTCTGCTTCTTTTACAGTTGAAGAAATAGAGTCGTTGAAGCAACCTAACGAGTATATTCAAATCAAATCTTTTTTGCACATCTTCTTTTCCGATAAAGCAGTTGTTGGAACTCGTAGCTAAGAAATTACCCACTGGACAAAGCCTTTGTACAGAGAAATC
Source organism: Lathyrus tuberosus (assembly GCA_022829125.1). Classification (NCBI taxonomy): domain Eukaryota; kingdom Viridiplantae; phylum Streptophyta; class Magnoliopsida; order Fabales; family Fabaceae; genus Lathyrus; species Lathyrus tuberosus. The sequence continues at coordinate 7,025,220 of JALAZF010000239.1, read as the reverse complement.
TTCTATGAAATAAGTACAACACAATCTTTTGAAGATAATGTCAACTACTTTCGAGTCTCGTGATTTCTGAGCTTGAGTTGACATCCATTAATTTCAGAGGCAATTTTAGCACGCTTCTGATTCTGAAATATGCAAAAGATAAATTTATGGTCAGACTCTCTCACAAGAACCTGATCAAAACCGAACCATAGCTTTTTCACGACATAACTTATTTCATCAAGTTAATTGAATTTTGTACACATGAACCACCTAGTTAGAAATTCCAATTGTTCTTCAAATACTTTGTTATCATCAAAACCTTAGAAGATACATGGTATGAAGCAAATTTGTCTCAACGGATGACCAAATCAACAACTGCTGGTTGTACATACTAGCATGCAAGGTCTTTAAATGTCAAATATTTTATTGATTTAGTCAAATAATTATTAATAAATATTTGATTTTTGATACAACTTTTGAAACTTTACCTTTAGAAATATTTTATGTTAGTATATTTTAAGGATAAATGACATTTTTAATTATTATATTCCTTAGTTATTCTCATACACTTTCCTATATCACACTTTTGCGATTATTGAAATATGTGTCATTAAGAAAATGATTTTATTCTATATTAAATTATAGTGATATTTTATTTATGAAACAAAAATATGTTTTCATTTATATCCATAATATTTATATTTATAATATTTTCATTAAACATTGTAAACTCATTTGTATTCTATAAATATTGGATATTAATTTATTTGAGAATTCTAGACAAATTTTAAATGATATGTTCTCAATTTAAATTTTGATTAAATATTGAAAATTTTATTATTCATTTAGAATATTACAGTTTTTTGTTGTAATGGTTTTTTCTTGATTTATGAGATATTTGGGATGTTATTGTGTATTATAAAAGTAATAAATGCTCACAAGACTCTTTGTGTAAATATGAAGGTGATATTTTCAAAGTTTAGTTAGAATTTATTTTTAATCTATTGTGACTAATTATATAATTGCATATAAGAAAAAAATTGTTTCTAATATTATCCATCATTTTGAAAAAATATAAAGTATGCATTTATATAAAATTAATAATTTTTCAGAATATTCTGAATCAAAAACCCTTTATGTATTGTCATAAATTGAGTTCTATTCATAAACTTAAATATATAAATAAAAATATAGTTTTATGAGTATGTTAGAAAATTTATTATTTTATAAATTTTATTCTGGAAATTAAGTAATCACAATTCATTTGTATAATTGTAATCTCACCTATCGTGGATACAATTATATAAACTTTCATATTTTGAATAAAATATAAGTATTCTTAATTGGTATGCTTGTATCTCACCTATCGTGAGTATAATTATACAAATTTTGTTTAATAAAATAATTAAATTTATTTTAATTATAGTAAATATTATATTGATAATAGTCATACCCTATCGGTATGTTATTATTAATATAATTTGTTTTGTTCAATGTAGTTATGATTTATGATTATGTAAAGTATAGTTCGAGTATCCTATCGGTATTAGAATTTATTTGTGACATAATATTTGTACATTGTTATATTTGGTTGAAACAAGTATTTAATAAATAAGAAATTGTTTTAAAGACATGTAATATTTTATGAAATCCAATCATTTATTTTAAATTTTTATTAAAATGAATTTCAACTCTCTAAGTATTATGTAAGTGATGGACCTACCCTATCGGTGTGACATTACTTGACATGATCATTGTACGATAGAGAAAATAGTTGAATATTTGTTTAATATTTTTTTCAAAACTCTTACTCCCTCCGTCTTACAATAGGTGTCCTCTTTGAGATTTTCACACTTTTTAAGATAATGATTAATTGTGTTGATTTCAATGATAAAACGAGTGTCATTTACTAAAATAACTTTATTACTAATAGATAGTTGAGTAGTTAAATTAATTAAAATACAATAAATAAGGGTAAGTTAGTGGAAAGAAATATAAATATTACATTGATATTCTAGAGGGACAAATAATTTGAGACAAATAAAAAAATGAAAGAGGACACCTATTGTGAGACGGTGGGAGTAATTTAGTTCAACTGCTATTCTATATCAAGTGGGAGAATTCAACATGTCAATGGTATAAAATTGAGAAACAAATATTATTTAATTATTACTTTATAGAAACTTATGTTGTTTTTAGTAATAAACTTTATTATTACTTGTGATATATCCTCGATAATAGTTAAAATTAAGTCTCATATTTTTCCGTTGCGTATAACATAATATGTTTCTCAAATGTGTGTGATTACAATTGTAACATTTGAGTTTTTGAGTGAGTTATTAAGATGGTGAATATAATCCTATATTTTGTTTAAAATTATAGGAATTTAATCTCACTCATATTATGATAAACCTTTTATATGACCATCATATTCTTTCATGTGAAATTATCTAAACAATGATATATTCTATTTACGTGTGAAATATGTGGTTGAGTTTGTAAAACTCCAATGATGATATATTATGCAACCACTTTTCTATATAGTCTTGCATATATCAAAGTATTTAATACTAGTGAACTATGATAAATCTTTATTCTATTGTATCAGTGGAAGTGCATGTGCACTTAATTATATAATCTAAAAAATTTATATTATTATTCTCATATTGTCATATATTCTTGTGCGCGTTATAAAATATGACATATTGTAAAAGGACTTCAAAATATATAATAACTCTAAGAAATCTTATTCTATTACACTAAGATATATATTATTATCTTAATCTCAGAAAATATCATAATTTAATGTTTAAGTTGATATTGAAAAGACACAATAATTCTTTAGCATGCAATAATATCGTGTTTCTATGTTCAATAGTCCACATTTGTTAGGTCATAATATAAAAGTACAAGTAAATATCAATACTCCTATCAAATATGATATTATATTATGAAGGTACTTATGATTAAATGTAATTACTCACGTAATAAGATGTATAGGTCTATATGTAATTACTATTCTCAGACCTATGTGAATATTTTATGACATTTAATTTGAAAACTCATTAGTAGCATCATTGATCACATATTTATACACATGAGTAAGTCTTATGATATTTTGGGTTATTGGGAGTTTATAATTTGCATATTCATATGCTTGAGCCATTCTTAATAATATGCCTCTTAACTTAAATATGTTACTCTAAATTCATCATTATTATATAAATTGTGAGTTTAACATGTATGATTTATTTTCCCTATTGGATACAATTTCTGATATTTTGAAACTTACTTCTCTTTTGATTGATTAGTGTTTTGACCATTATTGATATTTTAATATTAAATTAATATTTTTAATAACTAATTATCGTTATTCAAGTGGGAGATTGTTAGATTAATTATTTAATTAATTAAATGTAGATTGACATAATTAATTATTAATACATTATATTATGGTCAATTCTTATAAAACCCTAATTATTGATGAAATTACTTGATTAGTTTTTGTGTCTGAATGAACCGTGATGGGTTGGACCATTTAGTTAAGTCCAATGAGAAGTCTCTGTCCTCAGTCGTTTAACTATTTAAGTGTCTTTCCATTAGACAATTAACATACTCTGAAAACCCTAAACGACAATGAGGATAGTAATCTTCTCATACTCACTCTTCTAATATTCTTCTCTCAAATCTTTCAAGATACATTGTTCTTATCGTTGTTAATTATTCTTTAATTTAATAATATGATATAATTTGTGCCTATCCAATCAATATAAAATATATCAATTTTATCATTTAAACTTTGTGGTTGACAATCTATTTGCAAAATAATGAGTAGTTTCTTGAAGCGTCTTAAAAATAACGGTCTAGTATACGAGTGGACCTAGTAATATCTTTGATGAAAAATACTTTTAAAATATTTAATTAAAAAAATTTAGTATCTAGAATCTCCACTAAAGATACTCTTTATTTGTGTTTTGATGTTCCTATTTATTCCTTTTTTTTATAAATATTAATTTTTTTAATTATTTGTCATCATTGGTTCCTTAGTAACAATTACCGTCAAATTCTCTTCCATTTTCCTTTTATTTATTACATTATTTCTCTAAAATAGGAACCTCAAATTTTGAAATATTATTCCTCGTAACAACAAATCAAAAGAGGAACCTAATACGTTATACGTCACTCGGCTCAATAAGTTCTTTGATGGAAAAAAATTTCAAAGTTATTTTATTAGAAAAACAATAATGTATATGTAAAAGCTCCACTAAAAATTCTCCATATTGGTTTTTTCGCCTATTGTTATTCTTCCTATATGCATCTCCTGTGAACTTTTCAATAATGCTCCAATTTATTCAATTCGTTGTTTTATAAGTATTTTCCTTTTAATTAACTATCCTCATAGATTCTTGTCAATCATTACCATTAATTATGCATGTATTTCTTTATAAGTTGTTATTTTTTGTTCCTCTCATATAGGAACACCCATGTTTAAAATATTAAAACTCAAAACACTAACTCGATATTTATTGATTAATCCTCTCCATAAATTGTCGCAAAATAATTAGCATTTTTTCTTGGCGTTCCGATTGTTGCTTATTCTCCTTGTTACCAACCTTTTTTCATCTTCCTATTTTGACTCCTCATGACATCACTTCCTTTATGAACAATGATCATCCATTCCGAATCCACACATGTTTAAGTTAGTTCTTTAATTCTCTTTAACTTTTTTTTTCTTCTCAAAATTTTAACTATCACCCTTCTCTTTCATAATGTTTAAATACAAACTTCTTCTTTTTTTTAAATATATCAAGTTTTAGACAGTCATAGTCTCCTACTTTCCTCTCCTCAACTATTAGATAATTTTTTTAATCCTTTTCATCATCATATTTCATGTTAAACTTATCATTTTCCTAGTTTAAAACAACATCGGTATATATCTCAACAACATGCGCTCCTCTTCCAAACTTGTCCACACAAAATCTTTTTAGGAATGACCCTTTAAGATTCACTCACCAAACAATTGTCATTCACCATATCATCGATGTATGTTATAGGCATTGATGATGCCTTGGAGAAACAATGCTCACCTCCTTTGACTTTTTTTCACCCATTTTTAGTAAATAATTTTATCCTTTGACTATCATGATTTTCTTTTATAACCCTAGCACATTATTAATACCTATCATTGTTTTTTATTTAAATTTTTCTAATTTATAAAAACTTTAAAAGAAGAAGAAGATCTAGTATACTTTATAGTAAATATTTTTTTTCTCTTTTGATGTTGAAATAATAAGAAAGAATATGTTGGAAGAAACTTTTCGCGATAGCATTCTACTTGAGAATTTCTTATTACACCACCCATGTTTCTTAGGTACCACGCGAATTTCCGTTTTTGCCCCCTGATTCCGGATGTGCACATCCGGACGCACCATTTTTTTTTAATTTTAATTTGTTCCAGATGTGCATATCAGGAAAAATTCCTGATCTGCAGATCCGGAAAAATAGCATAACTTTATTTTATTTTTAAATCAGTTTTGTTGGTTGGTCGCATATGTTAATATATCATCACAACTTAATATACATTTGAAAACATCCATATATAAAATAAAATGATATATATACATAATAATACTCCTGTCAAACTACAGTACATAAATGTGATAAAATAGAATACATCAAACAAAAAAATAATGTGTATGGCGAAGGATCTCTCCTGGCTCCCCTGCTCCTCTGCCCTTACCCGCCATCCTGGCTCGATGTCTGCGGTACTGAAGTGCCCCCCGAGCAATCTCAATAATCCTATCCATGGCAAGTCTGCGACTAGAGCCCTTAGGGAGGTGACCGTCCGCAATGGCCGCCCGCGCTATCACCTCTATCTCACGACAGCGAGGTAGGACATCTTGAGTGTGGTCCAGTTGAGACTGCCGCTCCTCTAATATCTCCTGATGAGCAGGTCTGGGTGGCGATCCCTCAGCAGTGGGCACCATGCATGGGTGTGAGACGCTATAGAACCACATGATGTACCCGGCAGCAACGCTCCCGTCTCTCGGCGCTCTGGTCGCCCGAGCCTCTTCCGGTACCAAGTGGGACTGGAAGTCAGCATATATCTCATCTATCTGCACGCGGGTCAAGCCTAGAGGAGCAGACTCATGAGGCATCCTGGGGATCGTCTGCGTGTAATCGAACTGACGCAAGACGCGCTCCAACAGCTATCGAACAGTAATGGTTGAACTGCATGCCAACCATCCTGAGAACAGCGAAACCTCGGCGAACGGGCGTGTCTCACGGTGATCGACATAAGCATGATAAAAAAATGTCCTCAACAATCATCCAATCAAGATAAACTCTGTAGGGGTCGGGCGTCTGGTTCCCTCTGAGCAGGAGAAATGCAGCAGCACGCGGCATATTCTCAGTGTACCTCTCGACACTCCCCCAACCAGTAATCTTGGGAAAGTGCTGTAATATCCACGCCTGAAATGGAAAACATAACATCGATGTCAAACATTATAATGAATATAGAAAGAAAAGAAATGAAAAAAAAAGACTTAGAATATAAGATTGTTACCACGTATAGTGTACAGCTACCTGCCACAGTCTTGGCTTCCCAGCAGCAACCATCTGAGAGCCTAGAATAGGTGAATGCCAGCGTAGCCGCCCCCCAGTTGTACCCATGGATCTCTGTGGGATCCAAAAGGTACCTGAGGTAAACGATATTAACGTAAGTGGCGCTGGTGTCCACAAACAGCTGCGTCCCGAGAAAAAACAGATAGTAGCATCTCAGGGCACGCTGCCTGTGGATCGCCACCTCAGGTGCATCACCTGCTGCCCGTCCTGCCTCTACAAGCTCCGCACGAAATCTGCATGTCAGAAAGGAGAACCGGACGTGTGCGCCTCTCAACTGGGTCACCTCCGCAAGTGCCTCATCTGGGGTAGCCCCAAGCTCCTCAGCCACCATCTCCATCGCCTCCACCTTCGACATCTTACCGTGACGGAGAAGGGTACCTGTGATCGGTAGATGTAAGAGGCACGAGATGTCATCGAGTGTGATCGTGAGCTCGTCGTACGGTAGATGGAATGAGGATGTCTCAGGGTGCCATCTCTCAACAAAGGCCATCAGCATACCGTACATGATCTAGGGATACCCAATCCTAGAAAGGCCTCCGAGACCAGAGGTAGCAAGTGCAGACTGGAACCACTCATCCCCTGGCAGCTCCGCCATCATGTCTATAACTTTCACTACTACGAAAAACCCAATTAACGACGTCAGGTTTACCACGGATTCGTATCCCAACGTTGTAATACGTTAAAAAATTTATAACGCCATATTTAACGACGGTTTTACTAAAGAACCGTTGTAATACAAGCTGTGTAACAAGCTTCGATTCCCAGCTACTACATTTTTTTCCATATTTTTACATTTTAAACACGGTTGTATTAAAACACTGTTGTAATACATGTAACAAGCTTCGATTCCCAGCAACTATATTTTTTGTCATGTTTTTATATTTTAAACATATATTTTATTTCTTTTGTTAGTGTTTTTAAGTGCAAGAGAATAGTATATATAACTTTAAAAATAAAACTATAAGAGATGAGCATATATAAAATAAAATTTTATTAAGGTTCCATTAAGAAGAGTACATTGATAATCATATTACATATATTTATCAATGTCAGAGCCCATTGCTGCAAATGCATTTTCATAATCCAGACATCTCTCTTCACTCCCCTCATCGGAATCATAATAAACTGTTCTCCTTTTCTTCTTTATTTTTTTCTTCTTCAGCTTCTTCTTCTTCTTCTTCTTATTCTTCTTATCCTTCCACACCCTTAAGGTATCCCTGGCCGCTGGTTGGACCTCCTCTATTGGCGCCTGACGTTCCTCATTGGTGATTCTAGCATTCTCATTTGTAGAACTACTCATTGTTACGAAGAATATATTATGAAGAAATGTAAAGTTTTCTATTTATAGATGAGGTTGAAGATGAAAAGTCTGATAGTTTAATGCTTGCAATGATGATAACTTGTAAATGGCTGATATTCTGGAACGATATTTTTTAAAAAACGGAGAAAATTTTAAATCATTATGGTAGTGTTCTCTACTCCAGGAAGAACAAGGGTTAATAATATTACAACGGTTAATAATAATAACTGTAGCGATACCCCTTATACTAGGCAACAACATTTTTCTATTTTACGTAATTATAGAAAAATGTTGTTGCCTAGAGTCGAACCTTGTACCAATTAGAAGGGTTATCGCTACGGTTAATATAACTAACCGTTGTGATATTATTAAAATAATATATATACTTATCATTACGGTTATTTTAGAAAACCGTTGTGAAATATTTACCTATATAAGGGAATTAACTTTCTATTATTGACAGTAGCGCCGTTTCCTTCACAGCGAAACCCTAGCACCCATTTTTGGCAGCAAACTTCATCTTTTTATAGAATTCGCGAGAAGAAATACAAGAAGTATGAAGCTTTTGATTTAAGCTTCTTCCTCCTTGTAGTTCTTCTTGCAGAATCTAAAACTAGATGAGCATGGTGATGATGCTGGCGGTAGCAAGCGTAATGTACATATTGTTTATGGAAAATAAGGTAGTCTTCTACTTCAATCTTTTTGTTAGATAGTTCCCATTATCTCGTTTGCTTCATGTTGTTTTTGTTGATTGTTCTCATTTTGTGCAGATTCGACTTCAATGCTTCACAAGCAAGGTGAACTTCATTGTAATGGTACAGTCCCACTTCTTAGGGTTTTGTTTCAACTTTTGGTTGTTTTGTTTTGAATACTAACTAATTTTCTTCATTGCTTCCCACTTCTTAGGGTTTGTTTCACATGGTGATGATGATGGTGGTACATATATATATGAATTCATTCTGATAAGGTATATATATATAAATTCATTCTTATATTGTATATGAAATTTAGTTTATTATATACTGTGTATATTGTTTATTTCACTATCCTTTTATTGAAAATGCAATCAGTTAAATTGATATAGACCATTAGTTTATTATATATATACTATGTATATTGTATATAGTTAAATTTAATACTAACTAATTTTCTTCATTGCTTCCCACTTCTTAGGGTTTGTTTCACATGGTGATGATGATGGTGGTACATACATATGAATTCATTCTGATAAGGTACATATATATGAATTCATTCTGATATTGTATAGGAAATTTAGTTTATTATATACTATGTATATTTTTTGTTTCAGTAACCTTTTATTGAAAATGCAATCAGTTAAATTGATATAGAAACTTATAATCTGAAAAATTAGGATGTATTTGAAAACTAACCTTTATCATGTCAATGATTTCCGAATTCCATCCAGTTCATTCAGCACATTTAATGTTCCTCAGCATAAAATTTATGGTCCAATGGTCCGTTTGCTCCAATTCATCGATATCTTTTCTTATAGTTTACCTCATCGTCGTCACTAATCATCGTGGTTGTTAAGATCATGATTGTTATGATGATAAAATCGCGATGATTTTTGGCGATGATGAGGTAAACTATAAGAAAAGATATCGATGAATTGAAGGAAACCGACCATTGAACCATAAATTTTATGTTAAGGAACATAAAATGTGCCGAATGAAATGGATGCAATTCGGAAAACAGTGGTGTGTTTAAGTTGATTTTCAAGAACAATTTAATTTTCAGATTATATAGTTCTTAACCAATTTTAATGGTTGTATTTCTTTAATTAGGTGGATGGTAAAACAAGCAATATACATTTGTATTTAATAAACTAAGGGTACATTCCACAACAGTTGAAATAGAAAACCGTTGTGATAGTTAATATATATGACAACGATTGATACTGATAACCGTTGTGATAGTTAGTTTATATTACAACGGTTGAAATACCTAACCGTTGCAATATATCGCACGCTTCCAGAATACAACAACGGTTTCCAGACCGTTGTAGAAACGGCGAACTTACAACAACAATCTACATAACAACGTCTTCTCCCGCGTCCTTATATGTCATTCCCAACCGTTGCTAAATGGGTTTTTCGTAGTAGTGTTTTCCCCCATGGTTATAGAACTTTTGGGAATCCTTCTCCTGAAAATTTCCAAATAAAACAATGTTACAAATGAAAATATTTTCAACGAAAACAATTCTATAAATAAACCGAGAAAGGTTATCTGTCCTAGCTAAACATATATGGCAGTATGCTCAGTGTACCCCACGAGTAGGGACATATCAGACGGTCCCCGGGGGTAACCGTCCAGCTCATCGAAATCGTCATTGTCGTCACCACCCTCATGTGCTGGGTGATCACCCTCAGGAACAGGAACAGGGGATGAAATAGGAGCAGCTGATGGAACTGGAGTCTCCCGATGACGCCTACGTGGGGGCTAGGACCCTGATAAACCAGCAGTAGGAACCCGACACCTCCGAGATGTAGAATCAGCGGCTAACGGGGGAGTGGCCTGAACCTGTGATGTGGAAGGTTGTGGTGTAGGCTGTGGTGTAGGTGTAGGATGTCCCTCAGCTGTATGGGCTACCCCAACTCCCTCTGCGCCGGAACCCTCAGCTGTAGACTACGTCCGCTCACATCAGACAGATGCATGATGAGCTGTCTATCCATGTATGATACGATCGTCTCTGCCAGCCATGTAACCTGCAAAGCATAATAAATAAATTAGAATTTTTTAAAAATAATTATTAAAAAAACAACAACAAAAAGATAGAGACCAAGTTTCTTCTAGATTTGCACATCCGGAAGTACTCAGAATATTTAACGTTGGTTTTTTCCGGATTTGCACATTCTGAAGCACTCAGAATATTTAACGTTAAAATGTTTCCGGATTTGCACATCCGGTACGTATTTGAAGTTCTAAAAACGCAGTCATGACTACTGTACCATATAAAAGGGAATTTTAATGCCTTGATCATCCGTTTAAAGCAGCAAACAATACCTGCATTGTCTCTAACCTATGTTATTCATACTACCTAACAATTTCTACACCTAAATGTCTACTCTAAATCGATTACTCGAAAATAACTCTGAAACTCTAAAATTCGAAAACTTACAAATTAAATTGAGATACATAGGATTTAGAGTGTCTTGATCGTTGTAGAAGTTGCTCTGCGCCGAACTCGAGTGAAAAAAGTCGAAATTTGTGGGATTGAGAATTTGAGAGTTTGAGAGAGTTTGGTTGTTTGGAATATGAAAATGTAAAGAATGAGGGAGGGAGAAGGTCTGGCGCGAATTAATAAGAAATGGTTCCGGATCTGCAGATCAGGGATTTTTCCTGATATGCACATCCGGAACAAATCAACGTTTTTAAAAAAAATGGTGTGTCTGAATGTGCACATCCGGAATCAGGGGGCAAAAAAGAAATTTCGCGTGGTGTTTAAGAAACATGGGTGGTGTATTAAGAAATTGCCTTCTACTTTCCAAGATAATCTTATATTTGAATGAATATAAAATTGTCCGTACATATCAGCATATATGACTAAAAAGGATGTATAAACAAACAACCTTTTGGTATAGAAAAAAATATCCCCAATAGAATCTGAATTACAAACATTTTTTTGTGTGCCTTTGATAGGTAATGAAAAAATGCGAGTTCTAGGTTTACTTGAGTATTAGAGGCTCCATTCCATATCTATTCACATATGTACAACAAATAGTATAAAATAATTGTGTGTTGTTCTCCATTCCTTCTTTATATGTTTTATAACTATTTTTTTATCTCTTTTCTTCACAAATTTTTTAATTAAAATTTTTAATTTGAAAACAAACAAAAAAAGAGGCTTTTGATAAAGTACTTAAAGTGAAAAAAAAATTGTAACATATATATATATATATATATATATATATATATATATATATATATATATATAGAGAGAGAGAGAGAGAGAGAGAGAGGATCCACTTACTCCAAGAGTAAGTTTTGATAACTTACTCCACAATCATAGCCTTTAAATTAGATTTAATCAAATGATTATAAGTAAAAATGATAATTTAACCAGTAGATAAGATCCAATTTAAAGGTTATGATGTGAAGTAAGTTAAAAAAAAAATTACTCTTAGAATAAGTTGATCCCCACTCATATATATATATATATATATATATATATATATATATATATATATATATATTCAATTTCTAATATTTAAATTATAGTTTTTTATTATAATTAATTGTTGTTGAAGGAAAATAGAATATATTATATAAAAGAGGGGTACTAAAGACCAAATTACAAAACATACAGAATAAAAAAAGACAAAAAAAATGGTCGTTAACTCTGCCACAAAAGAAATAAACAAGAAACGTAAAAGCAAGACAAAAGCTAGAACTCTCCAAGTCATGACCAACAAAATAACACCAATCTCTATAGAACACAAAAAGAACACATTAATGGGAGGACAAAGACACTTAAGCCTCTATTGACTTAGATAAAAAATAGGGTTCTTAAAAGTCGAGAAAGCACAAGAGTTGTCCACAGACCTACCAAAATACCATTTTCAACCCAAGATGATGCTCAAGTCTTCCAAGTATTTCACTATCATCGATTCACCTAAGAATATTATCTCACATTGATATTTTAAGATCGACTAAACCACTTCATTGTTAAGTATAACAAGTGTGAGTAGTATGGATAATAGTCCCATATTGGATAGGAATGTGGTGACTTCAGCATTTATAAGTGGGAGAACCCATACACTTATCACCTTAGGGTTTTGGGTGAGTATGTGGTGTGTCTCTCACAAAGGTGTTGCTCAAGAAAAAGAAGTCTCACAATGTTCAATGCTCCCTAGTGAAAATCTCCCCTAACAGTGGTATCATGAGCCTTTGTTTCGAGGAAGGGACCAACTCACTTGTATCGAATGTATCCCCACAGGTGGTGGGTAGAGTGTCCCGTTGAAAAGTGTCAACGGCGGTACAAGTGTATGTGGAAGCAAGAAGAGCTTTCACTTAAGGGGGAACATTGTGGAAGCATTGTGGATAGGCTCATACTTGAGGGGGTGTTAAGTATAACAAGTGTGAGTAGTATGGATAATAGTCCCACATTGAATAGGAATGTGGTGACTTGAATATTTATTAGTGGGAGAACCGATGCACCTATAACCTTAAAGTTTTGGGTGAGTATGTGGTGTGTCTCTCACAAAGGTGTTGCTCAAGAAAAAGAAGTCTCACAATGTTTAATGCTCCCTAGTGAAAATCTCCCCTAACATGCATGTCAAATAATGAAATATCCCCCCTAATCGTAGAAGCTCCACTAAGCAAAACAAACATCTAAAAATGAGTCGAAAGATATCTAGGTAAAACTACTCACCAACCCAGTCAACTGAAGATCCTATATTAAACAGAAGCTGCTACCTCACAGGTCACGAAGAGATTAGAGGACGAATCAAGGGATTTCAAACATAAGGACCAAATGACACCTTTCGAGACTAGGGAAATCCCCCTCTTAAGCAAGTTTTCTTTAGAGGGAATTTGATTCTGAAGAAGCTGTCAGAAGAATAAAAAGACTTTAGAGGAGGCCTGATTTCTCCAAATACTAAGAAAAGCCAACTCCATAGAAGTGGCCTTATGGTCACTAGAAAACTCAGGAGTGAGAAGGTACGAATATGTGAAGTCCATAGAATAATGAAATATGACAATAATTAACAAATATAATTTTATAATTTATTTTTTAATTATAATTTTTAATATTTGAAAAATGTTTAATAAATAATTTTATTTAATATATCCTTTAATGATTTTCATATTCATATTATTGTGACTCTGCCTTATAAATGTAATAATTTTTTCTTTAATAATTTATCAAGAACTTACATGGTTAAGAATGCAAGCATATCCTTGTATTTTTTTCCTTTGGGTTTAAATAATCTTTCACTTAAAAAAATTCCAATATAAAAATAATTGTAATTAGTGAAATTTTATGTATAATTTAATCTGATTGGTTTGAATTTGTCTAATATATGTAAATTCAAATTTCATGGTCAATATGAAAGTTTTATATATGAATAAAGTATCAGTTTCTCTACAATTTTTTTAATGTTTTAAAATATTCTTTCTCTCGATGAGATTATCTTGAAGGGGATGTATTTAAACTTTTTTTTTGGTTAATAGTCATTTTACCCCCTGCTATATAGGCGATGTTTGAAAAATTCCCCTGTAAAAAAAACTTGCAAAAAAAATCCTAACATTTGAAGAATCTCTCAATTTTGACCTTCATCACATCCAGTCACCAAAAACCTGTCATTTTGACCCCTTCCATTTTGACGGCGTTTTTATTTTGACCCCTGCCATTTTGGCAGCCTTTTTATTTTGACCCCTGCCATTTTGGCAGCATTTTTATTTTGATCCCTGCCACATCATCTTTTTTGGTGACTAGGTGTGATGAAGGTCAAAATTGAGAGAATCTTCAAATGTTAGGGTTTTTTTTTGCAATTTTTTTTTATAGGGAGATTTTTCGAACATCGCCTATATGGTAGGGGGCAAAATGGCTATTAACCTCTTTTTTTTTAAATTATGTAAAACTATTTTATATTTTATTGATTTTTTTCTTTTAGCTAAAATGCTAATAAAAACATTATTGAAAAGAAGTTTTCTTGATTTCATTCTACATTCTTGAAATTTGAAAAGAAAAAAACATGAGAATTTCTTATCACACCATCCAGGTTTCTTAGGAACCACCTGAATTTTCAGTTTTGCCCCCTGATTCCGGATGTGCACATCCGGACGCACCAATTTTTTAAAAAAAGTTGATGCGTTCCGGAAGTGCACATCCGGAAACTTTCCTGATCTGCAGATCCGGAAAACAGCAGAACTTAATTTTTTTTTTAAAAATCGGTTTTGTTGCTTGGTCGCATATGTTAATATATCGTCGCAACTTAATATATATTTGACAACATTAATATATTAAATAAAATGATATATATATATATAATAAACCTCTCAAAATACAGTGCATACATCTAATATAAATAGAATACATCAAACAAAAAACTACTGCGTATGGCGAAGGATCTCTCCTGGCTCCCCTGCTCCTCTGCTCCTACCCGTCATCCTGGATCGATGTCTGCGGTACTGAAGTGCCCCCCGAGCAATCGTAATAATCCTGTCCACGGCAAGTCTAGCACCAGAGCCCTCAGGGAGGTGACCGGCCTCAATGGCCTGCTGCGCTATATGCTCTATCTGACGACAGCGTGGTAGGATATCCTGAGTATGGTCCAGCTGAGACTGTCACTCCTCTAATATCTCCTGATGAGCAGGTCTGGGTGCCGATCCCTCAGCAGTGGGCACCATGCATGGGTGTGAGATGGTGTAGAACCACACGATGTACCCGGCAGCAACACTCCAGTCTCTCTCCGCTCTGGTCGCCCGAGCCTCTTCCGGTACCAAGTGGGACTGGTAGTCAGCATATAGCTCATCTATCTGCCTACGGGTCAAGCATAGAGTAGCAGACTCATGAGGCATCCTCGGGATCATCTGCGTGTAACCGAACTGACGCAAGACGCGCTCCGGCAGGTATCGGGCAGTAACGGTCGAACTGCATGCCAACCATCCTGAGAACAAACAAACCTCATCGAACGGGCGCATCACACGGTGATCGGCATAGGGGCTATACAAAACGTCCTCAGCAGCCATCCGATCAAGATACACTCTGAAGGGGTCCGGCACCTGGTTCCCTCTGATCGGTAGATGTAAAAGGCACGAGATGTCGTCGAGTGTGATCGTGATCTCGCCGTACGGTAGATGGAATGAGGATGTCTCAGGGTGCCATCTCTCAACAAAGGCCATCAACATACCGTACTGGATCTGGGAATACCCAATCCTAGACAGGCCTCCAAGACCAGAGGAAGTAAGTGCAGACGTGAACCACTCAGCCTCTGGCAGCATCTCAAGCATATCTATAACCTTGCCCCCATGGTTATAGAACTTCTGGGAATCCTTCGCCTGAAAATTTCCAAATAAAACAATGTTACAAATGAACATATTTTCAACGTAAACAATTCTATAAATAAACCGAAAAAGGTTACCTGTCCTAGCCAGACATATCTGGCAGTATGCTCAGAGTACCCCACGAGTAGGGACATATCATACGGTCCCCCGGGGTAACCGTCCAGCTCATCAAAATCGTCATCAGCGTCAACACCATCATGTGCTGGGTGATCACCCTCTGGAACAGGAACAGGAACAGGGGAACGAGAAGGAGGAGCTGATGGAGCTGGAGTCTCCCGACGACGTCTGCGTGCGGGCTGGGACCCTGATGAACTACCAGTAGAAACGCGACGCCTACGAGATGTAGAATCGACGGCTGAAGGAGGAGTGGCTTATACCTGATATGTGGAAGTGGCCTGAACCTGTGATGTGGATGGCTGTGGTGTAGGATGTCCCCCAGCTGTAGGGTCTACCCCAACTCCCTCTGCGCCGGAAGCCTCGGCTGTAGACTGCACCTGCTCACGTCGGACAGATGCGTGTTGAGCTGTCCGTCCATGTATGATACGATCGTCTCTGCCAGCCATCTAATCTGCAAAGCATAATAAATAAATTAGATTTTTTTTAAAATAATTAAACAAAAACAAATAAACAAACAAAATAAAAAAAAATAGTCTTCCGGATGTGCACATCCGGAAGGACACAGAATTTTTAACGTTGGGTATTTCCGGATGTGCATATCCGGAAACACTCAGAATACTAAACGTTAAAATATTTTCGGATCTGCACATCCGGTATATTTTTTGAAGTTTAAAAATGGCAGTCATTGCCACTGTAACATGCAAAAGGGCATTTTAATGCCCTGATCGTCCGTTTGAAGCAATAAAAAAGACCTACATTGTCTCTAACCTATGTTATTCATACAACCTAACAATTTCTACAATTAAATATCTACTCTAAATCGATTACTCGAAAATTACCCCGAAACTCTAAAATTTGAAAACTTACCGATTAAAATGAGATACGGAGGATTTGGAGTCTCTTGATCGTTGTAGATGTTGCTTTGTGTCGAACTCAAGAGGAAAAAATCGAGATTTGAGGTGATTGAAAATTTGAGAGTTTGAGAGAGTTTGAGGAAGTTTGGAAATGAAAAAGTGAAGAATGAGGGGGAGGAATAAGGTCTGGCGCGAATTAATAAGAAATCCTTCCGGAAGTGCACATCAGAATTGTTTCCGAATATGCATATCCGGAACACTTCAGCGTTTTTTGAAAATTTGGTGCGTCCGAATGTGCACATCCGGAATCAGGGGGCAAAAAAAAAATTTCACGAGGTGCCTAAGAAACACTACGCCAAAAATATGTTTAGACGGCACCTAAAAGACAGCGCTTTTATACAAAAGCGCTGCTAAAAAGAATAAAAAAATTTCGCTAAAAAAAAGCGCCTTAAAAGACAAGCTTTAGAAAGCGCTGTAAAAGACTGCCACCTTAGACCACCTTAGAAAGCGCTTTCCAAAAAGCGCTGCTATAGGTATTACTTTAGAGAGCGCTTTTAAAAAGAACTGTCTAAAGGCCACCTTAGAAAACGCTTTCAGAAAGCGCTCTTATAGGGCTCTAATTATTTTCACTTTAGAAAGCGCTTTATAAGGAAAAGTAAAACAATTCTAAACATTTTCAGAGACACTTATATTCATTTTCTCTCTCGACCGTTTCTCTAAACCCTTGCCGTCGTTCTTGCATTGCCATTGTCGTCGTTCTTGCATTGCCATTGCCGTCACCGTTGCCGTCACCGTTGTCGTCACCGTTGTCATCATTGTTGCATTCCATTCGTGCAAGCGTTGTTGTTGTTGTTGTTGTTCTTATTCTCTTATCCTCTGAAAACGAATAAGGTACGTTGTTACTCTTTTATTATTCATTTCTCTGTTTTTAATTTTTGTTTTTGATTTGATTTTTATGCTGAAAAAATTTTCACGATGAGGATAAAAGCTCCCTCTTTTATTGTTGCAGAATCGAACCTATTTTTTGCTTTTATTTTTCATGTATATTTGGCAAAGTATCAATCCTTAATCTTTCATCTCTTATTTTTACAAATGTCTCTCTTTTTTTATAATAAGCTCATTGTGTTATGCATTTATGATACAACCTAGTTTTGTGGAAGGTATTTTCATAAGGAAACTAATATTAAAGTATCTTCACAACGATGACTATTATTGAAAAGATACTTCATGATACAACCTAGTTTTGTGGAAGGTTACTTTTAAATATTTTCTACTGTATATTTGGCAAAGTTGATTAGTATAAACAACCTAATATTGATTGAAATTGTATTTCGCTAGTTGTGTTGTACTGTTTTTCCAATTGATTGTGTTTGGTCTATCCTTTTTTTCCAAGTTCATTTCTTTTATTTTCTAGAACTTGTGACTTTTTGTTATAAGTTAATTGTCTACTTTATACTTATTGAGAAGAGAATTTTTTTGATACTTTAAATTATAATTTTTCGTGGTTTTTAAAGTTATATTATAAGTCAATGAGCCTATATTAATGGTTGTCTCTCACCTTTCTTCTTGTATTTTGATCTGTTCTCTAAACTTAGTGATTCTAAAGTATTTATTTTGCTCTTGAGTACTTGGAATATGTAGGTGTTTACCTCTAATTGTTGCTTGTTTGTGATTACATGTTGCCACTTATCAAGTTATGACTCATAATTGGTCAATTAATGATATTTCATTTTATGATACGTGTATAGGGGTTACTTGTGTTCAAAGTGTGAAAGTCGGATCGTTTCCCTACAGGTATAACATTTTTTCTTTTTCTTTTTGTTTAGTTTAATTAGTATAACTATGGATAAGAAATGGATGTCTTCAAGTCGATTGTCGAAAGAGTACGACAATGGGGTATCGAAATTCGTTAAGTTTGTTGTTGCGCACGCCAAAGACCCCAGTCGAATGATATGTCCTTGCTTGGGTTGCTGTTTTGGGAGTCGGGTTGATGCGGTTCAGTTGGCATCGCATTTATTGAGGAGTGGAATTGATAGAAGTTATACATGTTGGAATTTGCATGGTGAGAAAATTAACGGGAATGTTGAATCGGGGGATAATACGACCTACGCTTCATACGACAATGGCACAGATACATACGATTCTGGTCGAGTCGAAGAGATTGCAGAAGCACTTGAAGAAGATCTTAAGGATTGCCCCAAAATGTTTGAGAGGTTGGTAAGCGATGCAGAGAAACCGTTGTATAATGATTGCACCAAATTTACAAGATTGTCTGCGGTATTAAAGTTGTACAACTTAAAGGCGGGCAATGGATGGTCGGATAAAAGTTTCACAGAATTATTGGCCCTTATGAAAGATATGCTTCCAGAGGATAATGCTCTTCCCAATCGAACATATGAGGCCAAAAAGATGTTGTGCTCTATTGGCATGAGCTATGATAAGATACATGCCTGTCCAAACAATTGCGTATTGTTTCGAAATGAGTATGCATCGTTAAATGAGTGTCCTAAATGCGGTGTCTCTCGATATAAGAAAAAGTTGTCTCCAGCAAAAGTCTTATGGTATTTTCCTATAATTCCGAGATTTAGACGCATGTTTCATAGTGAGACCGATTCAAGACACTTGACTTGGCATGCAGATGAAAGAATTATTGATGGAAAGTTTCGACATCCGGCAGATTCACCACAGTGAATAAAAATTGATGATGATTATCCTGAATTTGGAAAAGAAGTAAGAAACCTTCGCTTGGCATTATCTACTGATGGAATGAACCCACACGGTATTCAAAGTATCTCACATAGCACTTGGCCTGTGATCATAATGATTTATAACCTACCTCCATGGCTATGTATGAAGCGTAAGTACATGATGTTATCTATGTTAATTTCTGGGCCTAGACAACCAGGGAATGACATAGACGTATACTTGGATCCCTTAATCGAAGATTTAAAATTTTTGTGGGAGAATGGTGTGGAGGTTTATGATGGGTATAGGAAAGAAAGTTTCAACTTGAGGGCGATGTTGTTTGGCACAATTAATGATTTTCCAGCATACGGAAATCTATCAGGGTACAGCATAAAAGGTCAATGTGCGTGTCCTATTTGTGAAGATAAAACAGATTGGACGCGATTGGAGTTTGGCCAGAAGAATGTCTTTCTCGGTCATCGTAGATTCTTAAATTCTAATCATCACTATCGTGGGTGGAGAAAAGCATTCAATGGAGAGCCAGAACATGGTAGAGCTCCAACTATATTGACAGGTGATCAAATTTTTGAAAAGGTGAAAGATGTGAGAACTCAGTTTGGAAAGCCTTTTCCACATACACTTGTCAAGAGTGGGTGGAAGAAGAGGTCAATTTTTTTTGAACTGCCATATTGGAAGTCGTTGTATGTAAGACATTTTCTCGATGTTATGCATATTGAAAAAAATGTATTTGACAGTGTTATTGGTACGTTACTCAATATACCAGGAAAGTCTAAGGATGGCCTTAAAGCAAGAAAGGACTTGGTACATATGGGGATAAGAACTGAATTAGGACCCTTGAAGAAAGGAAAACGAACATATCTACCACCTGCTGCGTATACTCTATCTAGAAAGGAGAAAAAAGTATTGTGTAAGTTTCTAAGTGAAGTTAAAGTTCCAGAAGAATACTCTTCAGATATTAGAAGACTTGTGTCTATGAAAGACCTCAAGTTAAAGAGTTTAAAGACGCATGACTGCCATGTTATAATGGAACATTTTCTACCAATAGGTATACGTTCTATTCTGCCAGAAAAAGTAAGAAGCGCAATAACTAAATTGTGTTTTTTCTTCAAGTCAATTTGCAGTAAGGTGATCGATCCTGCGATCTTACCAACATTGCAAAAAGAAATAGTTATTACTTTGTGTGATCTTGAAATGTATTTTCCTCCCTCGTTTTTTAACATAATGGTTCATCTAGTTGTTCATCTGGTGAAAGAGACACAATTGTGTGGACCGACTTATATGAGATGGATGTACCCTGCTGAACGTTATATGACAATATTAAAAGGGTATGTGAAAAACCGAAGTCGACCAGAGGGTTGTATTGCCGAATGATACATTGTTGAAGAAGCGGTTGAGTTTTGTACTGAATATCTGTCCAATGTACAATCAATTGGACTCCCCAAATCTCATATTGTCGAAAAAAAGAAGGAAAAAAGTTAATTGGAAATGAAGTTGTGACAGTATCAAGGGTCGAACGGGATCAAGTGCATTTGTATGTTCTGCACAATGAGAATGAGGTTGAGCCGTATGTTGAAATGCACAAGGATGTTCTCTGAGGTTTAAATCCGAATAGAAATGAGAATTGGATAGTACGAGAGCACAATCAAAGTTTCATACCTTGGTTTAAGGATCATATTTATTCAAAGTATTATTCAGACCGCGCTTCAATAACAGAAAGGTTGAGATGTTTAGCATATGGTCCAAGTATGGTCGTGTTTTCTTATAGCGCATACGCAATTAATGGATACACATTTTATACCAAAGAACAAGATGATAAAAGTACTATGCAAAATAGTGGTGTCACCGTGGTAGCTGAAGCAATGCACATTTCAAGTGTGAAAGACTTAAACCCCAAATTTGCAAATCTGTCATATTTTGGGGTTATCGAGCGCATTTGGGTGTTTGATTATGAGAAGTTTCAGATTCCTATATTTCGTTGCAAGTGGGTTGAAAATAATAATGGCGTACGAATGGATAAGTCAGGATTTTTGCAAGTGGATCTTAATAGGGTGGGGTACAAAGATGAGCCTTTTATTCTAGCCTCTCAAGCTAAACAAGTGTTCTATGTCACTGATCCGACAAGTACAAAATGGTCTATAGTGCTTTTATC
Organism: Lathyrus tuberosus; assembly: GCA_022829125.1. NCBI lineage: Eukaryota > Viridiplantae > Streptophyta > Magnoliopsida > Fabales > Fabaceae > Lathyrus > Lathyrus tuberosus. The sequence continues at coordinate 7,003,463 of JALAZF010000239.1, read as the reverse complement.
TAACAAAGTAATTGATGAAAACGTTAGAGATCAAGGTGATATTGATGTTGATATTGAATCATTTACTAGAAATGATCATAATGAAAATATTATAGCGAATGAATCATATACTAGAAATGATCATAATGAGGGTATTTGGATCAATCCAACCGTCCGTGTTGTTAAGAGACGGGTAGAACATACTCCAAACAAGAAAAGAAAGAGACGTTAGTGAAAAAGGTACTAGTTGTAAAATTATAGCTTATATCATTCAATATAGCTTATATCATTCAATGGATTAGGATTATGGATTTTTATATTTGTCATTTAATTTCTGTTTTTTTCTTTCTTACAGGTCAAATGTCTAGTAACCAGGAAGATACGCACGAGTAGCACGGGCTAGAGCAACCAATATTACATGGGTCAAAGTGGAGGTATATTAATTTTCACAATATTGCTTATTAGTGATGCTACTTGATAACACAAAACATCTATATATTATTTCTTATTTGTTTGTCTATGTGTAGTGCCCTCGTCAGCGTAATGGCATAGACTGCGGGTACTTCGTTTTGAGGTTCATGAGAGAAATCCTTCAAATGGGACAATTGGAGATTCCTATTACGGTATGCATGGTTTTATAACTTAGGATTTATTTTAATATTTATCGGATATGTCATATAATTTATTACTTTTAACTAAATAATGCGTATTTTGTTTTGTTATGTAGTATTTCGATGATATGGCGTGTCCTTATTACACGAGGAAACAATTGCAAGATACTAAGGAGAAATTGTGCGAATTTTTTATTGCAAGAAGAATTCTTTCTTGAATGTATAGTTTTGTGAATGTAAATTATAGTTTATTGAAATGTAAATTCTATACAGGTTTGAAACCATACAATAGAATTTGTGCGAATTCTGCATGTAAATTCTAGTTTATTGAAATGTACAAATTCTAGTTTATAGAATTTGTGCGAATTCTGCATTAATGTAAATTCTAGTTTTGAAATAGAATTTGTTGATGGAAATGCGTATCCATACTGGTTTATTGAAATGTGAATTATACAGGTTTATGGAAATGTGAATTATACAGGTTTCTGCATAAAAAAAATGGTTAAAATCAGATTTTTAAAAAAAAATCTTCAAAATTATACGTAGACAAAAGACAACGCTTTTGAGAAAAAAGCGTTGTCTAAAGGTATATAAAAAAATCATTATACGTATACATTAGACGGCGCTTTAGAAAGCGCTGTCTAAAGTTCCCCTTTATAGAGCGCTTTTGAAGATAAAAGCGCTCTCTAAAGTATATGAAAAAATTCTTTAAAATTTTAAACGTATACATTAGACAGCGCTTTTAAAAGCACTGTCTAAAGTCCCCTTTTAGAGAGCGTTTTTTCATAAATAAAAAAGCGTTGTCTTTACCTACGACAGCGCAGGCTTAGACAGCGCTTTTAAGCGCTGTCATACGCCAAAAAAAGCGCTCTCTTTTCCCTTGTTTGGCGTAGTGAAACTTGGGTGGTGTATTAAGAAATGCTCAAAAATATTAATATCATTCATCATAAATGGAAAAAAAAAAAGGAAGACACAAATTAAAGAACACAGATAAACAATCTACCATCACAGATATTTATTCTACTCTCTAATTAAAAAGTACCTCCTAAATAAAACTCAAATTACATTATATTGAAAAGAAGAAAAAAAACTGAATTGCAAAGAAAATTAATAATCTATTTCTTTTCTTTTGTTTGATTTGATTTGCTATCAAAGCTGAGACTAAGCTCTAAGTTTACCTTAGTCTCAACGACTTCATTCGGCTCAATCTGATTCATTGATGAAGCCTCAATAGTTTTCCCATTAGTATTTTTCATAAGTGATTTCAAAAGTGTTTTTGAGTCAACAAAATCAACTTGTGGTTTGGATTTGAAAACTTGTTTTCTCTTGAATTGAGTTTTCTTTTTGATGGCCATGTTGGTGCCTTTTGCCACATGATGTATATCATATGTTGTTGGAACTGGAAGGACATAATTTTTAGCCGTGAATGTAGTTGATGATATCTTTTCATCAACAGCTATAACTTCATTAACGTTTGATCTAGTTAGCACAGCTTCAACTGCAGCTTCACATTGGCTCCATTCTCCTGTCCAAAATAAACCAAGTGCTCCATATGTTGGATTTACCAATCTACCTGAAGCCTCATACAAAAGCGATCTAAACACAGCTGCAAAATTGTTCCAAAAAGTTACAAAATAATTAATTAAAATATTACTATATGTTAAAAATATATATAAATTTGAATTGATGTATAATTTATGAAAAGATTTTATGATAGATTCAAAATTAAATTGTGATATGAAAGCACAATTATGATTGTATCAATGCACTAATCTAAAGGAATCAATCTTACCATCCACTATTGGAGGCTCATTTAAATACAAAATAAAGCTCTATTAGGACTAACCTTATATATAAATTATTTGCACCTAACGAAATTCAAAATCTGAGACTTTGAGAAGAACACAATCTTAAATCTCAAACTTTTATCAACATGACAACTCTTAGAAATAGTTAGGTAGATACCTGGAGCATTTTGATTTGAAGCATTGGCGAGGAGGTTGAGCAAGCCGGTTCGGCCAAAGAATTTTGCAAGGAAGAGGGTGGCATTGCCTTGATATTCAGGGGAACTTATCCACTCAAGGCAAGGCTTGATGATGCAGTCTTCACTACAACCTCTGTGAAGAACCCGACAACCATTGCAACTCAGTTTCATAGTGATTTGATGATGGGAAAATATGAATGCTATAGGAACTATCTTGTGGTGGTATTTATTATTCTATTAATCTAGGTAATTGGTAAAGGTAATTGATAGGCTTGGTAATTAGGACATTAATTTTGTAAAAATATTGGACTATTTTAAACCTAATTGGCAGGCTTGAAGTGTGTTGGTTAAAGTTACGTTAATAATAAAAATGAGAGAGTAGAAATATGTTATTTCTCTTGAGATTAAATAAAACAAAATTCAAACTCCATAAAATAAGAAAGTACTCCACTTTGTTTCCTTTGAATTTGATTAAATATTTGTCTTGATTTTTTTTCCTTTGTGAGATAATTTATTAACTACATACCATGGGCAAGTCCATTGTTTTTGTTGTGGTTTTTCATGATATACTTTTTACCCATTATATATAGAATAAATATCAAGTGTTTTTAAAGTTTTTTTTTTGTGAGTTTGGATGAGAGAATTTATATTCATTCGCTGGAAATGATAAAAAGAAAAGGATTATATTATTCCGAATAAATTATAAGTAAAATTAATTTGCATAAACATGAATTTGAAAATATTTACTACTAGTTGTTTTACATAAGTTGGACGTTAGTTGTTTTTGGAATCTCATTTTATTTGACCAAAAATAAAAAGTATGGGAGAAAAAGTAAAAGGTGATCCACAATTAATAAAAGTATACTTTATAAGAGATATAATAAATATTTTATTTTTTAAAGTTTGATTGTTTATAAATTTAATGAAATCACCTTACAAAAATCAATATTATGTGGCACATGTAGTAAGAGATATGATAAAATTTTGGTTCTTTTCAAATTTAATTCTTAACTATTAACTGATATATATATATATATATATATATATATATATATATATATATATATATATATATATATATGAAAAATGTTATGTATTGGTTAGTAATAAGCAAAACTAGATTGGGACTCGCGCAGATGCAAATTAGTTTTAATTTATTTAATATTGAATTTTAATTATTTTATGATTAATTTTTGTTTTTTTTAATAAATATTTAATATATCATCAATGGTTTATATAAAAAATTTGATAATATAAAAATAATGGTTACCAATACAAATTAGTTTTAATTTATTCTATGTTGAGTTTTAATTATTTTATGATTAAGTTTTATTTTTTATTTGTTAAATTTCTATTTTATTTTAAAGAATTATATTAAAAAATAGTGTAGTAAGAATTTATATGATATTATAGTGAGAATTCAATAGATACAATAGTTGGTGAAATTCACTTCATATGTATTTTATAGAATTACATTAAAAAAATAGTGTAATGAAAGATAGGTTGGGTATGTCCAACTAATACTTTCTAAAATTTTTATTTATTTTTTGTTTTTTTGTTCATCTTGGTCAATATGTCTTCATTTATTTATTTCATATTTTATTGTTTTGAAATTGTTAAAGTAAAACTTAAAATTTTATTATATACAACTATAATAAAAAAAATATTGTAGTGAAAATTTATTTAATATTTTTAATGATTTGTGAATAGTTGATACATAAACCAGTACATAATTATTTTAATTTTATTAGAAAAGAATAATTGCAAGACAAATATAAATAATATTCTTTTAGATTTATAAAAATAACACATTTTTGTCTTTGCTAGGGTTCAAATGCATGATTTTTAATAGAGAATAAATGTGTCACATAGGTATTTAGATGATGCAACACAAAATAGTTGAGGTGGCATCAACTTTAAAAATTTATTTTAATATATATATATATATATATATATATATATATATATATATATATATATATATATATATATATATATATATATATATATATATAATAGACTAATTAAAATTAAAATTCACTTAAAAAATAATGTAATGTTTGATAATTAAATGAAGGATACTAATTATACCAACAACACAATAGATTACGAGAGTATTCACCTCTTTCTAATTATTCTCTTTAATCTTATTTAAAATTTAAATTATAATTTTAATTCTTTTGTCAACTATATTTTTTTATAGCAACTTCATTTATTATAAAAAAATATTATTCGGATTTTAAATATATAAAAAGAACATGTATTTTATCTAAATGCGAGCTAAGTACATGCATATTTTTTTTCTAGAAGATAAACAGCGGCTTTGAATAGTTAATATAATATTAATAAAATAATATTAATTTTTAAATTTATTTAAAATTTTTAAATTATATGCTTAATTAAATATAAGATATTTTATGAATATTGAATATATCATATATATATATATATATATATATATATATATATATATATATATATATATATATATATATATATATATATATATATATATATATATATATATATATATATATATATATATTTCACGTTTTAAATTTTTTAAAATATATTTTATAGTCTCATAAATATAATTTAAATAATAAAAGTTTGAAGAGACGTTTGATATGAGAATGCACATATTTAAACTTACAATTCTTTGCTTCCTAGAACATATATTGTGTGAGTTTTCTCATTTCATTTTATTTGCAGCTTATTGAGCTATGCATATGCCTGAGTGAGTTTTTGACAGTGCTAAGAAAATAAATTTTTGTTCAAACATAAATATATGTTATCATCAATTATTGTTCGATACAAAGTTCTTCAACAATATATATATATATATATATATATATATATGTGTGTGTGTGTGTGTATTTTTATTTATATAAAAAATTTATGTCAATATTATGATCAAATTATTTTTTTGTGTGAAAATTTTCCTCATCATAACACTTATATCGACCAAAGGATACAATTTTTCTCAGTGGTTAAGAGTCAATTCATGACATCTTTTGATAATTTATAACAAAAGACACTTATACAAGCTCATTTGCTTTCTTGTTATCATATATTGAGATATGTAAAATTGTAATGTCATATAATATTTTAAATAATTTGGTGGAAATTGTACTGTAACCTACCATTTTGTGGCTGGCACCACACTTGTGTTGTGGTGTGAATTGTTTGAAATTCAATTTTGAATCACCAATAAAAAATATCATTTTCACCTTTATCTCAAATATTATTTAAAATTTAAAGATCATAGTTTTATACTCAATCTCGTTGTTATAACGTTTTTATTTTAATTAGAATGAGTCGTGTCGATATCTTTTGAAATTGTTGTGAATTGATGTCGTCAATATCAGAACAAAGTTATGAGATAAATATTTGAGTTTATTGAACAAATACAAGAAACCCTATTAGGTTTTATAAAAGGGAGAGAAGAAGGAAGAAAAAGAATAGAGAATTGGTTAAATATGTTTTTCTATTCACTTTCTCAATCAGGGTTCAAAGATTACAAGTGAATACCAATAATTAATTAACCCCTCCCACCCTAATTAGAATTTGCACCACACCCAAATATGAGAGACTAGCATGCTATTTATAAGAAAACTAACATACTAACCTAATGGATTTTTACACACATGCCCATTACATAAGCTAACTTAGGGAACAAACTAACTTAAACAATTGGGCTTACAAGCAAGGCCCAATTCAACATACTAACTTAAATTACAAGTTAACCTATTTTGATAGTATGCTCAAACAAACTTTGACTACAAAATACAAAACTCTTGTCGAACCATGAAGCTACCCTTGTCGACACTAAAGTTCGATCCAAATACGAAAAATCTCCACCTTGTAACAAACACTATAATAAGGGAACAAACTAGCTTTTATCATCCATGACTTTTAGCCATTCAGTTTTATCTCAACTCTTCATAACTTCCTTACAGTCTCTAGGTTCTTCGTCCAGAACCTCATTTGCAGAGATTAAGGCATAAGCTATAAGATCTACATAACCAAGTCTCTAAGGTGGTTTGATGAATCTACTCGACCTGTCTATTACCATCAAGTAGTTATTATCAGTCTGCTCATCTTTATCAGTAACTTGAGATTCTTCTTTGACTTCATCTGGGTTATGCAATTCAGCATCATTATGCTTCACCTCAACAGGAATCTCTTCCTGTTCTACCTCTTCTTCAGAGATCTTCGCACTTTGACCAATGTCCTCAGTTTTCTTGAAATCCATCTCATCTTCATTGAAAACTACATCTTGACTTGTGATACACCTCCTGTGACCTGGCTCTAGGAACCACATCCTATAAGCTTTGACTCCTTCTAGGTATCCAAGAAACATACATCTCAGAGCTCTAGGTTCGACCTTGTCTTGCCTAATATGAGCATAGGATAAACAACCAAAAACTCTAAGTCTGTCGAGACTAGGTGGATGTCTCGACCAGACTTCTTCAGGTGTCTTCATTCCCAAGGTTGCCGAGGGACACCTATTTATCGAGTATACTGCAGTCGCAATAACTTTTGCCCAAAACACCTTCTTCAATCTTGCACTTACCAGCATGCACCTCACTCTGTCCAGAATGGTTCGATTAAACCTTTCAGCCAAATGATTTTGTTAGGGAGTCCTTGCCATAGTTTTGTGCCTTGCAATACCATACGCATCACAATAGTTGTCGAAAGCCTCACTGCAAAATTCAAGACCATTGTCAGTCCTCAACCGCTTGACCTTCCTGCCAGTTTGGTTTTTTACCAGAGTCTTCCAACTTTTGAACTTTTCAAAAGTTTCATCTTTAGTCTTCTAGATGAACACCCATAAATTTTTTGAGTAATCATCAACTATGGATAGAAAATACTTTGCACCTGAGTGTGAAAGATTCCTTGCAGGCCCCCAAAGATCAGCATGGATGTAATCAAGGGATCCATATGTTCTTTGTTTACCTTTGTTAAACTTCATTATAATGCATTTACCAAATACAAAAGGTTCACAAAACTCTAGTTTTCGACCCTGTCACCACCTAACAGATTTTTTTTCGATAATTCGATCAGACCTCTTTCACTGACATGGCCAAGTCTCTTGTGACATAGCTCAGTCTTCGACACTGGTTTCAAGGATGCCACATCTGCTGAAGCACTTACAACCTCAACCTCAAGGGTATATAAGCCTTGTTTCTTCACACCTCTCAAGACTTCCTTCGACCCCTTCATTACCCTTAGGATGTTTCGCTCTCCTTTGAAAACATATCCTTTCCTGTCGAATTCACCAAGAGAAATCAAATTCCTATTAAGATCAGGTACATACCTAACATCAGTCAATAGCCTTATTGACTCATCATGGAGCTTGAATCTCATAGATCCAATACCTATAATTTTGCAAGCTTTGTTGTTTCCCAACATCACTGATCCACCATCTTGATCACACAATTCCTCAAACACGTCTTTGTTTAGAGTCATGTGCCAAGTACACCCTGAATCCATAATCCACTCCTTACTAGAGCCGCTACTTGAAACCACTAGAACATCAGATGATTCATAACCATCTTGCACAATGGAAGCATTACCATTATCCTTTCTACCATGATTGTTCAGTCGATCAAGGCATACTTTTCTTGTATGACCCTCCTTATTAAAATGATAACACTTAATAGTAGAAGCATTACCACCATAAGAATTCTGAAGAACCTTACCATTCTTCTCAAACCTACCATCTTTCTTTAAGAACTTCCCCTTAACGGGCAAACCTTCACCAACAGAAGGTGGCTTGTGCTCCTTTCGTTCATTCAAATCCTTAGAGTATAAGGCAGATTGAACATCTTCAAAGGTCAACGACTCTCTTCCATACAAGAGAGTTTCTTTGAAGTGAGCATGAGACTTAGGTAAAGAGCACAATAGCAACAACGCTTGATCTTCATCATCAATCTTGACCTCAATATTTTCAAGATCGAGAATTAACTTGTTGAACATATCCAGCTGCTCAGCCAAGGCTTTGTCTTCACTCATCTTAAATGAATACAAAGTTTGGTTCAGGTAGAGACGATTAACCACTACTACGGAAAACCCATTTAACAACGGCTGGGAAAGGTATGTAATCACGCGTGCACGGGCATTGTTATGTAAAGTGTCGTTGTATATATGATACTTACAATCACGGACCAGTAACCGTTGTATTAAACTGGATAGAGCGCTACCTATCACAACGGTTTATACAAACATCCATTGTGATAAAGTAATTGTCCTATGTTCGATTCTCAGTTGCGCTGTTTTGATATTTATTTTTTTCTGGACAGCGCGCGAGATATTATAACGGTTGTGTAATATAATCGTTGTTAAAGCATGAGATATTATTATGGTTATGATATATAACTGTTGTTACATATTCTGCAAAATTAAGAAAAAGATTACTGATTTTATAATTAATCCTCTTTTTTGACCTGTATTATTGTTCACCATATCACAGCAGAAAATACAAATAACATTTGTGATAAAGTAATCATAATAATGTTAATTGTATCATATTCATAATATCACATAATTGTATCATATTCAATTGTAACAAATATCTTACAATTTATCAGAACAAACAACCTACAGTTTACACATTACATAACATCATATAATTGTATCATATTCAATTGTAACAAATATCTTACAATTTATCAGAACAAACAGCCTACAGTTTACACATTAAAGACCTATGATTTCAAATAATTATACTTGTTAGTAAAAATATTTAGATAATATAACATACAATTAATATATTATGAATAAAGACTAAATTACGTACTTGTTAATTTTCCCATATGCCTTCTTCATGATCGATTTAAATAACGTGCACGACATCTCCATCAACTTCATCATATGAGATAGGGACTTGTGTTGTTTAAGAAGGTGTGGACGGAATATCAAGACTTCCATCACTAAGAGGAATGTGTTTTCCTTGGAGAACGATTGACCATTTCCCCGATATGTCTGATAGGTCGGTAACATAGAAAACTTGTTTTGCTTGAGAAGTCATGATGAATGGTTCGGTCATAAAAAATGCCTTGCCAAGGTCGACCCGTGTGAATCCTAAGTCATCAATGTGTACACTATTACTATTATTGGGAACCCATTTGCATTTAAATAAAGTCACTTTGAAAATAATATAATCAATCTCCCAAATCTCATCAATGACACCATAAAATGCGGTAGTTGCCAATACAGGATTCTTATCTTTCGAACTAGAGAAATACATCGATTCGGATTCAACCATAACCCCCACTATTTTGCATTGTACTACGATCATATTTTGATTTTGTATAAAAGGTATAATGACCAATGTCATATACAGTCCAAGTAATGACACAAAATTTTGGCTTGTACGACAACCATTTAAGTATCTCGGATGCACTACGATCATTAGATACACTTTTATTAAACCATTCTATGAATCTCTTGTTATGCTCTATCAATAACAACTTGTCACTCATTCGGGGATTTTTTTCTCAAAAGTCCTTTGTGAGTATCTATGAAAGGTTGAACTTCATCTATATTATTCAATATATAGAAATGTGCTTGAATAACTACATCCTGAGTCATTAACTTAAAATTTAGACCTTGAATACCTCTTCCGTCTGTGTCAGCATGACGAGAAATTGGAATTCCTATAGAATTTGTGTCCGACAAATAATTTGTACAAAACTCAACTGGTTCTTCTGTGATGTATCTTTCAACAATCGAAGCTTCCGGCAAGTGATGATTCTTTGTATATCCTTTAAAGATCTTCATATGTCGTTCTATTGGATACATCCATCTTAAATAAATTGGACCATAAATTCTGATTTCTCTGACTAGATGAACAAGTAAGTGAACCATAATGTCAAAAAATGATGGAGGAAAATACATCTCCAATTGACACAAGATTATGGCAGCCTCATCTTTTAATTCATCTAATTTTTTGAAATCAAGAACTTTATTACATATGGCATTGAAGAATAAGCACAATCTCATTATAGTTACTCTCACATTTTTTGGTAGGATCCCACGGATAGCCACTGGTAGAAGTTGTTGCATCAATACATGACAATCATGAGATTTTAAACCAATTAACTTGAGATCTTTCATTGATACAAGTTTCTTGATGTTTGATGAGTAATCTTGCGGAAATTTAATACCTTGCAAACACTCGCAGAAAAATTTCTTTTCTTTTTTAGAAAGAGTGTGACATGCTGGAGGTAGATAAGTTCTTTTTCCTTTCTCTATTGGAGCCAATTGTTTTCTTATACCCATCTTCTCCATATCAAGATGGGAAGACTTACTATCTTTAGTCATGCCTGGAATGTTTAGAAGTGTGTCAATCAAACTATCACACATATTTTTCTCCACATGCATCACATCAAGACAATGTCTAACATCAAGACTTGACCAATACGGAAGATCAAAGAAGATAGACCTCTTTTTCCAAATATTTTTCGCAACTTCGCCTTTTTCTTTTTTCCTCTTCCCAAAGACAACATTAATGTGTTCCTGCCGTTGATAAACTTCTTCCCCGGTTAAAGGTTCAGGTGCCTCATCAAAATCTTGCTCTCCATTAAAAGCCTTTCGCAATCTACGATAAGGATGATCGGGTTTTAGAAATTTTCGATGCCCAAGGTAAGCAGTCTTTTTTAAAACTCAAGTTGGTGATAACAAGTATCATCTTCACATATTGGACACGCTCTATGTCCATTGACATTATATCCAGCCAAGTTATCGTAAGCAGGAAAGTCGTTGATTGTGCAAAATAACATTGCACACATCTTAAACTTTTCCCCAGAATATGCATCATCAACTTCAATGCCTTCATCCCACAAGAGTCGTAAATCATCAATTAATGGACTTAGATAGACATCTATGTCGTTACCAGGTTGTCTTGGTCCAAAAATCATCATACTTAACAGTATATACTTGCGCTTCATACTCAACCAAGGAGATAAGTTGTAAATAGTGAGAAGAACAGACCACGAAGTATGATTAGTGCTCAGATTACCAAAGGGGTTTATTCCATCGGTGGCAAGTCCAAGCCTAAGGTTTCTTGGCTCAATTCCAAAATCCGGAAACAACGAATCAATTTTCTTCCATTGCAACAAATCAGCAACATGGCGAATGTTTCCATCACAAGTCATTTCATCTGCATGCCATCTAAGATTCTTTGCATCATTCGAATTAGCAAAAAGTCTCTTAAATCGTGAAATTATTGGCAAGTACCATAACACTTTAGCAGGAGGATGCTTCCTTCTAACATTGTCATAGTCATTGTCATCACCACTGTTGGCCTTCAACTTGTAACGCGACACACTATATTTCGGACATTGATACAAGTCTTCATACTCTTTCCAGTATAATATACAATCATTAGGACAAACATGTATTTTGATATACTCCAGACCCATTGGACACAATATTTCTTGGTCTCATAACAACGATCTGACAATTTGTTATCTTTTGGTAACATTTCCTTTAGCAGTTCAAGTAATTCCTTGAAACTTTTATCCGACCATCCATTTTTTGCCTTCAGATTAAACAACTTTAACACCACCGACAATCGTGTAAAATGTGTGCATCCCTTATATAAAGGGGTGTCTTTATCACTACATAAAGTATCATAAATATGAGCATTCTTAAAAGAATATTCCCCAATATCATGGAACATATCCTCTAGTTGATCTTCCATATATTGAGGACCTCTTACAACGGTTGTTTTGCTTCACCATTGTAAACTATTTTACAATTTATTTTTAAAATAATGGAGTTAAGTCCTATAACAATGGTTGGTTTAATAAACAGTTGTAAAATCATTTACCATTTATTTTATAAATAATGGACTTAAGTGACAAATGCTTAATGTACTCTAAAAAATGGAAAAAGTGTAACTGCTGGGAATCAAAGCTTGCTGCACAATATTTATTACTACGGTATTTTAAAACAATCGTCATTATATATCTGTTTATACGTACGGCTACTTACTGGGCGCGAAAATTTTAACCTATTACAACGGTTTAGATGAATCTGTTGTAAACCTGGCGTTGTTGTTTGCACATTTTGTAGTAGTGAACCAATGATTTCTTCATGTACAAACCTTCAAGTTTCGTCCACACACCCACTGCAGTTTTCTCCTTTGAAACCTGTCGGAGAACCTTATCACTAAGGGTTAATACAATGATATTGTGGGCTTTTTCGACCATCATTGTCTTCTCCTTCTCTGATAGTGCAACGTCCATCTTCTCCTATCCTTTCAACGCTTCTAAAAAACCTTGTTGAACAAGAAGGGCTTGCATCTTCAAGCACCACAAACAGAAATCATTCACACCGATGAATTTCTTAATATCATACTTTATTGGCGAAATCTTCTTCTTCACGCTCACCGCACCAGTTTGTTGTGAATTGATGTCGTCAATAATAGAACAAAGTTATGAGACAAATATTTGAGTTTCTTGAACAAACACAAGAAACCCTATTATATTTTTAAAAAGGGAGAGAAGAAGGAAGAAGAAGAATAGAGAATATGTTAAATCTGTTTTTCTATTCACTTTCTCAATAAGGGTTCAAAGATTACAAGTGAATACCAACAATTATCCCCTCTCACCCTAATTAGGATTTGCACCACACCCAAATATGAGAAACTAGCATGCTATCTATAATATAAGAAAATAAGATGCTCTAGAAATACCATTTTTGCCCTTGCCTTAGAAATTGCAACTTCATCACTTTTGGGGCATTTTGTGTCTAAATAAGATTTTTTCCAACCAAATCACCTTTTCAAATGATATAGTTACCACTTTCTTTGCAATTTTTAAAGCCGTTTATGCTGTCAACTTACTAATTGTTACAAACCAACTAAATCTTTAACATTTTTTACTTTTTCTTTTTTCCCAATGTATCAACTCCATTTGACTCTTCTTCCTTTCTCTTTTTCTCTATCTTTCGGTCCTTTCACTCTTTCTCTCTCACTTACCATTTTCTCTCTGTCTCTCTGTCTCTCTCTGTCTCTCTCTCTCTCTCACTCACACACACACACAAACACACACAAACACACACACACACACACACACACACACACACTCTCCTTCACACACGCACGCACACACACACACACACTCCCTCTCTCTCTCTCTCACTGTTCTTTCTTCTTTTTCTGTCTCTGTTCTTCATCCTCCTTCTTCTTTTTCCCTATTTTTCTTCCTTCTTCCTCTTTTTCCTATAGAAATCAAATAGAAAATTTAAAACATTGATTTATAAATCGTAATGACGATCTTTCGAAAAACAATTTCATATCTGTTATCAACAACATTGCTTTCAAACCCCAAGGCCCATTTGAAATTATGGTTTTAAGTTTTTACATTTAAGCTAATTTTATGTCTCATTTCACCGTTTTTCTGTTTGCCTCATCTGAACCTTCACTATATCGGGATCGGTGGCTCCGTCGTAAGTTCTCTCAATCTCTTTTTTGCTAACCATCATTAGACCTAATTGGGATTTTTTTTGTTGAATTTGATTTTGTAGGAGGATTTGTGCGTTGAAACATTTCCTATTGGAACTGAGGTTTGTTATTGTATTTGAATTTTTTTATTGTTTTATAAGATGATACTAGGTTTGTGTTTTTGTTTTTCTAACTACTGTTTTTGTTATAATGGCAGTGTGACCAATTAGATTCTTTATATGATATCAAGTGGAGTTTCTCAAATCTGGAGGTGAGTATTCTATCTGCTTGGATTTCTGTTGATAATCTGGGAGTATTTGGTCTGCTCGGATTGCTTGGATTTATGTTGATAGTTTGTGTTTGAGTGAAGTCATATGCTTTATTTAATGAAATTGCTAATGAAATTTTGGTTATGTTTTGTTGTCTTTAGAATACATCTTTCTTTTTTTCTTCTTTGTTCTGCATTCATTCAGATTATAGAGTAGTAAGTTACAATGTTGAATGTTTTGTTAGTTATGGATGTTATGTTTGCAGCAACTATTTAGATCTGGTTGTTATGGTTGTTATGTTAGATCTGTAATATTTGTGTTTATATTCTGAATGTTAGATTTGAAATGACTAGGTTTTCAAGGTTGGTTTTGTGTTAATATTTGTGTTAATACCCTGAAATGTTAGATCTGAATGGAATAAGATAATGAAGATGACAAGGTTGGCGGCGGATGCTGATTTTCCTTCTCCTGATTCAGTTTCAAGGTTTGTTTTTACTTCTTTCTATTCCAGAATTTGTTCTTTCTCTGTGTGTATATTGGGATGTGGCTGATTTTTAATGTTTATTTGCATTGGATTGTTTACTGCAACAACATGTTGAACTCCAGTAGCAACGGCAGCAATTTGAACTTCAGCAACACCATCAACAATTTGAACTCCAGCAGTAGCAACAACAACCTCAACAAAAATCTCTTCTAGTAATAGAAAGTTTTGAGTGTAGTGACTATTGTCGATTATTTCTCACATATCCAATATGTTGTTGTCTATTTTGATGATTAGATGAAATATAGTGTTGCATATTTATCTGAGATGTTCACCATCCGATGTTCTGTATTGTAATATATTTAAGTTGTTTAGGTTATTATATATTGGACATGTTGGCAGGAGATAGTAGTATACTTAGAAAAAATTTTGGTAACACATTTCAATTAGATTTACAAAATACATTGCAGAAGCTTCCAAACAACATATTTGAGAGTAGCGTATTGGTTTGATTTGTTGATTTTTTATTTTGAAGTTTGCATATTGTTAATCATGTTGTTAAAAGCATAAAGCGGATGAATCTAAAGCGTAAAGAGGAAGCCAAAAACCACGCACTTCAGAACATTCTTTTTTCCATGCTTCAGGTTTGTGAATATTTAGTTCTTAAGAAATTTGTTTAGTAAACTATTTGTTACCATGGTGTTTTCTTTTCTAGCTGTTAGATTTTGATTAAAATCAGATAAAGCACAAAATTTGTTAATCTTAACACACATTTCTAAGTTAGTGAATGGCTTTGTATTATTTGAATAGGATGAGGATGAAGGTCAGGCCAAGAGGGTGCTTGTGACTCTCTATGACCTTCACAAAAGACAAATATGGTTTGATGAGAGAACAACAAATGCAACTTGCACTGCTTCCTTCCATTCATCGTCAAAGTTTGTTTTATTTTGTCCTCTATATTCTATTGTGATTTTTTATAATTAAAGGGATAATTGTTACAATTTTTCATGTTTTTTTTCAGAATCTTGATAGCAACATTATGTTTTCTACTTGATTATGAGAAGATTGAAAACTACCACGACAGTGCTGACTAAGACAGTGATGAGGAATCGACCGTAACACCTCAAGTTATGCTTACAAGGGAGACAATTTACAAGGTGAGATCGTCTGATAAACATTGAAGTTGAATTAACACTGTTATTATTTTAATCTTTAGCTAAATTAGCTTTCATATAATCACATATCTGTTTTCCAAACCCAAACAAAATGATATATATATATATATATATATATATATATATATAAGTTGATATGATTGATATTGGCATTGATTATCTCATGATATATTTAGGAATTGTGAAGAGGGTGGGTTGAGGGGTCCATAATGGTGTGGAAAGGTAATAAATGTTCATAAATTATAAATAATGCAAGAAAGATCCGATCTTGCAATCTAATTAAGATAAAAATATCTAATTCATTATTAAAAATATGCCTTAACATGCCACAATGAATAGAATACTTGGCACACAATCATGTCTGAGAGAATATGAGATCCATACCAGTTAGCCAAAATTTTTAAGGAACACCCTAGCAGGATTTTAAAAAATAGACTGGGACAAAACGGTTTTGGTAAGTGCCGCTAGGGGTGGAAATAGGCTAGGCTAGGCTAGGCTTTATAAGGCTTGGGCCTGGCCTACGATAAACTTAAAAGGCCTGAGCCTGACCTATGGTCTATTATAGGCTCTTTTTTTTGGCTTGGCCTGACCTTTTTAAAAGTCTGGCCTAGCCTGAAAGCCTATTTACAAGCCTTATTCTCATTATGGTTCTCAATTATTCCATATTACTTAAAAAGCTTTATAGGCTGACCTATATATACATATAAAGACCGGCCTATTTAGCCTTTGTTCTAATATACATGCATATATAAGTCAATATATGTATCATTTTTTCTAATATATATGCATATATAGAACAACCTATTTAACATATTTTTAATATATAATAAAATATAGGCCGGCCTATAAGGCTTCATAGGCTTTTTTAATAGCCTAAGCCTGACCTATTTAATTAAATAGGCTTTTAAAAAAGCCTAAGCTTGACCTTTTTATTAAAAAAGTCTGGCCTGACCTGACCTTAAGTAGGCTAGGCTATAGGCTCCTGTAGGCCGGCCTGGCCTATTCCCACCCCTAAGTGCCGCAACAAGCTCATAATGTTAGTCTTTCTTTATTTGGTTGTGTATCCTTCCCATTTATTCCTTAATTTATTAGTCATATTTAATGCTATACTTAATATTTTTTATATCTTCTTTTGCAGCCAATAGGTTTGGGAAAAATTACAATGTTAATCAATGTGTGGAAGAAAGATTCTTCTGAATTTATCACAATGAAAATGATGTATGATTCATGTTCTAAGGGGAAGAGATTTGATTAGTTCTTCTAAAACAGAACGGAACTTGATTATGGATCAACATGTGATGTGAATCTTAACAACCATGTATGCAAATGTATTAAATGGTTGATGCTTATGTGACAAATAGAATTAAGAAAGAAATCATGTATATCCAATTGTTTATTTATTTATTTACATGTGGAGTGTATTTAATAAATATTAAACATGATCGGTTACATTCAATTTGGCGTATATTTTATTAGAGAATAATTTGAAAATAATGATATAAGATTCGAAAAATTAATTAAAAAGAAAGAAAATATTTTCATATTTTTTTTTATATTGTGTATCATTTTTTATTTATTGAAATGAAGTATGTATCTTTTCATATATGTTATATGTCACTCAAATGTATTTTATAAAATTTAGTTTCTTATATGATCAAATCCAGATGTGAAGTTGCTGATTGTTTAAATCAATTTATATTTAATATTTAAATCAATTTTACTATCATTGATAACATACCCATCTTGCGTCTCATTCAATTCTTATATTCAAAGTTGGGCTTTGCTTATATTCTATTTGATGAAATGCTCCAATGCTGAAAAACTTTTACTTTTACTCAAACACAATATTTTTCTTTAAAAACGGAGAACAATGTCATAAATAAACAAGTACCACAATTTTTATCCAAAAAAAATATAGTCAATGCTAAGTACATACATTGAATTTTTATTAATTTAGGTTATGTTTTGATAAACAACTTAAACAAGAATAAGCAAACCCAAATAGGCTTTTAAATAAGCTCTCTAATATTATTATCTAATTTTCTGCAACTCTAGAAATGCCTCTGTATTGCTACTATTCACGTTGATAATATTTATCAGTATTTTTTTGTAGTAATTAATACTTATATTACTATATCTTTATAATAACATAACTTGTGCCTATGTTCATTTATCAGTATTTTTTGTAGTAATTTATACCATGTGCCAGACTATTGCTACCGCATTTTTTCATAATTAGGGATGACAATTTGACTCATCCACAATGAGCACCTGCAAAATTATCCACAATGGGTAGGATAAAAACCCGGAAAAATGGGTACGGGCACGAGCTCGAATAATTACCCATAAAAATAAGCAGGGTATGAGCACCTTGATACCCACCCCGCCACATACCCGCATAATATATATTTATGTATTTTAATTTATATTTATATTTTTTAATTTATATTATTATATAAAAATGTATGTCTATAAATTTTAAAAAATTTATCAATGTTAAACCATTACGACTTTAATGTAAGTGTTCGTTTATTTAAACAATAAATTTTTTAAAACTTAAAATGATATGCAATTTTATTATTGATCTATTTATTTTTCATAAGAATGCGGGTAACGGATACGTGTATGGGTCTTTACATACCCATAGGGCACGGGTACGGGTGCTAACTTTGGCACCCAAGCAGGTATGGGTACTGGTACATAGATTTTTTAAAATTGTGGGTATGAGGATGAATACTATAATACTCTGCCCAAACTTTGCCCATTGCCATCCTATTCAGAATTCATAATAATATAGTATGTGCCTATAATTTTTATAGTAATCAATTCCTATATTACTAAATCTTTAAAATTATCTCAATCTCAATTCTCGATGTTATCTTTCAGCCACACATAACATAACCAGTATTATTTCTGTATGAATATAGATGTAATGCTCTGTATAATATATACATAGAATAATACAATACAAGCATTTTTATTTGGTACTGACACCATCATAAGTGCCTAATGGCGTAATTCACATACTTGACCATTTCTAAAACATAAATACAACATATGGCACAAGCTATGGAAACTAGCCAAAAATAAAAATCTAAGATCAATATACAATATCCTCAATTGTATACAACAAATACACAGCGGAATAAGCTCAACTAAGTTTCTCTTGAAACATCCAAGCCTAGCTCCACTTGTAAATCAAACCTGTACTCAAAACCTGAAAATAATCAACAATAGTGGGGTGAGATACATCAAATCTCAGTGAGTTCCCTATCTTATAGATTCTCTCGGCTCTACAAGGTTCTATCAATCCTAACTCAAGTCAATGGGAACGGAAAAGACCTTGAGTATATATTCTCACAATTTCACAACCTCACAATATATGGAAACATGTCATGAGTCTGTTAACTCATAAATATGTCTTGAGCTTGTTAACTCAAGAATCTCACTAATCGATAACCGTACCAAGGCATCCCCTTTTCCCGTCCGCTTCTACGTCTAGAAGTCAACCCGAGTCATGGATCCTTGTAGTTACTTGGCATACGAAATGGATTCGGGAACACCGGCCTGTTAACCGTGAACCGTCACTTCACATGGCATGTTAACCATCGCAAGTGTCTACCATAGCATAGGCTCCATTCATACTAAACATGGGAATCAAACCTGCCAAGTAATTGTGCCTGCACTTCAGAGGAGCTCGAGACTCGTGAAGGCCTCTCAAGGGCAACTCAAAAGAAAATGGTTACGATTACGTGATCATATACACAATCGTGATTGTATTCGACAATCACAAGGCCATTTTTTGCCTTAAGGCCTCTCTTGCCTTTTCTCAAAACCACAATGGTTTACACACATGTTCCATACTAGTGTTTCACTCTTTCTATATAATTTGGAAATGGACACACGCCTCAGCCTCTTCTGCACGAGCGTTGTCATTAAGTTATCTACTCTAGGCTAGAACTCGTCAATGAATGCACGAGCGTCGCCATCCAGAGTTTCTATCACAATTCTAATCACAACCTAGAATTATACCATTTTGTTTTGGGGTAAAGTTTTCTCACTTTTCCTAATTCATATTTTAAACATGCATATTTATTTCATTCATAATTTACAATTAGATAGACATGGTATAATCACAATTATTACAAGTAAACACATATAATAGCATAATATGTCAAACATAACCACATAGTAGTTCGCACACATTTTTAAGGCATACAAGCCACTACTATCCTCTACTAAACATCCTTGGTTAAAATCACGGTCTCACATTACCATATCATAGCACGTCACATAAAACGTCACTTTCGGTTCCCTCCGATTCATTTAATCGGGTATTGAAATCAATACTTTTCACTTTTATCCCGTAGGATATTTCCACAGCTTTACATCGGCTATAATTATGCCTCGATCGGATTTACGATCCAAAAGATATAGATTTCAACATATCACAAAACATTGTTATCATTCAAATGCCACTAATTAATTAATCCCACCTAATACACGATATTTTCACTTTTTATTGGGTAGAGGGTTGTCATGGCTTTCTAACGGTACCAACAACGCTTCAATCCGAGTTATGGATCAAAAGTTATGGATTTTTAAAGAAAACAAAATTATTGAAAATTCCCAGGAGTGCCCGGCGCTACAATTTTCTGCCCGGCGGTGCCCCCTTCGCCTGTGCTTCACCCGGCGAAGTAGCTGCATAAAATCCCATGCCAAAACCCAAAAGTTACATAATCAAAACTTGCTGCGCCTCTTGACCATCGCCCGACGGAGCAGCGGCGCAACTTCTGCGTCGCCCGGCGCTCAAACTGTAACACCCCACTTTCCCATTTATGAAAAAATACACATAATTCTATGAAATAATCAGAGTTTTGCACCAACAATAAAGTAGGATGCCACATTTATAAAACCAACATCAAAACTCCTTTTATTAAATGAAATAAACAGCGGAAATAATTTATTTATTCATTTCACGACCACATGCCAACAACTTAGAAAATCCCACATAAAATCGTGGTTCACCATAAATTCATCGAAAATAAGATACGTAACAAAATGAAAGAATAACAAATAACGAATGATTTAAAATCCCCAAAATATCTCGTGTTACGTATCAGAGCGACTCCTACGACTCGAACAAGCAACACGCACTCCAGCAACCTAAGTACCTGGATTATCTGTACTTCCGAAGAAGCACAGCCACAACAACAACAAAGGGGTAAGAACTACATTCAATATAAAAAGGTGAATAATACATATAAGAGGTAGCATCTCACACAAATCAACAACATGCCATCACGACCTACTGTCATACCCAATCATCATCAATCAACAAATAACAAATGTAATGCGACACGACACGGACACAATGCATGTGGTACCAACAACACGGTTCATTCAATCGAACCCAGATAGATCACATACACCTCTACTTGGCAATGATCTATCCCCACCATTCTCCATATCGGAGTACGGATGAATCACATACACTCCTCCTAAGCAATGATTCATCCCACCATCACCATGATATGCATGACACAGAATGCATATTAAGACACATGTATTATAACATAGATACATCCTCACGATCCTCCTGATCACACCATCAAACATACTATCATCATCCAACACCATAAGATTATTTCACATCACCTAACCCACTTAATTATTAATTAATCCTCCAAAAATTATTAAATTAATTAATTTCATAACCATTGTTACATCCCTCAACATCTGGCATCTACCCTCAACCTATCAATCCAAGAGAAACCAATTCCGATGCGAAAACGGGAAAGAAATCGCAAAACGGGGAATTTCTGCACTCACGATGTCCATACGCGTATTGACCTGGGTCATACGCGTAATGACCAGCTCCCTCGCCCTTCCTGCGCGTACCAGACGCGTAAGGCGTCCTGCCTCGCCCCACCATACGCGTACTAACCAGCTTCATACGCGTATGGGCAGAGACCCATTTTCCTCCAAAATTCAACTTCCAGATCTGCTTACGCGTACGGCTACTCCCATACGCGTATTGCCTTGCCACCATACGCGTACCCTTACGCGTATGGGCAGAGGGCCGTGCCAATTCCTCCTCATGGCCTCTCCTTACGTGTAATGACTCGTTCTCCTGCCAGCCTTACGCGTATCAACACCCCTCGTACGCGTATGGCCAGATCCATTACGCAATTTACCATTTTCCACACCAGACTATGTTCTGCTACGAATTCCACTAGTTTTCACTCCAAACCAGTCCTAAAATTGATTCTACATTGATTTTAGGTCCTATTGTTCATCTTATCTCTTGCACTTATTATTACTAATCAAGAATTACATGTCTTTGGGGTAATTTCCTCTCCCTAAGTTGTACCAAAATTAGGGTCTACAACAGTCAAGATCAAACAGCATCAACAACATCAATATATCAACAATTCGACAGTTTAAAAACACGAATTTCAACACAGATTCACAAGTATACACCTCAATCATACAACAACATATAATCAAATAATTTCTTACGGGGTTAAGGACTCCCCACTACCCTTATACGATCAATTCACCAAATATTAAACAATTCTCCCCCCTTACCTCGAATTTGTTCAGAAATCTGCAAAGGAATTGAGAAGAAAATTTGCCCTAGCCCCTGTTCTTCCTCTTCTTAGCTTTTTCTCCTTCTATCTCTAAAAATTCTGATTATGCTAAATCCCTACCAATTTTCACTAATTAATCTCTAATTACCAAACTGCCCTCACTAATTCTATTATCCCATTATTTACTTAATTATATCAGGTTTTATTTTACTAAATAATAATAATAATAACCATAATAATAATAATAATAATAATAATTCCCCATTACTAACATTACCCTTTACGCACTCAGACATACACCCCAAACACGTCCAATAATTAAAATAAAACCAGACGATTAAATAATTAAAAATGGGGTGTTACAACTCTCCCCCACTTAAATTATTTTCGTCCTCGAAAATGTACCTGATGGAAACAGTTCTGGATACGATTCCCGCATCCTGCTCTCCAATTCCCAGGCCACACTTCTGCCAGCAGCTCCTCCCCAAGCTACTCTCACCAGAGGTATCTCCTTTCCTCTGAGTTGCTTCATCTTGCGATCCTCGATCCTTAAAGACATCGTCTCCACTGTAAGATTCTCCCTGATTTGCACTTCATCCCTCTGAATAACATGAAACGGATCTGAAACATACTTCCGAAGTTGCGACACGTGAAACACATCATGCAAGTTTAAAAGTTCCGATGGCAACGCCACTCTGTAAGCAACTGCACCAACTCTCTGCAAGATCTGATACGGTCCAATAAACTTAGGATCCAACTTCTTAGATTTCAAAGCACGACCCACACTAGTCACTGGGTTAACTCTCAGGAACACATTATCACCTTCACTGAATTCCAATTCTTTCTTCCGATTATCATGATAACTTTTCTGCCTACTCTGAGTCGCCTTCATCTTTTCACGGATCATTTGAATCGTCTCAGTAATCTGTTGTACAATTTCGGGTCCAAGCACCACATTCTCACCTGTTTCATACCAATACAGAGGTGTCCTACACCTCCTACCATACAAAGCTTCGAAAGGAGCCATTCCAATGCTAGAGTGGCGACTGTTATTATACGTGAACTCAATCAGTGGCAAATGAGTATCCCAGGCACCACCTTTTTCTAATACACATGCTCTCAGCAAATCCTCCAACGACTGAATAGTCCTCTCTGACTGACCGTCGGTCTGTGGATGATAAGCCGAGCTCAACTTCAACTTAGAACCCAAGACTTCCTGCAGACTCCTCCAAAATTCTGAAGTAAACCTCGGATCTCTATCCGACACTATGCTCGACGGAACACCATGTAAATTCACAATTATCCTGATATAAATTTCCTCCAGCTTCGACAACGGAAAACTGATGTTAATTGTTATAAAATATGCGGACTTCGTAAGTCGATCCACCACTACCCAAATAGCATCAAGGCCCCTCGCCGTATTCGGAAAACCAGTCACAAAATCCATAGCAATACTGTCCCATTTCCATTCAGGAATCTCTAACGGTTACATCAATCCCGAAGGCTTCTGGTGCTCTACTTTTGACTTCTGACATGTCAAACAAGCGTAGACAAACTGGGCTATGTCCCTCTTTATACCGGACCACCAAAACAACTTCTTCAAATCATGGTACTTTCTTCTAAGATTGCTTTCTTTAATTCCACATTATCCGGCACACAAATCCTGCCCCGGAATCTCAACACACCAACATTATCCACTTTAAAGTCACTATCAGGATCATCTCCTCCTGTAGGCATCAAGTCCACTAATTTCACATCCAGTTTCTGATTTTCCTTAATTACATCCAAAAAGTCATTATTCACCTTCAGCATACCCAATCTAATACTTTCCGGTGTAGTTTCATAAACCATACTCAAATCTCTGAACTGTTCAATCAATTCCATTTCTTTCACCATTAACGCAGACATGTGGATTGTCTTCCGACTCAGAGCATCTGCCACAACATTAGCTTTTCCCGGACGGTAACTCAAATTGAAATCATAATCTTTCAAGAACTCTAACCATCTTCTCTGCCTCATATTCAACTCCTTCTGATCGAATAAATACTTCAGACTCTTGTGATCACTGAATACTTCAAATCTTGATCCATAAAAATAATGTCTCCAGATTTTTAACACGAACACCACTGCAGCTAATTCCAGATCATGAGTAGGATAGTTTCTCTCATGCACCCTCAACTGTCTTGAAGCATAAGCCACTACCTTGCCACCTTGCATCAACACACCGCCTAATCCCATCTTAGACGCATCACAATACACTACGAAAGAATCATTTGGACTTGGTAAAATTAACACTGGTGTTGTAGTTAATTTCTTCTTCAGTTCCTCAAAACTCTCCTCACAGGCAGTATCCCAGACAAAAGCTTGATTCTTCCTGGTCAACTGAGTCAATGGCAACGCCAATTTAGAAAACCCTTCAATGAATCTTCTATAGTAACCTGCCAAACCCAAAAAGCTTCTAATCTCTGTTGCGGTCTTCGGAGTTTCCCACTGAAGTACTGCACTTACTTTAGAGGGATCCACCGCTATACCATCACCAGAAATCACATGACCCAAGAAACTCACAGTCTTCAACCAGAATTCACATTTCGAGAACTTTGCAAACAGTTTATTATCTTTCAACACCTGCAATGCAATTCTCAAGTGACCTGCATGCTCTTCGTCAGACTTAGAATAAATCAGTATATCATCAATAAATACCACAATAAACTGATCTAGATAAGAATGGAAAATACGATTCATATATTCCATAAATACACCCAGCGCATTAGACACTCCGAAAGGCATGACTGCATATTCGTAATGTCCATAGCGAGTTCTGAAAGCAGTCTTCTGAATATCACCTTCCTTTACTCTAATCTGATGGTAACCTGACCTCAGATCAATTTTGCTGAAAACACGAGCCCTACCAGCTGATCCATCAAGTCATCAATCCTCGGGAGTGGATACTTATTCTTAATGGTCACTTTATTCAATTGAAGGTAATCAATGCACAGACGCATACTACCATCCGTCTTTTTCACCAACAACACTGGAGCTCCCCACGGCGATACACTTAGTCTAATAAACTTCTTATCGAGCAATTCTCTGACCTGAGATTTCAACTCTGCCAATTCTGATGCAGACATCATGTACGGTGCCATAGAGATAGGTCTGGTACCCGGTACAAGATCAATAGTGAATTCAACTTCCCTTGTCGGAGGCAATTCTGTGATGTCATC
The DNA here is from genome assembly GCA_022829125.1 of Lathyrus tuberosus. Lineage (NCBI taxonomy): Eukaryota > Viridiplantae > Streptophyta > Magnoliopsida > Fabales > Fabaceae > Lathyrus > Lathyrus tuberosus. Next base: position 6,977,695 of record JALAZF010000239.1, on the reverse strand, counting down.
TGGAAACACTTCAGGAAATTCATTCACTACTGGTAATTCATTAACTGAAGCCTTGCCTTCAACAGATAACGAGGAAAACACTGCAAACAGCTTCGTTTCATCCTCCAATAACTCCCTCAACTCCTTGCTAGATAGCGAATCTGCTAATGCTTCCTCTTCAGGAGTAAGAAACAGTAACGTCTTCCTGAAGCAATCAATATACACCCGGTTGAACTCCAACCAGTTCATTCCCAAAATAACATCAAGATCACCGAGTGGCAAACAAATCAAGTCCACTCTGAAATCTCTACCAAACATGGTCAGCGGACACTTCAAACACACCAAAGAAGTAACCACGGAACCAATAGATGGAGTTTCAATCGTCATCCTCTGCTCTAGAGTAGATGGCACAATCCCTAATCTCTTCACACAGTCAACAGAAATAAACGAGTGTGTTGCACCTGTGTCAATGATAGCAATCAAAGGAACATCATTAATAAAGCAAGTACCTTTGACGGAACGCTCCTCCTCAGCGAATTGGGCTCCCACCAAGGCAAACACTTTCCCACCAGTTTGAGACGCCTGAGACTTCTTCGGCTTCTCACAGTGAGTGCTGATGTGACCCTTCTCTCCACAATTATAACAAGTAGGCATAGTGGCTCTGCAATCAGCGATAACATGACCTTCTTTGCCACACTTGAAACACTTCTTCACCTCATTCTGATGGTTGTTAGCACGGTGACCCGCGCCACCACATCTGAAGCACTTGAGAGTATCAACACCTGCTCCCTTCTCCTTTGGTTTCTTTCCCACATCAGTTTTCTGTTTCTCCTTATCAACTGGAGCACTGTAAGGAGTACCTCCAAATCTCTGCTTACCCTTCTTCTCATTCACAGCTTTGTAATGAGCAATTCTGGCCCTGTTGTCATTATCATAGATTCTGCTTCTGCTTACCAGCTCTGGATAGTTTCTTATCTTCTGGCAAGCAATACCCAACATCAATATATCAACAATTCGACAGTTCAACAACACGAATTTCAACACAGATTCACAAGTATACACCTCAATCATACAACAACATATAATCAAATAATTTCTTACAGGGTTAAGGACTCCCCACTACCCTTATACGATCAATTCACCAAATATTAAACAATTCTCCCCCCTTACCTCGAATTTGTTCAGAAATCTGCAAAGGAATTGAGAAGAAAACTTGCCCTAGCCCTTGTTCTTCCTCTTCTTAGCTTTTTCTCCTTCTATCTCTAAAAATTCTGATTATGCCAAATCCCTACCAATTTTCACTAATTAATCTCTAATTACCAAACTGCCCCACTAATTCTATTATCCCATTATTTACTTAATTATATCAGGTTTTATTTTACTAAATAATAATAATAATAATAATAATAATAATAATAATAATAATAATTCCCCATTACTAACATTACCCCCTACGCACTCAGACATACACCCCGAACACGACCAATAATTAAAATAAAACCAGACGATTAAATAATTAAAAATGGGGTGTTACACAAACCACCGCCCGACGCTTCGTATCAGATGCAGAATTTCTATGCTGCATTTTTAGGGTTCCAACCACCCACAAAATCCATCCTTTCCACACCCAATCGTTTCCAAACACCAAAACAAGTCTTATCAATTGATCATATGCATATTACGACTACTCTACGCAATTTATATCTAATTTCATTTGTTAGATTTGTCTGTTTAATCATTTTCTCTCAAATCTAACCTAAGTTCAAAACTTATATTTCTAGAACTTAGAGTGTCTAACTAGAACCCACCTGATAATCGAAGAGGAGGTTGAAGAAGATGAAGAACAATTGGTGATGATCCTAGCTTTCTTCCCTCTTTTCCATTTTCTCTTCTTCACTTTCTCTCCTTCACTTCCTTTCCTCTTCTTCTTACTATCTTTCTTTTTCTTTTCTTTCTCTTATATATATATAATCCTTATTATATAATATAATTCAACGGGGTAAAATATCTCCAATTGATATTTTATTCGTCCAACACCAATTGATCAATTATTCGAGTTATCTTAATATACTCTCTTGAACTAATAATTATTAATCTGTCTCTTTCATAAAATAATTGATCTCCTTAGAGTTCACCAGTTGCTCTATTGATACCACTTAACAATACTTAGAGCACTTAAAGGATTCCACTAATCCAATTAATCAAAGATAGAGCACATCGATATTCATCTGATCTCCTCTAATATCCAATTGAGCATTTAAATAATACGGGGTATTACAATAGAATAGTTTGTTTGTCAAAATTATTTATGTAGTGTTTTATTCTATTTTAATTAAGCTTCTCACAATAGTACTTTTCCGTCTAAGTTCTAACTCCTCTCTATTCATTCATTCTAATTTGTTGAATGAAATTAATAGCACTCGTCTAAAAAATAATTACCTACAGGTTTGAAATTGCAAATCTTGGATACTATCATAAAATAAAACTAACATTATGATTGGATTTTAAAACATTTAATTCAATTGATTATTTTAGAGAGAATTTAAAATTGGAAAATATATATTTCTCTAATATTTGCGTGTAATAATTGCTGGAAAATTGATCTAATTATGAAATATATATATATATATATATATATATATATATATATATATATATATATATATATATATATATATATATATATATATATATATATATATATATATATATATATATATATATATATATATATATATATCTATATTGTCGCGGCCGGCAAAAATATCGAGTCGCCACCATATTTTTTAAGGAAAATAATGATAAACCTAAAAATCTTTAATCCCAAGGGCAGAGATTCCTAAGGTTCGGGAGTCGGTTAAGTGAGGGGAAGGTGTTAGGCACCCTTCACTTCTATTGTACTCAATGGGATCCTCCTTATATTTTAGGGTATGCTTGTTTGTTTGTCTAAATTATTCATTTACAAAAAAATCCTAAGTTTTTTATAATTGTACTCGCTAGGGTTTACAACCCTATGCCTACGTACCTTCAATTTTGAAGGATCAGAGTACCCGTAGTCCATCTCCCTTATTCCTACCCGCTAATCCTATTCCTAACCTTAATCCCAAACTTAATCCACTATTTATACTCTTGGATAAAGAGTTTTATCCCCACATCTATTGTTTATACTCCTAGATAAGGAGTTCTATCCCTTTATCTATATTTATACTCCTAGATAAGGAGTTCTATCCCTTAATCTATATTTATACTCCTAGATAAGGAGTTCTATCCCTTAATCTATATTTATACTCCTAGATAAGGAGTTCTATCCCTTAAATCCCGATCCTTTTATTTATACTCTCGGAGGAAGAGTTTTATCCCTTATCCATTGTTTATACTCTCGGATGGAGAGTTCTATCCCTTATCCATTGTTTATACTCTCGGATGGAGAACTCTATCCCTTGTCCCTTATTTATACTCTCGGACGAAGAGTTCTATCCCTTGTCCCTTATTTATACTCTCGGACGGAGAGTTCCATCCCTTGTCCATTATTTATACTCTCGGACGGAGAGTTCTATCCCTTATCCCTTATTTATACTCTCGGACGGAGAGTTCTATCCCTTGTCCATTATTTATACCATCGGACAGAGAGTTCTATCCCTTGTCCATTATTTATACTCTCGGACGGAGAGTTCTATCCCTTGTCCATTATTTATACTCTCGGACGGAGAGTTCTATCCCTTGTCCATTATTTATACTCTCGGACGGAGAGTTATATCCCTTGTCCATTATTTATACTCTCGGATGGAGAGTTTTATCCCTTATCCATTGTTTATACTCTCGGATAGAGAGTTTTATCCTAAATCCTAATCCCTTGGCCTATGTTTATACTCTTGGAACCTAAGAGTTGTATCCCTAAATCTCACCCCTTATTTAGGCTCTCGGGCCAAGAGCAATATCCCTTGACGGTATATCCAAAAAAAAAATCCCTTTTTATCCTTGTATTAAAACCAAAATGCCATTTTGTGCTAAAGAACATAGCAAAAATAATCCCAAGTCATTCCAGAATAACCCCTAAATTTCTAATGATCCAAGAATAATAATATTTTAACCCCAAAGTTAAATTGAATCTAATTTAACTTGTTTTCATCCCACACCCAAATTTATATATAAAAGAATTTACAAATTCTATTTTGTACAAGTATAAACCACACATTATAAATATATGTAAGTATAGATTTAAAACTCAAACCCAAAATTAACCCAAAACCTAAATAAGATCCCTACACAAAATTAGATTCCTAAATAAAAAACCAATTACCTAATTAAATTAAAGTTATTAATTTAATTAGTACCCTAAACCCCAATTAAAATTATCCTAATCAAATAATTAAATTAAGTTATTAATTTAATTACATATAAAACTCTAAATCACAAGAAATATTAACTTAATTACTCAACTAAATTAAGTAATTAATCTAGTTGATAAAACCCTAATAAAACCTAGTTGAACAATTAAATTAAGTAATTAATTTAATTGTTTAAATTAACCCTAAAACCCTATTTCTTATAAACCCTAAATGTAATTAACCTAATTCCATAATTAAATTAAGTAATTAATTTAATTACTAAAACCCTAAAACCCTCTTTCCTATATCCTAATTAAAATTTAAACTAAATTACTAATTTAATTATGTTAATAATCTAATTAAATAATTAAACAAGGGGGGGTGCCATTTCTACCTGGAAATGTTTGGGCCAACCATTGGGGTTAAAAAGCATTAGGGCGCAAGGCCCAATAGCCACAAGCCCAAAAATCCATGAAAGAATGCAGCCATGAGAGAGTCAACGACTGACTTCCTCTGGGGCGTTGGATGGTGATCATACGGCTGCCCTTCTAATTGATATCCACCCTTGATCTTAAGGTATGTTAATCGTGCGAACGAGATGGAAAGTCAGCGCAGACTCACCATAAGCCATTACACGCAAAATCCCTTGGTTGACTGGATAATCAACCGATCAGAGGGGAAAGGGGACGCCACATGGCATTGATCCCAACCGTTCGTGAGGGACTATAAAACCCACTTTGCTTCAGAAACTCCTCATAATTCATTTCCGCTTCTCTCTCTAAATCCTCCTCTCTCTCACTATCTCCCAATTTTCTCTCGCTTCTCTCTTCTTCCACCCACCGGTATCCCTCCGACCACCATGCGCTGCCTCTACAATGACCCTAAAACCCAGAATTCCGGTTGATATTCTACCGAAAAATTCACCAATTAAGAACCCTAACCCCTAGACTACCCAGAAAACCCATTGTTCTTCAGGGTTCGTAAGAACCCTATGAAGATAAACCCTAACCCTCATGCACCCTAACCTAAACCTAAAAACCCTAACCCCAATGAACCCAGAAACGATCCAGTTCCTTAGGGTTCATGAAGAACCCTAAGAACCCTAACCCTAATCGGCAAGAACCCTAACCCTATTATCAGCCCAAAAACCCTTAAACCCTCAACAGATAACGATCCAACAATCTAAAAGCTAAGTTATTTTCTCATTTACCTTCCTGGCCGTGACACTGGTAGTATTTTATCCTTATTGTCTCTGTTTATTTCCTCTAATCTCCTTCTCCTTTTTTTGCAGGTGAACAAGAACTTCAAGATTCGTCTATGTTCGTCCGTCTCCCCCTCTCCGAGTCTAACCCTTTTCCTCTATTTTCTTTTTCTTTTATAGACTTAAGATTAGGTTTAGGTTTTAAATCAGATTCTTTGTTTTTAGAAAGTTTTGATGTATTTTTTGATCCGATTTGATTTGTTGTAACATTTAGAATTAGGGTTCTATTTTGTACAAATTTTAGATTTGATTGTACTTTTGATTGAAAAATTAATGAGAATGATTCTTTTGTGTTTCCAATCTCTGAGCGCAGATCTAGGGTTTGAGAATGAGGAAGACGATGCCCCACCTTGGTCAACCTTTCTGACCAAACAAATAATAATAATCCAAGAAAAATTAATATAATATAACACTAATAACTATTTAAAACCCCAAAATCTTATTATTAACCTTACATTAAAACACTCTGATTATAATTGAATACCGACCCTCCCTCTAATTATTAATACTAAACCTTAAAGTAGAATTAATCTTAATTTACATGCTACTAATAATTTTTTTTGGATTAATAATGTCCCAATAAGATAAATAATAGTTTTAATTTTAATCCTAACTAAAATTAATCTCAACCTCAAAATAAATAAACCTAATATTTTAACTAAAAGCCTTAAATAATAATTATGTACTAATAATATCACTAATTTAATCCCTAAATAAATATCCTTCTCTTAACTTTAATAAAAAAAAATTCAAACGAAATTAATAGATAAAAATTAAATGACACCAATAATAAAAAGTCCTTAATATTTCTTACTAAAATTAACCCTTTGCCCAAAATAGTATTACTTCAACAATTCCTTAAAAATAAATTGACCCCCAAAAATAAATATAATTCCAAATCCCAAAATTAAACATTAAGAAAAAATAAAATGGGCCTAAAAGGCTACTGATCTCAGTGGTGCAATGACATCTAAATGACACCCCTGATAGCGCAAAAAATTCCTAAAAGACGAAAAATCACCGGTCAAAATTTAGGGTACTACAGCTGCCCCTATTTAATCGTCTTCGAATCAGAAGGATGATGTCGATGAGCCTTCTTCCTTTTGAGGAGGAGACGATTAAATACAAAAAGGACCCTAATTTTGACCGCAGAACCCGATAGGTGCTAAGTTGATATCCTAAAATTCTTGGTAATAAACCTTTGGCGAAATACCCGATTGAACCCCTTAGAACTTTTTAGTGGAACCCCTTGATAACTCCCTTTGATGACAAACCCAATAAACCCTTTTGATAAACTATCTGATGGAACCCCTTAATACTTAAATAAAAACCCCTAACAAAATACCCTGATAAAATCCCTTGGGGAAATCCCTTTGGTAAATCCCTTTGGTAAAACCCCTTGAGTAATAATCCGTACGAAATCCCTAATGGTGATTATGAACCCTATGCATGTATGCATGTCTGCATATATGAGTGCATGTTAGATGCTAGAGCGAGCGACATGATTGGTGCATGACTTGGGCTGACGCCTCTTTTATGATATGCAATGCATGCGTTGGTATGAAATAATACTTTTCATAACGTCCAGACTCCCTGACCCTTGCAACCTTGATAATTGTAGTAAGCCATGATATCCTGTATTCCTGCTTAGCATGCCGTTAAAGAACCTCCCATGTTGGTTAGATTGTAACGTATATTCCTGTCAGTGTATAGACCCTACATCCTGCTTTGGAAGAATATGATCCCTTTGATGATTCCAAAAACCTAAGTAAAAATCCATTTTCCCTTTTTAAAGCTTTTATTTATACCCGATATTTCAATGCATTATTTCACAATTAATCGACACCTTGTAATCAAGCGAAATAATTTAGGAGGCAAAGAAATATATTTGAAAAACAAATTTTATTCAGAATTGGCCAGAAAATGGGCAATGATAAGTAAGGAGGGTAATTCTCATAAGGAGATATTACCGCAAATCAGGAAAAGATGCAAAATGGCAATAAGAAAACAAATTTATTTATGTCCCTATTAAACTTAACACCAGCTACTATCCCTAAGACTCCAAGATCACGACATTTCGCTTCTGAAGATGACGACTGGAATGATCGTTCCCTTCTGAATTCCTGTTACGGGGTGACTTGAGTGTTTTTAGTCATATGCCTTTTGGATATCCCTAACTTTTGCCTGGACCGCTCTTTTTAGTTTTCAATCCATCGGGACGCCCTAATTTTTTCCTGAGTCCCCCTTTAGGGTTTTCGACTTAGCGGGCTTTTATCCTCTTTTTCTAGGCATAGCATTTTTGACCGAATCGGAGTTCACCGGTCGCTGTAAATCCGCTCCATCCATGGTTGTTAACATTAGTGCTCTGCCAGAGGAGGCACTCTTCACGACATATGGCCCTTCACAGGGTGGGGTCCATTTGATGTGGTGGTCTTTATGGATGGGTAACATTTTCTTTAACCCCAAGTCTCCCTCTTCGCGTAGGCGAGGACGAATTTCTTTGTCAAACGCTTTCTTAATTCCCTGTGAGTATAACTGCCCATAGCCACACGTTTCCCTTATACGAGGTTTAGCTGATCGAGCCTAGTTTGCACCCATTCTGCCTTATCCAGTTTAGCTTCCTTTAAGATCCTAGACGATGAATTTTCACCCCACTTGATAGCCCCTCTTTGAAGCCCATATCCTTATGCAAATAGAAGTTTCCATCGAGCTCCAGGTCCAGGTCCTTCATAGGAGTCCGAAGTTTCACAATCCATTGGCTTCTCAAGTATTGTTAAGTACATTATGAGTGGTCTCCTTGGGACTGGTAGCACCAATATAGGTGGCTTTCATTTTGTCATTTATTCCCTTTTCACTGACCATGGACCCTGATATTTTCCAGATCTGATTCCATAGGTACACCCTGTGGGCTTTAGTCGTAACTTGAATTTCCTTAACTGATCCAACAACTTTTGTAAGTTAGTTATGTGATCTTCTTCCTTTTGCAACTTGGTAATCGTATCATCCATATGAACCTCTATCTCCTTATGCCCCACATTACCACAGTCCTTTGATAAGTTACTCCTACGTTCTTTAACCCAACAGGCGTTACCTTGTGACAAAAAGTCGAATTGCTTCTTGACTTCTTCCCTGATCTGGAGGATCATATCTGATCTAGTCTTCCTTAGCTTTTGCTTGATTGGCGTGAATTCTAGTTTGAGTAGTGGTTTGTGCTCGCTGATGCTTGTATCAAGTCCTGGCGTATCTTGGTATGAACATGCAAACACGTCGGAGTATCCTTGCAATACCTCGATCAATCTTTCCTTTATATCCTTATCCAGAGAAGCACGACTTTGACCTCTTTCCTATCTTCCTCAATTCCCATATTGATCACATCCACTGGTTCCTGATGAGGTTGTATTTCCTTGTCCTCTTGCCTCAACAGTCTGGCTAACTCTTCGGGAGGCTCACACTCGTCCTCATCACCCTCTTCCGCTTGGTTAATCGGTAATTCGAAGTCATTTGAGATTATAGCGGTGTCATTTTTAAATTTGCACGGGGAAGAAGATTTTTTTATTATTATCCTTTTTTGGAATGAAGTGCTGGAAACGAAAATATTGAAAGAAGGTATATTGCCATTTTGAACAAAACGGAAAATGAAAGAAAAAAGATCTTGATTGAAAACAAAATGCAATTTTATTGATAGAAATAATCCCATGAAATAAAAGGTGGCCCTACAAAGCTTTGTCCACTTGCCTTGGGCATAGCAAGGGACATATTATTATTTTAAGGAAAAAGTAAATTACTTCGAAACAAAAATCATCTCAGAAATCCCAATAGCTCTCCAATTGTTGGAGTTAGGCATTCTTTTCTTCCTCTTCCATTAAGGCCACATGATCCCAAATTCCAAATCCCGCACCATGGAAATCATCTTTTAATCCTTCATTAGCCGGTTTGTAACCCAGCCCAAACAAATCCTTCTCCTCAGGTACCTCCCACGGTTTGCCCCCGTTTGCTGTGTCTCCCTTATTAATAAGGAATTCATCTTCCATCCCTTCCGTGGTGCTGAATGTTGCCCCAATGTGCCCCAGTAATGCATGATCTCCAAGTTTTGGTCCTTCAAGGTCTACAACACTGACATCATTTTTCTTTGAGTTGTTCTCGGGATACCCCTTATTGTTATGTTGGTCGGAAGAGGACTGCCCAATCTTTCCTGTCTTTAAACTGTTCTCAATCCTCTCTCCAATGATAACCAAGTCAGTGAATCCCGTTGAGACTGCCCCAATCATCCTTTCATAGTATAGTCCTTGCAGAGTTCCCATGAATGTATCTACTAGCTCGCTTTCCCGCAATGGAGGTTGCACACGTGAGGCTAGCTCCCTCCATCTCTGGGCATACTCCTTAAAAGATTCATTCCCTTTTTGAGACATGTTTTGTAATTGTATGCGATCAGGGGCCATGTCTACATTATATTGGTATTGCCTTATAAAGGCACTTGCCAGATCCTCCCAGTTCTTGATGTGAGTCCTTTCTAGTTGCATGTACCAATCCAAGGATGCCCCACTAAGATTGTCTTGGAAAACATGCATCATCAGCTTTTCATTTTTAGCGTGAGTTCCCATCTTTCGGGAAAACATCCGGATGTGATTTTTGGGACAACTAACTCCTTTATACATCTCGAAGTTAGGTGCCTTAAACTTAGGAGGCACGACCACATCGGGCACCAGACACATTTCCAAGGCATCCACTCCAAAAATATTGAATCCCTCCACGACCTTCAACCTTTCCTCAAGTGCTTTGTACTTATCATTAATCCATCTCCTTTCCCTAACAGTGGTTCCTTTATTTTCGAGGGCCACTTGTCTCAGATTTTCATCCTCGTATGTGTAGTTCCCACGTGGAGTAGGTCTGTAAGTAGTACGAGGTGCCCCATTGGAAATATGCGGAGAGACAGTTCCCTCGAGAGGTTGGTTAACAATTTTGTGCTCGCGTTCTAGATCATGGACAAACCCTAGCAGAGGGCTATTGTCTTCAACATGGAGGGAAGGAGTAGGAACCTTCCATTGAGGACTTGACCTGGTTCTTCTGGCTATCAAACTCTGGATGGCAAGTGTCAGTTGATCAATTTGGCTTTTCATACCTTCCACGTTCTCCTTGACAGTATCCATTTCTCCTTTTAGAGTAACCAGCTCCTTCTCCATCTGATCCATAGCTTTCCTTTGGTACGCTCGAGTGCGAGGTCGGGAAGTCAGATTGTTATACTCAATGACCCTGAGACGAAGTTTTTCAAAAAAATGATTTTTTGTTCCTTTTTCCTTATGTTGAATGCATGTTGGTGATGAATGTATGAATATGCATGATGTATGCTAAATAATTTTAAAAATTTATTTGGGGGGAATCCCAAAATCCATTGTAGTTAGAGATGAATATATCCAAAGGGTGAAACCCATACACATAGAATGTAAAATCCAAATCCATTAGCCAATCTCAAATCCAAAATGCCTTCCAAACTTATAACAATAATTCCTCGGGAATAACCCAAAACCATAATCCCAAAATGGAAACTCCTGAACTTAAGAAGGCGTAAACTAAATAGATGCCCCCAATGCCTTCTTCCAATGAGCTTTAAACTCCTCCAAGTATCCTTTCTTGAGCCCTTGCACTTCCCTATCCTCCTTGTGGTGAGATAATAGATCCTCAACAGGCACAACTAAGCCTTTAGGCTTGACCCTTTTCCCCTTTTCTGTTTTTCTTTCCTTCTTCCTTTTTTATTCCTTTTTTCTTTTTCCTTACTTTTTCCCTTCCTTTTTTTTGCCCCCATGCCCTTTGTAAGGTTTTTCCCACTCCTTGTAAATCCAAGTAGTCCCAACTGTTCCAGCGTAAGAGCTAGTTGAAAATCCTTTAGGAGGAAGTCACATAGAGGAGGATCCTAAGATTACGCAAAAGCAGTTACGACCCCTACCTTCATAGGGATCCCTAAGAGATCGAGGATCCTTCCATACTTGTGTGTAAACATCCTTTGAGCAGATTTGGCACTAAGTCTCAAAGGTCTTTGAGACTTTGTAAATCAACACTTAGCACTCTAATGTGTAGGGTAACCCTTTCGCTTGAATCCCTCTTTCCAATATTCCTACAACACATCTTGAAATTCCCCACAAAAATGCATATATGCAAGAAAATGTTTTTAAATGCATGATGACGTGGACACTTTGTTTTTTGTTTTTTACTTGGTTAGGGTAAGGTGAAAATGCAAGCATGACTCTAACTAGGTAGGCTCCCTATAATAGGTTTAGATCTAAAGCTTATCTACCCAATCCCCTCACATGTAGGATATAAAGTTTGGATAGCATAACGACCCTATAATGTACAGACTATACCCTTGTTTTACCATAAGAAGGAGCAAGCCTTCCTATGGTAATCCTTCAGGATAAGTCTCATCTGGGTAGGACCCTAGTAACAGCCCTTGAGGGTTGAGTACATAGGGTCTCCATGAGTTGGCAAGGGGTAGGCTAACAGTTCTCAGAGTCTCGGACCACATCCAAATCATCCTCTACGTTAGGGGCTAGCCCTTTCATGAGGACACCTTTGGAAGGACTTATTCTGAGTGTGGCATCAATGAATTGTTGGGGATGTCACATCCCCCCCAAAACATTTCCGTTCCACGTCCTAATCTAGGGTTATACTCCAAGCTTGGGCTTTAGCTTCACACATCATATGCCCCAATCCAAAGTATGATGACAAAAATAAAAATATAAATATAAAAAAAATAATAAAATAAAAAATAGAATATAAAACAAATAAAAAAATGAGAATAATAAAAAACAAATAAACACCCAAAACAAATAAACAAAACCCTAAAGCCTAAGGTTAGGAGGGACTCTCTTTAGGGAGGCGTCCCCAGCAGAGTCGCCAGCTGTCGTGGCCGGCAAAAATATCGAGTCGCCACCATATTTTTTAAGGAAAATAATGATAAACCTAAAAATCTTTAATCCCAAGGGTAGAGATTCCTACGGTTCGAGAGTCGGTTAAGTGAGGGGAAGGTGTTAGGCACCCCTCACTTCCATTGTACTCAATGGGATCCTCCTTATATTTTAGGGTATGCTTGTTTGTTTGTCTAAATTATTTATTTACAAAAAAATCCTAAGTTTTTTATAATTGTACTCGCTAGGGTTTACAACCCTATGCCTACGTACCTTCAATTTTGAAGGATCAGAGTAACCGTAGTTCACCTCCCCTATTCCTACCCCCTAATCCTATTCCTAACCTTAATCTCAAACTTAATCCACTATTTATACTCTTGGATAAAGAGTTTTATCCCCACATCTATTGTTTATACTCCTAGATAAGGAGTTCTATCCCTTTATCTATATTTATACTCCTAGATAAGGAGTTCTACCCCTTAATCTATATTTATACTCCTAGATAAGGATTTCTATCCCTTAATCTATATTTATACTCCTAGATAAGGAGTTCTATCCCTTAAATCCTGATCCTTTTATTTATACTCTCGGAGGAAGAGTTTTATCCCTTATCCATTGTTTATACTCTCGGATGGAGAGTTCTATCCCTTATCCATTGTTTATACTCTCGGATGGAGAGCTCTATCCCTTGTCCCTTATTTATACTCTCGGATGAAGAGTTCTATCCCTTATCCCTTATTTATACTCTCGGACGGAGAATTCTATCCCTTGTCCATTATTTATACTCTCGGACGGAGAGTTATATCCCTTATCCCTTATTTATACTCTTAGACAGAGAGTTCTATCCCTTGTCCATTATTTATACCCTCGGACGGAGAGTTCTATCACTTGTCCATTATTTATACTCTCGGACGGAGAGTTCTATCCCTTGTCCATTATTTATACTCTCGGACGGAGAGTTCTATCCCTTGCCCATTATTTATACTCTCGGACGGAGAGTTCTATCCCTTGTCCATTATTTATACTCTCGGATGGAGAGTTTTATCCCTTATCCATTATTTATACTCTCGGATGGAGAATTTAATCCCAAATTCTAATCCCTTGCCTATGTTTATACTCTTGAAATCTAAGAGTTGTATCCCTAAATCCCACCCCTTATTTAGGCTCTCGGGCCAAGAGCAATATCCCTTGACAGTATATCAAAAAAAAAAATCCCTTTTTATCCTTGTATTAAAACCAAAATGCCATTTTGTGCTAAAGAACATAGCAAAAATAATCCCAAGTCATTCCAGAATAACCCCTAAATTTCTAATGATCCAAGAATAATAATATTTTAACCCCAAAGTTAAATTGAATCTAATTTAACTTGTTTTCATCCCACACCCAAATTTATATATAAAAGAATTTACAAATTCTATTTTGTACAAGTATAAACCACACATTATAAATATATGTAAGTATAGATTTAAAACTCAAACCCAAAATTAACCCAAAACCTAAATAAGATCCCTACACAAAATTAGATTCCTAAATAAAAAACCAATTACCTAATTAAATTAAAGTTATTAATTTAATTAGTTAAAACCCTAAACCCCAATTAAAATTATCCTAATCAAATAATTAAATTATGTTATTAATTTAATTATATATAAAACTCTAAATCACAAGAAATATTAACTTAATTACTCAACTAAATTAAGTAATTAATCTAGTTGATAAAACCCTAATAAAACCTAATTAAATAATTAAATTAAGTAATTAATTTAATTGTTTAAATTAACCCTAAACCCCTATTTCTTATAAACCCTAAATGTAATTAACCTAATTCCATAATTAAATTAAGTAATTAATTTAATAACTAAAACCCTAAAACCCTCTTTCCTATATCCTAATTAAAGTTTAAACTAAATTACTAATTTAATTATGTTAATAATCTAATTAAATAATTAAACCAGGGGGGTGCCATTTCTACCTGCAAATGTTTGGGCCAACCATTGGGGATAAAAAGCATTAGGGCGCAAGGCCCAGTAGCCACAAGCCCAAAAATCCATGAAAGAATGCAGCCATGAGAGAGTCAACGACTGACTTCCTCTGGGGCGTTGGATGGTGATCGGACGGCTGCCCTTCTAATTGATATCCACCCTTGATCTTAAGGTATGTTAATCGTGCGAACGAGATGGAAAGTCAACGCAGACTCACCATAAGCCATTACACGCAAAATCCCTTGGTTGACTGGATAATCAACCGATCTGATGGGAAAGGGGACGCCACATCGCGTTGATCCCAACCGTTCGTGAGGGACTATGAAACCCACTTTGCTTCAGAAACTCCTCATAATTTATTTCCGTTTTTCTCTCTAAATCCTCCTCTCTCTCATTATCTCCCAATTCTCTCTCGCTTCTCTCTTCTTCCACCCACCGGTATCCCTCCGTCCACCATGCGCCGCCTCTACAACCACCCTAAAACCCAGAATTTCGGTTGATATTCAACCGAAAAATTCACCAATTAAGAACCCTAACCCCTAGACTACCCAGAAAACCCATTGTTCTTCAGGGTTCGTAAGAACCCTATGAAGATAAACCGTAACCCTCATGCACCCTAACCTAAACCTAAGAACCCTAACCCCAATGAACCCAGAAACGACCCAGTTCCTTGGGGTTCATGAAGAACCCTAGGAACCCTAACCCTAACCGGCAAGAACCCTAACCCTAATATCAGCCCAGAAACCCTTAAACCCTCAACAGATAACGATCCAACAATCTAAAAGCTAAGTTATTTTCTCATTTACCTTCTTGGCCGTGACACTGGTAGTATTTTATCCTTATTGTCTCTGTTTATTTCCTCTAATCTCCTTCTCCTTTTTTTGCAGGTGAACAAGAACTTCAAGATTCGTCTATGTTCGTCCGTCTCCCCCTCTCCGAGTCTAACCCTTTTCCTCTATTTTCTTTTTCTTTTATAGACTTAAGATTAGGTTTAGGTTTTAAATCAGATTCTTTGTTTTTAGAAAGTTTTGATGTATTTTTTGATCCGATTTGATTTGTTGTAACTTTTAGAATTAGGGTTCTATTTTGTACAAATTTTAGATTTGATTGTACTTTTGATTGAAAAATTAATGAGAATGATTCTTTTGTGTTTCTAATCTCTGAGCGCAGATCTAGGGTTTGAGAATGAGGAAGACGATGCCCCACCTTGGTCAACCATTCTGACCAAACAAATAATAATAATCCAAGAAAAATTAATATAATATAACACTAATAACTATTTAAAACCCCAAAATCTTATTATTAACCTTACATTAAAACACTCTGATTATAATTGAATACCGACCCTCCCTCTAATTATTAATACTAAACCTTAAAGTATAATTAATCTTAATTTACATGCTACTAATAATTTTTTTTTGGATCAATAATGTCCCAATAAGATAAATAATAGTTTTAATTTTAATCCTAACTATAATTACCCTCAACCTCACTATTAATAAACTTAATAAAATAACTAAACCTAATATTTTAACTAAAAGCCTTAAATAATAATTATGTACTAATAATATCACTAATTTAATCCCTAAATTAATATCCTTCTCTTAACTTTAATAAAAAAAAATTCAAATGAAATTAATAGATAAAAATTAAATGACACCAATAATAAAAAGTCCTTAATATTTCTTACTAAAATTAACCCTTAGCCCAAAATAGTATTACTTCAACAATTCCTTAAAAATAAATTGACCCCCAAAAATAAATAAAATCCCAAATCCCAAAATTAAACATTAAGAAAAAATAAAATGGACCTAAAAGGCTACTGATCTCAGTGGCGCAATGACATCCAAATGACACCTCTGATAGTGCAAAAAATTCCTAAAAGACGAAAAATCACCGGTCAAAATTTACGGTACTATATATATATATATATATATATATATATATATATATATATATATATATATATATATATATATATATATATATATAAAGTTAAAAATATGGCTATGGGTCTCATAATTAATTTTCAATAAAAAATATTTATTTTATGTTTAATTGAAAATATACAACAACCGTTTTATTTTTTTCCTCGAATATAATTTTAATATTTTTTTCTATTATGAATATTATATGAAATTATCCAAATATTAAAAAATGAGAATTTATCAATAATTTTTTAAAATATGCGAACAAATACGCTTACCAAATCGGGGTACGTATACATGGGAAACATATTATTCATATAAACGAGAATAATTATACTATTGATTCTAATATTTTTATAAATATTGTCAAAACAAAAATAATATATTGATTCAAATAATTTTATATACGGGAACAACTTTACAATGATTCAATTATTTTTATAAATAGTGTCAAAATAAAATTAATATTTATATACGGGAAAAAATACATTTTTGATTAAAATATTTGTATATAGGGCAGAAAATACTATTGTTATACACGGGAATAACTTTACTATTGATTCAAATATTTTTATAAATATTGTCAAAACAAAAAAAATATTTTGATTCAAATATTTTTATATACGGGAACAACTTTATTATTGATTCAAATATTTTTATAAATAGTGTCAAAACAAAATTAATATTTACAAACGGAAAAAAAACACATTGTTGATTAAATATTTTTATATATATGGGATAAAATACTATTGTTATAAACAGGAACAACTTTACTATTGATTCAAATATTTTTATAAATATTTTCAAAACAAAAATAATATTTCGATTCAAATATTTTTATAAACGGGAAAAACTTTACTATTGATTGAAATATATTTATAAATAATGTCAAAACAAAAATAATATTTATATACGGGAAAAAATACATTGTTGATTAAAATATTTTTATATATGGAAACAAATACTATTGTTATAAACGTGATCAACTTTATTACTGATCCAAATATTGAATTATTTAAATTTATCAACCATTGTATTCTCTCTTATTATTTGTTAAAAAAACTTAAACAATTAATTTATCTAATACAAGTTTCAATAGTTTTTTAATCATGTTATTATTGATATTGTTGTTGACCTTTTATCTTCTACATGTATTACAATTTCAACTTAAATTTATTATAATTTTTAAATTATATTTTTCAACTTCCAATTTTTATAACAATTTGCGAACAAATATGCGTTCAAAAGCATATCCCACCAAAACACGTAACCCGTGCGTATGCACGAGTTTCTTACTAGTTTATAAACAAACTAACATACTAACCTAATGGGCTTTTACACACATGCCCATTACACAAGCTAACTTAGGGAATAAGCTAACTTAAACAATTGAGCTTACAAGTAAGGCCCAATTTTACATGTTAACTTAAATTACAAGTTAACATATTTCGACAGTATGCTCGAATAGACTTCGACTACATCATTCACAACTCCTATCGAACCATGAAACTACCCTTGTCGACACTAGAGTTCAGTCCAAATACCACAGAAATGAAATAATTAATAATCATATTCATAATTCTCTTTGACATCTAAATCCATCAAAATAGAGGTGTCAAAAATTTTATCCCTATATTAAATACCATATTCATAACCATATAAGGATCGTTGACCAAGAAATTATTTAATACCAGACCCTTGATGAATTTTACAAAAACCTATTACAAAGAGAATTCCAAAAAAAATAACAATCAATTTAGCGATGCACCCATTCAAAATCAGTTTCAAGAATAAATATTTGATCACAAAAATTATTGGCATGGCATAAATTTTACGATGCATTATGTAATATTTAATTTTTATGAAAGAGAAATAGAAAACTAAAGTTAACTTCCTAATTGAGAAATATCTAGTTTCTTCATCATTCAAAGACCTACTTGTCACGGTGAAGAATCAGAGATTGAAGCTATTGATTAGCTTGACTCGCAGAAATAGATATCACCACCGAACTTTTATTTTTCCAAGAGAAGGGAGAAAAGATCAAACAAAACCCATAATAAACATTCAAAGCAAAAAGCAAGGCTAAAAGCTAAGCAAAAGAGAGATCAAAGGTACGAGGGTGGTTATACTAAGGGAATGTACTACCAACCTAAGCATCTGTAATACTCTACAGAAACCTCTTCAAATATTTGTTTGGCTAAAATTGTTTGCTAAGGATATAAGATGGGCAAGGCAAAGCAACAAACATACAATGGACATGCACATGACAATAAGTCAACATACACTCCCTTTCCCTTGGATTAGGTCACAAGAGCAGGAAACAAATGAAATCCACAGGTACATGGCAAAACATCATGTAGTCAACAACAAATGGAATAAAAAAAGTACATGGCAAAACATCATGTAATCATCAAGCATAAAAGTATGATCAAACAATAAATGGAATCAACAAGTACATGGCAAAACATCATGTAGCATAAAACAACGAATATAATCAACAACGTACATGGTAAAGCATTTGTTGGTTGGGATTTCGACACCCATAAATGTTGGAAATAAGTCATAGGATTCAAAGATATATTCTGAAGAAGAGTATGATGATTTCGACAAAATATTGATGAGAATATTTCGACGAAGTTTCTTTTTCAAGGGAGTTGTGGTCTAGGACTTAGAAATATTTTGGTCTAGACTGGAGTTTGACGAAGCTGCATGGAGTAGTGTTCGACAGGTGCAATTTAAAATAAGGCTGATAATTGTCTTTTGGCCTTATCCATTTTCAAGACACGTGGAGAGCTTTGAAGCAGCGAAATGCATGCAGATTGGAAACATGGTGTTTTCTGGTGAGAAGACCGTTAAATAGCGGTTATTTTTGAGTTAGTATAAAAAGAGTCTTAGCAGTTAGGATTCGGGGGTGTTCAAACTTGTACAATAAACTCTAAATATACTCTAAATACATGTGCATGAGAAAAGAGTGTTCTTGAGTGAAAATGTACGTGTGAATACCATATCTTTACTTTTTTTACCAGATTATTCAAAGATTCTTCTTGTAATTTACATTTAATTAAGTTTACCTTAAATCCAATTTTGACATTTAAGATCGTGTCATTTACTTTAAAGCAATTTTACTCTACAATCTATACTTCTGCATTTCTTTTAAGAATTATTAACAACTCTTAAAAACATTGTCGAAATGTTCATAATAAACAAACACAGAAACTAAGTAACAACACATGTTCTAGGATCAATCTAGTCGATCCTGTAAGTAACCAAAGATTTAATAAATTTGGAAGACTAGCGGTTGTTTACCAGTTTCGACGATAAACAAATTGGCACACCCGATGGGACTGGTGTTGTTAGTTAGAATTTGTGAAAAATATTTAGAAGTTCTTCATTTCTGGTTTCCTTTTAAAATTTGTTGCATGAGACTAAGAAGTGGTAAAATAACCACTGATTACAAAGCAATACTAAGAAGGAGACGTGTAACGATGGTTATTTCGCCCAATAATAATGGAGAGCCACCTCCTCTTTCGATGGGGGAAACTACGGTCGCAGCGTCTGTGTCCGAAGTAATTCCATCCACATCAAGTACGACGACTATACCGTCGAATGCTTACAGTGGCCCAATTTTGTCTCATGTGAGGACGCAGGGTCAACCAGTGACCCCTCCTCTAGTGGGAACTAGCGTGTTCAGGCTATACGTGCCTGGATTCATAATGCCTTTAAGTGGTCAAGAACAGCCATATGGCATGCCAACTTCGATGATCGCAAGTTTGCACAATACGACCACAACATTTTCTGACCCAGTAGTGAACACATTTTCACCCGTGCAAGGGTCTGGATCTGTTGTTAATAATATGGGTTGAATTAACCCACCCTAGGGATGAGATTCTCTACCCAGATGCCCAATTTTACTACGAATTCTGCAACAGTATTGAGGCAGCAAATGGACGAAAGTAACCATGATATGGTTCATATGTTTGCCCAAAAGATGGGCACCATATTTAATCTGTTGATTCAAAATACTACCCAGACGAATCACCAATTGGCAGCGCAAATGACTTAAATTGTAGATTTCTTTGGAGTTCCACAAGCACCTCGACAGATTCGAAGGGAATTGATAGTTGAAAACTAGGGGACAACCCTTGAAAAGGATCCAACAATTAACCAAGCCCAGCGAAACGTACCCCGTGTCGATGTGGGTGATCAAGGAGTTAGAGTCGAACCTCCTAGGGTTGAACAACCAGTTCCAAGAGAGCAGGAACCAAGGGTGGTGATAGTTAATAGGAATCAAGACGCGGACGAAGTCGTACATCAAATTCGAAATGATGGTATGGCAGGTGATAACAATTTGGCTGCCATGGCCGAAATGATTATGGCATGAAATGGGGTGAATGTTGGCCTCTATAGGCCAAATTATACTTCCTCATTGTATGATTATATTTTGCAAACTTAATTGCCTAGGGGATACTAGGAGATACTAGTGAATCCACTGTCGAACATGTGGCGAGATATCTGACTGAAGCGGGGGATCTTGTAAATAACGAAAACTTAAAAATAAAGTACTTCCTTAGTTCACTCACTAAAAATGCCTTCACATGGTTCAATACACTCCCAACGAGTTTGATTCATGATTGGACTCGTTTAGAAAGATTGTTCCATGAACAATTTTACATGGGGCAGTCGAAGATCAGCTTGAAAGAATTGGCTAGTATTAAGCGTAAATTTGCTGAGCCAATAAATGACTATCTTAATAGGTTTTGGTTGCTAAAGGCAAGGTGTTCCACACAAGTGCCTGAACATGAATTGGTCGGAATGGTCGCTGGTGGGTTAGACAATTCCATCAGGAAGAAATTAGACACTCAGTATTTGAGGGATATGGCCCAGTTGGCTAATAGGGTTTGACAAGTAGAACGTGTGAGGGCTGAAAAGGCCAGAGAAACTAAGAATAATAGGAGGGAAAAGGTAGTGTATGTCGACATAGATGATGATGATCAAGAGACGTATAGTGACCCTTTCGGCTTTGATGAAAATGAGATTGACTTGGCTGAATTAAAGCAGGGGTCACCTTATTCATGTAAGGTTCTTGTACCTTCGAATAGGAAGAATTCTGTCAAACCAGAAAAGAATAATAAATTCCCTAAGAGAACATATACGTTCGACATCACTAAATATGACGAGATTTTCGACTTGTTAGTCAAAGATGGCCAAATGATAGTGCCTCCTGGCGCTAAAATCCCTCTGTTAGAACAACGAAAGATACGAGGCTTTTGTAAATATCACAACTTTTTAGGCCACAAAACCTCACAATGTTTCCTTTTCATGGATTTGGTCCAGAATGCTATCAAGGATGAAAGGCTGAAATTTGGAGACAAGACGAAGTCCCAGATGAAAATCGAACCAGACCTCCTCCAGGTGGCAGATGCCCACTATACTGAGCCGACCATTATTAACATGGTCAAAGCATCTGAAAGCTGTAACAAAAATGCCAAGATGATCGAAACTACTAAAGGTTTCAAGCAAGAGAATGTCATAACTAAGGCTACTAAAGGCCTTAAGGTCAAAGACATAAATGAGGCTACTGAAGGCCTTAGGGTCAAAGACATGAATGAGGCTATTGAGGGCCTTAAGGTCAATTTGGAGAAGATGAAGATCACTGACGGTGCCAATCTGGAAGTCAATATGGTCGAAATAAGCAAAGAAAGGGAAGCTGACGAAGAGAGTGCTCAACGAAGTAAGGAACAAATGGAGGTGGCTTACCCTAAGAGTGATGAAAGCTTGGTGGAATTCCTCCATCGCTGCCAGAGGAAGAAATCTGAGGTCATGTTGTGCCCTAGGTGTAGTTCAGTGTTCGACAAGAAAGCTGCTAAAAACCTCGAGAGAGAGTTCGAATAGCTAGTCACAGAGGAAACTTGAGAGACACTCGCACTCACTTTACCTTTGACAAGAGGGGGGTCCCTTGAAGGATGGAGCAAGGAGGTCCAAGTCTCTAGCAAAATAGGCCAGCTACCTTCAAACTAACTGCTGATGCACCTGGAGGAAAATGGGTAAGGCCTGCTGAAAAGAGAGAGAGAGAGAGAGAGAGAGAGAGAGAGAGAGAGAGAGAGAGAGAGAGAGAAAGAGAGAGAGAGAAAGAGAGAGGCCAGGAGAAGTGGCAAAGTTTTGAGGTAGGTCGAGACTCTTCGATTTCTTATCAAAAGGAGTTTCAAGTTTCAAAGAAACAAGCCTACAGATATGAGAACTACAAGGGGAAAAACCCTATGTTGAGGTCACAATGGCGAAGACAGTAAAGGAGGAGAAAAGCTGAGAGGGGGGCCAATGAAAAGGCAATGGCTAAGTCAAGTACCAAACAACCTTTAGAGAAAAATAGATTCCAAGAAAATAAACTTGTGGGAAGGAATTTGTTCCCCACTCAAAAGGAGGAACCTGAGGGCAAGTCTGAGTTGCCAGCAGCTGATGATGATATGCTCACTGACAATTTCGACACAGAATCTGAGCCTTCTCTGGACATAACCTGCAATGTGGTTTCTGTGTTCCCTAGGGAATATGATTAAATTACAGAGGTTGAAGAACCCGAGGATATGATGGAGGTTGAAATGGTCAGGCATAGGCCAGTGTGCTATTACATCATGAATAATGGCTGTTCCGAGGAGAAAAATGCCTTCTTCGAAAGGTCGGACGAAGCAATGAGAAGCCATCTGAAGCCTTTTTTATTAGAGGAAAGGTGTAAAATTTGACAATCAATAAGATCCTGGTAGATGGTGGAGCGGCAGTCAACCTAATGTCGTACTTTATGTTGCAGAAAGTAGGAAAGTTCGACACAGACCTTAAGCCCCATAATATGGTCTTGTCAAACTATGAAGGAAAGATTGGATGCACCTTGGGTGTGATCCAGGTGGAGTTAACAATGGGAACCATTACCAAACTAACCATGTTTATGGTTGTTGAATTGAAATCTAACTACAATCTGTTTTTGGGTCGTGAGTGGATCCACGACATTGGAGCAGTACATTCTTCGATGCATCAAAGAATTACTATATGGCAAAATGATGACATAATGGAAAGCATTGAGGCAGGTCAAAGTTATTTAATGGAGGAAGTGAATCATGTGGATAGACGTAATTTTGACAGGAATTTGGCAAATATTGCCCCTTGTAGACCTGCAAATTTCGCATTTGACCCTAATGATGTTGCATACTATTCCCTTCATCTACACCTAACTTATGGGTTTCAGTGGGATAGAGAGGTTGTAGGTGAGGACCTCGAGTTTGAAGGGACGCCATACATCCAACCAACTGGATGGGGAGATGAATTTGATGATTATGTCTGAATCCAAGACAATGGAATTTTGTTTGGCTTATAGCCAAAAACAAATTAAAAGTGGCCTTAGAGGACGAAGTTAGATACATGGTTGTCGAAGTCAAATAAACTGATGTGCACCTCGAGGGGCCTGACATAGACTTCGAATCAGAGCCGCTTGATAAGGGTAAACAAGAAGTACAAGGCCAGAGGCTCGACGCAATCTATGCTGAAGAGCCTTTGGGATTTTAAAGGGACCTGCTGGCACCTAATATAAAAATGCTAGTGTAGGATCCTTTATAAAAAAATTGACTTAGGAGAAGGTACAATAAAAAGGCCAACGTACATAAATGCTAACCTTGGCCCAGAACTCAAAGTCAAAGTGATCCAGCTTTTGAAGGAGTATAAGGACTGCTTTGTTTGGGATTACGACGAGATACCCAGATTAAGTAGGGAGTTAGTCGAATTGGAGTTGCCCGTCAAACCTAGAAGGAAACCAATCAAGAAAACTCCAAGAAGATTTGCGCCAGAGATCTTATCGAAGATCAAGCAAGAAGTCGAAAAACTTCTCAAATGTAAGTTTATTCATACAACTAGGTATGTTGAGTGGATTGCTAACATAGTCCATGCTATTAAAAAGAATGAGACTTTGAGGGTTTGCATTGATTTCAGGAATCTGAATGTTGCAACCACAAAGGATAAGTATCCAATGTCTGTGGCA
The DNA here is from genome assembly GCA_022829125.1 of Lathyrus tuberosus. NCBI lineage: Eukaryota > Viridiplantae > Streptophyta > Magnoliopsida > Fabales > Fabaceae > Lathyrus > Lathyrus tuberosus. The sequence goes on along the minus strand of JALAZF010000239.1, from coordinate 6,953,301 downwards.
GAGATGCTTATCGACTCCACTGCAGGCTACGAGTATCTTAGTATGCTTTACGGATACTCTGGGTATAATCAGATATTCATTGCTAACAAAGATGTGCCGAAAATGGCATTTCGATGTCCTGGGTGTGAGAGCAAGAATTGTCTCTACAAGTCAATCTATGTTTTGATGATAACAATAAGTATTTGTGAAAGAACCATTTTATGGTCTAATGTGTGTTGTGTGCAGATCATAAGAACTAAAGACATCAGAACCAACATGCACCAGCTAGATGTACTATGATTGAATATATACATATACGAAGTTACTATGTGTGACTAAAGTCGCGAGAAGCAAGAACGCTTCTTTATCTAGTCATGATCAGCCAGATCTAAGGATGTCAAGATTGCTGTTGCAATGCTCTTGTGGATGCTCTATGAAAGTGATTGAGATTTTGAAGATAGTGAAGCTTCTGAAGAAGTACACTCTGAAAGAACCAAAGTGCGGAACACTCCTATGACTTGAAGTTCTGATGGCTGAAGGCGCTGAAGACCAAGTGCAGAAAGAATCTGAAGACTTATGAGTTCTGAAGATCAAGGTTTCAAATATCAAGTTCTGAAGACTCTGAAGACAGGTTCTGAAGATTCGAAAGACTTGAAGCAGAAAAGAATAACGTTCTTAAAGACCAAGTGCTGAAGTTCTGAAGAGTGATTCCTAATGGACTTCTTTAATCGACTGAAGACTTGAAGTATCAAATATTTTGCTAAGAAGACTCTACTCATGCTTCATCAAATTAACATCAGAAGCCACTGAAGTTTTGAAGTCTAAATATTACCGTTGTGAGTTAAATGTACACACTGCCCAAGAAAAGATGTCCGGTCACTTCACCCTCTGCAAAAAGGAAATGTGTCAGTACAACTCATTATATCACAACGTTCTTTTCCAAACAGCCAACAGTATTCTCAAACGGCTATATTTCTACTGGCTATTTAACGGAAAGAGTTTTTTACTTCTGATGTGTCGATCACTTGTAGAATCATGAACTGAATATTCATATACAAAATTGACCAAGTCATTGTGTGAAGATAGCAACAACGATGAGTTCTCGTTGTAACACTTAACATATTCAAAGCTATCATTATATCACTAATGGCAATTGTTGTTGAAACTCAAGAAGACAAATCAACACAACAACAACAATCAAGAACATAAGTTGTTGATGAATAAGACAACATTGAAGATCTATCAAGTCATCAACCTACCTTCTCGTCAGGACTACATTGAAGATCTGAAGCAAGGAGTTGCTGCTCAAAGCTTGCTCAACCAAGAAGACAAAGAAGAAAAAGATCTACAAGATGTCAACAATTGTAATATCTAAATACATCTTTGTAGTTTCTTAGGAAAGCAAGGAGTTGTTGCTCAAATCTTGCTTGAACACATGTGTGTGTTCTTTGTACTTAAACTTAGGAGAAACTTGCTTATTAAGAAGCACAATTTATAATCTCCAGATTGCCAATTCAACTAAATGAATTGAGACTCCTTAAGTGACCGTTATATCCTGATGGGATCCTTGAACGGTTCAGCTGTGAGTTGAGGCCCTTAAGTAGATCACGTGGTGATCAGATACTTGAGATGACAATGGCTGGGGGTCATTATGGAAAATCCTAAAATATGGTCAGTAGCGTTATATTCATTGTGATGAATCCCTAAACGGCTAGCTGTGAAATCCCAGCAGTGGGTCTGCTCGGTCAATGAACGTTATATCCTGTTGGATCCCTGAACGGTTCATTGGGTTGTTAGACACAGTGCGACTGTCCAAGTTTTTAGTCACTGGCGTGGCCCGTGCAAGTGTAATCATGGTTTGGTTATAGTGGATTAAGACCTTGTGTTCAAGGCGAAATCACCTGAGGAGGGTGGACTGGATTAGCCCGCGTGGTGAACCAGGATATATCGTGTGTCCTTTAGTCTCTTGCTTAGTATCTCTGTTTATGTTTCTGCATTGAATATCAGAACCTCATATTAAGCAAAGTCAGAACCTTGCAGCCTATCTCTGATAAGCTTCCGTACTGCAAGTTCTGAGTATCGTATCTTTTGATCAGAACCTATATGGTTCTCATGCTCCATAGTTAAGAGATCAAAATCTCTCAACGAACTTTGAAGGCTCTTGAGCGTCTCTTTAACAATATACGAAAAGTTATGAAAAGAGTAAATACATAATTCAAATCCCCATTTCTTGTGTCTTTCTCGCACCTTCAATTGGTATCAGAGCTCCGGTTCTGTTATTGATTTACATTAAACACTTAACAGTGTCAGAAAAAGATCCAGATGTGGTGTGTAGAAGTACTCTGGGTGAGATTGAAATCCACTTACAATTTCTGTAACAGTTCAGTAGTTGACTGTGTACAAAATTGTAATCAATCTGATTACTTCTTCAGCAATTCACTAAATCTAGATGAAGTCTCATTAAAAATGGAAGAATCAGCTAATAAGATAAATTCATCAGATAAGAAACTGTATTTGTTGAATGCTCATCCTGAAAAATACGTGTGGATAAAACCACGTATATGCTTAAAAGATGAATCACCAGAAAGCAAGAAATCTTGTTTGCTGAAGATTAACTCTTTATGAGTTTTTGAGATGTTTTCAAGAAACGGATTAGGTCCACCCTTGAATTTCTCATTTGAAACTCATTCTGAATCTCTTCATGTAAAGAAGAAAGATTGCTGCTCCAAGACTTTGAAATTCAAAAAAATTTCTGCTGAAGTCAGAATTTGAAAAATTCAAATTATTAGAAATGATTCAATATCAGAATCTGAAAAGATCAAAAGATTCAATGAAGAACTGAATCCCAAAGATTCAGTAAATACTTGATCCTGATCAAACTTTTAAGTTTTAACTGGTTCAAAAATCAAGTTCCAACAAAGACTATCCTAGTAGAACCAATTATTGATAATTTGATTTTCGCCAGTTCAAGTGTTCTCAGAACCACTTGAGCTATGAAATTAGAAGCTATCAATCCAGACATCTAGGTTCTCTAACTGATGTCTTAAAAGATGACGTTAATGATGTTCTTTTGAAGAAATCAGTTAACTCATAGATATGCGTGACCAACCCCAAATAAGTTGATCGGAATTGTGAGAACAAGAAGTTTCATGCAAACCATGTCTAGTGATGTACACATGTGTTGCATGATGATGTTTTGGTTCTGAACAAGTTCTGAAACAACCTTGAGGAACAAAGTCAGAAGCTGATATGTTAATTCTTCTTTGTATAACCTCTCAAAGGTTCTCACTAATCTTGTGAAATCAACCATCTTTCGAAGAAAAGAAATTCTCACAAACGCAAACTGAATTCAGGCTATGAAAGGAGAACTCAACAAATTCTCAAAGTTTTTCGTTTAAGATTCAGATCCATAACTTAAGAACTGTATTGGAACCAAACAGGTTCTATGAATCAAGGAAATGAGAAGTGAGAAGCAATCAAAAATAGATGTAATCTGTTGCTTATGAATGTGGTCATCAAATAGGATTTATTGTTCACTCAGTACTGCTCCCAAGCATATGAGTGTCAATTTTCCTTCAGAACATTCATTACACCGCCTTACCAAAAGGATTGCATGTAATTGGCTAAGTTCAGATGAAGTGGTCACTCTGATCATGTTAAGTCTTAATCTCGGTTATTATAACCTAGAGAGTTGATGGACAAGGTTGAACAAGAAAAGAGAGAAATCTGTAATTCAACCAGGATCACATTCCAAGAAAATATTCATTTTCCTCAGAAGTCAAAACACAAGCGTATCTTGAAGAACCCAAGAAATCTCTGCAGCTTACTCAGAAATAGGCAGAATCAGAAAGGTGCTCAAAGACTCAGAAAGGAATGCTTTCACTAAAAGAGTTAGCTAAAAGATCCTCGTCAAAAAGTTATGCATCCTTAAGGTATGGCCTTTTACTTTTCTTCATTAGCATCTTTCCTAATTCATATAAAAGTCTGAACGCTACAGGATTTAAGCTAGACATTTTTTTTAAATAATCATAAGTATGTATGTCAGTGTCCATAACTCTAACCTTAGGTCTAGAGCGAGTTAAAATTCTAATACGTCTTTTCAACTGTACCGTCAACACATTTACTGCTAGCCTTGGAACTAATAAAACTTGTGGACGTTATAAATAGCTATCATAACTTTGTGCTCCTCACATTCTAATTCCCCTCTTAGGAAGAATCATTATCTAGTTAGGCTCCCCTTCTTCAATCATCCTTCTATCCAGGATGTCCTCACACAATATCCGTGGAGAAATTGATGACCTTAAACTTCTAAAGGAACAAACTCTCTCCATAAATCAACTACCTCTTCTTCACAAGTCAAGTCTTTTCTTAGGACTTAAATTTCAAAACTGGGAGAACTATTTCTCCATGCTTGATCGACCAAATTATCCCAAGCTGGTAACCAAATTCTGAGCAAATGCTCGGTCTCTGGAATATGCTGCTCGCAAGGATGTTATTTTATCTGTTGTGGCTGGTTGCCCAGTCATGATTAATCCCACCATCGTCTCTACGGCCATTGGCTGTATTTACGATGGTCTAACAGTGGAAGATAAAGTTGACCAAGTCTGTCTGGACGAACACTTGCATGCAATCTTCGAAATCCTAGGTTACCCCAATCAACCTTGTACTCTCAATTCATTAGACAAGGATTGGTACAAGATAATGGTAACAAACCTAAGACCAAGAGAAAGAGGTGGATGATGGCTTTCTGAGAAGGAAAGGCTATTTATTTTCTTCTTGGTTGGTAGAGTCAAAATAAACCTTCCTCAGTCTATGTACAATCACCTCAAAGAAGAAATCCGGGTGTCCAGGAAAGACACAGTCTATCAGATCCCATTCTGCAGAGTCATCTCCCACATTCTCGATCTCCAGAGAGTTGTTAATCATTGCAGAAGAAATGGTATGGCTGAGAAGACTATTCCTGAGCTTTGTCAACCAATGACATTCCTAGTCTAAGATAGGATTCTTGTATCTTTCTTTGATTAATTAACGTTTTTATTTAGATAAATCTTATTTCAAATATTAATGTCTACATAATTAGGGCCATGTTATCTTAAAAATTATCTGTGTTCTTAAACGAATGTTCTAACTATCCAGAATCAAATAACCAAATTAAAAGCAATGCTTGAAACTCCTTAAAAGGTTAAACTTTAATAATAAATCATTAATAAATTAAGATTAGGTAACCGTTCCTTTACCTTTTACTAAACCTCATTATGACCTTTGATTAAAGGAATTAATCATTTATCCACTTTTCCACGTTATTTAGTGCTCCTAGGAAAATCAACCGTTGCGGTTCCATCTTCCTAAAAAATAGTATGCTTCCTCTATAAAAGCATCAAACCCGAAGAGAACAAAACAACCTCCATTCAATCAGATTTCCTAGTTTCTAACCCTGTATCCTCTCTCTCTCTCTCTCTCTCTCTCTCTCTCTCTCTCTCTCTCTCTCTCAAAATGGCTTACGTCTCAATTCCCACAACCACACAAATCCCAGTTAACAATCTCAAGGTTCTGTCAGAAACTATAGCTAACTTCAATAATCTGAAATCAAATGGATGCGACATTACTCCCTCATTGGAAACCCAAGGTTGGAAAAACTACTTCAAAAGATTGGAAGGACCAACTTATGGTCATCTAATCAAAGATTTCTGGATTCATGCAAATACATCCAAAAATCTCATTGCCTCTTTCGTTTTCGGGAGAAAAATCTTCATCACTGAAAAGACTATCACAGATCTCTTGCTGCATAAAAATGACGAATTCAGAATCTCTAGAAACTTACTCAATGAAGAGAATGAGGCTAAGGTGATGTCCTCTATCTTCAAAAATGAAGCCTTATATGAAAACCAAACCTTCTCAAACCTGAAAAACTCACTTCAAGTCTGGTTCAAAATTCAGCAAGAAAATGTTTTCCATCATCTCTCTTCAGAATAGCTGAACGATACTCAAAAATGTGTTCTATTCCTTCTACTAAAAGGAATTAAATGAACATTCCCTCAATCCTCTTCAAGCTTCTCAAGGATTCCATCAGAAGCTCCAGAACTTGTTCTGATCATGAATGTGGTCTCATTCCCTATGGAAGACTTATCTCAGACATTTTAGTTGAATCAGGATTAGTTGACGACATTCTAATTAATGAAGGAGAATCTTGGAAGCTGCTTAAAAAAGCTGGAAAGATTCTTAGGTTTAAGAACCTTTTGAAGGAAGACGCCAGTTTAGATAATTCACGTTTTAGAGAACTGACTCTAACCCCCCAGAGTTCCGGTTATAGGTTTTCCAAAATTCGCTACCTACAATGAGGCAGAATTCGGAAACTATCTGAGAAAAATCAAGGACGAAGATATCAGTGTTTGGATTAACACGAAAAATATCACTGATGTTCTTCAAGAACTATCAGATTAGAAGGTAGGAAGAAAAGCGGTTATTAAGGAAGAACATTCATCCAAGAGATTAAGAACCATGAATAGCGTTCTTGCATCGTTCAAAGACAATGCAATCTAAAGGATTCAAACCCTCGTAGATGCTTCTAGTTCTTGTGTAAACCCTATGGAAGTAAGAAATGTATGGAAAGAGTTCCATGAATGGATCTCAGAAGAAATAGTAAAACACAAGAAGCTTGCAATGGCTCAAACAGAAGAAACATCACTTCCCTCAAGCTCAGATGACTCTGAAAGTCTTTCCTCATCTTCTTCATCATCCCTAAGCTCCTTCAGTCTAACCTATAAGAACCAGTTTCGTCTAGTCTAGATTTGTATGTTTTGATGAAATTCATCCGTAATACAATCTATATTTTTATTTAATCTATGTGTTTTTGTTTAAGTCTTTCTCTAATGCAATTTATGTTTTTTAATTCTTTAATTTAATCTATGAACTTCTATGTTTAAATGCAGTTAATCTTTTTAATGAGCTCCTTGTTGGTTATTTATAATTGTCCTTCAGATTAATTATGCCATAACGAAAAATTAGTAAAATGAACCTAATTGCTTTTAAAATACCTGAACACTAGTTTCAAGACCTTCACAATTGGCTTCCATTAACTTCAATTGGTATCATTCATATACTTGGTTTAATTGATTGAAAGATATATGCTTAATTGCTCATATGCCCTGACACTTTTTGATGATGTCAAAAAGGGGGAGAAATTAAATGATTTTGATTGAAAGAAATCTCTTTTGAAAAATGCTTATGTGGTTATTACTAACAACTGTTTGATTATCCGAGGAACTCTAAACAAGTTCACTAGGCATTTTAAGAACAGGTTAAGTTTCTACAGACTGAACGAATGAATTAGAAGTAAAAATCCGGATTGAAGATTCAAGAACAAGTAATTATGTTGATTACCAAGAACCAATATAAAAGTAAACAATTTGGTCTCAAACCAAAGATTGGTATCAAAGATTGGTATCAGACTAGGTCTGCAATATCAATCAGGACAAAGCTGTAAGAAGCATTATATACCTTCATTGGTATCCATTCCCTGCATATCAAGGAACTATTCTTCAAGTCAAAAGAACTTCTTCAGTCAGAACATCACTTTATATCAGCACAAAACAAGGTGTACCAGATTCAAAATCAAGCGTTGATCGATCACATAAATTAACCTGAAATTGGTATCTGATCAGAAATCAAGCTTTGATAAACCACTGAGCTGTGACATTAACAAGATAAGAACCTATGGTCAAATGTCAAACTCTGAAAAGTCATGCTCCATATTGGTGATTAAAATCTTACAACTCTGAATCTCGACTCTGAAGATCCCAATACATGACTTGAGGTAATTAGGGGGAGACTACCCAGAATATGAAAATATAAAATAAAAAATCTTCATATAGTCTGAAACTCAGGGGGAGTTTCCTTTAAAGATAGTGTCTGTCTCTAATAGATAGCAAGGCTATGACTATCAATCAAGAACTGTTCTAATCTTATGCTTAATGGAATCTGCTGAAAAAGTAAAAATGCTTCAGATGTCTCTGAAGATAATAAGCTCTGATACGACAACAAAGAAAACTGAGTTCTGAAGATCTGAAGATGGAAGTTCTAATGAACTAGTCCAGATGCTAAAGACTCTTCGTTTTCCTAAAGACAAGATAGAGAAGCAACTCTTTTCTATTCCTGTTCTGACAACTCAAGTTGTTACTCTCTATATCTTTGGATTACATAAAATCCTAGATGATCTCAGATGAAGCTTTGAGGATAACTCATTCAGGGGGAGTTGTTGTTCCAAACTATGAATTTGTTTGCTTTGGTGATTACCTTGTATAAAATGTTCAATCAAAATACTTGGTTTTGTCATCATCAAAAAGGGGGAGATTGTGAGAGCAAGAATTGTCTCTACAAGTCAATCTATGTTTTGATGATACCAATAAGTATTTGTGAAAGAACCATTTTATGGTCTAATGTGTGTTGTGTACAGATCATAAGAACTAAAGACATCAGAACCAACATGCACCAGCTAGATGTACTATGATTGAATATATACATATGCAAAGTTACTATGTGTGACTAAAGTCGCGAGAAGCAAGAACGCTTCTTTATCTAGTCATTATCATCCAGATCCAAGGATGTCAATATTGCTGTTACAATGCTCTTGTGGATGCTCTCTGAAAGTGATTGAGATTCTGAAGATAGTGAAGCTTCTGAAGATGTACACTCTGAAAGAACCAAAGTGCGGAAGACTCCTATGACTTGAAGTTCTGATGGCTGAAGCCGCTGAAGACCAAGTGCAGAAAGAATCTGAAGACTTATGAGTTCTGAAGATCAAGGTTTTAAATATCAAGTTCTGAAGACAGGTTCTGAAGATTCGGAAGACTTGAAGCAGAAAAGAATAACATTCTTAAAGACCAAGTGCTGAAGTTCTGAAGACTGATTCCTAATGGACTTTTTCAATCGACTGAAGACTTAAAGCATCAGATATTCTGCTAAGAAGACTCTACTCATGCTTCATCAAATTAACATCAGAAGCCACTGAAGTTTTGAAGTCTAAATATTACCGTTGTGAGTTAAATGTACACACTGCCCAAGAAAAGATGTTCGGTCACTTCTCCCTCTGCAAAAAGGAGATGTGTCAGTACAACTCATTATATCACAACGTCTCTTTTCCAAATAGCCAACAGTATTCTCAAACGGCTATATTTCTACTGGCTATTTAACGGAAAGAGTTTTTTGCTTCTGATGTGTCGATCACTTGTAGAATCATGAACTAAATGTTCATCTACAAAATTGACCAAGTCATTGTGTGAAGATAGCAACAACGATGAGTTCTCGTTGTAACACTTAACATATTCAAAGCTATCATTATATCACTAATGGAAATTGTTAGTGAAACTCAAGAAGACAAATCAACACAACAAAAACAATCAAGAACAGAAGCTGTTGATGAAGAAGACAACATTGAAGATCTGTCAAGTCATCAACCTACCTTCTCGTCAGGACTACATTGAAGATCTGAAGCAAGGAGTTGCTGCTCAAAGCTTGCTCAACCAAGAAGACGAAGTAGAAGAAGATCTACAAGATGTCAACAATTGTAATATCTAAATACATCTTTGTAGTTTCTTAGGAAAGCAAGGAGTTGTTGCTCAAATCTTGCTTGAACACATGTGTGTGTTCTTTGTACTTAAACTTAGGAGAAACTTGCTTATTAAGAAGCACAATTTGTAACCTCCAGTTTGCCAATTCAACTAAATGAATTGAGACTCCTCAAGTGAATGTTATATCCTGATGGGATCCCTGAACGGTTCAGCTGTGAGTTGAGGCCCTTCAGTAGATCACGTGGTTATCAGATACTTGAGATGACAATGGCTGGGGGTCATTGTGGAAAATCCTGAAAAATGGTCATTAGCGTTATATTCATTGTGATGAATCCCTGAACGGCTAGTTGTGAAATCCCAGCAGTGGGTCTGCTCGGTCAATGAACGTTATATCCTGTTGGATCCCTGAACGGTTTATTAGGTTGTTAGTCACAGTGCGGCTGTGCAAGTTGTTAGTCACCGGCGTGGCCCGTGCAAGTGTAATCATGATTTGGTTATAGTGGATTAAGACCTTGTGTTCAAGGCGAAATCACCTAAGGAGGGTGGACTGGGTTAACCCGCGTGTTGAACCAAGATATATCGTGTGTCCTTTACTCTCTTTCTTAGTATCTCTATTTATGTTTCTGCATTGAATATCAGAACCTCATATTAAGGAAAGTCAGAACCTTGCAGCCTATCTCTGATAAGCTTCCGCACTGCAAGTTCTGAGTATCGTATCTTATGATCAGAACCTATATGGTTCTCATGCTCCATAGTTAAGAGATCAGAATCTCTCAACAAACTTTGAAGGCTCTTGAGCGTCTCTTTAACAAGATGCGAAAAGTTATGAAAAGAGTAAATACACAATTCAAACCCCCATTTCTTGTGTCTTTCTCGCACCTTCACTAGGGCCTTAGGCGCTAATAAATGGGTGGTGATGCCTTTCGACTTGAAAAACGCTGGGGCAGCCAACCAAAGAGCAATGAATTCAATTTTTCATGATTTTATAGATATGTTTATGCATATTTATATTGACGATATCGTTGTTAAGTCGGTTTCAGGAGAAAATCATATAGACCATCTTCGACAATCATTCGAATGAATGAGGAAGCATGGACTGAAGATGAATCCACTTAAGTGTGTGGTTTGTGTACAGGCTGGAGATTTCTTAGGCTTTGTAGTTCACAAGAAGGGAATTAAAATAAATCAGAATAAGACGAAGGCCATTTTGGAGGCGAAGGCACCATCAACGAAGAAGGAATTGCAGTCGTTGCTAGGGAAGATTAATTTCTTAAGGAGGTTCATTTCGAGTTTGAACGGCAAGACTCAAGCCTTCTCTCCTCTACTTCGACTAAAGAATGAAGGCAACGGATAGGGGAAAGCACAAAAAGAAGCTTTTGATGAAATCAAGAAGTATCTTGTTCATCCTCTAATCCTGTCGCCACCTTGTTGGAGTAGAAGTATAAGATTGTATATTTTTGTGTCTGATGTAACCATAAGGAGCATGCATGTTCAAGAAGACGAAAATGGCATAAAAATAGCCATCTACTATCTTAGTCGAGTCCTTAATGATGCATAAACTATGTATAACATAATTAAAAAGTTGTGTCTTTGTTTGTATTTCTCATGTACAAAGTTGAAATATTATATAAAACTAGTTTATGTTTATGCTTTGTCCCATTATGATATCATTAAACATATGCTTTCTAAGCCAATTCTTCATAGTCGAATATGAAAACGGGAACTCACCTTAACGGAGTACTCATTAACTTATGTGCCTTTAAAGGCCATGAATGGACAAGTGGTCGCAGACTTTATAGTCGACCACTCTATTGTCGAAAGTCCTCGAAATTATCTCGAACTTGAGCCTTGGAAATTGTATTTTTATGGTTCGAGTCACAAAGATGGAACATGGATTGTGATATTAATTATATCTCCTGATAAAATTCCAACAAGATTCAAGTACAGAATCAAAGGGCCTTGTTCGAACAACGAGGCTGAATATGAGGCTTTAATAGCTGGTCTTGAGATTTTGTTGGATTTGGGGGCAACTAGAGTCGAAATCATTGGTGACTCTGAATCGGTTGTGAAGCAGATGACGAGTGAGTATAAATGTGTCAAGGAGAATTTGATAATGTACTTTGTAATAGCCAATCGACTATTACGAATGTTCGACATGGTGAGTATTAGGCACATTCCTTAACTGAAGAACCAGGAGGCCAATTACTTGGCTCAGATTGCTTATGGGTACAAAGTTTCAAAATAGAAGTTGGAGGATGTGATCAAAGTTCGAGGGAAATTAATGGTAATCAGACTATTTTCAACAGATATGGAAGCGATAAAGTTAGGTTACGCAGATGATAAGAACTTTGAAATCTTGGCGATCGATAACCTGGCAGATGCAGATTCAAGAAAATTTATTATGGACTACTTGAAAAATCCAATGACGTCTGCGGAGCGAAAAGTTAGGTATATATTGCTAAGTTATATTATTATGGGGAATGAGTTATTCAAAAAGACGCATGAAGGAGTCTAACTTAACTACCTTAGTGAGGCTGAGGCCTATTTGTCTTTGTCGAATGTCATAGTGGGTCATGTGGCGCTCACCAAGTAGGCCATAAAATGAAGTGGCTTTTATTTCAACAAGGAATATATTGGCCTACCATGCTGAAATATTACATCGAGTTTGCCAAAGGGTGCGCGGGTATACAACATGTTGCTACAAGCGAATTGCATTCCATTATGAAGCCTTGGCCTTTCAGAGGTTGGGCGTTGGATGTGGTTGGTGAAACTCGACTAGCGTCTTCTAAAAGTCATAGATATATCTTATTAGGAATCAATTACTTTACAAAGTGGATCCAATCCATTCCTTTGGAGAATGTTAATCAAGAAGCCATGATAGAATTCATTCATAGGCACATAATCTATAGGTTTGGGATCCCAGAAATGATTACAACTGATCAATGATCATTATTTACGAGTCGAAAGGTCCAGGATTTTGCTAAAGAAGTAAGGATCAAGTTGTTGACGTCTACGCCTTATTAGGCCCAGGAGAATGGTCAAGTCGAAGCAGCAAATAAAGTTGTGATTGGTTTAATAAAGAAGTATGTAGGGAAAAAGCCAAGAAATTGGCATGAGGCATTAGACCAAATTTTGTGGGATTGTCGAACATACCCCTGAAGAGGCAATAAATTATACGCCTTTTCAATTGACTTATATGGACACGATGTGGTGTTACCGGTTGAAATCTATCTTCAATCAACTAGGATTTAAAGACAGAATGAAATTCCATCTGAAGCTTATTGGAACATGATGTTAGATGAACTAGTCGATTTGAATGAAGAAAGATTGAATGCCTTAGAATTATTAAAGAGCAGAAAAAGAGGGTAGAAAAAGTATACAATAAAAGGGTTAAAGTCAAGTCGGTTTTGACTGGAGACTTAGTGTGGAAAGTTATTCTACCCATGGATAAAAAGGATAGAACATTGGGTCAATGGTCCCGGGAAGGTCTATTCAAAATTGTTCAAGCATTTTCTAATAATGCATATGAAATCTAAGAGTTATCTGAGGATCGAAGACTCTTGAAAGTGAATGGGAAACATTTGAAAAGATATAGGCTTGTGCTTCAGGAAGTCAAGAAACTAACAGAATAATTCATATGTAAAATTAAAGCCAAAATGGTATTTAAATTCAGATGCCAAAATGGCTAAGTCGTCATATTACAAAAATAAATTTTGAAATAAATTTGAACAAATTACAATGCCAATGTTAACAAACAAAGTACTTAGAAAGGAAGAGAGGCTTTCATGCGTTCGTATTTCGACTTCGAAAGCAACAAGCGGCGGTCAATGATGGACTTGTTTGCGTTGAGGGTGTCAATTTCTGCTCCCAAAGCCTGAGCTCTTTCAACATGATGTACTCCCACTTGAATCTCATTGTCGAGCTCTTGACGGTAGAGCTTTTGAATTTCTTCTTGACGCTCTTTAGCCTTTTGAATCTTGGCTTGCAACTCTTTGATTTATTTCTCCCAAGTCACAATGTTCTAGCGCAAGTCTCGAGTTCTACTTGATTTTGTTCAAAGCCTTTCTCTATTTTCGCGACCTTGTTGGTTGATTCAGTTGCAGCGTCCCATTCAGCCATTTGACTATCCACTTTATTCTGAATTTTGTTTGAAAGGTCTCTTCGACGGTTGAGGTCCGCAGTGACGTGGTCGATAAGAAATCCAAGTTCCATGATTACGTCTGCAATTTCTGGAGGGATAGTCTAAATGTCAACTTGCTTCAAGAGGTCTTTGATTCCAAAGCAGGCTGAAAAGTTATCTTCTAATACTTTGATTAGATCAACATCAAAGGCTGCTCCTTAATTTTCTTGAGCAGTTTGTCAACAGGCGCATTTACAGACTGACCACCAGAGACATTCGAAGAGCTAGAACATTTGTCAGTCGAACTGCCTCTTGTACTTAGAATTTCCTTCAAGTACTCTGCTGGTTTATTTTTCTTCAAATTGTCTAGTTATTCTTGAGAGCAAGCAGTGTTTGTTACGGTCAAAGGAGCTTTAAATTCCTTGATAGTCTTTGAGGCCTGGTTAGTCTTGGGCATTTCTTTTGGTATTGCATCATCTTCTTCTTATTATTCCTCTTCTTCTTCTTCTTCTTCTTCATCCTCATGGTTGTGCACATAGTCGAACAGGGGTTGACCTTCTTTCTGGTATTCTTCCTCATCTGGGACATTGTCGCCTTGGTTGATTTCTGGTGAAGAGTCATCAGTTTTTTTCTTGTACAACTTCCTATATCTTTTGGGTTGCTATTGTTTATTCGACAGTCATGGTATATTGTTCTTCGTCTTCTTCCTCATGATCAGAATCAGTGGTCTGAGAGTGTTGGGTGGTGTCCTTTGGGGGTGAGTTTTCATGTTGTTCTTCAGTGGGTTTATTTACTTCGCCCATGGATCCTTTGGTCGAATTCTTGTTGGATGTGGGTTAGTGCGAAGGAGTGCTGGTGCTCCCAGGGATAGTTTTTTGATACTTAATTGTTCGACACCATTTGCACCACCCTGCAAAGAAGTTGAATTATGATGAGTCGAAAATAAAAGAAGAGGAAAATGGTTAAGGACAAATGAGGTAAAATTATATTACCTTAGGACTTTCTGCACCAGGGCTGGAATTATCGCTTTCAAGCCGTTCAAGAGTACTTTTGGTAGCTGGTTCAGGATCAACTTCGATTATTTTTGGAGTAATGGGTTTCTTGTTTTTTATTTTGATGGTGTTGATTTTTGGTTGGGAAGTGGCATCAGAAACCTCCGCCTTCTTCTTTTTCTTGACGACTTTAGAAGTGTCTCGCGAAAGGTCGTCATCATCATCTGATTCGGCTATTTGAACCTGAGGTTCTTTTGCTTTTCGTTTCTTTGGAGTCGGAGGAGGTTTGCGATTAGTCTGAAAATAACAAAGACACTAGCATATTAAGATAATATGTCAAGCGAAATAAGTAAAAAATAAAGTGTACTTTTGTTGCCAGTTTAGTTGTTTCTTCTTCTTGACCTTCTGCTTTGGTCGAACTGGCAGTTTTCTTTGCTGGGCCTTTTGCTTGTTGTTTTCTTTCGACGGCTAAAGTAAGAATAGGTCAAAATAATTGTCACAAGTGAAAAAGATGTCAAGAAACTGTTAGAAGAAAATGAACTAAATTTAAAATTCCTCTTATTCCACACCTTCATATATGGGAGAGAGCACTTGAACATACTCTATGCTAATATGAAGGTGTACTTTGAAACTGTCCAGAGTATGCTTAGTCGAAACCACCCGTTTAGACAGTTTTTAAGAGTCTTGTCGAAGGATTTTCACAAAGTCCCCACAGACGAACCATTCGGGAAATGGAGGGCTAAAAGCCACACCGAAATCAGCCATTGGCAGTCGAGGGAATCTTGGTGGATGTAAGTTAAAATCCAATTCATAGATGTGTTTAGTTTTAATGTTCAAAGGTAGTTTTAAATTTGGGAGTTCCTTCATAAACTTTTCTCTCAAAGTATCTGCTGCTTCGCGGATGGTTCAACTAAGGTCATCAGGTCTATAGGTAGTTTCAAAGTATTTTTGAAAATTTTGAATTTCCTTGATGTGAGTCGAAGTACCTTTCTTGGTTATGTCCTGTATAAGAGCAAAAATGGATGTTAAATGTTGGTTGAAGGCATTAACATCGAACATTTCTGTAGAATAATATTGTTTCCACAAAGTGTCATATTCTTGGGAATAGCAGTAAGATGGTGTGAAAGGAATAGGAGTGAGTTGAGTAGTGCCATTATACTGAGACATTTCGTCCTTGCTTTGAGCTTCAGTAAAGTACATGTTATAGAGAATGGCAGAGCTTTTCTTTGGAAAAAGAGGCTTGGATAAGACCTGGCTAATACCAAACTGTCGAGAGACGAGATTTGATTGGTAACTGAGGAGGATTACTTGATTTTTGGAAGGTCGAAGTTTTGTTGTAATTATCCTAGGTGAAAGAAATGTCTCTCATATGGCGAAGGAATATGCTTCTTGATCTTTTGACATAGGAGGAAATTTTCTGGTAAACTGTAAGTCCTGTGACTTTTGAGTTGGTTGCATTTTGGTAAAACAACATGGTGTTAGCAAGACGTTGAACCAGGTGTTCTGCCATGATAGTCAGACATCATGTTCTGCATGATGTTGTGACATTTTCCAGGACATGTTATACCAAATAGTTAGGGCATGACTATTTTGGTAGTTTGAGTGTGATTTTTGGGTGTGTTCTGATTCACACATATGCGGTTGTCATACCCCAAATTTTTACCACTAAGATCTCCCATCATTGTGCAAATTATCATCACAGTATAGATGCACCCTTATGTCTCATTAATCTCCTCAAGGAATTGTTGAACATTCACTATTATCAAAGATTAGGGTTTCAAGCCCTCTCAGAGTCTTAGACAAAGGATCAATCAAGGAATGACATGATCTTCAACTTGTATAACCTCTCAAACATCCACAAAGGATCAAGAGGACTCCCACATCAAGAATCAGGCACAAGGTTACATCATTCTGAGTGGATTAAGCCTCATAATCTCCAGTGTCACCAAATTAGGGTTTTGGTCGACCAGGGCCTCCAGATGGTAATTTTCCTCTAGGCATGAGCCAATGCTTCAAACAATAACCCAAGATACTCTAAGTGATCTCATGGACGCAATCATCAAGTCAATTTAGCCTCTGGGGACGCATTTACCAAAAATCAGGAATTAGGGTTTCTTGACCTAATTCACCCCTAAGTTGACTTTTGGGACAAAACATGAGCCAAGACCTCAAGACATGGTTTGAGGGTCTCAAATAAACCACATTGATCCATTTACAACAATGGATTGATCCAAGAAGCTTGATGCACAAGTTTCAATTTCATCTGAACCATAGTTAGGGTTTTTGAAGAAAAAGTCAACTGTACCATTGACTTTTTTACCAAGACATGCTCCCAAACTTTGGGACATGATTCAATACACCCTATAACACCTATTAAATCAATCCATCAAGTTTGATTTAGGTCAAGGACTTGATTTCATAGAGGATCGCACAGTTTGAAATTCATTTGATAAAAAGTCAACTGTGCCTAAAAGTCAAAGTTTGACTTTTTGATTTTTTGATCAATTATGGTTCCCTAACCCTAAAATGATGTTAATGTGTGATTGGAATCATCATTCATCAAGAAAAATCAAGAAAAGTGGGATAACTTGTAAAAGGGGTAACCATAAAAAACTTAGAAATTTTCTAAGTTATGGAACAAAGTGGCTAGGGTACCAAATTCCAAGGATCATAACTTATGATCCAAGCAACCATTTTGGCTGATCCAAAGATAGATTTGTAGCTCTCATGGCATACTTTAAAAGTGTCAACTATACCTCATTCCAATTCCTCATGGATTTTAAGCTGTCGAGTGATCAAAATGGCTGAAAACATTAAATGACATTTTTTCAACCCTTAGTGAAATTTTCACTAAGTCAGAATCTGT
Source organism: Lathyrus tuberosus (assembly GCA_022829125.1). Lineage (NCBI taxonomy): Eukaryota > Viridiplantae > Streptophyta > Magnoliopsida > Fabales > Fabaceae > Lathyrus > Lathyrus tuberosus. The sequence continues at coordinate 6,935,778 of JALAZF010000239.1, read as the reverse complement.
TTCACTTTTTTCAAAATGTAGGGGCATTTTTCACTTGGATCCAAAAAGTGTCAAGACAAACTATGATCACACACATGTTGTATCATATGAAAGCTTTCCAAAATGGCGAAGAACTCCCTCAAATTCCATTTGAGCTAAGAGTTATGATAGTGGCAATATGCCTTGCTGCAACTGTCATAACAAGGCAGATTTGTGCATTTTGCTCGATTTGAGCAATTTGTGCAAGTGAAAACAAATTTATCCATCTGAACACCTCAGGGGGAGACCAAGGAGGAACAAACACTGATCCATAAGCCTCCCAAGCCGTTTGAACTAAAAGTAGCATGCCAAACCTAAAAATGCCTAAAAATGGGATAAGACTCCAATTTTGTTTTGGAGCATTCAATGGATGCACCAAGGTGGCATGAACTGAGCCTTTTCCAACTAAATGAGTCAAGGATGATATCTGAACTAGGGAACCAAAGGCCTGTGCTCTAACCTCTAGTCAATGGCTAGAGGAGACTTAAGATTCCAAAATGCTACAATTGGCCAAACCTCTGCTGCAGTTGCCATTCACTATTACGTGCAAAACAAACTTGCTCTACTATAAATAGAGCTCATTGTGCTCAGTTTAAGTACACCAAAGCACTACAACATTTGCTTTCCTCAAAATCTCTTTCTCTAGGCAAAAATACCTTCTTTAGCAAGGTAACTCTGAGTTTTTGAGTTAGAGAGCATTTCCATCACAACTCATGATCCAAATACATCCAATATGTCATATCTAAGCTGTCCAAACTCTCACAAGTTGCATGTAACACTAACATCACAAATTCCCCCCTCAAAACCTCAAAATTGGGATTTTTTGCATTTTTCAAACCATGCCTTGATTCAGTCACTTTCAAAACTAGATAAAACCTCAAATACACTCCAAATATCATCCTTGAACCATCCCAAATGGTTCCACACATCTGGAACACCATTTAAGAGAGTTGCTATATTGGTCACTTTTGCCCCTTTTGCAAGAAAGAGCTCAAACTTGTTCCTGAGGATTCCATTTGTTTCCAACCATCCTAAAAGCTTCTAAGTGATCATTTGAGGGTGTCCAAAGCATCAAATTGTTTCTGGAACAAAGCACTTGGCAGATTGCACAAAAAGCTCATAAAGAGGTAAGCATCACAACTTGAACTCTTTGAAATATGCATTGCTTTGAAGTCCACTGATCATGCACATCTTATACATGGTATATGTGTTGTGTTTGAACCAATTCATCATGTAATTCATGCCTGTAACAAGAGGTAGCATAGAAAATGCAAATCATGGCCTATTTCAAAACCACTATCGGGTTTTTCAATAGGAGCCTCATCTGAAAAAACCACCACCACCATTGGATTCCTTGTGAAATTCTAGGCAGGATAGACCTAAATTTTGTCCCAGTCCATGGAGAAATGAGAAAGTTACAAGCTTCACGTTTTTGGCCAAGATCTTGCCTTGCCTTGCCTTGCCTTGGCCAGGCGAAAAACAAGGCAACCCTCATATATCCATGGGGTGGCTTTGATACACGGATGTATCACCACCCCAGTGGTAGAGGGCGCGCACTGCACACAAAAGGTCTAGGGTTCGAATCCCCCTCGCCCCAGATCCTCTTTTTATCATTTTTCCCACTTTTTGTTATTTTTCATATTATTTTTAATTAATTTGGAAAATTAATAACTCTCTCAATTTTAATGATTTTTGAATGGTTCTTTTTGCAAAAAATCACAAAAATATTAAAATATTTTATTCCACAAAAAAATCAGATTTATATTAATTATTTAATATAGTTAATATTTTTGTAAATAAATTCGTTTTTATTATTGTTAAACCTTTTAAAAATGAATATCCACCTTGAAAAATCAAGACCAAATGAGTTTTAATTCATCTTGTGATTAAAACATCATTTTTCAAACCTTAACCAAAAATCACAAGTTGTTCATTCAAACTTAACCAAAAAACACTTTTGGGTCTCTAATAAAGTGTAAGACCCAATCCCTCTTTGAAACCAAAATAGTTTGGGCCTCAGTCATTGTATAACACCCACGGTGTTTTCAAAAATCTCGGCGCGATCGTCAGTTTAAAATAAAATCATTTGGGCCTACCCTCATGTTATAAGTCCCATTTCTTTTCTTTAAAATACTTTTTGGGCCTCTAATAGAGTGTAAGACCCAACCCCTTTGTAAATAATACCCTTTTCGGCCTCACATATTGTATAAGTCCCTCTGTACAGTTTTCAAAACAACGGTGCAAGCATCGTTAAAACTTGGGCCTCTCCTTGAGCTGTAAGCCCCAACAATCTTTTCAAATCACTTTCTCCTTTGATTTTGAATTCAAATATTTGTTGTTATCAAAACTTTCTTTAGTTTCTTTGTTGAACAACTAACAAAACAGCATGGAAGCTCTTCAAAGGGTAAGTGTTTATCCACTTTCATTTACCGCTTTCATATATATATATATAACTGCATTGTGGGGCTCTTTCACTGTAACTCTTCTTTCACATCCTTTTAAATACTCGTCATATATCAACTGTATATATATTAGTATAGTTATTTAGAGTTTTCCCCGGAAACTACGTCTAGAACTAGGTAAAGCCTGTTGGTCACTCTTGAATGCAAACAAAACTAGATCCCCATAGGATTCCAGATACAGTCTTCCCTTCTCTTGGGGTTAAACAATATGGAACAAAGAGAAAGGCAGTATTCTTGGTGAACCTTTTCTCAGACTGTCACCCTTAGAAATTGTCAAAGAAACTCTACTCCCCAGAGTTGATCTATTCTCCGTGAATAGCATCTCTTGAGTTTCTTCCAAATTCTCGAACTTTCCTGGAATGATCTCTTCTATGTGAATTGTATTTCTTGAACTTCTCTTGGTTTGGGGACCCACAGGCTTCCTAAAAGCAACCCCGCCTCCTCTTGGGCGTTGTACAAGGACCCTTCGGCTTCTTAGAAGTTCTCATGCCTTCTCTTGGGCTTAATACAAAGACCCTAACGACCTCCTAAAGGTATAGGACAGAACTTAGTCATCCTTCGTTAAAGTTGTCTTTCTAAAAGGAGTTAAAACCTTCAGACCAATTTTAGGGTTGATACTCATCCCTTAAACGAGTCGGCCTTCTCTTGGGCATCATACAAAAGATAAAACTCTACCAGTAGACTTGGACAGTCTAATTCCCTTGAGTCTCAAAGACATTCTCAAGTTCCTATCAAACATAGGAAAAAACACCGATCACTCTGGATAAATCTCCAGCAGAAACCCGGTCTCTCTCATGAGAGTTCCCAACCCTTGGGCCTGCTTATGGATCTAATCCTCAGCAGTAAGATAGCCTCCTCTTAGGCTTTGTATAATGATCCTTCCTCAGCGAAGTCAGCCTCCTCTTGGGCTTTGTACAATGATTTCCCCTAGCGGATTTAACCTTTTCAGACTTTCTTGTTGAGTCCATCCTTTTTCAAGACTCTCTTGTTGAGTCACTTTCCTTTTAGCCTCTATCTCGGGCTTCGAACGAGACATCAAATCACTCTCTTGTTGAGTATAAAAGACTCTTTTGTTGGGTCAACCCTTTTAGCCTCTATCTCGGGCTTCGTACGAGACAACAATTCACTCTCTTGTTGAGTATAAAGGACTCTCTTGTTGAGTCAACCTTTTTAGCCTACGTCTTGGGCTTCGTATAAGACAGATAAAAGTACTCTCTTGTTAAATCCAACCTTTCTAGCCTCTGTCTTGGGCTTCGTACAAGACATATAGAAGCACTCTCTTGTTGAGTCAGTCACTTGTTAGCACTCTCTTGTTGAGTCAACCCTTTTAGCCTCTATCCCGGGCTTCGAACGAGACAAACAATAAACACCCTCTTGTTGGGTCAATAGCCTCCTCTTAGGCTTTGTATAGAGAAACCCCCGGTTGAGTCAATCAACCTTTTAGCATCAAACTTGTGCTTTAATCAAGGCATACAGTTCCTCTTTAGAGATGACAAGTTCTCTCTCAGTCAAACCTTTTAGATTCAATCTTGGGCTTTGAACAAGACCCAAAAAACCCTTCAGCTTCATATCTTGGGCTTTGAACAAGATACAAATACTCCTTTTAGCCTCTGTCTTGGGCTTTGAATAGGACACCAAAACATCTTTTTTCCTCCCTTAGAATAGGAGGGAACTACGATCGCTCTGATTTCCCTGTTTTGTTAAACGGGAATACGTAGGCATAAGATTGCAAAATCTTAGCGAGCATACTAATCAAAAACTCAAAATCCAGTACCTCCGTCAGTCAACCAAAAGCATTAGATCTAACACCTTACCAAAATCCTCGTAAATAGTCTAGACCCGGTATTCTTGAGCAAAATAACCTAAGACAAGACCCCTCTTTTGATAGCATCTGTAAACCAACAGTCATCTGTTTAAACTCAGTAAGCAAGCAGGGTTAATTGGAGACATTTATTTCCCTTCCTTAATCAGCTTCACAGGATAAAAAATGAATCGAACTGTAGTACCAAAGCGATAGTGATTCGAAACCACAAAAATCGCGCTACAGAAAAATGGCGACCACGGTGGGAGGTCATTCTTTCTTACAGTCTTGGGTAAAAAAAACAAAGTACCACAGAAATGGCGACTCTGCTGGGGAGTCATTGTCTGTATAGGATCATAGGACTAGAGGTCTAGGATGTTAGGACAAATATATATACTGCTTTTCCTAATTGATATCCATGTTTATTTTTCTGCTAATGGGAATGCGTGTGATGCCGCATGTGGAAAGATTGAGTATACACCTAAGATAGGGGATGGCATTATACGGGTAATCTTACGGGGAGTGAATCCCAGATAAGAGGTCCTGGTCGACTATCAAATCAGTGGAGATGCCCTTTGCGGATTCAATGCCTATACGACTTTGGTTGTTGAAAGCAGATTGTTCCATTGGGTTATCTGAGAAGCTGAGGATTTTAGTAGACTGAAACCATTTTGTAGTGCGGAAGCTATCAGAAATAGTTGTCATGCGATACTACCCTCATTTGAGATTACTTTAAGATGAACTAGCTCGCTTGGTGATCCGCTTGCTGTCGTCATCCCAAGAAGGGTCAGGGATTTTGAGGACAGGTACAAAAATCACCAGTATAAACCTTTGGGGATGGGTAGAGCCTTGAATTCATGACACCAACCCCTTGACCCCATGTTTTTTCTATGTTTTTGTATGCTGCATTCATACATTCATTTAAAAAACATTAAAACAAAGAAAAATTTTCTCTTCTAGTCTCTCTTTTTCAAATTAAACTAAGACAATGATTGCAAATATTAGAGAGAAAGATTGCGTTATGGATTTTGGTAGAAGAAAGACTCACAAGTACACCTTCAAGGTTCCAAAATTAGAGGATTTAAGAGGTTTGGCAAGGATGATCACCAACCCTGAGGCTTTCAGAGCTAAGTATGGAGGACTGTTGTCTCTGTTAAGGGTCAATGTAATTGAAGGAATCCTGTCTACACTCATCCAGTTTTACGATCCGGTTTATCACTGTTTCACATTCCCAGATTATCAGCTAGCACTAACACTGGAGGAGTATTCTCACTTGACTGATTTACATATCACTGATCAAGCTCCCTTTTCTGAACTAGAAGAAATTCCAAAAGATCAAACCATTGCAAGAGCAATTTATTTGGACGAGTCAGAAGTTAGGACTCACATGACCATTAAGGGTGGTATCCAGGGTTTGCCAGCCCGGTTCTTGATAAAGAAAGCTCTATACTTTGCTAGTATAGGGAACGTGGCCGCTTTCGAAAGCATCTTTGTTTTGCTCATCTACGGGTTATTTTTGTTTCCCAACATCGATAACTTCGTTGATATCAATGCCATTAAGATTTTTCTAATTGGAAACCCTGTACCTACCTTGCTTATAGATGCTTATCATTCTGTACACTTAAGGAATTTATACAGCGGAGGAATGATCACCTGCTATGTACCCCTGCTATATAAATGGTTCACTTCCCATTTACCCAAGTCTGCTGCATTTTGGGATAAAAAGAGTACTTTACATTGGTCGCAGAGAATCATGTCTCTTACCAACTCTGACATCGATTGGTACAATCGAATCTATGACGGGATCAGGATCATTGACCTTTGTGGAAATTTCCCAAATGTACCCCTCATAGGAATTAAAGGAGGAATCAATTATCATCCGATTTTAGTTCGTCGTCAATTTGGATACCCGATGAGACATATCCCACATAATGTTCATCTGGAAGGTCTTTTCTTCAAGGAAGGAGAAAATGACAGAGCACTAAAGATAGAAATAGTGCATGCCTGGAAACACGTTCATAGAAAAGGACGAGAGTCTCTAGGAAAACCAGACTGTGTCTCGGTGGAGCCTTATCTCCACTGGGTACAAACTAGAGCTCTCAAGTTAAGGATGTCTTACCCTTGTCAAGAAGTTCTTCCATTAAGGGACCCTGTCCTTTATTTTATGTCTGATACGGAAAAGCTTCAGGTTACTCTCAACAAGATTCAACAGGAGAAGAGGTCTTGGAGGAACAAGTACCGTATTCTCAATGTGGAGTGTAAGAAAATACAGCAACTATTGAAAGATAAAGATGCTCTAATCGAGATTTTAGAGCAACATGCTGTAGAGAATCAAGAAAACCAAAGGAATTTGTTCGCTCCTTTTACTTGGCAAAGGAATGACAACCCGACAACGGCTGAAGAGCCCCGGTCAAAGAAAAGGAAAGTATCAGAACCAGCACCTGAGCTCTCTTCAGAAAGGACTCAGGATCCATTAGCTTAGAGATTTCCTTTTACAACACTTTGTAAATTACTGTATTTCCATTTACGCAATCTTTGAATTCAATAAAACGGGGTTTCCCCACTGTTTGATATTTGCAATCCAAATTGTTGAAGTTTATTTTGATTAAACAAAAATAATTAATTAATCATTGCATATCATTCATCATTCTCACGCAACACATTCTTCTTCCTTGCGAATCTCACGTTTGTGTCTCGATTCTAGAGTCAAACTGTCTCATTCATACAATACTCGGGCCAATCGACAAAAGAAAATGGATAATCTCAAGGAAGAGAACAGAGAGCTGAGAGAAGAAATCGACGCTCTGAGAGAGGATCTGAGAAAACTTCACAATGACATGTAAGCTCTGGCAGCAGCTCAGATGCAACAACAATGGACTGTGATCTCAGAGATCACATCGACGCCCATAGTGGAAAAGTATGATCCTCGGTATAACATGCCAAAAGATCGTCCCTGGGGCATGCCACTTAACTATATCCCAGAAGGATATATTCTGCCGATCACGGAAGATCCGGAAACTGCAGTAGGAACTGCTGGGCCTGAAGGTTACAAACTTTGGGAAAGCGAAGATGCCAGGGGCATGACGACAACTCCTGAAGGTTACAAACTTCGGGAGGCACCAAGAGTCACAGCCATGATGACTATACCACCGCCCATGGTACACACTGTCCCGGAAGGATAGATTCCACAAATACCTTCTGGTGGAAACGAAAGTATGGATAATAGAATGAAAGAGTTCCAAGAATAGTTCCTAGAAATGCAGAAGGAACTGCAAGCCATTCGCGGTCAGGATCTATTTGGAAATGACGCCGCAGACCTTTGTTTGGTCTCCAATGTGAAAGTTCCGCACAAGTTCAAAGTGCCCGAATTTGAAAAGTACAAGGGTAACTCTTGCCCTCAAAGTCACTTGGTGATGTACGCTCGGAGGATGTCAACCTAGACAGAGAACCACCAGCTACTGATCCATTACTTCCAGGATAGTTTAACCGGTGCCACACTCAAATGGTACATGGGTTTAAACTGCACTAAAATCGCTACTTTCAGAGTAATCGGTGCTGCCTTCGTTCAACAATATAAGTATAACCTGGACATGGCACCGGACAGAGATCAACTCAGAGCCATGTCGCAGAAGGACAAGGAAACCTTTAAGGAGTAGGCTCATAGATGGCATGAAATTGCCGCCCAGATTTGTCCACCTCTTGATGAAAAAGAGATGACAAAGATCTTCTTGAAAACCTTGAGCTCATTTTACTACGATAGAATAGTCGCCAGTGCTCCCAGTGACTTCACCGAGATGGTGGGCATGGGAGCTCGTCTTGAGAAAACCATCCGAGAAGGACGTTTAGTTAAAGATGCTGGATCATCAAGTAGTACAAAATGATACGGTAGTGCTCTCCCTAAGAAAAAAGAGCAGTATATTGGGAATATCTCTCTCGGAAAGCAAAGGCGACGATACCAACCAGTAGCAGCTGTAAGTCCTGCTATCAACCCTGTGCCTGTTCCAACGTATCAACCTCAGGTTGCTCAAAGCCAACCGAATTAACAACAATATCAGCAAAGGGCATAACCGCCTCTTCAGCAGGCTCGTCCTTAGTACAACAACAACCGTACAACGCGACCGCCAGGGTTCGACCCTATACCAATGTTGTACCCAGAATTGTTTCCACTACTACTGGTCAAGGGGCACGTCCAAACCAGATCTCCTCTTACAGTACCGGAGAATCTGCCTTTTTGGTTTAAAGCAGATCAGACTTGCCCTTACCATCAAGGAGGACCAGGGCATAACATAGAAAACTGTCTCAGTTTCAAATCCGACGTACAAAAGCTTGTTAGGAGCGGGGTTTTATCTTTCAAAGATATGAATCCGAATGTTCTCACGAACCCGTCGCCTCAACACGAGAAAGCTGCAGTAAATTTGATAGAAGGAGAGTCTAATAACATCTATCAAATTCATGATATATTGTTATTGAGGACCAATCTGGTCAAGATGCATCACAGACAGAGCGGGTATGGCCATATACCACCTAATAACTATCACCAGTGTGATATCTACTCAAAAAATAATCAAGGGTGTTATGTGGTGCAATCGGCTCTACAAGAACAGTTGGATCTCGGATGGATCCAAGAGCACCGAATTCGTGGGGTCAACATGACTTATACAAATTCCAACATTATTCAGAACCACGACATCCATGCGATGAATGTCAACTTGGTGGCAATGCACTCAAGGCAAAGCCAGTATCATAATCTGCCGCGGCACGATTACAATTCCTGTCTGATTTGCTCGATAAACAATCAGGGATGCTCTTTTATACCAGAGGCCCTCCAGCGTCAGATGGATCTTGGATGGATCCAGGACTACCATGATAAAAATCCTTATCAGATCAACATGATTCAAATCTTTGATATTTGCTTAATGAAAACCAGCTTGGTGGAGTTACACACTAAGCAAGTCCAACTCGGTTTTCTGACTTCGTACGACTATCAGAACTGTAAAGTGTGTCGGGAGAGTGACCAAGGATGTGCTCTCGTTCAGAGAACTTTGAAACACTTGTTAAATCACTGGTGGCTTCCAATCTATCTAGATGAAGACACACAACAAGTCAATATGATTAATGGGAACCCTACTAGACATCAAAGTTAGGATGTTCGATCTATGGAAGCGGACCTAGTAAGGTTACACAGCATTCAAAGCAAACGTGGTCGGGTGCCACCATATAACTACGAGCGCTTTGGAGTCTGCTCGGAGAATAACCAAGGATGCTACCTCGTGCGAGCAGCCCTTCAGAGTCAGTTGGACCACGAAGAGATTCAACCATGTCCAGTTTCTGGGTCAATCAACTTGATTCTCGACTATTTCGCTGATCAGATCAAAGATGTTGTTGTAATCTCTGGTCCTGAAAGGACCAAGGATGTTTGTACCATCATCCCTCTACTCAAGGAATCAAAAGTTCTTAACTAGGAACTGATTAAAGTTATTTACGACAGTCAGAGAAATCAGAAGGCTCCTGTAGTTATCTATCTGCCGGGACCAGTACCATACAAGTCTGATAAGACGATCCCTTACAAATACGGTGCAACAACAGTTGAGAATGGAAAGGAAACTCCATTACCCTCCATCGTGAGTATTGCATACATCAGTCGATTAACACGGAGCGGTCGAATCTTTAACCGAGGAGTTGGGGAACTTAACAGAGAAAAGGAACTTCAGACGGAAGCTCCCAATCCACCAGTCGGTCAATCTAGTAATCCCGACCTTTCAAAGAACGATGATGAGATGCTGAAGCTCATCCAAAGGAGTGAATACAACATTATTGATCAGCTGTTACAAACTCCTTCAAAGATCTCTGTATTATCTCTTTTACTCAGTTCCAAAGTCCACAGAGAGGCTCTACAGAAAGTCTTAGAACATGCCTTTGTGGAACAGGATGTAACAATAAGAGAATTCGACAACATCATCTCCAACATCACTTCTTGCAACAACTTGGGGTTTAGTGATGAGGAATTGCCAGAAGAAGGCAAAAGTCACAACATGGCGCTCAATATTACAGTTAACTGCCAGGACGATGCTTTAGCCAGCATACTGGTAGATACCGGATCGACTCTCAATGTTATGCCGAAGTCCACTTTAACGCGACTATCATTCAAAGGATCCCAGATGAGGGGCAGTGAGGTCATCGTCAAAGCATTTGACGGATCTCGGAAAGCAGTTATTGGAAAAGTCGACCTTCCCATAACTATCAGTCCTCACACTTTCCTAGTCACTTTCCAGGTCATGGACGTCCGGGCAGCATACAACTGCTTATTAGGAAGACCTTAGATATACCAGGCTGGGGCAGTCACATCAACACTGCACCAGAAACTGAAGTTCGTCAAGAATGACCAACTAGTCACAGTCTGTGGAGAGCAAGCCTTGATCGTGAGTAACTTATCATTGCCTACTTATGTAGAAGCATAGGAGGTTGTTGGAACCCAGTTCCAAGCACTTTCGGTGAGCAATGAGAATCCCAAGCACTGTCGGTGAGCAATGAGAATCAATCAGAAAAAGGAACGCCGATTTCCTCGTACAAAGATGCTCTCAAAGTAGTCAAAAGTAACAATGCAAAGGGATGGGGACAGCTTGCCATTCCTACTGACAATAAGAAAAAGAAGGGTCTTGGTTTTTCTTCAACCTATATCCAGACTGCTACCAATGATGAAAGTCTTCATCCCATTCAGAACTTCTTCCACAGTGGAGGTTTCCTTCGCCCAATGTCTCAAGAAGTACATACCATCAACGAGGGAGATCCCTCCGATACGGATTAAGAATGGAAGTCCTATCTTAACGAGGACGGTTATATGTCTCAGGAAGAGGTGCCTACGCCATTTTGCTATCCCGCACAGAGTCCGAGATTTATACCAAGGTCAGATGTCAAAATGATATACGGAGATTGTGATCCAAAAGGATGCTGTGCTCCACCAAAATCATTAGAGGAGGACACTCTAATGAAAGACAACTTTGACCACGACTATTATGGCCCGATGCATGGACTGCCTATCTGCCAGCCGTACCCAGGAGACTCGGGGCAAGAAAATCAGCCGAACAATGAAAATCAGCTGAGCATCATTGAAAAGAATGCCTGCGTCTCCACCATGTCATGGGATCAATACTCAGGGTATTCAGAAAATATCCAACACGACGATGAATTGGCAAAGCTTGCAGGACTAGAATTCATCAACTATGCTTTTCCCGAGGTCAACATCATCGAGAGATATGACTCCTCCAGTTTCAAAGAAGTGTGGGAAACCTTAGGACAACCGAGTGGCAAGTTCGACTATTTGCTCAAATACACCGCTCCTGAAAGCTCTCGTATCAGGCTCGAAGACATCCAGCCAACTGGATGGGGAGATTTACCAGAGAGCACAAATACTATGCAAAATACAACAGAGGAATCCTCCTACAACAACTTTGCCTGGGAGACAGATTCCAATGATCCTGCTCCACTAGAAATCATCGTTATTTCCGAAGACAAATCAAGGAAGGTACCAGACTTTGTGATTCACCGAGGAGTTCGCCGCCAATGGGTTGCAGTCGATGTTCCGAAGATTGTTCATAAGTCAAAGTAATTTTCGTCTTTGTTTTAACCTTTCACCTTGCCCAGGTGAAACGGATGTTATGATAGGGCTCACTTTCTGTAAATATCCTTCTTCGCTTCGCCCAAAGTGACAGAGTTTTGTTTTATAGGGCTATAATTTCAAGAATCGACATGATCATAAATAAAATAACTTCGTTATGTAATTTCATAATTTATTATTGTTTTCTCATTTCGCTTTTTCAGAAAATGGTAATCCTAAAAAACAACTCAATAATAAAAACAAGCAGTGAAAGAAAATATACTGCACACACTCTTGCATTCTCTCTATCTCTTCTAAAAACTAATCATCATGTCATGCAGATTGCTTATTTTAAACCCCATTGAAACATACGATCCAATGCCTTCTCCCAACTTTGAATTCCCGGTATTTGGGGCTGAAGAAGAAAATGACAACGAAATTCCAGAAGAGATCTCCCGATTACTCAGGCAAGAGGAAAGGTCCATTGAACCTCACAAGGAGCCGTTGGAAATGGTCAACTTGGGTTCAGTAAAAGAGAGAAAAGAAGTCAAGATTGGGGCATTGCTCAGTTCAACTATCAAAGAAAGTTTGATAAGGCTTCTCAAAGAATTCCTCGATGTGTTTGCTTAGTCCTATCAGGACATGCCAGGGTTGGAATCTAGCATCTTGGAGCATCATCTACCATTAAGATCGGAATATCCGCCAGTAAAACAAAGGTTGAGACGAACTCACCCAGACATGGCCATGAAAATAAAAGAGGAAGTACAGAAACAGATTAACGTGTGTTTCCTTGCCACATCAGAATATCCTCAATGGCTAGCCAACATAGTACCAGTTCCAAAAAAGGACTGAAAGGTCAGAATGTGTGTAGACTACAGGGATCTGAACAAAGCAAGTCCAAAGGACGATTTTCCCTTACCACACATTGACATAGTGGTAGACAGTACAACAAAGTTCAAGGTTTTCTCCTTCATGGATGGATTCTTGGGCTACAATCAAATAAAAATGGCGCTGAAAGACATGGAGAAAACTTCGTTCATCACCCCATGGGGTACTTTTTGTTACAAGGTAATATCGTTCGATTTGAAGAACGCCCGGGCAACCTATCAACGGGCCATGACTACTCTGTTTCATGACACGATACACAAAGAAATCGAAGTATATGTCGATGACATGATTGCCAAATCTAAAATAGAAGAGGAACATGTGACCCACCTGTCAAAACTATTCGAACGGTTGAGAAAGTACAAACTCCGCTTGAATCCCAACAATTGCACCTTTGGTGTCTGTTCAGGGAAACTCTTAGGGTTCATCGTCAGCCAGAAAGGAATTGAGGTTGATCCTGACAAGGTCAAGGCCATTCAAGAAATGCCTTCTCCAAAAAATGAAAAGCAAGTCAGGGGATTCTTAGGACGTTTGAACTACATTTCTAGATTCATATTCCTCATGACCGCGACATGTGCGCCGATTTTCAAATTACTCAAAAAAATCAGGATTACGTTTGGACAGAAGACTGCCAAACCGCCTTCGACAGTATGAAGGAATACCTGTTGAACCCACCAATTTTATCACCTCCAGTAGAAGGAAGGCCACTGATCATCTACTTAACAGTCTTGGAGGACTCTATGGGCTGTGTACTTGGCCAACAAGACGAAACGAAATGAAAAGAGTTTGCCATCTACTATTTGAGCAAGAAATTTACCGACTGTGAGACTCGGTACACGATTCTTGAGAAAACTTGCTGTGCTCTGGCTTGGGCAGCCAAATGTCTTCGCCAGTATATGATTCGTCACACTACTTGGTTAATCTCCAAAATGGATCCGATCAAGTACGTCTTTGAAAAGCCTGCTCTCACGGGAAGAATTGCCCGTTGGTAGATGTTGTTATCAGAATATGATATAGAATACCATGCTCAAAAAGCCGTTAAGGGAAGTATTTTGACCGATCATTTGGCTCATCAACCGATTGACGATCAGGAATCAGTCGGGTTTGACTTCCCAGACGAAGATGTCATGTATCTAAAGATGAAAGATTGCGATGAACCGCTACCCAGTGAAGGGCCAGAACCAGGTTCCCAATGGGGACTAATCTTTGACGGAGTTGTCAATCATTATGGAAACGGAATTGGGGCAATCATCATAACACCTCAGAGTACCCACATTCCTTTCACCGCCCGACTGACATTCAAGCTCACAAACAACGAGGCTGAATACGAAGCTAGTATCATGGGTCTCGAAGAAGTGATCGACTTAAGGATCAAGAACTTGGATGTATATGGCGACTCAGCCCTAGTTATCAATCAGATCAAAGGAGATTGGAACACATACCAATCAGGACTGATTCCTTACAAAGACTATGCGAGAAGGTTGTTACCCTTCTTCAACAGAATCGAGTTTCATCATATCCCTCGTGAAGAAACTCACATGGCTGATGCATTAGCCATTTTCTCTTCCATGATTAGTGTAGGTCAATGGAATGACATACCTAAGATCGACATAATGCGCCTAGAATGGCCTGCTTACATCTTCACAATCGAAGCAGTCATAGACGACAGAAAGACCCTCAGAAGCAGGAGCATCCACCTGGGGCATCCAGAAAGGACAAAAAGACCATCAGAAGACTAGCAGGCAGTTTCTTCCTGAGCGTTGATACACTCTATAAGAGGAACTTTGACATGGTCTTGCTCCAATGGATAGACAGACCAAAATCAAACGTGCTGATAAAATAAATTCATGAAGGATCCTTTGGCACTCATGCCAACGGACACACAATGGCGAGAAAAATTCTGAGAGCAGGGTACTACTGGTTGACCATGGAATCCGACTGCTACAAGTACATAAGGAGGTGTCACAAGTGTCAGATATACTCAGACAAAATCCATGTACCACCAACGCATCTCAAAGTTCTCTCTTCCCCATGGCCTTTTTCTATATAGGGAATCGACATGATTGGCTTGATTGAACCCAAAGCTTCAAACGGACATCAGTTCATCCTGGGTGCCATTGATTACTTCACCAAGTGGGTTGAAGCAGCGTCATACGCTAATGTAACCCGACAAGTGGTGGTCCGATTTATAAAAAACAATATCATCTGCCGTTATGGTGTTCCGAACCAGATCATTACTGACAGTGGATCTAACTTGAACAATAAGATGATGAAAGAGTTGTGCACAGAGTTCAAGATCGAACACCATAACTCATCTCCCTACCGACCCAAGATGAACGGAGCGGTAGAAGCGGCTAACAAGAACATCAAGAAGATTGTTCAAAAGATGGTTGTAACCTACAAAGACTGGCACGAGATACTACCCTTTGTTCTTCACGGTTATCACACATCTGTCCGCACTTCAACAGGGGCAACCCCTTTCTCTCTAGTATATGGCATGGAGGCAGTGCTCCCCATAGAAGTGGAGATCCCATCAATCAGGGTATTGATGGAAGCTAAGCTTATAGAAGCTGAATGGTGTCAAAGTCGGCACGAAGAACTGAATCTGATCGAAGAAAAATGAATAACGACACTATGCCATGGTCATTTGTATCAACAAAGGATGAGGAAGGCATTTGACAAAAAGGTCCGACCTCGCGTCTTCAGGAAAAGAGACCATATGCTCAAGAAGATAAAACATTTCTCACTGATTCTCGGGGCAAATGGACCTCAAACTATGACGGCCCCTATGTGGGCAAGAAAGCTTTCTCAGACGGCGCCTTGAGACTCGCAACCATGGACGGAGAGGAATTTACCTACCCCAAAAATGTTGATGTAGTCAAGAAATACTTCACCTAAATAAAAAAAAAAACGTCTCAGTGGATTGAAAACCCGTAAGGGCGGTCCAGGAAAAAATTAGCACATAAGCAAAAGTCATCCCGATGGATTGGAAATCTCAAAGTGCAATCCAGGCAAAAGTTAGGGATAATGGCAAGTAACTACGTCCAACAGGGGCAAATCCCCCAGTAGCAGTCATGCCATCCATCGAAAGAAAACTCCAGTCAAGGTCATCTTCGACGGAAGCTCAGGATGCCCAGAGTTCAAAGTTGGTAGAAGGACAATAGTCGTCATGTTTCAATGTAGCCCTTTTCTCTTAAATTACCAGTTTCTAAACTTTGTTAATACTCTAAGGAATCACGCGCTTGGCTGATTTCCATCCTATCAATAAAATTTGAGCCCTTGCGCATTTGTTTACAATTCTTATTTGTTGTAGCTTTACAGAACGACGTTTTAACGTGATTAAAGATTCTTGAAATAAAACAAAAAAAATGAATTTTACATGTCAAATTTTTCTACTTTTAAAATAAATATGGCAATTCTTTTGACTATTGAACATCGAAAGAACATCGATTGCTTCTCCAGAAGCAATTGAGCTTCAAAGTGCAGAATCAAAGTACTCCTTCTAAACCAGTACACCTGAATAAAGGATCAGCTGTGTCAGATGCGAATATCCCGTCCGACACCCCCGACCGAGTTCTTACCTCCTAAGTCCGACCAACGGTTTTCCCCACGAGGATCTTCTCTCCTAAGTAAGGCAGAATTGCTATCTTGAACAAATGATACCTCTTCGTCCCCTAGTGAATCATATACATACATACATCATATTCATATTGCATATACATACATATTCATACATACATATTCATATTGCATCACTATCACTCTAGTCGGTCTTATCCCCTAGTGATAAAAGTCCTCTCAATCGAGTTGCCAGTTCTGTCCTCGTCAGAAAGTGAATCATCTAAGCAATCTCCCTCCTCTGGTTTATTTTTGGATTGGAGTTGGCCCTTGACCACTTTGATAACTTGAACCTCTGAAAAACTAGAGAACCTTCGACAAATGTCACTCTTCGCCATTGAAGATGATATTTTTGCTTTCCCGGATTAAGGAAAATCCCTAAAGAAAGCCACGCAACCAAAGACTCTCAACAACACATTGGTTTTTCTCTCCAGAAAGTCAATGTTAATGAAGTCATCAGCACCTCAAAATTGGGGTACATTGTATGACATTTCTCTGAGAAGATCTCGAATAAAAATATGATGTAGTATCCCAAGCAGAAAGCAGTCTCTCAAGAGACTCGATTTCCCCAGTAGAGTCAACAAATGGCATCTCCAACAGAGAATTTTGTGCACCTCTACAGCTCGGATGAATGGTTTCCCAACAAGTCTGACATCAAAACCTTTTTCCGTCAAATGGCATCTCCCCAAGAAAATTCGGCGAGAAGTTTGAGGAAAACCGCTACGAATAGCATCCCTTGTCAAGAAAGTTTATTGACAAAAGAAACTTAGACCAGTTCCTTGGTAGGAAACCAGGATCGAGGGGAAGTTTACTTCAGAAACTTATACCAGTTCCCTGGTAGGAAACCAGGATCGAGGGGAAGTTTATTTCAGAAACTTAGACCAGTTCCTTGGTAGGAAACCAGGATCAAGGGGAAGTTTATATCAGAAACTAAGACCAGTTCCCTGGTAGGAAACCATGATCGAGGGGAAGTTTATTTCAGAAATTTAGACCAGTTCCTTGGTAGGAAACCAGGATCGAGGGAAGTTTATATCAGAAACTAAGACCAGTTCCCTGGTAGGAAACTAGGATCGATGGGAAGTTTATTTCAGAAACTTAGACCAGTTCCTTGGCTGAAGACCAGGATCGAGGGGAAGTTTCATCTATTTTTTTTAAGCGTCATCGTTTCGAAAAAGAAGATGGATGGGCAAACTGCCATTCATAACCACCGTCAAAATTTTGTGCATTCCGATATTTAATCCTCTTGCACCCTGAATGCCCGAATACCTTCGCCATTCACACCTTCGGGTCCAAGAAGATTAAATAGGGGCATCTGTCATACCCCAAATTTTGACCACTAAGATCTCCCATCATTGTGCAAATTATCATCACAATATGGATGCACCTTTATGCCTCATCAATCTCCTCAAGGAATTGTTGAACATTCACTACTATCAAAGATTAGGGTTTCAAGCCCTCTCAGAGTCTTAGACAAAGGATCGATCAAGGAATGACATGATCTTCAACTTGTCTAACCTTTCAAACATCCACAAAGGATCAAGAGGACTCCCACATCAAGAATCAGGCATAAGGTTGCAGCATTCTAAGTGGATTAAGCCTCCAGATCGCCAGTGTCACCAAATTAGGGTTTTGGTCGACCAGGGCCTCCAGATGGAAATTTTCCTCTAGGCATGAGCCAATGCTTCAAACAATAACCCAAGATACTCTAAGTGACCTCATGGACCCAATCATCAAGTCAATTTAGCCTCAGGGGATGCATTTACCAAAAATCAGGAATTAGGGTTTCTTGACCTAATTCACCCCTAAGTTGATTTTTGGGACAAAACATGAGCCAAGACCTCAAGACATGGTTTGATGGTCAATAATAAACCACATTGATCCATTTGCGACAATGGATTGATCCAAGAAGCTTGATGCACAAGTTTCAATTTCATTTGAACCACAGTTAGGGTTTTTGAAGAAAAAGTCAACTGTACCTTTGACTTTTTGAGCAAGACATGCTCCTAAACCTTGGGACATGATTCAATACACCCTATAACACCTATGAAATCAATCCATCAAGTTTGATTTAGGTCAAGGACTTGATTTCATAGAGGATCGCACAGTTTAGAATTCATCTGATAAAAAGTCAACTGTGCCCAAAAGTCAAAGTTTGACTTTTTGATTTTTTGATCAATTATGGTTCCCTAACCCTAAAATGATGTTAATATGTGATTGGAATCATCATTCATCAAGAAAAATCAAGAAAAGTGGGATAACTTGTAAAAGGGGTAACCATAAAAAACTTAGAAAATTTCTAAGTTATGGAACAAAGTGGCTTGGGTACCAACTTCCAAGGATCATAACTTGTGATCCAAGCAACCATTTTGGCTGATCCAAAGATGGATTTGTAGCTCTCATGGCATACTTTAAAAGTGTCAACTACACCTCATTCCAATTCCTCGTGGATTTTAAGTTGTGGAGTGATCAAAATGGCTGAAAACATGAAATGACATTTATTTTCAACACTTAGTGTAATTTTCACTAAGTCAGAATCTGTTTCACTTTTTTCAAAATGTAGGGGCATTTTTCACTTGGATACAAAAAGTGTCAAGATAAACTATGATCACACATATGTTTTATCATATGAGAGCTTTCCAAAGTGGCCAAGAACTCCCTCAAATTCCATTTGAGTTAAGAGTTATGATAGTGCAATATGCCTTGCTGCAACTGTCATAACAAGGAAGATTTGTGCATTTTTCTCGATTTGAGCAATTTGTGTAAGTGACAAACAAGTTTATCCATCTGAACACCTTAGGGGGAGACCAAGGAGGAACAAACACTAATTCATAAGCCTCCTAAGTCTTTGGAACTAAAAGTAGCATGCCAAACCTAAAAATGTCTAAAAAGGGGACAAGACTCCAATTTTGTTTTGGAGGATTCAATGGATGCACCAAGGTGGCATGAACTGAGCCTTTTCCAACTGAATGAGTCAATGATGATCTCTGAACTAGGGAATCAAAGGCCTGTGCTCTAACCTCTAGTCAATGGCTAGAGGAGACTTACGATTCCAAAATGCTACAATTGGCCAAACCTCTGCTACAGTTTCCATTCACTTTTACTTGCAAAACAAACTTGCTCTACTATAAATAGAGCTCATTTGTGATCAGTTTAAGTACACCAAAGCACTACAACATTTGCTTTCGTCAAAATCTCTTTCTCTAGGCAAAAATACCTTCTTTAGCAAGGTAACTATGAGTTTTTGAGTTAGAGAGCATTTCCATCACAGCTCATGATCCAAACACATCCAATATGTCATATCTAAGCTGTCCAAACTCTCATAAGTGACCTGTAACACCAAAATCACAAAGTCCTCTCTCAAAACCTCAAAATTGGGCTTTTTTGCATTTTTCAAGCCATGCCTTGATTCAGTCACTTTCAAAACCAGATAAAACCTCAAACACACTCCAAATATCATCCTTGAACTGTCCCAAATGGTTCCACACATATGGAACACCATTTGAGAGAGTTGCTATATTGGTGACTTTTGCCCCTTTTGCAAGAAAGAGCTCAAACTTGTTCCTGAGGATTCCATTTGTTTCCAACCATCCTAAAAGCTTCTAAGTGATCATTTGAGGGTATCCAAAGCATCAAATTGTTTCTGGAACAAAGCACTTGGCAGATTGCACAAAAAGCTCATAAAGAGGTAAGCATCACAACTTGAACTCTTTGAAATATGCATTGCTTTGAAGTCCAGTGATCATGCACATCTTATACATGTTATATGTGTTGTGTTTGAACCAATTCATCATGTAATTCATGCCTGTAACAAGAGGTAGCATAGAAAATGCAAATCATGGCCTATTTCAAAACCACTATCGGGTTTTTTAATAGGAGGCTCATCTGAAAAAACCACCACCACCATTGGATTCCTTGTGAAATTCTAGGCAGGATAGACCTAAATTTTGTCCCAACCATGGAGAAATGAGAAAGTTACAAGCTTCACATTTTTGGCCAAGATCTTGCCTTGCTTTGCCTTGGCCAGGCCAAAAACAAGGCAACCCTCATATATCCATCAGGTGGTTTTGATACACGGATGTATCACCACCCTAGTGGTAGAGGGCGCCCACTGCACACAAGAGGTCTGGGGTTCGAATCCCCCTCGCCCCAGATCCTCTTTTTATCATTTTTCCCACATTTTGTTATTTTTCATATTATTTTAAATTAATTTGGAAAATTAATAACTCTCTCAATTTTAATTATTTTTTATTGGTTCTCTTTGCAAAAAATCACAAAAATGTTAAAATATTTTATTCCACAAAAATCAGATTTATATTAATTATTTAATATAATTGATATTTTTGTAAATAAATTCATTTTTATTATTTTTAAACCTTTTAAAAATGAATATCCACCTTGAAAAATCAAGACCAAATGAGTTTTAATTCATCTTGTGATTAAAACATCATTTTTCAAACCTGAACCAAAAATCACAAGTTGTTCATTCAAACTTATTTGGTATTTTATCATTTTAATTAAGTTTCTTTGAAAATTACTTTAAAAAATGATAAAATTAGGGTTTCTTTGATTTTCACCCTAATCTTTTTCAAAAAAAACTTTTGGGCCTCTAATAGAGTGTAAGACCCAATCCCTCTTTGAAACCAAAATAGTTTGGGCCTCCGTCATTGTATAACACCCACGGTGTTTTCAAAAATCTCGGCGTGATTGCCAGTTTAAAATAAAATCATTTGGGCCTACCCTCTGTAGCACCCCAAAATTTGCCCCATTGTTTCTAACTTTTTCTGGCTTCCGCTTTGCATTCATTCTGTATATCCATTAGGTCATACTCATTCATTCATTTGCATTGGGCTCCTAAGGTGTGGGATCATGGTGTCGTATCTTCTGTGCAACTTGGTTGATATTCATCAATCGAAAATGGTGGTCAGGGTTCATGGCGAAGGCATCTTGACATGAGATCCAGTTGTGGATTTATATTGTGGACAGCGTTGTTCTCTCAGTTGCTTATTGTTCATGGCATATAATACAAGCAAATGAGGGAGGAGATTGAAGTTGATTCGAAGTGAAGATTCATGGAGTATTTAAGTTTGAATTTGGATTAGACAAACACTTAAAGATGTTTGGAATTCAAGATACAAGTTCGTAATCCACCCCATATCATAAACCATAATCCACTTTTGATACCCATTTCAACCGTAAACCATTATTCAATATCCATAATCCACTTTAGAACCATCTTGGATCCATAAACTAAAACCACATTTTTATCCACCATATCCATTTTTATTTTTTTTTTCTTGAATCCAAATTATTTGTTAATCCATTTCTAACCATTTTTTATTATCCAAGTCTAATATCCATATTCAAATATCCAAAACCACTTTTTGGTCCATATTCATTTCATCTTAATATCCTTTTTTCTAAACCAATTTATCCACATCATTTTTAATATCCATTTCATCTCATAACCGTATTTCATTATAAATATCCATTTTATTCAATTAAATCCATATCCAAAATCCGAATTAACCATGTTCAAGATTCATCCAAAGCCCATATATAATTTTAAACCAATTTTCTAACCATTTTAGTACATGACCTTTTTTTTTCCAAAGCCCATCGTCATTACAGTAAACTTGCTCATGTCATAAATGAGTTAAAAGTCCATTGTCTAACAGCAAGGCGCAAGGAAATTTCATGTGAGAATAAAACCAATTTCGCCAAAATTCCACACCAGAAAATTGACAAATACATTGCAGTAGAGATTACATAACATAAAAGATAGCTGCAGAAAATTCATTACAAAAAAAAACTCTTCGTAATTGTTTGACAAAAGAAGAAGATATGAGCAGAATATACAGCAGAGTTCACTTAAGAGATTATAACAGAAAATCTATAACAGAACTGCTATCACTAATCTTCACTAACAAGTTTCCTAACAAAATTTCTAACCTTCAATCTCTAACAGAAATAAAAAAAACTCCTAAAACTTCTAACAGAAGATTCAACTGTAACAAATTCCTAACTGAATTTCAGATGAAAAAACCTATAATACCCTCACTCAATCCCAGTATAAAGGGGAAGCTGCAACAGAATTTGGGAGAGCTTCTTCATTCTACACAATTCTTCATCCATTCTTCACCAATCTTCACCTTCTCCAACCTTCTGCTACTTCCTTCATTTCAATTCATCAACAAATTCCATCACAGGTTCTTCATCTTCTGAAAATCGTTCTTCTTTTTCTCGGAGAATTCTTCATGCTTATGCAAAAGAAGATCATGAACTCTGCAACTATCATCATTTTTTCTTCTCTCTACTGATGCGCGAATCTTCATCACCTTCAACCGTCTCCTGCAACTCTCATTATCATCTTCATCTGCAGCAACAAGTTCATATTCGAAGCCACATCAACATCATTCAGAAGTGAATAACAAAGAAGGAGAACCGTGGAGAAGAAGAAGAATTCACAAGAATCAACAATAATGGAAAATCAATTCAACAGAGAAGAAGACGGATCGGATCAAAAGCAAAAGTGAGAATGTGAATCACGTATACCTGGAAAAGATCTCTGGTTTTCTCTTCGTCTTCGTCCTCTTTGAAGAGTCACCGGAACTGTTCCGGTAGGTAAGCCTCGATCCGAATTTGGTTTAGGTTTTTTTCTCTTTCCTTTCTCTGCGGATCCGTAGGTGATAATGTAGCTCGCAACGTGTTGTTGATTTCACTCCGCCGTCGCCGGCAGCGAGCCGTGGCGAGGCGGAGTCATTCATTGGCTTTTCTGAGGGAGTGATCGCAAAATTGTTGCGCGATTCACGTCACGGTTAAGAGGTTGCGATGTTGTAGTTTTGTCGTTGAGAATGTTGAGAAGGTGAACACGACGAAGACGGAGGAAGGAGGTCTCAGGTGTGGTTTTGGTTTGTTTTCTGGCGACGAAATAGAAGAGAGAGTGTTGAGGCGGTGAAGTTTGTGCGATTCGACGAAGAGTTCAGATTAGAGAGAGGAGATCCTTTTTTGGAGGCCATGTCGCGTCGTTGATGTCGCTGGCGGTGGAAGTTTTCTAATTCCGGCGAGGAGATGGTAGTGTAAGGCTGGGACGAAGAGGATGGCGACAGACGGAGGGAGTTTCGCGGTGATGATGGTGGAGACGGCGTGTCCGAAGGATGACGAAGTGAGAGTGTTGCCGGCGAGAGGAGAATCGTGGTTGTGTTTTATTGTTGATGACGGCGCGACGGAGACGAGCTTGAGAAAGTGAGAAGGAGAGGTTCACGACGGTGGAATGGGAGAGAGGCGGCGTGATGTGAATCTGAGACAGGGGAGCACAACGAGGGAGAGAATGGGATTTTATTCACTGATTTTAGGGTTTTTAGAATCTTTGTTGTTTCACACTGGGCTGGAGCCTTAGGCCCACTCGTTTTTTTCATTTATTTCTTCTATCTCCACCTCAGCATCCCGTTCGCACCCCCTCTTGGCTATTGGGCTCAAACGAAAAGCCCGTGCGCTGGATTTCTAGCCTTACACCCGTTTCTACTTTTCGCACCCCTCCTGTCTACAAACAAAGAGATCTTTGGGCCTGCAACTGTGAGCCCAACGCCTGAGTTTCTTTCTACCACCCCTGGAATACTGACTGCGCCTCCCTTTCTTTTTTTATTTTCAAAATTATTCCTAACTTCTTTTAATTGGATAATGATTAGATAATGACTTTGATTTTAGAATTAAATCTTGTTCCAATTAGATTTTAATTTTAGAAATTAGGTTTTACTTAGAGAATTAGAATTTAATCTTGGTTTTGATTGTAATTCTTAATCCTAATTTTGGTTAACTCACTTTTAGTAGTTAGATTTAATTTTAGAATTTGATTAGTTAGAATTAGATTTTTGTTAGAAATTAATTGGAATTAATTCTAGGATTAATATTAATTTTAATTCTAGATTTAACTTTAGGATTAATGTTTTTAGATTTAGTTTAGAATTGCCTTGAACTAACTTTAGGTTTAATTTTAGAATTAGACAAATTAACTTTTCTTGTTAGAATTTAATCTTGATTTTTACTTCGCATTTTAACTCTAACTTGGTTATTGTTGACCATAATTTCAATTGCTCATTGTTGATTAATTTCTGATTTCTCTTTTATGAATAGCATGATATAATGCTATGTGTAGAATTTTCTCACATCCCTTTGGGATCCTAGCTCAACTTTAATCTTTGATTAAAGTGAGGTAGGATAAGCAGTAGGTAGTGCTATCCCTCTTTCTCTTTTAGTCTTAGAGTTCTCATACCACACTTAACCCTTAGGATCTCCATGTATGATAACTTTAGGGTTTGAGTCTTAGTCTCCCTCAGTAGATTTTACCTTTTTACCCTTTGAGTCTCTTTCTCATCTTCAAACAAAAAAGCAAAAACACTTAATAAAGGTTAATGCATATTGCATGTGAGCCTTGTATGTGGGAAATGGAAGGAGGGGAGTTTCTCTCCACCTTTCTAGAGTGTTTAGCATACGTCCTGTTAGGACGACCATGCGACGCATTCGATCCTATGTCATAGACTTGAATGCAATACGTGTAACAAAACACCAAAAAACAATCAAAACACTTCTTCTTAAAAGACAAAAACTAACAATAATTTCTTTCCTTCGGGAATTTCTCTCCTCATATCATTCACTCATTCCTTAAGGATGCGTCATTTTCGTTCTACCGCAAACCGGTAACGCCTAAGTCTCCATACAGCGAGCTACAACACCTAACTGCTGGGACGCGCACTTTGATGTATTCCACTAAAAAACACAGACAAAGCCACCCTTGTTGAGGGGAACTACGTCGCTCTGATTCTCATGTTCCCGATGAGATACGTAGGCAGTGGGGTAAGGCCCATTCGAGCGCTTCTTTTATTTTCCCTACATTTGTTTCTCTTTCTCTCTCCTTTCCTTTTCCAGTCCTCCAGCTAGCAATTCCTTTTCCAGTATCCTTTCCTTACACCCTTTGATCGAGATAAGCAAGTGTGGATCCGATCGGGTAAGATGGACGCGTGGGGGTGCTAACATCTTCCCTTCGCGTAACCGACTCCCGAACCCAGTTCTCTTGGTCGCAAGACCATGCTCTTTCCTTTACCCCAGGTTTATGCAGTGTTTCCTTTCCCTCTCTTGAGATAAATACACATTGCTGGCGACTCTGTTTCGGTGCCACTTTCGCGTTTGTACTAGGATGAAAATCCCAGGAGCGACAGCTGGCGACTCTGCTGGGGAAAATGGGAACAAGAGCCCAGAATCTCTGGTTCCCTAAGCGAGTCAATCCTAGCGCTTGTTTGTTTTTCTTTCATTGGGTGTTAACTTTGATATTGTATTTACTATTTTTACTGTATTGTTGTTTACTGTATTACTGCTTTACTGTATTTTCTACATTTATTGAATTTTCATTTAATTGTTATACTGGACTGTGCTGTGCTGGTTTTCTGTTTGGCGGGATGGGTATTATGAGAGATAAGCCCATTACACAGGCTTGAGTACACACATAGGACTAGAGTGGATGGTAGTGTGGCCTACGTAGCGTCTTGGTACGTATGGCTTACATGAAATCCACGCCCAGACGAGGTTTTCTTGGGAGATGTTCTGATTTGTGCGTCTTGTGCATTTTGGAGTGTTAACCTAGAAAGCCGTCGACTCTGGTGACCCTTCCCGAGGACTCAGTTGCGGCACTCCTCCCGAAATGTGATAATGGCAGACCATAAATGGCAAACCCATTACACTTGTCGATCCGAGGACCCAATGCTGGGAACTTGCATAGGATGACCTTATTTTTGGGGGAATCAGTGGACGACCTCTTTGTTTGGCGATAGTATTGTACCCCGAGGGATGAATGTACTATTGCTTCTCAAATCGAGAATCTGAAACTGAGGATCCCATGTTTTAGTACCCACTTGTGAGAATGGACGGGTGTTTACAGGTTTGCAGGTAACCGTAACCTTCAACCAACCCGGTATTCTGGTTTTCCTATCAGTGTGGACTTATCATCCTGGTATTCTCTTCAGAACAGACTCATGAACTTATTCAGTCATCAGCACAGCACAATGATTATTCAGATTATATGGAAGCTTTGATCCCATGTCTTATTGCATTCATAACATTGCATTTTCATAATCATTTTGTAATACCCCAAAATTTGCTCTCCCCTTTTGTCATCATAGCATGGCATTATCATTTATCATATCATATCCACCTCATTAACATTACATTGCATTTAACATAGAAAAATGAAGCATGGCATCCTTCTTACCATCAGGGCATGTGATCAGGTGGAAGGTGGACAATCAAGGAATCATTCAAAGCACAAAAAGGTCAATCAAGTTGGCTCTAGGCAAGCCAAGAGGTCTCTCATGTCTCATACTATCTCAATTGATCTTCCAAAACCTCAAGGAAGTGAGATTCAATGGGAGATTGAAGCACTACATCTTTCACTATGCAAGAGGTTCAAAAATTGAAGGAAAACCCTCAAAAGAGATAGCTCATTGATTCAAAATCATTCTCAAGTGGCATTTCTCATCATCCTTTAAGAGGATACACAACATACTCTGAGGAATTTGGATTTGGAAGATGTGCAATTTCCTCCTAACCAGAGAGGGTCAAAATTAGGGTTTCTAATAAAATCAGGATATCTCTGATTTTTTGGACAAAGCTTGTTGTCATGATATTCTACATGTTCTTAAGTGTATGTGTATGGAAAATTGCCTCTCAATTGGTTTTGGAAGTGTTTCAATTGGAAGAAAGATAAAAAATCAGGGAATTTGGGGCCAAGTCAAATAATCAGAGGAAAAAGTCAACTCTTGACTTTTTGAGGCCAAATTCATGAAATTCATGTTACATATGTCCAATGTACAAAATTTGGTCAAGAAACTCCAAAGGAATCATGAAAAAATCAAGATGTGGAAAGTTGCCATTTTTGGAAGAGGAAGGGTTACTAAAAATAGCAAGTTTTGGCCATTTTGCATCAGAATTTGAACCAAGGCCATTCAAATTTGGAGTACCAAATGAAAATTCCACTCTGCCTCAATGAAAGGCCTTGCTTTAAGCTTCAAATCCATGTGTGGAACATCTCCATTGGATAAAAAATGAGGGAGATATGATTGATCAAAGTTTGAGCAAAGTAGGTTCAAAACTAGGTCATGACCAAGATTTTCAGGGCACGCGCGCAGTCATTTTAACAAACATGTGGTGGGCCAAATGTCCACTCATTTTACTCATGGTTAAAGGCTTCAAATGAAAAATCTTGCAACATCAAAGTTGTTCCCCTATGTGAGATCTTCAAGATTGATGTTCATGATTTTTTCATTTGATCAAAGGACAAGGAGTTATGATAGCTCAAAGATTGGTCAACACAACTGAAAATCCATGCCATGCACACCTTGCCATGCCATGCCACAAATTGCTCGCCCATGCACCAGTCGTTTTTCCATCTGTTTATGATGATTTTTAGACATGTTTGAGGTACCTTTTCAACTCAAGTCCAACACCAAAATTGTCCTATGATGCTTCCTCAATCCATTGACACCAAGATGATTCATTTTCGTGCCTTGGTCATAAAGAAATCCATGTTCAAACATCACCATATGCATTGATGCATTGACTGCCATGTGTAGCAGTTCACACATTTTTTTGGTTCAGTCACACCACAAACACTTCATCATCACCAGCTGATTTCTTTTCCTCATTTGCCCAAACATTCTTGCACGTGCTTCCACTTTGTTACTTCTTACATGAGAAGGGAAACTTGCAAAACTTCCACCACAAGCTACCGCTGCATAACACCACCTCACCATTATCCTCACCATAAGTGACCATGAGCTCTTCCACACTAAAACAAAACCTCTCCAACTCGTGTCACTAACTGTCATGACTCATTCTGTTAACTCAAACTCAGTTAACTAACTCAGTTAACTGTAGTTCTAACCATCAACCACCAGGGTCAAATCATAACCACGCCTATATAAACAATTCTAACAGATTTGGAAAGGGGGATTCTCATTGTTTCACTCTCACTCCAAAAGCACTCTCAACTTTCTCTCTGAATTTTCTCTCTACCTGCACGAACTCCTCAAGTTCTTCTTCAACCTTCACAATCAAGCAAGAAGACATCACTGAAGCATGGAATAGCACAGTTATCTCCAATTTCAGATTCAGATTTCCTCTTATTCTCAAGATCAAATAGCATTTATTTTGCTCAAATTGAAGTTCTAGAAGTTCAAGAACAAGTTCTCATCTCTGGTTTTCTCAAAAATCCAAAGATCTTCAAGTTTCAGGTTCCAAAAGTTCTCAAACTTTGCTTGCACGATTTGATGTTATTTTAACTGGTTGATGTGTTATTTGAGCTTATTAGAAGCTATATGAAACCGGTTAGTTGATAGAGCTTCTTAGAAGCTTAGATCCAAAACCTAGGGCTAATTTCATTGCGTCGATTCTCTCTGTTTGTGTGTTGTTTGTGAAAAATAAGCCTAGATTCATGATCTATGTGACTTCCTGAACATTTTGATGTGTATTGCATAAATTTCTGGAATGTTTGATTGATTGCAGTGCTGGAGAGTGGCCGGAGAAGGTGACCGGAGGTCCCTCTCCGGCCGGTGAGGTTTCATTAGGGTTTATATGCCAGATTAAGTCGTGTCCGTTGATTTGTTTTGATCCAAGGGTGGTGGTGATGCCAGCGAATAAATGGAGAGGGTGTGTGTCACGTGCTTCATTTTTTCCATCTGATGATTAGCATGCGCGTGTGTACATGGTTATTAGTGTGTACTAGCAATGTGAGATGCTTGATTTGATTACCTTGACTTTTACATTGACCTGACCTAATCTGATGGTTGTGAGTGAGTCAAAATGGTTGACTGATGGTACACGCTAGTTATGGTGTTTTGCGTGCTTACTGGACCTAAGCCAGATTGATATCCACGCCCCATGTTTTCAAGGCCCAATGATTTTGAACTGTTAATTTGCTATGCATGCACCCCCTTCTTTAGTTCCATTTCATTTTATTTCTCATTTTTGCTACATGTTTCATAATTAATTTTTAAAAATACCAAAACATATTGGAAAATTCTACAAAAATTCATGTGTATTCTTAAAACATTTAGGAAATTTTTCATGATTTTATTTTCTGATTTTATGACCTTTTTGCCCCTGTTCCATAATTTTCTTTGAATTTCCACTTAGATGCATTCTAAGCATGATACATGAATTTGTTTAATTTTGTTCTTGCTCATTACCAACTATTTTGACATGATTCTTTTTGCATTGATTCACTAATACATTGAAGCATGTTAGATGATTTTTGTTTGATTTTTTAGGTCACTTTATCATATGTCTTGATGCCTATATTTGCACCACTTTGCATGATGTTTCAATTTGGCCTAATTGCTTTGTTTGAAGTCATTTTGCTCTGAATTTTTACATGCTATCTTGATGTATGATGCATTTCTGACCTAGGCATTCCAATGATATGTTGGCATAATTTTCATGAATCCATTTGGTCTTTGTTTGATGCATCACATTGGATGTATAATCCATGGCATGTCATTACAACTTTAGTGCATGTTTACATGAATTCTTTTGTGCACATTTGTATGAGCATTTGCATATGTTATGAGCCATTCATATGATATTATAGGTCTTTGATACACATTATAGGTCATCTTTACATGTTCATTTCAATTTGAACTTTGTGCATCATTAACATGTATTGTTTGCCCTTTCTTTTTGAACTTTCATTTCAATTCTTCTTATATTACTTCTTGAATGTCTTGAAGTTACCTCATAAATACTTTTGAGATGTTTATAAACCATTTTCCATTTAGTTTCAATTCTGGTTGTTGATTTACATGTTCCATTTATGCATGTCCTCTTCATTTCTTTCCATCTTTCATCTACCCCTTCTTCTTGTAACATGTTTAAATGCTAATGGGTGATGATGGTTGCTTATTCACTTGCACTTGTATGATAATAACCATTGGTTTCCATATGATGCCCATTCTGGTTGTGGTTCTAGGATTTGTTTTCTCATTGAATTCTTGTGAGTTTTATGATGCATTACATGTTCTTTTACTTCTTATACTTCTTCTACATGTTTACTAACCATGTAGGGGCTTCGGTAAGTTTCAATTGAGTGTGGATAAGGAATCCACATTCAACTTCTATCCTTTCTCTTTTACAATTCCATTTTGTGTTTTGCTAAGCACTTATGTGCTTTCTTTTAATAACTCATTACTTTCCCTTTTTGAATTACAATTCATCTTCTACTTTGGAAGTGAATTGTTTAATTCTTTCTTTCTTTAGACTTTAGGTTGAAACCTCACAAACCTTAGGATCACTCCCTTAACTAATCAATTAGGATTGAGTCTTAGTCCATATAGATTTTTACCTTTATCCTCCCTTGAGTCTCTTTTCTCCTCTCAAAGAAAATTCAAAATATCTAATAAAGGTAGGCATTTATTGCATTTAGGCCTTTCATATAAAGAAAAGATTATAAGGGGTCTTCTCTTATAATCTTAAGATGTGTAGCATATGGCCCATCTTAGGTCAATGTGTTACATATTTGATCTTGTATGAGGGACTTAAATGCAATACTTGTTGAAGGTGCAAATAATAAAAAACACTTCTTCACTTCATAATCAACAAAACACTTAATAAACACAAGTATGCTAGTGTGTTTGAACCTTGATAATTGGAACTAAGTGTGAGGGTCTTCTTCACCCTTAGTGTGCTTTCTTACCCATTCCATCTTGGAATGTGAGAAGGTACACATTCCAATGACTAAGATTCAGATACACTATCATATGCAAACAAATGAAAAAACTCTTAAAAGACAAAAACAAACAATAACGTCTTTCCTTCGGGAATTCTTTTCTCATCTCATTCATTCTCAACGCACGAACGCGCTTCTACTCGTTCTCTTGCAAGATGGTAACGCACTCGGACCAGCGAGCCTGCAACACCTGAGCTAGAACGTAAGCCGTTCTCTAAAAAACAATCCATCCCTAGTGAGGGGAACTACGTCGCTCTGATTCTCATGTTCCCGATGAGATACGTAGGCAGTGGGGTAGGGCCCATGCGAGCACTTCTTTTATTTTCCCTACATTTATTTCTCTTTCTCTTTCCATTCCTTTTCTAGTTCCTCTTCCAGTATTCTTTTCTATCACCCTTTGATCGAAACAAGCAAGCGTGGATCCCATCGGGTACGATGGACGCGAGGGGGTGCTAATACCTTCCTCTCGCGTAACCGACTCCCGAACCCATTTCTCTTGGTCGTAAGACCATGCTTTTCCTTTCTCTCAGGTTTACGCGGTGTTTCCTTTCCCTCTCTTGGGATAAATACACATTGCTGGCGACTCTGTTTCGGTGCCACTTTCGCGTTTGTACTTGGATGAAAATCCCGGGAGCGACAGCTGGCGACTCTGCTGGGGAAAGATTGACCTATTGCTGGTCCATCCTAAGCGAGTCAATCCTAGCGCTTGTCTGTTTTTCTTTCATTGGGTGTTTACTGTTGTGCTGTATTTACCGTTTTATTGTATGGTTATTTATTGTTTTACTGTACATCATCATATTTACAGCATGTTAGCATTTACATTTCATATATTATACTGTGCTGGACTGTGTTGTTTTCTGTTTGGCGGGTAGGGTGTTCTGAGAGATAAGCCCACTACCAAGGCTTGAGTACATACATAGGTATTAGAGTGGATAGTCATGACGCTTGCGTGGTGGTGACCACGTATTGTTGTTCATGAGACCCACAACCAGACGAGGTTCTATCAGGAGCTTTCTGCTACTGCATGTTATGCAGGCCAGTGGTTATTCTCTTGAGGAACTGTCGACTCTGGTGACCATTCCCGAGGACTCAGTTGCGGCACTCCTCCCGAGATGTGACAGTGGCAGACCACATTCCGTGGCAAACCCATTGCACATTCTCGATCCGAGGACCCAATGCTGGGAACTTGCTATAGGACATCCCTTTTTGAAAGAGAATCAGCGGAGGCACTCCTCGATTGGCGATAGTACTGTACCCTGAGGGATGAATGTACTATTGCTTCTCGACCTCAATGCCAGAAGCTGAGGACCTTTTTGTTTTGGAGAATCAGTTGAGGCCTCCTCGATTGATGATGATGCCAAACCAGAAATGGTGAACGTATCATCATTTCTCGACCTGAGAGCCCGGGATACTGAACATCCTAGTACCCACATGTGAGAAGGGCGGGTTGTTTACAGGTTTGCAGGTAACCATGACCTCCTACATACCCGGTTTTCTATCATCATTGCACAAAAAGGAAGTTTCATCCTATTGTATTCAGATGGTTCTTATCTATGGTTCTATATTAGTCTCAGAGCTACACTGACACCGTTCACAGTTCAGCACAGACACCTGATTACCTGATCACATTGCCCTTTGCATTGCATTATCATATCCTAACATACATGTTTATTCATTTCCAGGTGCATATATTACCCTTGATTCCAGTCATCAGGTCCCTGCAAAGATGAACACTAAAGAGAGGAAGAATATCATCAGCTATAAGTTCCTTACGCCTACTTTGGGCCCTATTGTTGTGCTGAAGGGAATGGCGAGCCCTGCAGCACGAGAAGCTTTTGAAGAGAAATATGGGTGGATTTTATCTATGGTCCGTAATGTCAGTGATTATGAAGCCAGAGGTCTCCATACGTTGATGCAATTCTATGATCCGCCTCTGAGATGTTTTGTATTTCCAGACTATGTGTTGGTTCCTACCTTGGAGGAGTATTCCAACATGTTGGGGATTGCTATCAAGGAGGAGCCCCCTTTCTTTGGATCGGTGGGGGATCTTGACTTTGGGAAGTTGGCTGGTGCTCTTTATTTGAGCAAATCAGAGTTAAGTGACAATGTCTCCAACAAAGGAAAGATTCGTGGTTACAAGCTGGAATATCTGATTAAGAAGGCCCAGGAAGCAGCTAAAGGCGAGAATTGGCTTGTTTTTAATGCTTTGCTAGCCCTTTGTATATACGGCATAGTGTTGTTTCCCAACGAGCCGGATTTTATTGATACGGACGCTATACGAATATTCATGATGAAGAACCCGGTGCCAACGCTACTGGGAGATCTTCACTACTCGTTGTACAACCGAAATGAAAAGAAAAGAGGAGGGATAATTCGCTGTTGCGCACCTTTGTTCTATAAGTGGTTCGCAGGCCGTTTACCACAATCAGGGGCTTTTGTGGATTCCAAAGATTCTCTAGAGTGGAAACAGCGTTTAATGGGATTGGTGGCCAAGGACATCGTATGGGTAGATCATGGGCTGATTGGCAAGAATATTATCCACAGTTGTGGTAAGTTCCCTAACGTTCCACTGATAGGAAGACTGGGTGGGATTAACTACAATCCTTCTTTGGCCATTCGACAATTTGGGTATGCCCTGACAGGTCCGCCTATTAAGAGAGATGTGGAGGAGTCCCTCTATTTTCATACATCAGATGGTTGGGAAGCAGCACAGAAAGCTTCTGAAAGCTGGGGTAGCATACTGAAAAAGGGGAAAGTTACTCTAGGCAAGCCTAACAACCGGGTTTATCCAGCATATGAAGAGTGGGTGAAGAAAAGAGTTGAAGATTTTCTCTTGCCTTTTGGTAAGGCACCCCTTTTGTATCCGGAGAATGAGAAAGCAAGAAGCACTGCTACTGTGGAAGAAGTTGACAAGTTGCAAGCCTTGGTGAAAAAGCTCCAAGGAGAGAATTCCGAGTTGAGTAGCCGTCTTCAGAATGCTCTACATGCCAACAAAGAGCTGGAGCGGAAAGCCCAAGATGCTGAACAAATCCTAACTGCAAAAGAAAAAGACTTTGCTGGAAGAGCCCAACATTTCCGGAAGATTAGTAAAGGTGCTGATGATGCTACTCAAGCCCACAAGCAAACCAAACAGGCGTTAGCACAGACCAAAGAAAAGTTAACAAAGTTTCAGCACGCTTGGGACGAAGTTAGGATAGAGAATGCTGAATTACAGGAACAGTTGCAGATTAAGGACGAAGAGCTTGAAAAGGCGCATGAGCAGAGGAGAAAGTATCGGGAAAGCCTCGGTAAGAGTCAAGAACAGCTAGAAGAAGCTAGAGGTGAGCTGAGGAATACCAAGAAAGAGCTTGAAGAAGTCATGATAGAAAAGGAGATACTCAAGACGCAAGCCGGCATAAAGAGACACAAAGGAGTGTGTGATGACGAGGCTCTGATGCTGCATATGGGTTCTTTAACTGAAGCTCTTGAGAAAAGGGATGTCTTGATCAAAGAAATGATTGAAAAGCCGAATCACCAGCGTACCCGTATACTTTTTGAGGAGATCAAATACTCAAGTGATAAGCTGAAGGGTGTGGAATTGTCAGACTGATGTTCTTTTCCTTATATTTTGTTATTAATGGTTACCATCAGGCTTGTTGATGGATCCATTTTTTCCTTGTATTGCAGTTGCGGATGAGCCTTTCTTAAATGTACTTGAATACTTTGTTGAATGAGTATGAGCAGTTTTATTCAGAATTATTCCTTATCAGATAGCTGCACACAAGCACATGACCACGACACGTCTCTTTATATCACAATTTCTGGTCTTCAGATTTCTGTGGTTGGATTGGAATCAGGGTATAAAGCACCTCGGAAATGACAAACATGGCATTGCATGGCATTGCATATCATTTTGCATTTTTTTGTTACTTGCTTTTCAGGTACTCGTTGCGGGGTCTCTAACCTTTATTTAGTTTCAGGCAGTATAGCGGAGAGTCATATTCACCGATATTCGACGCGAAGGAATCAAGTAAGAATCATGGATCAAGTGCAAAGTGATTTGGCGGAAATGAGGGCACGTATGGACCAGTTCATGACCCTCATGACTGGCATGGCGCAAAATCAGGAGAGACTGAGGCTTCTGGTAGAGCGTCCCGACAATGGGCCCGAAGGTGATCATCATGACAATTCACAGGGACATGGCATTCCTCCTCCCGGTGGTAACCCTCCTCCTGGTGGTAACAATCGGGGTAATGGAAATGGTAGGCATGCTGGTGTTACTCTTGAAGATACTCTGGAAGACCAATTTACTCTGCTGGATGCTGATGTGGGTAATCAAGGGGATCGAAGGTATGATGAGTTAGCAGAGAAGATCAGGGCCATAGAATGCAAGAACTCTATGGGTATTGATGTTACCAGCTTGGGGCTGGTCTCAGGAGTCAGAATTCCCCCTAAATTCAAACCTCCCACTTTTGATAAGTATCACGGCAATGCGTGTCCCCAAACGCATCTTCAAGCTTACTTTGGGAAGATTTCAGCCCATACGGATGACGAGAAGCTATGGATGCACTATTTTCAGGACAGTCTGGCTGGGGCGTCCTTGACCTGGTACATGAAGTTGAATAGAGCTGCTGTGAAGAATTGGAAAGATCTGGCAGAAGCGTTCCTGAAGCAATACCAATATAATATTGACATGGCGCCCAACCGCACCCAATTGCAGGGATTGTCCCAGAATGCCAAGGAGAGTTTCAAAGAATATGCACAGAGGTGGAGGGAAATGGCTGCCCAGGTCCAACCTCCCTTGTCAGACAGAGAAATGGCAGATATGTTCATGGGCACCTTGCAAGGGGCCTATCTTGACAGATTAGCTGCTTGTCCGTCGACTGGATTTGCTGATATTGTAATTGCGGGAGAAAGAATAGAAAGTCTGTTAAAGCTGGGAAAGATCCAGGATGTGAGTGGGGCTGGCTCTTCGGGGACGAAGAAACCGTTTGCTAGTAACCAGAAAAGAAGAGAAGGTGATACGAATGCTGTGTTTAGAGGACGAGGCAGAGGGCGTTCTCGAGCTTATTATCAGGTAGATGCTGTAACAATCCCCACACCGTCTATTCAGAAACAACAACCCCAACAACAAGTTCAACAGCAACAACCTTTTTTCCAGCAAAGGTCTAGACAGAGGGATCGTAAGATGGATCCTATCCCTATGACCTATGCCGCGCTGTTGCCCCGGCTACTCGAGTTAAAGTTGGTAGAACTCCGTACTATGAAAGCTCCGGTTGCTGGAAACCTGCCACCTAACTTCGATGCTAATGCTCGTTGTGAGTTCCACTCAGGTGCTCAGGGGAACTCCATTGAAAAATGCTGGGCTTTCCATCATAAAGTACAAGATTTTATTGATGCTAAAGCCATCAATTTCTCTCCCGCTCCTAATATTACTCAGCATCCCATGCCTGATCATAGTGCAGCAAATGTGTACGCTATTGAAGATGGGAGGAGATTGAATTTGGTGTTAGACGTTCATCAAGTGAAAACTTCTTTGTTGGTTGTAAAAGATCGTTTATTGAAGGGACAGGTGTTCCCGGGCTGTAATCAAGATTGCTCTGAGTGCATGAATCAGGAGAACGGCTGTGATAAGTTGAAGATGGGTTTACAGAATCTGATCGATGAAGGATGTCTACAGTTCGACAGAGTTGTGAAAGACACTGATGAGATATCAACCGTGACCATCTATTACACTCCCGCTGAGATTCAAATGCCGGTCAATGCAGTTCCCGTGGCGAGTGTTGCGCCAGAAGGGCCCAGTCCTGTCACTATCACGGTGCCAGGACTAATTCCGTTCACATCCACGAAAGCTATCCCATGGCACTATGGGGCAGATGTATATTACGAAGGTAAAAAGCAGGAAGTTGAGCCGTCAGTCAGCCCAAATATTGATAATGTAGGGGGTGTAGGGGGCTTTACAAGGAGTGGAAGGTTGTTCGCTCCCCAAACCTTGAGAAGTGATAAGGAGGTAGAAGCAGCAGCAAAGGCTAAGGGTAAACAGGTGGTTGAAAGTGCGCCTACACCTGAAGCAGAGACAAAGATTACTTTTGATAAGGAAATGGAAGAATTTATGAAAATAATCAAGAAGAGCGATTATAAGATTGTGGACCAACTGAATCAGACCCCTTCAAAGATTTCAATCTTGTCACTATTGATGTGCTCTGATGCGCACCGGCAGGCGTTGTTGAAAGTGTTGAAGAGTGCGTACGTGCCACAAGAAATTACTGTTAATCAGCTCGAGGGCGTAATCTCCAATGTTAATGTTAGCCATGGCTTGGGCTTTACAAGTAGAGATTTGACTGTTGAAGGAAGAAACCATAATAAGGCTTTGCATATCACGATGGAGTGTAAGGGCGCAGTGTTATCTCATGTACTGGTAGACACTGGTTCATCACTCAATGTCTTGCCCAAGAAGGCATTAATGAAGCTGGAAGTTGATGGTTTGATCTTAAGGCCTAGTGAATTGGTGGTCAGAGCATTCGATGGGACCAGACGATCTGTGTTTGGTGAGGTGGAATTGCCCGTACAAATTGGACCACAGGTATTCAAATCCACGTTCCATGTAATGGACATACAACCTGCATATAGCTGCCTATTGGGACGCCCTTGGATTCACGGAGTCGGGGCTGTTACTTCTACTCTACATCAAAAGCTGAAGTATGAGTTTGAAGGGCAGGTTGTGACAGTGTGTGGGGAAGAAGACATCTTTGTGAGTCACTTGTCCACGTTCAAGTACATTGAAATGGATGGGGAAATTCATGAGATGCTGTGCCAATCATTTGAAGCAGTCAACATTGACGATGCACCTGAGTCTTCTTCTGTACCAGTTGGGGCTGGTACCTCCATTTCATCTTACAAACAAGCTGTCGAAGTCGTCAGGGCAGGCAACGCCCAAGGTTGGGGCAGGTTGATAGAGACCCCAATGAAGGAAGACAAATTTGGTATTGGTTATCATCCCTCTACAACTTCAGATGCGGGGAGCAGGGGACCCATTACTTTCAATAGTGGGGGAATTATCTACATGGACCAGTCTTGTGCAGCCACAGAGGATAGTGTTGACAGTAATTGTGACCTGGACAACTGGGTACGCCCTCATGCTTCGGGACAACAAGTGCAGAATTGGTCCGTTGAAGAAGTCATCCGGGTTACTCTTCAGACAGAGTAATTTTTCTTTGTTTTTTCTAACCATAATGCATGTCAAAATCTTGCGCTCTGCCCAAGGCGTATAGATTCATTTGTAGGGCCACCATGGTTGCATTTGCAATGTTTAATCATTAATAAAGGACGTTTTGCAATCAAATTTTGTTCTCTGTCTTTCAGTTTTTATTTTTGCACAAAAAATATAAAATGGCAATGTTTCATTTTCTTTTGTTTCGCTTAAAAATAAATTCTAAAATAAGGCATGAACCCGTTCATGCAGACTTGATCCTCCGGATACCACTGATAACGATTTTGATATGGCCATGTATGACTTTGACAATCCGATTTATCAAGCCGAAGAAGGGGATGAGAAAGATTGTGAACTTTCTGAAGAACTGGCCAGATTGTTGAAACAAGAGGAAAGGGTCATCCAGCCTCATCAGGAGACTGTAGAAATCATCAATATTGGTACCAAGGACGCCAAGAAAGAGATCAGGATTGGTGCCAGCTTGCAAGCAGATGTGAAGCAAACTTTGACGGAAATGTTGCGCGAGTATGTTGACATCTTCGCCTGGTCGTATCAAGACATGCCGGGGTTGGATACAGATATTGTTGTGCACAGGCTGCCATTAAGAGAAGAATGTCCGCCAGTCAAGCAGAAACTTCGTCGGACTCACCCCGACATGGCTTTAAAGATTAAGGAGGAAGTCCAGAAGCAGTGGGATGCTGGGTTTCTTGCTGTGACAAAGTATCCTCCATGGGTAGCCAACATCGTGCCAGTACCGAAGAAAGATGGAAAAGTGAGAATGTGTGTGGATTATCGAGATCTTAATAAAGCTAGCCCGAAAGATGATTTTCCACTACCTCATATTGATGTGCTGGTCGATAATACAGCTCAGTTCTCAGTGTTCTCATTTATGGACGGTTTCTCCGGGTACAACCAGATCAAGATGGCACCTGAAGATATGGAGAAAACCACGTTCATTACTCCGTGGGGTACATATTGTTATAAAGTAATGCCTTTTGGGTTGAAAAACGCAGGGGCAACGTACCAGCGGGCGATGGTGACATTGTTTCATGACTTGATTCATAAGGAGATCGAATGTTATGTAGATGATATGATTGCCAAGTCGAGAACAGAAGAGGAACATCTGGTTAACCTGAAAAAGCTGTTTGAAAGGTTGAGAAAGTTCTGTCTGAGATTAAATCCAAACAAGTGCACGTTTGGGGTGCGTTCTGGAAAGTTGCTAGGTTTCATTGTGAGCGAAAGAGGAATCGAGGTTGATCCTGCCAAGGTGAAAGCAATACAAGAAATGCCTGAACCGAGAACAGAAAGAGAGGTTCGTGGTTTCTTGGGTAGATTGAACTACATTGCGAGGTTCATATCTCACCTAACAGCCACGTGTGAACCAATATTTAAATTGTTGAGGAAAGATCAAACGGTCAGGTGGAATGACGATTTCCAATTGGCATTCGATAAGATAAAAGAATACTTGCAGGAACCTCCGATTCTAATGCCTCCAGTTGAAGGGAGACCGCTGATAATGTATCTGACAGTGCTTGAAGGTTCCATGGGTTGTGTTCTCGGTCAACATGACAAGACAGGTAGGAAGGAGCATGCTATTTACTACCTGAGCAAAAAGTTCAATGATTGTGAGTCCCGATACTCAATGCTTGAAAAGACATGCTGTGCGCTTGCATGGGCCGCTAAGCGATTGAGGCAATATATGGTTAGGCACACAACCTTGTTGATTTCAAAAATGGATCCTATCAAGTACATTTTCGAGAAACCAGCATTGACAGGCAGAGTTGCACGGTGGCAAATGGTCTTGACAGAGTATGACATTCAGTACACTTCACAAAAGGCCATCAAAGGAAGTATCTTGTCCGACTATCTTGCGCAACAGCCGATTGATGATTACCAACCCATGAAATTTGACTTCCCTGATGAAGACATCATGTTTCTCAAAGCTAAAGACTGTGAGGAACCACTTCCGGAGGAGGGGCCAGACCCTGAATCCAAATGGAGTCTGATGTTTGATGGGGCTGTCAATATGAATGGGTGCGGAGTGGGAGCAGTTCTTATCACGCCGGAAGGTGTTCATATGCCTTTCACTGCACGAATAACTTTCGGATGCACCAACAATGAAGCAGAGTACGAAGCTTGTATAATGGGGATCGAGGAGGCGATTAATCTACGGATTAAAACCCTTGATATATTCGGTGATTCAGCTTTGGTAATCAATCAAGTGAAGGGGAGTTGGTACACGCACCAAGCAAATCTAGTGCCGTATAGAGATTATACAAGGAGATTGCTGACGTTTTTCACAACAGTGAAACTGTACCACATTCCTCGAGATGAGAATAGGTTCGCTGATACCTTGGCCACTTTGTCTTCCATGATCAAAGTGCAAGGATGGAACCATGTACCTAAGATTGAGGTATCCCGCCTTGACAGACCAGCATTTGTGTTTGCGGTAGATGCAACGTCTGATGACAAGCCATGGTTTCATGACATTAAGTGTTTCTTGAAAAGTCAAGAGTACCCGTCCGGGGCATCGTCCAAAGACAGGAAGACGTTGAGAAGGTTAGCTGGTAGTTTCTTCTTGAACAAAGATGGCGTGCTGTATAAAAGAAATTTTGACACGGTCCTGCTTAGATGTGTGGATAGACGTGAAGCAGACTTGTTGATGATTGAAGTACACGAAGGCTATTTCGGTACCCATGCCGGAGGACAGGCCATGGCTAAAAAGTTGTTAAGGTCGGGATATTATTGGTTGACTATGGAGTCAGATTGTTGCAAATATGCCCGCAAATGCCATAAATGCCAGATCTACGCAGATAAAGTGCATGTACCTCCAAATCCGTTGAGTATCATGTCGTCGCCTTGGCCGTTTGCCATGTGGGGCATTGATATGATCGGAAAGATTGAGCCTACAGCTTCCAATGGTCATCGTTTCATCTTGGTGGCAATTGATTACTTCACCAAATGGGTTGAAGCCGCATCCTATGCCAATGTTACAAAGCAAGTGGTCGCTCGTTTCTTAAAACGGGATATCATTTGCCGATATGGAGTTCCCGAAAGAATCATTACTGATAATGGTTCTAATTTGAATAATAAGATGATGGCTGAGTTATGCCGGGACTTCAAAATCGAACATCACAATTCTTCTCCGTACCGCCCAAAGATGAATGGCGCGGTCGAAGCGGCCAACAAAAATATCAAGAAGATTGTGCAGAAGATGGTTGTCATGTACAAAGATTGGCATGAGATGTTACCATTTGCTTTGCATGGGTATCGAACGTCGGTACACACGTCCACTGGGGCAACCCCATTCTCACTTGTATATGGTATGGAGGCAGTGCTACCGGTTGAAGTAGAGATTCCGTCCCTCAGAGTTATGATGGATGTTAAGCTAGATGAAGCCGAATGGGTACGAGCCAGATTTGATCAGCTGAGCCTTATTGAGGAAAAGCGATTGGCGGCTGTATGTCATGGGCAACTATATCAGCGCAGAATGAAGCAGGCATTTGACCAGAAGGTGCGTCCTCGGGTTTATAAAGTCGGAGATGTGGTACTCAAAAGGATCCTTCCTCCCAATACAGATCACAGGGGCAAATGGACTCCTAACTATGAAGGTCCATTCGTGGTTAAAAAGGTCTTTTTGGACGGAGCTTTATTGCTTACAACCATGGATGGCGAAGACTTTTCATCCCCTGTCAACTCGGACGTAGTCAAAAAATACTTCGCATGAATAGACCCGCTGGATAACAAAAATAAAAAAAATCCAGGCAAAAAAAAGGGCATCCCGGCGAACCAAAAACAGAATAAGGTTCGGGCAAAAATTAGGGATATAATTAAAAAAAATTGTACACCCGGTAAGTTGAAAACCCGAAAGGGCAACTTAGGCAAAAAAGGGTATCCTGGTGGATCGAAAACCTGAAAGGGCGGTCCACACAAAAGAGGGATTTAAGCGAATGACTACGGTTTGAGTTATCTATCCCCCATTACCGTTTGAACAACTGACGTTCTGAAAGATAGGAATCGGTTCGATCATTCCTCAGAAGGCAAGGTCGGGGAGTTTTGAAGACATACTGGTCATAACAGAATGGAAACTCAGTGGAATTCCGTTTTCACATTGCCATTAGGATAGTTTCTTTTCTCAATTTTCAGCGATCACCTCTTTCCAGGGATTGCTTCCAGATGTAATTGCCTATTCTGGGCTCTCAGTCAATAAATTGAATTTCAATAAAAAGCCTCCTATTTTTGTTTTATTGCTTTGTTTGCAAAAACGTCCTAATTTTGATAAAACATTGCATTTGAAAACATGGCAGCCTTGCAATAACATGCGCAGAAAAAACATTTGAAATTACTTCGAATGTTGAATACTCCCGGATGGTGGATTCTAGCCACGCAATATTCGGGGCATGTGGGCATATTCTTTTGTTGCAGGTAGCAGGTGCAGATGATTTTAAGCACAAGACCAGCAATAAATCACCCCACGCAAAAGACTGGGGCAATTATGGGTAAGGAGATCGGCGTTCATCGTTCGGTCGACGATTGTTCATAACGGGTCGATATCAGTGAATTAAGTTCAACTGGGTACCGTTGCATCTTATTAAGTCGATTCTCTCATACAGTATTTCCAACAGCTACAAGCTTTTCTATGTCGATAACGGTCACAGGTTCCCCAAAAGAGTGGTCTCGTCGACACCGAAACTGATGGTCATTATCCCCAGCGAAGTCACAAGAGTTTGAAGAGGCTAGATCTTCTGTAAAATCCTCTTATGACATCCTCTGCGGGGACGAATTGTTGTGTTGTCCAAGCATGGGGCATGATTGTTTCCCCAGCATGAAGTGTTGGTCACCCCCAGTAGAGTTTGAGGACAGTTGGTCTTCTGTAAAATCCTCTCGAAAGGCATTCCCCAACATGAGACGTTTTAAAGCAGTTTCCGCCAGCAGAGTTTGTTATAAACTCGTCATCCCTAACGGAATTGTCTAAAGGGAAGCTCGCCTAACATGGTGCATTGTGGTACTTATCCTAAGCTCGACAGTCATATTCTTCAGCGGACTACTGTGGATTTGCTTTGGGTTTCCCCAACAGATCTCTAAGGACTCTTTCTAGCAAGTTGTAGTGGAATGTTCTAACCAGGATTTGCATATCCCTGGCAGAGTAGCCATGATCCCCAACAAGATTGTGTCTCTGGTAATGATCCCCCACAGAGGTCAGCATCGAATCTTGTCAGCAATACTTCCCAGCCGAGTTATAAGGTTGATAATCCCTATAAAGGATCTTGGGTTGAATAAATCCCCAAGCAGAGTTTTAATGGCTCATTTCCCCAGCAGGACGTCATTTAAAAATTCTCATCCCCAACGGAGTTGCCGTGACCAGAATCCAGCCCCAAACAGATGGAATAATTCCTGGCAGAGTCATCATTCCCTCATATCTTAAAGTCCAATTTATTGTTGGCAAGCTTGACAATTCGAAGCAGACGGATTGTTCATCCATTCGCCAGCAGAGATATTATCCTTTTAGGAGTCTCCGAGATTAAATCATTGATTGTGGTTCCTCAGCAGAGTCGGCAGAGATGTCTGGCGCAGAGGCAGAGAGTAATTCAATTTTGAAATTCTAAAAGTCCAACAGTGGATTGGCAAAAGTCCGTCTTCGGGTGGCAAAAGTCCAACAGTGGATTGGCAAAAGTCCATCTTCGGGTGGCAAAGCAGCTAAAAGTCCAACAGTGGATTGGCAAAAGTCCGTCTTCGGATGGCAAAAGTCCAACAGTGGATTGGCAAAAGTCCGTCTTCGGATGGCAAAAGTCCAACAGTGGATTGGCAAAAGTCCGTCTTCGGGTGGCAAAAGTCCAACAGTGGATTGGCAAAAGTCCATCTAAGGGTGGCATATTCTCAAAGTCCACCAGTAGTGTGGCAAGCCAGTAGTCGTCTGGCGTCGTTCAAAAGACGTTATCAAAATCCACCAGTAGTGTGGCAGGCCA
Source organism: Lathyrus tuberosus (assembly GCA_022829125.1). NCBI lineage: Eukaryota > Viridiplantae > Streptophyta > Magnoliopsida > Fabales > Fabaceae > Lathyrus > Lathyrus tuberosus. The sequence goes on along the minus strand of JALAZF010000239.1, from coordinate 6,891,478 downwards.
GTAGTCGTCTGGAATTGCATAAAAGACATTATTAAAGTCCACCAGTAGTGTGGCAAGCCAGTAGTCGTCTGGCGTCGTTCAAAAGACGTTATCAAAGTCCACCAGTAGTGTGGCAGGCCAGTAGTCGTCTGGAATTGCATAAAAGACATTATTAAAGTCCACCAGCAGTGTGGCAAGCCAGTAGTCGTCTGGCGTCATTCAAAAGACAGATCTCTCCGACGTTTCATCGAAGATTCAATCCAGCAGTCTCGTTGGGTTTATATCCCTTTTCTTCTTCATCACCCAGAGCAAATTTTTGGTTATTTTTGGTATTCAATCACTATATACCTTGAAAGTCCGAAAGCATTTGCTTTCAGGCATTCAGGTCTACAGCGCTTGAATAGGGGCAGCTGTAATACCCCAAAATTTGCTCTCCCCTTTTGTCATCATAGCATGGCATTATCATTTATCATATCATATCCACCTCATTAACATTACATTGCATTTAACATAGAAAAATGAAGCATGGCATCCTTCTTACCATCAGGGCATGTGATCAGGTGGAAGGTGGACAATCAAGGAATCATTCAAAGCACAAAAAGGTCAATCAAGTTGGCTCTAGGCAAGCCAAGAGGTCTCTCATGTCTCATACTATCTCAATTGATCTTCCAAAACCTCAAGGAAGTGAGATTCAATGGGAGATTGAAGCACTACATCTTTCACTATGCAAGAGGTTCAAAAATTGAAGGAAAACCCTCAAAAGAGATAGCTCATTGATTCAAAATCATTCTCAAGTGGCATTTCTCATCATCCTTTAAGAGGATACACAACATACTCTGAGGAATTTGGATTTGGAAGATGTGCAATTTCCTCCTAACCAGAGAGGGTCAAAATTAGGGTTTCTAATAAAATCAGGATATCTCTGATTTTTTGGACAAAGCTTGTTGTCATGATATTCTACATGTTCTTAAGTGTATGTGTATGGAAAATTGCCTCTCAATTGGTTTTGGAAGTGTTTCAATTGGAAGAAAGATAAAAAATCAGGGAATTTGGGGCCAAGTCAAATAATCAGAGGAAAAAGTCAACTCTTGACTTTTTGAGGCCAAATTCATGAAATTCATGTTACATATGTCCAATGTACAAAATTTGGTCAAGAAACTCCAAAGGAATCATGAAAAAATCAAGATGTGGAAAGTTGCCATTTTTGGAAGAGGAAGGGTTACTAAAAATAGCAAGTTTTGGCCATTTTGCATCAGAATTTGAACCAAGGCCATTCAAATTTGGAGTACCAAATGAAAATTCCACTCTGCCTCAATGAAAGGCCTTGCTTTAAGCTTCAAATCCATGTGTGGAACATCTCCATTGGATAAAAAATGAGGGAGATATGATTGATCAAAGTTTGAGCAAAGTAGGTTCAAAACTAGGTCATGACCAAGATTTTCAGGGCACGCGCGCAGTCATTTTAACAAACATGTGGTGGGCCAAATGTCCACTCATTTTACTCATGGTTAAAGGCTTCAAATGAAAAATCTTGCAACATCAAAGTTGTTCCCCTATGTGAGATCTTCAAGATTGATGTTCATGATTTTTTCATTTGATCAAAGGACAAGGAGTTATGATAGCTCAAAGATTGGTCAACACAACTGAAAATCCATGCCATGCACACCTTGCCATGCCATGCCACAAATTGCTCGCCCATGCACCAGTCGTTTTTCCATCTGTTTATGATGATTTTTAGACATGTTTGAGGTACCTTTTCAACTCAAGTCCAACACCAAAATTGTCCTATGATGCTTCCTCAATCCATTGACACCAAGATGATTCATTTTCGTGCCTTGGTCATAAAGAAATCCATGTTCAAACATCACCATCTGCATTGATGCATTGACTGCCATGTGTAGCAGTTCACACATTTTTTTGGTTCAGTCACACCACAAACACTTCATCATCACCAGCTGATTTCTTTTCCTCATTTGCCCAAACATTCTTGCACGTGCTTCCACTTTGTTACTTCTTACATGAGAAGGGAAACTTGCAAAACTTCCACCACAAGCTACCGCTGCATAACACCACCTCACCATTATCCTCACCATAAGTGACCATGAGCTCTTCCACACTAAAACAAAACCTCTCCAACTCGTGTCACTAACTGTCATGACTCATTCTGTTAACTCAAACTCAGTTAACTAACTCAGTTAACTGTAGTTCTAACCATCAACCACCAGGGTCAAATCATAACCACGCCTATATAAACAATTCTAACAGATTTGGAAAGGGGGATTCTCATTGTTTCACTCTCACTCCAAAAGCACTCTCAACTTTCTCTCTGAATTTTCTCTCTACCTGCACGAACTCCTCAAGTTCTTCTTCAACCTTCACAATCAAGCAAGAAGACATCACTGAAGCATGGAATAGCACAGTTATCTCCAATTTCAGATTCAGATTTCCTCTTATTCTCAAGATCAAATAGCATTTATTTTGCTCAAATTGAAGTTCTAGAAGTTCAAGAACAAGTTCTCATCTCTGGTTTTCTCAAAAATCCAAAGATCTTCAAGTTTCAGGTTCCAAAAGTTCTCAAACTTTGCTTGCACGATTTGATGTTATTTTAACTGGTTGATGTGTTATTTGAGCTTATTAGAAGCTATATGAAACCGGTTAGTTGATAGAGCTTCTTAGAAGCTTAGATCCAAAACCTAGGGCTAATTTCATTGCGTCGATTCTCTCTGTTTGTGTGTTGTTTGTGAAAAATAAGCCTAGATTCATGATCTATGTGACTTCCTGAACATTTTGATGTGTATTGCATAAATTTCTGGAATGTTTGATTGATTGCAGTGCCGGAGAGTGGCCGGAGAAGGTGACCGGAGGTCCCTCTCCGGCCGGTGAGGTTTCATTAGGGTTTATATGCCAGATTAAGTCGTGTCCGTTGATTTGTTTTGATCCAAGGGTGGTGGTGATGCCAGCGAATAAATGGAGAGGGTGTGTGTCACGTGCTTCATTTTTTCCATCTGATGATTAGCATGCGCGTGTGTACATGGTTATTAGTGTGTACTAGCAATGTGAGATGCTTGATTTGATTACCTTGACTTTTACATTGACCTGACCTAATCTGATGGTTGTGAGTGAGTCAAAATGGTTGACTGATGGTACACGCTAGTTATGGTGTTTTGCGTGCTTACTGGACCTAAGCCAGATTGATATCCACGCCCCATGTTTTCAAGGCCCAATGATTTTGAACTGTTAATTTGCTATGCATGCACCCCCTTCTTTAGTTCCATTTCATTTTATTTCTCATTTTTGCTACATGTTTCATAATTAATTTTTAAAAATACCAAAACATATTGGAAAATTCTACAAAAATTCATGTGTATTCTTAAAACATTTAGGAAATTTTTCATGATTTTATTTTCTGATTTTATGACCTTTTTGCCCCTGTTCCATAATTTTCTTTGAATTTCCACTTAGATGCATTCTAAGCATGATACATGAATTTGTTTAATTTTGTTCTTGCTCATTACCAACTATTTTGACATGATTCTTTTTGCATTGATTCACTAATACATTGAAGCATGTTAGATGATTTTTGTTTGATTTTTTAGGTCACTTTATCATATGTCTTGATGCCTATATTTGCACCACTTTGCATGATGTTTCAATTTGGCCTAATTGCTTTGTTTGAAGTCATTTTGCTCTGAATTTTTACATGCTATCTTGATGTATGATGCATTTCTGACCTAGGCATTCCAATGATATGTTGGCATAATTTTCATGAATCCATTTGGTCTTTGTTTGATGCATCACATTGGATGTATAATCCATGGCATGTCATTACAACTTTAGTGCATGTTTACATGAATTCTTTTGTGCACATTTGTATGAGCATTTGCATATGTTATGAGCCATTCATATGATATTATAGGTCTTTGATACACATTATAGGTCATCTTTACATGTTCATTTCAATTTGAACTTTGTGCATCATTAACATGTATTGTTTGCCCTTTCTTTTTGAACTTTCATTTCAATTCTTCTTATATTACTTCTTGAATGTCTTGAAGTTACCTCATAAATACTTTTGAGATGTTTATAAACCATTTTCCATTTAGTTTCAATTCTGGTTGTTGATTTACATGTTCCATTTATGCATGTCCTCTTCATTTCTTTCCATCTTTCATCTACCCCTTCTTCTTGTAACATGTTTAAATGCTAATGGGTGATGATGGTTGCTTATTCACTTGCACTTGTATGATAATAACCATTGGTTTCCATATGATGCCCATTCTGGTTGTGGTTCTAGGATTTGTTTTCTCATTGAATTCTTGTGAGTTTTATGATGCATTACATGTTCTTTTACTTCTTATACTTCTTCTACATGTTTACTAACCATGTAGGGGCTTCGGTAAGTTTCAATTGAGTGTGGATAAGGAATCCACATTCAACTTCTATCCTTTCTCTTTTACAATTCCATTTTGTGTTTTGCTAAGCACTTATGTGCTTTCTTTTAATAACTCATTACTTTCCCTTTTTGAATTACAATTCATCTTCTACTTTGGAAGTGAATTGTTTAATTCTTTCTTTCTTTAGACTTTAGGTTGAAACCTCACAAACCTTAGGATCACTCCCTTAACTAATCAATTAGGATTGAGTCTTAGTCCATATAGATTTTTACCTTTATCCTCCCTTGAGTCTCTTTTCTCCTCTCAAAGAAAATTCAAAATATCTAATAAAGGTAGGCATTTATTGCATTTAGGCCTTTCATATAAAGAAAAGATTATAAGGGGTCTTCTCTTATAATCTTAAGATGTGTAGCATATGGCCCATCTTAGGTCAATGTGTTACATATTTGATCTTGTATGAGGGACTTAAATGCAATACTTGTTGAAGGTGCAAATAATAAAAAACACTTCTTCACTTCATAATCAACAAAACACTTAATAAACACAAGTATGCTAGTGTGTTTGAACCTTGATAATTGGAACTAAGTGTGAGGGTCTTCTTCACCCTTAGTGTGCTTTCTTACCCATTCCATCTTGGAATGTGAGAAGGTACACATTCCAATGACTAAGATTCAGATACACTATCATATGCAAACAAATGAAAAAACTCTTAAAAGACAAAAACAAACAATAACGTCTTTCCTTCGGGAATTCTTTTCTCATCTCATTCATTCTCAACGCACGAACGCGCTTCTTCTCGTTCTCTTGCAAGATGGTAACGCACTCGGACCAGCGAGCCTGCAACACCTGAGCTAGAACGTAAGTCGTTCTCTAAAAAACAATCCATCCCTAGTGAGGGGAACTACGTCGCTCTGATTCTCATGTTCCCGATGAGATACGTAGGCAGTGGGGTAGGGCCCATGCGAGCACTTCTTTTATTTTCCCTACATTTATTTCTCTTTCTCTTTCCATTCCTTTTCTAGTTCCTCTTCCAGTATTCTTTTCTATCACCCTTTGATCGAAACAAGCAAGCGTGGATCCCATCGGGTACGATGGATGCGAGGGGGTGCTAATACCTTCCTCTCGCGTAACCGACTCCCGAACCCATTTCTCTTGGTCGTAAGACCATGCTTTTCCTTTCTCTCAGGTTTACGCGGTGTTTCCTTTCCCTCTCTTGGGATAAATACACATTGCTGGCGACTCTGTTTCGGTGCCACTTTCGCGTTTGTACTTGGATGAAAATCCCGGGAGCGACACATTTGCATAGCAGGTGTTCGAGGCTTGGTTATTCTTATCCTAGTATGGTTTTCTTCAAGTTTCAGATTTAACTGCTCAAGCCATTCGGAAGTTGACCATGGATCTGGTTCAAGCAGAGTTGAGGGAAATGCGAAGCCAAATGGGGCAGTTTATCTGGGACATGGAAGCTTTGATTCAAGACCAAAAGATGTTGAAGGAGGAGGTCCACCAACTGAAGACTCAGATGAGTCTGGTTATGGAAGTTGTGAGAGGTGTGTTAAGCAAAGATAATACTCCCATGCCTGAGGCTACAATAGAAATTGTCATTCCACAATTGCCTGAGGGATCCCTCCCAAAGAGTGATGTGCCTCACAGATTTTCTGCACAACTTGGGGTTCTGGAATTTCCTCATCAGCAGTTACCTCTCGTCTCCCAAGGCAACCCCAAGGCCAAGAAGTACCCACCAAAGTCGAAGAAGGCTGATAGAATCTATGATCCGATTCCTATGTCTTATGCTCAGCTGTTGAGGTATCTACTTCAGCTCCAATTGGTTAAACTTCGGGCGATAAATCCTCCTCGTGGAAAGCTCCCATTCGATTACGATGCAAATGTCCATTGTGATTTTCACTCTGGTGCGCCGGGGCATGATGTGGAAAAATGTAAGGCCTTTCATCATGTGGTTCAGGATCTGATCGACTTGAAAGCAATTGAATTCAAGTCGGGCGGCGTAAGTGTACAAGGTGGTTTTACTCCTGTTGCTGCGAAAGAACTGAATATCTCGGTTCCCCCTCCTGAAGTTGCACCAAGTCAGGGGCCTTTCTCACAACCTGTGGTCTTGGAATCTTCTCGTCCTCAACTGTTTCCTATTCCTAAGCCAAGTCTAAGGAAGAAAGCGCCCGAACGAGAGGAAGGTACAAGTAGGTATCGGCAACAGAGCTATCATATGAAGAGTCAACAAAAGTCCAGAAAGCAGGAGAGAAAGTTTGATCCCATTACTGTTCCTTACAGTTATCTGCTTGCTCGTTTACTTCAAGACTCTTTGATCGAGCTAAAGGAAGCTTCTCCTGTTCTGTATCCCCTTCATCCAAATTATGACAAGAGTGTTAGATGCGAGTATCACTCGGGGACACAGGGGAATACCATTGAAGATTGCAAGGTGTTCAGGCACAAGGTGCAAGATCTCATTGACGTTGGGTTTATCAATTTCACCAAAGATGGTCTGTACGTTAACTGAAGCTTCCCAAGTGAGCACTTGGGACTGCAAAGACATCTCCTAAAGCAATCAGTCCAGTCGGAGCCAAGCCTCCTCAGCAATGGCGAACATCATTTTCTTTACTGCATTTTCATTTGTAATTCTTATTACTGGTTAATGTTAGCATGTAAAAAACTTGTTTGTTCTTGAATGATGATTTTAATGCAATGAGTATGTTTTTCTCGAAAAAGTTCATTCGTATTCACTCATTTAATGTTGGTATGCACTGCAATGCTAACTTTCGTGTTTAAACTCTTGGAGGGAGGATGATGAGTAACAACGCACAGTCTTTGGTTGTATGCTTTTGGATAAAACCCTGTTGAGGATGTACAGGCATTGTTTCAAATCCCCAAACACCGGAGACATAAGGAAGATAATCCCTTACAAACCCCGTCGAGCCTAGTAGTAGGAGTTTATTTCTGAAAATGAAAAACCCTCAATCTTAACCGGGGGCAGGGTAGGTGTCAGTTAAATTGACCGTGCGTTCAAATTTCAAAAGGAGTGTCCCGTTCGAGGATCAATTACATCCATGGTTATCCCTCACCAACCGAAGAGTGAGACGGTCACAACCCTTTACAAGTCAAGACAAACCTGTATCACACGATTAGTTAAAAAAAAAAGAGAATAAAGGAAAAGCCCGTTAAGTCAAGACTTGAAAACAAGTGACTTAGGCAAAAGTTAGGGCATCCCGCTGGACTTCAAAATCGAAAAATTCAAAAAGAATAAGTCCAGGCAAAATCAGGGGAAAACAAAAGAACGAAAAGCGGAAAAATGAGAGGAACAAAAAAAAATTCCTTGAGGAAAGAACAAGTCGTGTGACCACGGACACCAAAGGCAAAAAGGGGTGAATGTCACTCTATAAACCGTGTGGGTTCCTTAACCATCCTCATACCGTTCATAACCTTTTGAAAGGTGAGCGCTTGTGTCGAGGTAGCTGAACGTAGGACTGGAGAACATCAAGGAGAATGGGTGGGTACAAAAAAAAATTTGAGCCATAAATCCTTTTTTCTTAAACCGCGAACCAGGTCACGTTACAACCCTCAAAAGTCCTAATTGAAACAGGGTTTATTCTGAAGGCGTATTTCAACGAGATAACATTTTTGACTCCCATGAGTTGTGCTAAAAGACCTTGGTTGGTATTGCATGTGCATGCTATTTTCCATTAAAAAAATTTGTGTCGCACCTTAACCAGTGACTCGTTCACAAGAATTGGCGATATCTTTTCGTTAAAAAAAAAACTCCGAGATTAATATATGCGTTGCATTATAATATTCATTCTTGGAATAGATATTTTATGCTTGCTTACATGTATTTGACACCCGTAAGGCTTACAAAGTGAACATCAGTCGAGAATTTTGATCCTGCCAAAGTGAGATGCTTGAAAACTCCGGGGATGAGTGTGACAGGGGATGTGTTATCAAGTGATTAGGCTGGGTGTGTGCTTTCGCGGCAACTCGTGCTAAGAAGTTGTCGATCTGGGGCAGTACATTGTGAAATATCTCTGTCGTTCGGTTAATCTGGGGAAATTATGTTGAGAATCTGGGGCAATCAAGTCGAGATTTAGAAAATCTCGGATTAGTAAGCCAGGACCCAAATTGTTTCAAGGCTGGGGCAGATCACCCCAAAGGTAAGAGGTTATTTTCTCTGGAGGATGGTTAATGAAAGTCACGTCACTAGGGTATAACGTACTGGGGCAAGATATGTCATATCTTCATGATACTTCTTGAAGACATGGTCATATCACATCTGCAAGGCCCATGTTGATGGCTGACACGTGACGTCCCCAGTAGAGTTTCTCTCCCCGACGAAGATTGCTAAAGTTTTATCACTCTCGGCAGTGTATTATGAAGATCGTGATTATGCTCCCCGGCAAGAGTTCAGGAGTTCGCTCTCCCCTAGGTAGCTTGATAAAGGTTATTTCTCTTTAGCAAGAGTTCATATTCCCGTACAGGATAGGAGTGTTGGGTTTATGCTTCACCAGTTTGCGGTAAAGTTGTTCCCATCTCCCCAACAGAGTAAGGGTAAGAGGCAAGCATCAAACAAAGGAGCAAGTTTGATCTGGTCCCTTAGCAGAGCTGATATCATCAACCATTATCCCCAAGCATATTTTTGAGTGGTGGTTAGCTTTCCCCAGCAAGTCAAAGGCTTGTCATTGGCACTTTTTCTTCCGCAGAGTCCTGGGATGTTTCCTCCAGCAAAAGTTTGTTATTCATACTTCCCTGCAGAATAGAGGTTTAATTGGGATCTCTAGCAGTAATGACATTGAAGGCGATTCAGTATGTTATCCCCAGCGGAGTTAGCCTCGTCTCTTCAGCATTTATTTTGCTGGAGTGGTCCTGTTGCATATCATAAACATCATAGCATAATCATTACCACGCATATCATTCGCATAGCATTGCATGAAGCCGTGTAAAACCAAACAGAAAATCCATAGCCTAACCTTGCTCGGCATCCTTCCATAGCCCACTTTGCTGGCATCTTTCAAAAACCTGAAGCCCTATCATTATTGGCGTCCCCTTTAAAGCAAAGTCCAATCCCTATTGGCACCCAATTCCAAAATCCAATCCCCATTGTTACCCCAGAAAGACTTCATTTTCAAAAAAACAATCACCATCAGGTTTCACCTGTCCAAGCCAGCAAAGTCCAATCATACTTGGCACATTCTTCTTCTCCCGGTAGCCCGAGCATGCGTTGGCATCTTGCATATAGTGATCATTGCATCCTCAAATCGCGTAGCATTTCCATTTCGTATGGAGCATTACGCCACAGAAAGAAAATTCAAACATATGCATACGAAGCATAAGCCAGATTTGGTACCTTGCGCGAAAGCCCAAATCCACTCCCAATCAAGACGGTGACATTTCCCCAGCAGACATTACAATTACCCCTCTGCTTACCTTTCTTCAGGGTCATAGGTCATACATCGATCTTACCCTCGACCAGTCATTGTCCATCAACCCTTTAATGACGACATTCCAAAAACAAGTTTCTTTTCCGTCATCCCTATGACGATGTGTCCCTTCGGTCAGGTGTTCGGACTGTCTTTCCGTCAATTCTTTGACGATGTGGTCCTGTGAGGTATCTTTTCTTCTCGTCAACCCTTTGACGAGGTGTTTCTTGGGGTTCATCTTCTTTCTGTCATCCCTATGACAATGTCTCCCTTTGGTCGGGTGTTCGGGCTGTCTTTCCGTCAATTCTTTGACGATGTGGTCCGTGAGGTATCTTTTCTTCCCGTCAACCCTTTGACGAGGTGTTTCTTGGGGTTCATCTTCTTTCTGTCATCCCTATGACAATGTGTCCCTTCGGTTGGGTGTTCGGGCTGTCTTTACGTCAATTCTTTGACGATGTGGTCCGTGAGGTATCTTTTCTTCCCGTCAACCCTTTGACGATGTGTTTCGTGGGTTTCATCTTCTTTCTGTCATCCCTATGACAACGTGTTTCTGTCAGTCTGGTTTCTTTCCGTCAAACCCCTTTGACGATGTGCTTCATTTGGTTGAGTCTTCTTTCTGTCATCCCTATGACAATGTGTTATCTTCGTTTATACTTCCTTCCTGTCATCCCTATGACAAGGTGTTTCCTTCAGTCGAGTCTTTTTTCTGTCATCCCCATGACAATGTGTTTCCTTTGGTCGAGTCTTCTTTTTGTCATCCCCATGATAATGTGTTCCTTCAGTTGAGTCTTCCTGCCGTCAAATTACATTGATGATGTGTCCTTTCGGTGGGGTTCCATTGTTTCTGTCCGTCAAATCCCTTTGACGATGTGGTTCGCGGGGTATGTTGTCTTTCCGTCAGATTCCTTTGCAAAGTGTGACTGCTATAATACCCCAAAATTTGTTCTCCCCTTTTGGCATCATAGCATAGCATTATCACATATCATATCATATTCATCTCATTAGCATTGCATTGCATCTTTAACATAGAAAAATGAAGCATAGCATCTCTCTTACCATCAAGGCATGTGATCAGGTGAAAGATGGACAATCAAGGGATTATTCAAAGCACAAAAAGGTCAATCAAGTTGCCTCAAGGCAAGCCAAGAGGGCTCCCATGTCTCATATTATCTCAATTGATCATCCAATACCTCAAGAAAGTGAGATTTAATAGGAGATTGAAACAATGCATACTTCATCATGCAAGAGGTTCAAAAAACTGAAGGAAAACCCTGAAAAGAGATAGCTCAGTGATTCAAAATCACCCTCAAATGGCATATCTCATCATCCTTTAAGAAGATACACAACATACTCTGAGGAATTTGAAATTGAAGACTACACTTTTTCCTCCTAACCAAAGGGGGTCAAAATTAGGGTTTCTAATAAAGTCAGGGAATCTTTGATTTTTTGGACAAAAATTGATGTCATGGTATTTTATATGTCCTTAAGTGTATGGGTGTGGAAAATTGTATCTCAGTGGGTTGTAGAAGTGGTTCAATTGGAAGAAAGACCAAAAATCAGAGAAATTGGGGCCAAGTCAAATAATCAGAGGAAAAAGTCAACTCTTGACTTTTTAAGGCCAAACTCATGAAATTCATGTTATATGTATTCAATGTGCAAAATTTGATCAAGATACTCCAAAGGAATCATGGAAAAATCAAGATGTAGAAAGTTGCCATTTTTGGAAGAAGAAGGGTTACTAAAAAGGGCAAGTTTTAGCCATTTTGCACTACACTTTGAACCAAGGCCATTTAAAATAGAAGCATCAAATGAAAATTCCACCAGGCCACAACAAAAGGTCTTGCTTCAAGCTTCAAATCCATGTGTAGAACATCTCCATTGGATAAAAATTGAGAGAGATATGGATGATCAAAGTTGGAGGAAAGTTGGCCAAAACTAGGTCATGACCAAGGATTTTCAGATCATGCGCGCAGTCATTTCATCAAACATGTGGTGGGCCAAATGTCCACCTATTTTTCATCAAGAAGGAAGCTTCAAATGGAAAACTTTTCAACATTAAAGTTGTTCCTTGTAGTGTCATCTTCAACATTTGTGTTGGACAAATTTTGGTTTGATCAAGTTATGAGATAGTTTTAAGGGTTCAAAGTCATGTTGATTGTGCTGAAATTTTGTGTGCCAAGTTGCCTTGCCAGCCAACCTTTTGCCACGCCCACCAACCAGTTTTGAACCATTGTGTTCATAGCTATTTTTAGACATGTTTGAGACCTCATTTCACTTCAATTTTCAAACCAATATTGTTCCCCAATGTACCCTCTTTCAAATGAACCCATGAACTCACCAAATCATCCACATTTCATGGAGTAATGCATCCTCAAACAACCCTATCTCCGTCTGTTTTCAACTGTCACATAAAACCAGAAAAAGCAAGGGGAGTTTATTGTTGATTGAATTAGCTTGCGCATGCTTGATCACACTCACCAACCTTTGCTTCATTTAGACAAACACCTTTACATTCACTAGGTCACGTGTTTTGCTCATGCATAGAAGTGGAAAGAATACAAACTGGTATAGCAGGTTTGCTTGTAGCAGCTACACTTTCATTTCTCCCTTCCACCACAACTGTTATGAACCACCAGCACCATAACAAACCTCCCCAACTCGTGCTAATAACCAACCCAACTCAGTTAGTTAGATCTAACTCAGTTAACCAACTCAATTAACCCCTCTCCCAACTGTCAACTACACTGGTTAATTTCTAACTCAACATATAAATTCACATTTTCACTTCACAATTCATTTTCAGCTTCATTTTTCTGAGTTTTCCACTTCAAAGTTCTCTCTACTTTCTCTCTGGTTCTCTCACTCTGTCAATCACTCTCTCAAAAGTTATTCTCTAAACACACGATACTTCATCATCCTCATCATCAATGGCATTGGATTGAAGGAGTTTCTACACAGTCCTCAAGTTTTGTTTCAAGCATTGTTCAACATTGAATCTCTCTGATCTCAAGACAACAAGCCACACTGCATTTATTTTGCACGAATCAAGCTCCATATCGAGAGTGGATCTCTGGTTTTCTTTTGCTTCAAGGATCTGCAAATTTCAGGTTTCAATCACTCCAGCTCTATTGCATTGTTTCAGCTTGTTTTTGTGGTGTTTATGGCCTAATAGAGGTCGTGTGCGTCCTGGCTAGATGATAGGCTTTCTAGAGGCTTAGTTGCAAAACCTAGGGCTTAATTTGATCTCCTCTGTTCTTGCTATGTGTGTGTGTTTTGTGGATTTCATGAGCATATTCATGATGTACGTGAGCTCAGCATCATTTTGATATACATTGTGCGCATTTTGGGGAAGAATGTGAGTTGCAAACGGTGGTGGTGTGGCCGGAGAAGGTGACCGGAAGTCATCTCCGGCCGGGGAGTTTGATGACTAGGGTTTATGTAGGTTTTAATCGTGTCCGTTCATTTTGCATGATCGTGTGGCTTGTATGGTGACAACACATTAAAAAAGCATGTGCTTGTCACATGCGTATTTTCTGAATCCACTTAAACAGCGTGTGGCGTGGTAAATGATAAGGAGTATGGTCATTCACGTGTGCGTGTTGATTTTGATTATTTTGACTTATCTGTTGATCTTGACTCAATCCAGTGGCTATTAATGAGTCAATTTTTGTTGACTGAGGTGCATGCTTGTTATTGTGTTTCACGCATAATGGGACCTAGCCCGTTTACTATCCAAACCCTTCTGTTTCCAAGCCCAAACCAAGTATAACTAGTATTTTACTATGTTCACACCCCCATTCACATTTACATTTCATTTTATTTTTTTATTTTCATGCACGTTTCACTTTTCAATTTTTAAAAATACCAAAGCCTCATTAAAAATTCCACAAAAATTCATGAATACCTCCAAGACATTTAGAAAATTTTTCATGATTTTATTTCTTGATTTTGTGACATTTTTGCCCCTGTTCCATTATTTTCTTTGATTTTTCATTTGTGTGCATGCTTAATGTGATACATAAATTTGTTCATTTTTGTCTTGATCATTAAAAATTGTTTTGGTGCTCTTCTTTTTGCATTAAGTCATTAGCATCTTGAGGTATGTTGAGTGATTTTTATTTGATTTTTTTAGGTCATTTTATGGCATGTTTGGTATTCATTTTTGTGTTACTTTGTATGATGTGTATACTTGACCTAAATGCATTGTGTGAAGACATTTTTGCCTTGAATTTTGCATGCTACTTTGATATGTGATTCATTGCTGATTTGTGTATCTCAAAATCATTCTTAGGTAATTTCCATGAGTCCATTTAATTTTTTTTTAATGCATTACATGTGGAGTCTAATAATATGTCATATCCTTGCAATCTTTGTGCATGTTTACATGAGTGTTTTTGTACATATTTGCATGATCATTTGCATATTTGGTGAACCATTCATGTGACATTTTAGATCATTGATACAAATTATATGTCATCTTTGCATGTTGATTGTCATTTGAACCTTGTGCACCTTTAACATGTTGTGTTTGCACTTTCCTTTTTTGGACTTCCATTTCAATTCTACTTCTTCCATCACTTCTTAAATGTCTTGATGTGTTATGCATGAACACTTGTGAGATGTTTGTGAATCATTTTTCATTTCATTTCAATTCTGATCCTTGGATTACATGTTCCATTTATGCATGTTTTTTTCATTTCTTTTCACCTTTCATTCTCCCTTTTCTTATGGTAGCATGTTCTAATGTCATGGATGATGTTTGTTGCCTATCCACTTGGACTTGCATGATAATGATCATTTGTTTTCCATATGATGTACATTCTGATTGTGACATTAGGATTTGGTTTCTCATCTAATTCTTTTGAGTTTTATGGTGCATTAAATGCTCTTTTACTTCTTATACTTCTTATACATGTTTACTAACCATGTAGAGGCTTTGGTAAGTTTCAATTGAGTGTGGATAAGGAATCCACATTCAAACTTCTATCCTCTCATCTCTTTTACAATTCCATTTTGTGTTTGTTAAGCACTTATGTGTTTTCTTTTAATAACTCATTACTTTCCCTTTTGAATTACAATTCATCTTCTACTTTAGAAGTGAGTTGTTTAATTCATTCTTTCTTTAGACTTTAGGTTTTGAAACCTCACAAACCATTAGGATCACTCCCTTTAATAATCAACTAGGATTGAGTATTAGATCACATAGATTTTACCTTTCTCCTCTCTTGAGTCTCTTTTCTCATCTCAAAGGAAAATTCAAAATACTTAATAAAGGTAGGCATTTGTTGCATTTAGGCCTTTCATATAAAGAAAAGATTATAAGGGGTCTTCTCTTATTATCTTAGAATGTATAACATATAGCCCATCTTGGGTCAATGTGTTAAACATTTGATCTTGTATGAGGGACTTAAATGCAATACTTGTTGAAGGCACAAATAAAAAACACTTCTTCATTTCATAATTAACAAAGACACTTAATAAACACAAGTATGCTAGTGTGTTTGAACCTTGACAATTGGAACTAAGTGTGGGGGTCTTCTTCACTCTTAGTGTGCTTTGTTACTCATTCCATCTTGGAATGTGAGGACGTACACATTCCAATGACTAAGATTTAGATACACTATCGTATGCAAACAAATGAAAAAACTTCTAAAAGACAAAAAACAAACAATAACGTCTTTCCTTCGAGAATTCTTTCCTCATCTCCTTCAATCATTCCTTAAGGATGCGTCATTTCCGTTCTACCGCAAACAGGTAACGCCTAAGTCTCCCTACAGTGAGCTGCAACACCTAAACTGATAGGACGCGAACGTTGACGTATTCCACTGAAAAACACAAACAACTTTCCCTAGGTGAGGGGAACTACGTCGCTCTGATTCTCATGCTCCCGATGAGATACGTAGGCAGTGGGGTAGGGCCCATGCGAGCACTTCTTTTATTTTCCCTACATTTGTTTCTCGTTCCTCTTCCATTCTTTCTCCTTTCTTTCTTTTAGTTCCTTTTCCAGTATTCTTTCCTTTACACCCTTTGATCGAGCAAGCAAGCGTGGATCCCATCGGGTACGATGGAGGCGAGAGGGTCCTAATACCTTCCTCTCGCGTAACCGACTCCCGAACCCAGTTCTCTTGGTCGTAAGACCGGGCTCTTTCCTTTCTCTCAGGTTTATGCGGTGTTTCCTTTCCCTCTCCTGGGATAAATACACATTGCTGGCGACTCTGTTCGGTGCCACTTTCGCGTTTGTACTAGGATGAAAATCCCGGGAGCGACAGTTGGCGACTCTGCTGGGGATAGAACCCAGAATCTCTGGTTTCCTTAGCGAGTCAATCCTAGCACTTGTTTGCTTTTCTTTCATCGGGTGTTTACTTTTTTGTGGTATTTACTGTTGTATTGTATTGCTATTTACTGTATTGATGCTTTACTGTACTTTACAGTATTTATCGCATTAACTGCATTACATATCATTATTATACTGGACTGTGCTGGTTTTCTGTTTAGCGAGATGGGTGTTCTGAGATATGAGCCCACTACCAAGGCTTGAGTACACACATAGGTATTAGAGTGGATAGTCGTGACGCTTGCGTGGTTGTGACCACGTATTGTTGTTCATGAGACCCACAACCAGACGAGGTTCTATCAGGAGCTTTCTGCTACTGCATGTTATGCAGGCCAGTAGTTATTCTCTTGAGGAACTGTCGACTCTGGTGACCATCCCCGAGGACTCAGTTGCGGCACTCCTCCCGAGATGTGACAGTGGCAGACCACGTTCTGTGGCAAACCCATTGCACATTCTCGATCCGAGGACCCAATGCTGGGAACTTGCTATAGGTTGTCCCTTTTGAAAGAGAATCAGTGGAGGCACTCCTCGATTGGCGATAGTACTGTACCCCGAGGGATGAATGTACTATTGCTTCTCGACCTCAGTGCCAGAAGCCGAGGACCTTTCGTTTTGGAGAATCAGTTGAGGCCTCCTCGATTGATGATGATGCCAAACCAGAAATGGTGAAAGTATTATCATTTCTCGACCTGAGAGCCCGGGATACTGAACATCCTAGTACCCACATGTGAGAAGGGCGGGTTGTTTACAGGTTTGCAGGTATCCCGGCCTCCTACATACCATACTTGTGATTCTATGATTATTACAGACAGTGTATCCTATGACAGTGGTTTGAGTATTCATCTCAGATATATTGCCAGATTCAGTACAGAGACACAGTGCACACAGTTCAACACAGACACAGACACCTGGATGCCTGATCACATGCCTTTTGCATTTGCATAATCATATCATAACAGGTTATGTTTGTCATTTTCAGGTACTTACCATATTGTCTGATTCCAATCATGAGTTCCCAAGAAGTTGAGGTTAAAAGGAAGAATAATGTGTCATACAAATTCCCTGATCCTAAGCTGGACTCCTTGAACAAGATGATAGGTATGGCTGGTTCTGATGTTCTCAGCACTTTTCAGAAGGAATATGGAGAGCTGATTAAGATGGTTTGTGCATTCACAAAGTATGAGAAGGATGGGTTGCATACTTTCTTACAGTTCTATGAGCCATCAATGAGATGTTTCCTATTCCCTGACTACATTCTGATGCCCACTCTGGAGGAATTCTCATTTATTTTGGGAATTCCAATCACGTCTTCCATACCATATTTTTCTGAAGGTGCTCTTATCCCCGAAGTAATCGCTGTTGTTCTGCATCTGGACCTGTTTGTTGTGAAAAGTGGCCTAAGCAGACTCAAAGAAGATGAGGGATTTCATTTGGAGTTTCTTTTTCAACAAGCTCAGGAAGCTGCCAAGGCTAAAAATTGGACCACTTACAACGCTGTGTTAGCTCTTTGTATCTATGGCTTGGTGCTTTTCCCCGGTCAGCCTGACTTTGTTGATATGCAAGCGATGAAAATGTTCATTTCGAAGAATCTGATTCCTACCTTGCTAGGGGATTTTTATTACTCCGTACACTACAAAAATGAGAAGGCAAGAGGGAGTTTGGTTAGTTGTTGTACCCAATAGTTATGTCATTGGCTCTTCAAACATTTACCTCGGACTGGTGCGTTTGTAGAAACTGCTGAGACAATGAAGTGGTCCAAGAGACTGATAGGTTTGACTGCCAATAATATCATTTGGTTTGATCCCAAATTACTGACGATAGAGCTTACTGGCAAATGTGGAAGTTTTCCGAATGTGCCTCTACTTGGAAGAAGAGGTGGGATTAATTACAACCCGGTATTGGCAGTTAGACAATTTGGTTATGCCTCGAGACATCCTCCTGCTGATGAAGAGGTTAGCGCTTCTCTGTATTTCGTGGGGACCAAGAATGAAAGAGTGCCGGAAGTAATAAATGCTTGGAAATTTAGGCAAAGAGAGGGAAAGTTGACTTTCGGCAAAGGAGACTGTAGATCATACCTTGCCTATGATGCTTGGATTGAGATGAAGGTCAAGAAACTGTTGTTACTCTTTTCTAGGGAGGGTCTTTTATGTCCAGATCAACATTCCATGGTACCGACCGAAGAGTACGAGAAATTGAAGAAAATGGTCAGGGAATTGCAGATAGAGAACTCTGGAATGAGCAGATGTCTTCAGAAAGATCTAGCTGACAACAAAGAGTTGGAAAAGAGAGCGTTGAAAGCGGAAAAAACCCTGGCGGACAAAGAAGAAGATTTTGATGAGAGAGCTCGATACTTCCAGAAGCTTACCTTGGGAGCAGATGATACTAGTCAGGCTCATAAGGCTACAAAGCAGGCACTAGCCCGAAGCAAGGATTCATTAGCTAAACTCCGTCAAGCTTGGGATGAAGTCAGAATTGAGAACTCTGAATTGCTGACCCAGTTAAAAGATAAAGATGAAGAGCTGAAGAAAGCACATGAAGCCAGAAGGAAGTATCGAGAGGACTTGGGAAAAAGCCAAGAACAGGTGAGGAACGCTGAAGATAAGCTGAAGATTGCTAACAAGGAGCTTGAGGATGTCACGGCAGATCTGAGGCTGGTTAAAATTCAAGCTGGAATTAAGAGACGCAAAGGAACCAATGAAGATGAAGCCTTGCTGATGCACGTGGGTTCCTTAGAGGATGCATTGGAAAAAAGGGACGTCGTAATCAGAGGGCTAATTAAGAAGCCACATCATCAGCGTACCCGCATCTTGTTCGAGGAGATCAAGTATACCAGCCAGAAGCTGAAGGACATAGAGTTATCAGATTAATGGTTTTTTTTGTAATTTGCAATGGTTACCATCAGGGTTGTTGATGGATCCATTTGACTGCTTGCTGAAACTATGACAAATGTATTTGAAAGCTTTTGGGAGTTTGTATGAAATGAGCTATTTTTGGTCACAATTTCTGGTCTTCAGATATATGTGATGTGGTAAGATATCTGCACACTGGCACACTAATCACTATTTCTGGTCATCGGATATTTGTGATTGGCGTACAGGAATATCTCTTCAAAGCAAAACTCACTAATCATGATTTCTGGTCGTCAGGAATTTGTGGTTATGATTGGAATCAGGATGTGAAAAGCATCTTGAAATGGCAAACATAACTGTGCATGGCATTTGCATTGCATATCATTTTGCATTTTTTCTTTTCAGGTACTTGCTGCAGGAGATCTCTAATCTTTATTTGATTTCAGGCATCGTAGCTGACAATCAAATTATGGATCAAATGCAGAAGGATTTGGCTGAGGTGAGGGCCCAACTGGGGCATTTTATGGGGGACATTCAGGCGTTGTCCCGAGGTCAGGAACTGCTGAGAGAGGAAGTCAACCAGATAAAGATTCAAATTGGCCTGGTCATGGAAGTCTTGAATAAGGTGTTAAAAAAGGAAAATGATCATGTGCCCGCTTCCACAACAGAGGTCTCTACTCCTCCCATCTCTTTGGGATATGCTCTAGATCATGGATTGCTTCGTGAATCTCCTTCGAAAACTAAAGGTTCAGAGCTCTCTCATCAGCAGCCACTTCCTGCTCCTCAAGAGGATCCTAAGTCAGAGGGGCCTAAGAGGAAGTTCGATCCCATTCCGATTACGTACGCGCAATTGTTTTCTTACTTGCTCGAGCTCAAGCTGGTTGAGCGTGTTAGTTTGGGACCCCTGCCCACGAAGCTTCCTCTGGGACCTAATACTAAGGCTAGATATGAGTTCCATTCTGGGGCACCTGGTCACAATGTTGAGAATTGTACCAGTTTCAAGCATAAAGTCCAAGAGCTAATTGATTCAGGGGCAATCAAATTTGCATCAGTTGGCGCTGGTAAACAAAGTGATGTCACTCCCATTGTTGCAAAGGAACTGAGGACTCTCTCCTTTTCCAAAGGGTCTACCTCGCGTCAGGGATCTCTTCCATAACCCTATGTTGCAGAAGACCTATGTCATCAACCCTTGGTTGTGCCTCAGCCGAATGCAGAAAGGAAAGTGCAGGGCCAGGCTGGCCGCCCGAATCAACAGCAGCAAGATTATCAGCAGTGGAGGCTATTCAGACCAAGGAAGCCCAAGATGATATTTGATCCTATTCCCATTCCTTACAGTCAGTTGTTGGCTCGTTTGCTCAAGAGTTCGCTGATCCAGCTGAGGAAGGCCATACCCGTGCCATACCCCATTCCTCTGGACTATGACATGAGTGCTAGCTGTGAGTTCCATTCAGGAACGTTTGGGCACACACTTGATAACTATAATGTGTTCCAGCACAAGGTGCAGGATTTGATTGACTCAAAGGTTATCACCCCAGACGGTACCCCACAAGGTGAAGCTTCTGTACCATGGTGAGCACTCGAAGCTACAAGAACATCACCCGAAGTGGTCAGTCCAGACGGAGCCAGGCCTCCTCAACAACGACAATCTTCATTTTCTTCGCTGCATTTTTATATGTAGTCTTTATTTGTTTGTTCAAATATTGTTGGCATGTTAAAACTTGGTTGTATTTGGTATGATGATTTTAAAGCAATGAATATGTTTTCTTGAAGAATTTCATTTATGTTTACTCATTTAATGCTAATGTGTACTGCAATACCAATTTTCTTGCTTAAACTCTATGAGGGAGGATGATGAGGTAAAAATGCAAAAATCTCTAATTGTGTGCTTTCGGATAAAACCCTGTTGAGGATGTACAGGCATTGATTTAAATCCCCAAACACTGGAGATATAGGGGAGATAGACCCTCGTTAACCCCTTCGAGCCTTGAAGTAGGAGTTTTTTTCATATGAAAAAAACCCTCACATTTAACCCAGGGGCAGGGTAGGCGTCAGTTAATTTGACCGAGCGTTCAAAATTCAAAAGGAGTGTGCATCTGAGGATCCATTGCCTTCTATTCCACCATCAAGAGGTCAAGAGATGTGAAACCACAATGGTTATCCATCAACAATCCAAGAGTGAGGTAGTCACAACCCTTTCAACAAAGTCAAGACAAGCCAGTGTCACACGACGTGTTCAAGAAAAAAGAAAGAAAAGAAATGAAAAGCCCGCTAAGTTGAAACTTGAAAACAAGCAACTTAGGCAAAAGTTAGGGCATCCCGCTGGACTTCAAAATCTAAAGATTCAAAAGAATCAGTCCAGGCAAAATTAGGGATCAAAAAGCAAAAGAATGAAAAAGCAACAAACAAAAGGATTACAAAAGAAAATCCTCGAGCAAGAACAAAGTCGTGCGACTAGAC
This sequence comes from Lathyrus tuberosus, assembly GCA_022829125.1. NCBI lineage: Eukaryota > Viridiplantae > Streptophyta > Magnoliopsida > Fabales > Fabaceae > Lathyrus > Lathyrus tuberosus. The sequence continues at coordinate 6,870,048 of JALAZF010000239.1, read as the reverse complement.
ACAAAAGACAAAAAGGGGTGACTGTTACTCCAAAGCCTCATTAGGTCTCAAACCATCAGATGCATGGATTCCTCAAAGATCACAAATCTTTTTGAGAGGCGAACGCTTGTGCAAATTAGCTGAACGTAGGACTGGAGAACATCACGAAGAGTGGGTGGGCACCAATAAACTTTGAGCCTTAAATCCTTTTTCTCAAAACCGTGAACCAGGCCACGATACAACCCTCAAAAGCCCTAATTGAAACAGGTTTATTTCGAAAGCATACTACCAAGAGATAGCGTTCCTAACTCCTATGAGTTGTGCTAAAGGATCTTTGTTGGTGTTGCATGTGCATTGCATTCTTTCATTCAAAAATTAATGTCGTATTCTAACCTGTGATTCGCTCACAAAAGGGTTTGCGACATCTTTTCAGTAAGACTTCAAGATTAACATGTGTGTTGCATTAGAATTTTCATTCTCAGATTAAAACATTTTCTGCTTGCATACTTTTGTTTGACGTCAAAAGAAGTTTACATATGGAAATTCAGTCCAGAAGCTTAATCTTGCCGAGTTGAGAATCCTGAAACTCCCAAAGGACGGCCACATCCAGTGTTACTTCCTCAGGAAACTTTGTTGAGCAAGAGCTTTCCCAACAAGTTGTGCTAAGACATAGCCAATCTGAGCCAATCACGTCGAGAAATCTCTCCAGAGTCCATCCAAATTAGGGCCATTACTTTGAGACTCAAATCCCTACAAATGCAGGCACTTTTGGATCAGTAGTCAGAGGCAAAACCACTTCAAGGGTCATACTGGGGCAGGCCATCCCAAAAGCACGAGAAGTTAGTCCATCCAGAAGACTGATCAGCTTATCCAGGGTTCAAAGTATGGGGGCAGAATATCTCACGGTGATATGAGATTATTCGTGAATCTTCTCGAGGCGAATTCCTCTGTAGACCACACAGTCTGAGGCAGTCATGTCGAGATCCGACGAATCTCTCAAAAAGTTTGAAGACATTGAGGCATTTTGAATGTCAAGTCTTCTGTAAAATCCTCTTGGGACAATTTCTTCCGGTGGACTATGTTGGTCTGGGGCAAGTGAAGAAAGACGGTGGGTCACGCATATGCAGTCAATCAGCCAAAAGGAGTGAAATCAAGGGGCATTCCAACCTGAGGCATTTGTGGCCCCCGTCGTCAGCAGGCTTCATTAATAATGTTCTCCACCAAGAGATTGCATGCAAGCCTTTCTCCCCAACAAGTGGTGGTTCAGAGTTAGACTTTGTTAGTTGTAGAAGTCATATCCAATACGGGTAATCACTTACTTCCATGCAGAAGACTGGGGAAATCATGTTCAAGAAAGGGTTCACTGGTCACCCTTTTGTCACAACGTTTACTGATTGAGTACATCATTCGGTCGGCGGTCGGTCACGACGATTCGATATCAGTGAACTGAGTTCAAATGGGTATCGTTGTATCTTATTAAGTCGATTCTCTCATTCAGTACTTCCAACGGCTACAAGCTTTTCTGTGTCGATAACGGTTGTGAATTCCCGAGTAGAGTTGCTTCACAGACACCGAAGTTGATGATCAATCCCCAGTGAAGTCACCAGGAGTTTGAAGACACTTACTCTTTTGTAAAATCCTCTCAGGACGTTTCTTCAGGTAAGTCTGGTATCATGGGGCAAAAAGTAAGTTGTTGACCCTCCCAAGCATGGGGCATATTGAATTTCCCCGGCAGAAGATGTTCTAGATCTATAATCCCCAGTAGAGTTTGAGGACGTTTGGTCTTCTGTAAAATCCTCTCAAAAGGCATTACCCAGCGTGAGACGCCTTAAAGCAGCTTTCTCCAGCAGAGTTGTTATAAACTCATCATCCCCAGCCGAGTTAAAAGGTTGATTCTCCCCGCAAAGGATCTCGAGGTTGATAAATCCCCAAGCAGAGTTTTAATGACTTTTCTTCCCTAACAGGACGTCAATCAGAAAATTCTCATCCCCAGCGGAGTTGCTGTGACCAGAATTCCTCCCCAAGCAGATGAAGTAATTCCTGGCAGAATCATCACTCCTCTCATATCTCAAAGTCTAATTTATTTTTGGCAGGCGTAACGATTCGAAGCAGACGGATTGTTCATTCATTCTCCAACGGAGATACCATCCTTTTAAGAGTCTTCGAAGTCAAATCATTGATCATTATTCCTCGGCAGAGTCCGCAGAGATGTCTAACAAGGATGCAGAGTGGCAAGCCAGTAGTCGTCTGGCGTCGTACAAAAGACGTTATTAAAGTCCAACGACAGATTGGCAAAAGTCCATCTTCGGGTGGCAAACCAGAAAGTCCAACGACAGATTGGCAAAAGTCCATCTTCGGGTGGCAAACCAGAAAGTCCAACGACAGATTGGCAAAAGTCCATCTTCGGGTGGCAAACCATTGAAGTCCAACGACAGATTGGCAAAAGTCCATCTTCGGGTGGCAAATCATTAAAGTCCAACGACAGATTGGCAAAAGTCCATCTTAGGGTGGCAAATCAGCAAAGTCCAACGACAGTTTGGCAAAGCTTCCAACGACAGTTTGGTAAGCACCGAAGTCCAACGATAGTTTGGAAAAGCTTCCAATGACAGTTTGGTAAGCACCGAAGTCCAACGACAGTTTGGCAAAGCTTCCAACGACAGTTTGGTAAGCACCGAAGTCCAATGACAGTTTGGCAAAGCTTCCAACGATAGTTTGGAAGCACCGAAGTCCAACGACAGTTTGGCAAAGCTTCCAACGACAGTTTGGTAAGCACCGAAGTCCAACGACAGTTTGGCAAAGCTGCAAAAGTCCATCTGAAGATGGCAATTGTGAGATTTCAACAACGGTTTGGTAATCCTTAAAGTCCAACGACGGATTGGCAGAAATCCAGAGCGAATTGGTGAAAGTCCAACGACAGTTTGGCAGAAAGTCCAATGACAGATTGGCAGAGCAGCTAAAGTCCATCGACCGTATGGCAAGCCAGTAGTCGTCTGGCGTCGTTCAAAAAGACATTATTGGAAGTCCATCGACAGTATGGCAAGCCAGTAGTCGTCTGGCGTCGTTCAAAAAGACATTGTTGGAAGTCCATCGACAATATGGCAAGCCAGTAGTCGTCTGGCGTCGTTCAAAAAGACATTGTTGAAAGTCCATCGACAGTATGGCAAGCCAGCAGTCGGCTGGCGTTGTTTAAAAGACAGATCCCTCCGACAACGTTCATTTGAATATGCAATCCAGTGGTCGCGTTGGGTTTATATCCCTTTTCTTCTTCATCATCCAGAGCAAATTTTTGGTTATATTTGGTATTCAATCGCTATATACCTTGAAAGTCTGAAAGCAATCGCTTTCAGGCATTCAGGTCTACAGCGTTTGAATAGGGGCAGCTGTAATACCCCAAAATTTGCTCTCCCCTTTTGGCATCATAGCATAGCATTATCACATATCATATCATATTCATCTCATTAGCATTGCATTGCATCTTTAACATAGAAAAATGAAGCATAGCATATCTCTTACCATCAAGGCATGTGATCAGGTGAAAGATGGACAATCAAGGGATTATTCAAAGCACAAAAAGGTCAATCAAGTTGCCTCAAGGCAAGCCAAGAGGGCTCCCATGTCTCATATTATCTCAATTGATCATCCAATACCTCAAGAAAGTGAGATTCAATAGGAGATTGAAACGATGCATACTTCATCATGCAAGAGGTTCAAAAAACTGAAGGAAAACCCTCAAAAGAGATAGCTCAGTGATTCAAAATCACCCTCAAATGGCATATCTCATCATCCTTTAAAAGATACACAACATACTCTGAGGAATTTGAAATTGAAGACTGCACTTTTTCCTCCTAACCAGAGGGGGTCAAAATTAGGGTTTCTAATAAAATCAGGGAATCTTTGATTTTTTGGACAAAACTTGATGTCATGGTATTTTATATGTCCTTAAGTGTATGGGTGTGGAAAATTGTATCTCAGTGGGTTGTAGAAGTGGTTCATTGGAAGAAAGACCAAAAATCAGAGAAATTGGGGCCAAGTCAAATAATCAGAGGAAAAAGTCAACTCTTGACTTTTTAAGGCCAAACTCATGAAATTCATGTTATATGTGTTCAATGTGAAAAATTTGATCAAGAGACTCCAAAGGAATCATGGAAAAATCAAGATGTAGAAAGTTGCCATTTTTGGAAGAAGAAGGGTTACTAAAAAGGGCAAGTTTTGGCCATTTTGCACTACACTTTGAACCAAGGCCATTTAAAATAGAAGCATCAAATGAAAATTCCACCAGGCCACAACAAAAGGTCTTGCTTCAAGCTTCAAATCCATGTGTAGAACATCTCCATTGGATAAAAATTGAGAGAGATATGGATGATCAAAGTTGGAGGAAAGTAGGCCAAAACTAGGTCATGACCAAGGATTTTCAGATCATGCGCGCAGTCATTTCATCAAACATGTGGTGGGCCAAATGTCCACCTATTTTTCATCAAGAAGTAAGCTTCAAATGGAAAACTTTTCAACATCAAAGTTGTTCCTTGTAGTGTCATCTTCAACATTGGTGTTGGACAAATTTTGGTTTGATCAAGTTATGAGATAGTTTTAAGGGTTCAAAGTCATGTTGATTGTGCTGAAATTTTATGTGCCAAGTTGCCTTGCCAGCCAACCTTTTGCCACGTCCACCAACCAGTTTTGAACCATTGTGTTCATAGCTATTTTTAGACATGTTTGAGACCTCATTTCACTTCAATTTTCAAACCAATATTGTTCCCCAATGTACCCTCTTTCAAATGAACCCATGAACTCACCAAATCATCCACATTTCATGGAGTAATGCATCCTCAAACAACCCTATCTCCATCTGTTTTCAACTGTCACATAAAACCAGAAAAAGCAAGGGGAGTTTATTGTTGATTGAATTAGCTTGCGCATGCTTGATCACACTCACCAACCTTTGCTTCATTTAGACAAACACCTTTACATTCACTAGGTCACGTGTTTTGCTCATGCATAGAAGTGGAAAGAATACAAACTGGTATAGCAAGTTTGCTTGTAGCAGCTACACTTTCATTTCTCCCTTCCACCACAACTGTTATGAACCACCAGCACCATAACAAACCTCCCTAACTCGTGCTAATAACCAACCCAACTCAGTTAGTTAGATCTAACTCAGTTAACCAACTCAATTAACCCCTCTCCCAACTGTCAACTACACTGGTTAATTTCTAACTCAACATATAAATTCACATTTTCACTTCACAATTCATTTTCAACTTCATTTTTCTGAGTTTTCCACTTCAAAGTTCTCTCTACTTTCTCTCTGGTTCTCTCACTCTGTCAATCACTCTCTCAAAAGTTATTCTCTAAACACACGATACTTCATCATCCTCATCATCAATGGCATTGGATTGAAGGAGTTTCTACACAGTCCTCAAGTTTTGTTTCAAGCATTGTTCAACATTGAATCTCTCTGATCTCAAGACAACAAGCCACACTGCATTTATTTTGCACGAATCAAGCTCCATATCGAGAGTGGATATCTGGTTTTCTTTTGCTTCAAGGATCTGCAAATTTCAGGTTTCAATCACTCCAGCTCTATTGCATTGTTTCAGCTTGTTTTTGTGGTGTTTATGGCCTAATAGAGGTCGTGTGCGTCCTGGCTAGATGATAGGCTTTCTAGAGGCTTAGTTGCAAAACCTAGGGCTTAATTTGATCTCCTCTGTTCTTGCTATGTGTGTGTGTTTTGTGGATTTCATGAGCATATTCATGATGTACGTGAGCTCAGCATCATTTTGATATACATTGTGCACATTTTGGGGAAGAATGTGAGTTGCAGACGGTGGTGGTGTGGCCGGAGAAGGTGACCGGAAGTCATCTCCGGCCGGGGAGTTTGATGACTAGGGTTTATGTAGGTTTTAATCGTGTCCGTTCATTTTGCATGATCGTGTGGCTTGTATGGTGACAGCACATTAAAAAAGCATGTGCTTGTCACATGCGTATTTTCTGAATCCACTTAAACAGCGTGTGGCATGGTACATGATAAGGAGTATGGTCATTCACGTGTGCGTATTGATTTTGATTATTTTGACTTGTCTGTTGACCTTGACTCAATCCAGTGGCTATTAATGAGTCAATTTTTGTTGACTGAGGTGCATGCTTGTTATTGTGTTTCACGCATAATGGGACCTAGCCCGTTTACTATCCACACCCTTCTATTTCCAAGCCCAAACCAAGTATAACTAGTATTTTACTATGTTCACATCCCCATTCACATTTACATTTCATTTTATTTTTTTTATTTTCATGCACGTTTCACTTTTCAATTTTTAAAAATACCAAAGCCTCATTAAAAATTCCAAAAAAATTCATGAATACCTCCAAGACATTTAGAAAATTTTTCATGATTTTATTTCTTGATTTTATGACCTTTTTGCCCCTGTTCCATTATTTTCTTTGATTTTTCATTTGTGTGCATGCTTAATGTGATACATAAATTTGTGCATTTTTGTATTGATCATTAAAAATTGTTTTGGTGCTCTTCTTTTTGCATTAAATCATTAGCATCTTGAGGTATGTTGAGTGATTTTTATTTGATTTTTTTAGGTCAGTTTATGGCATGTTTGGTGTTCATTTTTGTGTTACTTTGTATGATGTGTATACTTGACCTAAATGCATTGTGTGAAGACATTTTTGCCTTGAATTTTGCATGCTACTTTGATATGTGATTCATTACTGATTTGTGTATCTCAAAATCATGCTTAGGTAATTTCCATGAGTCCATTTAATTTTTGTTTAATGCATTACATGTGGAGTCTAATAATATGTCATATCCTTGCAATCTTTGTGCATGTTTACATGAGTGTTTTTGTACATATTTGCATGATCATTTGCATATTTGGTGAACCATTCATGTGCCATTTTAGATCATTGATACACATTATATGTCATCTTTGCATGTTGATTGTCATTTGAACCTTGTGCACCTTTAACATGTTGTGTTTGCACTTTCCTTTTTTGGACTTCCATTTCAATTCTACTTCTTCCATCACTTCTTAAATGTCTTGATGTGTTATGCATGAACACTTGTGAGATGTTTGTGAATCATTTTTCATTTCATTTCAATTCTAATCCTTGGATTACATGTTCCATTTATGCATGTTTTTTTCATTTCTTTTCACCTTTCATTCTCCCTTTTCTTATGGTAGCATGTTCTAATGTCATGGATGATGTTTGTTGCCTGTCCACTTGGACTTGCATGATAATGATCATTTGTTTTCCATATGATGTACATTCTGATTGTGACATTAGGATTTGATTTCTCATCTAATTCTTTTGAGTTTTATGGTGCATTAAATGCTCTTTTACTTCTTATACTTCTTATACATGTTTACTAACCATGTAGGGGCTTTGGTAAGTTTCAATTGAGTGTGGATAAGGAATCCACATTCAAACTTCTATCCTCTCATCTCTTTTACAATTCCATTTTGTGTTTGTTAAGCACTTATGTGTTTTCTTTTAATAACTCATTACTTTCCCTTTTGAATTACAATTCATCTTCTACTTTAGAAGTGAGTTGTTTAATTCATTCTTTCTTTAGACTTTAGGTTTTGAAACCTCACAAACCATTAGGATCACTCCCTTTAATAATCAACTAGGATTGAGTATTAGATCACATAGATTTTACCTTTCTCCTCTCTTGAGTCTCTTTTCTCATCTCAAAGGAAAATTCAAAATACTTAATAAAGGTAGGCATTTGTTGCATTTAGGCCTTTCATATAAAGAAAAGATTATAAGGGGTTTTCTCTTATTATCTTAGAATGTATAACATATAGCCCATCTTGGGTCAATGTGTTAAACATTTGATCTTGTATGAGGGACTTAAATGCAATACTTGTTGAAGGCACAAATAAAAAACACTTCTTCATTTCATATTTAACAAAGACACTTAATAAACACAAGTATGCTAGTGTGTTTGAACCTTGACAATTGGAACTAAGTGTGGGGGTCTTCTTCACTCTTAGTGTGCTTTCTTACTCATTCCACCTTGGAATGTGAGGACGTACACATTCCAATGACTAAGATTTAGATACACTATTGTATTCAAACAAATGAAAAAACTTCTAAAAGACAAAAAACAAACAATAACGTCTTTCCTTCGGGAATTCTTTCCTCATCTACTTCAATCATTCCTTAAGGATGCGTCATTTCCGTTCTACCGCAAACAGGTAACGCCTAAGTCTCCCTACAGCGAGCTGCAACACCTAAACTGCTAGGACGCGAACGTTGACGTATTCCACTGAAAAACACAAACAACTTTCCCTAGGTGAGGGGAACTACGTCGCTCTGATTCTCATGCTACCGATGAGATACGTAGGCAGTGGGGTAGGGCCCATGCGAGCACTTCTTTTATTTTCCCTACATTTGTTTCTCGTTCCTCTTCCATTCTTTCTCCTTTCTTTCTTTCAGTTCCTTTTCCAGTATTATTTCCTTTACACCCTTTGATCGAGCAAGCAAGTGTGGATCCCATCGGGTACGATGGACGCGAGAGGGTGCTAATACCTTCCTCTCGCGTAACCGACTCCCGAACCCAGTTCTCTTGGTCGTAAGACCGGGCTCTTTCCTTTCTCTCAGGTTTATGCGGTGTTTCCTTTCCCTCTCCTGGGATAAATACACATTGCTGGCGACTCTGTTCGGTGCCACTTTCGCGTTTGTACTAGGATGAAAATCCCGGGAGCGACAACTGGGCTCCAGTATTATTTTCTCTCCTCGCAGTTAGCAAATTTTGTGGTTCTTTTTGTATTCAATCACCTTGTACCTTGAATGTCTGAAAGCAGTTGCTATCATCCTTTCAGGTCCAAGTTGATTGAATAGGGGCAGCTGTAGAACCCCAAAATTGGCCCCATTGTTTCTAGCTTTTTCTGGCTTCCGCTTCGCATTCATTCTGCATATCCATTAGGTCATACTCATTCATTCATTTACATTGGGCTCCTGAGGTGTGGGATCATGGTTTCGTATCTTCTGTGCAAATTGGTTGATATTCATCAATCGAAAATGGTGGTCAGGGTTCATGGCGAAGGCATCAATCGAAAAAACCTATAATACCCTCACTCAATCCCAGTATAAAGGGGAAGCTGCAACAGAATTTGGGAGAGCTTCTTCATTCTACACAATTCTTCATCCATTCTTCATCAATCTTCATCTTCTCCAACCTTCTGCTACTTCCTTCATTTCAATTCATCAACAAATTCCATCACAGGTTCTTCATCTTCTGCAAATTGTTCTTCTTTTTCTCGGAGAATTCTTCATGCTTATGCAAAATAAGATCATGAACTCTGCAACTATCATCATCTTTTCTTCTCTCTGCTGATGCGCGAATCTTCATCACCTTCAACCGTCTCCTGCAACTCTCATTATCATCTTCATCTTCAGCAAAAAGTTCATATTCGAAGCCACATCAACATCATTCAGAAGTGAATAACAGAGAAGGAGAACCGTGGAGAAGAAGAAGAATTCACAAGAATCAACAATAATGGAAAATCAATTCAACAGAGAAGAAGACGAATCGAATCAAAAGCAAAAGTGAGAATGTGAATCACGTATACCTGGAAAAGTTCTCTGGTTTTCTCTTCGTCTTCGTCCTCTTTGAAGAGTCATCGGAACTGCTCTGGTAGGTAAGCCTCGATCCGAATTTGGTTTAGGTTTTTTTCTCTTTCCTTTCTCTGCGGATCCGTAGGAGATAATGTAGCTCGCAACGTGTTGTTGATTTCACTCCGCCGTCGCCGGCAGCGAGCCGTGGCGAGGCGGAGTCATTCGTTGGCTTTTCTGAGGGAGTGATCGCAAAATTGTTGCGCGATTCACGTCACGGTTAAGAGGTTGCGACGTTGTGGTTTTGTCGTTGAGAATGTTGAGAAGGTGAACACGACGAAGACGGAGGAAGGAGGTCTCAGGTGTGGTTTTGGTTTGTTTTCCGACGACGAAATAGAAGAGAGAGTGTTGAGGCGGTGAAGTTTGTGCAATTCGACGAAGAGTTCGGATTAGAGAGAGGAGATCCTTTTTTGGAGGTCATGTCGTGGCGTTGATGTCGCTGGCGGCGGAAGTTTTCTAATTCCGACGAGGAGATAGTAGTGTAAGGCTGGGACGAAGAGGATGGCGACGGACGGAGGGAGTTTCGCGGTGATGATGGTGGAGACGGCGTGTCCGAAGGATGACGATGTGAGAGTGTCGCCGGCGAGAGGAGAATCGTGGTTGTGTTTTATTGTTGATGACGACGCGACGACGACAAGCTTGAGAAGGTGAGAAGGAGAGGTTCACGGTGGTGGAATGGGAGAGAGGCGGCGTGATGTGAATCTAAGACAGGGGAGCACAACGAGGGAGAGAATGGGATTTTGTTCACTGATTTTAAGGTTTTTAGAATCTTTGTTGTTTCACACCGGGCTGGAGCCTTAGGCCCACTCATTTTTTTTTGTTTTTTTCTTCTATCTCCACCTCAGCATCCCATTCGCACCCCCTCTTGGCTATTGGGCTCAAACGAAAAGCCCGTGCGCTGGATTTCCAGCCTTACACCCGTTTCTACTTTTCGCACCCCTCCTGTCTGCAAACAAAGAGATCTTTGGGCCTGCAACTGTGAGCCCAACGCCTGAGTTTCTTTCTACCACCCCTGGAATACTGACTGCGCCTCCATTTCTTTTTTTATTTTCAAAATTATTCCTAACTTCTTTTTAATTGGATAATGATTAGATAATGACTTTGATTTTAGAATTAAATCTTGTTCCAATTAGATTTTAATTTTAGAAATTAGGTTTTACTTAGAGAATTAGAATTTAATCTTGGTTTTGATTGTAATTCTTAATCCTAATTTTGGTTAACTCACTTTTAGTAGTTAGATTTAATTTTAGAATTTGATTAGTTAGAATTAGGTTTTTATTAGAAATTAATTGGAATTAATTCTAGGATTAATATTAGTTTTAATTCTAGATTTAACTTTAGGATTAATGTTTTTAGATTTAGTTTAGAATTGCCTTGAACTAACTTTAGGTTTAATTTTAGAATTAGACAAATTAACTTTTCTTGTTAGAATTTAATCTTGATTTTTACTTCGCATTTTAACTCTAACTTGGTTATTGTTGATTAATTGTTGACCACATAATTTCAATTGCTCATTGTTGATTAATTTCTGATTTCTCTTTTATGAATAGCATAAGATAATGCTATGTGTAGAATTTTCTCACATCCCTTTGGGATCCTAGCTCAACTTTAATCTTTGATTAAAGTGAGGTAGGATAAGCAGTAACACCTAACTGCAGGGACGCGCACTTTGATGTATTCCACTAAAAAACACAGACAAAGCCACCCTTGTTGAGGGGAACTACGTCGCTCTGATTCTCATGTTCCCGATGAGATACGTAGGCAGTGGGGTAGGGCCCATTCGAGCACTTATTTTATTTTCCCTACATTTGTTTCTCTTTCTCTCTCCTTTCCTTTTCCAGTCCTCCAGCTAGCAATTCCTTTTCCAGTATCCTTTCCTTACACCCTTTGATCGAGACAAGCAAGCGTGGATCCCATCGGGTACGATGGACGCGTGGGGGTGCTAACACCTTCCCTTCGCATAACCGACTCCCGAACCCAGTTCTCTTGGTCGCAAGACCATGCTCTTTCCTTTCCCCTAGGTTTCTGCAGTGTTTCCTTTCCCTCTCTTGGGATAAATACACATTGCTGGCGACTTTGTTTCGGTGCCACTTTCGTGTTTGTATTAGGATGAAAATCCCGGGAGCGACACCCTCGCGTTATAAGTCCCATTTCTTTTCTTTAAAATACTTTTTGGGCCTCTAATAGAGTGTAATACCCAACCCCTTTGTAAATAATACCCTTTTGGGCCTCACATATTGTATAAGTCCCTCTGTACAGTTTTCAAAACAACGGTGCAATCATCGTTAAAACTTGGGCCTCTCCTTGAGCTGTAAGCCCCAACAATCTTTTCAATGCACTTTCTCCTTTGATTTTGAATTCAAATATATGTTGTTATGAAAACTTTCTTTAGTTTCTTTGTTGAATAACTAACAAAACAACATGGAAGCTCTACAACGGGTAAGTGTTTATCCGCTTTCATTTACCGCTTTCATATATATAACTGCATTGTGGGGTTGTTTCACTGTAAGTCTTCTTTCACATCTTTTTAATTACTCGTCATATATCAACTGTATATATACTAGTATAGTTATTTAGAGTTTTCCCCGGCAACTACGTCTAGAACTAGGTAAAGCCTGTTGGGCACTCTCGAATACAAATAAAACTAGATCCCCATTGGATTCTAGATACAGTCTTCCCTTCTCTTGGGGTTAAACAATATGGAACAAAGAGAAAGGCAGTATTCTCGGTGAACCTTTTCTCAGACTGTCACCCTTAGAAATTGTCAAAGAAACTCTACTCCCCAGAGTTGATTTATTCTCCGTGAATAGCATCTCTTGAGTTTCTTCCAATTTCTTGAACTTTCCTGGAATGATCTTTTCTCTGTGAATTGTATTTCTTGAACTTCTCTTGGTTTGGGGACCCACAGGCCTCCTAAAAGCATCTCCGCCTCCTCTTGGGCGTTGTACAAGGACCCTTCGGCTTCTTAGAAGTTCTCATGCCTTCTCTTGGGCTTAATACAAGGACCCTAACGACCTCCTAAAGGTATAGGACAGAACTTAGTCATCCTTCGTTAAAGTTGTCTTTCTAAAAGGAGTCAAAATCTTCAGACCAATTTTAGGGTTGATACTCATCCCTTAAACGAGTCGGCCTCCTCTTAGGCATCATACAAAAGATAAAACTCTACCAGTAGACTTGGACAGTCTAATTCCCTTGAGTCTCAAAGACATTCTCAAGTTCCTTTCAAACATAGGAAAAAACACCGATCACTCTGGAGTTCCCAACCCTTGGGCAAGCTTATGGATCTAATCCTCAGCAGTAAGATAGCCTCCTCTTAGGCTTTGTATAATGATCCTTCCTCAGCGAAGCCAGCCTCCTCTTGGGCTTTGTACAATGATTTCCCCTAGCGGATTTAACCTTGCAGACTTTCTTGTTGAGTCCATCCCTTTTCAAGACTCTCTTGTTGAGTCACTTTCCTTTTAGCCTCTATCTCGGGCTTCGTACGAGACATCAAATCACTCTCTTGTTGAGTATAAAAGACTCTCTTGTTGAGTCAACCCTTTTAGCCTCTATCTCGGGCTTCGTACGAGACAGCAAATCACTCTCTTGTTGAGTATAAAGGACTCTCTTGTTTAGTCAACCTTTTTAGCCTCCGTCTTGGGCTTCGTATAAGACAGATAAAAGTACTCTCTTGTTAAGTCCAACCTTTCTAGCCTCTGTCTTGGGCTTCGTACAAGACATATAGAAGCACTCTCTTGTTGAGTCAGTCACTTGTTAGTACTCTCTTGTTGAGTCAACCCTTTAAGCCTCTATCACGGGCTTCGTACGAGACAAATAATAAACACCCTCTTATTGGGTCAATAGACTCCTCTTAGGCTTTGTATAGAGAAACCCCCGGTTGAGTCAATCAACCGTTTAGCATCAAACTTGTGCTTTAATCAAGGCATACAATTCCTCTTTAGAGATGACAAGTTCTCTTTCAGTTAAACCTTTTAGCTTCAATCTTGGGCTTTGAACAAGACACAAAAAACTCTTCAGCTTCATATCTTGGGCTTTGAACAAGATACAAATACTCCTTTTAGCCTCTGTCTTGGGCTTTGAACAGGACACCAAAACATCTTTTTTCCTCCCTTAGAATAGGAGGGAACTGCGATCGCTCTGATTTCCCTGTTTCGTTAAACGGGAATACATAGGCATAAGATTGCAAAATCTTAGCGAGCATACTAATCAAAAACTCAAAATCCAGTACCTCCGTCAGTCAACCAAAAGCATTAGATCTAACACCTTACCAAAATCCTCGTAAATAGTCCAGACCCGATATTCTTGAGCAAAATAACCTAAGACAAGACCCCCCTTTTGATAGCATCTGTAAACCAACAATCATCTGTTTAAACTCAGTATGCAAGCAGGGTTAATTGGAGACATCTATTTCCCTTCCTTAATCAGCTTCACAGGATAAAAAAATGAATCGAATTGTAGTACCAAAGCGATAGTGATTTGAAACCACAAAAACCGCGCTACAGAAAAATGGCGACCACAGTGGGAGGTCATTCTTTCTTACAGTCTGTAGCGAGCGATTTTGGACGTGGTTCTTAGGCACTGTCGCTCGGGGAGGGTACTACAGGTCGATTCATTTTTTATCCTATTGGAGCTGATGAAGGAAGGGAAATAGATGTCTCCAACTAACCCTGCTTTGCAAACTGAGGTTAAACAGTCAAAACTGTTGGTTTACAGATGCGATCAATGTGAGGGGGCCTCTCTTAGGTTTATTTTGATCGAGTTTAGACTTTTGGTAGGGGATAAGGACTCGGATGTTTTGATGGATATGTGAGGATTTGTGGCCAGAGGTTTTTGATGTGGTGTGCTCGCTAAGATTTTTCTTTCAATCTTATGCCTACGTATTCCCGTTTACCGAAACAGGGAAATCAGAGCGATCGTAGTTCCTCCTATTCTATGGGAGGAAACGGTATTTTGGTGTCTTGTTCAAAGCCCAAGACGTGAAGTTAAAGTGGTTCGTATCTTGTTCAAAGCCCAAGATGTGAAGCTAAAAGGGTGTTGACTTTAGAGAGAATTTGTCATCTCTAAAGGGGTCTGTTTGTCACAATTGTTGGGTGACTGGTTATAAATGAGGATTACTTTAACCGGGATATGTGAATCCAGTAATGCCATAATTTCCTTTATAGGGGATTTTCAACCTGAAGGAGAAGACTTTAACTCAGTTTAGAGCAATTCCATCTTTCCTTAGGAATTTCTCATGCTAAAAGAGGGACAGTGGATGTAAATAATCAAGAGGCTTGCCGCTTACAGCAATTAGATGGAGGGGAAAGGAGTCGTTGATATGTGTATACTGTGAACGAGACACAACTTTGATGCTAAAAGGTTGATTTACTCAACCTGGGTTTTCTTATACAAAGCCTAAGAGGAGGCTAATGACCCAACAAGAGGATGCTTTTGTGTCTCGTACGAAGCCCGAGATAGAGGCTAAAAGGGTTAACTCAACAAGAGAGTGCTTTTATATGTGTCTTGTACGAAGCCCAAGACGGAGGCTAGAGGTGTTTAACTCAACAAGAGAGTCTTTTATACTCACCAAGAGAGTGATTTGTATCTCGTACGAAGCCCGAGATGGAGGCTAAAGGTGATCGACTCAACAAGAGAGTCTTTTATTATTCAACAAGAGAGTGTTTTGTATGTGTCTTGTACAAAGCCCAAGATGGAGGCTAAAAGGGTTTGACTCAACAAGAGAGTCTTTTATACTCAACAAGAGAGTGTTTTTGTATCTCGTACGAAGCCCGAGATGGAGGCTAAAAGAGGATTGACTCAACAAGAGAGTCTTTTATACTCAACAAGAGAGTGTTTTTGTATCTCGTACGAAGCCCGAGATAGAGGCTAACAATGTTTGACTCAACAAGAGAGTCTTTTATACTCAACAAGAGAGTGTTTTTATATCTCGTACGAAGCCCGAGATGGAGGCAAGAGGTTAGCTCCGATGGGGAGAATCATTGTACAAAGCCCAAGAGGAGGCTAGGGTTACTGTTTTAGTTGAGTGATAGGTCCAGTATGTTGGTTAAAAGAGAAAACCAATTCTTATATGGGTAATGTTGTACTCATGGATTTGATCTGAGGATCGGGATTATTTCCTGTTCTCTAAGGAAACGGGGAATCCAAAGGGTATTGAGACTGCCCAAGTCTACGGGTCTTATCTTTTGTACTATGCTTAAGAAATAGTAGTAGTAAGATCTAGACTCTTTGAAATATTGTTCTATTAAGATGACTAATTTCTGTTCCTATACCTCTAGGAGGTCGTCGGGACAATTTGTACGAAGCCTAAGAGGAGGCGAGAAAACTTTTAAGAAGTCGACGGGATAATTTGTACAAAGCCCAAGAGGAGGCTATCTTTCTGGAGGAAGAATCATTATACGAAGCCTAAGAGGAGGCTGTGAAAACTTCTAAGAAGCCGACGGGTCCTTGTACAATGCCCAAGAGGAGGCGGGGATGCTTTTAGGAAGCCTGTGGGTCCTTGCACTAAGCCCAAGAGGAGGCTGATGAACAGTTCCAGAAGGGGTTTCACTTGGAACATTAGCCTTCTGTATATGAACTGTTCAAGGGGGAGATTTCTTAGATCTAGTTATCTAAAATTGTTGTAAAAGAAAATTCTCAGGGTTAAGGTATATTCGAGTGAACGTCGGAGGTAAAGAGATGAGGTTTTGCCTAGTTCTAGACGTAGTTGCCGGGGAAACTCTAAATATCTATACTATTATTACACAGTCGATATGAGTTTGTGAAAGAAGACTTACAGTGAACAGCCCCACAATACAGTTATATACATATGAAAGCAGTAAATGAAAGTGGGTAAATACTTACTCGGTTGTAGAGCTTCCATGTTGTTTTGTTAGTTTGTTCAACAAAGAAAGCTCTGATAACAATATTATATTCAAAATTAAAGGAGAAAGTGCTTTGAAAAGATTGTTAGGGCTTACAGCTCAAGGAGAGGCCCAAGGTTTTATCAGTGATCGCACTGTCGTTCTGTACAGGGACTTAGACAAGTGACTGAGGCCCAAGAAAAGTTTTCTGTACAAAGGGGGTGGGTCTTACACTCTCTCAAGAGGCCCAAAATGATTTTTGAATGGGTCTTATAGCTTGAGGAGAGGCCCAGATGGTTTGTTTTAAACGAGCGATGATTGCGCCGAACTTTTGAAATACAACGGGACTTATACAACATTTGAGGCCCAAAATAGGTTTGTATTTACAAAGGATTGGGTCTTACACTCTATTAGAGGCCCAAAAGTTTTTTAAAAGGTTTGATGAGGGTTGAATTAATCAAAACCCTAATTTATTTCCAAAATGTATTTTAATTGAATAAAAAATTTAATTAAAATGATCAAAATTGTTTAACATGTGGAAAACAAATTGTGATCTTGGATCAATGTTTCAAAAATCATGTTTTGACCTACAAAATGATTAGAAATCATAAAAGTTTGCAAAATCAAGAAGGAAAAAATATTTTAAATGTCAAAAATAATTAAAATATTAATTCTTGGCAAAATATCAATTATATTAAATAAATAATATTTTTGGGATTTTTTGGTAAAATAAAATATTTTAACATTTTTGTGAATTATTAAAAAAAGAATCAACTCAAAATCATTAAAACTCAGAGAGAAATTAATTTTTGAGTCAATTAAATAAAATCACAAAATTCAAATATTTGAATTTTTAAAAAGGGCGCCAAGAACAAGGGCAAGAACACGCGCCACCCTCTATTTCTGCAGTTTTGCATTTTCTATCCAATCTCACTGAATACTTGATTATATCATGCAATCTACATATCAATCTACTCGTTTCAACCTCACGATCATGTCTATGGTCTTTAATTTCATTTATTTTAAGCATGGAATAAGAAATCAAAGAGAAACCTCAAGAACCCTAAATTCTGCATGAAGGTTCAGAAATTCCATACACGATTCAAACAATGCAATTGATTGAGGGAAAACACTCCATGCATGATTATGAACATATGGCCAAATTATTGTGCAGCAAAAATTGCATGGATCATAGAGTTAGAAGAGCTCATGCTTACCACTTGCAGCTGGTGATCGTGTTTTGTGTTAGAGGTGTTACAACTTGGTTCCAAGGTTATGGGCAGCTTCCGTAGGTGCTATGGAGTGTGTCTAGATGCTTGGAATGGATTGAAATGATCTGAAACTTGAGATGGCACCCCAACTGCAAATCTGTCAAAGGCTTGAGCAATTGGCTGGTGATTTTGTGATTTTGGTGTTCCAGATGTTATGTGAGTATTTGGATCACTTCTATATGATGTTTATAAGGTGTGTGTGTGTGTGTGTGTGTGTGTGTGTGATTGGTTTGGTTGGAATTGTTCTCAAACTCAAAACCCGATGGTGACTTGCCTTAGAAGGCAAAATTGGAAGTGAGAAGGTGATTTTGAGGAAAGCACCTGTTTGATGGCTTTGGTGTACTCAAACTGAGCACAAATGAGCTCTATTTATAGTAGAGCAAGTTTGTTTTGCAAGCAATAGTGAATGGCAACTGCAGCAGAGGTTCGACCAATGTTGGCAAATGAGAATCCAAGTCTCCTCTAGCCATTGACTAGAGGTTAGAGCATAGAGATGTGGTTCCCTAGTTGTTGGATCATTCTTGACTGAATTCAGTTGCAAATGTGTCAGTCAATGCCACCTTGGTGCATCCATTAAATGCTCCAATCCAAAATTGGAGTCTTGTCCCTCTTTTAGGGATTTCTAGGTTTAGCATGCTATTTCTTGTTCCAAAGACTTGGGAGGCTTGGGATCAGAGTTGGTTCCTCCTTGGCCCCCCCTTGAGGTGTTCAGATGGATAGAGTTGCTTTCCCTTTTCAAAATTTGGGCAAATCGAGCAAAACTCCAAAATCTGCCTTGCCTTGGCAGTTTTCAGCATGGCATGTTGCCATGGTCATATCTCATGGCTCAAGTTGAGTTTGGTGATGTTCTTGGCCATTTTGGAAAGCCCTCATATGATACAATAACTGTTTGATCATAATTGGTTTTGATACTTTTTGGATCCAAATGAAAAATGCCCCTACATTTGGAAAAAAAGTGAAGGCAGATTTTAACTTAGTGAAAATTTCACTAAGTGTTGGAAAAAGTGGCATTTCATGTTTTCAGCCATTTTGATCATTCCATAACTCAAAATCCATAATGAATTGGAACGAGGTGTAGTTGAAGCTTTTGTAGAGGGCCATGAAAGCTACAAATCCAGCTTTGGATGGGAAAAAATGGCCTTGTGGTTTAGGAGTTATGATCCTCCAAAGTTGGTACCCTAGCCACTTTATTCCATAACTTAGAAAATTTTCTAAGTTTTTATGGTTACCCCTTTTACAAGTTATCCCACTTTTCTTGATTTTTCTTGATGAATGATGATTCAAATCACACATTAACATCATTATAGGGTTAAAAACCCATTTTTGTGAAAAATCTCAAAAAGTCAAAGTTGACTTTTGTGCACAGTTGACTTTTTGTCAGATGAATTCCAAACTGTGTGATCTTTTATGAAATCAAGTCCTTGACCTAAATAAAACTTGATGGATTGATTTCATAGGTGTTATAGGGTGTATTGAATCATGTCCTAGGGTTTGGAAGCATGTCCTGGTCAAAGATCAAAGGTACAGTTGACTTTTCTTACGAAACCCTAACTGTGGTTCAGATGAAATTGAAACTTGTTGCTCAAGCCTCTTGGATTAATCCATTGTTGTAAATGGATCAATGTAGTGTGTTAGAGACCCTCAAATCCTCCCTTGAGGTCTTGGCTCATGGTTTGTCCCAAAAGTCAACTTAGGGGTGAATTAGGTCAAGAAACCCTAATTCCTGATTTTTGATGTATGCATCCCTGAGGCTAAATTGACTTGGTGATTGGGTTTATGATGTCCCTTGGAACATCATAGGTTATGCCTTGAAGCATTGGCTCATGCCCAGAGGAGAATTTCCATCTGGAGGCCCTGGTCGACCAAAACCCTAATTTGGTGACACTGGCGATCTTGAGGCTTAATCCACTTAGAAGGTAGCAGCCTTGTGCTTGATCCTTGAAGTGGGAGTCCTTTTGATCCATTGTGGATGTTGGAGAGGCTAGACAAGTTACAGATCATGTCATTTCTTGATTGATCCTTTGTCTAAGAGCTCTGAGAGGGCTTGAAACCCTAATTCTGATGGTAGTGGATGCTCACCCATCTTTGGGGAGACTAATGGTTCATCCATATTGTGGTGATAATTTACACAATGATGGGAAATCTTAGTGGTCAAAATTTGGGGTATGACAGATGCCCCTATTTAATCTTCTTGGACCCGAAGGTGTGAATGGCGAAAGTATTCGGGAATTCGAGGTGCAAGATGATTAAATATCGGAATACCTGAAATTTTAATGGTGGTTATGAATGGCAGTTTGGGCATCCATCTTCTTTTGCTAAGCAATGATACTTAGAAAAGGTAAACTTCCCCTCGATCCTAGTCTTCAGCCAAGGAACTGGTCTCAGTTTCTTTTGTCAATAAACTTTCTTGACAAGGGACGCTATGCGTAGCGGTTTTCCTCAAACTTCTCGCCGTATTTTCCTGGGGAGATGCCATTTGATGGGAAAAATTTTGATGTCAGACTTGCTGGGGGAACCCAATCATCTGAGTTATAGAGGTGTACAAACTTCTCTGTTGGAGACGCCATTTGTCGGCTCTACAGGGGAAAGCAGGTCTCTTAAGAGACTGCTTTCGCTTGGGGTTTTACATCATACTTTTCTCGGGATCTTCTCAGAGAAATGCCATATGATGTGATCTAATTTTGAGGTGTTGATGACCTTTTCATCAGCGGTTTTTTCAGAGAACAACTGTTGTATTGTCGAATCGCTGCTTAAGAGGATTTCTCTGTGGATTTTCCTTAATCCGGGAAAGCGAAGATATCATCTTCGATGGTGAAGGGTGACATTCGTCGAGGGTTCTTTGGTTTTTTAGAGGTTCAAGTTATCAAAGTGGTCAAGGACCAACTTCATCCCGGAAATACACTGGAGGAGAGAGATTGTTCAGACGCAACATTTCCTGACGAGGAAAGGACTGACAACTCGATTGAGAGGACTGTCTATCACTAGGGGACAAGACCGACTAGAGAGATAGTGATTCAATATGAATACGAATGTAAATCAATAATGCATGATGCATGTATGTATATGCTGACAAAACTGACGCGACATACAGACTAATGGATGAACATGACTGGATACTTGGCCATCGCGGGGCGAAGAAGTACCGCTGGTCCAAAAGTAGCAATTCTTCCTTGCTTAGGAAAAGTAGTCCCTGCGGGGGAACAACCATTGGTCGGGCTTAGGAGATGAGAACTCGGCCGAAGATGTCAAAGGAAACACGACCTCTGACACAGCTGATCCTTCATTCAGGCGCACTGGTTTAGAAGGAGTACTTTGATTCTGCCATCAAAAGAAATTACCACCTTTACTTTAAGCGGAAAAAATTTTACAAGTAAATTCATTTTTGTTTTAAATCAAGAATCGTTGATCATGTTAAAATGTCATTCTGTAAAGTTAAAACAAATAAGAATTGCAAACAAAAGCACGAGGGCTCAAATTTTATTGATAGGATAGAAATCAGCCAAACGCGTGATTCCAAAGAGTATATACAAAGATAGAATATGGTAATTTACAGAGAAAAGGGCTACATCGAAACATAACAACCACTATCCTTCTACCAACTTTGAATTCTGGGCATCCTGAGCTTCTGTCGAAGATGACCTTGATCGGAGTTTTCCTGACGGATGATGTAATTGCTGCCGAGGGACTTGCCCCTTTGTCGAACATAGTTACTTGCCATTATCCCCAATTTTTGCCTGGATTGTACTTTCAGGTTTCCAATCCACCGGGATGATTTTTGATCATGTCTCTATTTTTTTCCTGGACCGCCCTTTCGGGTTTTCAATCCACCGAGACGTTTTTTTTTTTATTTAGGCGAAGTATTTCTTTACTACGTCAACATTTGTGGGGTAGGCAAATTCCTCTCTGTCCATGGTTGCAAGTCTCAAGGCACCGCCTGAGTAAGCTTTCTTGACCACATAGGGGCCGTCATAATTCGGAGTCCATTTTCCCCGAGAATCAGTGAGAAAGAATTGTATTTTTTTGAGCACAAGGTCTCCTTTCCTGAAGACACGAGGTCGGACCTTTTTGTTAAACGCTCTCTTCATCCTTTGTTGATACAACTGACCATGACACAAAGTCGTCATTCGCTTTTCTTCGATCAGATTCAGTTCGTCGTGTCGACTTTGGCACCATTCAGCTTCTGTTAGCTTAGCTTCCATCAATACCCGGATTGATGGGATCTTTACTTCGATGGGGAACACTACTCCCATGCCATATACTAGAGAGAAAGGGGTTGCCCCTGTTGAAGTACGGACAGATGTGCGATAACCGTGTAGAGCAAAAGGTAGCATCTCGTGCCAATCTTTGTAGGTTGCAACCATCTTTTGAACGATCCTTTTGATGTTCTTGTTAGCCGCTTCTATCGCTCCGTTCATCTTAGGTCGGTAGGGAGATGAGTTACGGTGTTCGTCTTAAACTCAGTGCACAACTCTTTCATCATCTTATTGTTCAAGTTAGATCCATTATCTGTAATGATCTGGCTTAGAACACCATAACGTCAAATGATATTGTTTTTGATAAATCGGACCACCACTTGTCGGGTTACATTGGCGTATGACGCTGCTTCAACCCATTTGGTGAAGTAATCAATGGCTACCAGGATGAACCGATGTCCGTTCGAAGCCTTAGGTTTGATCATGCCGATCATGTCGATTCCCCATATGGAAAAAGGCCATGGGGAAGAGAGAACTTTGAGATGCGTTGGCGGTACATGGATTTTGTCTGAGTATATCTGACACTTATGACACTTCCTCATGTACTTGTAGCAGTCAGATTCCATGGTCAACCCGTAGTATCCTGCTCTCAGAATTTTTCTCGCCATTGTGTGTCCGTTGGCATGAGTGCCAAAGGATCCTTCGTGAATTTGCTTTATCAACATGTTTGCTTCTGGTCTGTTTACGCATCGGAGCAAGACCATGTCGAAATTTCTCTTATAGAGGGTATCACCGCTCAGAAAGAAGCTTTCAGCCAGTCTTCTGAGGGTTTTTCTGTCTTTCCTGGATGCCCCAGGTGGGTACTCCTATTTCTGAAGGAAGCATTTGATATCGTGATACCAAGGTTTGTCGTCTATGACTGCTTCGATCGCGAAGATGTAAGCGGGCCGCTCAAGGTGCATTATGTCAAGCTTAGGTAAGTCATTCCATTGACCTACACTAATCATGGAAGAGAGAGTGGCTAATGCATCAGCCATGTGATTCTCTTCACGAGGGATATGATGAAACTCGATTCTGTTGAAGAATGGTAACAACCTTCTCGCGTAATCTTTGTAAGGAATCAATCCTGATTGATATGTGTTCCAATATCCTTTGATTTGATTGATAACCAGGGCTGAGTCGCCATATACATCCAAGTTCTTGATCCTTAAGTCGATCGCTTCTTCAAGACCCATGATACAAGCTTTGTATTTGGCCTCGTTGTTTGTGCACTTGAATGTAAGTCTGGCGGTGAAAGGAATGTGGGTACCCTGAGGGGTTATGATGATTGCCCCAATTCCATTTCCATAATGATTGACATCTCCATCAAAGATTAGTCCCCATTGGGAACCTGGTTCTGGCCCTTCACTGGGTAGTGGTTCATCGCAATCTTTCATTTTTAGATACATGACATCTTCTTCTGGGAAGTCAAACCCGACTGATTCCTGATCGTCAATCGGTTGATGAGCCAAATGATCAGCTAAAACACTTCCTTTAACAGCTTTCTGAGCTTGGTACTCTATGTCATATTCTGATAACAACATCTGCCAACGGGCAATCCTTCCCGTGAGAGCAGGTTTTTCAAAGACATACTTGATTGGATCCATTTCAGAGATTAATCAAGTAGTGTGACGAATCATGTACTGGCGAAGACGTTTGGCTGCCCAAGCCAGAGCGCAGCAAGTTTTCTCAAGCATAGTATACCGAGTCTCGCAGTCGGTGAATTTCTTGCTCAAATAGTAAATGGCAGACTCTTTTCTTTTTGTTTCGTCTTGTTGGCCAAGTACACAACCCATTGAGTCTTCCAAGACTGTTAAATAGATGATCAATGGTTTTCCTTCCACTGGAGGTGATAGAATCGGCGGGTTCGACAGGTATTCCTTGATACTGTCGAAGGCGGTTTGGCAGTCTTCTGTCCAAACGCAGTCCTGGTTCTTTTTCAGTAATTTGAAAATCGGCGCACATGTCACGGTCATGAGGAATATGAATCTGGAAATATAGTTCAAACGTCCCAGGAATCCTCTGACTTGTTTTTTAGTTTTCAAAGAAGGCATTTCTTGAATGGCCTTGACCTTGTCAGGATCAACCTCAATTCCTTTCTGGCTGACGATGAACCCTAAGAGTTTCCCCGAACGAACACCAATTGTGCAGTTGTTGGGATTCAAGCGGAGTTTGTACTTTCTCAGCCGCTCGAATAGTTTTGACAGGTGGGTCACATGCTCCTCCTCTGTCTTAGATTTGGCAATCATATCATCGACATATACCTCGATTTCCTTGTGTATCATGTCATGAAACAGAGTAGTCATGGCCCTTTGATAGGTTGCCCCAGCATTCTTTAAACCGAACGACATTACCTTGTAACAAAAGGTACCCCATGGGGTGATGAACGAAGTTTTCTCCATGTCTTTCGGCGCCATTTTGATTTGATTATAGCCCGAAAATCCATCCACGAAGGAGAAAACTTTGAACTTTATTGTATTGTCTACCAACATGTCAATGTGTGGTAAAGGAAAGTCGTCCTTCGGACTAGCCTTATTTAGATCTCTATAATCGACACACATTCTAACATTTCTGTCCTTTTTCGGAACAGGTACGATGTTGGCTAACCATTGAGGATATTCAGACGTAGCGAGGAAACCCGTGTCAATCTGTTTCTGTACTTCCTCTTTGATTTTGATGGCCATGTCTGGGTGAGTCCGTCTCAACCTCTGTTTTACTGCGGACATTCCGATTTCAACGGTAAGTGATGCTCCACGATGCTGGTATCCAACCCTGGAATATCCTGATATGACCAAGCGAATACATCGGGAAACTCTTTGAGAAGCTTTATCAAACCCTCTCTGGCAGTTGGACTGAGCAGTGCCCCAATCCTGATTTCTTTTCTCTCCTCCTCCAAACCTAAGTTTACCATTTCCAACGGATCTTTATGAGGTTCGATGGACCTTTCCTCTTGTTTGAGTAGTCGGGAGATCTCCTCTAGAATTTCGTCGTCATTTTATTCTTCAGCCTCAAATACCGGAACTCAAAGTTAGGAGAAGGCATTGGATCATATGTTTCAACTGGGTTTAAAACAAGCAATCTGCATGCCGTGATGATTTGTGTTTACAAGAGATAGAGAGAATGCAAAAGTGTGCAGTGTTTTTTTTTTGGAAAAACTGCTTGTTTTTATTATTGAGTTGTTTTTTGTAGGATTACCATTTTCTAAGAAAAGCGAAAAGAGAAAACAGAAATTAATGCGGAATTTACATAACGACATTATTTTATTTATGAACAAGTCGATTCTTGAAACTACAGCCCTATAAAACAAAACTCTGTCGCCTTGGGCTAAGCGAAGAGGGATATTTATAGAAAGTGAGCCCTATCAAAACATCTGTTTCACCTGGGCAAGGTGAAAGGTTAAAGTAAAGATGGCAATTACTTTGACTTATGAATAATCTTCGGAACATCGACAACGACCCATTGGCGGTGAACTCCTCTGTGAATCACAAAGTCTGGTACCTTCCTTGATTTGTCTTCAGAAATGACGCTGATTTCTGGCAGAGCAGGATCATTGGAATCTGTCTCCCAGGCAGAGTTGTCGTAGGAGGATTCCTCTGTTGTATTTTGCATAGTATTTGTACTCTCAGTTGTATCTCCCCATCCAGTTGGCTGGATGTCTTCGAACCTGATACGAGAGCTTTCAGGAGCGGTGTATTTGACCATGAAGTCGTATTTTCCACTTGGTTGTCCCAGGGTGTCCCATACTTCTTTGGAACTGGAGGAGTCATCTCTCTCGATGACGTTGACCTCGGGAAAAGCATAGTTAATGAATTCTAGTCCTGCAAATGTTGCGAATTCATCGTCGTGCTGGGTATTTTTAGGATAACCTGGGTGTTGATCCCATGACATGGCGGGGACACAGGTATTCTGTTCAATGATGCTCAGCTGATTTTCATTGTTCGACTGATTTTCTTGCCCCAAGTCTCTGGGATACGGCTGCCAGATAGGCAGGCCATCCATCGGGCCATAATAGTCGTGGTCAAAGCTGTCTTTCATCAGAGTGTCCTCCTCTAACGAATTTGGTGGAGCACGACATCCTTCTGGATCACAATCTCCATATATCATTTCGACGTCTGACCTTGGTATAAATCTCGGACTCTGTGCAGGAAAGCAAGAGGGAGTTTGTGTTTCGCCCCGAGACATATAATCGTCCTCGTTAAGATAGGACTTCCATTCCTCATCTGTATCAGAGGAATCCCCCTCATTGATGGTATGGACTGCTTGAGGCACTGGGTGAAGGAAACCTCCACTATGGAAGAAGTCCTGAATGGGATGAAGACTTTCATCATTAGCAGCTGTCTGGGTGCAGGTTAAGGAAAAGCCAAGACCTTTCTTTTTCTTATTGTCAGTAGGAATGACAAGCAGTCCCCATCCTATTGTATTGGTACTCTCGACCGCTTCGATAGCATCTTTGTACGAGGAAATCGAAGTTCCCTTCTCTGATTGATTCTTATTGCTCACCGTAAACGCTAGGAATTGAGTCCCAACATCCTCCTCGGGTTCTACATAAGTAGATGATGATAAGTTGCTTACGAGCAAGGCCTGTTCTCCACAGACTGTGACGAGTTTATCGTTCTTGACGAACTTCAGTTTCTGCTGCAGTGTCGAAGTGACTGCCCCAGCTTGGTGTATCCAAGGTCTTCCTAATAAACAACTGTATGTTGCCCGGATGTCCATGACCTGGAAAGTGACTTGGAAAGTATGATGACCAATAGTTATGGGAAGGTCGACTTCGCCGATAACCGTTTTTCTGGATCCGTCAAATGCTTTGACGACGACCTCTCTGGTTTTCATCGGAGGTCATTTGAATGATAATTACATCAAAGTGGACTTCGGCATAACATTCAGGGCTGACCCTATGTCTACTAGTACGCTGGCTAAAGCATCGTCCTGGCAGTTGACTGTAATGTTGAGCGCCATGTTATGACGGCGACCTTCTTCAGGTAATTCTTCATCACTAAATCCCAAGTTATTACAGGAAGTGATGTTAGAGACAATGATATTGAACTGTCTAATTGTTACATCCTGCTCTACAAAGGCTTGCTCCAAGACTTTCTGTAGAGCCTCCCTGTGCGCTTCTGAACTGAGTAAAAGTGATAGCACTGAGATCTTTGAAGGAGTTTGTAACAGTTGATCAACAATGTTGTATTCACTCCTTTGGATGAGCTTCAACATCTCATAATTGTTTTTTGAAAAGTTGGGATTACTGGATTGACCGACTGGTGGATCAGGAGCTTCCGTCTGGAGTTCCTTTTCTTTGTTAAGTTCTTCAACTCCTCAGTTGAAGATTCGACCGCTCTGTGTTACTCGACTGATGTCTGCAATATTCACGACGGAGAGTAATGGAATTTCCTTTCCATTCTCGACTGTGATTGCACCGTACTTGTAAGGGATAGCCTTAGTTGATTCATACGGCAGTGGTCCCGGTAAATAGATGATTATGGGAGCCCTCTGATTTTTCTGACCATCGTAAGTAATTTTGATCCGTTCCTGGTTGGGAACTCTCGATTTGTATAGTAGAGGGATGATGGCACAAACATCCCTAGCCCTTTGATGATTAGAGATTACGACAACGTCCTCGATTTGATCAGCGAGGTAGTTGACTGATCCCGAACTTGACCATGGTTGAATCTCCTCGCGGTCCAACTGACTTTGAAGGGCCGCTCGCACGAGGTAGCATCCCTGATTATCCACGGAGCAAACTCCACACCGCTCATAGTTGTGTAGTGGCACCTGGCCACGTCCGCTTTGAATGCAGTGTAACCTCACTAGATCCGTTTCCATCGACCGAACATCCTGACTTTGATATCTAGTAGGATTCCCGTTAGTGATACTAACTTGCTGGGTGTCTTCATCCATATAGATTGGAAGCCACCAGTGGTTCAACAAGTGCTGAAGTGTTTCCTGGACAAGGGCACAACCCTCATCGTGTTCGCAACCCACTTTACAGCCCTGATAATCATGTGATACCAGGAACCCGAGTCGGACCTGTTTAGCTTGTAACTCCATCAGGCTGGTATTCATCAAGAGAATATCGAAGATTTGAACCATGTTGATTTGATAATGATTCCTATCATGGTAGTCTTGGATCCATCCAAGATCCATCTGACGCTGGAGGGCCTCTTGTACAAAAGAGCATCCCTGTTTGTTTACCGAGCAAGTCAGGCAGGAATTATAATCGTGACGCAGCAGATTATGATACTGGCTTTTCCTTGAGTGCATTGCCACCAGGTTGACATTCATCGCATGAATATCGTGGTTTTGAATGATGTTGGAATTCGTATAAACCATGTTAACTCCACGAACTCGGTGCTCTTGGATCCATCCGAGATCCATCTGTTCCTGTAGAGCTGATTGCACCACAGAACATCCTTGATTGCTTTTATAGCAGATATCACACTGGTGATAATTATGAGGTGGCACATGGCCATATCCACTATGTCTACAATGCATCTTGACCAAGTTGGCCCTTAACAAGAGTACATCGTGAATTTGATAGGTGTTGTCAGACTCTCCCTCTATCAAATTAACTGCAGCTTTCTCGTGTTGAGGCAGTGGGTTTGTGAGAACCTTAGGATTCGTATCCTTGAAAGATAAGACCTTGCTCCTAACAAGCTTTTGCACGTCGGATTTGAAACTGAGACAGTTCTCTATGTTATGCCCTGGTCCTCCTTGATGGTAAGGGCAAGTCTAATCCGCTTTGAACCAAAAAGGCGGATTTTCCGGTACTGTAAGAGGAGACTTAGTCTGGACATGCCCCTTGGAAAGTAGTAACGGAAATAGTTCTGCGTATGATACGGGTATAGGATCAAATCCTGGTGGCCGCGTTGTACGGTTGTTGTTGTATTGAGGACGCGCCTGCTGAAGAGGTTGTTGTGTCCTTTGCTGAAATTGCTGTTGATTAGGTTGGTTCTAAGCAACCTGAGGTTGATACGTAGGCGCGGGGTTAATAGCAGGAGTTACAGCTGCTACTGGTTGGTACCGTCGCCTTTGTTTTCCGAGAGAGATATTCCCAATATATAGCTCTTTTTTCTTAGGGAGAGCACTATCGTATTTCTTAGTACCGCTTGTTAACCCAGTGTCTTTGACTAGACGTCTTTCTCGAACGGCTTCCTCGAGACACACTCCCATACCGACCATTTCGGTGAAGTCGTTGGACGCACTGGCAACCATTCGGTCGTAGTAAAATGAGCTTAAGGTCTTTAAGAAGATCTTTGTCATCTCTTTTTCCTCAAGAGGTGGACAAATTTTAGCGGCAATTTCACGCCATCTCTGAGCGTACTCCTTAAAGGATTCCTTGTCTTTTTGCGACATTGATCTGAGTTGATCTCTGTCTGGTTCCATGTCCAAATTGTATTTATATTGTTGGACGAAGGCAGTGCCAAGATCTTTGAAAGTGCTAATCATAGTGCGGTTTAAACCCATGTACCATTTTAATGCGGCACCGGTTAAACTATCCTGAAATTAGTGAATTAGTAGATCCTGATTCTCCGTCTGAGCTGACATTCGCCGAGCGTACATCACCAAGTGGCTCTGAGGGCAAGAGTTACCCTTGTATTTTTCAAAATAGGGTACTTGGAACTTGTGCGGGACTTTCACATTGGGGACCAAGCAGAGGTCCGCGACGTCTTTTCCAAACAAATCCTGACCGCGAAGGGCCTGCAGTTCCTTCTGCATTTCCAAGAACTGCTCCTGGAATTCATCCATTCTACCAAACATACTTTCTTTTCTACCAGAAGGTATCTGTGGAATCTGTCCTTCCGGGACAGTGTGCACCACAGGGGGTGGTACCGTTACTACGGCAGTGAATCTTGGCGTTTCCCGAAGTTTGTAACCTTCAGAAGTCCTCAACATGCCTCTGGCATCCTCGCTTTCCCGAAGTTTGTAACCTTCAGGCCCAGCGGCTTCTGCTATGATTCCCTGATCTTCAGTGATCGATGGAACATATCTTTCCGGGATATAGTTAACAGGCATGCCCCAGGGACGATCTTTCGGTATTTGATACCTAGGATCATACTTCTCCACTATGGGCGTTGAGGTGATCTCGAAGATCACAGTTCTTTGTAGTTGCGCTTCTGCCATGGCTTGCATGTCGTTATGAAGCTTTCTCATATCTTCTCTCAGAGCGTCGATCTCTTCTTTCAACTCTCTGTTCTCTTCCTCGAGAT
The DNA here is from genome assembly GCA_022829125.1 of Lathyrus tuberosus. Taxonomy (NCBI): domain Eukaryota; kingdom Viridiplantae; phylum Streptophyta; class Magnoliopsida; order Fabales; family Fabaceae; genus Lathyrus; species Lathyrus tuberosus. Next base: position 6,839,890 of record JALAZF010000239.1, on the reverse strand, counting down.
CATCCATCTTTTTCTGACGATTGGCCCGAGTAATGTACGAATGAGACAGTTTGACTCTAGAACCGAGACACAAACGTGAGATTCGTAGGTAAGAAGAATAAGTGACGTGAGAATGATGAATGCAATGATTATATTAATTGTTTTTTTTTGTTTAATCAAAATAAACTTCGACAATTAGATTGCAAATATCAAACAGTGGGGAAATCCCCGTTTTATTGAATTCAAAGGATTACAGAAATGGAAATACAGTCATTTACAAGGTGCTGGAAACAAAAACCTAAGCTAATGGGTCCCGAGTCCTCTCTGAGGAGAACTCTGAAGAAACGAAAAACACAAGAAAGGGGGTTTGAATTGGGGTTTTCAAAAATAAAGAAAAAAAAAAAACAAGTTGGTTATCCTGGTTCGTTTGGACTCAAACTACTCCAGTCCACCCGCCAAGGTGATTTCGCCTCTTTCTCTTGAGGACTTAATCCACTAATCAGTTTAAGATTACACAATTTCAGTAACAACCATCACTCTTCTTGAGTTTTAACCACAACTTGGTTTTCTCAAGGAATATCAAATAAAAACAAGTGCTTCTAGTAAGCTTTATCACAACCGTGATTTTTACACAATGTTTTATCAAAATATAAAAGCAAATGAGATTTAAGAATTGTGAAAAGTATGCGCGCAAAAAAGTATCTTGGTCATCTGCAGGGACTCCTTTAAATAGACGAGAAGATTTGATCCGTTGGAGACGAGTGAGTTATTTTTGGAGAGGATAATAATGCATTTTAATGCTTCTTTCCAAAAATATAGATCTTGTCTGATTTAATCCGTTGGTTTGTGATACTCATAAATAGGAGGATAGCGTATCAGAGTCCCCGTTGATTAGATGCAATATCAGAGTTTCTGGCTTGATACAGCTTTGGTGCTGAAGCGTGAGACATCCTTCATCAGAACTTAGCTAGTTTGGATCTGTGATTTTTCCATATCAGAGCTTCGCTTGATTAGAGCTTCGTTTTGCTTAGATCTTGTGAACTTCGCTTGATTAGAACTTCGCTTGGATGAGATCTTGTGATACTTATATATCAGAACATCTTTAATTAGAACTTCCCTACATATCAAACAAAATGAATTAAGGAGCATCAAGTTCTAAATAATATAATGTTTGTTATCATTAAAACTATTAGGAGTGTAGAATCAATTCTTGTTCTAACAATCTCCCCCTTTTTGATGATGACAAAAACTTATATTTTGATAATTAATTAATAAAGTATGGAGTAGAGAATACTCCCCCTGAGTTGAAAATTTCCTTGAAAATATTTTGATCTAAGACTCCCAAGAAGTTCTGATTGCCATTTTCCTGCTTTGTTAACAATAATATGGAAGCAGAGGTTAAAATGTTCGAGACATAGTCATGGTGCACTGTTATATTTCAAAATATTCTACGTTCTCCCCCTTTGTCATTAATCAAAAAGCGAACAGATACATGAGAACATAAGCAAAAAATAAGCAAAAAAATTGCAAGATAAAACACAAAGCAAGGCAAAAAAAACACAAAGAAACATAAAAAGAATCTAAGGAAGAATCTAAGGTTGAGGAGCAGGTGGAAGTCTTGTGAACAATGCTTCCAGAAGGCATTTGATCTGATTAGCGGATTCTTCTTGCTTACCAAGCATTCCTTTAATTTCTGCGTTTGTCTCATCCTGTTTGTCCAATCTCTTTCTAACTTCTTCATTCTCTTTCTTCAACTCATCCAGAGTTTTCAGCACAAGAACAGATGAAGAAGGTTCTTCAGAAGTTACCAAATCCTCAGAGCTTTTTGCAGACACTTCCTTTGGAGGGGCTTCAGGTGATTTATCTTCCACTTCAGTAATAACCAGAGTTTGATGCTCAGAGTTTTGTGCATGAGGTTCTGAATCCATAGGAGCTTTCCAGCCTAGAGGAAGAATGGGTTTCTTTTCCCAGAATCTTAGAACCTGCTCATTGAAGATCTTCATATGGTCACAGAAGTTCTGTTGGGCTATGTCATAGCTTAGTTCCTTCATTTTCTGAGATTCAGAGTTAAACCACTTTCTGAATTTGGTCCAAAGATAGTCAGAGGCAGCTGGATTCAGATTTTCCGAACAACCCTGCTTCAGAAATTTGATCCATTCCTGCATTTCTGCCTCGAATGCCAATAAAGAGTTATCAACATCTGATTTAGATACAGATGGTTTTGGTTTGGGAATGGCTATTTTGTGTGAGGTTGAGGTAAGCTTGTCTAGAGCTTCTAGGTCAATTATAGTTCTGAGGGGATCATCTGAGAGATATGTTGAAGGGGAGTCAGAAATGAGAATAGGAGAGGTAGGTGAAGTAATTTATGAAGAGATTTGAGGGTGACTGGAGAAATTAGGTGAAGGTTGAAAGAAGTTGAGAGGACAGTTGATACCAGGTATAGAAGTGTCAGGATGTTGAGTTTGATGTTCTGCTTCTGGTTGGGAAGATGTGAAGAGAGGTTCATGACCAATGTCTGACAGAACTTTAGCAAGTTCTGGTTGTGGTTCAATAAAATCAGAAGGAGTGGGGTCAATGTCAATGTCAAAATCCTCAAGAGTTTGTGGTGATGGTGGTGGATTTTGAGTTTGTGGTGATGGTGGTGAATTTTCAGAGGGTTTAGGAGACGATGGGGTTTCAGATGTTGATACCATTATGGATTCGACGATAGAAATGAAAGCGGAGTTACCTTTCTTCTTAGCAGCTTTAGCAACTTTTGGAGTTTTCTGAGGAGTTCCTTCAGAGGTTTTCCTTTTTCTTGAAGTTCTGGGGGCAACTTCTAGAGGTGCTTGCCTGAGCTATTGCAGAGAAACTTCTGGTAGGGTTCCATCAGCTTTACATGCATCCAAATATCTGAGGACAATTTCTGGATGAGTATCTGATGAGAAAAGAGGAAAATCTTTCAGAGGAATTTTTCTGGTGGTGATGACTTCCTTAGAGATTAGGGTTGGATCCTTCTTGATGGTATCAATGATTTTCATCTTCTTGAGATTCTTTGCATTGAGAGGTCTTCCAGCAATAGTTTCTAGATCAGAGATTTCCCGAGCTTCAGTTAAGTGATCTATCAGCTTATTCTCTGTAAGAATATCTGATATAAGTCTACCTAGAGGAATCCAATCTCTCTTGGTTCTTTCATCTTCTCTTGTTTCTTTGACACTGTTCTTCAGATGATTGAATAAACAGTAGGGAAGATTCGCTTTGGTAAAGGTGGAGATGAGGTACAGGAGATACTGTTGATCGTTGTTGATGTAGTCAGACGAGCTTGAAGGTTTCCTGTGATAGATACACCCAAGAATGATTCTGGCCCAAATTCTGTGACGATCCTTTAGGTCTTTGATTTTGTTGGAGTGTTGACCGGAGGTGAAGATTTCCTTTGAGATAGTATTTAGATCAGTGCCCTTTTCCATCTCACTGCATCTGGTTCCTGATCCATCATGATCAATCAGCTTACCAATAAGATCTTCAGTGATGACAACCTTCTTTCCCATAACATACGAAGTTACTTGATGTTTTGAGACCGATGCAAAAATCCAGAATTCCTTAACGAGTTGGGGAAAAACTGGACCCATTAAGCGATTGAAGTATTTGTTCCATCCTTGAAACTCAATCTCAGGAGTAAGGTCATACCCATTGTCTTTCATGCTTTCAAAATCGACGATGAGCTCATAGAGAACTTCACGAGAGGCAAAGGGGGTGAGGAGAGTTCTTGAGGGCTCAACGTACCTTTCTACAATGACTTGGTCAGCTGATTCTTGAGACATTGCTTGTTGAGAGCAGGAGGCCATTGTTCACAGACTTAGGGTTTTGGGAACACAGAGAAACAAGAAATGTAGGCAGCAAAGCAAGAAATGCAAATAATACGGAGAAGACGAAAGAGAGCAAGTGAGTGATAGTGAGCGTGTGAGGGTGTTAGAAGTGACATTTATATATAAGAGAGACCAAGACTTAAATAGCAATTAAAACAATAACATCATGATTAATAGCCGTAATGATTTTGGACAAGGGAGATAGCGTGAGAAATTTTTGGAACAGTTACCGATGTGACTTGGCGCCTTGATATGTCAACACAGACGTTTCAGTTTTTCAGAGTTTGACACGTGTTCAGCATCAGAGAAAATCTGGAGCGTAGGTTGACAGGTGTTTGCTAGAGTGAACTGAAAGATCTATCCTTGAAATGAGAAGTTCAGATCTTCTGAATAGATTCTGATGCAATCTTTTTTCTTACTTCTGAAGAATTATTGGTCAGATGTTCACAAAAAGAAATTCTGAGAGTTAAAAATGTAGAAATTACGTTTTCATTCTGGACATAATTCCATACAGAGATTTTTCAGAATGAAATTAAATCTATCTTCAGCAAGGGGTTTGGTGAAAACATCAGCCCATTGATGGTCTGTGTCTATAAATTTTAAACAAAGAATTCCCTTCTGAGTATAGTCCCTAATGAAATGATGTTTAATTTCTATATGTTTAGCCCTAGAATGCAGAATAGGATTTTTTGAAAGACAAATGGCAGAAGTATTGTCACAGAGGATAGGGATGTTACTCTCGTAAATGTGAAAGTCTTCAAGCTGATTCTTCATCCAGAGCATCTGAGTACTGCATCCAGCTGCAGCTATGTATTCAGCTTCAGCAGTTGATAGTGCAATGGTGGATTGCCTTTTGCTGGACCAAGAGATTAGGTTGTCTCCCAGAAACTGGCAGCTTCCAGAGGTACTTTTTCTTTCTATTCTGTCTCCAGCAAAGTCAGCGTCACAGTATCCTACCAATTTGTATTCTCTGGACTTTCTATAGCAAAGACCAATATTAGTAGTACCTTTCAGATATCTGAAAATCCACTTAACAGCTGTTAAGTGGGATTCTCTAGGATCTGATTGGAATCTAGCACAAAGAAAAACGCTATAGAGAATATCAGGTCTTGAAGCAGTTAAATAAAGGAGGGAACCAATCATACCTCTGTAGAGCTTCTGCTCTACTTTCTTACTTACCTCATCTTTTTCCAGAATGCATGTGGGATGCATCGGAATTTTGGAAGGGTTACTTTCTGACATTTCAAATTTCTTCAGAAGATCTCTGATATACTTGCTTTGATGTATGTAAGTTCCTTCCGGAGTTTGATTGATTTGAATTCCCAAGAAAAACTTGAGTTCTCCCATTAAGCTCATTTCAAACTCTGCCTGCATAGTCTTAGCAAATTCTTTGCCCAAAGAGCTTTTAGTGGATCCAAAAATTATATCATCTACGTAAATTTGACAGATCAGAATGTGATTTTTAAACGACTTACAGAATAAGGTTGTGTCCACCTTCCCTCTGGTAAAATCATTTTCTAAGAGAAAGTTACTTAGTCTCTCATACCAAGCTCTGGGAGCTTGTTTTAGACCATATAACGATTTCTTAAGTTTATAAACATATTCTGGATGATTTGTGTTTTCAAAACCAGGGGGTTGATGTACATAAACTTCTTCATCAATGTAGCCATTTAAAAACGCACTTTTGACATCCATCTGATAAAGAGTGATGTCATTATTTACAGCGTACGAAATTAAAAGTCTGATAGACTCTAACCTTGCGACTGGAGCAAAGGTTTCTGTATAGTCTATCCCTTCTTGCTGATTATAACCTTGTGCAACCAGTCGTGCTTTGTTTCTGACCACTTCTCCTTGTTCGTTCAGTTTGTTTCTGAAGACCCATTTCGTTCCAATGATGTTGAATCCTTTGGGTTTGGGGACCAGATCCCATACGTCGTTTCTGGTGAACTGATTTAATTCTTCCTGCATTGCAAGTATCCAATCGTTGTCTGATAGTGCTTCGTCAATAGTAGTAGGTTCGAACAGAGAGACTAATCCCACTAGAGATTCTTCAGTCTTTTTTAATGATGATCTTGTTCTGATTGGGTCATCCTTCTTTCCCAGAATTTTGTCTTCGGGATGAATTAGAGAACTTCTGGATTGTCTTTTCTGGATGGGTTCTTCAGAATTAGAGTTTCCTTATGTTGTACTCGCCTGTTTTTCTGATGATCTGATTTCAGTGCCTGTTATTTGAACTTCTATTTCTGCAAGAGATTCATCATGCTTTGGCTTTTGAAGGCCAAGCTTATCATCAAATCTGACACAAATGGATTCTACCACACTTCGTGTTTCTGTGTTATATACTCTGTATCCTTTTGAACGTTCAGAGTATCCTAACATAAAACATTTTTGTGCCTTAGAATCAAACTTGTTCAGAGGATCATTAGTGTTTAAGATAAAGCATGTACATCCAAAAGGATGAAAGTAAGAAATGTTGGGCTTTCTGTTCTTCCACAATTCATATGGAGTCTTTTCCAGAATAGGTCTTATAGAGATTTTATTCTGAATGTAACACGCTGTATTAACTGCTTCTGCCCAAAAGTGTTTAGCCATGTTAGTCTCATTGATCATGGTTCTGGCCATTTCTTGTAGAGTTCTATTTTTGCGCTCTACAACTCCATTTTGTTGTGGAGTTCTAGGACAAGAGAAATCATGAGAAATGCCATTTTCCTTAAAAAAAGTTTCTAGATTTTTGTTTTCAAATTCCCCACCATGATCACTTCTGACTTTTACAATTCTAAACTCTTTTTCATTCTGAATTTGGTTACAGAAAGTTGAGAATACACAGAGAGTGACTCGTCCTTGTGTTTTAAGAACTTTACCCATGTCCATCTGCTATAGTCATCTACGATCACTAATCCATACTTCTTGCCACTGATGGATGCAGTTTTCACTGGTCCAAACAGATCTATATGAAGAAGTTCTAATGGTCTGGAGGTAGAAACAACATTTTTTGATTTAAAAGAGGGTTTGGAAAACTTGCCTTTTTGACATGCTTCACACAGAACATCTGAGCTGGACTTCAGATTAGGAAGTCCTCTGACCAGATTGAGTTTGTTAATCTGAGATATTCTTCTCATACTAACATGCCCCAATCTTCTGTGCCAGACCCATTGCTCGTCGTCAGCAGACAAGAGACATTTTACATTCTGACTTTTTAGTTCAGAAAGTTTTATTTTGTAAATGTTGTTCTTTCTCTTTCCATTAAAGAGGATTGTTCCATCTTTCTGACTGACTGCCTTGCAGGACTTTTGATTGAAGATTATATCATAACCGTTATCACTTAATTGACTTATGGATAACAGGTTATGCATTAATCCTTCTACTAATAAAACATTAGATATAGAGGGTAAAGTACCATTACCTATGGTTCCAGAGCCAATGATTTTACCTTTCTGATTGCCTCCGAAACCTACATATCCTCCAGCTTTAAGTTCCAGACTTTGGAACATATGCTTTCTTCCCGTCATGTGTCGCGAGCATCCAGAGTCCAGGTACCATGACTGGTGTTTCAATCTTGCTGTCAAAGACATCTGCAACATACAGGATTTTATCCTTAGGTACCCACATCTCTTTGGGTCCTTGTTTGTTAGTGTTCACAGAATTCTGATTGAGTTTTGGTTTCTCAATAGAATTTGAAGAATAAGATTCACTGGTATATTTAATGTCATGTTTGTGTCCATATGTGAAGTGAGAGTTTAAAGGAGCATATTTTATGATCATATCATCAACACGTTTGGTTTTATAAGGAGCTTCTCCTCTAGGATGGACATATCCTATTCCTTTTCTCCCATTTCTGCTAACTCCATAGATTATTGAAGCCATTTTGCTTCTGTCTATGTTTTTAGCTAGAAATTTTTGAAAATTATAGTCGTAGTGTTTTAAAACGTTATCAGAACTAGTGAAAACAGCTGAGTCAGATTTTTCTTGAGATTTTTGAGATTTAGAAGATTTGAGTTTTGAAAGGGTTTCTTTTAACTCAGAATTTTCTGCTTTCAGTTTTCTATTCTCTTCAGACTCAGATACCAGATTATGTTTCAAATTCTTATATTTGAGTCGAAGTTTCTGATAATTTTCAAGAATTTCTGACAGACTTTCTTCTAATTGAGATCTAGAAAGTTTAGAGAATACCTCTTTTGTTTCTGATTCAGAGTCTGATTCTGATAAGTTGGAATCATCTGATATGTTAGCCATTAGGGCAATGTTGGCATGCTCACTTTCTGATTCGGATTCTGCTTCAGAAGATTCCGAGTCATCCCAGGTGGCCATAAGACTTTTCTTTCTTTCCTTGTTAAACTTCTTATTTGGCTTTTCTTTCTGCAGCTTAGGGCAATCACTTTTGTAGTGTCCAGGTTCCTTGCATTCGTAACACACCACCTCTTTGTTCTTTGACTTTTTGTATCCAGAAGATGATTCAGAATGACTACTAGATCTTCTAGAGTTTCTGAATTTTCTTTGCCTGTTCTTCCCTAGTTGTTGGATTCTTCTGGAAAGGAGTGATAGTTCATCTTCTTCTGAGGAGCCGCCAGAGCTTTCTTCTTCTTCCTGAAAAGCTTTAGTTTCATACTTACATTTAGATTTAAGAGCAACAGACTTACCTTTCTTCTGGGGTTCATCTTCTTCTAGTTCTATCTCGTGACTTCTCAGAGAGCTGATCAGTTCTTCAAGAGATATTTCATTGAGGTTCTTGGAGAGCTTTAGTGCCGTGACCATGGGTCTCCATACTTTTGGTACGCTTCTGATGATCTTCTTGACATGATCTGATGTTGAGTACCCTTTATTCAGAACTTTCAGTCCAACAACCAGAATTTGAAACCTTGAGAACATTTTCTCAATTGTTTCATCATCTTCCATTTTGAAGGCTTCATATTTCTGGATGAGTGCCAGAGCTTTAGTCTCTTTTACTTGAGAGTTGCCTTCATGCGTCATTCTCAGCGAGTCAAATATGTGTTTGGCTGATTCTCTGTTAGTGATCTTCTCATACTCTGTGTGAGAGATTGCGCTAAGTAAAATTGTTCTGGCCTTGTGATGATTTCTGAAATCTTTCTTCTGTTGATCCGTCATATTTTTTCTTTCAATCTTCTGACCGTCTTTTCCAACAGGATGAGTGTAACCATCAGTTACCATATCCCAAAGATCGCCATCATGAGCCAGAAAGAAACTTTCAATTAAGTCCTTCCAGTAATCAAAGTTTTCACCGTCAAACACTGGAGGTTTGCCACTGATTTTGTCATTGTAGTTCTGAACGGGTTCCGCCATAGTGTTTTTCGTTAGGGATCTTTTATCTGACACGGTTAAGTGTTAGCACCCAGAACCAGGCGCTCTGATACCAATTGAAGAAATGAAAAACACAAGAAAGGGGGTTTGAATTGGGGTTTTCAAAAATAAAGAAAAAAAAAACAAGTTGGTTATCCTGGTTCGTTTGAACTCAAACTACTCCAGTCCACCCGCCAAGGTGATTTCGCCTCTTTCTCTTGAGGACTTAATCCACTAATCAGTTTAAGATTACACAATTTCAGTAACAACCGTCACTCTTCTTGAGTTTTAACCACAACTTGGTTTTCTCAAGGAATATCAAATAAAAACAAGTGCTTCTAGTAAGCTTTATCACAACCGTGATTTTTACACAATGTTTTATCAAAATATAAAAGCAGATGAGATTTAAGAATTGTGAAAAGTATGCGCGCAAAAAAGTATCTTGGTCATCTGCAGGGACTCCTTTAAATAGACGAGAAGATTTGATCCGTTGGAGACGAGTGAGTTATTTTTGGAGAGGATAATAATGCATTTTAATGCTTTTTTCCAAAAATATAGATCTTGTCTGATTTAATCCGTTGGTTTGTGATACTCATAAATAGGAGGATAGCGTATCAGAGTCCCCGTTGATTAGATGCAATATCAGAGTTTCTGGCTTGATACAGCTTTGGTGCTGAAGCGTGAGACATCCTTCATCAGAACTTAGCTAGTTTGGATCTGTGATTTTTCCATATCAGAGCTTCGCTTGATTAGAGCTTTGTTTTGCTTAGATCTTGTGAACTTCGCTTGATTAGAACTTCGCTTGGATGAGATCTTGTGATACTTATATATCAGAACATCTTTAATTAGAACTTCCCTACATATCAAACAAAATGAATTAAGGAGCATCAAGTTCTAAATAATATAATGCTTGTTATCATCAAAACTATTAGGAGTGTAGAATCAATTCTTGTTCTAACAAACTCGGGTGCTGATTCTGGTACTTTCCTTTTCTTGGACCGGGGCTCTTTAGCCGTTGTCGGGTCGTCATTCCTTTGCTAAGTGAAAGGAGCGAGCAAATTCCTTTGGTCATCCTGATTCTCTACAGCATGTTGCTCCAAAATCTCAATTAGAGCATCCTTATCTTTCAGCAGTTGTTGTATTTTGGTACACTCTACATTGAGAATGCGGTATTTGTTCTTCCAAGACCTCCTCTCCTGTTGAACTTTGTTGAGAGTAACCTGAAGTTTTTCCGTTTCAGTCATGAAGTATATGACAGATTCCCTTGGCGGAAGAACTCCGTGACGAGGATAAGGCATCCTTAGCTTGAGAGCTCTAGTTTGTACCCAGTGGAGATAAGGCTCCACCGAGACACAGTCCGGTTTTCCTAGAGACTCCCGTCCTTTCTTATGAACATGTTTCCAAGTGTTCACTATTTCCATCTTTAGTGCCCTGTCATTTTCTCCTTCCTTGAAGAAAAGACCTTCTAGATGAGCGTTACGCGGGACATGCCTCATCGGGTATCCAAATTGACGACGAACTAAGATTGGATGATAATTGATTCCCCCCTTAGTTCCTATAAGGGGTACGTTGGGGAAGTTTCTACAACGGTCAATGATTCTGATCCCGTCATAAATCCTATTGCACCAATCTATGTCAGAGTTGGTAAGAGACATGATTTTCTGCGACCAACGTAAGGCACTCTTATGATCCCAAAAAGCGGCAGATTTAGGCAAATGGGAAGTAAACCACTTATATAGCATGGGCACACAGCACATGATCATTCCTCCGCTGTATAAATTCCTTAAGTGTACAGAATGATATGCCTCTGCGAGCAAAGTCGGTACAGGGGTTCCAATGAGAAAAACCTTAATGGCGTTGATATCTACAAAGTTATCGATGTTGGGAAACAAAAATAACCTGTAGGTGAGTAAAACAAAGACGCTTTCAAAAGCAGTCACGTTCCCTATACTAGCAAAGTACAGAGCCTTCTTTACCAGAAACTTGGCTGGTAAACCTGGGATTCCTCCCTTAGTGGTCATGTGAGTCTTGATTTCCGACTCATCCAAATAAATTGTTCTTGCAATGATTTGATCCTTTGGAATTTCTTCCATTCCAAAAAAGGGAGCTTGATCAGTAATGGGTAGATCAATCAGATGAGAATACTTCTCCAGCGTTGGTGCGAGTTGGTAATCCGGGAATGTGAAATAGTGATAGACCGAATCGTAAAATTGAATGAGTGCCTCCATGATTCTTTCAATCACATGGACCCTTAACAGAGGTAGCAGACCTCCGTACTTAGCTCTGAAAGCCTCATGGTTGGTTATCAACCTTGCCAAACCTCTCAAATCCTCTAACTTTGGAACCTTGAAGGTGTACTTATGAGTTCTCCTTCTACCGAAATACATGAGCGCAATCTTTTTTCCTCTGCTATTCGCAATCATTGTTTTAGTTTAATTTGAAAAAGAGAGACTAGAAGAGAAAATTTTCTTTGCTTAATGTTTTTTAAATGAATGCATGAATACAGCACACAAAAACATAGAAAAAACATGGGGTCAAAGGGTCGGTGTCATGAAGTCAAGGCTCTACCCATCCCAAAGGTTTATACTAGTGATTTTTGTACCTGTCTCTCAAAATCATTGATTCTTGTCGAGATAACATCAGCGGGCCGGGAACCGTGCTAGGTGATGTTATTTTGAAGAACCTCAGAAGAGGGTAGTATTGCGTGACAACTATTTCCGATAGCTTCCGCACTACTGAAAGAGGTTTTTCCTAGGTGTATACTCAATCTTTCCACATGCGGAATCACACGCATTCCCATTAGCAGAAAAATAAACACATATATTAATTAGGAAAAGCACTATATATATTTGTCCTAATGTCCTAGACTTTTTAGAGCTATGAATCCTATGTTCCTGACAGAAAATGGCTCCCCGACGGAGTTGCCATTCTATGGCACTTTCCCAACTTAAAGGTTTTGACCTAAGATCCTAGTGAAGTCAACAAAAAAGTCTTAACCCCAGTGAAGTCCCCACTCCTTGGTTTCTACCCCGGAGATGAAATACGTAAGGGCCCCACGGTGGGCGCCATTTTTCTGTAGCGAGCGATTTTGGACGTGGTTCTTAGGCACTGTCGCTCTGGGAGGGTACTACAGGTCGATTCATTTTTTATCCTATTGGAGCTGATGAAGGAAGGGAAATAGATGTCTCCAACTAACCCTGCTTTGCAAACTGAGGTTAAACAGTCAAAACTGTTGGTTTACAGATGCGATCAATGTGGGGGTCCTCTCTTAGGTTTATTTTGATTGAGTTTAGACTTTTGGTGGGGGATACAGACTCGGATGTTTTTATGGATATGTGAGGATTTGTGGCCAGAGGTTTTTGATGTGGTGTGCTCGCTAAGATTTTTCTTTCAATCTTTGCCTACGTATTCCCGTTTACCGAAACAGGGAAATTAAAGCGATCGTAGTCCCTCCTATTCTATGGGAGGAAACGGTGTTTTGGTGTCTTGTTCAAATCCCAAGACGTGAAGCTAAAGGTGGTTTGTATCTTGTTCAAAGCACAAGATGTGAAGCTAAAAGGGTGTTGACTTTAGAGAGAATTTGTCATCTCTAAAGGGGTCTGTTTGTCACAATTATTGGGTGACTGATTGTAAAGGAGGATTACTTTAACCGGGATATGTGAATCCAGTAATGCCATAATTTCCTTTATAGGGGATTTTCAACCTGAAGGAGAAGACTTTAACTCAGTTTAGAGCAATTCCATCTTTCCTTAGGAATTTCTCATGCTAAAAGAGGGACAATGGATGTAAATAATCAAGAGGCTTTCCGCTTGCAGCAATTAGATGGAGGGGAAAGGAGTCGTTGATGTTTGTATACTGTGAACGAGGCACAGCTTTGATGCTAAAAGGTTGATTGACTCAACCGGGGTTTTCTTATACAAAGCCTAAGAGGAGGCTAATGACCCAACAAGAGGATGCTTTTGTGTCTCGTACGAAGCCCGAGATAGAGGCTAAAAAGGTTGACTCAACAAGATAGTGCTTTTATATGTGTCTTGTACGAAGCCCAAGACGGAGGCTAGAGGTGTTTGACTCAATAAGAGAGTCTTTTATACTCACCAAGAGAGTGATTTGTATCTCGTACGAAGCCCGAGATGGAGGCTAAAGGTGATCGACTCAACAAGAGAGTCTTTTTGTATTCAACAAGAGAGTATTTTGTATGTGTCTTGTACAAAGCCCAAGACAGAGGCTAAAAGGGTTTGACTCAACAAGAGAGTCTTTTATACTCAACAAGAGAGTGTTTTGTATCTCGTATGAAGCCCGAGATGGAGGCTAAAAGAGGATTGACTCAACAAGAGAGTCTTTTATACTCAACAAGACAGTGTTTTTGTATCTCGTACGAAGCCCGAGATAGAGGCTAACAATGTTTGACTCAACAAGAGAGTCTTTTAAACTCAACAAGAGAGTGTTTTTGTATCTCGTACGAAGCCTGAGATGGAGGCAAAAGATTAGCTCCGATGGGGAGAATCATTGTACAAAGCCCAAGAGGAGGCTAGGGTTACTGTTTCAGTTGAGTGACAGGTCCAGTATGTTGGTTAAAAGAGAAAACCAGTTCTTATATGGGTAATGTTGTACTCATGGATTTGATCTGAGGATCGGGATTATTTCATGTTCTCTAAGGAAACGGGGAATCCAATGGGTATTGAGACTGCCCAAGTCTACGGGTCTTATCTTTTGTACTATGCTTAAGAAACAGTAGTAGTAAGATCTAGACTCTTTGAAATATTGTTCTATTAAGATGACTAATTTCTGTTCCTATACCTCTAGGAGGTCGTCGGGACAATTTGTACGAAGCCCAAGAGGAGGCGAGAAAACTTTTAAGAAGCCGACGGGACAATTTGTACGAAGCCCAAGAGGAGGCTATCTTTCCGGAGGAAGAATCATTATACGAAGCCTAAGAGGAGGCTGTGAAAACCTCTAAGAAGCCGACGGGTCCTTGTACAATGCCCAAGAGGAGGCGGGGATGCTTTTAGGAAGCCTGTGGGTCCTTGCATTAAGCCCAAGAGGTGGCTGATGAACAGTTCCAGAAGGGGTTTCACTTGGAACATTGGCCTTCTGTATATGAACTGTTCAAGGGGGAGATTTCTTAGATCTAGTTATCTAAAATTGTTGTAAAAGAAAATTCTCAGGGTTAAGGTATATTCAGGTGAAAATCGGAGGTAAAGAGACGAGGTTTTGCCTAGTTCTAGACGTAGTTGCCAGGGAAACTCTAAATATCTATACTATTATTACACAGTCGATATGAGTTTGTGAAAGAAGACTTACAGTGAACAGCCCCACAATACAGTTATATACATATGAAAGCAGTAAATGAAAGCGGGTAAATACTTACTCGGTTGTAGAACTTCCATGTTGTTTTGTTAGTTTGTTCAACAAAGAAAGCTTTGATAACAATATTATATTCAAAATCAAAGGAGAAAGTGCTTTGAAAAGATTGTTGGGGCTTACAGCTCAAGGAGAGGCCTAGGGTTTTATCAGTGATCGCACTGTCGTTTTGTACAGGGACTTAGACAAGTGACTGAGGCCCAAGAAAGGTTTTCTGTACAAAGGGGGTGGGTCTTACACTCTCTCAAGAGGCCCAAAATGATTTTTGAATGAGTCTTATAGCTCGAGGAGAGGCCCAGATGGTTTGTTTTAAACGGGCGATGATCGCGCCAAACTTTTGAAATACAACGGGACTTATACAACATTTGAGGCCCAAAATAGGTTTGTATTTACAAAGGATTGGGTCTTACACTCTATTAGAGGCCCAAAAGTTTTTTAAAAGGTTTGATGAGGGTGGAATTAATCAAAACCCTAATTTATTTCCAAAATGTATTTTAATTGAATAAAAAATTCAATTAAAATGATCAAAATTGTTTAACATGTGGAAAACAAATTGTGATCTTGGATCAATGTTTCAAAAATCATGTTTTGACCTACAAAATGATTAGAAATCATAAAAGTTTGCAAAATCAAGAAGGAAAAATATTTTAAATGTCAAAAACAATTAAAATATTAATTCTTGGAAAAAATATCAATTATATGAAATAAATAATATTTTTGGGAATTTTTGGTAAAATAAAATATTTTAACATTTTTGTGAATTATTAAAAAAAGAATCAACTCAAAATCATTAAAACTCAGAGAGAAATTAATTTTTGAGTCAATTAAATAAAATCACAAAATTCAAATATTTGAATTTTTAAAAAGGGCGCCAAGAACAAGGGCAAGAACACGCGCCACCCTCTGTTTCTGCAGTTTTGCGTTTTCTATCCAATCTCACTGAATACTTGATTATATCATGCAATCTACATATCAATCTACTCGTTTCAACCTCACGATCATGTCTATGGTCTTTAATTTCATTTATTTTAAGCATGGAATAAGAAATCAAAGAGAAACCTCAAGAGCCCTAAATTCTGCATGAAGGTTCAGAAATTCCATACACGATTCAAACAATGCAATTGATTGAGGGAAAACACTTCATGCATGATTATGAACATATGGCCAAATTATTGTGCAGCAAAAATTGCATGGATCATAGAGTTAGAAGAGCTCATGCTTACCACTTGTAGCTGGTGATCCTGTTTTGTGTTAGAGGTGTTACAGCTTGGTTCCAAGGTTACGGGCGGCCTCCCTAGGTGCTATGGAGTGTGTCTAGATGCTTTGAATGGATTGAAATGATCTCGAACTTGAGATGGCACCCCAACTGTAAATTTGTCAAAGGCTTGAGCAATTGGCTGGTGATTTTGTGATTTTGGTGTTCCAGATGTTATGTGAGTGTTTGGATCACTTCTATATGATGTTTATGAGGTGTGTGTGTGATTGATTTGGTTGGAATTGCTCTCAAACTCAAAACCCGATGGTGACTTGCCTTAGAAGGCAAAATTGGAAGTGAGAAGGTGATTTTGAGGAAAGCATCTGTTTGATGGCTTTGGTGTACTCAAACTGAGCACAAATGAGCTCTATTTATAGTAGAGCAAGTTTGTTTTGCAAGCAATAGTGAATGGCAACTGCAGCAGAGGTTTGGCCAATGTTGGCAAATGAGAATCCAAGTTTCCTCTAGCCATTGACTAGAGGTTAGAGCACAGATTTGTGGTTCCCTAGTTGTTGGATCATTCTTGACCGAATTCAGTTGTAAATGTGTCAGTCCATGCCACCTTGGTGCATCCATTAAATGCTCCAATCCAAAATTGGAGTCTTGTCCCTCTTTTAGGGATTTCTAGGTTTGGCATGTTATTTCTTGTTCCAAAGACTTGGGAGGCTTGGGATCAGAGTTGGTTCCTCCTTGGTCCCCCCCTTGAGGTGTTCAGATGGATAGAGTTGCTTTCTCTTTGGAAAATTTGGGCAAATCGAGCAAAACTCCAAAATCTGCCTTGCCTTGGCAGTTTTCAGCAAGGCATGTTGCCATGGTCATATCTCATGGCTCAAGTTGAGTTTGGTGATGTTCTTGGCCATTTTGGAAAGCCCTCATATGATACAATAACTGTTTGATCATAATTGGTTTTGATACTTTTCGGATCCAAGTGAAAAATGCCCCTACATTTGGAAAAAAATGAAGGCAGATTTTAACTTAGTGAAAATTTCACTAAAGTGTTGAAAAAAGTGGCATTTCATGTTTTAAGTCATTTTGAGCAATCCATAACTCAAAATCCATAATGAATTGGAACGAGGGGTAGTTGAAGCTTTTGTAGAGGGCCATGAGAGCTACAAATCCAACTTTGGATGGTAAAAAACTGCCTTGTGATTTAGGAGTTATGATCCTCCAAAGTTGGTACCCTAGCCACTTTATTCCATAACTTAGAAAATTTTCTAAGTTTTTATGGTTACCCCTTTTACAAGTTATCCCACTTTTCTTGATTTTTCTTGATTAATGATGATTCAAATCACACATTAACATCATTTTAGGGTTAAACCCCCATTTTTGTGAAAAATCTCAAAAAGTCAAAGTTGACTTTTGTGCACAGTTGACTTTTTGTCAGATGAATTCCAAACTGTGCGATCCTCTATGAAATCAAGTCCTTGACCTAAATCAAACTTGATGGATTGATTTCATAGGTGTTATAAGGTGTATTGAATCATTTCCTAGGGTTTGGGAGCATGTCCTGGTCAAAAGTCAAAGGTACAGTTGACTTTTCTCGCGAAACCCTAACTGTGGTTCAGATGAAATTGAAACTTGTTGCTCAAGCTTCTTGGATTAATCCATTGTTGTAAATGGATAAATGTAGTGTGTTAGAGACCCTCAAATCCTCCCTTGAGGTCTTGGCTCATGGTTTGTCCCAAAAATCAACTTAGGGGTGAATTAGGTCAAGAAACCCTAATTCCTGATTTTTGATGTATGCATCCCCTGAGGCTAAATTGACTTTGTGATTGGGTTTATGATGTCCCTTGTAGCATCATAGGATATTCCTTGAAGCATTGGCTCATTCCCAGAGGAGAAGTTCCATCTGGAGGCCCTGGTCGACCAAAACCCTAATTTGGTGACACTGGCGATCTTGAGGCTCAATCCACTTAGAAGGGAGCAGCCTTGTGCTTGATCCTTGAAGTGGGAGTCTTTTTGATCCATTGTGGATGTTGGAGAGGCTAGACAAGTTGCAGATCATGTCATTTCTTAATTGATCCTTTGTCTAAGAGCTCTGAGAGGGCTTGAAACCCTAATTCTGATGGTAGTGGATGCTCACCCATCTTTGGGGAGACTAATGGTTCATCCATATTATGATGATAATTTACACAATGATGGGAAATCTTAGTGGTCAAAATTTGGGGTATGATACAGTCTTGGGTAAAAAAAACAAAGTACCATAGAAATGGTGACTCTGCTGGGGAGTCATTATCTATATAGGATCATAGGACTAGAGGTCTAGGATGTTAGGAAAAATATATATACTGCTTTTCCTAATTGATATCCGTGTTTATTTTTCTGCTAATGGGAATGCGTGTGATGCCGCATGTGGAAAGATTGAGTATACACCTAAGATAGGGGATGGCGTTATACGGGTAATCTTACGGGGAGTGAATCCCAGATAAGAGGTCCCGGTCGACCATCAAATCAGTGGAGATGCCCTTTGCGGATTCAATGCCTATACGACTTCGGTTGTTGAAAGCAGATTGTTCCATTGGGTTATCTGAGAAGCTGAGGATTTTAGTAGACTGAAACCATTTTGTAGTGCGGAAGCTATCGGAGATAGTTCTAATCAAGGAGTTGAGTATTGTTCTTGGTTGAAGCTTTTAAGCAAAATCTACTATTGTAGTTGGAAGAATGTTCTTCTGTCATTTTTGTTTCTTGAGGCATAAGTCACTGGGACTGTGACTGGTTGTTAGGAAGTGAGAGGGGGATCTCATATCTAGATGGCGAATTCTAGGTATAAGTTTGCACAAGGTAGGGATTAGGCGAGAAGTTGTAAACGGGGGAGTTTAGCTTTGAACTAATACTATCATAGTGGATTTCCTTCCTGGCTTGGATGCCCCCAGATGCAGGTGATGTTGCACCGAATTGGGTTACCAATTGACTGTGTTATTTATGTTTCTGCATTTTATTTTCAGTCTGGTTTATTTTACTTTTCTGTCAGACAAAAGATGTCATAACATTTGTCTTGAGGAAAGTGGATAAATGGACATTATCAAATGTCAAGAACATTCATCCCGACATCTTCTAGAATCTGTTGCTCAAGGATAAGCTGGACTTGGTAGAGGTATTTTGTGTCATGAACTTGAAGGTGAATTGCTATTGGCATAGTTAGAAGTTGGGCCTCTGATGCAGTTCCCTGTATTGGAAAATCAATTCATGTTGAGCTGGTTGCCCCTTCAAGGTTTATGCATCAAGAGTATAGAAGGATCATAAAGAGGCGACTGTTTTGTCCTTTATTCTTGATCAATTCTACGAAGTTGTGAACAATTATTTTGATGTTATTCTGTTTGAGGAGTTGACTGGGATCCTAAATGGGATATGTGTTCTAAAGGTTCTATAGAACTCAACCTGTTGTTCTGGTTTCCATTAGGAGGGAAACTGAGTCTATGTTGTTCACATGGTGAACATCAGAATACTCATGTTAAAGGCAGTAACTTTCTCTGAAGGAGTCTTTATTATGGGTTTAAGTTGGTCACATCAGACACTTCTATTTCACTTGAAAAACTCATGTCTTATGTTAAGATTGATCTGATAAGCTCCATGCCCTGTTAAAGGGGAGAATGCTTGGTCCCTAATAAGAATTATGAAGCTCTGAGGAGGAAGTTGGTTCCATAGCCAGTTGCTTCTGTGTAAAGTGCTTGCTTTTGCTTATGACCAAGGAAGATGAAGTCTTAAAATGATGCATCATCAGGCTTCTACTGGTGTTAAATACTTTCATCTCATAGTTCCTGTGAGGGCAGTGCAAGGAAGTGCCTTAGTGGATGAAGGAGCAGACTAAGGTGAAAAGGCTTATAAGTGTGATATGCTTAGTCATAACCTTGGTAGTTTGGACAACTCAGATGGTGTCTGTTGGAGGAACCTCTTCTTATTTGCATTAGTGTTTATGCTGGTACTATGTTGTCAGATAGGTTGTCTTGGTATCATGCTTCTGTGTAGAAGCTATTTTTGGTTTGTGTTAGGTGAGAGTTTATTTCTCTCTGTGGAGTTTCCTTGAGTATTTCTGGTCTACCTTTGCAGTCTGCTGCCTTACTGTTGTGTTTAAATGCTAGTTCTCAAGTAGTTCATGCAATTGGATGTGCCTGAGCTGCTATGATGATAACAGATTCTGAATAGTGTGCAAATCTGTGGTTAAGGGTTTAAGGGACTAATGTCCAAGAAAATGTTGGAACATCATTGCAGCAGATTTACCCTCCTGAAAATGTAATAGATTATTCATGGGAGCTCATCTTATGGAGTTTGTGTTCACCAACAAATTCAGAACTAAATTATCTAGTTCTGATGGAGTTTGGAGTGGAGTTTTGGCCAAGGCTGGTGGTGATGATGGCCTTGACAGTTCTGAAAGGAAGGATCTGCAGTGTAGTGCAGGATGTCATACATGATGTTGAGGAGAACCATGTTTTCTCTGGGTGTTTTTTTGTGATGTTGTGGTGTGAAGCATGGAATGACTTATAAATGTCTATGTGGTGAAGAAATGTCATGTTCTGACATCATTCTAGTTGTTGATGCGTAAGAGCAGATGTATTTTTTCTGATGTAGCCTGTGTGCATGATGTCAAACCTAATGTGCATGACATCTTGCCTGACTGGAGTGTTTTAGCGTATTTTTGGTCTCTCTTAAAGGTGTTTGAGATGTTTTTCTACTGTGCTTATGTCTCTGATATGTCTCATGATTGCATGGATATGGCTTTGTGAACAATACCGTTTGTGTCTGGGAGAATACCTTTTTCTGCAGTTGGTTGTGGTCTTTAGGGGGAGCTGTGTACCTGTCTGTTTTTGCTATTGCGAGATTGCAGTCTGTACAAAGCTTACATGTTTTCATGTAGCTTGTGTTAGTTTGTGTTGTCAGACCTAATGTCTTGACATTGTGCTTAAGCTGTATGTGTTCTCACTGCATGGTGTTCTTATATGGATCATGTTCTGTTCCTAGCATGTGTGCCTCTGGTTGATTGAGGATAGTTTTGCTTGAGAAACAATCCTGTCTTTGTGGATCAGTAAAAATCATTTTCCTTATTGGTCTAAGCATATTGCCGAGGAAGTTGTTGCTCAAAATTAATTTGGATGCTAGAAGATTCCAATGTGAAACGTGATGTCATGACATTATACTGTGACAAGCTGATCACAATCAGTAGTTTCAAGGATTCTCTCTCTGTACAGATGTACAACATTGCTATGACTGGTCAACATCTTGTCAGGGGTGTTTTGGGAGGTTGTATTAATGAAGTAAATGTAGCATATACAATTTAGGAGGCATGAAACACGTTTTTTTGGAGCATGTGTTTCTCAAGAAAAGCAGTTTTTCAATGACATGGAAAATGTCATTTCAAATATTGCAGTCAAAGCTTGAAAAGCGAAAGAGGAGAATGCCTCTGTTACCTAGGATACTTTCACTCTGTTCCATAATGTTATCCTTGACTGTCCAGGCGTTATAAGCAAGATTATTTTTTTTTGTTTCAAACAATTTACAGTTTTAGATGTGTGCCTAGTCGTGTTTTCAACATGAGTCAGAATTCAAGAACCACTGATGCTTCAAAGGCTGGTATGTTGGATGCCAAGAATGCTAAGAGTGCTGATTCGAAGAAGGTTGAGTCCAAAGTTGGGACATCTGCTGGCTCATCCATTGGAGCATCTAGGACAAGGATGGCTTCTGTGACAACGATGAGGCCTTGCAAGAAGAACCATGACTCTGATGAGGATGGTGATGAAGATTGGGCTAATTTTATTAACTCAGGAGGTTGGAGTGGATTGACGGATCCATAAGTTGCAATGTTATTTTGGTTTTTTTTTTGTTTGTTGGTGGTTGTGTTGTAATAAGTCCTTGACAATTTATGTTTCCATCTGGTGTTTTGTGTTTGCTTCCATTAGTACTGTTTGTAGCCTTTGCTATTGTGTGATTCCAGTTCTTATTGTTTACATTTACTCTATTGTCTTTTGTTTTGTCAATTTTTGGCTAAAAAGGGGGAGTAAAGTGTTAGTTTATGTGTTATTTCTGATATTGGATCAGATGACATGACATCATGTCATGTTTTAGTGTGATTTATGGTTGCTTGCTGTATGCAACCATTTAGGGGGAGCATGATAATCTGCCATGCTTGTGCTGCTGGCGCTGGGGTGAGATATGTGTGCAATGATGTGCAACCACATGTCCTGACATGGTTTGGTTATGAAGAACCTATGGTGATTGATTACTCTGATATTATGAGTAATATATGTGGCCTCTATTGTATGTGTTTCTAATATGTGTGGCTTCTGCTTTATGCATTTCTAATGCATGAACTTGGATAGTTCATGATTATTCGACTTGTGCTTTGGGTTTTCCCCTTGAAAGGGATGTGTGAATTGAGACAGTTAAGGTTTGGATGTCTTTTGCTTTGGGTTTTCCCCTTCAGGGGGAGTATTGGTGACAGGGGAGAAATGGACATGTCTGAGGTTACTGAGCTGTGATGTCATACCACATGTCTTGACATATTTGGATTTTGAAAGGGATGTAACCTCTAATGTTCTGTATCTGCACTTTATATCTGATATCTTTCTATTGCAATTTTTATGGTATTATTCCTCTTCTCCAGAATTGTGGTGCAAAGATTGTTTTAGCAAAAATTTGCCAAAGGGGGAGATTGTAAGTTTTGTGACTTTTGAGTTGGCTGCATTTTGGTAAAACAACATTTTGTTAGCAAGATGTTGAACCAGATGTTCTGCCATGACAGTCAGACATCATGTTCTGCATGATGTTGTGACATGTTTCAGGACATGTTATACCAGATAGTTAGGGCATGACTATTTTGGTATTTTGAGTGTCATTTTTGAGTGTGTTCTGATTCACACATATGCGCTATTCAAGGAAGGATATTTTGGGAACTACTGTTTTGACTGATTGTGATGGTTTTCTGAAAAAGGATCATTGAGCCTTTTTAGGAAACTTTGTATTTTGTTCCTATTTTTGTGCAGGAGATTAGGCTTATGGTTTCAAGCTGATTCCTGATGAATTGTGCCTCAAGAGCCAAAGCCCACAAGGTCTGAAGGCTATTTAAAGAAGACCTAAACCTAAAGTATCTCACGACTTTCACTTTTGTAAAAACTAGGGGAAGTTTTAGAAAACTTAGGTTTTGAGAGTCTCTTGTGTGTGATTTTGTAAGTCACCCTTTTGTATCTTTTGATACATTGTGGTAGACAGATTGTTTATTATTTGTTGTTCTCACTCTAAAGCTTCTAAGCAAGTAGTTGAGTATTGTTCTTGGTTGAAGCTTTTAAGCAAAACCTAGTATTGTAGTTGGAAGAATTTTCTTCTGTCTTTTTGGTTTCTTGAGGCATAAGTCACTGGGACTGTGACTGGTTGTTAGGAAATGAGAGGGGGATCTCATATCTAGATGGGGATTTCTAGGTAGAAGTTTGCACAAGGTAGGGATTAGGCGAGAAGTTGTAAACAGGGGAGTTTAGCTTTGAACTAATACTATCATAGCGGATTTCCTTCCTGGCTTGGATGCCCCCAGATGCAGGTGCTGTTGCACCGAACTGGGTTACCAATTGACTGTGTTATTTATGGTTCTGAATTTTATTTTCAATTTGGTTTATTTTACTCTTCAGTTAGACAAAAGATGTCGTAACATCTGTCTTGACATTATGTTCTGTTGTGAGGACATCAATTTCAACATGTGGTACAGTGCCAAAAAATTTCATAAACCATTCTGGGCCATGAGTCCTTTTGGCGAAGGGAGCCATATAAGGAGTAAAATGGTAGCGCTTGGCATACATCATTAAATAATCAATGAAAGTCCTCTGAAGATTTAGGCCTTTATAACTTGGAGTCAAATGGACGAGACATGTCCCTTCGACTAGTCTTTTCTTGATCTCGTCAGTTTCTTCATTGACTGTGTTATGGGTCGATAATGAGGGTTCGAATGTGGCATTAAGCCACAACTGAAGTAGCCATAATGGACCAGCTAGATTTAAGTTTGACCCAAGTTGAATCTATTTAAGGTGTTCCACGTCTTCCCCTAAAGATTCATACAGGCAACCTAGAATCAATTGGCTAAGGCAGAGTTTACATCCAGCATGTAGTTGATTAGCCATTGTCAAAAACTTCATTGCTACTTGTAAAGACCTCAAGCAAAAAAACGTTGCGGGATAACCAAAGAGCAAGGAAAGCAATGTGTTCCTCATCAAATACTTCTTCAGTATCTTTCTTATGATGGTCAGAGATATAATGGGTGAAAGTGGCTAGATTACCGTCGAAGCCTACAGTGTCTTCCATCATTTGGTTTGGATCAAAATATTCTACAGTTGGTCGAAGACTAATAATGGCAGCAATGTCGAAAAGATTTGGGGTTAGCATTCCACAAGTGAAATGAAAATTGTTATGTGTACTATCCCGGAAATATAGAGAGGTTAGCAACATAGTCTAGCAGTAACCTGGTCTAGATTTCGACAATTGAATCATGTTGAAAATTTCCATATCCTTCCAAAATTTAGTTTTCTTCTTCTCTATCTTCGCCAGCCAAGATAGATAATTCTCAGGGTCTTTCGACAAGGGACAAGAGCAAAATGCTCTGAGAGCGTTGCTCATGTAATCTAGGTTAATGGGTATTTCTACAGGCTTAGTCGAAGACGTTGCCTGGGTATCAACTACCTTACTTGGTTCAGTATTCACAGCTTCAGTACTATCCTTAGATCTTTTCCTACTTGCTATGGGTTTAGTTCTATGGTAGGTTGGAAAGTATTCTATAAGTTTCGCAGTATTAGTGTTAACATCCGGTAAAGGACCAGCAATAGCATGTATTTTTCTAGAAACTGAAATAGGCACCACTATGAAAAACCCATTTAACAGCGGTTAGGAATGACACATAATGACGCGGGCGAGGGCGTTGTTATGTAGCTTGTCGTTGTATATATGATACTTACAACCACGCCTAGTAGGCGTTGTAATAAACTGGAAAGCGCGCTAACTATCACAACGGATTTTACAATACACCGTTGTAATAAAAATAATTGTCCTCGGTTCGATTCCCAGCAGTGCAATTTTGATATTTATTTTTTCCTGGACAGTGCGCCAGATATTATAACGGTTATGAAATATAACCGTCGTTAAAGTTTATGCAAAATTAACAAATATGATCCTACTTTTATAATTAATCCCATTTTTTTACCTGTATTATTATTCTCCATATCACAACACAACAGAAAAATACAATTCACATTTTGTGATAAAGTTTTCATAATAATATTAATCGTATCATATTCATAATATCACATATACCATGAAATTCTGGTATCAGATATGTGATGTCAAGTGCGATGTCACAACATCAATATCTGTTGTATGAACAAGGCAATAATAGTAATCAGAAAAAGCAGTAAACAACACACAGAATTTGTTCAACCAGTTCGGTCTAACAACCTACATCTGGGGGCATACCAAGCCAGGAAGGAAGTCCACTATTAGCAGTATCAAATTACAGACTCAACAAACCAGTTGACAATCCACTAACTTAATCACTACCCAATGACCCTTCTATCTAATTCCTCCCTAGATAAAAGACTCCATCTCACTCCCAATCATCGCAATGATGTCTAGCAGTCAACATCTCAGTCACTGCATCAACAGCTTGATTTCCAAAAACTCTTCAATCACAGAAAAGTAGAAGACACACTTCCATGACAATACCTAGACATGACACACATGACTAAGAACAATACTTAGAGTTGCTTAACAGCTTCCTCCAAGAACAATACATCTCTTACCTACAGGCTTCGAGATAAACACGATGACCATCCCATAAACCGGGTTGTTCATCAACCAACACAACCCTTATAATCTACATGATGGCTGGCTTCATTTTTCTAGGCTACAAAGAGCCTATTTATAACCTATACCCAACTGGATTTGGGCCTTCAAATCACAACCAATCTTCTGCTACAAATCTGCAAAAGATTCTGCTACTAAATAGATCTTCAATTAAATCTTCAATAATTAACTAATTATTCTCCATATCTTTTTGCATGAAAATAACAACAAGATCTGCTCTAAATATGATTGCACCAGAATATATCTTCACCAAGAAATTTGCATCCAATCTAACTAACATATCTCCTCAAATCAAACTAATGCGCGCAGCCCTAAAAACATC
The DNA here is from genome assembly GCA_022829125.1 of Lathyrus tuberosus. Classification (NCBI taxonomy): domain Eukaryota; kingdom Viridiplantae; phylum Streptophyta; class Magnoliopsida; order Fabales; family Fabaceae; genus Lathyrus; species Lathyrus tuberosus. Next base: position 6,814,005 of record JALAZF010000239.1, on the reverse strand, counting down.
ACAACCTGATGTTTTAATGTTCTGGTATAGTGATGTCAAGACATCGAATGTGACATCACTCTTCAACACTTTAACTCTTCAACACCTTAACATTCACTAATGTTATGACTCAATGTTAAGACATCAGACACATGACATCATTAACAACACCTGTTATACCTAACTAAGATGTCATGACATCTCCTTCAACATGTCACACCATTACAGCCATGCACTCATACTAGTTAGGTGCAGCACAACATGTTAAGACATCTCACTTGACATTTCGACAACCTGCTGTACTGGACCCAGATGTCATGACATCTGTTGTAACACATGACAGCAATATTGTCATGACAGTTGAAGATGTTTCAACATCAGGTTCAGCATCTGTAGTGATGTCTGAGCAACCATGTCAGGACTTCTGATCTGACATCTTGTACGACTTGCTATAGATCATCATTTGTTCTGACATTAACACATCCTACAGTGATGTTCTACTCTTATGTCAAGACATTCTTCATAACATTTTCATGAGCAACATGTTTTGCAAAAAATGCTGCCAACTCAGAACTTACAATCTCCCCCCTTTGGCAAATTTTTGGCCAAAACATAATTTGATCATACACATCATATTAAAGGAAAATGCAGCAGCAGAAAACAGAAGTCAGAACATCTTTTTAGGCATATATCAATCACAATCAGTTTTACCAAAATTAATGCCAACACCAAAAGCTGCAGAACTATCAATCTCCCCAGTTGGCATATTTTGGCTAAAACCTTCTTCTTCTTTGAACACCCATCCAGCTCCTCCTCAACCAAGGGACACCTTATGTTTCTCAATTCTCCCCCTTTTTAGCCATAATAGGAGCAAACCAAACAAACGACATGCACCAGCTAGAACACCAATAAAAACACTGCTCCCCCTTAACACCACAATTCCAGCTGCACAAAATTGAAACACTCTCCCCCTATCAAGGATAACATGTGCTTCTTTGCAAGAAGAAAACCTTAAATGAATGGAAAACATAAGACTCATCTTCATGTCTTCAAGAGCGCACCCTCTGTTCAACACACCTGCTGAACGCATTCACATAATGCTTAATCCTCAAACAATCCAAGTACCACACTAGTACAGACAGAAGTTCTCCCATTATATTTCACAAATGGTGATCCTTGACCAGTATATCATAATATTTGGAAAATCCAGACATAGTCTTCATTCATCCAGTCAGGAATGCTTCACACAATCATCCACAAGTTCTGAAGCACATACACAATGCCTTCCACTAAACTCTAAATAAACTCCTCTTACACACACCAAGACAAGTGTGACATCTCCCATCAACAAGGACCCTCACAAAGCTCTTCCAAAATCTGCAGAGAAAAATAAATTCTCCCATACACAACCAAAGTTGTCCTTCAGACTTCTCCTCAGAAGCATGTGCGCATATGATTCAAACAATTAGCTCTACATGGCTAGAACCATTCATGTCCACACCAACATGTCATCCAACAGCCTAATGTCATAACATGTTATCTGACATTATATCCTTATAAGATTCAACCAGTCTTCACAATCTTGATCAGCATGCAATCTTCACAATATATGTACCTTAGCAGCAAAATCCATAGACAATTACTCCCCCAGTCATGGTTAACTAATGCTCTAGATGAAGATGAACATTTGAGCACACTTGCTGAGCACATGCATTTTGGTACCATTGTCCCTTTCTCCAAAGGCAGTCATTCCTTATCATACTCTTCATCTTCAGACTTCCAATCAATCAATACCTGTTCTACTTCAGTCTTCTCTACATTCTCCATCCAAGGCAGACCTTCTACTTCATCATTCTCCCGTATGATTATGTAGACGCTCCTTAGGCATAATGTATGCACCAAACTCCATAACTAGAACAAAATCATCCTTTACCAAGGATATCTAACCCAAAAAAATGTTCTAACATCTGTTAGGACATTCTTGACACACCATGGTTCTAGATCTGCTCCACAACTGAGCTTACTATCAGCATAGTAATCCAAACTGAACACTGCGTCACCAGCTTGAACAAAGAGAGCCTTAGAAAGCCAGAGAGGACTAAACTCTCATCCACCAAAAGAAGGTATACTTCCATCCTCAACCTAGAACTTCTGCCAAAATCTCCAAGAGAATTAGAACCTCCTTACATTTTCAACTAAATACTCTTCTACAAAAGAGCAATCAGTTTCAAGCATCCTGCTTGAATGCACACAATGAAACCAACCAAATTCCACCTTTTGATTGATCTCAATCTTCTTCAGAACTCCCACAAGATATCCTGATCCACCTATGAAACCAGATCTTCAAGTCATATGAACTACTTGCTCCAAAGCAAGACATCTTGGATTCACCAAGCCTCTTAGTCATGTAACATCTTCTCAAACCACAGCTCCCGCAAACTGTATGAGATGGATCTTTTTGAAGCATTCATAACTTCCATTACTGTAGATCGCCTCTATCTTAAGCTGATGTGCCACATCACCGGCTGAGACTTCTGATGTTAAGCTAGATGTCAAAACATTATGATATCCAACTGTTGAATTCAGCTCTTCCTTCTGCCACTTAGAAGAACCTCCTCCCTTTGCAGAAACAGATTTCCATGCTCTCATAGACTTGATTCAACAATCAAGTTTGAGTAGACAACCTCCATCCTGCTCAGAAACTCCAAAGACTTCAAACCTACCACATCTGAATCTTTAGAAAATAAGTAGTCCAAGACTACCCCATAACTATACCAAATAATGCCACTTCTAAATACATTATAGAACACACAATCTTATTGTTATAATCTCAAGATCCTTTTAACCATCATGATTGCTTCTCAGAGTTCTCACACACCAACACACCACGAAGGAAAATAAACAGCCACATAGAGAAAATTATATTCTCATCACTTCAACAGTCCTGCACTTTTACATCAGACATATACATAGTCTCCCGTCAATGTATTTTGTCATTAGTTGAATGCACAACCTTATCAAAAGCAGACAAATACTCAACTACTGTCAAGCTATTTATCATATGTGATAAGGTAACCTTCTCACACAAGGTACGATATTTGCTCTGGTCTGACATTCTTTTCCTGCACACTTGAGGCACTAGCTGATCCCTCTTTTGTTAATCCACACCAATGATCACTTCAGATTAGGTAAGTGGCTTGACCTGATACTTCACCATGAGCACAACCAACTTTCTTTGGCTGAGAAAGCAAAGAACTGAAATGATGTTTCAACATCAGTTCCGACATCAGTCTATATCACATTAAACAACTGCTATGGCTTTGGAGACAACACCCATAGTAAACCACACACACATCTCTTGCAAGGGACAGTAGCTGACCACCCTTCAAAACCAGATCATACACACTTGCAGGAACCAACATACTCTTCTGGTTTGATGTCACAATAACTGGTAGAAGATCATTCAAGAGCAATACCATGGGATCCTTCAATTTAGACCTATGGATGGTCTTTCAGAGAAGAGAGCAAAAATAAATTGCATCCTTCTGATCTCTCATCAACAAACTTATTGAAAATGCCTTTATAAGTGGACTTGGGTCAAACCTCAAGTATCTTTGGTCACTTTAATAAGTCAATCAATATTATCCTTAAGTATCATAACACCATGTGATACACCTTCAGAGGAGAACAGAATGTTGCAGCCTTAACACAAAACCACCAGGAATTTGCCATCAGATATATATATGCAGCAGAACACACACCAGAAAACTCCCCTACAACCTTCAGGCAAAACATAATAACCCTTGCACAAACACGACACTCCATGTGTACTAGGTCAACATAGGTTTGAAAATAAGTCAAACCACACAGCAGCTCACCACCAAAGCTACAAGCCTGATAACAACAGACAGGTACAATACATACCCTGTCATGAATAAGCCATCCTCCACTTCAAGGGACTATTCAAACAACTATATGAACTTATCCAAGTTCAAATTTCTTTTCAGTAGAACCCTTCTTCCTTGCCTACAACCAGAAAGTATCTTCCCAGGACCTCACCCAGAAACAGAACAGGATGCCTGCTCTGATACCAATTGAAATTCTGGTATCAGATATGTGATGTCAAGTGCGATGTCACAACATCAATATCTGTTGTATGAACAAGGCAATAATAGTAATCAGAAAAAGCAGTAAACAACACACAGAATTTGTTCACCCAGTTCGGTCTAACAACCTACATCTGGGGGCATACCAAGCCAGGAAGGAAGTCCACTATTAGCAGTATCAAATTACAGACTCAACAAACCAGTTGGCAATCCACTAACTTAATCACTACCTAATGACCCTTCTATCTAAGTCCTCCCTAGATAAGAGACTCCATCTCACTCCCAATCATCGCAATGATTTCTAGCAGTCAACATCTCATTCACTGCATCAACAACTTGATTTCCAAAAACTCTTCAATCAAAGAAAAGTAGAAGACACACTTCCATGACAATACCTAGACATGACACACATGACTAAGAACAATACTTAGAGTTACTTAACAGCTTCCTCCAAGAACAATACATCTCTTACCTACAGGCTTCGAGATAAACACGATGACCATCCCACAAACCGAGTGGTTTATCAACCAACACAGCCCTTATAATCTACATGATGGCTGGCTTCATTTTTCTAGGCTACAAAGACCCTATTTATAACCTATACCCAACTGGATTTGGGCCTTCAAATCACAACCAATCGTCTGCTACAAATATGCAAAAGATTCTGCTACTAAATAGATCTTCAATTAAATCTTCAATAATTAACTAATTATTCTCCATATCTTTTTGCATGAAAATAGCAACAAGATCTGCTCTAAATATGATTGCACCAGAATATATCTTCACCCAGAAATTCGCATCCAATCTAACTAACAGATCTCCTCAAATCAAACTAATGAGCGCAGCCCTAAAAGCATCACAACCTGATGTTTTAATGTTCTGGTATAGTGATGTCAAGACATCGCATGTGACATCACTCTTCAGCACTTTAACTCTTCAACACCTTAACATTCACTAATGTTATGACTCAATGTTAAGACATCAGACACATGACATCATTAACAACACCTGCTATACCCAACTAAGATGTCATGACATCTCCTTCAACATGTCACACCATTACAGCCATGCACTCATACTAGTTAGGTGCAGCACAACATGTCAAGACATCTCACTTGACATTTCCAAAACCTGCTATACTGGACCCATATGTCATGACATCTGTTGTAACACATGACAGCAATACTGTCATGACAGTTGAAGATGTTTCAACATCAGGTTCAGCATCTGTAGTGATGTCTGAGCAACCATGTCAGGACTTCTGATCTAACATCTTGTACCACTTGCTATAGATCATCATCTGTTCTAACATTAACACATCCTGCAGTGATGTTCTACTCTTATATCAAGACATTCTTCATAACATTTTCCTGAGCAACATGTTTTGCAAAAAAATGCTGCCAAATTAGAACTTACAATCTCCCCCTTTGGCAAATTTTTGGCCAAAACATAATTTGATCATACACATCATATTAAAGGAAAATGAAGCAGCAGAAAACAGAAGTCAGAACATCTTTTTAGGCATATATCAATCACAATCAGTTTTACCAAAATTAATGCCAACACCAAAAGCTGCAGAACTATCATACCACATTACAGTTTGTCAGAACAAACAACTTACATAAATAAAATATCACATATACTATATTACAGTTTACACACATTACATAACTTCACATAATTGTACCTTGGTGTATTGGTATCTTGTCTCTTGGTGTCTTGTCTCTTGGCCTGGTGTCTGAACTCAAAATACCTATGATTTCAAATAATTATACTTGTTAGTAAAAATACTTCTAAACTATAACATACAATTAATATATTATGAATAAATAATAAATTACGTACTTGTTAATTTTCCCATATACATTATTCATGATCGAGTCGTATAGCATGCACGACATCTCCATCAACTTCATCATATGAGGTAGGAACTTGTGTTATGTAAGAAGGTGTGGACGGAATATCAAGACTTTCATCACTAAGAGGAATGTATTTTCCTTGGAGAACGGTTGACCATTTCCCCGATATGTCCGATGGATCAGTAACATAGAAAACTTGTTTTGCTTGAGAAGCCATGATGAATGGTTCTGTATTAAAAGATGTCTTGCCAAGGTCGACCCGGGTGAATCCTAAGTCATCATTGTCTACACCATTACTATTATTGGGAACCCCCTTGCATTTAAATAAAGCCCCTTTGAAAATAACATAATTAATCTCCCAAATCTCATCAATGACACCATAAAACGTGGTAGTTGCCAATACCGGATTCTTATCTTTTGAAATAGAGAAATACATCGATTCGGCTTCAACCATAACCCCACTATTTTGCATTGTACTGCGATCATTTTTTGATTTTGTATAAAAGGTATAATGGCCAATGTCGTATGCACTCCAGGTAATGACACAAAATTTTGGCTCGTACGACAGCCATTTAAGTATCTCGGATGCACTACGATCATTAGATACACTTTTATTAAACCAATCCATGAATCTATTATTATGCTCTATCAACAACAACTTGTCACTCATTCGGGGATATTTTTTCTTCAAAAGTCTTTTGTGAGTATTTATGAAAGGTTGAACCTCATCTATATTATTCAATATATAGAAATGTGATTGAATAACTACATCCCGAGCCATTTACCTAACATTTAGACCTTGAATACCTCTTCCGTCTGTGTCAGCATAACGAGACTTTGGAATTCCTATAGAATCTGCATCCGACAAATAGTTTGTACAAAACTCAACAGCTTCTTCTGTGATGTACCTTTCAACAATCGAAGCTTCCGGCCGGTGATGATTCTTTGTATATCCTTTAAAGATCTTCATATATCGCTCTATTGGATACATCCACCTTAAATAAACTGGACCACAAATTCTGATTTCTCTTACGAGATGAACAAGTAAGTGAACCATAATGTCAAAAAATGATGGCGGAAAATACATCTCCAATTGACACAAGATTATGGTAGCCTCATCTTCTAATTCATCCAATTTTTTGAAATCAAGAAATTTATTACATATGGCATTGAAGAATAAACACAGTCTCGTTATAGTTACTCTCACATTTTTTGGAAGGATCCCACGGATAGCCACTAGTAGAAGTTGTTGCATCAATACATGACAATCATGAGATTTTAAACCAATGAACTTGAGATCTTTCATTGATACAAGTTTTTTGATGTTTGATGAGTAACCTTGCGGAACTTTAATACCTTGCAAACACTCGCAGAACATCTTCTTTTCCTTTTTAGATAGGGTGTGACATGCTGGAGGCAGATAAGTTCTTTTTCCTTTCTCTATTGGAGCCAACTGTTTTTGTATACCCATCTTCTCCATATCAAGACGGGAAGTCTTACTATCTTTAGTCTTGCCCGAAATGTTTAGAAGTGTGTCAATCAAACTATCACACACATTTTTCTCTCCACGTGCATCACATCAAGACAATGTCTAACATTAAGACTTGACCAATATGGAAGATCAAATAAGATGAACCTCTTTTTCCAAATATTTTTCGCAACGGACCCTTTTTCTTTTCCTCTCTTCCCACCTTTTTCTTTTTCTCTCTTCCCAAAGACAACATTAATGTGTTCCTGCCGTTGATAAACTTCATCCCCGGTTAAGTTTAGGAGCCTCACCAAACTCTTGCTCTCCATTAAAAGCCTTTCGCAATCTACGATAAGGATGACCCGGTTTTAGAAATTTTCGATGCCCAAGGTAAACCGTCTTTTTTCCAAACTCAATTTTGTAATAACAAGTATCATCTTCACATATAGGACACACTTTATGTCCTTTGACACTGTATCTTGCCAAGTTACCGTAAGTCAGAAAGTCGTTAATTGTGCAAAATAACATTGCACGCATATTAAACTTTTCCCCAGAATATGCATCATCAACTTCAATGCCTTCATCCCACAAGAGTCATAAATCATCAATTAATGGACTTAGATAAACATCTATGTCGTTACCAGGTTGTCGTGGTCCAGAAATCATCATACTTAACAGTATATACTTGCGCTTCATGCACAACCAAGGAGATAGGTTGTAAATAGTGAGAAGAACAGGCCACGAAGTATGATTAGTGCTCAGATTACCAAAGCCCAAGCCTAAGGTTTCTTGGCTCGACTCCAAAATCTGGAAACAACGAATCAATTTTCTTCCATTGCAACGAATCAGCTACATGGCGAATGTTTCCATCACGAATCCTTTCATCTGCATGCCATCTAAGATTCTTTGCGTCATTCGAATTAGCAAAAAGTCTCTTTAATCTTGAAACTATTGGCAAGTACCATAACACTTTAGTAGGAGGATGCTTCCTACTAACATTGTCATAGTGATCATTGTCATCACCATTGTTTGCCTTCAGCTTGTAACGCGACACACCATATTTCGGACATTGAAACAAGTCTTCATACTCTTTCTGGTATAATATGCAATCATTAGGGCAAGCATGTATCTTGATATACTCCAGACCCAGTGGACACAATATCTTGGCCTCATAGCAACTATCCGGCAATTTGTTATCTTCTGGTAACATTTGCTATAGCAATTCAAGTAATTCCGTGAAACTTTTATCCGACCATCCATTTTTTGCCTTCATATTAAACAACTTTAACACAGTCGACAATCGTGTGAACTCTGTGCATCCCTTATATAAAGGGGTGTCTTTATCACTACATAAATTATCATAAATATGAGCATTCATAAAAGAAGATTCCCCAATATCACGGAACATATCCTCTAGTTGATCTTCCATATATTCATCTTCCTCCACTCTTTGACTTTGTGACGCCCGACTTTCCTTATTATCCACCTCACCATGCCACATCCATATTATATAATTTTGACATATACCATCACAACAAAGGTGATTGTGTATTTCTTTCTTTGTACCCTTTTTGATATCCGCGCAAATAACACAAGGACAATAAAAGATACCATTATTGCCAGGAAGATGTTTATCAGCGTATTCAAGGAATTCACGAACTCCGTTCTCATAAACCAGACCTAATCTATTGGCTTTCATCCAACTACGATCCATTACAACTTCTGAAATTTATACATGTATAATAATGTGAATGACACACCAAAATCTAATCCAAAAACTCAAGTATATGCATATACAATATGAACAAAGAAAAAAACATTGAAGATGTACTCTCATACTAAACGTAAAGCATATAAAACATCTCATTCTGACTTGAGTATATACAATATGAACAAAGAAAAAAGGAATGAAGATATTGAAGAATACCGTACTTCGAAGCTGTAATCAAATGAACGTAAGGAATGAAGATATTGAAGAGTATCGTACATCGAATCTAAAGAATCAAATGAACGAAGACGGTCAATATTTGAGCATAAACCAAGAAAAAAGGAATGAAGATGTTGAAGAGTACCTTACTTCAAAGATGAAGAAGCAAATGAATGAAGACAGCAATATTTGAGCATAAACCAAGAAAAAAGGAATGAAGATGTTGAAGAGTACCTTACTTTGAAGCTGAAGAAGCAAATGAATTAAGACGGTTAATATTTGAGCTCCAAATGAATGGATACGAAGAGGGTAAAGGTTAGGGCATCTCTGGCTCACTTGTTCGATTAGGGCGTCTTATGAAAGAAATACAGAATAAGTTTTGTTTTAATTTATCAGTAAAGCTTTTAATCTCGGTTAGAGAAACAAACCGTAGTGGAATTTTAAGTGACACACGCTAAATGTATCCTAAAAAATGGAAAAAAATGTGTTGCAGGGAATTGAAGCTTGTTACATTTCATTTATTACTACGGTTGTTCATCTTAATGGTTGTAAAATCATTTACAATTTATTTTTTAAATAATGGACTTAAGTGACACGAAAAATGTACTCTAAAAAATGGAAAAAATGTAGTTGCAGGGAATTGAAGCTTGCTACATTTTATTTATTACTACGGTGGTTTAAGTCAACCGTCATTAAATGACTGTTTATACCTCAGCTTTTGCCTGGGTGCAAAATTTTTAACCTATTACAACAGCGTAAAAGGATACGTTGTAAGCCTGGCGTTGTTGTTTTAGCATTTTGTAGTAGTGAGGAATAAGTACCTAGGATTGATAAATACGCCTCTTTTCTTCTTCAAGGGGAGGTTCTGGGAAATATTGTTGATTTCCCACAACTTAAGGACCTAGAATTTTGTGAACATGAGGGAAAGCTGGTTGTTTCTTGGAATCCTTAGGGTTCTTGATCTTGGATGCCATTGATGATGAATCTGAAAGAAATTTGATTTTGTTTGAAGTTTTCTTAGAAGAAGATGAAGGATTGCTCTTACGCTTTAGAGGGGAGAAAAGAGTTCAGAAGAGTGAAAAAGTGAAGAAAGAAGTGAAATGATGCATTTATAATAAAGAAGCGAAACATTTCATTTTAGCTACTTTGAACGGTTGTCAAAATCGTGGGGCACATGTTAGCCGATTATGGATTGATGGGATGGTTGCAGTTGGCATAGCCCATTTCCTCCTAGGAAATAGGAGTATGATGATTACATTTTGGGTTTCTGCACGTCTTGATTAGACTTCTGATGATTACATTTTGTAGCAGTAAATATGTTATAGTGTCGAAAAAGCTTCAAAAAATGACCTTTTCTCCATATAGTCGAAAACGACATTTTTGGGGAGCAATTTGTTGGTTGGGATTTCGACACCCATAAATGTTGGAAACAAGTTATAGGATTCAAAGATATATTATGAAGAAGAGTATGATGATTTCGACAAAATATTGATGAGAATATTTCGACAAAGTTTCTTTTATTAAGGGAGTTGTGGTCTAGGACTTAGAAATATTTTGGTCTAGACTGGAGTTTGATGAAGCTACATGGAGTAGCGTTCGACAGGTGTTATTTAAAATAAGGCTGATAACTGTCTTTTGGCCTTATCCATTTTCAAGACACATGGAGAGATTTGAAGCAGCGAAATGCATGCAGATTGGAAATGTGGCGTTTTTTGGCGAGAAGACCGTTAGATAGAGGTTATTTTCGAGTTAGCATAAATAGAGTCTTAGCAGTTAGGATTCGGGGGTGTTCAAACTTGTACAAAAAACTCTAAATTTACTCTAAGTACCTGTCCGTGAGAAAAGATTGTTCTTGAGTGAAAATGTACGTGTGAATACTATACGTTTACTCTCTTACCAGATTATTCAAATATGTTTCTTGTAATTTACATGTAATGCAATTTACCTTAAATCCAGTTTCGACATTTAAGATCTTGTCATTTACTTTAATGCAGTTTTACTTTGCAATCTATACTTTTGCATTTCTTTAAGAATTAGTAACAACACTTAAGAACATTTTCGAAATGTTCATAATTAACAAACCCATAAACTAAGTAACAACACATGTTCTAATCTAGTCGATCCTGTAAGTAACCAAATATTTAATAAATTTGGAAAACTAGCAGTTGTTTACCAATTTTGACGGTAAATAGCATCAATGTCGCGGTGAGAATCAGATATCAAGCTATTATATTAACTTGAATCACAAAACATTGAATGTTCACCACCGAACTTTAATTTATCCAAAGGAAAGGGAAAAGATCGAATAAAACCCTAATTGTGCAATGTAACAATAATGCGAAGAGATCTAAAGGTTCGGGGGTTGGTTATATTAAGGGAATGTACTAGCACCCTAAGTATCTATAGTATCCTATAGGAACCTCTTGAAAGTATTTGTGTTATGGTAATTTGCTTGCTAATGTTTGGAAAATGTTCTATTTTTGGATTTTTATGAGACAGGGAACCTAAGGAGGTTTACTGCTAGTGTGCTCGCCAAGACTTCACAATTTTATGCCTACGTATCCTAACAAGGATGGAATCAAAGCAATCGTAGTTCACCTAACTATGGGCGAAGAACACTTGATAATGATTAAGGTTCTAAAGGGAAAAGTAAGTGTTTATAACAATAACACTTACATGACTTAACAAAGTCAAAAGTTGACAAACTCTAACCTAAGGCTATGTTGAAAGGTTAATGACTTAGCAAAGTCAAGAGGGGTAGTTGAGGGAATGTTATACTGCCTATGACATAAAGTCAACAAAAGGGACCCTTCCTTTGGATTTAGGCAACAAAAGAAAAGAGAAGAAGGAGATTTAATACGCTAACATCAATAGGGGATGACTTGACAAAGCCAAAATAAACATGAGTATATGGGTGATAATGGATGAGATGAACAAGAATGATATTCAAACATGATATCAAAGTAAACATGATAAATGATGACATTCAAACATGATATCAACCAAAATGGATAAGGAATGATAAAGATGATGTTCAAACATGACATTAATTAAAGCATACAACTCATGACAAAGATGACATTCAAACATGATATAAACTATGAGATGTAATGAAATATAACAAAGTCAAAATGAACATGGTAACCACCACTACATGAAGGTAGATGTGGCAACATTTAAAATAAGACTTGACAAAGTCATAAACAAAACATGGTAGCAACCAAAGATGACATATAAACATGACTAATACATAATCAAAGCATACATGTGACATGGTTCTAACAAGACCAAAGTGACAACATATGGCATTATCAAAGCATGTTCATAACAATAACATGTGAGAATGGACATAAATGTGACAACATCAATAATATCATCATGGACATGAAGGATATAACAATATCAACATATAGGTCATGGATATAACAATATCAACCAAAGGTTCAAATCAACATGGAAATCATAGATATAACAATATCAAACATGGATTCAAATTAACATGGATATAACAATATCAAACATGGATGCAAATCAACATGGATATAACAATATCAAACATGGATGAGCTAAGGTCAAGGTTATGACATGGTTTAGGGTTTACAACTAACACCACTTAATCATGAATACAATTCAAGATTTCAACAATTATGGATAAGTTTAAGACACCACTTAATCATGAATACAATTCAAAACATGGTTCAAAACACAAAGGTAACAACCAAGGGTTCATGACAATGAGTTCACTGTGGTCACAATCAAGTCTAAGCATACAAAAGGTTTAAGCATGAAGTTTAAGAACCAAACAAAATCATGGTATCAAAGTTAAGGCAAAACATAGACATATGATCAAAGATGGTTCAAACACATAATAAGCATGCATTCAAGGGTTCAATATTATATAAGTATCATGCAAAAGTCAAAGGGAAAGTTTCACAATCACACATGAAGAAACAAGACATGTACACATGAAAATCATGCATTAAAGTACACTAAACTTAGGCAAAAATCAAAAGGATCATGTTACTAACATCAAACAAGGTTCACACAATGTTCATAACATTCACAAACATCAATATAGTCAAGTAAAATCAATGAAACAATAAAAAAGAAACACTTAATGACCTAAAAACACCTAAAAAATTGCCTTACTTTGATTAAGTAGAAATGTGTGAAAATAATATTAGTTTTGGAAGTTTTTCATGGATCATCAAAATAGGCATGGAAAATGAGAAGCATGCAAAAAATCAACTCAAAATAATGAATAGATTGAAAGATATAATCAAATAAAAATGAAGAAAAATAATGAATGAACATGTGATAAAAAATAATGGAAGTGATCCAAGGGAGACTTGAACCTGCGCACTCTAGGTTACAGGCTAAAACATTAGCCACTGGGCTAGTTTCTTGGCCCAAACATACATCGCGCGTGACATAATATATTTGAAAACAAACATGAAACATTGAAAAATAGAAAAGCACAAAAGGTCTGGGGCAAGGGGGATTCAAACCCCAGACCTTATGGATGCTAACACTCTCAAACACAACACTCTCTCCACTGTGGCGCAATGCCTAAGTCAATTACAAAATGGAAACAAAAGAATAAATATTAAAACATGTTTTGAAAATAAAAAATGGCGCCATTACCATCATCTTCAACCTTCCACTCTTTTTACATTTTTCAAATTCATATCTCACTTAATTCTCAACCAAATGCAAAGATGTAAAAATGGAACCTGTGTAATATTTCATGAGGAACTCAATGATATCAATTAATTGAATTAATTTTCAACATAAAAGGAATAACCAAATTGGAATCAGTATGAACCCTAAATGTTCAGAGAAGCACAACTTCACATACACACATGATACATTGCAATTGACTTAGGGCACACCATCTACACATCAAAAACTACATTTTTGCTTCAGAAATCAAACACAAATGATGCGTGTATGAGTAAGTTCAAAGTTGAGAAACCTTACCTATTGGAGCAAGGTCCAATGCCTCTTCAATCTGGTTACAGAAGTAAGATAATGATCCAAACTGCTTCTATGACCTCCCTTGATGCTTTTGGAATGCTTACTTGGTGTGGAAACAACCTCAAAGCTTCTGCACAATCCTTCTTGCAAGAATGGAAAAGTGTGAATTTGATTCTGAGGGAAATGAAGTTACAGTTGAGAAATGATGTTATGGACAGTTTAAGACATGTTTATGGAGGGTGTTTGAAGGTTTAGATTGATTGGAAAGGGTCAGAATAAAGGTTTGGCTTGGTTTATGCAGAAAGTCAACAAATTTGAGGTTGAAGGTTGACTTTCTGAACCTGGGGTTTTTTTTGGTGAAGGTGAGGGTTTGAACACCCTTTTTAGGTGTTTTGTGATGTGTATGGATGGTTGGTTTGAGTAATTTTAGGCCATGGAGTGTTTTGGATATGTTTGTGGAAATGGAAGTTTGAAAAAGAATAACAATGGTGTGATTCTGATGCAGAGGTATTTAGAATGCTTTGAGGTGTTTTTTCTGTGTGTTTTAGACTTGTGACGGTGCCTCAATTTATAGGTAAAATGTTGGATGATTGAGGGAGAACCATAATTCAATTTGGTGCCAATGGCTTGATTGGATTCCATGTTATAGTGTCATGGATTTTCATGGTTCCAAAGCATAGTACAAAGCTTTTCAAAAGTGGTTGAAGTTTTTAGAGATCTTGCTTCTGTGCCACAAAAGGTTTGAGTGCAGAAGGAACAAGTTAGAGGCTCAAGACAAGTTGACTTTGTGATTAAAGCCTCTTTATCAAAATGGAAGTGTGAACTTTCTAGCAAAACAATCCACAAATGGAATTACAAGTTGGTTAATGGCTTAAATCCTTGGATAATGCATCATCAACTTGTGTAAACTTCTGATTAGAGGAAGATTTACAAGTTACATGACCTGCAAAATAAGATAAAGTAGGTTTGGCTAGGTTTTGCAATAAGGATTTACCATGTCATGAACCAAAATCCATGTTTTCAAGACCAACTTCCCTTCTTTGAAACTCCTAGCTCAAGTATGATAAAAATGTGTTCTTGGATTCTTTGGAAAGCTTGAAACATCCTCTACAGCTTTCATGTTTTGAGTTTTTTCTTGAATCAAATGGATCATGGTGAAAAATGGCCTTAAAGTTGGCTCCAAGACAAGGCAGATTTTGTTGAAAATTTTTCTAAGTGTCTAGGTTCAAAAAGTGTGGAACCTCTAACTTCATGGCTTCATATCTCTCAATCCATGCATTTTTTGAGAAATCATCCTCAAGGACAAAATTGTAGTATGGAATAAGCTCTTCAATTTGATTTTTGGAACAAAGAAAATGGTTACTTGGATTGGAAGTTATAGGCTTGGCAAGTTGAGTAAAAAACATTGAATTTCATAACTTAGAAAAAAACATGAAATCCTAATTTTCCCAAATCTTGATTCTTTAATGTTTTCCTTGACTTTCTTGATTGATCATGATCCAAATCACATGTCTTCATGATATTTGACTTGAGAAGTCCATGTTTGACCAAAAAAATCAAAAGTCAAACTTGACTTTGATCAGTGGTTGACTTTTGTATCAGATGAAATCCAAGTTGCTTAATCCAATGAAATCCAACCCTTAAGCTATTTGAACATTATGAATGGACTCCAAAGGTATCTTTGAGTGTCTTGAATCATGCCCCAAGGCTTGAGATCATGTCTTTGTCAAAAGTCAAAGGTGCAGCTGACTTTGGCTGGAAACCCTAATTTGAAGACCAAATGAATTTGAAACTTGATAAACTTGTAATGAGGTCACAATACACTTGATTGTTAATGTAGGGAACCCTTGATCATGAGAACTTGATATATAGATTATCAATCCAAGACTTTGATTGATCAACTAATAATCTCCTTGATGCAAACCCTAATTCACAAACAAAAGCAAAGCAAGACAATATCTTGATAATTTGGTTAGCTATGCATGAATGATACACCTAAAATGTGTTGGGTGCTATGCAAATGATGATGGAATCTAGGGGTAAAATTTGGGGTATGACAATCATGTAGAAACATCATCATAATTCAGATTCACCAAGGAAAAACATCAAGACTAAGACATGGAAGCATCAAGCACTAAATAGAATCAAAGGAAAAGGGAAATATTATAACATATTTTTTATTTTTAATACAATTACAAATTTAATTAAAATAAACATTGAATGCATATTAACAAAGTTTTTTGGTCTTTTTTTAGAATATATGATGTAAATAATAAAATAAAGTAAAATAAGTAGCAAAAAGAAAATAATAGAAAAGAGAAAATAAACTAAAAATCTAAAAGGGAAGTAGAGCAGCAGGCTCTGAAAGCAGTTTCTGATAAGAAGCATCAAAAGCAGTCAGAAGCCAGGAAAAGATCTGATGGTGGTCAGAAGTCAGAAATCTCAACTTCTGATAGGCAAAAGAATGCTCATAAGGGAAAAGACAAGTATGACAAGAAGAAGATCCAATGTTACTGTTGCAAGAAGTTTGGTCACTTTGCTAGAGATTGTTGGTCAAACAAATAAAGGAAGTCAGAAGAAGCAAATATAGCCAGAAGTTCTGATGATGAATCTGTGCTATTGATGGCTTCTGAATCTGATGATACGAATTTGACAGACTGGTGGTATATGGACACTGGCTGCTCAAATCATCTTACTGGAAATAAGAAATGGCTGGTTGATTTTGACTCTGAAAAGAGGACAAAGATCAGATGTGTTGATGACAAATATCTTAACGCTGAAGGTATGGGAAATGTCAGAGTTGTTCTGAACAATGGGAAAACATCATTGATTCAGAAAGTGTGGTATGTACCTGGCATAAAAAGCAATCTGATGAGCGTGGGACAATTAATTGAGAAAGGTTTTTCAGTTACCATGAAGGACAATCTTCTGAAGCTGTATGACTGTAATCAGAAGCTGATCATGGAGTCAGAACATGGAAGGAATAGAACATTCAAGGTGAATGTCAGAACTTCTGACTCTGAATGTCTTAGTGCAACAAGTGTTGTGAAAGAAAGTGAGTTGTGGCACAGAAGATTTGGTCATCTGAATTTCAGAAGCTTAGAATATCTGAATTCGAAGAAGCTGGTACATGGAATTCCTACAATTAAGAAGCCTGAGAAGTCATGCAAAGTGTGCATGGAAGGAAAGCAACCAAGATTGCCATTTGCGTCAGAAGTTGCTCCAAGAGCAAAACATGCCTTGGGAGTAGTACATTCTGATGTGTGTGGTTCATTTCCAGTAGCATCGATTGGAGGGAACAAATACTTCGTGTCATTTGTTGATGAGTTCACAAGAATGACATGGGTATCCCTTATTAAGTTCAAACATGAGGTGTTTGCTGAATTCAAGAAGTTCCGAATGAAGGTTCAGAATCAGAGTGGTCAGACTCTGAAGATTCTCAGAACCGATGGTGGGGGTGAGTATAACTCCAAAGAGTTTCAGAAGTTCTGTGAGGAGAATAGAATTGAGCATGAGGTTACTGCTCCTTACACCCCTCAACACAATGGTCTTGCTGAAATAAGGAATCGTACTTTGCTTGATATGGTGAGAAGCATGCTGAAGGAGAAGAAGCTTCCTCAGAACTTGTGAGGAGAAGCTGTTGCCACCGCAGCATATGTCCTCAACAGATGTCCAACGAAGAAGCTGAAGGAAATAGTTCCTATTCAGAAGTGGACTGGAGAAAAGCAAAGTGTTAGTCATCTGAAGGTTTTTGGTTCTGTGTGTTACAAACATGTTCCAGAAGCTAGAAGACAGAAGTTGGATGATAGAAGCAAAGTAATGTTACTGGTGGGGTACCACAGTACAGGTGCGTACAAGCTGTATTGTCCAGAAACTAATAAAGTTGAGTTCAGCAGAGACGTTATTGTGAAGGAATCAAAAGTTTGGAATTGGGATAAGTCTTAATCTGATTCTGATGTGAGAACTTCTGAAGAAAGGTCAGAAATAAGAGTTTCTGAAACTGATGGTGATTCTGACTCTGAAGGAGACTCAGAAGATGAAGGTGATTCTGATGATCTAGATTCTGATGATGATCCAAATTTTGGTGGTGATTCTGACTCTGGGACTATGCCAGACTCTGAAGATGGTCAAGGTTCTGGAGGAAGTCAACCTTCTGAAGCAAGAGCTTCTGAAGGAGAAACTTCTGAGGACAGAACTTCTGGGGTTCAAGCATCTAAAGAAGATTCTGAACGAGGTCAGAGGCCATAGAGAATCAGAAACATTCCGAGAAGATTCGAAGAGTTTGACATGTTGCAAGACACTGAAGTAGATTCTGAAGGAGAAATTATTCAGTGTGCCATGTTAGTAGACTCTGAACCTGTGAGTACAGAAGAGGCTCTCAAGCAGAAGTTCTGGCTAAAGGCCATGAAAGAAGAACTTGAGGCCATAGAAAGAAACAAGACTTGGAAGCTGACAGAACTTCCAAAGGACAAGAAAGCCATCAGCATCAGATGGGTTTTCAAGAAGAAGCTAAAGCCAGATGGATCAATTGGCAAACATAAAGCGAGGTTAGTAGCAAGAGGATTTCTGCAGAAACATGGGCTGGATTATTCTGAAGTGTTTGCACCTGTAGCGAGACATGAAACAATCAGATTGGTGATTGCAATAGCTGCTAACAGGAATTGGCCTCTGATGCATTTAGATGTGAAATCTGCATTTCTGAACGGTCCATTAGAAGAAGAAGTTTATGTGTCACAACCTCCTGGATTTATGAAAAAGAATCAGGAAGGGATGGTGTACAGATTACATAAAGCTTTGTATGGATTGAAGCAAGCGCCCAGAGCTTGGAATCAGAAGATTGATTCTTTTTTCAAGAAGCAGGGTTTTCAGAAATATGAGATGGAATACGGTGTTTATGTTCAGCATATTTCTGAAGGCAATATGATTCTGGTGTGTTTGTACGTTGATGACATATTGCTGACCGGAAGTTCTGAACAAGAATTAGCTAAGTTCAAGAAGGTGCTGATGAATGAGTTTGAAATGACTGATCTCGGGAAAATGACATACTTTCTAGGGATGGAGTTCAGATATTCTGAGAAAGGTATCATTTTGCATCAGCTGAAGTATGAACGCGAACTTCTGAAGAGATTTAAGCTGCAGAATTGTAAGGCTGCTATCACACCTGCAGATACAAATCAGAAACTAGATTCTGATTCTGATGGTGAGGACGTGGATGCTACAACCTTCAAACAGTTGGTTGGTTCTCTGAGGTATTTGTGTAATACCAGACCTGATATTTGCTATGCAGTTGGAATGGTTAGTAGATTCATGAGTAAACCCAAGTGGTCCCATTACCAAGCTGCTGTCAGGATTCTGAGGTATATCAAGGGAACTCTGAAGTATGGAGTGTTATTTCTTTCTGGAAGAAAGACTGAATCAAAACTTCTGAGTTATTCAGATTCTGATTGGTGTGGAGACAGAGTTGATAGAAGAAGTACTTCTGGATACTTGTTCAAGTTTCTGGGAGGTCCTATTTCTTGGAGTTCTAAGAAGCAACCTGTTGTTGCGTTGTCAACCTGTGAAGCTGTATATATTGCAGGTGCTGTTATTGCATGCCAAGCTGTGTGGATTCTGAACTTGCTGGAGGATCTGAAGATCAAAGTTGACAAACCTCTGAAGCTGATGATTGATAACAATTCTGCAATCAATCTTTCCAGAAACCCAGTGTTGCATGGGAGAAGCAAGCATATTAAGACCAAGTACCATTTTCTGAGGAATCAGGTTCAGAATGGAGTGTTAGAAGTTATGCACTGTAGCACCCAGAAGCAGTTGGCAGATGTTCTGACGAAGGCTATCAAAACTGATCAATTCCTTCGCTTAAGGGATGGAATTGAAGTTGTTAGTTTTGAGGAAATATAAATTAAGGTATGGTATTAGAAATAATTTATATTTTAATTATTTATATTCACAAACTTGGTGACCAAGTTTGTTAGAGGGTATTTTAGTATTTTATTGTTGCTTTTGTAGCCCTAGTTTTTAGCTTATAAATAGGGTAGTGTAGATGTCATTCCAATCATTGTATCTTTATCCTTTGTAGCCGTCATTCTCAATATAATATATTCTCTTCTTTTCATCATTATTTCACCTTGTACACCAACAATTGGTATCTAGAGCTCCGGTTCGGATTCACGGGGAAACACGGGAAACACAAGTGAAACGTGAGGTTTTTTGTGTGATTGAATTTTGGTTCTTGATTTGTGTTGAATCTTGAACAAAATTCTGATCAGAATCATAATTTCTGATTCTGTGGGTTGGGAAACACTGTGTGTGGTAAGTTCTGAGTGTACTGTACAAGGTTGAAGATGATGAACGGCAAGGGCGGCATGAACACCAAGCTTCCAGTATTTGATGGCAAAAAATGGAATCGTTGGATGATTCAGATGCGTGTATTGTTCGGTGCTCAAGATGTTATGGATCTTGTCACTGAAGGTTATATTCCGGTAGCAGCAGATGCGACGGAGGAACAGAAAAACGCACAGAAGGATACAAGGAAGAAAGATCAGAAAGCATTGTTCTACATCCATCAGTGTGTGGAAGCGAATGTGTTTGAGAAGATTACAGATTCAACGACGGCAAAGGCGGCGTGGGACACACTGGTCAGATGTTACAGTGGTGACGCATTAGTGAAGAAGGTGAAGCTTCAGTCTCTACGTAAGCAGTATGAGAATCTCAACATGAAGAACAATGAGAAAGTTTCTGAGTACATCTCCAGAGTGATTCTGATCACTAATGAGATGAAGGCGTGTGGAGAAACTCTTTCTGAACAAGTAATCATTGAGAAGGTATTGAGATCCCTTACTCCTCAGTTTGATTACATTGTGGTAGCAATAGAACATTCTAAAGATCTGAGCACCATGAGAATTGAAGAGCTGCAAAGTAGAGTCTAGAAGCGCAAGATTTGCGTCTGACTGAGAGAACTTCTGAAAGGGAAGTAGAGCAGCAGGCTCTGAAAGCAGTTTCTGATAAGAAGCATCAAAAGCAGTCAGAAGCCAGGAAAAGATCTGATGGTGGTCAGAAGTCAGAAATCTCAACTTCTGATAGGCAAAAGAATGCTCATAAGGGAAAAGACAAGTATGACAAGAAGAAGATCCAATGCTACTGTTGCAAGAAGTTTGGTCACTTTGCTAGAGATTGTTGGTCAAACAAATAAAGGAAGTCAGAAGAAGCAAATATAGCCAGAAGTTCTGATGATGAATCTGTGCTATTGATGGCTTCTGAATCTGATGATACGAATTTGACAGACTGGTGGTATATGGACACTGGCTACTCAAATCATCTTACTGGAAATAAGAAATGGCTGGTTGATTTTGACTCTGAAAAGAGGACAAAGATCAGATGTGTTGATGACAAATATCTTAACGCTGAAGGTATGGGAAATGTCAGAGTTGTTCTGAACAATGGGAAAACATCATTGATTCAGAAAGTGTGGTATGTACCTGGCATAAAAAGCAATCTGATGAGCGTGGGGCAATTAATTGAGAAAGGTTTTTCAGTTACCATGAAGGACAATCTTCTGAAGCTGTATGACTGTAATCAGAAGCTGATCATGGAGTCAGAACATGGAAGGAATAGAACATTCAAGGTGAATGTCAGAACTTCTGACTCTGAATGTCTTAGTGCAACAAGTGTTGTGAAAGAAAGTGAGTTGTGGCACAGAAGATTTGGTCATCTGAATTTCAGAAGCTTAGAATATCTGAATTCGAAGAAGCTGGTACATGGAATTCCTACAATTAAGAAGCCTGAGAAGTCATGCAAAGTGTGCATGGAAGGAAAGCAACCAAGATTGCCATTTGCGTCAGAAGTTGCTCCAAGAGCAAAACATGCCTTGGGAGTAGTACATTCTGATGTGTGTGGTCCATTTCCAGTAGCATCGATTGGAGGGAACAAATACTTCGTGTCATTTGTTGATGAGTTCACAAGAATGACATGGGTATCCCTTATTAAGTTCAAACATGAGGTGTTTGCTGAATTCAAGAAGTTCCGAATGAAGGTTCAGAATCAGAGTGGTCAGACTCTGAAGATTCTCAGAACCGATGGTGGGGGTGAGTATAACTCCAAAGAGTTTCAGAAGTTCTGTGAGGAGAATAGAATTGAGCATGAGGTTACTGCTCCTTACACCCCTCAACACAATGGTCTTGCTGAAATAAGGAATCGTACTTTGCTTGATATGGTGAGAAGCATGCTGAAGGAGAAGAAGCTTCCTCAGAACTTGTGAGGAGAAGCTGTTGCCACCGCAGCATATGTCCTCAACAGATGTCCAACGAAGAAGCTGAAGGAAATAGTTCCTATTCAGAAGTGGACTGGAGAAAAGCAAAGTGTTAGTCATCTGAAGGTTTTTGGTTCTGTGTGTTACAAACATGTTCCAGAAGCTAGAAGACAGAAGTTGGATGATAGAAGCAAAGTAATGTTACTGGTGGGGTACCACAGTACAGGTGCGTACAAGCTGTATTGTCCAGAAACTAATAAAGTTGAGTTCAGCAGAGACGTTATTGTGAAGGAATCAAAAGTTTGGAATTGGGATAAGTCTCAATCTGATTCTGATGTGAGAACTTCTGAAGAAAGGTCAGAAATAAGAGTTTCTGAAACTGATGGTGATTCTGACTCTGAAGGAGACTCAGAAGATGAAGGTGATTCTGATGATCTAGATTCTGATGATGATCCAGATTTTGGTGGTGATTCTGACTCTGGGACTATGCCAGACTCTGAAGATGGTCAAGGTTCTGGAGGAAGTCAACCTTCTGAAGCAAGAGCTTCTGAAGGAGAAACTTCTGAGGACAGAACTTCTGGGGTTCAAGCATCTAAAGAAGATTCTGAACGAGGTCAGAGGCCATAGAGAATCAGAAACATTCCGAGAAGATTCGAAGAGTTTGACATGTTGCAAGACACTGAAGTAGATTCTGAAGGAGAAATGATTCAGTGTGCCATGTTAGTAGACTCTGAACCTGTGAGTACAGAAGAGGCTCTCAAGCAGAAGTTCTGGCTAAAGGCCATGAAAGAAGAACTTGAGGCCATAGAAAGAAACAAGACTTGGAAGCTGACAGAACTTCCAAAGGACAAGAAAGCCATCAGCGTCAGATGGGTTTTCAAGAAGAAGCTAAAGCCAGATGGATCAATTGGCAAACATAAAGCGAGGTTAGTAGCAAGAGGATTTCTGCAGAAACATGGGCTGGATTATTCTGAAGTGTTTGCACCTGTAGCGAGACATGAAACAATCAGATTGGTGATTGCAATAGCTGCTAACAGGAATTGGCCTCTGATGCATTTAGATGTGAAATCTGCATTTCTGAACGGTCCATTAGAAGAAGAAGTTTATGTGTCACAACCTCCTGGATTTATGAAAAAGAATCAGGAAGGGATGGTGTACAGATTACATAAAGCTTTGTATGGATTGAAGCAAGCGCCCAGAGCTTGGAATCAGAAGATTGATTCTTTTTTCAAGAAGCAGGGTTTTCAGAAATATGAGATGGAATACGGTGTTTATGTTCAGCATATTTCTGAAGGCAATATGATTCTGGTGTGTTTGTACGTTGATGACATATTGCTGACCGGAAGTTCTGAACAAGAATTAGCTAAGTTCAAGAAGGTGCTGATGAATGAGTTTGAAATGACTGATCTCGGGAAAATGACATACTTTCTAGGGATGGAGTTCAGATATTCTGAGAAAGGTATCATTTTGCATCAGCTGAAGTATGAACGCGAACTTCTGAAGAGATTTAAGCTGCAGAATTGTAAGGCTGCTATCACACCTGCAGATACAAATCAGAAACTAGATTCTGATTCTGATGGTGAGGACGTGGATGCTACAACCTTCAAACAGTTGGTTGGTTCTCTGAGGTATTTGTGTAATACCAGACCTGATATTTGCTATGCAGTTGGAATGGTTAGTAGATTCATGAGTAAACCCAAGTGGTCCCATTACCAAGCTGCTGTCAGGATTCTGAGGTATATCAAGGGAACTCTGAAGTATGGAGTGTTATTTCTTTCTGGAAGAAAGACTGAATCAAAACTTCTGAGTTATTCAGATTCTGATTGGTGTGGAGACAGAGTTGATAGAAGAAGTACTTCTGGATACTTGTTCAAGTTTCTGGGAGGTCCTATTTCTTGGAGTTCTAAGAAGCAACCTGTTGTTGCGTTGTCAACCTGTGAAGCTGTATATATTGCAGGTGCTGTTATTGCATGCCAAGCTGTGTGGATTCTGAACTTGCTGGAGGATCTGAAGATCAAAGTTGACAAACCTCTGAAGCTGATGATTGATAACAATTCTGCAATCAATCTTTCCAGAAACCCAGTGTTGCATGGGAGAAGCAAGCATATTAAGACCAAGTACCATTTTCTGAGGAATCAGGTTCAGAATGGAGTGTTAGAAGTTATGCACTGTAGCACCCAGAAGCAGTTGGCAGATGTTCTGACGAAGGCTATCAAAACTGATCAATTCCTTCGCTTAAGGGATGGAATTGAAGTTGTTAGTTTTGAGGAAATATAAATTAAGGTATGGTATTAGAAATAATTTATATTTTAATTATTTATATTCACAAACTTGGTGACCAAGTTTGTTAGAGGGTATTTTAGTATTTTATTGTTGCTTTTGTAGCCCTAGTTTTTAGCTTATAAATAGGGTAGTGTAGATGTCATTCCAATCATTGTATCTTTATCCTTTGTAGCCGTCATTCTCAATATAATATATTCTCTTCTTTTCATCATTATTTCACCTTGTACACCAACAATTGGTATCTAGAGCTCCGGTTCGGATTCACGGGGAAACACGGGAAACACAAGTGAAACGTGAGGTTTTTTGTGTGATTGAATTTTGGTTCTTGATTTGTGTTGAATCTTGAACAAAATTCTGATCAGAATCATAATTTCTGATTCTGTGGGTTGGGAAACACTGTGTGTGGTAAGTTCTGAGTGTACTGTACAAGGTTGAAGATGATGAACGGCAAGGGCGGCATGAACACCAAGCTTCCAGTATTTGATGGCAAAAAATGGAATCGTTGGATGATTCAGATGCGTGTATTGTTCGGTGCTCAAGATGTTATGGATCTTGTCACTGAAGGTTATATTCCGGTAGCAGCAGATGCGACGGAGGAACAGAAAAACGCACAGAAGGATACAAGGAAGAAAGATCAGAAAGCATTGTTCTACATCCATCAGTGTGTGGAAGCGAATGTGTTTGAGAAGATTACAGATTCAACGACGGCAAAGGCGGCGTGGGACACACTGGTCAGATGTTACAGTGGTGACGCATTAGTGAAGAAGGTGAAGCTTCAGTCTCTACGTAAGCAGTATGAGAATCTCAACATGAAGAACAATGAGAAAGTTTCTGAGTACATCTCCAGAGTGATTCTGATCACTAATGAGATGAAGGCGTGTGGAGAAACTCTTTCTGAACAAGTAATCATTGAGAAGGTATTGAGATCCCTTACTCCTCAGTTTGATTACATTGTGGTAGCAATAGAACATTCTAAAGATCTGAGCACCATGAGAATTGAAGAGCTGCAAAGTAGAGTCTAGAAGCGCAAGATTTGCGTCTGACTGAGAGAACTTCTGAAAGGGAAGTAGAGCAGCAGGCTCTGAAAGCAGTTTCTGATAAGAAGCATCAAAAGCAGTCAGAAGCCAGGAAAAGATCTGATGGTGGTCAGAAGTCAGAAATCTCAACTTCTGATAGGCAAAAGAATGCTCATAAGGGAAAAGACAAGTATGACAAGAAGAAGATCCAATGTTACTGTTGCAAGAAGTTTGGTCACTTTGCTAGAGATTGTTGGTCAAACAAATAAAGGAAGTCAGAAGAAGCAAATATAGCCAGAAGTTCTGATGATGAATCTGTGCTATTGATGGCTTCTGAATCTGATGATACGAATTTGACAGACTGGTGGTATATGGACACTGGCTACTCAAATCATCTTACTGGAAATAAGAAATGGCTGGTTGATTTTGACTCTGAAAAGAGGACAAAGATCAGATGTGTTGATGACAAATATCTTAACGCTGAAGGTATGGGAAATGTCAGAGTTGTTCTGAACAATGGGAAAACATCATTGATTCAGAAAGTGTGGTATGTACCTGGCATAAAAAGCAATCTGATGAGCGTGGGGCAATTAATTGAGAAAGGTTTTTCAGTTACCATGAAGGACAATCTTCTGAAGCTGTATGACTGTAATCAGAAGCTGATCATGGAGTCAGAACATGGAAGGAATAGAACATTCAAGGTGAATGTCAGAACTTCTGACTCTGAATGTCTTAGTGCAACAAGTGTTGTGAAAGAAAGTGAGTTGTGGCACAGAAGATTTGGTCATCTGAATTTCAGAAGCTTAGAATATCTGAATTCGAAGAAGCTGGTACATGGAATTCCTACAATTAAGAAGCCTGAGAAGTCATGCAAAGTGTGCATGGAAGGAAAGCAACCAAGATTGCCATTTGCGTCAGAAGTTGCTCCAAGAGCAAAACATGCCTTGGGAGTAGTACATTCTGATGTGTGTGGTCCATTTCCAGTAGCATCGATTGGAGGGAACAAATACTTCGTGTCATTTGTTGATGAGTTCACAAGAATGACATGGGTATCCCTTATTAAGTTCAAACATGAGGTGTTTGCTGAATTCAAGAAGTTCCGAATGAAGGTTCAGAATCAGAGTGGTCAGACTCTGAAGATTCTCAGAACCGATGGTGGGGGTGAGTATAACTCCAAAGAGTTTCAGAAGTTCTGTGAGGAGAATAGAATTGAGCATGAGGTTACTGCTCCTTACACCCCTCAACACAATGGTCTTGCTGAAATAAGGAATCGTACTTTGCTTGATATGGTGAGAAGCATGCTGAAGGAGAAGAAGCTTCCTCAGAACTTGTGAGGAGAAGCTGTTGCCACCGCAGCATATGTCCTCAACAGATGTCCAACGAAGAAGCTGAAGGAAATAGTTCCTATTCAGAAGTGGACTGGAGAAAAGCAAAGTGTTAGTCATCTGAAGGTTTTTGGTTCTGTGTGTTACAAACATGTTCCAGAAGCTAGAAGACAGAAGTTGGATGATAGAAGCAAAGTAATGTTACTGGTGGGGTACCACAGTACAGGTGCGTACAAGCTGTATTCAGAGTGGAGGTTTAGAGTGGTGAAGGGAGTTTGTTGCGTCTTGTTGTATCAGTGGAGAGAGGGTGAGTGTGTTCAGTATGTAATGGAAGGAAGCATGCTTGGTGAAATAAGGTGGTGCTCGATGAAGGTCAGTTATAGTTCGGCAAGTGAGCTTGTTCCTTATCCTTTTATATTTTTTTCTTCATGGCGTGGTTATGCTGCTGGTATTATGTGGTATGGTGTTATCATTTTGGAAGGAGGTGTATAGGTGATGAAAAGATGATGATGGTGGTATGGAAGTGCGGTTAATGATGAAGAAGGAAGTTATGAGATGCTGGCTGGTTAATGTTGCTGTTAGTTGAAAAACAAAAAAAAAAGAAATGGTGGATAGAGTTGTAGAAGAAGAGATGGAGTTCGAAGGTAGTATGAAAAAACCTGAGGTTGAGGGTTTGATCTGGGTGAGAGAGACGATGAGAAAATGAAGCTGACCTCCACCAAAAAATGTTTGTTTTTCTTCTTATCTGAGAGTAAGTCTCATTTGTGTGTGCTAGGATGTGTATGTCTGTGTTATTTTGTAGTGTGTGAAATGAACTATTTGATATATGTAGTTTTGTGGAAAGTAGAAGATGATAGGTGAAGGTTTTAGTAATGGTGTTGTTGATGAGTTAAGAGGAGGTAATGGTTTGTGGTTGCAGCAAGGTGATGTTTCGGTTGGGGTGTGGGTCCGTGAAAGTTTTTTAAGCATGAAAACGTGATGTCCCCCCTCTCCTTTGGTTCCCCAGGCGAAGCAATATATCAAGCTTGCTTTCAAAAATGAGGCAAAAAAACAAAATAGCTTTTTAAAACTTAGTAACTAAGTGTTACTAAAAAAGACAAAAAAAAAACAAATTATATTATTTTAAACAGAAAAAAAAATTAAGAAATTAAGAAATAAGATTAACTATTTAAAAAAGCCTAAATTAAAATCTGATTAAATTAAAATGATTATTGACTAAAAATAAAAATAAAACCGGTTAAAAACGAGTAAACAATCTCAGAAAAACTAAGTGTTATCAAAATGAATGCATCAAAATGATCAGCGCGAAATAAACTACTCGAAAAAATACAGCGTTTGGTCAAATTTCGAAATAAATTTTCCCCGGTTAAAAGGCTCAGACTGATCAAAATGCAACCGAAAAGCAGTCAAAAATTTAAAAACGAGCACGCTGGGTTAAGCTACGCGGAACATAGATGAATATAACTACGTCTGCAAGCTCGATTTTGAAACTTTTCGTCCACTGAATTTATGCATAGTTGATATTCAGTTTGACCGATTCGGCTGTAAATCCAACAGTTTATTCTGGCTGATAATTTGGGCATTATGCATGATGAAAGACATGATAGGCTATGCAGATGATGGAAAGAGAGTCAGGATTTTAAGGATAAAAATTAGGGTATGACAGATGCCCATATTTAAGTTTCTTCTATCCGGAGATATGAAGATTGAAATTTTCATCTCGACGAGATTGGAGAGACTTAAATATGACATGCACAATTTTTGGCCCCAAGATACCGCAAAGATTCTTATGATATGATATGAATGCAAGACTCTGAGTTCTGTGGGGAATGATACCACATGAGACAAACTACTGCTGGAAAAAACCAAGCAGAGAAGAAAGGGAACACCACAGGGGAATAAGTAACAGATCTCAAAGAGACACATCTGAGGAATACAAAATATTATGGAAATCCGTGAATGTGACAAAGAGTATCCAGTAATACTTGGAAAGAGAGGGACAAACCCTGAACATAGATACAGACATTCGGGAAGGCATCAGATGTAGAAAGTACCACACTCTGGAAAACATATCAGAAACAACTAGAAAACATTAGATGTGGAATGAGACCAAATCTGAGGATACAACATAGATTTTCAAGAAAGCACTTAACTTTACTGTGGAATACTCAGGAACATCCAGAAAGTAAAAGCAACTTTACTGGGGAAAGGGTTACAGTCATCAGAGGTTTTTTCAAAAATGCATTGAATATACCTTGGAAAAGAACAATATCAACCATCAAAGATATTCAGGAGAACATTGAATAAAACGTTGGAACATAAGCAGACTTAGAGATAATCAGGAAAACATCGGGGACAATTAGGAAAACATCAGAGATATTCAGGAAAATAATGAATGAACTCTGGAACATACGCAAACATCAGAGATATTCAAGAAAACATCTAAGACATTCAGGAAAACATTGAACGAACTCCGGA
The DNA here is from genome assembly GCA_022829125.1 of Lathyrus tuberosus. NCBI lineage: Eukaryota > Viridiplantae > Streptophyta > Magnoliopsida > Fabales > Fabaceae > Lathyrus > Lathyrus tuberosus. The sequence continues at coordinate 6,784,342 of JALAZF010000239.1, read as the reverse complement.
ACACAAACAAACATCAGAGATATTCAAGCAAACATCGGAGACATTCAAGAACACATTGAATAAACTCCGGAACATATCCAGAAAAAAGCATTGGATGAAGAAGGGAAATAAACTTAAAGACATTCAACAGCTATCAACCATAGCCAGATATAAATTAAAAATATCCAAAATATCATTAGATGAAAACAAAGATTCTGAAGCTACGTCCGAAACATTCAGAAAAACTTTAAATGTATGGGAAAAAGGTTTGAAGACATATCTGGAAGAACATCAAATAAGCAAAGTCATATCCGAAAGAACGTCAGATGGACACGAAGGGGTTCTGGAAATATGTCAGGAGAAAAGATTCAATCTGGAAATTCGTCAGGGAGACGAAATAGGTATTCTAAAATTTCAACGGAGAGTGAAAAATAGATTCTGGAAGTGCATCAGATAGAGATAAATAACATCTGGAAATTCATTAGAAGGGTAAAAGAAACAAAACTATGGAAATACATCAGAATCACGAAGGAAATATCTGGAAATACATCAGATAGGTTCTAGAAATGCATCAGAACAAAAGACTAAATATGGGAATTCATCAGAGAGATAAAGGAATAATCCAGAAATTCATCGGAGAGTGAAAAATGAATTTTGGAAGTGCATCAGAATTCCAAAGGAATATCTGGAAACACATCAGATAACACAAAGAGAGAGTTCTGGAAATACGTCAGAACAAAATACTCAATCTGGGAATACGTTTAGAGATACAAACACATAATCTGGAAATTCATCAGAGACTGAAACACGAATTCTAGAAATGCATCAGAATTCAAAGGGAATATCTAGAAATACATCAGATAGCACCAAAAGAGAGTTCTGGAAATATGTCAGAACATATAAGACATGTCTGGAATAAACAATCGGATAGGGAAAGTCAAATCTGGTGGAACATCAGATAAGACACAAAAGTATTTGTTTGGTAGGTGTCAAGTAAGTTGGACTTTGACCACAAGGAAAGACGTTGATAGCAACACAACCTCTGATGAATGAAAATAAGGATGAAACACTCTTGCTATGTATGGTATATGAATTTTGCTATGATCTATGATCAAATGCAGATAGTGATGACATGGCTCGACTCTTTTGGGGAGAGGACAATATTGGAAGACTGATTCCTCAACACGAAGATCACTGCCATTCTTCTTGGGGACTAAAGATACTGCAGCTGAACACATCTCTGCCACACTGGTAAATTGTATCAAGTTGATGATCCTTGGAGGAAGGATGGATAGTTGCTTGGGGATTCTTCAAGTAAGTTACCCCCAGATTAGCTGGTTGTTGTAGATGAACTAATCATAGCTTCAACTTGATTAATTCTAGAAATGACTGCTTTACTGTGCGCTTGGAAGGCTTGACCCAGTATGAGTCTTGAAAATCTTCTAGATAAACCGATTCTGAGAAGGGCTTACACTGAACAAAAAATCTTGAACTGATTCTCAACAGGATTTAGAAGGAACTTTCCTCTGATAGGATCACTGGTCAAGTTTCTCAATTTTTTGAAAATTCCTTGAGAGGAAAGTCAGTTTGCAAACAAAAGTGTTCATTCAAACATGGTAAAATTAATGTAAAAATTCATGCAACTTTTGAAATCAAAATCATTTTTGGAATGATGCAAAGCATATGAGTCACTGGTCAAAACACGGTGGTTCAAGATATTCAAAGTGGAAAGTAAAACAAAGGCGTGGTACCAAAACAAATGATTCGCAAAAATATTTTTGGAGTCAGTTTACGCAACCTTGCTGTAGTATGCTTTCAAAATAACCTTGATTCAGTTAGGTCTTTTGAGGGTTGTAACGTGGTCTAGTTCACGGTTTATGAAACAAATGATAAAGGCTCAAAGTTTATTTATACCCACCCAATCTTCGTGATGATCTTCAGTCCTACACTCAGTTAACTTAGACTATGCACTCAGGTTCCCAGAGGTGGGAATTGTACTGATGATAGTAATGACGATGGTTCAGAAGTCAAGGGACCCTTGAGATGGCAGTCACTGCTTCCTTACAACATTTGGTTATTTTTTCCATTGAGGATTTTCATGGTGAGGATTTAAATATCTCTTCTTTTTGTTATCCCTAACTTTTTCCTGAATTGCTTCTTTTGAAGCTTACAGTCAGCGGGATGCCCTAGTTTTTTTTGCCTAAATCTCCTTCATAGGTTTTGACTTAGCGGGCCTTTTCTTTTGATTTTTATTTTTTGAGAAAGAAAGTGACTGCTTGGCTCAATGATTACGGTGAACCAACATTGGCTTTCGAATTGAATGAAATCTTTGACACTTGCTTGTTGTGTGCGAAGGAAAACTCGTGAATGCAACCTTTATTGAAAGGTGTCTTGCATGAAGCTCTTGTATTTGAACGCACAACCAAGTTAACTGAGAACTACCCATCCCTAGGTTAAGATTGCGGGTTTTTGTACAGAAAGAAATCCAACTTCAAGGCTCGAAGGGGTTGACTAGGGACTAACTTCCTTATTTCTCCAGTGTTTGGGAAATTGAAACAATGCCTTACATCGTAAGTAAAGTTTTGATTTGAAAGCATACCAACAATAATTATGGGTATTTCGTTTTTATCATCCTCCCTCTAATCTTTGCATAATCAAAATAATGTGAACAAGAGATATATATTTTTGAAAGAGAAAGCATAAAGATATAAATAACAGACATAAATGAATTAAATCAAAATATTGCAATGCTAATTTCATTCAACTCTTGTGTGGACCAGTCCATACGGAGCTTTGCTCTGGCTTGAAACGGGGCCCCCGCTAGTGGACGGTGGGTATTGGTCCCTCTTGAATTAGTCGGTCGCAAGGCCGGATACCAAGATTTCCAAAAAAAAAACATGAAAGTACAAACAGAATGTGAAAGCAAACAATTAGTACAATTAAAGGAAAATGCAAACAGAAAGAAACATGGCCTAGTGACTAATTGTTGCGGTGAGAATTGGATACCATAGTTATTAATGAACTAGGATCACATTTCTTTAAATGTTCACCACCGTCTTTGATTTATCCAAAGGAAAGGTTCAAAAGCGAAAAAACCTAAAGATCTAAGGTTCGGGGGTTGGTTACGCCTAGGGAAGGTATTAGCATCCTAAACGTCCGTAGTACTCTACGGGAACCTCTCGTTAGTACTTATGTTATCTCTTACTCGCTTGCTAAGGGTGCTATGCTAAAGGTTGAACCCTAGGGGTTAGTATCTAAGTATACTCGATAAGGTATCGCACCTTACGCCTACGTATCCTCGGGAGTAGAATCAGAGTATGCGTAGTTCTGAAAAGAGGAACTTCTTGACGGGGTCAAGGTTCCAAGGGGAAGTAATGTCTTGGGCAAGACCTTACATAGAGTGCGGCGACTCTAAAGTTGTATGTTGGTTTAAGAGGGGTAGGATTGTAAATGTTCGCGGCGGAGCATTTACTTGGAGTGCGGCGACTCCGATCCTAAGGCTAAGATTCTAAGTGTCTACGGCGAGACGTGGAGTGCGGCGACTCCGAATCCTAAGGCCAAGGGTTCTAAAGTGTTAGTCCTATGATGGTTTAGTCAATATTAAAGTGAACCTTCCTTTGGAATGTCGAGGGGACAAACTTAGATTATTAGTGCGCACTAGCAAAGTGGGCTAGTTAAAGTGTATAGTGACCCAAAAGGTTGAATGCGAGGCCCAAAGGCACTCGACTTACATAGGTATAAAAGTGGCTCGACGTTGGATCGAGAGTTTTTTAGTTTTTGAAAAGGCTTTGACATATAAGGCATACATGAATGAAAGAGATAGTAAACATAAGTATCAATCATGAGATAACTCACAGCATGCGATTCACTCACGTTGGGGATCTAAAGAGTTTGATTTTAAGGGAAGCTAATAAAAGGTTTTATTTTTTTACTTTCAAGAAAAGTTGGTTATTATCTAAAAAAAGAGTCTTAGGAGTGTATTATTTTGTTTCAAAATTATTAGGGGTTTAACATCATAATTGAGGAAGAGCTTTAGTTTCAAATGACAAGTTTTAATTATCTTAAAAAGAAAAAAACATTACCTTAAAGATTATTTCAAAAGGTTTGATTAGAAACGAACTTAATTCTGATTTAAAAAGGGGTATCAAGAATTTTATTAAAAAAAGTTTTGGTATTTAAATAGAATAGTTATCTTTTATTATTTGAGGTTATATTTTAATATATAAAAGGCTATATTCTTGTTACTTATTATTTTTATTCTTATATATATATTGAAAAAAACTATTAAGTAATTTGATGAAGAGGTGATTAAATAAATTAGAAAATTAGTATTATTATTTGTGTTAATAATTAAAAAGGACTTAAGCTATAAAAAAAATTGGGATTATCCTTAAATTGAAAAGAGTCATTTTAGTATTAAAATCTTTTAACATGTTATTAAGAATTTTTATTATTTAAAAAAAAAGGGGGTTTGATTAGAAAATACAATAAAAAGAAAAAAAAAGGCGGAGGGAGCTCATTGATCCCATTTCTCTCTTCTCTCTCTCGACGCTCCTCTCTTTCTCTCCGACGGAACTTTAGGGTTTGCGAAACCCTCGCGGCGGCGGCGACCTCTCGTCCTTTCCCTCTCCGATTAGAAATATAAACAACACAATAACCCCCACCCCCATCATCCCCGCCCCAATTTCACTATGTTATTGTCGATTACAGATTACAAGGAGTTGTAAAAGAAAAAAAGACGGCGAGAAAAAAAAAGGGAAGCGGGATGATACGGTGCTGCCAAATCTTCAAAATTCCTTCTCACAGATAAGTCAAAGAATCTTCTTCTCTTTTTGCTTCGTTGTTGCAAGTGTTGACGTTTTTCTGTTTATATCTTGATGCCCTGTTATGTTTGTATTCACCGTCAATATGTGATGTGTTGTTGCTATCGCGTCCCTTCAATCTGATGTGTGTGGGTATGGTGATTGTTTCTGAACTAGTGTGAATATGATTCTGTGGTGTTTGTTGTTCTGGACGTAGTGGTAGCTCTGTGTATTTTGTAGGGTTTATGATTTGTGGCTTTCTCTGCAATTCTGAATATGTAGGTGTTTATAAATTTCTGTGAATGGTTTTGATGAGGAATTTTCGGATATGGTTTGATGTGTAAGGTTTTGGAATGGTTGGTACGAACTTATGAATGGTTTGTGATGAAATGGTTTTTCTCGTTCCCCCCCTCAAGTGCGTGTGAAGGTTGTTATATATAGGTCAAAAATATGAGCATAGGAATCTTCTTCTTGAATGCTCTTGAATTCTTTATTTGAGCATGTCTTGTTAGTTTAGGAATACGAATTACTGTTGCTGAAACCTGTTTGGTTGATTAGGAAAGATTTTGAAAAAGTGCCTGAGACATATTATTTCGTATTTGGAAGGTTTTTGAAAAATGTCTGGTGCACTTTTGGGAAGTTTTCAAACTGTTAGTTAATGTGCTGATTTGTATTGAAGTAGAATTGATGATGATGATTGAATGATGATAACTGGCTTCCTTTCTCGCTCAGATATGTCTAACCTTGTTCTGATTCCCCTTGCTCAATTCAATTTGATAGCTGACCGATATTTTGAATATGCTTGTAATTGTCATGGGATCATTTAATGATGTTTAAATCTGTTCTTTCTATGTGGTTCTAGCAAACAATGCTTTCATCTGAAGTTTTCAAGATGTTGTATCTTGGCTATAGTCTTCATGTAGTGTTGCTGTCCCTTGAATTTCACGGTTTCGTTTGGATTTCAAATGTTAGTTGGTTGTTTCAAACATTGTGTTGATCTCATTCTTGTTTTTTTTGGACAGATGGTTTCCAGCGCAATATCGATACGACTTTCGCACGCAAAGCAGGTTGTAATGGTCGGATATAGGTTCAAGACCTTTACTTGTAAAGTCTGATGATAATGTTTTGTAATTCTTGGATCAAAAATATACTATTGTGGATTGATTTGTGGTTAGCGGTATTTCACAAATTTCGCTAACTTTCACGGTTTGTCTATTTTGAGCAGGTGGTTGTATAATGTTGTTTCAGCTCCAAGCTTTTATGAGAAGAGACATTCTAAGAATTAAATGGTTCACCAAACTTCAATATGTACGTAAAGTCATAGATCTTATTTTTGTATGATCCTTGTGTTGAGAATATATTTACAACAGCCTAATTTGTACCATGCGTGTAGCTATAGGGTAGCATAGGTTCAACCACGCTCTCTCAAAATGGATTCGCTGTTCATCATCCACCACTTCAATGTTGATATTTTGGACAGAATACGCTTGAGAATGATGCTTTATGTTGTAGTGTTAGAACGATTTCTTGTTCTTACAACTTGAATTTTTATGTAAAGAATGTTCGCACTTTGGATTACGGTTTTGAATCAATCATGATAACATTCTTGTAAATAACTCTTTAGTTTTGTGTGGAACATCTGCTTCTTCTAGAATTGTATAATGACACTGCACTTTGTATTTGGAAAATCAATATAGAACTGGGTCCAAGATGTAAGTTTGTATGTTTTCTGAATAAATCTTCCCAAAAGACAAATGGTTGAGTGGTCTCGGGGAATTTGGGTTTCCTAGAAGCAATCTTGAAACTAAAATTAAGAACTAAAAGGGTCCATATTTACCCCAAACTTAATTTGTCTAAACAAGACTTAATAACTTAAAATGGGACCAACAATTTGTGAATTTAATCTAAAATCAAAGGCCTTGAACCAAACTGAAACTTCGATGGAAAAAGTCTTGTAAACAACTCTTGGATTTAAATATGGAATTCAACGTTAACTTGAGTTTTGTAAACAACAAGTTATGTGTTTCCAAGAGTCTTGCAAAGTACGAGAAATAGGCCTTTAAATAATGGCTTGATGGACTAACATCTTTTAAACAAACTTAGCTATAGCATTCCCTTTCTTCATTGACGATGGTAACAAACAAGAACTTAATAATCTGTAATAATTCTCAGTCTTCTACCAATGGTCAAAACGTCTTGAACATTTTAACTCCAGTTGATCTTCAAACTTGCTTGAAGAATACTTGACAACTTCAAGGATATAAATATTCTTCTTGAAACAGAGGGTGTGAGCCAAAAGTGAATTTGAATTCGATCTTGTAACTTGCGACAACAAAGAATTTGGCTTTGCACTTGGAAATTAACTTTCTACTGCCTCCTAACTTGACCTTATATGGCTTAAGAATATAGCATCACAGAACAAACACATCCATCAGATCTTGAGAAGCTGACAGAGGGGGGGGAAACATCTTGTAACCCGACATGCTACACAACCAGCGACCAATCTTTAGGGGTCATTTCCAATATCAGTGGGTATAAAGGCCAAGGTTTGTTTGTGAGGAAAATTCTGAGGAAATCTGTGGGCAGGGAGGCTTTGTAGTGGCTTAGGGACCAGAGGATAGAGGCACACAAATCTCCTAGGAATCCACACACACTTGCAAGAACAGAGAACTCCACAAACACCCACACAACACAGCCTTCAAGACCTTGGGCCTTCTGCAGCAGTACCTGTACTTATAAAATGAAACAAACAAGCGAAAATCTAGATAAAGAGGTTAGTTATGCACGAATGATCGACCTAGTATGATATGCAGGCAAATCAATGAATCTAAGGGAAAAATTTGGGGTACAACAGTTGCCCCTATTTAAATATCTTCACTGGATGACAGGGCGATGAAGATCGTCATTAGGTCATGGTGAGAGATATTTAAATATAGATAACCGAAAATTTTGCCCTTAGATGCAATGATCATGCAATGCTATGGACAAAACTAGACCTAATGCCGACATGCCATGAACTCTAGCATGATGAAAATGATGGAATGATAAAATGCAAGAGACAGACGAAAACGAAAGCGAACACAGGGCGGAAGACGACTCCAAGAGTAACGAACTCACTGAGGACGATCAGACGCACTGGGGAAAAGAAAACGACACTGGGGAAAAGAAAACGATGACCCAGCAGGTTCAAGGGTGGCCAGTTGATATCTAAGATACAAAACGATACGATAGGATCCACGCGGAAGTAGGATCATGCAAACAAAAAACAAACTAAAACCTGGAAATTCCTTCAATGAAGAGATCGAACGGGATCTTCAGGAACCGCCAAGGAAAAGAACAGGGTTAAAAAAAAATCTCCTGTATGCCAAGTAAATGGACTCGTAGGGAAAATGCCCTGTGACTTATCGTTGCACGGGACTTACACACCACTAAGAAAAACAACACGGGGCTCGGCGGCTCGAAACAAAAAAGGAAAAACAAGGAGCGCGGCGGCTCAAAACAGAAAAGCAAAACAAGGAGCGCGGCGTCTCGAAACAGAAAAGCAAAACAAGGAGCGTGGCGGCTCGACAAAAAAGAAAAAACAAGGAGCGCGGCGGCTCGACACCAAAAAGAAAAACAAGGAGCGCGGCGGCTCGACACCAAAAAGAAAACAAGGAGCGTGGCGGCTTGATGCCAAAAGGAAAAATAAGGAGCGCGGCGGCTCGACACCAAAAAGAAAAACAAGGAGCGCGGCGGCTCGAAACCAAAAGAAAAACAAGGTGAGGCAAAATTAAAATAAAGAGCACAACGGCTCAAAAAAATGTACAAAGCATAGGTGCACGCTTAAACTTTGCTAGGTGCCTGGAAGGCAAGTTGTCAAAGACCAAAGTTCAATCGAGGATCAAACTAGAATGAAACGGTCAAACAAGACCTGTCATTGAGAAATGAACTCAAACGACAATTTTATCCTGTCCAAGCAAGAAAAAAAAGGATAACTGAAATAACCATCATCCACGAGGGTTGAACTCTGTGGGGAAACTTGGAAATGATTAGCACTTTCTGCCTAAGGCTGACGATTCTACTTGGAGAGATCAGACAAACCCAAACTTGGCGCAAACAAACAAAAAAACATATCAAGATAAAGCAACAAGAAACAAGCGAACACGCACGGAGGCGAACGCAAACGATGCCATGCGATGCTTATGCTGACAAAACGGAGAAAGAAAACAGGAGAAAAAAGCACTACAACGAGGAAGCCTGTCCATCCTCTGCACGAGAGATACATCTGTCAATCTTGTACAGAAATCCAAAGGTGAAACTCAACAGTTGAACTTCAAAGTCCAAACTTCTCTGGGGAAATAACAATCCACTCGGGGATATAATATCATGACTTCACTTAGAAGACCGTCAAGATGAATCTGATTATTCGGATGAGAAAGATCCACTGGGAACGGATCACACTCGTATTCATAGAGACTTCGATGGGGATAAAATAAATATCCGCTATAACTGAGATAACCCAAAGTGAGAATGTAGTAGTGGATGCCACGGGGATAAAATAAATATCCACTGCTTCGCTGGGGAAGCTTGAACCAATACTGTTGTTGTAGATGTCAGAGTAGACTTCAGTGGGGATGAAATAAACATCCACTGTCGAGGAAAATTGAAATTCGAGAAAAACATTGCGGAGTGAAATAAACACTCGCTTCATCGGGGAAGGTTGATGCTAAGGAGATTTGCTGGGGATCTTTAGGTCAATCAGGTGCTGAAATTTTGTACTGATTCTGTCATAATTGCTTGGAATAATGATTCACCGGGGAATCGTCATGACTTCCTGCGGTAGAAACTTGTTGGAGAATTATCATACCATTTGAGATTCTTCGAGAAATTAGGTGAATAATGCTATGAAGTCAGTGAAGTTTTGACTTGCATGGTAGTCGCTATTTTCAAGTAATCAAATGTTGAGAAAGAAGCTTCAATTCTTATATGTCCTGGATTGCATGATTCTGAAGAGAAGTCCTCTCAAAAGGATTTTACAGAAGATCCGGCGTTCAAAAATAATCCAGTGTCTTCCAACTCTTGAGAGATTTGTAGAATCTCGACGTAACTGGCTCGGATTAACGGTATTCGGTATACTGAATCTTCAGAATTGCCCCTTGGGTAAGCTAGTTTGTGAAGATTACGAACTGAAGAAAACATCTTGCCCCTGCTTAATTGGATCTTCAAGTAACATGCCCCAGACTGGTTATCCTTAACAATAAAGTAATCATCTTCAACAAGGTTCCAATCAGCAATTGAATCTCATAGCTGTTTGCAACAAGGTTTCTATGACATTAAGCCATATTCACATGTGGAAGGTGTACATTCTGAAACTGCTAGTACAACGTCATGTTTGTTTTGAAGTTTTATCGAAGAAAGTATATCACAAACTTGTGACTGAATCACTAGTTAGGATATGATATTAGTTTTCCTTTTTATAAAGCCAATGCGAACTTTGAGCGTGGCTCATAGGAGTCAGGAAACACTATCTCATAGAGTATGCTTTTGAAATGAATTCTGCTTCAATAAGGTCTTTTGTAAGTTATAAGTAGTGATTTGATTTAAGAAGCAAAAGGTATAAAGGTCAAAGCTTGTTTGTACCCATCCCTTTTGTGAAGTTATTTTGAAAGTTTGAGGGTCAAAATTCATTTGTACCCACTCATATTTTGATAGTTTAGAAAGCTCGGTCGCTTGGATTGGGAGTTACCCTGCCCCAGGTTAAAGACGAGGTTTTGATTTCGAGGCTCAAAAGGGTTAACGAGAGGTTATCTCTGGTGTTGAAACAATGCCTTATATCCTTAGCAGGGTTTTCGCTCAAAAGCATACAACAGAAGAGATTGCGTTTTAGTTCATCATCCTCCATTCAATATTGGCATTATAAAACATTAAACAGTTTTTTTAAAAATGAGCGAAGCGAATGGATTTCTTCGAAACAAACATTAAATCATATTAACGTTCGAAATAACAAGTCCTTACATGAAAACATGCTTTAATATTCAAAGAAAGAAAACAAAATGCAAATAAACTAAACAACTTGAATGATCTTGGGAAAGGCTTCCTCTTTATTTGCCACTTGACATAACCATCTTCACAATCGACTTTCGATATCGGTCTGGGGGTCATTTTCATACCCACTCTCGGTGAATTCTTCCGTAACGGGGACTGATGAACCCTCGTGATTGGGTGAAGGAATATTGATTTGAATGCCATGAGGCGTGAATGAGATCATTTTGGAGTCAAGCAGATTTTGAACCTTGCTCAGAAGTACTTTACAATCGTCAGTTGAATGCCCCGGTGCCCCAGCATGATAGTCACATCGGGCATTGGCGTCAAAGCCTGGTGGGTACGGAAAAGGTACTGGCTTCAATTCCTTCGGTACTATAAGTCCACTTTTGATTAAATCTGGTAAGAATTGACTGTATGGCATTGGTAGCGGAGTGTAATGCCTCTTCTTCTTCAGTCTTGGTCTATCATGTTGACGCGGCTGATGGCGGGATGACTGTCGATACCGAGGAGGTATTCGATTTGGAGAAGAATATTGCCCCTGAAGGGATAATGGCGTCTGACGCAGAGTCCCAAAAGACTGCTCACTCTGAATACTTGAGTTGCGTGAGTGCCGAGACTGATACATCGGATACTCCTCAATGGAATTATTCTCTTCTTCTTGTTCTTCCTGAGAACTGACAGTTGATTTACTCCCGATGGCTCGGATGTTTGAAGTACCTCAGATTTTTCCTTTCTTAAGACCAATCTCGACGCGCTCTCCGGCTATTACCACATCAGAGAAATTTCTTGTCACGATGCTAAACAACTTTTCTCGGTACGGGCCTTGCAAAGTATCCAAGAAAAGGTCAACCAATTCTTTATCTGAGAGCGGCGGTTGGACGCGAGAAGCTACTTCTCTCCACCTCTGAGCATACTTTCTGAAGGATTCATTGTCTTTTTGAGATAGGTCCAGCAAATGTAGGCGACTAGGAGCCAAGTCAAGATTGTAGTCATATTGCTTCACGAAAGCCTTGGAAAGGTCTAACCAGGATCGGATATCGCTACTCTTTAGCTGCATATACCAATTTAGTGATGCCCCACTTAAACTGTCTTGGAAACAGTGGATCATAAGCGGTTCATTACGGACATGTGGAGTCATTTTTCTGGAAAACATTACCAAATGCTGCTTTGGACAGCTGTCCCCTTTGTACTTCTCAAACTTTGGCGTCTTGAATTATGGAGGCATTACAAGGTTGGGTACCAAGCACATATTCAAGGCATTCAGATCACCAACTCCACGACCCTTAATGGCGTCAAGTCTTCTTTCCAAAGCACGGAATCTTTCCAAAATCTCAACATCTCGTGGATTTTCAGTTTTCACCTCAGGAATCACCTCTTGGGAATCTGGCTCTGAGAACGCGAGGCTACGATACCCCATAGCATCAACAGAAGAAGGATGTCTATCTTGGATGGTAGTATACTCTTGTATAACTTGGTTCTCCGCAGGAATCTGCACAGATTGATCTTGGGTAACATTGCTCACAACAGTCCTCTGAGTACTAACGTCCCTTCTTGCCAAGGCTGTCATAGCTTCCACAAGTTGACTGAACTCAAGATCTGCTACGGTCGCAAACTGGCTCTGCTCTTCTGAATTCATGATCTTTCAAAATTTTCCCCAGGTCCAGAGATTACTGTCGAGAAATCCACAGACGGGTCATGAACAGAGGATGGACGGGAACACAGGAACAAACAGAAGAAAAGGAGACAGAGCAAAGAAAGCAAAATGATATGAGATGCAAATGCAAGAATGATGCAACTATCAAGGAACTCAATCATCGTATTTGCAATCATTGCAGATATTAGAACATTTTATTAAAATTTCGAGAGCTGGTACACCTCCAGAGTTTTATTACATAGGCAATATAACACAAAAGGAACTAGGAGTCTAAACTGATGGATGATGCCCCTTGTCTTCCATGGAGTTCTTCCATTAGCTTGTCGATTTGGTCTTGCATTTTTGCTTTATCCAGAGTAAGCTTCTCTATTTCCGCCTTCAGCTTCGAAACTTCATCTGACTGGACAACGGGAGGCTTCGGATGAGGATAAGGCATCCTCAAGGTCAGAGCCCTTTCACGCGCCCATGCTAGACATTCTTCAGTAATTGAACAATCAAGATTTGTTGTTGCCGTCATTCCTTGTCGGTTAATACGGCGCCAAGCAAACACAATTCCGGTTTTCAGATTCAGGTCCTCTCCTTGATAGAGGAAAAGTCTTGTCAGGCTTTCTGGATCAGGTACTTCTTCCATTGGGTGCCCCAGTTGACGGCGGGCGAGCACAGGATTATAGCTGATACATCCCTTTGTACCAAGAAGAGGTACATTGGGAAAGTCTCCACAACTATGGATCATGGAGATTCCTCCATACATTGAGTCATGCCAAACGATATCCGAGTGAGTAAGAGCCATGAGCTTCACAGGCCATTCTGAACCATCTTTCACGTCCCAGAAATTAGTAGACCTCGGTAGGTGCGAAATAAACCACCTATAGAGGATAGCGGTGCAACAAGTAATCCGACCTTCTCCCTTCAGAGCCTTTGAATGGATAGCGTGGTAAACATCGGCTAACAACGTCGGCACTGGATTTTTGAGCATAAAAATCCTTATGGCATGGACGTCGACAAAATCTTCAACATTCGGAAACAAGAACAAACCGTAGGCCAGCAGTGCAAAGATGTGCTCGAACGCTCCAGTGTTCCCTACTCTAGCAAAATGGCGAGCTTTCTCGAACAAGAATTGGGCCGGTAAACCGTCGATTCCTCCTCTGACCGTCAAATGAGTTTGGATCTCCAACAACTTTATGTGGGTCGCTCTTGCGATGTCTTCCTGGCTGGGCCTTCCTTCTCCACCGGAGAATGGAGGTGAGTCTTTGACAGGAATACCCATAAGGGCGGAGTATTCCTCCAATGTAGGCATCAACTGGAAATCTTGGAAGATGAAGCAATGGTAGATCAAGCTGTAAAGTTGAACCAACGTTTCCAATAAACCAGCGGCTACTCGAGTCTGCAACAACGGGAGGATATTTCCATACTTCTCAGCGAACGCCGCAGGATCCTTGATCTGATCTCCTAGTTCCCTTAGTTGTTCAACATCCGAAACTTCAAAGGTGTACGACACAACTCCCTTCTTTCCGTAATCCATCGTACAATGCCTGCAATACAAGATTTAAAGTTCCTTGATAGAGAGAGAAATGCAAGATGCAAATGCTATGCAACAAGATTCATGGAAACTCAGCTATTTATAATCATCATGGAATATTAAAAGGCTCGTTTTAAGAATCATAAAAAAGTCGGTTACAATTATTAGTACCGGAATACTAAAGATTGGTTTATTACAAAATTAATTATATAACGCGTCTGTACGCTTTACAACAGTCATAACGTAATAGCTAAATAAAAGCTAATAATGATGGACCTAAGGAGACTCTTCCAACGGTCTTCTTGAACTCCTTTGACTTCTTTCTTCCATCTGAGCTTCTTCTAGACTAAGCTTGTCGACGAAATGTTGACTGATGACTTAGAATTAGATAAGACGTCTTCTTGAGCTTTCCATTTCTTGCAATAAGTAATTTTTTTCAATAACCTCCTTTTAGCTAGCTTGAATACTAACCGAAGTTGAGAAATGGATATTTGTCTTGAGCTACTAACTCCATCAGTTAAGAACAGTCTTCAAGTTTAGGTACTAATTGATAATCAGGAATAATGATAGGCCATGATAGCTTCCCATATCTTGATTTGAACCTTTCTTTATTTGTCAGCAAAATCTCTAGTCTCCCTAGATCGTCCAGGTTATGACTTTTGTAAAGGTACTTCAACGTTTTTTTCTCTTAAAAAATTTTAGAGTCCATGATATCCTTATGATGTTTATAAACAAGACTAAGTTCCATGAATCTTTATGATATGATGCTTATGAATGCAGGGATGCAAACACACAAAGCACAAAGCACAGATAAGGAGACAAGATCAAACAGACAAGCAAAAGTCCTAGGTTTGAGAGGTCACAGCATGGAGCCAAGGGTCTACCCTCCCATAAGGTATGTACTATCGTTTCAAATGTACCTGCCGAACGGGTTCTAAGAGTTCCCGGAGTCTACAATCCATCTTTCGGATATTATCGATTTTCCAGATCACTTGGTGGTCAATAATATTCTCAAGAGAATCTCGTCCGAGTGTAGTATCGCGTAGCGACTATTGCAGAAATAGACTCCCGCATAGTCCCCGCACTACATCCTAATAGGCCAAGTTGGGTTAAAGGTAACTACGGTCCCCAGTCTCGATGGCCTTTAGTTCGAAATAATAGCGTCTTCACGAATTGACTCGTTGGACAAAATTAAATTCGAGAGGGCCTAGACTGAGTGGTGAAGTCTCAATTCAACTTCTTCAGGAATCGACTCCATCAAAGTATCCTTGAATTCTCACCGTTCCTATCATAATTGTCACTCTAGTCCGGGTGTAGGACTTTGTCTCACCACACAAATAGTAACCCAGCAAACCAGCACAACAGATAATAAGCAAATATAATAAAGAAAGATAACATAGAAAAAACAAGATAGGGGAAACCCTCGACATATCCCCAGTGAAGTCGCCATTTCTGTTGCGGTGAGAATTGGATACCATAGTTATTAATGAACTAGGATCACATTTCTTTAAATGTTCACCACCGTCTTTGATTTATCCAAAGGAAAGGTTCAAAAGCGAAAAAACCTAAAGATCTAAGGTTCGGGGGTTGGTTACGCCTAGGGAAGGTATTAGCATCCTAAACGTCCGTAGTACTCTACGGGAACCTCTCGTTAGTACTTATGTTATCTCTTACTCGCTTGCTAAGGGTGCTATGCTAAAGGTTGAACCCTAGGGGTTAGTATCTAAGTATACTCGATAAGGTATCGCACCTTACGCCTACGTATCCTCGGGAGTAGAATCAGAGTATGCGTAGTTCTGAAAAGAGGAACTTCTTGACGGGGTCAAGGTTCCAAGGGGAAGTAATGTCTTGGGCAAGACCTTACATAGAGTGCGGCGACTCTAAAGTTGTATGTTGGTTTAAGAGGGGTAGGATTGTAAATGTTCGCGGCGGAGCATTTACTTGGAGTGCGGCGACTCCGATCCTAAGGCTAAGATTCTAAGTGTCTACGGCGAGACGTGGAGTGCGGCGACTCCGAATCCTAAGGCCAAGGGTTCTAAAGTGTTAGTCCTATGATGGTTTAGTCAATATTAAAGTGAACCTTCCTTTGGAATGTCGAGGGGACAAACTTAGATTATTAGTGCGCACTAGCAAAGTGGGCTAGTTAAAGTGTATAGTGACCCAAAAGGTTGAATGCGAGGCCCAAAGGCACTCGACTTACATAGGTATAAAAGTGGCTCGACGTTGGATCGAGAGTTTTTTAGTTTTTGAAAAGGCTTTGACATATAAGGCATACATGAATGAAAGAGATAGTAAACATAAGTATCAATCATGAGATAACTCACAGCATGCGATTCACTCACGTTGGGGATCTAAAGAGTTTGATTTTAAGGGAAGCTAATAAAAGGTTTTATTTTTTTACTTTCAAGAAAAGTTGGTTATTATCTAAAAAAAGAGTCTTAGGAGTGTATTATTTTGTTTCAAAATTATTAGGGGTTTAACATCATAATTGAGGAAGAGCTTTAGTTTCAAATGACAAGTTTTAATTATCTTAAAAAGAAAAAAACATTACCTTAAAGATTATTTCAAAAGGTTTGATTAGAAACGAACTTAATTCTGATTTAAAAAGGGGTATCAAGAATTTTATTAAAAAAAGTTTTGGTATTTAAATAGAATAGTTATCTTTTATTATTTTAGGTTATATTTTAATATATAAAAGGCTATATTCTTGTTACTTATTATTTTTATTCTTATATATATATTGAAAAAAACTATTAAGTAATTTGATGAAGAGGTGATTAAATAAATTAGAAAATTAGTATTATTATTTGTGTTAATAATTAAAAAGGACTTAAGCTATAAAAAAAATTGGGATTATCCTTAAATTGAAAAGAGTCATTTTAGTATTAAAATCTTTTAACATGTTATTAAGAATTTTTATTATTTAAAAAAAAAGGGGGTTTGATTAGAAAATACAATAAAAAGAAAAAAAAAGGCGGAGGGAGCTCATTGATCCCATTTCTCTCTTCTCTCTCTCGACGCTCCTCTCTTTCTCTCCGACGGAACTTTAGGGTTTGCGAAACCCTCGCGGCGGCGGCGACCTCTCGTCCTTTCCCTCTCCGATTAGAAATATAAACAACACAATAACCCCCACCCCCATCATCCCCGCCCCAATTTCACTATGTTATTGTCGATTACAGATTACAAGGAGTTGTAAAAGAAAAAAAGACGGCGAGAAAAAAAAAGGGAAGCGGGATGATACGGTGCTGCCAAATCTTCAAAATTCCTTCTCACAGATAAGTCAAAGAATCTTCTTCTCTTTTTGCTTCGTTGTTGCAAGTGTTGACGTTTTTCTGTTTATATCTTGATGCCCTGTTATGTTTGTATTCACCGTCAATATGTGATGTGTTGTTGCTATCGCGTCCCTTCAATCTGATGTGTGTGGGTATGGTGATTGTTTCTGAACTAGTGTGAATATGATTCTGTGGTGTTTGTTGTTCTGGACGTAGTGGTAGCTCTGTGTATTTTGTAGGGTTTATGATTTGTGGCTTTCTCTGCAATTCTGAATATGTAGGTGTTTATAAATTTCTGTGAATGGTTTTGATGAGGAATTTTCGGATATGGTTTGATGTGTAAGGTTTTGGAATGGTTGGTACGAACTTATGAATGGTTTGTGATGAAATGGTTTTTCTCGTTCCCCCCCTCAAGTGCGTGTGAAGGTTGTTATATATAGGTCAAAAATATGAGCATAGGAATCTTCTTCTTGAATGCTCTTGAATTCTTTATTTGAGCATGTCTTGTTAGTTTAGGAATACGAATTACTGTTGCTGAAACCTGTTTGGTTGATTAGGAAAGATTTTGAAAAAGTGCCTGAGACATATTATTTCGTATTTGGAAGGTTTTTGAAAAATGTCTGGTGCACTTTTGGGAAGTTTTCAAACTGTTAGTTAATGTGCTGATTTGTATTGAAGTAGAATTGATGATGATGATTGAATGATGATAACTGGCTTCCTTTCTCGCTCAGATATGTCTAACCTTGTTCTGATTCCCCTTGCTCAATTCAATTTGATAGCTGACCGATATTTTGAATATGCTTGTAATTGTCATGGGATCATTTAATGATGTTTAAATCTGTTCTTTCTATGTGGTTCTAGCAAACAATGCTTTCATCTGAAGTTTTCAAGATGTTGTATCTTGGCTATAGTCTTCATGTAGTGTTGCTGTCCCTTGAATTTCACGGTTTCGTTTGGATTTCAAATGTTAGTTGGTTGTTTCAAACATTGTGTTGATCTCATTCTTGTTTTTTTTGGACAGATGGTTTCCAGCGCAATATCGATACGACTTTCGCACGCAAAGCAGGTTGTAATGGTCGGATATAGGTTCAAGACCTTTACTTGTAAAGTCTGATGATAATGTTTTGTAATTCTTGGATCAAAAATATACTATTGTGGATTGATTTGTGGTTAGCGGTATTTCACAAATTTCGCTAACTTTCACGGTTTGTCTATTTTGAGCAGGTGGTTGTATAATGTTGTTTCAGCTCCAAGCTTTTATGAGAAGAGACATTCTAAGAATTAAATGGTTCACCAAACTTCAATATGTACGTAAAGTCATAGATCTTATTTTTGTATGATCCTTGTGTTGAGAATATATTTACAACAGCCTAATTTGTACCATGCGTGTAGCTATAGGGTAGCATAGGTTCAACCACGCTCTCTCAAAATGGATTCGCTGTTCATCATCCACCACTTCAATGTTGATATTTTGGACAGAATACGCTTGAGAATGATGCTTTATGTTGTAGTGTTAGAACGATTTCTTGTTCTTACAACTTGAATTTTTATGTAAAGAATGTTCGCACTTTGGATTACGGTTTTGAATCAATCATGATAACATTCTTGTAAATAACTCTTTAGTTTTGTGTGGAACATCTGCTTCTTCTAGAATTGTATAATGACACTGCACTTTGTATTTGGAAAATCAATATAGAACTGGGTCCAAGATGTAAGTTTGTATGTTTTCTGAATAAATCTTCCCAAAAGACAAATGGTTGAGTGGTCTCGGGGAATTTGGGTTTCCTAGAAGCAATCTTGAAACTAAAATTAAGAACTAAAAGGGTCCATATTTACCCCAAACTTAATTTGTCTAAACAAGACTTAATAACTTAAAATGGGACCAACAATTTGTGAATTTAATCTAAAATCAAAGGCCTTGAACCAAACTGAAACTTCGATGGAAAAAGTCTTGTAAACAACTCTTGGATTTAAATATGGAATTCAACGTGAACTTGAGTTTTGTAAACAACAAGTTATGTGTTTCCAAGAGTCTTGCAAAGTACGAGAAATAGGCCTTTAAATAATGGCTTGATGGACTAACATCTTTTAAACAAACTTGGCTATAGCATTCCCTTTCTTCATTGACGATGGTAACAAACAAGAACTTAATAATCTGTAATAATTCTCAGTCTTCTACCAATGGTCAAAACGTCTTGAACATTTTAACTCCAGTTGATCTTCAAACTTGCTTGAAGAATACTTGACAACTTCAAGGATATAAATATTCTTCTTGAAACAGAGGGTGTGAGCCAAAAGTGAATTTGAATTCGATCTTGTAACTTGCGACAACAAAGAATTTGGCTTTGCACTTGGAAATTAACTTTCCACTGCCTCCTAACTTGACCTTATATGGCTTAAGAATATAGCATCACAGAACAAACACATCCATCAGATCTTGAGAAGCTGACAGAGGGGGGGGGGGAAACATCTTGTAACACGACATGCTACACAACCAGCGACCAATCTTTAGGGGTCATTTCCAATATCAGTGGGTATAAAGGCCAAGGTTTGTTTGTGAGGAAAATTCTGAGGAAATCTGTGGGCAGGGAGGCTTTGTAGTGGCTTAGGGACCAGAGGATAGAGGCACACAAATCTCCTAGGAATCCACACACACTTGCAAGAACAGAGAACTCCACAAACACCCACACAACACAGCCTTCAAGACCTTGGGCCTTCTGCAGCAGTACCTGTACTTATAAAATGAAACAAACAAGCGAAAATCTAGATAAAGAGGTTAGTTATGCACGAATGATCGACCTAGTATGATATGCAGGCAAATCAATGAATCTAAGGGAAAAATTTGGGGTACAACACTAATCAACAACAGGGGTGAGCTGACATGTCTGAAACACTGGCTTTAGAAGGATAGTTTGGCTGAAGTTGACTGAAGCTTCATTTATCATGCCCTAGCAGATGATTGTCCTTGACATTAGGGGCAACATCATGGAAAGTGAGAATCTTATCTTGATCAAATCCCGCACTCTATCCTTCAGTGCATAGAAATTTTCCAAATCATGTCCTGCGGCACCTTGATGGAATTCACAATGGAGGTCAGACCTGAAACCAACTAGAAGAGGATCTGGAGGAGGAGGTAGAGTCCTAGTGGTAATCCAACCTCTCTAAACCATAACAGGTTACAGTTCAGTGTATGTCATGGAAATAGGATCAAAGTGAGTGTTACACCCCAAAATTTACCCTCCCTTTTCAACTTTTATTGGCTTATGCTTCATTCATTAGGTCATATTCATTCATGCATTGCGTTGGTTCTAGAACATGGGATCAAGGTATCTTGGTGTTCCTCAAGAGGAAGAGTTGGTTTCAAAGCAATGAGCAAGGAGATAGTCTCAACATCTTGGTATTATCAAGCTACAAGGTCTTTATACTCTCCAAGGTATCTCAACAAGTTCACACAATCATCTGGTGATTAGGGTTTCAATGGTTTCAAGGGATTCATCTGATCAAGCTCCTAGTGGCTCTGAGCTGGGGTTTTGGGTCAAAGGCTACTTGTGATTGTTTTATTGAGCAAGACAAGGTTCCATGTTTCAATTTATATCACAAGGGTTCCATATAGGCCTCATGGTTCATCACAAATCATTTCAAGGGTTTTTGAAGCGGATAGAGGAGACATTGGATTCATCTGATCAAAAGTCAATTACTGCCCTACAAAAGTCAACTCTTGAGTTCTTGGGTCATATTTGGGCATTTCAATTCATCATCCATGTTATTATGAGGTTTAATCAAGAGAAATCAAGATGAATCATAAATCAGGAGAAGTTACTAAATTAGGGTTTTTGGATTTTTTCTAAGTATGGAAAATTTATGTTCATGAAGCTATCTTGCAAGATTCATAACTTTCTCATCCTTGATCTAAATGGTGCAAACCAATGCTAAAATTGAAGATGATGTTACATACTACAAGTTTGTAGAAGAAATGAACTTTAAAGGACGCATGGATCAAAAGTTATAATGGCATGAAGTTGGGAAAAATAGGATTCAAGATGTTCAATACTTAGAATTTTTCTAAGTATAAAAATCCAGCTTGGAGGGCATGTTTTCAAGTCCATTTTTCTTGATGATCCAAGCTCCACCTCAAATTTTCTCCAACATGAAAGTTGTTCCTCATTCTTTAAGCTTTCTTTTAATACCAAGAACTCTCCATTTGGATAATTAAAACTCAAGTTATGATGCCTCAAAGTTAGGGTTTTCCAAGTTGTCAAAATTTATAGGTCATGGGTCAGCTTCATGGAGCCAACTTCAATGGGATTTTTCTTGTTGATCCAAGCCTTGTTTCAAGTTTATTTCAACATGAAAGTTGTTCCATATACCTCAAGCTCTCCATTGATGTCAAGATATTTTGATTTGGATCAATATTCCTCAAGTTATGCTATTCTAAAGTTGGTGTTTTAAGTGGCATTTATGCTTAGAACGTTTTGAAGCATCAAGTCAGTTTTGCATGCATAGTTTCAAGGCCATTCTTCATATGTTTCTAAGCTTTGTCTCAACTTGTTTTCAACATGAAGATTGCTCATTATTCTTCCTACTTTCCTTTGAGCCAAAGAGTTCATGAAATGGAGAAAAGCTCACCAAGTTATGATTAGTGAAAGATAGCCATATGAACTTGATCTTAAGGCATCATCTTGTAGTATTTTTTGTTTATTTCTTGGCAGCATGTTCTTATTCCTTCCAAAGTCACACGTATCATCATCATTTATCTTTTCATAAATGAACAAACCAAGCACATGCATTCCATGCACTTTATTTCAATCTTTTGCCACATTTGGAAAAGTGGGAATCACAACAAATTTTGCCTCACCTCATTCTCCTCACGTGTCAACTTCCCACACTCATTTCATGCTCATTCCACTCCAAAAAGCACAACACTAACAACCGCATATCATGCTAACCCATGCTATTCTCTCCCTTCTCCATTTTTCAAACAAACTCACAACAAATTTTTAACCCTTGGTTAAGTCTCCAACCACACTCTAACTCACTATATAAAGTCACAAAAACCCTAAAAGTTGAGGAACAAGTTCATTCTCACCAAGTTCATATCCAAAACTCTCCCTCACCCTCAAGAAATTTCATAAATCGAGCTGGTTATTTTCTCAAGTTTTCCTCTGCTTTCTTTCTTCCTTCATCGTCCTTAGAGCTTGGAGGAACTTTCTTTGAGGTTTATAGAGCAAGAGCAAGAGTGCAGTGGACACTCTCCATTAGGTATCTCTAAAAATTTTCTCACACTCTCATATTAGATTAATAGCTATTTCAGGATCATTATTGTTGTATTTGAGGTCCTATATCAATGCAGTTCATGTTTGAATGCTGGTTGTTTTGGTTTGATGAAGTTTCATAATGTGTTTCAAATTTTTGTGCCCACTTTTAATAATGTTAGAGTGTGTTTTAATGAAAAATAATGGTGGATTCACGTTCTCCTTGAAATTCTGTGCGAGATAGTACGTTTGGTTGTGTGTTTTGAAGAGTTTTACAATGGACCCCGGTGGGAGTCGCCGGAGAAGACGACTGGAGCCCTAGCTCCGGCGTCTGAGGTGTCGTGCGTGTTTGACTTGTTGGACCTGGTGATGTGGCGCCAGATGTTGCCTGTGTGAATCCAAGGTGGATTAATGAGTCCACGTGTTTCTTTTTTATTCTGAATGAAGTATATGGGTGGGCCTTGCAGGGTGTTGTTATCCACACCCCTCCCTTTTGGCCCATCAGCGTGTTACCACTAGTTCTAGTTATTTTAGAATTTCTGCTTTACACCCCCCCCCCCCCCCTTGGTTTATTATCTTATTTTATTTTCTTTTTGATTCTGATTTTATTTTTGATGTTCCATTTATATTAAAAATTGATAAAAATATGTTTGATAAATTTTAATGTCTTGAGAATTTTGGATATTTTTATTTTTTTTTTTCCAATTATGTTTCTATTTTATTTTGAATTAATTGTGAAGGTGTTTTTTACATTTTTGTCCTTGAATTAAGGTTTTGCGTTTGATGCTTTGTGAATGCCTTCTTGATCCAATTTTTCTACCATGTTTATGCACCTAAATGCTTAGGGTTTGAATGATGTTCTGGTGTATTGATGATGCATTCTTGATCATTTCTTAATTGCTTTTATTGAGCTTCTATTCATGCTCAATTGATGAACATTCTTGAACTTGTTGAATTATTTTGATGATGCCTTTATGCAATTCTCTTTGGGATCTTTTTCTCACATATTCTTAGATGTTTTGGCATGAGATAGAGTCTTGATTCCATATTTTTTTGATCATCTAAGTGGTTTGAATTGATGTTTCTTTGTGATGTTGCTTTGACATGATACTTGCCCACCTTTGACCTAGTTTCTTGAGCTTGTGTTCTTGTGTGAATCTCCATGATGCTTGGTGATTTTATATGAGTTAAATGCCATGTTTAAAATTCTGACCTACCATGTTTCAATGTCTATTGCTTGGTCATTTGCCTCTTTTTTTCATTGGATGTTTGCTTCCTTTTATGGATGGTATTGATTAATGCATACCTAGTTTATTGTTCCTGTTTTGAATATGAAACTTGTTGAACCTTATTGATATCATGAGATTGGTTTTGGTTTTATGTTCTTACTTATACTAATTCCTTCCATGTTTCCATGCCTTAATCTCATTACTTGAATCATTTGTGACTTGTTTCTCATGTACTAGTTGTCGACAAAGGTGTAGCCATTGATGTAGCTCATGTTTGATTCTCTTGTGATCATTTCCTAATCTTTGAAATGTGTTGAACATGTTATGATGTAGCTACCGACTTGTATGGATCCTTATCTTTCTTGACTCATTTTGCTTTGGTATGCTACTTGATGATGTTGGTCAATGTTTCAAATCATGAATACTTGTGCACTAGTTGTTTGTCTTTGCTTAAGCTCTTGAACTTTAATGTGTGATTCCTTTGAGCATGAATTATAATGACTGAAGTATGTGCATAAGTGTTTACCTTCATTCATCCTTGGTTGTCTTGATTCAAGTTTGAGGCATGTCTTGATTTAACTTTGTTGTTTGCCACTTGTAATGATTGTTGAATCTCCTTGTTTAATGGCATGATCTCTTTCATCTTTGAATCTCCTCTCTTCATCTTTACTTGAGTTTTATTTGATACTTGATGTTGTTTGTGATTGAGTTGTATAATGTTTACTTGTGCTTTGCTAATATGCTCCCTTAAGGCTCATAGTCCAACATAATTTTTTATTAAGCTTGGAGTAGGATAAACATTAGGCTCTCAATCCTTTGCATGACAACATTAGGTTAGCTCCCTCTTAACCTCAACCTTAGGTCCATATCTTGCATGATAACATTGGGATAGAATTCCCTTTCTCATTCTCAACTATAGGACCATTTGGCATGACAACATTTAGGGTGGAGATCCCTTAGTCTTTTTCTTTTGCCCTTTGAGTCTCTCTCTTCTCTCTCTTAAACAAAATCAAAATACGTAATAAATACGATGAATATGGTATGTCATGAGCCTTAAGTACATGGGAAGTGATAAGCGGGAGCTCTCCTTACCTTGTCTAGAGTGTTTTGCGTACGTCCCATTTTGGGTCGATCTTGCAAAGTATTAGATCTTATGTCATAGACTTTAGTGCTATACACATCTCAGACAAAGTCAATTCACTTATCTAAAACACTTGAACAAATGAAAATCATTTTGTCCTTTGGGATTCTCTTTCAAACCTTTTTCATAAAGGGCATGCTACTTTCGTTCTACCGCAAACAGGCTTCGTCCCTAACTGCTAGAATACGAACTTAACATCGCTCATAAAAGACACTAAGAAACGCGTAGTCCCATGAACTACGAACGCTCCAATTTCCTCATTCTCGTCCGAGTGAGGATACGTAGGCACAAGACGGAAAATTCTTGGCGAGCAATCTTCCCCCATTCACCCGTAGTCCTCCGAACTACGATGACTCTGACTTTCCCATTGCACGAGGGAATATGTAGGCATAGGACGACGAAGTCCTATCGTGTCTTATTTTGTTTTTTCCCTTTTCGTTTCCGTTAGCAAGTAGGCTTTAGACAAATATACCCTTTGATTAGAACAACAAGAGTGGATCTCGTTGAGTACAACGGACGTGAGGGATGCTAACACCTTCCTCTAGCGTAATCGACTCCCAAACCCGGGATTTGGTTGCGAGAACATGCCCTTTCCCTTTTTAAGGTTTCTTCGATCATTTCCTTTCCCCCGTCGGGATAAATAACGTTCGGTGGCGACTTTATTTTTTTGCCGATTGTTTTTCACGTTGCGATAGTGAGTTCTACTGTGATTCTGGTTTTGTCCAACAGCCAGACATTGTGGAACTCGAACTAGTTGAGCAGTAACCACAGGAGTAACAACAGTGTAGCGAGCGATTTTGGACGCGGTTCTTAAGCGCTGGTCGCTCTCTGCGGTTTGAGCTTTGACTACAGGTCGATTCATTTTTTATCCTATTGTGAGCTGAATAAGGAAGGGAAATAGATGTCTCCAATTAACCCTGCTTTGCATACTGAGTTTAAACAGAGGTCTGTTAGGTTACGAATGCTATCAATGTGGGGGGCCTTTGTACTGGTTATTTGTATTTTCGCCAATACTGTTTTCTTTCTTTTTTTTTTTTTACCTGGGCAGAAGGTTTCTGGGGGGGAACAAGGATTAGGATGTTAGGACTGATGCTTTTGAATTACTGCTTTTGATTGATGGAGATATGGGATTTGGGTTTTTTGTTGATTGTGCTTGCTAAGATCTTTTCTTTCGATCTTATGCCTACGTATTCCCGTTTACCGAAATAGGGAAATCAGAGCGTTCGTAGTTCCTCCTATTCTTTGGGAGGAAATGGGTGTTTTGGTGTCTTGTTTAAAGCCCAAGACGTGAAGCGAAAGGTGGTTTGTATCTTGTTCAAAGCCCAAGATGTGAAGCTGAAAGGTCTATTTGTGTCTTGTTCAAAGCCCAAGACGTGAAGCTGAAAGACCTCGGCTTTAGAGAGAATTTGTCATCTCTAAAGAGGGGGGAAGGAGAATTACTTTAACTGGGATACGCGGATCCGAGCAATGCCATAATTTCCGAAGAAAGGGTTTTAACCTGAAGGAGAAGACTTTAACTCAGTGTAGAGCAATGCCATCTTTCCTTAGGAATTCCTCATGCTAAAAGAAGGACAGTGGCATGGATGTAGATGATCCAGAGGCTTGCCGCTTACATCGATTAGATGAAGGGAAAGGAGTTGTTGATGTTTGTGTACTGTGAACGAGGCACAGTTTTGATGCTAAATGGTTGATTGGATCAACCAGTGGTTTTCTTATACAAAGCCTAAGAGGAGGCTATTTGTATCTCGTACAAAGCCCGAGAGAGAGGCGAGAAGGTTTTGACTTGACGATGAAGTCTTTTGGTGTCTCGTATAAAGCCCGAGAGAGAGAGAGGCTAAAAGGGTTGACTCAACAAGAGAATCTTTTATACTCAACAAGAGAGTGTTTTTGTATCTCGTACGAAGCCCGAGATGGAGGCTAAAGTTTGTTTGGCTCAAAAAAAGAACCTTTTTGTATCTCGTATAAAGCCCGAGATGGAGGCGAAAAGGTGATTGACTCAACGAGGGAGTCTCTTATGTGTCTTGTACAAAGCCCGAGAGAGAGGCTAAAACGTTGTTTGACTCCGCTGGGGAGAATCATTGTACAAAGCCCAAGAGAAGGCTAAGGTTACTGTGTCAGTTAAGTGACAGGTCCAGTATACTGATTTTGAAAGAGAAAATCAGTTCTTATATGAGCATCACTGTACTCATGGGTTAGATCTGAGGATCGGGGTTGTTTCCTTTTCTTTGAGGAAACTGGAAATCCAAAGGGTATTGAGACTGTCCGAATCTGCGGGTTTCCTTCCTATTTAACGAAGGGGGTCACTTGAGAATGTCTTTGAGACTCAAGGAGATTAGACTGTCCAAGTCTATAGTTTTTTCTTTTGTACTATGCTTTGAGAAACAGTAGTAGACTCTATGAAATGACTGTTCTAGGAGGATGACTAGGTTCTGTTCCTATACCTCTAGGAGGTCGTCGGGACAATTTGTACGAAGCCCAAGAGGAGGCTGGAAACTTTTAAGAAGCCGACAGGTCCTTGTACGAAGCCCAAGAGGAGGCTATCATTCCCGAAGGAAGAGGTCATTATACGAAGCCTAAGAGGAGGTTGTGAATACTTCTAAGAAGCCGTAGGGTCCTTGTACGAAGCCCAAGAGGAGGCGGGGTTGCTTTTAGGAAGCCTGTGGGTCCTTGAACAATGCCCAAGAGGAGGCCGATGCTTTTAAGAAGCCCGTGGGTCTATCATCTCCTTTCCATTAGGAGAGATAACTCTTTTAAAGATAAAAAAACCACTGGTAAACATGCGAGGTTTACTATCCAGCGACTTTTAGCTTTTAAAGAGGGTTCCTTAGTTAAGGTCCAAGATTATGACCGTAGGGGGTACCCAAACCCCGAGACATTCAAGGCAAGCTATCCGCAAGGAATAGATCAAGTTAGGAAAGTTTGAGAATTTGGAAGAAACTCAAAGATGCCATTCACGGAGAATACATTCATCTTGGGGAGTAGAGCTTCTTGACGATTCCTAAGGAGGACAGCCGAAGAGAAGACTGTATCTGGTGCTCCTATTGGGGATCTAGGCGTCTATTTCTACGAATAAATGAAACGGCGTCACCTAGTTCTAGACGTAGTTGCCGGGGAAACTCGAAATATCTATACTATTATTACACAGTAGATATGAGTTTATGAAAGGAGACTTACAGTGAGCAGCCCCACAATACAGTTTATAATATGAAAGCAGTAAATGAAAGCGATAACCACTTACTCGGTTGTAGTGCTTCCATGCTGTTTGGTTAGTTGTTCAACAAAGAAAAATTGAAAACAACAGTATATTCAAAATCAAAGGAGAAAGTACTTTGAAAAAGAAAGATTTGGGGCTTACAGCTCAAGGAGAGGCCCAGGGTTTTATCAGTGAGCGCACTGTTTGACTTTGTACAGCGGGACTTATACAAGTGACTGGGGCCCAAAATGGTTTTTTGTACAAAGGGATAGGTCTTACACTCTCTCAAGAGGCCCAAAAAGGTTTAAAAAAAAAAGTGGGGCTTATAACACGAGGGTAGGCCCAAATGATTTTTCATTTTAAAAATGGCGATCGCGCCGAGGTTTTCTTTTAACGCGGAGGGACTCATACAATAAGTGAGGCCCAAGATGTTTTGGTTAAAAGGGGGATTGGGTCTTACACTCTAATAGAGGCCCAAAGTGTTTTGAATGGGTCTTATAGCTCAAGGAGAGGCCCAGATGATTTTTTATTTTTAAACGGGCGACGATCGCGCCGTTTACTTGTACAGAGGGACTTATACAATGAGTGAGGCCCCAAAAAGTTTTTGTACAAGGGGGGATGGGTCTTACACTCTCTCAAGAGGCCCAAAGTGTTTTGAAAATGATTTATGAGGGTTGAATTAATCCAAAACCCTAATTTATTTTCAAAATGTATTTAATTGAATAAAAATTCAATTAAAATGATAAAAAATTGTTTAACACATGGAAAACAAATTGTGATCTTGGATTAATGCTTCAAAAATTAATTATTGACCTAAAAAATAATTAGAAAGCATTAAAAGTTGCAAAATCAATGTAGAAAAAATATTTAAAATGTCAAAACAATTAAAATATTAATTCTTTGCAAAAATATCAATTATATGAAATAAATAATATTTTTGGGATTTTTTGATAAAATAAAATATTTTAACATTTTTGTGAATTATTAAAAAAAGAATCAACTCAAAATCATTAAAACTCAGAGAGAAATTAATTTTTGAATCAATTAAAAAATCACAAAATTCAAATATTTGAATTATTCAAAAATGGCGCCAAGAACAAGCTGAAGAAAACGCGCGTGTTCTTGGTTTCTCAGATTTGCATTTTCTATCCAATCTCCATGAATACGTAATCATATCATGCAATCCACATATCATTATGCTCGTCTCAACCTCACGATCATGTCTATGTACTTTAATTTCATTTAAATTAAACATACAACAAGAAATCACGAAGAGACCTCAAGAACCCTAATTTCTGCATGAAGGCTAGGATTTTTGATACACGATTCAAACAATGCAATTAATTGAGGGAAAACATTTCATGCATGATTATGAACATATGGCCAAATTATTGTGTGAGGAAATATGCATAGATTGAGATATGCCCAAGCATGTGCTTACCTTTAGGTCGTGACAGCAAGTTCAAAGTGATTTTTGATCTGGAGGTGTTACAGATGAGTGGTGATGATCCGAACAGCTTCCCTACACCCTATGGATTGTGTTTGGGTGGTTGGACTTGATTGAAATTTGTTGCACCCCAAAATTTGCCCTCCTTACCTTTTTACTAATTGGCTTTTGTTTCATTTCATTTTTTTTGCATTATCATGTGTGCATATCATTAGCATGGGATCAAGGTTCTCTGTTCAAGCATCGTCAGGTTGCAACAGACGTTTATTTCGTCACTCGACATATGCGCAAAGTATTTCTCCGGGTTACGTAATCAACGGGTCACCAAAGCTCTTATCAAACATAATTTTTCATGTCAAGAATCTCAGAGAAAGTCGAAGTTTTCAGCCGATTCAGAACAGTTTGAGCAGAAAATCAGCTTGCTGTGCAAATTTGAAAAATTCATAACTCTTGCTCTGGAACTCGTTTTGGCTGGATATTCAATAGTTAGAACCGTCTTGGTATTCTCTACAACTTTTATGTTCGGCTCGGAAGTCAATTCATCAAGGAAAGTGGTAGAAATTATTTGTTTCTGGAATGTCGGTTTCGCTGGATAATTGCGTCAGTGGCATTCAAAAGGGCTTAGCTTCTGATTGGATCATCATTTTTGAGCGATTCTTATGCCAAAAGTTCCGTCTGGATATCCTCTCCAACTTTCGTGTTTTGGCCAAAAGCTAATTCTTTGAGGAAGATCTCCGAATACGCGAATTCTTTGAGTCGATACAGCAGAAGAACAACTGAAAATAGTGCTTAACCGGTGTATTTCGGACGCTAAAAAATTCATAACTCTCAGCTCGTTTATCGGATTGATGTCGTTCCGGTGCCTAAAATTCCGTTTAGATGTTATCTTCGTGCCGTGAATTCAGTTTGGGTCAGGTCCAAGCGGAAGCACCCCGAAAATGTGAATTACCAGTGGGGTTCTTTGATGCAGTGCACTGTCTGTCAAATTTTGTAAAATTCATAACTCGGTCAATTCTCATCGGATTTCGTCCGTTCTTGAAGCATTGGTTCACAAATTTTATCATCTACAAGTTCCAAGACAAGCTCGAGTTCGAACGATGCTCCGAAGATCATCGTTTTGGTTTATTTCGCAAAACGGAAGTGCTGAACCGAAGAAAAAGGCTGAAAGTTGTTTCACGGGAAAATTCATATCTCACTCTTTTTTTGTCCGATCGTGCTCATCTTTTGACACGAGGTCACTGACTCATAGATCTACAACTTTGCTGACAAAGTCGAGTCGATATTATGCTCCGAAGAGGTTGACCTCGTCACGTTTTCGAGTAGCGGACACCAAATAAGCTGAAAAAAATGACTTATTCAGTGACGTCTTGCAGCTTAAACATATCGATCGCACTCGATTTTGATCCTATGATGTCCGTTCTTTTTGCGTTGCGACCGTGATTCAGAGGCGGACGATGTTGTGGAAGGCTCAGAGTCGAAATTCCTTACCGAAGACGATGTTATTTTCACTTAACCTAAAATTCTACCTTTTGCCCTTCATTTTAGACTCCACTATATATTCAAAACTCTCTCTCATTTTTCCATAACTTCACGGATTCTCAAAAAAACCAAAAACCCTAATCCTTCTCTCCTTCGAATCTCATCATCCACAAGAGTTTTTCACAAACTACTTTCACAATCTGAATCCTTGGGTTCCATAGAGCACGAATCAAACACCGTTTGAAGCTAACAACATGGGTACGGATTGCGTGACCTCAGGTTAGTACATTTTTCAGGATCTTAGAACTCAATTTTTTGGAGTGTATAATGATATATGATATCCACTGATAATTCTGGTATGTATTATTTTGAGATTGGACGTGTATTATGTGCATATTGTGAGTTTGAAAGTGTGTGATCTAACCTTGTTTCGTTCGATTTGGCTTATGCATTGTTTGTTTGTGATTTTTAATTGCATATTATTAATCCGGGTGAAATTCTGGCCAAGAAGGTATATTCGTTTGCGTGTTCTGGTGACTTTTTGGTTGCAGGTGGTCGAAAGGGATGACCGGAACCCTAGCTCCGGCGGCTGGTAAGGTTTCCGGCGAGGTTAGGGTTTGGGCGAAGAAGATGAAATCCTGGTCGTCCGTTGGCCAGATCCAACGGTCATCAGCTGACCACGTTTATTTATTTTTTATTATTATTATTTTTTTCCATATTTTTATTTTTATTTAATCATTACATTTCATTTTAATTTTTTTAAAAAATAGTTAATTGCATTTAAAATTCCCATAAAATCCATACATCATATTTATCATTTTAATAATTTTTTTACAAAATTTATTTTTTATTTTTATTTTATTTTTATCATTTAAACTAATTATTTATTCAATTTCTTTTTGCATTATCCATACCATGCATGCTTAAATTTCTTTATTTTATTTCTCTGCAATCATAAAACATTTTTCACCCGTTCTTTTCGTATTTGTTCACTAATATTCTAAAATACAGTAAAATATTTTTTTATCATTTTTAAAATCATTTCATATTACATTTAGGTCCTTCTCTTTGGCACATTGAATCCTATCCCTTACTTGAGTTTTGTATGATTAGTTGAATGGCTAACATTTTGGATTTTTGCAGGGACTTTTTATATGTTGTTTGCCTCTAGTTGAGGAACCTTAATGATTAATTTGGGAATTTTAGGAACCATTTTTCTAATTATCGGAGTTATTTTCACTTGAGATTTTCTGGCAGGCGCATCTTTGACCTTATATGATTATCTGTTTGAAAAGGCATTTGTGCCAATCGCTTTAGGGCTGTTCGTTGCTTCGTTGATTCACGTTTGGATTATTCTCATTATTGCTTGTCATTGTGTGATTTGTATTTACCTCATTTCTCTTATTTATATCTGTTCGTACTAACCTTTTATGTAGGGACTAAGGTAGTTTCTTTAAGGGTATGGATAAGTATCCATGGTTACCCTTACCTTTTTCCTTCCCTCATCTTCTTCCTCTAGGATTTAGGTTGCCTTCAAACCTCACTAACCGTAGGTCACCCATGCATGATAACTTTAGGATTCTTAGTTCCCTTTAGAGTTACCCTTGTGCCTTCTCTCTTCTCATCTTGAATCTCTTTAAAACACTTAATAATAATAAAGTGTATTGCGCACGAGCCTTAAGTATGGGGAATGAGAAATGAGGGGCTTCCTCTCATCTTTCTAGAGTGCTTAGCGAGCGTCCTGTCTTGGGACGATGCGTTAAGTATTCGCCCCTGTGCCCTAGACTTTGGTGCAATGCAGCTTAGGAACTAACTTAAGCCGCTTCTGTCTTAAAAAACACAAACCAACTTCAAACCTTTTTGTCCTTCGGGACCTTTAACTTAAAGGATATTTTCAAAAAGGGCACGTTACTTTCCGTCTGAGTCGCAAACAGGCATCGACCCTAACTGTCGGACGCGAACTTAACGTCGCTCATAAAAAACACAAAAAGAACTTGGTCCGAACTACGTTGACTCTGAATTCCCCATTGCACAAAGGGGGTACGTAGGCCTAGGACGTTGACGTCCTACCGAGTCGGTCTTTGTCTTCCCCTCCCGTTTTAGCACAGCCATAGATGATAGGATAACTCACCTTTAGAATAGACAACAAGTGTGGATCCCATCGAGTACGATGGACGCGTGGGGTGCTAATACCTTCCCCTCGCGTAACCGACTCCCGAACCCAGGCTATGGTTGCGATGACCATTCCTTTCCCTCTTCCTCAAGTTTATGCGGTGTTCCCTTTCCCTCTCTTGGGATAAATTTACACAGCTGGCGACTCTGTTTTTCCGCGCCACTCTCGCGTTTATACCTGGATGAAAATCCTGGGAGCGACAGCTGGCGACTCTGCTGGGGACTCTGGTTGACCAATGCTGGTCCATCCCTAAGCGAGTCAGTCCTAACGCTTGCTTGTCTTTGTTCTTTTTGGGTGTTTGGTTTTGATTTGCTTTAAGTGTTGTATTTTTATTTTTATTTTTTTTACCGCATTTTCTGCATTTCATTTTCTATTACTGTCATACTGCTGTGCTGTGCTGGCTGTCTTTGTTTTGCAGGTTGGGTGGGTTTGAGAGCTAAGCCCAATACCAAGGCTTGAGAGTACCCTAGGACTAGAGTGGAAAGTAGTGGGACCTACGTGCCCGCTTTGTACGTTTGTGTGTTCACGAAATTCACAACCAGACGAGGCTATCTTGGGACGCATCCTAACGTGTGTGTCTTGCGCATGTTGGGCTGTTGATCTAGAGAGTTGTCGACTCTGGTGACTGATCATTGAGAACCTTAGTGTAAACATCCCTCTTTAGTGGTGACAGTGGCAGACCACATCCTGTGGCAAACCCATTCGCACCCGAGGGCCCACTTTGGAACTCGCATAGGACGGCCCCTACGTTTTGAAGAGAATCAGCAGAGGCACTCCTCGATTGACTTTAGTACTGTACCCCGAGGGATGAATGCCCCTCAAACGTAGGGATACTTTAGCAAAAGACGCTTACGAATAATATCATCACAGTCCCTTCGATATAAAGATCATAGTCCCTCGATGACCCTTCAAGTTGCCTACAAAAAATGATCTTGTCCCTCGATGACCCTACGGAAAAATGATGGTAGTCCCTACGAATTGCTAAGGTATCCTTACATGTTGCCTCCTATGACCATTTGATGACCCTTCGATATCCCTCCACATCCAATAGATAGGACTACCTATCCACTAATGGTATGGATAGTGCTATCTCTCAAGGAAAATGATAAGTACAAGAAAGACCTTATAAATTAAGGGTAGGTAACTTTTAAATGCTCGCTCACAACTCAAAAAAAAAAAAACTTTTCACACCTCACACTTTCAAAAAATATTTTCAAAAACAAACACTTTGTATACGTTCTTACACGAATTATTACAAAGTCAACTTTTACGAAATATTTTCTAAACACACACCACATTTCAAAAAAAAGCAAGTTAAAGTGAGCTAGCAATTAAGAGCCCGTAGATAACTACGGATGAAAAGGGGTGCTAACACCTTCCCTTTTCATAACTTACCCCCCGAACTCAAAAATCTTTTCAAAACGGTCTTTCCTGTTCTTTTCACCTTTCCTAAATAAATTGGATAAAAGAAAAGTCGGTGGCGACTCTTGCTAACCGCAACATGTTTTGCGAAAAACAAAAGTAAAAAGTCATTTCTCCACCGTACTATTGTTTCTCGACCTCAGTGCCAAAGCTGAGGACCTTCCGCCTTGGAGAATCAGTTGAGGCCTCCTCGATTGATGATGATGCCAAACCAGAAATGGTGAACGTATCATCATTTCTCGACCTGAGAGCCCGGGATATTGAACATCCTAGTACCTACATGTGAGAGGGGATGGGTGTTTGCAGGTTTGCAGGTAACCGAGACCTTCAACCTACCCTTATTATGGATTTCACACCAACGTTGGATTATTTGGGTTATCTCAGTGGTTCAGAGTTCTGGTTTTCTGGTTTCTCGTTCAGCTAACAGCACAGCACATCCAGCAGTGTGCCTTGATCCCATGTGTGCATTTGCATTATCATTTTGCATCCCAACATGTTTATTAATTCGTAGGGTTGCATCCTAACTTTGATTCTGGTTCTTGAAATTAAACTGGAATCAAGGGGTGGATCGCCCTGCGAATTTTTAAACATGTCCATTGGCATTTGCATATTCATAATCATTTTGCATATTCATTTTGCATGACAGGTGTTTATCTTCAGAGTTCTTATATTATCCTAATCTCAGAATTGCAGATCAGCACATTCACCGGTATTCTACCAGACAGAATCAGAGGAGACTTATGGATCAGCTACAGAATGAGGTCATTGAGATGCGGACTCGCATGAATCAATTCATGGAACTAATGCAAGGGGTTGCTCAAGGCCAAGAGCAGTTGAGGACTCTCGTTCAGCCACTGATTGCAAGGAATGAGGAAAACAGTAATAATGATCAGAATGGCCCTACTGGAGGGGGCATTCCCATTTCTGGTGTTGTGATTCCTCCGGGCGGAGGAGAAAGTGTTGTGATTCCTAAGGCTGGGGAAGGAGGTAATGGTGCTGGCGCAAATCATGGCCGTCGGTATAATGATGTTCAAGACGATGCATTTTCTCTGCCAGATGGGGATGCTGGTCCCCAGGCTGACAACGATCAGAGGATCAGGTTGATTGAGGAACAACTGAAGGGTGTCATGAATTAGGATTCTGTGGGAATGGATTTAGAGGATTTGGGGCTGGTCCCAGGCGTTGTGATCCCGCACAAGTTTCAGACTCCCACTTTCGAGAAATATAATGGTATGTCTTTTCCAAGGACCCATGTCAGAGCATACGCGAATAAGATGGCTGCGCATGCAAAGAATGAAAAGCTGATGATGCACTGCTTCCAGGATAGCCTATCTGGGGCATCCCTGGAGTGGTACATGCAACTGGAAAGGAGGGATGTGCGTAGTTGGAGAGATCTGGCAGGGGCATTTATCAGACATTACCAATATAACACTGATATGGCTCAACAGAACGCAATTGCAGAATTTATCACAGAAAAATAATGAGAGCTTCAAAGAGTACGCCCAGAGGTGGCGTGAACTGGCGGCGAGGGTTCAGCCTCCCATGTTGGAACGGGAAATGATAACTATGTTTATGGCCACATTGCAGGGTCATTACTTTGAAAAATTGGTACCATGTATGTCTGGAAAGTTTGCTGATCTCATCTTAGTAGGAGAAATGGTCGAAAGCGGTATCAAAATGGGAAAGATTCAAGTTACTCCCGGTTATTCCAAAAATACGAAGAAACGTTACAGGGGAGAGGAAGGAGAGACCAATGTCATTCAGTACCAGCAGCCTTATGCTCCTCAACAACAGAAGTATCAACGTCAGAATCAGCATAGGCCTCGCAATAACTTGGAAAGAAGGAATGCTCCTCTTCATCCAGTCCCCATGTCGTACAGTCAACTCTTGCCACACCTGGTTCAAAATTCATTGGTGGAGCCCAAGACTTTGAAGCCTGTTCCAGAACCATACCCTCCGGGGTACAATCCCCATGTGCAATACGGATATCACGGAGGATCTATGGGACACTCAACCGAAGATTGCAAAGTCTTCCAGGCCAAAGTGCAACAATTGATTGACAAAGGGTACATATCATTTCCAGAAGGAGACTTGGTTGTGCATGTCGACCTCTCATCTGCTTGAAGACTTCAAGGGACATCATCAGAAGACACCAGTCCAGACGGAGTCAAGTCTCCTCAATGGCAGTCATCAGCTTCCTTTACTGCATTTTCATATGTAGCTTTCATTTGTTTGTTCAAACAGTGTTTGCATATAAAAACGTGTTTGTGTTTTGAATGCTGATTTTAATACAATAAACGTGTTGTTCCTGATGTATTTTACTTTTATGCACTCATATCATGTTTATATGCATTGCAATACCAACTTTCTTGCTTAAACTCTTTGAGGGAGGATGACGAAGTAAGAACGCGAACTTCTGATGGTATACTTTTGGATAAAACCCTGTTAAGGATGTACAGGCATTGTTTCAAATCCCCAAACACTGGAGATATAAGGGAGATAGACCCTCGTTAACCACTTTGAGCCTTGAAGTAGGAGTTTCTTTTGTCTGAAAAAAAAACCCCTCATACTTAACCCAGGGGCAGGGTAGGCGTCAGTTAGTCTGACCGAGCGTTCAGATCCAAGGAGAGTGTGTGCCCGAGGAACCGTTACCTTCTATCCCACCGTCAAGAGGTCAAGAAATGCGAAACCACAACGGTTAGCCATTAACAACTAAGGAGTGAGGCGGTCACAACCCTGTCAAGCAAGTAAGACAACCAGTGTCACACGCTTTGTTCAAAAAAAAAGAAAGCCCGCTAAGTCGAAACTTGAAAACAAGTGACTTAGGCAAAAGTTAGGGCATCCCGCTGGACTTCAAAATCAAAAAAACTCAAAAGAATTAGTCCAGGAAAAATCAGGGAAATAAAAAAGAGGGATCAAAAAAGAAAAAGAAAGAAAGAAAATCCTCGATAAGAGCAAATTCGTGTGATCACAGGCATGAAAGATAAAAAGGGTTGACTGTCATTAGTGGCATAGGTTCCTTAAAGATCATAAACCTTTTGAGAGATGGGCGTTTGGGTCAGATTAACTGAATATAGGACTGGAGAACATCACGAAGAGCGGGTGGGCACCGATAAATTTTGAGCCATAAATCCTTTTTTTGGGAAACCGTGAACCAGACCACGTTACAACCTTTAAAAGTCCTAATTGAAACAGGGTTTATTCCGAAAGCGTACTTCAACAGGATAGCGTTCCTGACTCCTATGAGTTGTGCTAATAAGATTTTTATTGGTATTGAATGTGCGTATTGTTTTCATTTCAAAAGTAAATGTCGCGTCCCGGCAAGTGTTCGTTCATAAGGCTTGGCGACACATTTTCAATAAAACTTCAGGTTAACACGAGCGTTGCATTAGAATTGTCATTCTCATAATATACATTTTCTGCCTGCATGTGTTTGACATCAAAGAAGCTTACATGATGAACATCAGTTGAGAAGCTCGATCACGCCAAGTGGAGATGGTGAAAACTCCGAAGGACAGTCATGTCAAGGGGTATGTGGCCAAGAGACTGTGCGCAGCCCGGAGGTTCCCGATAAATGGTGATAAGATGCAGCCAATCTAGAGCAGTCACGTTGAAAACTCTCCCTAAAGCCGCCGAACAGGGGCAATCAGATCGATTTGACAAATCTCTGTAAGATCAGTCAGGGGCAAAGTTTCTTCAAGACTTGGGGTAGGCCACCTCTGGAGCGTAAGAAGTTGTCCACTCCTGAAGTTGGTTAATTGAAAACACCTCTTTAAAGTTCAGAATACTGGGGCAGGGTATTTTCAAGCCATTACGAGTCCTCTCGAGGCAAATTCCTTCAAAGATCACGCGGTCCGGGACAATTAAGTCGAGATCCGATAAATCTCTCTGAGAGTTTGAAGACCCCGGGGCAGTGCGAACGCCCGGTCTTCTGTAAAATCCTCTTGAGATGATTTCTTCCATTAGACCTGGTGGTCTGGGGCAGGTGGAAAGTTCAGAGAGCCGTCAGGCTGCAGGGCAACGGGTTTGTACTTCCCCAGCAGTTTGCTCTCCCCAGCATTGAGATTGCACTTTCCTCAGCAGAGCAGACCTTCCCCAGCAGAAGACTTGGGAAGTATTTTCTGGATCAAGACATGTTTCCCCACAGAGTCTGAACGCCTATTTTCCTCAACCAGTCAGGAAATGTTTTCCTCAGCAGCAACGGTGCGACCTGATCCTCAACAGATAAGTAAGCTTGATATTATCCGCTAGCAGGATAGATGTCAGCATTTACCGTTCCCCCAAGCAGAGTTTGGTGGTGATCCTCGCAACAGTTTGTCCAACGGGGGTTGACATCCCTAGCCGGTTTTAAATCCAAGTGATATCTGGCACTCTTCTGATTCAAGCCGTAGCCTCCCTTTTCAAAAGGTTATGTATAATCCCCAGTAGAGCGGATGTTCTTTTGAAATTTCATCCCCAGCAGAAGTTGTTGATCTAGAGAGTCGGTCACTATGATCCTTCCCAACGGAGTTCCTGTTCAGAGGACAATTTATTTTTGTCATCCCCGGCTATTGGTCTTTCTCTCCGGCATTTATTTTGCTGGAGGGACCCTTTTTGCATATCATAAGCATTTGCATTGCATCAAACATATAGCATTCTCATTTGCATTCGAAGCGTAAGCCAGGTTTGATACTTTCTTCGCCAATTCTCTTTCTCAGCAGAGATGGCGTAACTCAGGAGATTTTGAAGGGACGTGTTCCTCAAACTTGTGCTCCCCGGCAGGGTCTTTTATTTAGACTTCTCTTTTTCCCAGCGGAGTCATCTTATCTGTGGACCGTGAGTCCATTAGAAGTTTGGCCTTTCTTTGGTGTAAACCCAGTTCTCGTCTGGTAGTCAGTTCTCGTCTGACTTATTTGGTGTAAACCCAGTTCTCGCCTGGTAGTCAGTTCTCGTCTGACTTATTTGGTGTAAACCCAGTTCTCGCCTGGTAGTCAGTTCTCGCCTGACATCTCTTTGGTAAATCCAGTTCTCGTCTGGTAGTCAGTTCTCGTCTGACTTATTTGGTGTAAACCCAGTTCTCGTCTGGTAGTCAGTTCTCGTCTGACTTATTTGGTGTAAACCCAGTTCTCGCCTGGTAGTCAGTTCTCGCCTGACATCTCTTTGGTAAATCCAGTTCTCGTCTGGTAGTCAGTTCTCGTCTGACTTATTTGGTGTAAACCCAGTTCTCGTCTGGTAGTCAGTTCTCGTCTGACTTATTTGGTGTAAACCCAGTTCTCGCCTGATAGTCAGTTCTCGCCTGACATCTCTTTGGTAAATCCAGTTCTCGTCTGGTAGTCAGTTCTCGTCTGACTTATTGGGTGTAAACCCAGTTCTCGTCTGGTGGTCAGTTCTCGTCTGACTTATTTGGTGTAAACCCAGTTCTTTCGCTAGTTTCCCTTTGTCAGCAGGGATGACATTTATTTTGCTAGATTCTCTTTATCAGCAGGGAACAACAATCTTTTGAAGATTTTCTTTCGTCAGTCTCCCTTTATCAGCAGGGATGGCATCAGTTTGCTAGTATCTCTTTATCAGCAGAGATAGCGATCTTCCGGATAGTTCTTCGTCAGCAGGGATGGCACCTATTTTGCTAGATTCTCTTTATCAGCAGAGATAGCAGCCTTTTGAAGATTTACTTCGTCGGTTCTCTTTATCAGCAGAGATGACATAACTTCGGAAAGTTTGTTTCATTCTATACCCAGCATAGCAGCATTTTTAGCTAACTCTCCAGTGAAGGATTGCAAATTTCCGGGTTCTGTAGTATTCAATCTCTGTGCATCCTGATTATCTGAAAGCTGTCGCTATCATACACTCAGGACCAAGTTGATTGAATAGGGGCAGTTGTTGCACCCCAAAATTTGCCCTCCTTACCTTTTTACTAACTGGCTTTTGTTTCATTTCATTTTTTTTGCATTATCATGTGTGCATATCATTAGTATGGGATCAAGGTTCTCTGTTCAAGCATCGTCAGGTTGCAACAGACGTTTATTTCGTCACTCGACATATGCGCAAAGTATTTCTCCGGGTTACGTAATCAACGGGTCAGCAAAGCTCTTATCAAACATAATTTTTCATGTTAAGAATCTCAGAGAAAGTCGAAGTTTTAAGCCGATTCAGAACAGTTTGAGCAGAAAATCAGCTTGCTGTGCAAATTTGCAAAATTCATAACTCTTGCTCTGGAACTCGTTTTGGCTGGATATTCAACAATTAGAACCGTCTTGGTATTCTCTACAACTTTTATGTTCGGCTCGGAAGTCAATTCATCAAGGAAAGTGGTAGAAATTATTTGTTTCTGGAATGTCGGTTTCGCTGGATAATTGCGTCAGTGGCATTCAAAAGGGCTTAGCTTCTGATTGGATCATTATTTTTGAGCGATTCTTATGCCAAAAGTTCCGTCTGGATATCCTCTCCAACTTTCGTGTTTTGGCCAAAAGCTAATTCTTTGAGGAAGATCTCCGAATACACGAATTCTTTGAGTCGATACAGCAGAAGAACAACTGAAAATAGTGCTGAACCGGTGTATTTCGGACGCTAAAAAATTCATAACTCTCAGCTCGTTTATCGGATTGATGTCGTTCCGGTGCCTAAAATTCCGTTTAGATGTTATCTTCGTGCCGTGAATTCAGTTTGGGTCAGGTCCAAGCGGAAGCACCCCGAAAATGTGAATTACCAGTGGGGTTCTTTGATGCAGTGCACTGTCTGTCAAATTTTGTAAAATTCATAACTCGGTCAATTCTCATTGGATTTCGTCCGTTCTCGAAGCGTTGGTTCACAAATTTTATTATCTACAAGTTCCAAGACAAGCTCGAGTTCGAACGATGCTCCGAAGATCATCGTTTTGGTTTATTTCGCAAAACGGAAGTGCTGAACCGAAGAAAAAGGCTGAAAGTTGTTTCACGGGAAAATTCATATCTCACTCGTTTTTTGTCCGATCGCGCTCATCTTTTGACACGAGGTCACTGACTCATAGATCTACAACGTTTCTGACAAAGTCGAGTCGAGATTATGCTCCGAAGAGGTTGACCTCGTCACGTTTTCGAGTAGCGGACACCAAATAAGCTGAAAAAAATGACTTATTCAGTGACGTCTTGCAGCTTAAACATATCGATCGCACTCGATTTTGATCGTATGACGTCTGTTCTTTTTGCGTTGCGACCGTGATTCAGAGGCGGACGATGTTGTGGAAGGCTCAGAGTCGAAATTCCTTACCGAAGACGGTGTTATTTTCACTTAAGCTAAAATTCTACCTTTTGCCCTTCATTTTAGACTCCACTATATATTCAAAACTCTCTCTCATTTTTCCATAACTTCACGGATTCTCAAAAAACCAAAAACCCTAATCCTTCTCTCCTTCGAATCTCATCATCCACAAGAGTTTTTCACAAACTACTTTCACAATCTGAATCCTTGGGTTCCATAGAGCACGAATCAACCACCGTTTGAAGCTAACAACATGGGTACGGATTGCGTGACCTCAGGTTAGTACATTTTTCAGGATCTTAGAACTCAATTTTTTGGAGTGTATAATGATATATGATATCCACTGATAATTCTGGTATGTATTATTTTGAGATTGGACGTGTATTATGTGCATATTGTGAGTTTGAAAGTGTGTGATCTAACCTTGTTTCGTTCGATTTGGCTTATGCATTGTTTGTTTGTGATTTTTAATTGCATATTATTAATCCGGGTGAAATTCTGGCCAAGAAGGTATATTCGTTTGCGTGTTCTGGTGACTTTTTGGTTGCAGGTGGTCGAAAGGGATGACCGGAACCCTAGCTCCGGCGGCTGGTAAGGTTTCCGGCGAGGTTAGGGTTTGGGCGAAGAAGATGAAATCCTGGTCGTCCGTTGGCCAGATCCAACGGTCATCAGCTGACCACGTTTATTTATTTTTTATTATTATTATTTTTTTCCATATTTTTATTTTTATTTAATCATTACATTTCATTTTAATTTTTTTTTTTAATAGTTAATTGCATTTAAAATTCCCATAAAATCCATACATCATATTTATCATTTTAATAATTTTTTTACAAAATTTATTTTTTATTTTTATTTTATTTTTATCATTTAAACTAATTATTTATTCAATTTCTTTTTGCATTATCCATACCATGCATGCTTAAATTTCTTTATTTTATTTCTCTGCAATCATAAAACATTTTTCACCCGTTCTTTTCGTATTTGTTCACTATTATTCTAAAATACAGTAAAATATTTTTTTATCATTTTTAAAATCATTTCATATTGCATTTAGGTCCTTCTCTTTGGCACATTGAATCCTATCCCTTACTTGAGTTTTGTATGATTAGTTGAATGGCTAACATTTTGGATTTTTGCAGGGACTTTTTATATGTTGTTTGCCTCTGGTTGAGGAACCTTAATGATTAATTTGGGAATTTTAGGAACCATTTTTCTAATTATCGGAGTTATTTTCACTTGAGATTTTCTGGCAGGCGCATCTTTGACCTTATATGATTATCTGTTTGAAAAGGCATTTGTGCCAATCGCTTTGGGGCTGTTCGTTGCTTCTTTGATTCACGTTTGGATTATTCTCATTATTGCTTGTCATTGTGTGATTTGTATTTACCTCATTTCTCTTATTTATATCTGTTCGTACTAACCTTTTATGCAGGGACTAAGGTAGTTTCTTTAAGGGAATGGATAAGTATCCATGGTTACCCTTACCTTTTTCCTTCCCTCATCTTCTTCCTCTAGGATTTAGGTTGCCTTCAAACCTCACTAACCGTAGGTCACCCATGCATGATAACTTTAGGATTCTTAGTTCCCTTTAGAGTTACCCTTGTGCATTCTCTCTTCTCATCTTGAATCTCTTTAAAACACTTAATAATAATAAAGTGTATTGCGCACGAGCCTTAAGTATGGGGAATGAGAAATGAGGGGCTTCCTCTCATCTTTCTAGAGTGCTTAGCGAGCGTCCTGTCTTGGGACGATGCGTTAAGTATTTGCCCCTGTGCCCTAGACTTTGGTGCAATGCAGCTTAGGAACTAACTTAAGCCGCTTCTGTCCTAAAAAACACAAACCAACTTCAAACCTTTTTGTCCTTCGGGACCTTTAACTTAAAGGATATTTTCAAAAAGGGCACGTTACTTTCCGTCTGAGTCGCAAACAGGCATCGACCCTAACTGCCGGACGCGAACTTAACGTCGCTCATAAAAAACACAAAAAGAACTTGGTCCGAACTACGTTGACTCTGAATTCCCCATTGCACAAAGGGGGTACGTAGGCCTAGGACGTTGACGTCCTACCGAGTCGGTCTTTGTCTTCCCCTCCCGTTTTAGCACAGCCATAGATGATAGGATAACTCACCTTTAGAATAGACAACAAGCGTGGATCCCATCGAGTACGATGGACGCGTAGGGTGCTAATACCTTCCCCTCGCGTAACCGACTCCCGAACCCAGGCTATGGTTGCGATGACCATTCCTTTCCCTCTTCCTCAGGTTTATGCGGTGTTCCCTTTCCCTCTCTTGGGATAAATTTGTACAGCTGGCGACTCTGTTTTTCTGCGCCACTCTCGCGTTTGTACCTGGATGAAAATCCTGGGAGCGACAAAATTGGCTGGATCATTTTGTGGTACCTCAGCTGCACTTTGGTTAAAACCTTGAGCAACCAGCTGGTGATTTTGTGAAATTGATGTTTCAGAAGTAATCTAAGTGTTTGATCAGCTCATATGTGATGTATGTGAGGTGTGTGAGTGATTGGTTTGATTGGAATTGCTCTCAAACTCAAAACCCGATTGGAGTGAAAGAAGAGATTTTGAGGAAAGCATCTGTTAGATGGCTTTGGTGTACTCAAACTGACCACAATTGAGCTCTATTTATAGTAGAGCAAGTTTGTTTTGCAAGGAATAGTGCATGGCAGCTGGTAAGTAGGTTTGGCCAATGTTGGCAAATGAAAATCCAAGTCTCCTCTAGCCATTGACTAGAGGTTAGGGCACAGAGCTTTGGTTCCCTTGGTCTTGGATAAGTCTTGACTGATTTCAGATGAGAATGGCTCAGTCCATGCCACCTTGATGGTTCCATTGAATGCCTCATTCCAAATTTGAAGTCTTGTCCCTATTTTGGCCATTCTAGGTTCAACATGTTATTTCTTGTTCCATGGACTTTGGAGGCTTGGCTCAGTGATTGTCCCCTTTAGATTCAATCCTCTGAGGTGTCCAAGTGGATAGGAGCAATTGAATTTGGCTGATTTTGGCAAATCGACCAAAGTTGCAAATTCTGCCTTGCCTTGACAGATTTCAGCAAGGCAACTTGCCAATGTCATAACTCATGGTGTAAGTTGAATTTGGTAATGTTCTTGACCATTTTGGAAAGCTCTTACATGATACAACAACTGTTTGAACAAGTTTGGTTTTGATCT
This sequence comes from Lathyrus tuberosus, assembly GCA_022829125.1. NCBI lineage: Eukaryota > Viridiplantae > Streptophyta > Magnoliopsida > Fabales > Fabaceae > Lathyrus > Lathyrus tuberosus. The sequence continues at coordinate 6,739,359 of JALAZF010000239.1, read as the reverse complement.
CTTTTGATTCCAAGTGAAAAATCCCCCTACATTTGGCAAAAAGTGAGGCAAAATCTGACTTAGTGAAAATTTCACTAAGTGTTGGAAAAAGTGACATTTTCACTTTTCAACCACTTTGATCACTCCATAACTCAAAATCCTTAATGAATTGGAATGACTTGTAGTTGAAGTTTTTGTAGGTGATAATGAGGGCTACAAATCCATCTTTGGATGAGAAAAAATGTCCTTGTGGTTTAGGAGTTATGGTCCTTCAAAGTTGGTACCCTTGCCACTTTATTTTTAACTTAGAAAAATTTCTAAGTTTTATGGTTACCCCTTTTACAAGTTATCTCACTTTTCTTGATTTTTCTTGATGAATGATGATTCAAATCATACATTAACATAATTTTAGGGTTAAAAATCCATTTTGGTGAAAAATCTCAAAAAGTCAAAGTTGACTTTTGTGCACAGTTGACTTTTTATCAGATGAATTCCAAACTGTGCAATTCTTCAGGAAATCATGTCCTTGACCTAAATCAAACTTGATGGACATGTTCCATGGGTGTCATAGGGTATATTCAATCATGTATTAGGGTTTGGGAGCATGTCTTGGTCAAAAGTCAAAGTTACAGTTGACTTTTCCCTTAAAACCCTAATTGTGGTGCAGATGGAATTGAGACTTGTTGCTCAAACTTCTTGGATTAATCCATTGTCCCAAATGGATCAATATGGTATATTAGAGATCCTCAAATCATCTCTTGAAGTCTTGGCTCATGATTTGTCCCAAAAGTCAACTTAAGGGTGAATTAGGTCAAGAAACCCTAATTCCTGATTTTTTATGAATGCATCCCTTGAGGCAAAATTGACTTGATGCATGGGTTCATGAGGTTCCATGAAGTATATTAGGTTATGTTTTGGATCAATGGCTTGTGCCCAGATGAAACTTTTCATCTGGAGGCCCTGGGTGATCAAAACCCTAATTTGGTGACACTGGCGATCTTGAGGCTTGATCCACCTCGAAGGGAGTAACCTTGTGCTTAATCCTTGAAGTGGGAGTCCTTTTGATCCTTTGAGGATGTTTGAGAGATTATACAAGTTGAAAATCAAGTCCTTTCTTGATTGAGCCTTTGTCTAAAGCTCAGAGAGGGCTTGAAACCCTAATTTTGATTGTAGTGGATGCTCACCCATCTTTGGGGAGACTAATGAGGTACAAAGGTACATCCATATTGTACTGATGATTTGCACAATGATGGGAAATCTTAGTGGTCAAAATTTGGGGTATTACAGATGCCCCTTGGACCCGAAGGTGTGAATGACGAAGGGATTCGGGCATTCGGGGTGCAAGAGGATTAAATATCAGAATACCCGAAATTTTGATGGTGGTCATGAATGGTAGCTTACGCATTCATCTTCTTTAGCTAAGCGATGATGCTTAGAAAAGGTAAACTTCCCCTCGATCCTGGTCTTCAACCAAGGAACTGGTCTTAGTTGTGGAAACAAACTTCCCCTCGATCCTGGTTTCCTACCAAGGAACTGGTCTTAGTTTCTGATTTAAACTTCCCCTCGATCCTGGTTTCCTACCAAGGAACTGGTCTTAGTTTCTTTTTTTAAACTTCCCCTCGATCCTGGTTTCCTACCAAGGAACTGGTCTTAGTTTCTTTTTTAAACTTCCCCTCGATCCTGTTTTCCTACCAAGGAACTGGTCTTAGTTTCTTTTGTCAATAAACTTTACTGACAAGGGACGCTATTCGTAGCGGCTTTCCTTCAAACTTCTCGCCGAATTTTCCTGGGGAGATGCCATTTGAGTGGAAAAAGTTTTGATGTCAGACTTACTGGGGAACCCATTCGTCTGAGTTGTAGAGGTACACAAACTTCTCTGTTGGAGACGTCATTTGTCGATTCTACTGGGGGAAAGCGAGTCTCTTGAGAGACTGTTTTCGTTTGGGGTTACATCATACTTTTCTCGGGATCTTCCCGGAGAAATGCCATATGATGGGATCCAATTTTGAGGTGCCAATGACCTTCTCATCGGTGGTTTTTCGGAGCAAAACTGGCGTGCTGCCGAATCTCTGATCACGAGGCTTTCTCTGTGGATTTTCCTTAATCCGGGAAAGCAAGGATATCATCTTCAATGGCGAAGAGTGATGTTTATTGAAAGTTTTCTCTGGCTTTTCAGAGGTTCAAGCTATCAAAGTGGTCAAGGACCAACTTCTTTCCAGAATTAAACTGGAAGCGAGGTTGTTCAGACACAGTATTTCTTGACGAGGCAAGAACTGACAACTCGATTGAGAGGACTTCTACCACTAGGGGACAAGACCGACTAGAGTGATAGTGATGCAATATGAAATGTGAATGCAAATAAAAAATGCATGATGTATGTATGTATATGCTGACAAAACAGACGCGACATACAGACTAATGGATGAACACAATCGGATACTCAGCCATCGCGGGGCGAAGAAGTACCGTTGATTCAAAATAGCAATTCCCCCTTGCTTAGGAGAGATAGTCCCGTTGGGAGCTATGTTGATCGGGCTTAGGAGATGAGAACTCGGCCGAGGATGTCAGACGAAACAAGGTCTCTGATACAGTTGATCCCTTCATTCAGGCGTACTGGGTTAGAAGGAGTACTTTGATTCTGTGCTTTGAAGTTCTCTTACTTCGGGAGAAGCGATCGATGTTCTTCTGATGTTCAACAGTCAAAAGAAATGCCATCTTTAATTTAAAAGCAGAAAAAGTTTAACAAGTAAATATATTTTTGTTTTATTTCAAGAATCGCTGATTAAGTTTAAACAACGTCGTTCTGTAAAGCTAAAACAAGTAAAGAGTTACAAACAAAAGCACAAGGGCTCAAATTTTATTGATAAGATGGAGATCAGCCAAACGCGTGATTCCAAAGAGTATATACAAAGTTAGAAAATGGTAATTTACAGGGAAAAGGGCTACGTTGAAACATAACGACCACTATCCTTCTACCAACTTTGAGTTCGGGACATCCTGAACTTCCGTCGAAGATGACCTTTGACTGGAGATTTCCTCCGATAGATGATGCTGTAACTGCTGCTGAGGGACTTGCCTCTGTTGAACATAGTTACTTGCCATTATCCCTAATTTTTGCCTGGATTGTACTATGAGATTTCCAATCCATCGGGGTGATTTTTTTTCATGTCTCTAACTTTTGCCTGGACCGCCCTTTCGGGTTTTCAATCCACCGAGATGTTTTTTGTTTTTTGTTTTTTAGTTTTAGGCGAAGTATTTCTTGACTACATCAACATTCGTGGGGTAGGAAAATTCTTCCCCGTCCATGGTTGCAAGTCTCAAGGCGCCGCCTGAGAAAGCTTTCGTGACCACATAGGGGCCATCATAATTTGGGGTCCATTTGCCCCGAGAGTTAGTGAGAAATGATTGTATCTTCTTGAGCACGAGGTCTCCTTTTCTGAAAATACGAGGTCAGACCTTTTTGTCGAACGCCCTTTTCATTCTCTGTTGATACAACTGACCGTGGCATAGTGCCGTGATTCGCTTCTCTTCGATCAGGTTCAGTTCGTCGTGTCGACTTTGACACCATTCAGCTTCGGTGAGCTGAGCTTCCATCAATACCCGGATTGATGGGATCTCTACTTCTATGGGGAGCACTGCTTCCATGCCATACACTAGAGAGAAAGGGGTTGCCCCTGTTGAAGTGCAGATAGATGTTCGATAACCGTGAAGAGCAAAGGGTAGCATTTTGTGCCAATCTTTATAGGTTACAACCATCTTTTGAACGATCTTCTTGATGTTCTTGTTAGCCGCCTCTACCGCTCCGTTCATCTTGGGTCGGTAGGGAGATGAGTTATGGTGTTCGATCTTGAACTCTGCACACAACTCTTTCATCATCTTATTGTTCAAGTTAGATCCATTATTAGTAATGATCTCGCTTGGAACACCATAACGGCAGATGATATTGTTTTTGATAAATCGGACCACCACTTGTCGGGTTACATTGGCGAATGACGCTGCTTCGACCCACTTGGTGAAATAATCAATGGCTACCAGGATGAACCGATGTCCGTTTGAAGCCTTGGGCTCAATCATACTAATCATGTCGATTCCCCATATGGAAAAAGGTCACGGGGAAGAAAGAACTTTGAGATGTGATGGCGGTACATGAATTTTGTCGGAGTATATCTGACACTTGTGACACCTCCTCATGTACTTGTAGCAGTCGGATTCCATGGTCAACCAATAATACCCGGCCCTGAGAATTTTTCTCGCCATTGTGTGTCCGTTGGCATGAGTGCCAAAGGATCCTTCATGAATTTCTTTCATGAGCATGTCTGCTTCTGGTCTGTCGACGCATCGGAGCAAGACCATGTCAAAATTTCTCTTATAAAGAGTTTCACCGCTCAGGAAGAAGTTTCCAGCCAATCTTCTGAGGGTTTTCCTGTCTTTTCGGAGTGCCCCAGATGGGTACTCTTGTTTCTGAAGGAAGCATTTGATATCGTGATACCAAGGTCTGTCGTCTATGACTGCTTCAATCGTGAAGATGTAAGCGGGCCGTTCAAGGCGCATGATGTCGATCTTAGGTATGTCATTCCATTGACCTACGCTAATCATGGAAGAGAGAGTGGCTAATGCATCAGCCATGTGATTCTCCTCACGAGGGATGTGATGAAAGTCGACTCTGTTGAAGAAGGGTAACAACCTTCTTGCATAGTCTTTGTAAGGAATCAATCCTGATTGGTATGTGTTCCAATCTCCTTTTATCTGGTTAATAACCAGGGTTGAGTCACCATATACGTCCAAGTTTTTGATCCTTAAATCAATCGATTCTTCGAGACCCATAATACAAGCTTCGTATTCGGCCTCGTTGTTCGTACATTTGAACGTAAGTCTGGCAGTGAAAGGAATGTGGGAACCCTGAGGGGTAACAATGATTGCCCCAATTCCGTTTCCATAATGATTGACTGCTCCGTCAAAGATAAGTCCCCACTGGGAACCTGGTTCTGGCACTTCACTGGGTAGCGGTTCATCGCAATCTTTCATCTTTAGATACATGACATCTTCGTCTGGGAAGTTAAACTCGATTGATTCTTGATCGTCAATCGGTTGATGAGCCAAATGATCGGCTAAAATACTTCCTTTAACGGCTTTCTGAGCACGGTACTCTATGTCATATTCTGATAGTAACATCTGCCAACGGGCAATCCTTCCCGTGAGAGCAGGTTTTTCGAAAACGTACTTGATTGGATCCATTTCGGAGACCAACCAAGTAGTATGGCGAATCATGTACTGGCGAAGACGTTTGGCTGCCCAAGCCAAAGCGCAACAAGTTTTCTCAAGCATTGTGTACCGAGTCTCGCAGTCGGTGAATTTCTTGCTTAGATAGTAAATGGCAGACTCTTTCCGTTTAGTTTCGTCTTGCTGGCCAAGTACACATCCCATTGAGTCCTCTAGGACTGTGAGGTAAATGATCAGTGGTCTTCCTTCCACTGGAGGTGATAGAATCGGAGGATTCAAAAAATATTCTTTGATACTGTCGAAGGCGGTTTGGCAATCTTCTGACCAAACGCAATCCTGGTTCTTTTTGAGTAATCTGAAAATCGGCGCACACGTCGCGGTCATAAGGAATATGAATCTGGAGATGTAGTTCAAACGTCCCAAGAATCCTCTGACTTGTTTTTCAGTTTTCGGAGAAGGCATTTCTTGAATGGCCTTGACCTTGTCAGGATCAACTTCGATTCCTTTCTGGCTAACGATGAACCCTAGTAGTTTCCCTGAACGGACACCGAAGGTGCACTTGTTAGGATTCAAGCGGAGCTTGAATTTTCTTAGACGTTCGAACAATTTTGACAGATGTTCAACGTGCTCATCCTCTGTTCTTGATTTTGCAATCATATCATCGACATACACTTCGATTTCCTTGTGTATCATGTCATGAAACAGAGTAATCATGGCCCTTTGATAGGTTGCCCCGGCATTCTTCAAACCGAACGGCATTACCTTGTAACAAAAGGTACCCCATGGGGTAATGAACGAAGTTTTCTCCATGTCTTTCGGCGCCATTTTAATCTGGTTATAGCCCGAGAATCCATCCATGAAGGAGAAAACTTTGAACTTTGCTGTGCTGTCAACCAGCATGTCAATGTGTGGTAAAGGAAAGTCATCCTTTGGACTTGCCTTGTTTAGATCTCTGTAATCAACACACATTCTGACCTTTCCGTCCTTTTTGGGAACGGGTACGATGTTGGCTAACCATTGAGGATATTCAGATGTAGCGAGGAAACCCGCGTCGCTCTGTTTCTGTACCTCCTCTTTGATTTTGATGGCCATGTCCGGGTGAGTGCGTCTCAACCTTTGCTTTACTGGCGGACATTCCGATCTCAACGGTAAGTGATGTTCCACGATGCTGGTATCCAACCCTGGCATATCCTGATAGGACCAAGCGAATACATCGGGGAATTCTTTGAGAAGCTTTATCAAACTCTCTTTGGCAGTTGGACTGAGCAGTGCTCCGATCCTGATTTCTTTTCTCTCTTTTTCTGAACCCAAGTTTACCATTTCCAATGGTTCTTTGTGAGGTTCAATGGACCTTTCCTCTTGTCTGAGTAGTCGGGAGATCTCTTCTGGAATTTCGTTGTCAACTTCTTCTTCAGCCTCGAATACCGGGAACTCAAAGTTGGGAGAAGGCATTGGATCGTATGTTTCAACTGGGTTTAAAACAAGCAATCTGCATGACATGATGATTCATGTTTAGAAGAGATAGAGAAAATGCAAATGTGTGCAGTGTTTTGATTTTACTGCTTGTTTTTATTATTGAATGTTTTTTAGGATTACCATTTTCTGAAAAAGCAAAAAGAGAAAACAGTAATTAATACGAAAATTACAGAACGACATTATTTTATTAATGCACAAGTCGAATCTTGAAACTACAGCCCTATAAAACAAAACTCTATCGCTTTGGGCAAAGCGAAGAGGGAAATTTACAGAAACGAGCCCCATCAAAACATCCGTTTCACCTGGGCAGGGTGAAAGGTTAAAGATGGCAATTACTTTGACTGATGAACGACCTTCGGAACCTCGACAGCAACCCATTGGCGGCGAACTCCTCGGTGAATCACAAAGTCTGGCACCTTCCTCGATTTTTCTTCAGAAATAACGCTGATTTCTGGCGGAGCAGGATCGTTGGAACCTGTTTCCCAGGCAGAATTGTCGTAGGAGGATTCCTCTGTTGCATTTTGCATAGCATTGGTGCTCTCAGCTGTATCTCCCCATCCAGTAGGCTGGATATCTTCGAGCCTGATACGAGAGCTTTCGGGAGCAGTGTACTTGACCATAAAGTCGTATTTTCCACTTGGTTGTCCCAGGGTGTCCCAAACTTCTTTGGAACTGGAGGAATCATCCCCCTCGATGACGTTGACCTCGGGAAAAGCATAGTTGATGAATTCAAGTCCTGCGAACGTTGCGAATTCATCTTCATGTTGAGTAATTTCCGAATGACCTGAGTGTTGATCCCATGACATGGTGGGGACACAGGTATTCTGTTCAATGACAGTCAGCTGAGTTTCATTGTTCGGATGACTTTCTTGCCCCAAGTTTCCTGGGTAAGGCTGCCACATTGGCAGACCATCCATCGGGCCATAGTAATTGTGATCAAAGTTGTCTTTCATCAGAGTGTCTTCCTCTAATGAATTTGGCGGAGCGCGGCATCCTTCCGGATCACAATCTCCGTAGATCATTTCGACATCTGATCTTGGTATAAATCTCGGACTTTCTGTAGGAAAGCAAAAAGGCATAGGCACCTCTTTCTGAGACATATAACCGTCCTTGTTAAGATAGGACTTCCATTCTTCACCTGTGTCAGAGGGATCTTCCTCATTGATAGCATGAACTGCTTAAGACACTGGGTGAAGGAAACCTCCACTGTGGAAGAAGTTTGGAAGGGGATGAAGACTTTCATCGTTGGCAGCTGTCTGGGTACAGGTCGCAGAAAAACCAAGACCCTTCTTTGTTTTATTGTCAATAGGAATGACAAGCTGTCCCCATCCTGTCGTATCGGTACTCTCGACCGCTTTGATAGCATCTTTGTATGAGGAAATTGAAGTTCCTTCTTTGAACTGATTGTCCTTGCTCACCGATAGTGCTTGGAACTGAGTTCCAATAACCTCCTCGGGTTCCACACAAGTAGATGATGATAGATTACTCACAAGCAAGGCTTGTTCCCCACAAACCGTGACAAGTTGATCGTTCTTGACGAACTTTAGCTTTTGGTGGAGGGTTGAAGTAACCGCTCCAGCCTGATGTATCCAAGGTCTTCCTAATAAACAACTGTATGTTGCCCGGATGTCCATGACCTGGAAAGTGACTTGGAAAGTGTGAGGACCAATAGTTATGGGAAGATCAACTTCGCCGATAACCGTTTTTCTAGATCCGTCGAATGCTTTGACGACGACCTCGCTGACTCTCATCGGAGGGCCCTTGAATGATAATTGCGTCAAAGTGGACTTCGGCATAACATTCAGGGCTGACCCTGTGTCTACCAGTACGTTGGCTAAAGCATCGCCCTGGCAATTAACTGTAATGTTGAGCGCCATGTTATGACGGCGACCCTCTTCAGGTAATTCTTCATCACTAAATCCCAAATTATTGCAGGAAGTGATGTTAGAGATAATGCTATCGAATTGTCTGATTGTTACATCCTGTTCCACAAAGGCTTGCTCCAAGACTTTCTGTAGAGCCTCCCTGTGGGCTTCTGAACTGAGTAACAGTGATAATACTGAGATCTTTGAAGGAGTCTGTAACAGTTGATCAACAATGTTATATTCACTCCTTTGGATGAGCTTTAGCATCTCATCTTTGTCTTTTGAAAAGTCGGGATTACTAGATTGACCGACTGGTGGATCAGGAATTTCTGCCTGAAGTTCCTTTTCTTTGTTGGATTCTCCAACCCCTCGGTTGAAGATTCGACCGCTCCGTGTTACACGACTGATGTCTGCAATATTCACGACGGAGGGTAATGGAATTTCCTTTCCATTCTCGATTATTGTTGCACCGTATTTGTAAGGGATTGCCTTAGCTGATTCATACGGTAGTGGCCCCGGTAGATAGATGACTATGGGAACCTTCTAATTTTTCTGACCATCATAAGTAACCTTGATCCATTCCCGGTTGGGAACTCTAGATTCGTCAAGTAGAGGGATGATGGTAAAAACATCCCTGGTCCTGTGATGACCAGAGATCGTGACAACATCCTCAACTTGCTCGACAAGGTAGTTCGGCGACCAAATGATGGGTCCTGAACCTGGATATGGACGAATTTCTCCATGATCGACCTGACCCTGAAGAGCTGCTCTCACAAGGTAACACCCTTGGTTACTTTCTGCACAGACGCTACAACTGTCATAGTTGTGTGGTGGCACCTGGCCACGCCCACTTTGAATACAATGTAACCTCACTAGGTTACCTTCCATTGATCGGACATCCTGACTTTGACGACGAGTAGGATTCCTGTTATTGATATTAATCTACTGAGTATCTTCGTCCATATAGATTGGCATCCACCAGTGATTTAACAAGTGCTGAAGTGCCTCTTGGACAAGGGTACAACCTCGATCGTTTTCGCAACCCGCTTTACAATTTTGATAGTCATGTGATATTAAGAATCCAAGTCGGACCTGCTCAGTATGTAACTCTACTAGGTTGGTATTCATTACGCGGATATCGAAGATCTGAACCATGTTGATTTGATAGGAGTTCCTATCATGGTAGTCTTGGATCCATCCAAGATCCATCTGACGCTGGAGGGCCTCTTGTATGAAAGAGCATCCATGTTTGTTTACCGAGCAAATTAGACAGGAACTGTAATCGTGCCGCGGCAGATTATGATACTGGCTTTACCTTGAGTGCATCGCCACCAAGTTGACATTCATCGCACGGATGTCGTGGTTTTGAATGATGTTGGAATTCGTGTAAACCATATTAACTCCACGAACTCGGTACTCTTGGATCCGTCCAAGATCCATTTGTTCCTGTAGAGCTGCTTGCACCACAGAACATCCCTGGTTGTCTTTAGAGCAGACATCACACTGGTGATAATTATGAGGTGGCACATGGCCATATTCACTCTGTCTACAATGCATCTTGACCAGATTGGTCCCCAATAAGAGTACATCGTGAATTTGATAGACATTGTCAGTCTCTTTCTCAATCAGATTGACTGCAGCTTTCTCGTGTTGAGGCAGCGGGTTCGTAAGAACATTAAGATTCGTATCTTTGAAAGATAAGAGCCCGCTCCTAACAAGCTTTTGCACGTCGGATTTGAAATTGAGACAAGTCTCAATGTTATGCCCTGAACCTCCTTGATGATAAGGGCATGTTTGATCCGCTTTAAACCAAAAAGGCGGATTTTCCGGAACTGAAAGGGGAGACTTAGTCTGAATATGCCCCTTAGCCAGCAGTAATGGAAACAGCTCTGCGTATGTTACGGGTATAGGATCAAATCCTGGTGGCCGTGTTGTACGGTTGTTGTTATATGGAGGACGAGCCTGCTAAAGAGGCTGTTGTGTCCTTTGCTGATCAGGTTGGCTCTGCGCAACCTGAGGTTGATACGTAGGAATAGGCGCAGGGCCGATAGCTGGAGTAACAGCTGCTACTGGCTGATAACGTCGCCTTTGCTTTCCGAGAGAGATATTCCCAATATCTTGCTCTTTTTTCTTAGGGAGAGCACTACCATATTTTTTAGTACCACTCGTTGATCCAGTGTCTTTTACCAAACGTCCTTCTCGGACGGCTTCCTCAAGACGTACGCCCATGCCGACCATCTCGGTGAAATCACTGGGCGCACTGGCAACCATTCGATCATAGTAAAATGAGCTTAAGGTCTTTAAGAAGATCTTTGTCATCTCTTTTTCCTCAAGAAGTGGACAAATCTGAGCGGCAATTTCACGCCACCTTTGAGCATACTCCTTAAAGGTTTCTTTGTCCTTTTGCGACATTGATCTGAGTTGATCTCTGTCGGGTGCCATGTCCAAATTGTACTTGTATTGTTGGACGAAGGCAATACCAAGATCTCTGAATGTACTGATCGTAGTACGGTTTAAACCCATGTACCATTTGAGTGCGGCACCCGTTAAACTATCCTGGAAGTAGTGAATCAGCAGGTCCTGATTCTTCGTCTGAGTTGACATCCGCCGAGCGTACATCACCAGATGGCTCTGAGGGCAAGAGTTACCCTTGTATTTTTCAAAGTCGGGCACTTGGAACTTGTGCGGGACTTTCACATTTGGGACCAAGCAGAGGTCTGCGGCGTCCTTTCCAAATAGATCCTGACCGCGAATGGCTTGCAGCTCTTTCTGTATTTCCAAGAATTGCTCCTGGAATTCATCCATTCTGTCAAACATAGTTTCCTTCTTACCAGAAGGTGTCTGTGGAATCTGTCCTTCCGGGACAGTGTGCGCCACAGGGGGTGGTACCGTGACTACGGCAGTAAGTCTTGGCGCCTCCCGAAGTTTGTAACCTTCAGGAGTCTTCAGTATGCCCCTGGCATCTTCGCTTTCCCGAAGTTTGTAACCTTCAGGCCCAGCGGATTCTGTTGCGATTCCATGATCTTCAGTGATCGGCGGAACATATCCTTCCGGGATATAGTTAACAGGCATGCCCCAAGGACGATCTTTCGGCATCTGATACCTAGGATCATACTTTTCTATGATGGGCGTTGAGGTGATCTATGAGATCACAGTTCTTTGTAGCTGAGCTTCTGCCATGGCTTGCATGTCTTTACGAAGCTTTCTCATATCCTCTCTCAGAGCGTCAATCTCTTCTTTCAACTCTCTATTTTCTTCCTCAAGATCATCCATCTTTTTCTGACGATTGGCCCGAGTATTATACGAATGAGACAGTTTGACTCTAGAATCGAGACACAAACGTGAGATTCATAGGGAAGAAGAATACGCGATGTAAGAATGATGAATGCAATGATTATATTAATTGTTCTTTGGTTTAATTAAAATAAACTTCGACGATTAGATTGCAAACATCAAACAGTGGGGAAACCCCTTTTTTATTGAAATTCAAAGGATTATAGACATGGAAATACAGTAGATTACAAAGTGCAGAAACAGAAACCTAAACTAATGGGTCCCGAGTCCTCTCTGAGGAGAAACTGGGTACTGATTCTGGTATCTTCCTTTTCTTTGACCGGGGCTCCTGGGCCGTTGTCGGGTTGTCATTCCTTTGCCAAGTGAAAGGAGTGAGCAAATTCCTTTGGTCATCTTGATTCTCTACAGCATGCTGCTCCAAAATTTCAATCAGAGCATCTTTCTCTTTTAGTAGTTGCTGTATTTGGATACACTCTACGTCGAGGGTGCGGTACTTGTTCTTCCAAGATCTTCTTTCCTTTTGAAGTTGTTGAGAGTAACCTGAAGCTTTTCAGTTTCCGTTATGAAGTACATAACAGTTTCCCTCGGTGGAAGAATTCCGTAACGAGGATAAGGCATTTTTAGCTTGAGAGCTCTAGTTTGTACCCAATGGAGATAAGGCTCCACCGAGACACAGTCCGGCTTTCCTAGAGACTCTCGTCCTTTCTTATGAACATGTTTCCAAGCTTGCACTATTTTCATCTTTAGTGCTCTGTCATTTTCTCCTTCTTTGAAGAAAAGACCTTCCAGATGAACACCCAGTGGGATGTGTCTCATCGGGTATCCAAATTGACGAAGAACCAATATCGGATGATAGTTGATTCCTCCTTTAGTTCCTATAAGGGGTACGCTGGGGAAGTTTCCACAACGGTCAATGATTCTGATTCCCTCATAAATCCTATTACACCAATCTATATCAGAATTGGTGAGAGACATGATCTTCTGCGACCAACGTAAGACACTCTTGCAATCCCAAAAAGCAGCAGACTTGGGCAAGTGAGAGATAAACCATTTGTAGAGAAAAGGTACACAGCATGTGATCTCCCCTCTGTTGTACAAATTTCCCAAGTGTACAGAATGATACGCATCTGCGAGCAAAGTCGGCACAGGGTTTCCAATGAGAAAAACCTTAATGGCGTTGATATCGACGAAGTTATTGATGTTGGGAAACAAAAATAACCCGTAGGTGAGCAAGACAAAGATGCTTTCAAAAGCAGTCCCGTTCCCTATACTAGCGAAGTATAGAGCCTTTTTTTTGTCAAGAACTGGGCTGGCAAACCTTGGATGCCACCCTTAGTGGTCATGTGAGTCCTGACCTCAGACTCGTCCAAATGAATTGCTATTGCAATAGTCTGATTCTTTGGAATTTCTTCCAGTCTAGAAAATGGAGTTCGATCAGTGATATGTAAATCAGTCAGATGAGAATACTCCTCCAGCGTTGGTGATAGCTGGTAATCCGGGAATGTGAAACAGTGATAAACCGGATCGTAGAACTAAATGAGCGCGTCCATGATCCCCTTAATCACATGGACTCTTAACAGTGGTAGCAAACCACCGTGCTTGGCTCTGAAAGCCTCTGGGTTAACGATCATCCTCGCTAACTTTCTCAAATCCTCTAGCTTTGGAACCTTAAAGGTATACTGGCGATTTCTCCTTCTACCGAAATCCATTAATGCAATCTTTTTCTCTGATATTTGCAATCACAGTCTTAGTTTAATTTAAAAAACAGAGAGACTAGAAGAGAAGTTTTTTGAATGTTTTAATGTTTTATTAAATGGATGCATGAATGCAGCACACAAAAACATAGAAAAAACATGGGGTCAAAGGGTCGTTGTCATGAAGTCAAGGCTCTACCCATCCCCAAAGGTTTATACTAGGGTGATTTTTGTACCTGTACTCATTATCATCAGCTCCTCCCAGGAAAGCAAGACAACAAGCGGATCGCCAACGAGTTGTAAAGCAATCTTAGAGTAAGTGCCATTCACCGAGAATAGATCACCAGCCTCAAATGAGGGTAGTATCGCGTAACAACTATTTCTGATAGTTTCCACACTACGAAAGGGTTTGGCTCCTCAGCTTCTCAGACTTAACAACCAGTCCATTGGCTAGAAGAGTGAATGGGTTGCGTTGGTCAGCCTCCACTGAGGTTGATGGTCGACCCCGTCGCCATCACTTATCTTAAGTGTATACTCATTCTCACCACATGCGGCATCACACGCATTCCCAGTAACAGAAAAATAAACACGTATAGCAATTAGGAAAAGCAGTATATATATTTGTCCTAATCATCCTAGACTTATAAAGCTATGATTCCTAAGTTCCTGACAGAAATGGGTTCCCCGGAGGAAGCCCCAATCTGTGGTATTCACACAAGTGAAGAGAAAAAAGGTTTGTCCAAGGTTTTCACCTTAAACGTTTAAGAAAGAAGATTTGGCCCCACGGTGGGCGCCACTTTTCTGTAGTGAGCGATTTTGGACGCGGTTCTTAAGCGCTGGTCGCTCTCTGCGGTTTGAGCTTTGACTACAGGCCGATTCATTTTTTATCCTATTGTGAGCTGAATAAGGAAGGGAAATAGATGTCTCCAATTAACCCTGCTTTGCATACTGAGTTTAAACAGCGGTCTGTTAGGTTACGAATGCTATCAATGTGGGGGGCCTTTGTACTAGTTATTTGTATTTTCGCCAATACTGTTTTCTTTCTTTCTTTTTTTTTACCTAGGCAGAAGGTTTCTGGCGGGGAACAAGGATTAGGATGTTAGGACTGATGCTTTTGAATTACTGCTTTTGATTGATGGAGATATGGGATTTGGGTTTTTTGTTGATTGTGCTCGCTAAGATCTTTTCTTTCGATCTTATGCCTACGTATTCCCGTTTACCGAAACAGGGAAATCAGAGCGTTCATAGTTCCTCCTATTCTATGGGAGGAAATGGGTGTTTTGGTGTCTTGTTTAAAGCCCAAGACGTGAAGCGAAAGGTGGTTTGTATCTTGTTCAAAGCCCAAGATGTGAAGCTGAAAGGTCTATTTGTGTCTTGTTCAAAGCCCAAGACGTGAAGCTGAAAGACCTCGGCTTTAGAGAGAATTTGTCATCTCTAAAGAGGGGGGAAGGAGAATTACTTTAACTGGGATACGCGGATCCGAGCAATGCCATAATTTCCGAAGAAAGGGTTTTAACCTGAAGGAGAAGACTTTAACTCAGTGTAGAGCAATGCCATCTTTCCTTAGGAATTCCTCATGCTAAAAGAAGGACAGTGGCATGGATGTAGATGATCCAGAGGCTTGCCGCTTATAGCGATTAGATGAAGGGAAAGGAGTTGTTGATGTTTGTGTACTGTGAACGAGGCACAGTTTTGATGCTAAATGGTTGATTGGATCAACCAGTGGTTTTCTTATACAAAGCCTAAGAGAAGGCTATTTGTATCTCGTACAAAGCCCGAGAGAGAGGCGAGAAGGTTTTGACTTGACGATGAAGTCTTTTGGTGTCTCGTATAAAGCCCGAGAGAGAGGCTAAAAGGGTTGACTCAACAAGAGAATCTTTTATACTCAACAAGAGAGTGTTTTTGTATCTCGTACGAAGCCCGAGATGGAGGCTAAAGTTTGTTTGGCTCAAAAAAAGAACCTTTTTATATCTCGTATAAAGCCCGAGATGGAGGCGAAAAGGTGATTGACTCAACGAGGGAGTCTCTTATGTGTCTCGTACAAAGCCCGAGAGAGAGGCTAAAACGCTGTTTGACTCTGTTGGGGAGAATCATTGTACAAAGCCCAAGAGAAGGCTAAGGTTACTGTGTCAGTTAAGTGACAGGTCCAGTATATTGATTTTGAAAGAGAAAATCAGTTCTTATATGAGCATCACTGTACTCATGGGTTAGATCTGAGGATCGGGGTTGTTTCCTTTTCTTTGAGGAAACTGGAAATCCAAAGGGTATTGAGACTGTCCGAATCTGCGGGTTTCCTTCCTATTTAGCGAAGGGGGTCACTTGAGAATGTCTTTGAGACTCAAGGAGATTAGACTGTCCAAGTCTATAGTTTTTTCTTTTGTACTATGCTTTGAGAAACAGTAGTAGACTCTATGAAATGACTGTTCTAGGAGGATGACTAGGTTCTGTTCCTATACCTCTAGGAGGTCGTCGGGATAATTTGTACGAAGACCAAGAGGAGGCTGGAAACTTTTAAGAAGCCGACGGGTCCTTGTACGAAGCCCAAGAGGAGGCTATCATTCCCAAAGGAAGAGATCATTATACGAAGCCTAAGAGGAGGTTGTGAATACTTCTAAGAAGCCGTAGGGTCCTTGTACGAAGCCCAAGAGGAGGCGGGGTTGCTTTTAGGAAGCCTGTGGGTCCTTGAACAATGCCCAAGAGGAGGCCGATGCTTTTAAGAAGCCCGTGGGTCTATCATCTCCTTTCCATTAGGAGAGATAACTCTTTTAAAGATAAAAAACCACTGGTAAACGTGCGAGGTTTACTATCCAGCGACTTTTAGCTTTTAAAGAGGGTTCCTTAGTTAAGGTCCAAGATTATGACCGTAGGGGGTACCCAAACCTCGAGACATTCAAGGCAAGCTATCCGTAAGGAATAGATCAAGTCAGGAAAGTTCGAGAATTTGGAAGAAACTCAAAGATGCCATTCACGGAGAATACATTCATCTTGGGGAGTAGAGCTTCTTGACGATTCCTAAGGAGGACAGCCGAAGAGAAGACTGTATCTGGTGCTCCTATTGGGGATCTAGGCGTCTATTTCTACGAATAAATGAAACGGCGTCACCTAGTTCTAGACGTAGTTGCCGGGGAAACTCGAAATATCTATACTATTATTACACAGTAGATATGAGTTTATGAAAGGAGACTTACAGTGAGCAGCCCCACAATACAGTTTATAATATGAAAGCAGTAAATGAAAGCGATAACCACTTACTCGGTTGTAGTGCTTCCATGCTGTTTGGTTAGTTGTTCAACAAAGAAAAATTGAAAACAAAAGTATATTCAAAATCAAAGGAGAAAGTGCTTTGAAAAAGAAAGATTTGGGGCTTACAGCTCAAGGAGAGGCCCAGGGTTTTATCAGTGAGCGCACTGTTTGACTTTGTACAGCGGGACTTATACAAGTGACTGGGGCCCAAAATGGTTTTCTGTACAAAGGGATGGGTCTTACACTCTCTCAAGAGGCCCAAAAAGGTTTAAAAAAAAGAGTGGGGCTTATAACACGAGGGTAGGCCCAAATGATTTTTCGTTTTAAAAATGGCGATCGCCCCGAGGTTTTCTTTTAACGCGGAGGGACTTATACAATAAGTGAGGCCCAAGATGTTTTGGTTAAAAGGGGGATTGGGTCTTACACTCTAATAGAGGCCCAAAGTGTTTTGAATGGGTCTTATAGCTCAAGGAGAGACCCAGATGATTTTTTATTTTTAAACGGGCGACGATCGTGCCGTTTACTTGTACAGAGGGACTTATACAATGAGTGAGGCCCCAAAAAGTTTTTGTACAAGGGGGGATGGGTCTTACACTCTCTCAAGAGGCCCAAAGTGTTTTGAAAATGATTTATGAGGGTTGAATTAATCCAAAACCCTAATTTGTTTTCAAAATGTATTTAATTGAATAAAAATTCAATTAAAATGATAAAAAAATTGTTTAACACATGGAAAACAAATTGTGATCTTGGATTAATGCTTCAAAAATTAAGTATTGACCTATAAAATAATTACAAAGCATTAAAAGTTGCAAAATCAATGTAGAAAAAATATTTAAAATGTCAAAAATAATTAAAATATTAATTCTTTGCAAAAATATCAATTATATGAAATAAATAATATTTTTGGGATTTTTTGATAAAATAAAATATTTTAACATTTTTGTGAATTATTAAAAAAAGAATCAACTCAAAATCATTAAAACTCAGAGAGAAATTAATTTTTGAATCAATTAAACAAAATCACAAAATTCAAATATTTGAATTATTCAAAAATGGCGCCAAGAACAAGCTGAAGAACACGAGCGTGTTCTTGGTTTCTCAGATTTGCATTTTCTATCCAATCTCCATGAATACGTAATCATATCATGCAATCCACATATCATTATGCTCATCTCAACCTCACGATCATGTCTATGTACTTTAATTTCATTTAAATTAAACATACAACAAGAAATCACGAAGAGACCTCAAGAACCCTAGTTTCTGCATGAAGGCTAGGATTTTTGATACACGATTCAAACAATGCAATTAATTGAGGGAAAACATTCCATGCATGATTATGAACATATGGCCAAATTATTGTGCGAGGAAATATGCATAGATTGAGAGATGCCCAAGCATGTGCTTACCTTTAGGTCGTGACAGCAAGTTCAAAGTGATTTTTGATCTGGAGGTGTTACAGATGAGTGGTGATGATCTGAACAGCTTCCCTACACCCTATGGATTGTGTTTGGGTGGTTGGACTTGATTGAAATTGGCTGGATCATTTTGTGGTACCTCAGCTGCACTTTGGTTAAAACCTTGAGCAACCAGCTGGTGATTTTGTGAAATTGATGTTTCAGAAGTAATCTAAGTGTTTGATCAGCTCATATGTGATGTATGTGAGGTGTGTGAGTGATTGGTTTGATTGGAATTGCTCTCAAACTCAAAACCCGATAGTGACTTGCCTTAGAAGGCAAAATTGGAGTGAAAGAAGAGATTTTGAGGAAAGCATCTGTTAGATGGCTTTGGTGTACTCAAACTGACCACAATTGAGCTCTATTTATAGTAGAGCAAGTTTGTTTTGCAAGGAATAGTGCATGGCAGCTGGTAAGTAGGTTTGGCCAATGTTGGCAAATGAAAATCCAAGTCTCCTCTAGCCATTGACTAGAGGTTAGGGCACAGAGCTTTGGTTCCCTTGGTCTTGGATAAGTCTTGACTGATTTTAGATGAGAATGGCTCAGTCCATGCCACCTTGATGGTTCCATTGAATGCCTCATTCCAAATTTGAAGTCTTGTCCCTATTTTGGCCATTCTAGGTTCAACATGCTATTTCTTGTTCCATGGACTTTGGAGGCTTGGCTCAGTGATTGTCCCCTTTAGATTCAATCCTCTGAGGTGTCCAAGTGGATAGGGGCAATTGAATTTGGCTGATTTTGGCAAATCGACCAAAGTTGCAAATTCTGCCTTGTCTTGACAGATTTCAGCAAGGCAACTTGCCAATGTCATAACTCATGGTGTAAGTTGAATTTGGTAATGTTCTTGACCATTTTGGAAAGCTCTTACATGATACAACAACTGTTTGAACAAGTTTGGTTTTGATCTCTTTTGATTCCAAGTGAAAAATCCCCCTACATTTGGCAAAAAGTGAGGCAGAATCTGACTTAGTGAAAATTTCACTAAGTGTTGGAAAAAGTGACATTTTCACTTTTCAACCACTTTGATCACTCCATAACTCAAAATCCTTAATGAATTGGAATGACTTGTAGTTGAAGTTTTTGTAGGTGATAATGAGGGCTACAAATCCATCTTTGGATGAGAAAAAATGGCCTTGTGGTTTAGGAGTTATGGTCCTTCAAAGTTGGTACCCTTGCCACTTTATTTTTAACTTAGAAAAATTTCTAAGTTTTATGGTTACCCCTTTTACAAGTTATCTCACTTTTCTTGATTTTTCTTGATGAATGATGATTCAAATCATACATTAACATCATTTTAGGGTTAAAAATCCATTTTGGTGAAAAATCTCAAAAAGTCAAAGTTGACTTTTGTGCACAGTTGACTTTTTATCAGATGAATTCCAAACTGTGCAATTCTTCAGGAAATCATGTCCTTGACCTAAATCAAACTTGATGGACATGTTCCATGGGTGTCATAGGGTATATTAAATCATGTATTAGGGTTTGGGAGCATGTCTTGGTCAAAAGTCAAAGTTACAGTTGACTTTTCCCTTAAACCCTAATTGTGGTGCAGATGGAATTGAGACTTGTTGCTCAAACTTCTTGGATTAATCCATTGTCCCAAATGGATCAATATGGTATATTAGAGACCCTCAAATCATCTCTTGAAGTCTTGGCTCATGATTTGTCCCAAAAGTCAACTTAAGGGTGAATTAGGTCAAAAAACCCTAATTCCTGATTTTTGATGAATGCATCCCTTGAGGCAAAATTGACTTGATGCATGGGTTCATGAGGTTCCATGAAGTATATTAGGTTATGTTTTGGATCAATGGCTTGTGCCCAGATGAAACTTTTCGTCTGGAGGCCCTGGGTGATCAAAACCCTAATTTGGTGACACTGGCGATCTTGAGGCTTGATCCACCTGGAAGGGAGCAACCTTGTGCTTAATCCTTGAAGTGGGAGTCCTTTTGATCCTTTGAGGATGTTTGAGAGATTAGACAAGTTGAAAATCAAGTCCTTTCTTGATTGAGCCTTTGTCTAAAGCTCAGAGAGGGCTTGAAACCCTAATTTTGATTGTAGTGGATGCTCACCCATCTTTGGGGAGACTAATGAGGTACAAAGGTACATCCATATTGTGCTGATGATTTACACAATGATGGGAAATCTTAGTGGTCAAAATTTGGGGTATTACAAACAGCAATAGAAGTGAGATTAGTATACTAAGGTCTGTGGCGAGGTATTCTCTCCTCAGTCAAGAAAACATTGGTTTGATCTTTTATTTTCTTCTAGAAGTTCCCATAAGAGTTCTTCGCACCATTATAAGATTCAGCGGCTTTAGACACTTTACCATTCTTGACACCTTCTTCGAGTCTTTGACCAATGGTCACCAAATCTGTGAAGTTGGAGGAGACACTACCAAACATATTTTCCCAATAGAAGGGAGACAAGGTGTTCATGAACATTCATGTAAGTCATTTCTCTGCCATAAGGGGGTTCAACCTGAGAAGCTAGTTCTCTCCAACGTTGAGCATACTCCTTGAAAGATTCTCTCTCATTCTGAGACATATTCTGAAGTTGACGACGGTCAGGAGCCATGTCAATATTGCACTTGTATTGCTTTATAAAGGCATTAGCAAGATCCTGGAAGCACTGGATACCGTTCTTTTCAAGGTTCATGTACCACTTAAGTAAAGCTCCACTCAGACTGTCTTGAAAGCAATGAATAAGCAACTTCTGGTTGTTGGTGTAAGCAGCCATCTTTCTGAAGTACATAACCAGATGAGCTCTTGGACAGGAATGACCTTTGTATTTCACAAACTCGGGAATCTTGAATTTGGTAGGCATGACAAGGTAAGAAACAAGGCACATGTTGTTCACATCAACACTGAAGAAATCAGTACCCTCCACGTCTCTGAGCCTCTTCTCTATAGTCTGAAACTGTTCACGAACATCTTCAGGTTCAAGAACATCCTCATGATCATCACCTTGAGCACTAACAGCATTGTACTCAAAGAGAGGATTCTCATAGGGGGCTCAGGCAATCTGGGCAATAGTATGAACCACAGGTCTGGGTTCGGAGAAAACAGGAGCTTGAAACACTGGTCTGGAATTTTAACCAATCATAGAAGTAGTAGCAAGAGGTGGAGAGTAGTTATGGGATAAACCAAACTCTGGCCATGTAGAAGGTGGCCTCTAACAAGCTGAGGGTCAGTAACAACACCTGAAACCTCCTGGATAACAGTTCTTTGATGTTGCTCCCCTCTGGCAATCAGGACTTGGAGCATCTCAATAAGCTTAGTCATGCCCGATTTCAAATCATCAATCTCCATTCTGGTCTCTACATTTTGCTCTGACATTCTGTGTCTGATATTAGCTTTACTCTTATATCAGTGATGAGGAATCAACTTGACGATTGACAGATGACGCTGGAAGATAGAGACAGCTGGAATGAGTTGCTGGGAAAACTAGATGTATGCATGAATCATGCAAAGGATGCAAATGATATGCAATGCCATGCAACACATGATGCATATCACAAGTAACAAGATCAAAGGTTCAAGATCACAAGCAGTGAGTCTGGGTGAAGAATTAACCACAGGGTATGTACTAGGGGTAAAGTACCTTCACAACGGGTTCTAACAAGGTTCCCAGCGTCGTCGATCCTCCTTTGGATATTATCAGCTTGCACAACTACTTGGCCGGGCCAATAATATTTGCAAGAGAAACTCGTCTGAGTGTAGCATCGCGTATCGACTACCTCAGGTCTACACCTGGATAGTCACCGCACTACATTCTAAGAGGCCAAGATGGCTAAAGGGGTTCTAAAGGTCCTCAACTTCTCAGACTCCCGGGTCAAAAATAATATTGCCATTACGACTACTCGCAACGAAAAATACTACCATCAAAGGGGTCTCCACTGAGTGTGGTTATATCATAAGTTAATCATGCCCAAGATTACTCCAGGCATGTAACTTTTAATTATACCACCATCCTATCTTATTGTGCACTCAAGTCCAGATTAGAACTTGTCTCACCATACATAGATCATCAAACACCCTGAAAAACAGAAGAATCCAAGCAAAATAACAAACAATAATAGTAACACAAATAGAACAAGTTAGGCTTAACCCTCTTAACAAGGATCCCCAGTGAAGTCGCCATTTTCTGTCGTGGTGAAGAATCGGAGACCAAAGTTATCGATTAGCTTGACTCGCAAAAATAGATATCACCACCGAACTTTTATTTTTCCAAGGGAAGGGAGAAAAGATCGAACAAAACCCATAATAAACATGCAAAGCAAAAAGCAAGGCTAAAAGCAAAGCAAAAGAGAGATCAAAGGTACGGGGGTTGGTTATACTAAGGGAAAGTACTAGCACCCTAAGAATTTGTAGTACTCTACAGGAACCTCTTGAAATATTTGTGTTTTGGCTAAAATTATTTGCTAAGGATAAAAGATGGGCAAGGACATACACTGGACATGCACATGACAATGGACATGCACATGACAATAAGTCAACATACACTCCCTTTCCCTTGGATTAGGTCATAAGAGCAGGCAACAAATGAAATCCACGGGTACCTGGCAAAACATCATGTGGTCAACAACAAATGGAATCAACAAAGTACATGGCAAAACATCATGTAATCATCAAGCATCAAAGTATGATCAAACAACAAATGGAATCAACAAGTACATGGCAAAACATCATGTAGCATAAAATAACGAATAAAATCAACAATGTACATGGCAAAGCATCATGTAGAAGCATCATCATAATTCAGATTCACCAAGGAAAAGCATCAAGAATTAATCAAGGAAAAACATCAAGACTAAGACATGGAAGCATAAAGCGAAAAATAGAATCAAACGAAAAGAGAAATGTTATAACATATTTTTTATTTTTAATACAATAAAAAAATTAATTAAAATAAACATTGAATACATATTAACAAAGTTTTTTGGTCTTTTTTTAGAATATATGATGTAAATAATAAAAATAAAATAAAATAAGTAGCAAAAAGAAAATAATAGAAAAAGAGAAAATAAGCTAAAAATCTAAACTAAATGGGCTTCAAAAAAATTTATTACTCTCTAGCCCAATAACCATAGTTTAATAGAAATAGATTTTGGAATTTTAAATATATTCAAAAAATGGAAAAAGAAAATAGGAAATGAATTATTGATCAATTCTGAGATAAATTGCTGAATTGCAATAGAAGTATGATTAGATTATAAAGTCAAAGCATCAAATGCTGAACATGACAATGTGGTGTGTTGATTTTGTGGCTTTGTTAGCTCTGCTTGGAAGTTTGAATTATTAAGGCTATTGTCTTATATCAACTTTGTTCTTAATTCTTAAGAGAGACCTGAGAAATAAGATTGGGTAGTATCTGGGAGAATTTATTTTTCTCTGCTGATTGAGATAAGGTTCATGGGAATCCTTTTTGTTAAATGCGAGATGTTAGACATAATGTCTTGACATCATGTTCTGTATGGATGAAATGAGTGTGCTTGGGGTTCATTGGAAGCACAGTGACTATGCCTCAGAGGTTACAAGAAAGAGTAGACAAAGTTTGACTAGGTGTCAGGATATTGTTTAGGACTTGTGGTTGTTTCCAAGTAGATTTATTTGGACGGTGTTCCTTGGACAGTGGAGAGCATGCCTTAGAGAAGGCGTGAAAAACATGTGTCTTGGTACATGCGCATTCTTTGGACGGGTCTCCTTAAAGTTGAAACAGTCAAATCTGATTTGGGCGGTGCACAGTCATTTATGATGAAGTTATCTACCTCAATTTATATCCTCATTAAATTGTTCTTCGGTAAATTCTATGGACCGTTAATTCCTACAGAAACTGCTTGGGTATTTAAAGGGGGTCGCTGCCTCTTGTGTCTCAGGTTGTCTCTTTTGGTGGGTTGTAAGGTTATGGCTTTCGTCTGGGTGTGGGTGAGTACTATTTGGTTCTGGGACTGTGTTGGTTTTGTTTGCCAATTTTTGTCTAAAAAGGGGGAGAAAGGTTTATTGTCCATACACTACTACTAAACGTGCAAACAACAACGCCAGGTTTACAACAGATTCATATACACCGTTGTAATATATTAAAATTTTTGCGCCCAGTGAGTAGTTGGATTTATAAATAGTGATTTAATGACGGTTGTCTATAAAAACCGTAGTAATAAATGATGTGTTCAAGCTTCGATTCTCAGCAACTTCATTTTTTTTCCATTTTTTAGAGTATATTAAGAGTGCATCACTTAAGTCCTTTATTTAAAAAATAAAATATAAATTATTTTACAACAGTTAGTTTAAACAACCATTGTTATACGCTTGTGTCACTTAAGTCCATTATTTAAAAAATAAAATCTAAATGATGTTACAACGATTAGTTTAAACAACCGTTGTTATACGCTTGTGTCACTTAAGTCCATTATTTAAAAAAATAAATTGTAAATGATTTTACAACGGTGAAGAAAGTTAACTGCTGTTAGAGGACTTACATTTCCACTACGGTTGCGTTACACAACCGAGATTTAAGGGTTTAGTGATAAATAAAAAACAAAACTTAATATGTATTTCTTTTATAAGACGCCCTAGGCGAACAAGCCAGAGATGACAGCGGTGGCGTAATCTTTACTTTCTTCGTATCCATTCATTTGGAGCTTAAATCTTCATCTTTCTCAATACATTACTATTCAACATCTTCATTCCTTTTATCTTGGCTTATGTTGTATATGCTCAAATATTCACCCTTTTCCTTCTTTTGATTCCTCAGCTTCGAAGTACGGTATTCTTCAACATCTTCATTCTTTTTTTCTTTGTTTATGTTGTATATGCTCAAGTCAGTATGAGAGTACATGTTTCAAATGCTTTAGGTTATGATTGTCTGATGGGCTGTACTTTGGTATAAGTTACCAATTCGTAATACATACCATGGTAATCTGATTTCATTGGCTATGATATGACATTTGTTGGTTATCATAGATAGAATTTTGATTTCTCTTATGGAAGTTACAGGTATATAGAGCAGGGTTCTGCAAAGTTTTGCAAGAAATCTGGTAGGCATGATGTTCAAGTTGGTGTTAGGTAACACTTGTTGTATTGCCAATATCATCAGTAGTGTGTTATTTATGCCTCGCTTGCCATATACGCTATGTTTTAATTCCTTCAAGTTGTTTCTGTAACAGAAAGAATGTTGAGGAAGCTATTCAGGGATTGAATGGAACAATGACATCAAAGCAGACCGTGCGTCTTTTTTGGGTAGCAGTCAGGGAAATAAGCATGCCAGTTCTATTTTCTTCTACTTCAAACTTAATTTATTTGTAATCTGGTCCAGTTTGATGTTTGTGTACTAAAACTTCTAATCTAAATTTTGTCATCGTAACCATGTACATGCATCATCAATGAATGTTTTTATATCATCATTATTTAATGTTTTGTGACAGGTTATTTTAGTAATGTTTTATACATAACAAAAATTTATAGGAACATCATGGTGTGGCATCTTAGGGCCCATTATTCCTTAAACACACATGTGGAAGATGAAGAATATAATAAAAAATGTTTATTTAATGGACCATCTTAGATAAGAATATAATAAAAAATGAATGAGGAAGATGAAGAATCCGCAATGGTTTTTGAATTAAAGAAATAATAATGACTTTCAACAAAAACGATTAGATTTTCAATGTAGAGAGAAGATGAAGAATCAGAGAAATCATTATAAATACGTTATTCCTCTTCTTACCATCACACAAGCAGCATCATTGAAGAGGAATAATCAAAATGAGTTCCAACAATGCAGTCCAGGTCCAACAAATTGTAGGTGTTCAAGAAGTTGTCCAAGAAGTCCAACAAACTGCGCGTGTGGTTAAAGATGTTGTAGATGTCCAAGAAGTTTTCCAGGTTGTAGATGTTGTAGATGTCCAAGATGTTGTCCAGGTCGCAGAGGCTGCAGAGGTCCAACCAGTTGTCCAGCCCGAACAAGCTGTACAGACCCAACAGGCGGTCGCCTTGCAAGGAATACGTACCAGGAGGAGAATAAGGAGATCAAGAAGAAAGAGAATAAGGACTGCTATGGTCGATTCAGATGATGATGACATAGCACCGTATAGCTAGAGTAATTTTATGTCAGCTAGGGCATTTAGATTTGACAATTAAAACTTAAAAGTGTCGTTGGCTTCAATATTCAGGAGTTTAATTTAGATATATTAAATATGAAACTTGCACTTATGAAACTTTATATGAAACTTGCATTTTGTTGTCTTCGATATGGCACACAATTCTAATTAAAAGTACTTGAATGAAAACTTTATCACAAATTTGGGCTGTATTTTCTGCTGTGATATGATGAACAATAATATAAGTTAAAAAATGGGATTATATATAAAAGCATGATGATATTTGTTAATCCAGCAAAATATATAACAACGGTTATACATCATAACCGTTATAATATCTTGTACATTGTCCAGAAAAAAATAAATATCAAAATGGCGCAGCTGGGAATCAAACCAAGGTCAATTATATTTATCACAACGGTTCGTTTGAAAAACCGTTGTGATAGGGTGCACTGTTTCCAGGTTATTAGAACGGTTAATGGGCCATCATAGTAAGTATCATTTTACAACGACACTCTACATAACAATGCCTGCGCCCGTGTGATTATACATCTTTCCCAACTGTTGGTAAATGGGTTTTCCATAGTAGTGATATCAGTTGTGTGGTGTTCTTTACAACACATAGTTGATCTCCTTTTGTGGGTTAAGTTCATTCTTGCAGTTGTTTTGCAAGGATGTTGGATACGATGTCCTAACACCCTGCTTGTGTCTCTGTTTTTTTTTCTGAGTCTTCTTTTTGTGTTTTGTGTTCCGAGTTATCTGGAACTGGGGTCAGGTCCTCTAAGCCCTGGTCTGGATAATAAAGGATGGTAAATAGGAACTGGTTTTGAGGGGGAGTGTCGTGCATCTTCTTCCTCATGTACACTGGTTCAAAGGGTACACGACATACAACAAGTGGTGTGCGTCGTGTAAACCATCCATACAGCTGGACATGAAGAATGAAAGCTTCCAGGAGTCACATTATTTTATACTAAACTCGTCACAGGCTGGCTGAAATGACTTCAGGTTTTTCTGAAATGACTTCAGGACTTTCTACTTCTTCCTTCCTTGATTCCCTGGGTTTATTGTGCAAAAGGAGTTTTAGCCAAAATTTGTCAAAAGGGGGAGATTGAAGACTCTAAGATTTGACTAAATTTTGGTAAAACATGGTGTTGAACAAGATGTCCTAACATGAAGAAATCTGTTAAAAGAAAAGACGTCAGACAAGATGTCCTATCTAGAGGACTCGATATCTTGGTCTGATACAGCACATTGTTGCAGATTTGTTCCAAAATTTAAGGCGCAATTAGAATGTGAATCAAGGAAAGACTGAACAGAGATTTCGAAGCCCATGGACAGCTGAAGATTATAAAAGGAAGACCAATACCTAGGGCAGATGAAGCAGACATTGTTAAGACTTTTTTAAAATATAATAAGGGTTTAGGGTTTTGAGAGTCGTGTACTTTCTTGTGTTGTAAGTCACCCTTTGTATCAATTTGATACATTGTGGCTGACATAGGTTTACATATTCAAAAACCTATAGGTAATGAATTGTATATTGTTCTTGGATGAAGCTATTAAGCAAATTCAAGTGTTATTGTTAGTCAAGAATCTTGACTGAATATTGTATTGGAAGAGGTGTCTTTCAATTGAACAGTTTGATGCAGTTGCCAGAGGTTGTAACTGTTAGATATCACTGAGGTGATTTATGAATTGAGATTGGCTTATCTTATCTAGATAGGTTTCTAGATAAAATTTCACTGGATAGGGAATTAAGTGATACAGTATCGGTGGTTGTATACTTAGAATTAATACTACTAATAGTGGATTCATTCCTGGCTTGGTAGCCCCCAGATGTAGGTGTTGTTGTTCACCGAACTGGGTTATTATATCTTGGTGTTATTTATCGTTTTGTTATGTTCTATTCAGTTTGATCTTATGTTCTGAACTATATGTCTTGACAGATGTTGAAACATCTGTTATGACACTGTGATGAATTTATAGCTTTGTTTGGATGTTCTTGTTTTTGGCCTTGTTCAGAGAAGTAGAGATCAATGTCTCGACATCTCTTAGGACATCTGAGATCTGCTACCAGAATTTCAGTAGGCACAAGTTGGTAGTCGGGGAAGGTGAAACAATGGTAGACTGGATCATAAAACTGAAGTAGTGTAGAGAGAAGTCCATCTTCCATCTTTGTCTTTAATAGTGATAACGGCTTCCCATACTTGTTCTTGAAACCTTCTTGATCTTCAACCAAGGTCCCAATCTCCTTAGGTCATCCAACTTAGGACTCTTGAAAGTGTACTTCAAAGTCATTTTCCTTTCATAATCCATGATGATCCTATGATGTTTGCAAACAAAAGCTTAAGTTCCGTGAAACTTTTATGAAAATGATGCTTATGAATGCATGTATCCACAAAACAAAGCAAAGATCACACTCAAACATGGTGTAAAGGCTTGCATGAAATCAAACGTTTACCCCTCCCATTAGGTATGTACTAGGGTTTATTGTGTACCTGTACCACGGGTTCTAACAAGTTCCCAAAGTCATCAGTCCATCTTTCAGATATTATCAATTTCCCAATTACTCCGTAGTTAATAATATTCTTGTTGGATGCAGAATAGGGCAAGCAAGCAAAAATATTTATTTTCGGAAAGAATTCCCTCCGGGATTTATGTCGTGTCCACAGAGATCGGTTCGAGGGAAAGAATGTCGTTCGACAATCTCTCGCGTTTATGAGTTTGGATTAAATGGTTTCAAACAAGAAAACAGAAAAGTAAATATTAAAACATAAAACGAAATTCATTCTTCAGCAACAAGAAACTTATCAGGCATGCACATAATTAACTCATCACAAACTTAAACTTACCGACCAGCTATACTCAACCTACAATACTCCTCAATATCACCCAGCATCGCTCACAACACAGGTTATGTCTAACGCAAAGTTGAGAGAACAACCGTGTTACCATTGCCGATACTTTCGTACGCTAGCTCAAGGCACGGAGGCATTAAGTTTCGACGCCTATTGAAGATTGTTAGCCCTAAATCTATCTCTAGAATCTAGAAACTAACAGACAATCATCCCTAATCGAAGTTTGCGACGGTTATCTCTAACGCACCCCAACCCCCGCGCATAAAGCAAAAATCAGAGACAATTATCAATAAAGATTTGTAAAGCAAGTTTTATACAATGCCATGGGCGACAAATATACACGAGTTCATAGCAAATACATATACACAACCCAACAAAGAAGAAAGACATGAAGAAAATCAGAAATGAACCAAACATCTCGCGGTTTGTCGGCGCCGATCGATGAGAAATCCACCCCAGATCATCCACATGCAAGCTTCCATGATGTTTTCTAAGCTAATCTACTGAAAAAAATGAAGTTTTGATGAAGTTGGGAGAAAGTTCCCCCAAAAGCATAACCTAAAAAATGATGAAAAATGGCTTAAATGGGCAAAACTGACTTTCCAGGTTCGCCTAGCGAGTCCCCGTTCGCTAGGCGAACGTAAACCGCCTTAAAGTTGTGTTTTTTCACGATTCTGGAACTTTTTGTTCGCCCCGGTTCGCCTAGTGAACCCGCCAGCGAATGCTCGCCTCCTGGTTCGCCCAGCGAACATGACAGAAAACCAGAACTTGTTTTGATCATAACTCTTGAACCGTAACTCCGATTGATGCACGGTTTGAAGCGTTGGAAAGCTTATTCAATGCTCTTTATGAATATGGAAAAATCCCATTGCTGGAACACCTACAAAAATAAATGAAAATCGATTAAACTCAATGATAGTTACACGGTAACGCACTATACACCGAAAACGTAAAGTAAACGTATTTACACATAAAGTGGGGTTTATTCAACCAATTTTAACACAAAGTAAGGATAAGTGCAACAAAACGTATATACAAAAATAGGTACAATTTGCACTTATCAAACTCTCCCTAACTTACATAATTGTTTGTCCACAAACAAGAATCAAACAAACTTGAAAATGCGCAAGAAATATCCAAAGAATGACGAATCAACAGGTTTTGAAAAACGGAAACGAATGAATGGTTCAAATGAAAACGGTACACACAAAAAGTAAATACTTACCACTAAACTGCGACGATAACATAGTCACGAAACAAAAGCAAAGTACAAAAGTCATGCCAAAAATTCTAAAACAACACAAGTTCAAATGTGAATCACACCTAGCAAAAACAATCATTGGTAGATGAAAAACACAAAATGAGGTTCTTTCACTCACACAACAATATTGCAAACAAAAGACTAAATTATGCATACATCCACAAATTCACCTTGAAAATACAAATGCAAGAATCACAAGGGCTTTCAAGGTTGTAGCGTGGTCGGGTAAACAAACAAGGGGTAATTCCTAAAGCTAATCGAAACAAAAACTTGCCTAAACCTAAGGGAGTGATCAACTCACAAAAGTTCAAACACAAAATTTCAATCAAACTTCTTCTTTCATCCCAAGTGTTACACACAACACAATACTTATTTAACACAATTATTGCAACTCTTTTTGTTTCCTTTTTCAAGGATTTTTCTTTTTTCTTCCTTTTTCACTTTTTTCTTTTCTTTTCTTTGTCATATTTTTCTCTTTTTTCTTTTCTTTTTCACCTCATAGAATTCAACCAAAGAGTAAACAATCATTCTCTCCCCAACTTGAATTCAACCACATCATCATGTGAATACTCCCTACTTTCTAAGGCAGGGAAAAAATCCATACAACAACACATAGTTGAGGTTCAAGAAAAAACAAAATTCATTCAAAAATAAGTGAACTAAATACTCATAGACAAGCATTAAGTTCAAATAAAAACATGGATCAAAAAGCTCAAAGGGGTTACGAATTCTCACACACTCACAAGGTGAATTGACTATTTGGCTAAGGTAGTTGTGCTCAAAATGAAACAATTGTCTTGATCCTTTTCATGCATTCATATAATCAACATAAGTAAAAGATTCAACATAATAAAATCCAGTTATAACAAGAATGTTGGTTCTCCGCGCATATATGAACAATAGAAGGCTACCTCACAAAAAGGTGGGAACTAAAGTGATTCACAATAGAACAAGTATACAAAAGAATGGATGGCATGGAAGTTTATAAAATGCCTAAGTATCATGAATATGCTAAAGTATAGAAAGCGATAAATACATACCTCAGACGTGTACAAAACTTAACAAATCATTACCATACATCCGCAAGTTGAAACGAACCAACTTGGAAAATCACAAAAGCATCCTCAAGCTACTCAAAACAAGCTCATTGACAAACGTGAAAACTATTAATATACACAAACTGAAAAACCGGCAAAAATTCATTAATCAAGTTGTAAAGTGAAGATTTGAGAATTTTACGAAAAATCCGAGTACAACTTGTTTAATGAATACTCACCACACTACCTAAACTAAACAACAATAAAAGAAAAGAATACACCATGCTTGTTTTACGTCGTAAGCTCGACGCCTTTACAATGCTTAGCTAGTAACTTCCTTCCTTCATGCCATAGTGATGCCTCACCGCGCAAACCAAAAGCAAGTGTCCTAACCAAACACTTAAACAAACGTTACGGGAACAAAATGTATACAACACTTAAACAAACATAATGGAAATAGACAATATATACGATATATACAAAACTCAAAAACAAAGAAACTATCGCAATGCGATTCAATATCAAAATCAATCCCCGGCAACGGCGCCATTTTGTTGAATGCAGAATAGGGCAAGCAAGCAAAAATATTTATTTTCGAAAAGAATTCCCTCTGGGATTTATATCGTGTCCACAGAGATCGGTTCGAAGGAAAGAATGTCGTTCGACAATCTCTCGCGTTTATGAGTTTGGATTAAATGGTTTCAAACAAGAAAACAGAAAAGTAAATATTAAAACATAAAACGAAATTCATTCTTCAGCAACAAGAAACTTATCAGGCATGCACATAATTGACTCCTCACAAACTTAAACTTACCGACCAGCTATACTCAACCTACAATACTCCTCAATATCACCCAGCATCGCTCACAACACAGGTTATGTATAACGCAAAGTTGAGAGAACAACCGTGTTACCATTGCCGATACTTTCGTACGCTAGCTCAAGGCACGGAGGCATTAAGTTTCGACGCCTATTGAGATTGTTAGCCCTAAATCTATCTCTAGAATCTAGAAACTAACAGACAATCATCCCTAATCGAAGTTTGCGACGGTTATCTCTAACGCACCACAAACCCCGCGCATAAAGCAAAAATCAGAGACAATTATCAATAAAGATTTGTAAAGCAAGTTTTATACAATGCCATGGGCGACAAATATACATGAGTTCATAGCAAATACATATACACAACCCAACAAAGAAGAAAGACATGAAGAAAATCAGAAATGAACCAAACATCTCGCGGTTTGTCGGTGCCGATCGATGAGAAATCCACCCCGGATCATCCACATGCAAGCTTCCATGATGTTTTCTAAGCTAATCTACTGAAAAAAATGAAGTTTTGATGAAGTTGGGAGAAAGTTCCCCCAAAAACATAACCTAAAAAATGGCTTAAATGGGCAAAACTGACTTTCCAAGTTCGCCTAGCGAGTCCCCGTTCGCTAGGCGAACGTAAACCGCCTTAAAGTTGTGTTTTTTCATGATTCTGGAACTTTTTGTTCGCCCCGGTTCGCCTAGTGAACCCGCCAGCGAATGCTCGCCTCCTGGTTCGCCCAGCGAACATGACAAAAAACCAGAACTTGTTTTGATCATAACTCTTGAACCGTAACTCCGATTGACGCACGGTTTGAAGCGTTGGAAAGCTTATTCAATGCTCTTTATGAATATGGAAAAATCCCATTGCTAGAACACCTAAAAAAATAAATGAAAATCGATTAAACTCAATGATATTTACACGGTAACGCACTATACACCGAAAACGTAAAGTAAACGTATTTACACATAAAGTGGGGTTTATTCAACCAATTTTAACACAAAGTAAGGATAAGTGCAACAAAACTTATATACAAAAATAGGTACAATTTGCACTTATCAATTCTCAAGAGAACCTCTTTTGAGTGTAGTATCGCGTATCAAGTATTTTGGGTCTACACCCTTATAGTCATCGCATTACGTTCCTAACAAGGACAAGTGGGGTTAAAGGTGACTAAAGGTTTTTCAGCTTCGTAGGCTCAATAAAGAAATAGTATTGTTTTCACAATCTCTTAATCAACAATACTTATTCTCAAAAGTTCCTCCACTGAGTTGTGATTTCTCAAGTTATCTTGGTCGGGAATCAACTCCCTATAAGACTCCTTGAACATACCACCTTCCTATCTTATTTTCATGCTCAAGTCCAAGGTTAGGGACTTATCTCACCACACAAGGTAACAACCCAATGGAACAACAAACAAGCAAGCAAACAATAATATCACAAACATAAGTAAGTTAGGCTTAACCCTCTTGGGATTCCCCAGTGAAGTCGCCATTTCTGTTGCGGTGAGAATTGGATATCAAGCTATTGATTAAACTTAAATCACAAATCTTTAAAGATTCACCACCGAGCTTTGATTTATCCAAGGGAAAGGGTAAATATCATAAAAAAAACCCTAAGTTTGTAATGTAAAAACAATGCTAAGAGATTGTGGGGTTCGGGGGTTGGTTATACTTAGGGAAGGTGTTAACATCCTAAGCATCTATATTACTCTATAAGAACCTCTTGCTAGTATTTGTGTTATTCTTTTCTATTGTTTTGTGTTTGGGTTTTATGGGTGAAGATTGGAACCTAAGGGTTTAGTTACTAAGTATGCTCGCCAAAACTTTGCGGTTTTGTTCCTACATATCCTTACAAGGATGGAATCAGAGCATTTTTAGTTCAACTCACTACGGATGAATGAACACTTGATTATGATCAAGGTTCAAAGGGGGAGGTAAGTGTTATGGTCCTAACACTTACTTGACTTAACAAAGTCAAAAAAGTTGCAAGTTCTACCCTAAGTCTAAGTTCTAAGACTTAATGACTCAAACAAGGTCAAAGGGAATGGGTATTACTAAGCTACCTATGACATTGAGTCAATAGAGAGACTTTCCCTTGGATTAAGGAACAGGAGGCAACTTAAGGATGTAAGCTAACAAGCTAACATCACTTGGGGGAATAACTTGACAAAGTTAAAAGAAGTATGGATAGATGGATGATATGAACAAGTATGATATTCAAGCATGATATTAATTGAAAGTAACAAAGTAACATTCAAACATGATGTTAATTGTAAGATGGCAAAGATTAAGACACATGGTTACAACCAAAGCATAAGGATAAATGTGACAACATTTAAATCAAAGATTTGACAACGTCATAAAGAACAAGGTAACAGCCAAGCACATTTAAAGAAGTTCAAAACAACATGGTGACAACTAGGGATGGCAATGGGCAGGGTATGGGTAGGGTACTATAGTACCCGTCCCCATACCCGCAGTTGAAAAAAATTCCCGTACCCGAGCCCATACCCGCTTGGGTATCAAAATAGGCACCCGTCCCCGTACCCTATGGGTATATAAATGCCCGTACCCGTACCCGTTACCCGCATTTCTAATAAAAATAAATATATCAAATATAAAATATCATAATATTTTAAGTTTTTAAAAATATTAAAAAGTTTTTAAAAAATTTTATTGTTGAATTATGAAATAAATGATCACTTATATTAAACATGTAATAGTTTAAAATTGTTTTTTTTTTTAATTTTATAAAAAATTATTTTTATATAATAATATAAATTAAAATATATAAATATATATTGTTCGGGTATAGGGCGGGCTGGGTACTAAGGTGCCCATACCCGCACCCATCCCTGCTTGTTTAAGTGGGTAATTACCTGAGCCCATACCCGTATTCATTTTTGCGGGTTTTTACCCTACCCGTTGTGGGTAATTTTGTGGGTACCCACTAGAGATGGGCCAAATTGCCATCCCTAGTGACAACCAATGATAAACAAAGAAGTTACAACATCTAAACATTCATGAAGTATAGTTCTAACAAGACTAAAGCATCATGGGTAACAAGTTAAGTTCAAAATTAAGGCAAACATGCATTAGGGTTTACAAACACCACTTAATCATGAATACAAGACAAGTATGAATAAGTTATAACAATGCTTAATCATGAATACAATTTAAACATTTCAACATGGATAAGCCACTACAATACTTAAGCATGGTAAGATTCAAGTATGACATGTATGAGTTATGACAACACTTAAACATGGATGGAAACAAAAGGTTTAAAGTTGACATGTATAAGTTAAAACATCACTTAACATGGATAAAGTTCAAAGAGGGACAAGTAAAGGTGACAACCAAAACATACTTGAACAAGGATACATGTTTATGACAATAACATGTGGATGAAGATCCAAACATAGAAGAGATGGCATGTGAGCATGCTTAAATATGACAAGTTAAAGTTCAAACATCATGTGAACAAGTTAAGGCATTACTTGAACATTTAAGCATGGATACAAGTTTGAACATGTTAAGACAAGTAGGTAACAACCAATCATGAATATTAGGGTTCAAACATGGAGATTGAATTCCTTAGATTGTATCTTATCCCTTGGTGTTTTGACCAATTCTTGACAGATTGGAGTGGTTTTTGGAAAATTCACTATTGCACTTTAATGCTAGAGGACAAAACTTAAGTTCCTAGCTTTTTAATGATTTTTATCACATGCCAAGGGATAGAACTTTGAAAATTTTTGTAATACCCGTATATTTTAGTCTGTATTATTTTGCGATGTTTTATCAGTTAATCGGTGTTTCTACGAAACTTTGGGGTAGCAAACTATTTATACCCGATATTTTTAGGGTTTCCGGTTGTGGATCAGACTGACCCATATGTTTTCTCTTGGCAATCGATCAGACTTTTTAAATTGGTGAGGATTATAATTGATTTCAGATATTTTTATGGTATCGGAAATTCTGAAAATGTGACTCTGTTGATGTTTTGAGAAAACGAGAAAAAATATAGCCGTCGTTTTATTTTCCACGGACTCCGAGTGTTGTCGGAAATTTTAAATAGGAGTTTATTTATCGCCGGAAATGAAAATTTAATCTCATTTTATTTTTCTAAGCGGCGGAAAAATTTATTTGTCCGGAATAAAATTTTAGTCGAAAATAATGTTGTGTTTTATTTTAAAGATGACGGTAGAATTTTTCTGTTTTCGAAAAAGTTATTCGGGAGTGTTTTACGACTCGTCTGTGAGCGAACGAGGAGACCGAACGAATTAACGGGCTTGGATAAATAGTAAGGCGGTATATTTGGAGGCGGCATAAATTAATATCATGATATTTTTCTTTTGTGATCATTGATCACGTGTGAGAGAGAGAGAGGGAGGAAATCTTAGCCATTGGAATTAGAGGGTGGTGATGTAATTGAAAAATCTATTTATATGAGAAACTTGTTTCATTGTTTTTCTTTTGGTTTTCTCTCTCTTCTCACGCGCAGAAAAAAACACAGGTGAGGTTTTCGTTTTATTCTTTAATTTTTTTTTCTAGTTAGTTTTTATTTATTTTAATTTGGTATTAAAGTATGTGGTTAGATTGGGTAAATTATACATCGATAGAATACCCCCTGTTTGCAGTCTTGTGTTAGGAATTATTATTGTGGGTAGCAAAAAATATTTTCTATCCGATTATCGGATTATATTTTTTTAGAGTAAAAAATATTGGTACCGATTTATTTTATCAGTGGGTATATTATTTGGATTATTATTATTATCGTTATTATTTTAAGAAATGAGATAATTTATTTTATTGGATTATGTGAAAATTTTTATTAAGTATTTTATGGGGTTAATATATTTAGTATAAGAAAAAAAAATTGATTTAATTTTTAGTGGGTTAAATTATTTATTTTTATTTAGTGTTTATTTTAAAAAGAAAAAGAGAAAAAAAAAATGGGGGAGGCGGGCGCCACCCACCCTTGCCTTTGTAAGTGGCGGGAGCCACTTTGCCTTAGAGTGGCAGGCGCCACTTTGCTTAGTGTGGCGGGCGCCATGTTTCCCGCTGTTTTTACTTCCGGGCTTGTAATTTTCATTCCGTTTGATATTTTTTATCCCGATTTTTTTTAACTGAAAGAATAATTATTTATCTTTATTTATATATTTTTAGATAATTATTTTATTTTTTCGGAATTTTCCGGATACGTTCGGAATAGTATGTTAAAGTATGATCTGTGCTGATTTTTGGTACCGTGGGAAAAACTGTTAACTAGTTTTGTGTCAAAATATTTTTAGATCCAAAATAATTTATTGTGATTGGAAAACTATTATTTATTCTAAATTTTAATTTAGAATATTATTGAAATTGGAATATTAGTTAGTATTTTATTTGTTTAATTAATTTTATTTTTGGTATGATTAAAGTATTTTGATACAAGGAGATAAGTTAATTTGATAGTTGTGAAATAAATATTTTGTTTATTTATTTGGTATTTATGGGATATTAGGTTGTTTATTTTGGGGTTAAAATCTTATTTTGGGTGATTTATATATTTCGGTTTCACTGAATTTATTCATAGTGCGAGAAAAATAATTTGACGCAATTATGGGTTCAAGTAAAAGAATTTAAAATGGTTTGTGGAAAATTTTCCTTGAGTTTGATATTTATTCTTTTAAGAGAAAAACTAATTTCTTTCTTATTTGAAAAGATTTATTTTATAAAGCGATTAGGGTAGAAACCAGTGTCGTAACCAAAACCTGATTGAGTAGGTTAGCGACCAAGACCCAGCCTTGTTGTAGGATATATCCGAGTGGTTTTAACATAAGTCCTTGTGTATTGAAAAGGTTTACAGTGGGATCCGGTTATGAGGTTTCATCGTGAGGGACGAATTGATCTTACGTAGCGTAGGTTGTTTGGGTTGGAAGCTTGCTCAGGTAAGGGCACTTTCTAACGATATTATATGTGATTGAATGCATGTGTGGTTGTATTCATGATTGTGTGCCCTTATGGGGATGTGTGATGATTGTGTGCCCAGTTGGGGATATGTGGTTATATACATGATTGTGTGCCCAGTTGAGGATATGTGATTATATACATGATTGTGTGCCCAGTTGGGGATGTGTGTTTATGCTATGATGCTAAACTTGTGATGTGCATTCATATGATTTGTGATAAATATATGAATTGCGATTGATGTGTATGTCGAGGAGGACAACACGAGGTGTGTCTGAGCCACCTGTTGGTAATGAAAATTATTCATATGATTTGTGATAAATATATGAATTGCGATTGATGTGTATGTCGAGGAGGACAACACGAGGTGTGTCTGAGCCACCTGTTGGTACTGAGAATTGTTCATATGATCTGTGATAGATATATGAACTGAATTGTGAATTGTGAATTGTGAATTGTGTTTATACATATTGTGTTTATATAAACTGTTGCATTTGCATGTGTGAGTCATGCATACCATAGTTGCGTGTAGGTAGTTGGCGCCGAACGGGCCAGGGTGATGGGTTCTGAATCATCACCTAATCCCGAAGGGAATTCTACTGCACCAGGTGACGTGACTGAGCCATCATCGATCCTTTGAGATCAAATTGAGTCAGGAGAATGCGAGGGAGGCAACTCCGGGTGTTTGCAAGGGCAACACTTTTGTGTCTGCGAGGCAGCACGATTAGTGAGGACCCAAGGGGGTATCACGACTCTCTGCGGAGAGGTTAAATTCCGGAATTCATGCATGGTGAGGGTACCCGACGAATTGGGACCACCAAATTCATATAGGTCTGCATTTAGGATGTGTGTGCATTGCATGGGTGTGTTAACTTAAATGTTTGTGCATTACATTTGTGTGTTAAATTAAATGTTTGTGCATTGTATTTGTGTGTTAAATTAAATGTTTGCGCATTGCATTTGTGTGTTAAATTAAATGTTGTGATTGTTACATATATCATACTGTCACCTCATTTATGTTGCTCTGCATATCATATTGTCATCTTCTTCATGTTGTTATGTATATCATGTTCTGCTGGCATGTGTGTATTCTTCCATATATGTTGTTTTTAGATCGTGACCCTCTACTATTATTATGATGTGGCTAACGACCACCCAGGTTTAGAAGTTGTGATAGTTAAGGTATCCAGGTGTCGTGAAGGCTTGTAAGATGCGATGTCTTGGGGCTAGGAATTCAAGATCAGCTTTGGGTCATGCTTTGAGGTTGTCCATGTTGTTGTTGCAGTTATTATTAAAGCTGAGTGCTTATTTGTATGTGTATGGACAAATATTTATACTAGTGGGCATTATGCTGGTCATATGTATGGAAAAGACTTAGATCGAAAGCTCGTACTCTGATTAATCATTTTTATTATTTTCCTGAAAAGACAGTTGTCAATATTATGTATGGCATTCAAAAAAAAAATATACACTCCCGCTGTTAAAAATCGGGGTGTTACATTGTGGTATCAGAGCTTTGGTCTAAGATTTTCATGGAGTTGTGGGTCGGGTGTCCTAAGCTGATCAAGTGTCGGGTTTAGTGGGAGTAAATGTTCGGAGCCCTATGTGTGATGTGGTTTGTGTCTTGAGTCCAGCAGGTTATGTGTTTAGGTAATCGTTTGTTTCTTAACTGAAGCTGAGGTCTCCCATAATACTTCAGTAAGAAGCATAGTTAAACCCCTTGAGCATTTGTCGACGTTGGTCGACATGTGTCTCTGTTTTCTTTAGAGGTAGTGAGCTAGAGGGAGTGAGATTGAATCGGGTAAGAACTATAAGGTTTTCTGCAGTAATGTTATGGATGAGAGGTTTTGTTTGTTCTTATCACTCCGAGGTGTTGAGTAGGGATGAGTGGTGTAATACCCCAAAATTTGCTCTTCCCTTTTGGCATCATAGCATGGCATTATCATTTATCATATCATATCCATCTCATTAGCATTGCATTGCATTTAACATAGAAAAAAGAAGCATGGCATCCTTCTTACCATCAGGGCATGTGATCAGGTGGAAGGTGGACAATCAAGGGATCATTCAAAGCACAAAAAGGTCAATCAAGTTGGCTCTAGGCAAGCCAAGAGGTCTCTCATGTCTCATACTATCTCAATTGATCTTCCAAAACCTCAAGGAAGTGAGATTCAATGGGAGATTGAAGCACTACATCTTTCACTATGCAAGAGGTTCAAAAATTGAAGGAAAACCCTCAAAAGAGATAGCTCATTGATCCAAAATCATCCTAAAGTGGCATTTCTCATCATCCTTTAAGAGGATACACAACATACTCTGAAGAATTTGAAATTGGAGACTGCACATTTTTCTCTTAGGAGGTGGGCACCAAAACTAGGGTTTCCCATTAAATCAGGGAATCCTTGATTTTTTGGGCAAGACTTGATGTCATGGTTCCCTATATGTCCCTAGGTATAGGGATGTGGAAGATTGCATCTCAATTGGTTTTAGAAGTGATTCAATTGGAAGAAAGATCAAAAATCAGGGGATTTGGGGCCAAGTCAAATAATCAGAGGAAAAAGTCAACTCTTGACTTTTTAAAGCCAAATTCATGAAATTCATGTTATATGTGACCAATGTACAAAATTTGATCAAGAAACTCCAAAGGAATCATGAAAAAATCAAGATTTGGAAAGTTGCCATTTTTGGATGAAGTAGGGTTACTAAAAATAGCAAGTTTTGGCCATTTTGCAGCAGAATTGGAACCAAGGCCATTCAAAATTGAAGCACCAAATGAAAATTCCACTCTGCCTCAATGAAAGGCCTTGCTTTGAGCTTCAAATCCATGTGTGGAACATCTCCATTGGATAAAAATTGAGGGAGATATGATTAATCAAAGTTGGAGGAAAGTAGGCCAAAAACCATGTCTTGACCAAGCTTGGCCAGGTCTGCGCGCAGTCATTTTCTCAAACAGTTGGTGAGCAAGATGTGTAGATCAATTACTCATGGTTAAAGGTTTCAAATGAAAAATCTTGCAACATCAAAGTTGTTCCCCTATGTGAGATCTTCAAGATTGATGTTCATGGATTTTTCATTTGATCAAAGGATAAGGAGTTATGATGGCTCAAAGATTGGTCAATGCAACTGAAAATCCATGCCAAGCATGCCTTGCCAACCAACCTCATTATCT
Source organism: Lathyrus tuberosus (assembly GCA_022829125.1). Classification (NCBI taxonomy): domain Eukaryota; kingdom Viridiplantae; phylum Streptophyta; class Magnoliopsida; order Fabales; family Fabaceae; genus Lathyrus; species Lathyrus tuberosus. The sequence goes on along the minus strand of JALAZF010000239.1, from coordinate 6,697,946 downwards.
CGCCCATGCACCAGTTGGTGTTTCTTCTGTTACAAGCCACATTTGGTCATGTTCCAAACTCCAATTCAACCAACTTTCAACACCAATATTGTTCCCTAATGTATCATCTTTCTAATGCCACCAACATTGGATTGTTTCATTCATTGACAAGTGAGAAATTCCTCCTCAAACACTTGCTGTCACAATGAAGATTTGCTGCATAATTTTGGTTCAAACACACATCAAGTACATGACATAAGTCCTATGTGTGCTGCTCTATTCTTTGCTTCATTTGGCCAAACACATTTCACATTATGCATACGAGCTTGAGCCTTGCATGAAAGAGGAAGTGAGAAACTTGCACCACAAGATTCCTGCTGCTACATCAGAACAACATAACATCACTTTCCTTCTCCTACACAGCACCATAACTCCATGAACCTCACCCTCACTCTAACAGAACTTCCCCAACTCGTGCCATTAACCACCTAACTCAGTTAGTTAACTCAAACTCAGTTAACTAACTCAGTTTAACTAGAGTTCTAACTGTTAACTGAACTGGTTGGGAGTTAACCTTGGATATATAAGCTGAAACTCTCACAATTTCAGAGGAGGATTCTCATTTTTCACTCTCACTCCAAATTGCTCTCACTTTTCTCTCAGAGTTCTCTCCATTCTCTCTCTGATTTCACACGAGTTCTTCACACGTTCTCACCTTGATCTTCATCAATTGTTCATCATCAAGCACTTCTGATCAAGAACAAGCTGAAGTAAGAGCAAGCTATCGAGAGCAGCAACTTCTCCAATTGGAATCTCAGTTTATTGTCTTCAAAATCCAAAGGTTCAGAGCATTTATTTTGCTCTTAGGAAGCTCAAGATCAATCTCTCATCTCTGGTTTTCTGTTGATTCAAGAGTTCTCCAATTTCAGGTTTCAAAATTTCTCAAACTTTAATTGCACGATTTTATCCTGTTTTGACTTGTTGATGTGTTGTTTGAGCTTTTTAGAAGCTATGTGAAGCTGGCTAGTTGATAGAGCTCTTTAGGAGCTTAGAACTGAAAATTAGGGCAAATTTATCCTCTTCGATTCTCCTTATTCATGCTTGATCTATGAATTTTCTTGTTGGATTTGTGTTCCTCATGAGCTTAGCTTTCGTTTGGTATATGGCTTGTGAATTTCTGGAGAAAATGTGAGTTGCAGGTGGTGGCTGCTGGCCGGAGAAGATGACCGGAGGTCCTCTCCGGCCGGTGACTGTTAGAGCTAGGGTTTTTGCCATGTTTTAATCCTGTCCGTTGTTTTTTTCTCATCGTGTGGCTAAGAGCATGACAACGCATTAAAACGCATGTGCGAGGCATGTGCCATTTTTCTGAATTCAATTAAGCATTTTGTGGTGTGGTGTATGGTATGTTATGTGGTCGTTCATGTATGCGCGTTGGATGCAATTACTTTGACCACGCATTGACCTTGACTTGATCCATTGGCTGAGAATGAGTCAATTTCTGTTGACTGAAGTGCATGCTTGCTATTGTGTTATGCGCTGAAATGGACCCAAATCAGAATACTATCCACACCCCCAATTTTGAGGCCCATGTGATTTGAACATGCTGATTTGCTATATTCATACCCCCCTCTCATATTGCATTTTATTTTTATTTTCATTTTCATACACGTTTGATTTCTAACTTTTAAAAATACCAAAACATATTGGAAAATTCTACAAAAATTCATGTGTATTCTTAAAACATTTAGGAAATTTTCTATGATTTTATTTTCTGATTTTATGACCATTTTGCCCCTGTTCCATTATTTCTTTTGAATTTCCATTTGTATGCATACTTAATGTGACATATGATTTTGTGCATTTTTGTTCTTGATCATAAAAAATGATTTTGATGCCTTTCTTTTTGAATTGTGGTCACAATATGTTGAGGTATGTTTGAGATTTATGAGATGATTTTTAAGTCTTTTTTGGATGACTTTTGATGTGTTGCTTTGAGCATGAATGCATGAAACTTCCATGAGACTTTGACCTAATTGTTGAGTGACTTTGGTTCTGATTCATTGCTTGTGGACTTGATATGTTAATGGCATGTGTTTAAGGTGTTTGATTGGTGAAAGTCATAATTTTTGAAGCATGTTTGCTATTTGTTTGAAGCATGAAGTTTAACTTGTTCATTTTGTGAATGCATGCCTCATGTTTGGTTTGCTTGATCATGAAGGCACTTGTGCCATGAGTTGTGGTTTTGTTTGAGGATGTATAGCATGTTAATTGACTTCTGATTGTGACATTTGGGTTTCATCTTTGCATGTTTGATGTTTATCTTGCACCTTAAGTCACTTGTTTCACAAGTATGAACCACATTCACATCACTTCACCTTTTCTTCTTTGCTTCTTGTTGGATTGAGATTTTGTTTGTTTGATTTGGTATGCTCATTTAGGATAACATTAGGTTGTGTAAATATGAGTTACATTCTGACTTGGAAGCATGTATAGCATTCACTCTCATTTTACTTTGTTTGTCAACTTGTTTGAGTTTGATTTGTTCATTATATTTTCTTACTTTACTTGTAAGTAATTGTGCTAACCATGTAGGGGCTTCGGTAAGTTTCAATTGAGTGTGGACAAGGAATCCACATGCAAATTTCTTTCCTTTCTCTTTTACAATTCCATTTTGTGTTTTGTTAAGCACTTATGTGCTTTCTTTTAATAACTCATTACTTTCCCTTTTGAATTACAATTCATCTTCTACTTTGGAAGTGAATTGTTTAATTCTTTCTTTCTTTAGATTTTAGGTTGAAACCTCACAAACCTTTAGGATCACTCCCTTTAATCTTCAATTAGGATTGAGTCTTAGTCCATATAGGTTTTACCTTTTCTCCTCTCTTGAGTCTTTTTTCTCATCTCAAAGAAAATTCAAAACATATAATAAAGGTAGGCATTTATTGCATTTAGGCCTTTCATATAAAGAAAAGGTTATAAGGGGTCTTCTCTTATAATCTTAGAATGTATAGCATATAGCCCATCTTGGGTCAATGTGTTAAACATTTGATCTTGTATGAGGGACTTAAATGCAATACTTGTTGAAGGTGCAAATAATAAAAAACACTTCTTCATTTCTTAATCAACAAAAACACTTAATAAACACAAGTATGCTAGTGTGTTTGAACCTTGACAATTGGAGCTAAGTGTGGAGGTCTTCTTCACTCTTAGTGTGCTTTCTTACCCATTCCATCTTGGAATGTGAGAATGTACACATTCCGATGACTAAGATTTGGATACACTGTCGTATGCAAACAAATCCAAAACACTTCCTTCTAAAAGACAAGAAACAAACAATAACGTCTTTCCTTCGGGAATTCTTTTCTCACCTCATTCACTCTCAACGCACGAACGCGCTTCTACTCGTTCTCTTGCAAGATGGTAACGCACTCGGACCAGCGAGCCTGCAACACCTGAGCTAGAACGTCAGCCGTTCTCTAAAAAACACAAACAATCCATCCCTAGTGAGGGGAACTACGTCGCTCTGATTCTCATGCTCCCGATGAGATACGTAGGCAGTGGGGTAGGGCCCATGCGAGCACTTCTTTTATTTTCCCTACGTTTGTTTCCCGTTCCTTTTCTTTTCTTTCTCCTTTCCTTTTTTCAGTTCTTTCTCAGTATTCCTTTCTTTACACCCTTTGATCGAGACAAGCAAGCGTGGATCCCATCGGGTACGATGGACGCGAGGGGGTGCTAATACCTTCCTCTCGCGTAACCGACTCCCTTACCCACTTCTCTTGGTCGTAAGACCATGCTTTTCCTTTCCCTCAGGTTTACGCGGTGTTTCCTTTCCCTCTCTTGGGATAAATACACATTGCTGGCGACTCTGTTTCGGTGCCACTTTCGCGTTTGTACTAGGATGAAAATCCCGGGAGCGACAGCTGGCGACTCTGCTGGGGACAATTTGAGGTTGACCTATTGCTGGTCCATCCCTAAGCGAGTCAATCCTAGCGCTTGTCTGTTTTTCTTTCATTGGGTGTTTACTGTTGTGTTGTATTTACTGTTTTATTGTATGGTTATTTACTGCTTTACTGTACATTACTGTATTTACCGTATTTTAGCATTTTCATTTCATATGATATATTATGCTATACTGGACTGTGCTATTTTCTGTTTGGCGGGATGGGATTTCTGAGAGATAAGCCCATTACACAGGCTTGAGTATACACTTAGAATTAGAGTGGAGAGTAGTGGGACCTACGTGCCGTTTGGAGTGCGTTGGGTGTTCACGAAATTCACAGCTAGACGAGGCTATCTTGGGACACGTCGTGGCATGCGCATCTTGCGTATTCCAGGATGTAGATCTAGAGAGCTGTCGACTCTAGTGACCGATCATGAGGACCTTAGTGGAAATATCCCTTTTTAGTGGTGACAATGGCAGACCACATTCTGTGGCAAACCCATTCGCACCCGGGGGCCCACTTTGGAACTTGCATAGGATGACCTTTATTTTCTAAGGGGAGTCAGTGGACGACCTCTTTGATTGGCATAGCATTGTATCCTACGGGCTGAATGTGCTATTGCTTCTCAAACCTCCGAAGCTGACAAGCCTTATTTTCTAAGAACCACATGTGAGTATGGACGGGATGTTTACAGGTTTGCAGGAAACCCAGCCTCCTACCTACCTTACTCGTGATTCTATGATGATTTCAGACATTGTATCCTATGACAGTGATTTAAGTGTTCATCTCAGATATTGCCAGATTCAGTACAGAGACACAGTGCACACAGTTCAATACAGACACCGACACTTGATTACCTGATCACATGCCCTTTTGCATTGCATTATCATATCATAACAGTTATGTTTGTCATTTTCAGGTGCATAATACATTTCTGATTCCAATCCATGGGTTCAACAGAGATCGTCGCCGAGAGAAAGAACAATGTGTCTTACAAGTTTCCAGATCCTGTCTTGGATTCATTGCTCAAAGTTATAGATATGGCTGGTCCGGGTATTCTTGATAGGTTTCAGAAGAGCTACGGGAATTTGGTTGGGATGGTCCGTACAATCACCAAGTATGAGCATGATGCTTTACACACTCTGCTGCAGTTCTACGAGCCTTCGTTGAGGTGCTTTCTTTTTTCAGATTACATTTTGATGCCAACACTGGAAGAATTCTCATTTATTTTGGGAATTCCGATCACGTCGGCAATACCATTCTTCTCTGGTAGTTCTCCCAGCGTAAAAGAAATTGCTGCTGCTTTACAAATGGATCAGGCAGTGATAAAGAGTGGTGTGAGCAGTAAAAACGAAGTCAGCAGATTTCATTTAGAATTTCTGTCTGGACAGGCCCAAGAGGCTGCAAGTGCTAAAAATTGGACGGTTTACAATTCCATTCTGGCTCTCTGCATATATGGCCTAGTTTTCTTTCCCAATCAGCAAGACTTTGTGGATATGCAAGCAACGAGAGTTTTCGTTCTTAAAAATCCAGTCCCTACTTTGTTAGGAGATTTTTATCATTCCGTGCACTATAAGAATGAGAAAAGGAGGGGAGGATCTGTTAGTTGTTGCACTCCACTGCTGAGTCATTGGTTTTTCAAACATTTGCCTCAGACAGGTGCCTTTGTGGAAACCAAAGATGTGGCGAAATGGTCTAAACGATTGATGAGTTTAACTGCTGATAACATTGTATGGTTTGATCACCGGTTGTTGAGAATAGAGCTTGTCACAAGATGCGGAAATTTTCCAAATGTGCCTTTGATTGGCAGAAAAGGAGGGATTAATTATAATCCAGTTTTGGCCATCCGACAGTTTGGGTATGCTTCCAGATATCCTCCTACAGAGCAAGATGTGGAAGAATCTTTATTCTTTACAGGAACTAAAGATGCGAAGGTGGTAGAAGTAGTGAATGCTTGGAAAGATAAGCACAAAATTGGAAAAGCAGTTTTTGGAAAAGGAGATTGTAGATCTTATCCTGAATATGACAGGTGGATTGAGACGAAAGTAAAGGAATTGCTTTTACCCTTTTCAAGGGGACCTCTTTTATGTTCAGCACAGCCAGAACAACCCACCATGGTGGCTATTGAAGAATGTGAGAAGTGGAAGAAAATGGTCAGAGAGTTGCAGATAGAGAATTCTGGAATGAGCAGATGTCTTCAGAAAGCTCTAGCTGACAACAAAGAGTTGGAAAAGAGAGCCTTGAAAGCAGAAAAAACCTTGGCTGACAAAGAGGAAGATTTTGATGACCGAGCTCGGTACTTTCGGAAACTTACTTTGGGAGCAGATGACACTAGTCAGGCTCACAAGATTACAAAACAGGCTTTAGCCCGAAGCAAGGATTCATTAGCTCAACTTCGTCAAGCTTGGGATGAAGTCAGAATTGAAAATGCCGAGTTAAAGGATCAGTCGAAGACTAAAGACGAGGAGCTTAAAAAGGCACATGAGCAGAGGAGAAAGTATCGGGAAAGTCTCGATAAAAGTCAAGAACAGTTAGAAGAAGCTAGAAGCCAGTTGAGGAATACCAAGAAAGAGCTTGAAGAAGTCATGATAGAAAGGGAGATACTCAAGACGCAAGCCGGCATAAAGAGACACAAAGGAGTGTGTGATGACGAAGCTCTGATGCTGCATATGAGTTCTTTAACTGAAGCTCTTGAGAAAAGGGATGTCTTGATCAAAGAAATGATTGAAAAGCCGAATCACCAGCGTACCCGTATACTTTTTGAGGAGATCAAATACTCAAGTGATAAGCTGAAGGGTGTGGAATTGTCAGATTGATGTTCTTTTCCCTGTATTTTGTTGTTAATGGCTACCATCAGGCTTGTTGATGGATCCATTTTTCCTTGTATTGCATTTGCGGTGGAACCTTTCTTAAATGTACTTGGATACTTTGTTGAATGAGTATGAGCAGTTTTATTCAGAATTATTCCTTATCAGATAGCTGCACACAAGCACATGACCATGACACGTCTCTTTATATCACAATTTCTGGTCTTCAGATTTCTGTGGTTGGATTGGAATCAGGGTATAAAGTACCTCGGAAATGACAAACATGGCATTGCATGGCATTGCATATCATTTTGCATTTTTTTGTTACTTGCTTTTCAGGTACTCGTTGCGGGGTCTCTAACCTTTATTTGGTTTCAGGCAGTATAGCGGAGAGTCATATTCACCGATATTCGACGCGAAGGAATCAAGTAAGAATCATGGATCAAGTGCAAAGTGATTTGGCGGAAATGAGGGCGCGTATGGACCAGTTCATGACCCTCATGACTGGCATGGCGCAAAATCAGGAGAGACTGAGGCTTCTGGTAGAGCGTCCCGACAATGGGCCCGAAGGTGATCATCATGACAATTCACAGGGACATGGCATTCCTCCTCCCGGTGGCAACCCTCCTCCTGGTGGTAACAATCGGGGTAATGGAAATGGTAGGCATGCTGGTGTTACTCTTGAGGATACTCTGGAAGACCAATTTACTCTACTAGATGCTGATGTGGGTAATCAAGGGGATCGAAGGTATGATGAGTTAGCAGAGAAGATCAGGGCCATAGAATGCAAGAACTCTATGGGTATTGATGTTACCAGCTTGGGGCTGGTCTCAGGAGTCAGAATTCCCCCTAAGTTCAAACCTCCCACTTTTGATAAGTATCACGGCAATGCGTGTCCCCAAACGCATCTTCAAGCTTACTTTGGGAAGATTTCAGCCCATACGGATGACGAGAAGCTATGGATGCACTATTTTCAGGACAGTCTGGCGGGGGCGTCTTTGACCTGGTACATGAAGTTGAGTAGAGCTGCTGTGAAGAATTGGAAAGATCTGGCAGAAGCGTTCCTGAAGCAATACCAATATAATATTGACATGGCGCCCAACCGCACCCAATTGCAGGGATTGTCACAAAATGCCAAGGAGAGTTTTAAAGAATATGCACAGAGGTGGAGGGAAATGGCTGCCCAGGTCCAACCTCCCTTGTCAGACAGAGAAATGGCGGATATGTTCATGGGCACCTTGCAAGGGGCCTATCTGGATAGATTAGCTGCTTGTCCGTCAACTGGATTTGCTGATATTGTGATTGCGGGAGAAAGAATAGAAAGTCTGTTAAAGCTTGGAAAGATCCAGGATGTGAGTGGGGCTGGCTCTTCGGGGACGAAGAAACCGTTTGCTAGTAACCAGAAAAGAAGAGAAGGTGATACGAATGCTGTGTTTAGAGGACGAGGCAGAGGGCGTTCTCGAGCTTATTATCAGGTAGATGCTGTGACAATCCCCACACCGTCTGTTCAGAAACAACAACCCCAACAACAAGTTCAACAGCAACAACCTTTTTTCCAGCAAAGGTCTAGACAGAGGGATCGTAAGATGGATCCTATCCCTATGACTTATGCCGCGCTGTTGCCCCGGCTACTCGAGTTAAAGTTGGTAGAACTCCGTACTATGAAAGCTCCGGTTGCTGGAAACCTGCCACCTAACTTCGATGCTAATGCTCGTTGTGAGTTCCACTCAGGTGCTCAGGGGCACTCCATTGAAAAATGCTGGGCTTTCCATCATAAAGTACAAGATTTGATTGATGCTAAAGCCATCAATTTCTCTCCCGCTCCTAATATTACTCAGCATCCCATGCCTGATCATAGCGCAGCAAATGTGTACGCTATTGAAGATGGGAGGAGATTGAATCTGGTGACAGATATCCATCAAGTGAAAACTTCTTTGTTGGTGGTAAAAGATCGTTTATTGAAGGGACAGGTGTTCCCGGGCTGTAATCAAGATTGCTTTGAGTGTATGAATCAGGAGAACGGCTGTGATAAGTTGAAGATGGGTTTACAGAATCTGATCGATGAAGGATGTCTACAGTTCGACAGAGTCGTGAAAGACAATGATGAGATATCAACCGTGACCATCTATTACACTCCCGTTGAGATTCAAATGCCGGTCAATGCAGTTCCCGTGGCGAGTGTTGCGCCAGAAGGGCCCAGTCCTGTCACTATCACGGTGCCAGGACCAATTCCGTTCACATCCACGAAAGCTATCCCATGGCACTATGGGGCAGATGTATATTACGAAGGTAAAAAACAGGAAGTTGAGTCATCAGTCAGCCCAAATGTTGATAACGTAGGGGGTGTAGGGGGCTTTACAAGGAGTGGAAGGTTGTTCGCTCCCCAAACCTTGAGAAGTGATAAGGAGGTAGAAGCTGCAGCAAAGGATAAGGGTAAACAGGTGGTTGAAAGTGCACCTACACCTGAAGCAGAGACAAAGATTACTTTTGATAAGGAAATGGAAGAATTTATGAAGATAATCAAGAAAAGCGATTATAAGATTGTGGACCAACTGAATCAGACCCCTTCAAAGATTTCAATCTTGTCACTATTGATGTGCTCTGATGCGCACCGGCAGGCGTTGTTGAAAGTGTTGAAGAGTGCGTACGTGCCGCAAGAAATTACTGTTAATCAGCTCGAGGGCGTAATCTCCAATGTTAATGTCAGCCATGGCTTGGGCTTTACAAGTAGAGATTTGACTGTTGAAGGAAGAAACCATAATAAGGCTTTGCATATCACGATGGAGTGTAAGGGCGCAGTGTTATCTCATGTACTGGTAGACACTGGTTCATCACTTAATGTCTTGCCCAAGAAGGCATTGATGAAGCTGGAAGTTGATGGTTTGATCTTAAGGCCTAGTGAATTGGTGGTCAGAGCATTCGATGGGACCAGACGATCTGTGTTTGGTGAGGTGGAATTGCCCGTACAAATTGGACCACAGGTATTCAAATCCACGTTCCATGTAATGGACATACAACCTGCATATAGCTGCCTATTGGGACGCCCTTGGATTCACGGAGCCGGGGCTGTTACTTCTACTCTACATCAAAAGCTGAAGTATGAGTTTGAAGGGCAGGTTGTGACAGTGTGTGGGGAGGAAGACATCTTTGTGAGTCACTTGTCCACATTCAAGTACATTGAAATGGATGGGGAAATTCATGAGATGCTGTACCAATCATTTGAAGCAGTCAACATTGACGATGCACCTGAGTCTTCTTCTGTACCAGTTGGGGCTGGTACCTCCATTTCATCTTACAAACAAGCTGTCGAAGTCGTCAGGGCAGGCAACGCCCAAGGTTGGGGCCGGTTGATAGAGACCCCAATGAAGGAAGACAAATTTGGTATTGGTTATCATCCCTCTACAACTTCAGATGCGGGGAGCAGGGGACCCATTACTTTCAATAGTGGGGGAATTATCTACATGGACCAGTCTTGTGCAGCCACGGAGGATAGTGTTGACAGTGATTGTGACCTGGACAACTGGGTACGCCCTCATGTTCCGGGACAACAAGTGCAAAACTGGTTCGTTGAAGAAGTCATCCGGGTTACTCTTCAGACAGAGTAATTTTTCTTTGTTTTTTCTAACCATAATGCATGACAAAATCTTGCGCTCTGCCCAAGGCGTATAGATTCATTTGTAGGGCCACCATGGTTGCATTTGCAATGTTTAATCATTAATAAAGGACGTTTTGCAATCAAATTTTGTTCTCTGTCTTTCAGTTTTTATTTTTGCACAAAAAATATAAAATGGCAATGTTTCATTTTCTTTTGTTTTGCTTAAAAATAAATTCTAAAATAAGGCATGAACCCGTTCATGCAGACTTGATCCTCCGGATACCACTGATAACGATTTTGATATGGCCATGTATGACTTTGACAATCCGATTTATCAAGCCGAAGAAGGGGATGGGAAAGATTGTGAACTTTCTGAAGAACTGGCCAGATTGTTGAAACAAGAGGAAAGGGTCATCCAGCCTCATCAGGAGACTGTAGAAATCATCAATATTGGTACCAAGGACGCCAAGAAAGAGATCAGGATTGGTGCCAGCTTGCAAGCAGATGTGAAGCAAACTTTGACGGAAATGTTGCGCGAGTATGTTGACATCTTCGCCTGGTCGTATCAAGACATGCCGGGGTTGGATACGGATATTGTCGTGCACAGGCTGCCATTAAGAGAAGAATGTCCGCCAGTCAAGCAGAAACTTCGTCGGACTCACCCCGACATGGCTTTAAAGATTAAGGAGGAAGTCCAGAAGCAGTGGGACGCTGGTTTTCTCGCTGTGACAAAGTATCCTCCATGGGTAGCCAACATCGTGCCAGTACCGAAGAAAGATGGAAAAGTGAGAATGTGTGTGGATTATCGAGATCTTAATAAAGCTAGCCCGAAAGATGATTTTCCACTACCTCATATTGATGTGCTGGTCGATAATACAGCTCAGTTTTCAGTGTTCTCATTTATGGACGGTTTCTCCGGGTACAACCAGATCAAGATGGCACCTGAAGATATGGAGAAGACCACGTTCATTACTCCGTGGGGTACATATTGTTATAAAGTAATGCCTTTTGGGTTGAAAAACGCAGGGGCAACGTACCAGCGGGCGATGGTGACATTGTTTCATGACTTGATTCATAAGGAGATCGAATGTTATGTAGATGATATGATTGCCAAGTCGAGAACAGAAGAGGAACATCTGGTTAATCTGAAAAAGCTGTTTGAAAGGTTGAGAAAGTTCCGTCTGAGATTAAACCCAAACAAGTGCACGTTTGGGGTGCGTTCTGGAAATTTGCTGGGTTTCATTGTGAGCGAAAGAGGAATCGAGGTTGATCCTGCTAAGGTGAAAGCAATACAAGAAATGCCTGAACCGAGAACAGAAAAAGAGGTTCGTGGTTTCTTGGGTAGATTGAACTACATTGCGAGGTTCATATCTCACCTAACAGCCACGTGCGAACCAATATTTAAATTGTTAAGGAAAGATCAAACGGTCAGGTGGAATGACGATTGCCAATTGGCATTCGATAAGATAAAAGAATACTTGCAGGAACCTCCGATTCTAATGCCTCCAGTTGAAGGGAGACCGCTGATAATGTATCTGACAGTGCTTGAAGGTTCCATGGGTTGTGTTCTCGGTCAACATGACGAGACAGGTAGGAAGGAGCATGCTATTTACTACCTGAGCAAAAAGTTCAATGATTGTGAGTCCCGATACTCAATGCTTGAAAAGACATGCTGTGCGCTTGCATGGGCCGCTAAGCGATTGAGGCAATATATGGTTAGGCACACGACCTTGTTGATTTCAAAAATGGATCCTATCAAGTATATTTTCGAGAAACCAGCATTGACAGGCAGAGTTGCACGGTGGCAAATGGTCTTGACAGAGTATGACATTCAGTACACTTCACAAAAGGCCATCAAAGGAAGTATCTTGTCCGACTATCTTGCGCAACAGCCGATTGATGATTACCAACCCATGAAGTTTGACTTCCCTGATGAGGACATCATGTTTCTCAAAGCTAAAGACTGTGAGGAACCACTTCCGGAGGAGGGGCCAGACCCTGAATCCAAATGGAGTCTGATGTTTGATGGGGCTGTCAATATGAATGGGTGCGGAGTTGGAGCAGTTCTTATCACGCCGGAAGGTGTTCATATGCCGTTCACTGCCCGAATAACTTTCGGATGCACCAACAATGAAGCAGAGTACGAAGCTTGTATAATGGGGATCGAGGAGGCGATTAATCTACGGATTAAAACCCTTGATATATTTGGTGATTCAGCCTTGGTAATCAATCAAGTGAAAGGGAGTTGGTACACGCACCAAGCAAATCTAGTGCCGTATAGAGATTATACAAGGAGATTGCTGACATTTTTCACAACAGTGAAACTGTACCACATTCCTCGAGATGAGAATAGGTTCGCTGATGCCTTGGCCACTTTGTCTTCCATGATCAAAGTGCAAGGATGGAACCATGTACCTAAGATTGAGGTATCCCGCCTTGACAGACCAGCATTTGTGTTTGCGGTCGATGCAACGTCTGATGACAAGCCATGGTTTCATGATATTAAGTGTTTCTTGAAAAGTCAAGAGTACCCGTCAGGGGCATCGTCCAAAGACAGGAAGACGTTGAGAAGGTTAGCTGGTAGTTTCTTCTTGAACAAAGATGGCGTGCTGTATAAAAGAAATTTTGACACGGTCCTGCTTAGATGTGTGGATAGACATGAAGCAGACTTGTTGATGATTGAAGTGCACGAAGGCTCTTTCGGTACTCACGCCGGAGGGCATGCAATGGCTAAAAAGTTGTTAAGATCGGGATATTATTGGTTGACTATGGAGTCAGATTGTTGTAAATATGCCCGCAAATGCCATAAATGCCAGATCTATGCAGACAGGGTGCATGTGCCTCCAAATCCGTTGAGTATCATGTCGTCGCCTTGGCCGTTTGCCATGTGGGGCATTGATATGATCGGAAAGATTGAGCCTACAGCTTCCAATGGTCATCGTTTCATCTTGGTGGCAATTGATTACTTCACCAAATGGGTTGAAGCCGCATCCTATGCCAATGTTACAAAACAAGTGGTCGCTCGTTTCTTAAAACGGGATATCATTTGCCGATATGGAGTTCCCGAAAGAATCATTACTGATAATGGTTCTAATTTGAACAATAAGATGATGGCTGAGTTATGCCGGGACTTCAAAATCGAGCATCACAATTCTTCTCCGTACCGCCCAAAGATGAATGGCGCGGTCGAAGCGGCCAACAAAAATATCAAGAAGATTGTGCAGAAGATGGTTGTCACGTACAAAGATTGGCATGAGATGTTACCATTTGCTTTGCATGGGTATCGAACGTCGGTACGCACGTCCACTGGGGCAACCCCATTCTCACTTGTATATGGTATGGAGGCAGTGCTACCGGTTGAAGTAGAGATTCCGTCCCTCAGAGTCATGATGGATGTTAAGCTAGATGAAGCTGAATGGGTACGAGCCAGATTTGATCAGTTGAGCCTTATTGAGGAAAAGCGATTGGCGGCTGTATGTCATGGGCAACTATATCAGCGCAGAATGAAACAGGCATTTGACCAAAAGGTGCGTCCTCGGGTTTATAAAGTCGGAGATGTGGTACTCAAAAGGATCCTTCCTCCCAATACAGATCACAGGGGCAAATGGACTCCTAATTATGAAGGTCCATTCGTGGTTAAAAAGGTCTTTTCGGGCGGAGCTTTATTGCTTACAACCATGGATGGCGAAGACTTTTCATCCCCTGTCAACTCGGACGTAGTCAAAAAATACTTCGCATGAATAGACCCGCTGGATAATAAAAATAAAAAAATCCAGGCAAAAAAGGGCATCCCGGCGAACCAAAAACAGAATAAGGTTCGGGCAAAAATTAGGGATATAATTGAAAAAATTTGTACACCCGGTAAGTTGAAAACCCGAAAGGGCAACTTAGGCAAAAAAGGGTATCCTGGTGGATCGAAAACCTGAAAGGGCGGTCCACACAAAAGAGGGATTTAAGCGAATGACTACGGTTTGAGTTATCTGTACCCCATCACCGTTTGAACAACTGACGTTCTGAAGGATAGGAATCGGTCTGATCATTCCTCAGAAGGCAAGGTCGGGGAGTTTTGAAGACATACTGGTCATAACAGAATGGAAACTTAGTGGAATTCCGTTTTCACATTGCCATTAGGATAGTTTCTTTTCTCAATTTTCAGCGATCACCTCTTTCCAGGGATTGCTTCCAGATGTAATTGCCTATTCTGGGCTCTCAGTCAATAAATTGAATTTCAGTAAAAAGCCTCCTATTTTTGTTTTATTGCTTTGTTTGCAAAAACGTCCTAATTTTTGATAAAACATTGCATTTGAAAACATGGCAGCCTTACAATAACATGCGCAGAAAAAACATTTGAAATTACTTCGAATGTTGAATACTCCTGGATGGTGGATTCTAGCCATGCAATATTCGGGGCATGTGGGCATATTCTTTTGTTGCAGGTAGCAGGTGCAGATGATTTTAAGCACAAGACCAGCAATAAATCACCCCACGCAAAAGACTGGGGCAATTATGGGTAAGGAGATCGGCGTTCATCGTTCGGTCGACGATTGTTCATAACGGGTCGATATCAGTGAATTAAGTTCAACTGGGTACCGTTGCATCTTATTAAGTCGATTCTCTCATACAGTATTTCCAACAGCTACAAGCTTTTCTATGTCGATAACGGTCACAGTTTCCCCAAAAGAGTGGTCTCGTCGACACCGAAACTGATGGTCATTATCCCCAGCGAAGTCACAAGAGTTTGAAGAGGCTAGATCTTCTGTAAAATCCTCTTATGACATCCTCTGCGGGGACGAATTGTTGTGTTGTCCAAGCATGGGGCATGATTGTTTCCCCAGCATGAAGTGTTGGTCACCCCCAGTAGAGTTTGAGGACAGTTGGTCTTCTGTAAAATCCTCTCGGAAGGCATTCCCCAACATGAGACGCTTTAAAGCAGTTTTCTCCAGCAGAGTTTGTTATAAACTCGTCATCCCCAACGGAATTGTCCAAAGGGAAAGCTCGCCTAACATGGGGCATTGTGGTACTCATCCTAAGCTTGACAGTCATATTCTTCAGCAGACTACTGTGGATTTGCTTTGGGTTTCCCCAACAGATCTCTAAGGACTCTTTCTAGCAAGTTGCAGTAGAATGTTCTAACCAGGATTTGCATATCCCTGGCAGAGTAGCCCTGATACCCAGCAAGATCGTATCTCTGGTCATGGTATCCCCACAGAGGTCAGCATCGAATCTTGTCAGCAACTTCCAGCTGAGTTGTTGTTCTCTCCGCAGAGGTTTATCAGATCGACAGAATCTATTCCTCAACAAGGATGGTACAGCCTTTCCCTAGCCGGGTCAGAAGGTTGATAATCCCTATAAAGGATCTTGGGTTGAATAAATCCCCAAGCAGAGTTTTAATGGCTCATTTCCCCAGCAGGACGTCATTTAAAAATTCTCATCCCCAGCGGAATCGCTGTGACCAGAATTCGTTCCCCCAAACAGATGGAATAATTCCTGGCAGAGTCGTCATTCCCTCATATCTTAAAGTCCAATTTATTTTTGGCAAGCTTGACAATTCGAAGCAGACGGATTGTTCATCCATTCGCCAGCAGAGATATTATCCTCTCAGGAACCTCTAAAGTCAAGTCATTTCATTGGTCTTTGCTCCTCAGCAGAGTCAGCATAGATGTCTGACACAGATGCAGAGAGTAATGCAATGTTGCATATTCCAAAAGTCCAACAGTGGATTGGCAAAAGTCCGTCTTCGGGTGGCAAAAGTCCAACAGTGGATTGGCAAAAGTCCGTCTTCGGGTGGCAAAAGTCCAACAGTGGATTGGCGAAAGGTCCATCTAAGGGTGGCATATTCTAAAAGTCCAACAGTGGATTGGCAAAAGTCCGTCTTCGGGTGGCAAAAGTCCAACAGTGGATTGGCAAAAGTCCGTCTTCGGGTGGCAAAAGTCCAACAGTGGATTGGCAAAAGTCCGTCTTCGGGTGGCAAAAGTCCAACAGTGGATTGGCAAAAGTCCATCTTCGGGTGGCAAAGCAGCTAAAAGTCCAACAGTGGATTGGCAAAAGTCCGTCTTCGGGTGGCAAAAGTCCAACAGTGGATTGGCAAAAGTCCGTCTTCGGGTGGCAAAAGTCCAACAGTGGATTGGCAAAAGTCCGTCTTCGGGTGGCAAAAGTCCAACAGTGGATTGGCAAAAGTCCGTCTTCGGGTGGCAAAAGTCCAACAGTGGATTGGCAAAGGTCCATCTTCGGGTGGCAAAGCAGCTAAAAGTCCAACAGTGGATTGGCAAAAGTCCGTCTTCGGGTGGCAAAAGTCCAACAGTGGATTGGCAAAAGTCCGTCTTCGGGTGGCAAAAATCCAACAGTGGATTGGCAAAAGTCCATCTTCGGGTGGCACGAAGCTGCAAAGTCCACCAGTAGTGTGGCAAGCCAGTAGTCGTCTGGCGTCGTTCAAAAGACGTTATCAAAGTCCACCAGCAGTGTGGCAGGCCAGTAGTCGTCTGGAGTTGCATAAAAGACATTATTAAAGTCCACCAGCAGTGTGGCAAGCCAGTAGTCGTCTGGCGTCGTTCAAAAAGACATTTCCAAAGTCCACCAGTAGTGTGGCAGGCCAGTAGTCGTCTGGAATTGCATAAAAGACAGTATTAAAGTCCACCAGCAGTGTGGCAAGCCAGTAGTCGTCTGGCGTCGTTCAAAAGACAGATCTCTCCGACGTTTCATCGAAGATTCAATCCAGCAGTCTCGTTGGGTTTATATCCCTTTTCTTCTTCATCATCCAGAGCAAATTTTTGGTTATATTTGGTATTCAATCACTATATACCTTGAAAGTCCGAAAGCAATTGCTTTCAGGCATTCAGGTCTACAGCGCTTGAATAGGGGCAGCTGTAATACCCCAAAATTTGCTCTTCCCTTTTGGCATCATAGCATGGCATTATCATTTATCATATCATATCCATCTCATTAGCATTGCATTGCATTTAACATAGAAAAATGAAGCATGGCATCCTTCTTACAATCAGGGCATGTGATCAGGTGGAAGGTGGACAATCAAGGGATCATTCAAAGCACAAAAAGGTCAATCAAGTTGGCTCTAGGCAAGCCAAGAGGTCTCTCATGTCTCATACTATCTCAATTGATCTTCCAAAACCTCAAGGAAGTGAGATTCAATGGGAGATTGAAGCACTACATCTTTCACTATGCAAGAGGTTCAAAAATTGAAGGAAAACCCTCAAAAGAGATAGCTCATTGATCCAAAATCATCCTAAAGTGGCATTTCTCATCATCCTTTAAGAGGATACACAACATACTCTGAAGAATTTGAAATTGGAGACTGCACATTTTTCTCTTAGGAGGTGGGCACCAAAACTAGGGTTTCCCATTAAATTAGGGAATCCTTGATTTTTTGGGCAAGACTTGATGTCATGGTTCCCTATATGTCCCTAGGTATAGGGATGTGGAAGATTGCATCTCAATTGGTTTTAGAAGTGATTCAATTGGAAGAAAGATCAAAAATCAGGGGATTTGGGGCCAAGTCAAATAATCAGAGGAAAAAGTCAACTCTTGACTTTTTAAAGCCAAATTCATGAAATTCATGTTATATGTGACCAATGTACAAAATTTGATCAAGAGACTCCAAAGGAATCATGAAAAAATCAAGATTTGGAAAGTTGCCATTTTTGGATGAAGTAGGGTTACTAAAAATAGCAAGTTTTGGCCATTTTGCAGCAGAATTGGAACCAAGGCCATTCAAAATTGAAGCACCAAATGAAAATTCCACTCTGCCTCAATGAAAGGCCTTGCTTTGAGCTTCAAATCCATGTGTGGAACATCTCCATTGGATAAAAATTGAGGGAGATATGATTAATCAAAGTTGGAGGAAAGTAGGCCAAAAACCATGTCTTGACCAAGCTTGGCCAGGTCTGCGCGCAGTCATTTTCTCAAACAGTTGGTGAGCAAGATGTGTAGATCAATTACTCATGGTTAAAGGTTTCAAATGAAAAATCTTGCAACATCAAAGTTGTTCCCCTATGTGAGATCTCAAAGATTGATGTTCATGGATTTTTCATTTGATCAAAGGATAAGGAGTTATGATGGCTCAAAGATTGGTCAATGCAACTGAAAATCCATGCCAAGCATGCCTTGCCAACCAACCTCATTATCTCGCCCATGCACCAGTTGGTGTTTCTTCTGTTACAAGCCACATTTGGTCATGTTCCAAACTCCAATTCAACCAACTTTCAACACCAATATTGTTCCCTAATGTATCATCTTTCTAATGCCACCAACATTGGATTGTTTCATTCATTGACAAGTGAGAAATTCCTCCTCAAACACTTGCTGTCACAATGAAGATTTGCTGCATAATTTTGGTTCAAACACACATCAAGTACATGACATAAGTCCTATGTGTGCTGCTCTATTCTTTGCTTCATTTGGCCAAACACATTTCACATTATGCATACGAGCTTGAGCCTTGCATGAAAGAGGAAGTGAGAAACTTGCACCACAAGATTCCTGCTGCTACATCAGAACAACATAACATCACTTTCCTTCTCCTACACACCACCATAACTCCATGAACCTCACCCTCACTCTAACAGAACTTCCCCAACTCGTGCCATTAACCACCTAACTCAGTTAGTTAACTCAAACTCAGTTAACTAACTCAGTTTAACTAGAGTTCTAACTGTTAACTGAACTGGTTGGGAGTTAACCTTGGATATATAAGCTGAAACTCTCACAATTTCAGAGGAGGATTCTCATTTTTCACTCTCACTCCAAATTGCTCTCACTTTTCTCTCAGAGTTCTCTCCATTCTCTCTCTGATTTCACACGAGTTCTTCACACGTTCTCACCTTGATCTTCATCAATTGTTCATCATCAAGCACTTCTGATCAAGAACAAGCTGAAGTAAGAGCAAGCTATCGAGAGCAGCAACTTCTCCAATTGGAATCTCAGTTCATTGTCTTCAAAATCCAAAGGTTCAGAGCATTTATTTTGCTCTTAGGAAGCTCAAGATCAATCTCTCATCTCTGGTTTTCTGTTGATTCAAGAGTTCTCCAATTTCAGGTTTCAAAATTTCTCAAACTTTAATTGCACGATTTTATCCTGTTTTGACTTGTTGATGTGTTGTTTGAGCTTTTTAGAAGCTATGTGAAGCTGGCTAGTTGATAGAGCTCTTTAGGAGCTTAGAACTGAAAATTAGGGCAAATTTATCCTCTTCGATTCTCCTTATTCATGCTTGATCTATGAATTTTCTTGTTGGATTTGTGTTCCTCATGAGCTTAGCTTTCGTTTGGTATATGGCTTGTGAATTTCTGGAGAAAATGTGAGTTGCAGGTGGTGGCTGCTGGCCGGAGAAGATGACCGGAGGTCCTCTCCGGCCGGTGACTGTTAGAGCTAGGGTTTTTGCCATGTTTTAATCCTGTCCGTTGTTTTTTTCTCATCGTGTGGCTAAGAGCATGACAACGCATTAAAACGCATGTGCGAGGCATGTGCCATTTTTCTGAATTCAATTAAGCATTTTGTGGTGTGGTGTATGGTATGTTATGTGGTCGTTCATGTATGCGCGTTGGATGCAATTACTTTGACCACGCATTGACCTTGACTTGATCCATTGGCTGAGAATGAGTCAATTTCTGTTGACTGAAGTGCATGCTTGCTATTGTGTTATGCGCTGAAATGGACCCAAATCAGAATACTATCCACACCCCCAATTTTGAGGCCCATGTGATTTGAACATGCTGATTTGCTATATTCATACCCCCCTCTCATATTGCATTTTATTTTTATTTTCATTTTCATACACGTTTGATTTCTAACTTTTAAAAATACCAAAACATATTGGAAAATTCTACAAAAATTCATGTGTATTCTTAAAACATTTAGGAAATTTTCTATGATTTTATTTTCTGATTTTATGACCATTTTGCCCCTGTTCCATTATTTCTTTTGAATTTCCATTTGTATGCATACTTAATGTGACATATGATTTTGTGCATTTTTGTTCTTGATCATAAAAAATGATTTTGATGCCTTTCTTTTTGCATTGTGGTCACAATATGTTGAGGTATGTTTGAGATTTATGAGATGATTTTTAAGTCTTTTTTGGATGACTTTTGATGTGTTGCTTTGAGCATGAATGCATGAAACTTCCATGAGACTTTGACCTAATTGTTGAGTGACTTTGGTTCTGATTCATTGCTTGTGGACTTGATATGTTAATGGCATGTGTTTAAGGTGTTTGATTGGTGAAAGTCATAATTTTTGAAGCATGTTTGCTATTTGTTTGAAGCATGAAGTTTAACTTGTTCATTTTGTGAATGCATGCCTCATGTTTGGTTTGCTTGATCATGAAGGCACTTGTGCCATGAGTTGTGGTTTTGTTTGAGGATGTATAGCATGTTAATTGACTTCTGATTGTGACATTTGGGTTTCATCTTTGCATGTTTGATGTTTATCTTGCACCTTAAGTCACTTGTTTCACAAGTATGAACCACATTCACATCACTTCACCTTTTCTTCTTTGCTTCTTGTTGGATTGAGATTTTGTTTGTTTGATTTGGTATGCTCATTTAGGATAACATTAGGTTGTGTAAATATGAGTTACATTCTGACTTGGAAGCATGTATAGCATTCACTCTCATTTTACTTTGTTTGTCAACTTGTTTGAGTTTGATTTGTTCATTATATTTTCTTACTTTACTTGTAAGTAATTGTGCTAACCATGTAGGGGCTTCGGTAAGTTTCAATTGAGTGTGGACAAGGAATCCACATGCAAATTTCTTTCCTTTCTCTTTTACAATTCCATTTTGTGTTTTGTTAAGCACTTATGTGCTTTCTTTTAATAACTCATTACTTTCCCTTTTGAATTACAATTCATCTTCTACTTTGGAAGTGAATTGTTTAATTCTTTCTTTCTTTAGATTTTAGGTTGAAACCTCACAAACCTTTAGGATCACTCCCTTTAATCTTCAATTAGGATTGAGTCTTAGTCCATATAGGTTTTACCTTTTCTCCTCTCTTGAGTCTTTTTTCTCATCTCAAAGAAAATTCAAAACATATAATAAAGGTAGGCATTTATTGCATTTAGGCCTTTCATATAAAGAAAAGGTTATAAGGGGTCTTCTCTTATAATCTTAGAATGTATAGCATATAGCCCATCTTGGGTCAATGTGTTAAACATTTGATCTTGTATGAGGGACTTAAATGCAATACTTGTTGAAGGTGCAAATAATAAAAAACACTTCTTCATTTCTTAATCAACAAAAACACTTAATAAACACAAGTATGCTAGTGTGTTTGAACCTTGACAATTGGAGCTAAGTGTGGAGGTCTTCTTCACTCTTAGTGTGCTTTCTTACCCATTCCATCTTGGAATGTGAGAATGTACACATTCCGATGACTAAGATTTGGATACACTGTCGTATGCAAACAAATCCAAAACACTTCCTTCTAAAAGACAAGAAACAAACAATAACGTCTTTCCTTCGGGAATTATTTTCTCACCTCATTCACTCTCAACGCACGAACGCGCTTCTACTCGTTCTCTTGCAAGATGGTAACGCACTCGGACCAGCGAGCCTGCAACACCTGAGCTAGAACGTCAGCCGTTCTCTAAAAAACACAAACAATCCATCCCTAGTGAGGGGAACTACGTCGCTCTGATTCTCATGCTCCCGATGAGATACGTAGGCAGTGGGGTAGGGCCCATGCGAGCACTTCTTTTATTTTCCCTACGTTTGTTTCCCGTTCCTTTTCTTTTCTTTCTCCTTTCCTTTTTTCAGTTCTTTCTCAGTATTCCTTTCTTTACACCCTTTGATCGAGACAAGCAAGCGTGGATCCCATCGGGTACGATGGACGCGAGGGGGTGCTAATACCTTCCTCTCGCGTAACCGACTCCCTTACCCACTTCTCTTGGTCGTAAGACCATGCTTTTCCTTTCCCTCAGGTTTACGCGGTGTTTCCTTTCCCTCTCTTGGGATAAATACACATTGCTGGCGACTCTGTTTCGGTGCCACTTTCGCGTTTGTACTAGGATGAAAATCCCGGGAGCGACAAGTGGAAGTCAAGGTTTCACAAGATTGTAAGTAAGGACTTGATTTGGAGGGCCTTTTGAGAGAAAAATGATTGGATGTTCATTCTGGTGAGTTCCGAATGAGATGAGATGAAGTTTATGGACTATGAAGAAGGTGATAGTTCTTTGGAATCAAAGAGCAGCTATAGATGTCGTTTGGAGACAATTACTATACATGGAGATTAATGGGACATCTTCTCTAGAAAGAAAGCAGGTTGCACGTTGAAAGTGGCTGAAACCTAGGAAAGTTGGAGGAAGGTTATACGATTGGTAGGTGCTTGAGGGTTTAATTTGGTTTCTTAAGCTAGGTTAGATAGGTAACTAAATACCGTAAGGAGGAATCATGTGATGTTAAAAGGAAGGAAACCAAGTATCACATGGATAAGTTTTAGTGGAAGTGACCATCAGTGGAGTTGTCATCGAAAAAATTAGAAGTAGGACTTTGGGAGAGAAAGAGTATTACGGTTTATAGGAGGAAGAGGTGGAAGTAGCACCATGGATCGAAGTAATCATATGAGTAGAGTAGAGAAGTGCTAAAGCAATTCAAGTATGGGGGACATGGTTTTGCTAGAAATATCATACCGCGGGTAGACAATGGGTTGTTAGAAGGGTGATAAGGCACTGAAAGTTAATATCTGGAAGGACACAGAGCCATGTATGAATAATTAATGAATGGAGTTATATGGTGTAACAAGTATAAGGATTTCGTGAAGATCAAAGTTTAGATTTGGATTTAGGGATCGAACCTGAGAATAAAGAAAAGTTAGCAAAGGAATTTTGATTGGGTAGTTGCTCTTTAAAAGTCAAGCGTTAAGATTTGAGATAAGTGCTCAGTGACTAGATGGAGGAGTAAGATATGTCTGTTTTGGGAAGGATGATTCTTGTAGAGTTTTAGATCGTAAGGTGATAATGTTGGTTGATACCTTAGAAAAAGCTAGGATTGAATAAGAAACTGAGGAGTGAATGGATGTGTCCTGATGTTTATCAAGAACTTATGCGAAAGAGGATTGGGTTGTGTTATAAAAGGATATTATGACCATTGGATAGTCATAAGCAATTGAAGATAGATAGAACAACAAAGAGTAGGTTGGATAGGACGAACATTGATTTGGAACAAGGATATTTAGATTGGGTGAAGGAGAGTAAAGATGTGGGTTATAGTTGACAAGATAGAGGTCATGGTAGGTTGGGAAACGACTATAGGCGTTTGGTTGCTAAGGTTTTTGAAGTTGGGCGTTCTTAGTTGATCTAAGACGATATGGTATGAGGGACTTTGGAGTTGGAGTTGCGCTTGGACGTAAGGTTGATATTTAAGGAGCGGTATAAGTGGTAAGAGAATAATCCTGCGGTTGGAAATTTTGATATCACAAGGTTAATGAGTAGGGTATTAGTGACTAGATGGGTGGTTATATTCAGAATTAGGATGATGAAGTTACTAAGTGAAAAGCCTGTTGGAGATTCCACGTGAGACATGGGAAGTCTGGACAAGGCTAAGTACCTTATGTCGTTGATGAACGAATAAGTGGAGTGAAAAGATTGGTTTTGGGAAATAGGTGTCAAGACAAAGTGTGAGAGAAACGGTTAGAGATGTGGATTTGGGCGATTTAGAATTCGTGCAAGAAATTACCTCGCCCATTAACCAGAAAAAGTAATGGTAAATGTATGCTTAAGAGTTGAAGGTACAACTAGATTGGGTCACATAAGGTGCATTGGGTATATTAGGAAGTAGAGAGGATCAAACATTTGTCTAGTTGGACGAATCAAGGATGAAGTGGAAATGTTTGGCGGAGACTAGTAAGGCTTGGATTCGTTGTACTTGTGATAATGAAGACTAGAGAAGCATAATGGAAAATATGCATTGAGAAATTATTGGACATTAGAGGTTGACATCGAGAACAGTTTGAAAATAGAAGATGAGATAGGGGAACAATCAAAAATGGTTTGATTGATGAGCTCGTTGAGGGAAATAGAATTTAGTTGTAAGAGGAAAAGGAAACTCAATGAATTTTTGGAAGCTGATGTAGGATGATACGAAAGACGTGGTATGTCAAATAGGGATAGCCAACGATGAGGAACGTTTAAGGTTAAGGCATACGAGAGTAAACTAAGTTATGACTTGGAAATAAGGTAGTTGTGTTAGAGGGTGACCAAAGAGTGTAAGACTGGTGAAGAGGAAATTGAGTATTATTAGATGGCATAGTTTGGCAGGTGGAAGAAAGATTAGGGAAGTTTCAATCACCAACCGGACGTTGGGATGGAAATATTAAGATGGTGATTGGAATGAATTTGGATGGGAACATGTATAGGTCGCCATAATATTGAGATGGAAGGAATAACTAAAGATTTATGGACATTGGGAAAAATGTGGAGTTCTCTACTTAGATGACTACTTCGTTTGGAGTGAAATAGGATTGAATTTGTACTTGGGTTTTAGCTGTTACTGTTTTGGAGGATACTCAATGGTTGTTCCGAGCTGAGTGAGCGTGAGAGGAACCGTAACTTGTTTTGGGGAAATTGTGTCTCACTTTGGAGAATGAAGTAACAGGAATTTGGAGGAAACATTTAGGAAACATCGAAGTGATTATTGGACCCTTGTGTCTTGCATAAAATTGAGAACAAGATGAGGAGAACACTATTGTAGTTGGTAACGATGGTTTATTCCACCATCATGGTTGTCGCCTACCTATTGACAAATTGAGGAACTGATCATCCTTAATCCGTTGTTGATAGTAGACAAGATTGTGTTGAATGGAATGAATGATTCTTGCCGGCTTAGATAGTGTGAGGTTTTAGCGTTGCGTCTAGAGTCCGAGTTAATGTGACTTTGTAGAGGGTTGCAATAGGTGCGCGGTCGTTCTAGGGAGTGTGTTGGAGATAAATTGGTAAGTTGTTACATTTACCTCGAGTTTCGAGGACGAAACTCCTTTTTGGTGGGTAGTAATGTAATACCCGTATATTTTAGTCTGTATTGTTTTGTGATGTTTTATCAGTTAATCGGTATTTCTACGAAACTTTGGGGTAGCAAACTATTTATACCCGATATTTTTAGGGTTTCCGGTTGTGGATCAGACTGACCCATATGTTTTCTCTTGGCAATCGATCAGACTTTTTAAATTGGTGAGGATTATAATTGATTTCAGATATTTTTATGGTATCGGAAATTCTGAAAATGTGACTCTGTTGATGTTTTGAGAAAACGAGAAAAAATATAGCCGTCGTTTTATTTTCCACGGACTCCGAGTGTTGTCGGAAATTTTAAATAGGAGTTTATTTATCGCCGGAAATGAAAATTTAATCTCATTTTATTTTTCTAAGCGGCGGAAAAATTTATTTGTCCGGAATAAAATTTTAGTCGAAAATAATGTTGTGTTTTATTTTAAAGATGACGGTAGAATTTTTCTGTTTTCGAAAAAGTTATTCGGGAGTGTTTTACGACTCGTCTGTGAGCGAACGAGGAGACCGAACGAATTAACGGACTTGGATAAATAGTAAGGCGGTATATTTGGAGGCGGCATAAATTAATATCATGATATTTTTCTTTTGTGATCATTGATCACGTGTGAGAGAGAGAGAGGGAGGAAATCTTAGCCATTGGAATTGGAGGGTGGTGATGTAATTGAAAAATCTATTTATATGAGAAACTTGTTTCATTGTTTTTCTTTTGGTTTTCTCTCTCTTCTCACGCGCAGAAAAAAACACAGGTGAGGTTTTCGTTTTATTCTTTAATTTTTTTTCTAGTTAGTTTTTATTTATTTTAATTTGGTATTAAAGTATGTGGTTAGATTTGGTAAATTATACACCGATAGAATACCCCCTGTTTGCAGTCTTGTGTTAGGAATTATTATTGTGGGTAGCAAAAAATATTTTCTATCCGATTATCGGATTATATTTTTTTAGAGTAAAAAATATTGGTACCGATTTATTTTATCAGTGGGTATATTATTTGGATTATTATTATTATCGTTATTATTTTAAGAAATGAGATAATTTATTTTATTGGATTATGTGAAAATTTTTATTAAGTATTTTATGGGGTTAATATATTTAGTATAAGAAAAAAAAATTGATTTAATTTTTAGTGGGTTAAATTATTTATTTTTATTTAGTGTTTATTTTAAAAAGAAAAAGAGAAAAAAAAAAAAAGAAGAAAAGAAAGAAAAATGGGGGAGGCGGGCGCCACCCACCCTTGCCTTTGTAAGTGGCGGGAGCCACTTTGCCTTAGAGTGGCAGGCGCCACTTTGCTTAGTGTGGTGTGCGCCATGTTTCCCGCTGTTTTTACTTCCGGGCTTGTAATTTTCATTCCGTTTGATATTTTTTATCCCGGTTTTTTTTAACTGAAAGAATAATTATTTATCTTTATTTATATATTTTTAGATAATTATTTTATTTTTTTGGAATTTTCCGGATACGTTCGGAATAGTATGTTAAAGTATGATCTGTGCCGATTTTTGGTACCGTGGGAAAAACTGTTAACTAGTTTTGTGTCAAAATATTTTTAGATCCAAAATAATTTATTGTGATTGGAAAACTATTATTTATTCTAAATTTTAATTTAGAATATTATTGAAATTGGAATATTAGTTAGTATTTTATTTGTTTAATGAATTTTATTTATGGTATGATTAAAGTATTTTGATACAAGGAGATAAGTTAATTTGATAGTTGTGAAATAAATATTTTGTTTATTTATTTGGTATTTATGGGATATTAGGTTGTTTATTTTGGGGTTAAAATCTTATTTTGGGTGATTTATATATTTCGGTTTCGCTGAATTTATTCATAGTGCGAGAAAAATAATTTGACGCAATTATGGGTTCAAGTAAAAGAATTTAAAATGGTTTGTGGAAAATTTTCCTTGAGTTTGATATTTATTCTTTTAAGAGAAAAACTAATTTCTTTCTTATTTGAAAAGATTTATTTTATAAAGTGATTAGGGTAGAAACCAGTGTCGTAACCAAAACCTGATTGAGTAGGTTAGCGACCAAGACCCAGCCTTGTTGTAGGATATATCCGAGTGGTTTTAACATAAGTCCTTGTGTATTGAAAAGGTTTACAGTGGGATCCGGTTACGAGGTTTCATCGTGAGGGACGAATTGATCTTACGTAGCGTAGGTTGTTTGGGTTGGAAGTTTGCTCAGGTAAGGGCACTTTCTAACGATATTATATGTGATTGAATGCATGTGTGGTTGTATTCATGATTGTGTGCCCTTATGGGGATGTGTGATGATTGTGTGCCCAGCTGGGGATATGTGGTTATATACATGATTGTGTGCCCAGTTGGGGATATGTGATTATATACATGATTGTGTGCCCAGTTGGGGATGTGTGTTTATGCTATGATGCTAAACTTGTGATGTGCATTCATATGATTTGTGATAAATATATGAATTGCGATTGATGTGTATGTCGAGGAGGACAACACGAGGTGTGTCTGAGCCACCTGTTGGTAATGAGAATTATTCATATGATTTGTGATAAATATATGAATTGCGATTGATGTGTATGTCGAGGAGGACAACACGAGGTGTGTCTGAGCCACCTATTGGTACTGAGAATTGTTCATATGATCGGTGATAGATATATGAACTGAATTGTGAATTGTGAATTGTGAATTGTGAATTGTGAATTGTGTTTATACATATTGTGTTTATATAAACTGTTGCATTTGCATGTGTGAGTCATGCATACCATAGTTGCGTGTAGGTAGTTGGCGCCGAACGGGCCAGGGTGATGGGTTCTGAATCATCACCTAATCCCGAAGGGAATTCTATTGCACCAGGTGATGTGACTGAGCCATCATCGATCCTTTGAGATCAAATTGAGTCAGGAGAATGCGAGGGAGGCAACTCTGGGTGTTTGCAAGCGCAACACTTTTGTGTCTGCGAGGCAGCACGGTTAGTGAGGACCCAAGGGGGTATCACGACTCTCTGCGGAGAGGTTAAATTCCGGAATTCATGCATGGTGAGGGTACCCGACGAATTGGGACCACCAAATTCATATAGGTCTGCATTTAGGATATGTGTGCATTGCATGGGTGTGTTAACTTAAATGTTTGTGCATTACATTTGTGTGTTAAATCAAATGTTTGTGCATTGCATTTGTGTGTTAAATTAAATGTTTGCGCATTGCATTTGTGTGTTAAATTAAATGTTGTGATTGTTACATATATCATACTGTCACCTCATTTATGTTGCTCTGCATATCATATTGTCATCTTCTTCATGTTGTTATGTATATCATGTTCTGCTGGCATGTGTGTATTCTTCCATATATGTTGTTTTTAGATCGTGACCCTCTACTATTATTATGATGTGGCTAACGACCACCCAGGTTTAGAAGTTGTGATAGTTAAGGTATCCAGGTGTCATGAAGGCTTGTAAGATGCGATGTCTTGGGGCTAGGAATTCAAGATCAGCTTAGGGTCATGCTTTGAGGTTGTCCATGTTGTTGTTGCAGTTATTATTAAAGCTGAGTGCTTATTTGTATATGTATGGACAAATATTTATACTAGTGGGCATTATGCTGGTCATATGTATGGAAAAGACTTAGATCGAAAGCTCGTACTATGATTAATCATTTTTATTATTTTCCTGAAAAGACAGTTGTCAATATTATGTATGGCATTCAAAAAAAAAAATATACACTCCCGCTGTTAAAAATCGGGGTGTTACAATTTTGTTGTGATCTTGTAGAGCACATGGTGCATGATGATTTCATTGTTGATCTTGTGAAGAAATGAAGCTAGCAAGGTCATCCAAATCGTGTTCCAACACACCTGCCCTTGAGAATTCAGTTGCAACAAGGCCTATTATGAAATTCATACCTTCTTGCTCAAGTAAGGTAAATGAATGTTCTTGGACATTTTGGAAAGCTGAGATAACATACTTTAAGTTTGATGTTCAAAGTTTGTCTTGAATCAATGTGGATCATAGTGAAAAATGGCCCTAAAGTTGGCTCCAACACAAGACAGATTCTATTTGAAAAATTTCTAAGTGTTTAAGTTCAAAAAGTATTGAACCTCCAACTTCATGGCTTCATATCTCTAAATCTATGTATTTTTTGGGAAATCATCCTCAAGGAAAAAGTTGTAGTATGTAATAAGCTCTTCAATTTGGTATTTGGAACAAATAAAATGGATACTTGGATTGAAAATTATGGCCTTGGCAAGTTGGACAAAAATCATGAACTTTCATAACTTAGAAAAATTTCAATTTCTCCAATGTTGCTCTTTTGCAAGTAACCTCATATTTATTAATTTCTCTTGATTGACAATGATCCAAATCACACATTATCATCATTATTGACTTGAGTAACCCATGTTTTACCAAAAAAGTCAAAAGTCAAACTTGACTTTGTACAGTGGTTAACTTCTCATCAGATGAACTTGAACATTGTGATCTTCAATGAAATCAAACCCTTGGGCTAATTAAACACTATGGATGGACTCCAAAGGTGTTTTTGAGTGTCTTGAATTATGTCTCAAGGCTTGAGATCATATCCTGGTCAAAATTCAAAGGTGCATTTGACGTTTTATCATAAACCCTAGTTTGTGGATCAGATGAATTTAAATTCTTGCATTGCTTATGAATCAAGCTCCTTGGATCAATCCAATCGTATGAATAAACTAGTATCATGCATTTGAGGACCTTGAAACATGCCTTGAAGCATAAAATCATCCTCATATGAAAAAGTCAATTGTAAGCCTGATTGGATCAAAACCCTAATTTTGGTGCATTGAGGATCTTGAGGCTTGATGAGCTTGTCATGATGCAATCTTGCACTTGATTATTGATGAAGGGAAACTCTTGATCTTCATGGATGAATAAGGGACTTTATATATTGAATATGATGCCCATTCTTTGATAACTCATCTACATTAGCCCTTGGGGGACCACCTAACCTGTAAAGCAAGCAAGCACACACATCTTGTATTTGTAATGGGTTAGTGATGCATAAAGACACACACACATACATATGTAATGATGAATGTTATGCAAATGATGTAAATAATGTGGTATCTTAGGGGTAAAAAAATTAGGGTATGACAGTTATGAAGTTGACTTTGGTCAACTTTTTGACCAAAAAGTCAATAGTTGACCAAAAGTCAACCTAGGTCAAACTTGCATTTTTTGTAACTTTGACTTTATGTAAAATTTGTAATGTAATGTAATGGATTCCTTTTGTTTTTGTAATTAAATGACTTCCCTAAAATGTAAATGAATTTTGAATGGATCAAAAAATGGTGAAAATGAGACTTATGTTCTAAGTAACATATGCTCCTCCTCCAAAATTATGTTTTGAATGTTTGAACAATGAACTTGCAAACTACAACCTTGCCTTTACTATTGAAATGGATTTTCATAATGAATTTGAAACTTGCCTTGGGATGAAACACTTATGAATCATGCAATTAAAACCATGGACATGAATGAATGAACCTCAACCAAACAAACAAACGTAATGACCAAGTATAATGATCACCCCATAAAGGAACTTAATCATGCAAATGAGTCCCTCATAGTTGACCAAATGATATTGATGAATTCTCAACCCTAAATGCAAAACATAAGGATCAAGAATACAAAAAAATTAGGAATTAGGATTTTTGATTTGGTTGAGCACACCCTAAGATAGACTTGGAAGACCTTAGCTTTTTACCAAGTACCAACAACTACACCTTGAATCCATGATGTATGTCCTCTTCTTTGAAAAATGTTGATGCAAAATGAACTGATTAAGTATGCATGTATGCACATGAATTAGAGTCATGAACCAGATGAAAATTGTGAAGGGTAGGGTAAATTTTAGGGTGTGAGAATAATCAGTTATGAGGCTTTACAAATGAGGTAATTGACTAACCCTAATTTCATATCGATTATTTAGTATTTTGGATGGGCCAAAAAGATCCATGTGTAGAATTTATAAGGGACGAGTTGTATAAATAACATTTTTAGATTTTAAAGGGGAACATACTTGTTTTCCTTTTTGCACGCATCCCATAACCAATTTTTCTCAAAGCGTATGTTTGGCAAGAGGATCACTAAATCTTGGATCAACTTGTTTAAGTCGTCCATGTGGATATGGTTTATTCTCTTATGCCAAAACCAAGATTTTTCCTTATTAATTAAAAGACAAAACCCATTTGAAATGGTCTTATTTAGATTCATGGTGTAGGTTTTTTCACTTCTAGAGCTGGTAAAAATTGTTTGATCATATTTTCGGATCTATACGAATCAAAAGTTACATTGTTACCTTTGTCGAATAATTGACTAATTCTTAGAAATTTATGCTTTAAGCTATCAACTATAAGAACATCCCCAAATGTTGGAGTAGGGAACTTACCAACAATACCAATACCAATTATTCTCCGTTTGTTGTCACCATAGGAGACAAAGCCTCATTTCTTAAGAGAGAAAGAGGAGAATGATTTCTTATCTCTTTTAATGTGCTTTGAACAACTGCTATCGAGATACCACTTAGAATTAGATATTTTAAAGAGCTTCTCCATAAAAAATCATATCTTAACTCTAGATACTCATATCACTTTGGATCCTTTAATGTTAGTTTCACATGTATTCCCATTGGATTTTTCACGAGGATCATAATTTCATAAATATGAATTTACATGCTTTTCATTTTATATTCATGATGTTGTTTATAAAATTGAAGGCTCTAAAAGATTTAACTAAGTTTTGGTATAACATTGTGTTGAACAAGAAGTTCCAACATGATGAAATCTATTGAAAGAAGACATGTCAAACAAGATGTCCTAGCTTGTGGACTCGACATCTTGGTCTGATATAGCAGGTTGTTGCAAATCTGGTCCAAGATTTAAGGAGCAATCAGAACATGGATCAAGGGATGATTAAATAGATATTTCGAAGCCCATGGACAGCTGAATACTATAAAAGGAAGACCAAGACCTAGGGCAGAATAAGAATTCTTAAGAAGACTTTTGTAAAGTAGAAAATAAGGGTTTAGGGTTTTGAGAGTCGTGTACTTTCTTGTGTTGTAAGTCACCCTTTGTATCGTTTGATGCATTGTGGTAGACATAGTTTTACAGATTCAGAAACCTATAGGTAATGAATTGTATATTGTTTTTGGATGAAGCTATTAAGCAAATTAAAGTGTCATTGTTAGTCAAGAGTCTTGAATGAATATTGTATTGGAAGGGGTGTCTTTCAATTGAACAAATTGATGCAGTTGTCGGAGGTTGTAATTGTTAGATATCACTGAGGTGATTTAGGGATTGAGGTTTCTCTTATCTAGATAGGTTTCTAGATAGAATTGCACTGGGTAGGGATTAAGTGAGGGGTTGTAAACGGGGGAGTTTAGCTATGAATTAATACTACTGATAGTGAACTCATTCATGGCTTGGTAGCCCCCAAATGTAGGTGAATTGCACCGAACTGGGTCATCATATCTTGTGTTATTTATCATTCTGTTATGTTATATTCAGTCTGCTCTTGATCAGAAGTTTATGTCTTGACTGATGTTGAAACATCTGTCACGACATTGTTTTAACCTGGAGTGTTTTTGAATATTTATGTTCTGTCCTTGTTCAGTTTATAGCAGAGATCAATGTCTCGACATCTAATAGGACATTTGTGATCTGCATGCCAAAATTTCAAAAATTATGATGGAGGTTGGCCGTCTTTACTTTAATGACTTTTCTTGATAAAGAGTGAAATAGTTGCATTTAAGAGCTTTGCACTTGGAGTTTTATGATCATAGCAAAGTTTACCGAATTTCTTAACATTATTAGATGGTTCCATGAGACATATATTGGTCTCTGCGTTTGAGGAGTCCATATCATTGTCATCCCATGTGATTTAAGATTTCTTCGCATTTTTCTAATTTAGATTTTCCTTTTGATTTTGGGGGAATTTTTGTCTTATATGCTCTTTCTTCCATCATTGAATGCATATGGGAGTGAATGTTGATTTTCTTTTGTTCTTACTTTGTCCTTCTCGTGTCTTTCACGTTTCATGAATCTCTTGAAGTTCTGTACTATTAGTGTCATCTCTTCATCTAAGCCGGAGTTTTTCTCTTCTTCATCCCTAAGAGTTAGACTCTTCTCCTTGTCTCCATCTTCATCATCAGTGAGTGTTTTAGTTCCATCTCATGTTCCTACAATTTTCCAAATAAAGTTGTCATGTCCATGGTTGATAAATCCCTATATTTGCAAATTGCAGTGACTTTTGATTGCCAACTGTTGTTTAAGCATCTAATGAATTTTACAACCAAGTCCTCATTTTAAAAAGTTTTCCGAAGAGTTCTCATGTGACTCATGATATGAGTTAGTCACTTTTTCATGTCATAAATGTTCTCTTTAGGTTTCATTATAAGGAGTTCAAACTTATGGGTCAACATGTTCAACCTTGACCTTTTTAACCCAATAGTACCTTCATGGGTATCTTGGAGGGTATCCCACATTTCTTTTACAATTTTGCAATGAGAAACTCGCAAGAACTCATCAAGACCGAGAGCATTAATGATAATTGATTTTTCTTTTAAATTACATTGCACCTTTTCTTTCCCATCTTTGGTCCAATCATATTCATTATCTTTGTTCACCACAAAACCATTAATTTCATTTGTGGGAACAAATGGACCTTCTTTCACAACCTTCCAAATACCATGATCCATCCCCTCAAATAAGGTTCTCATCTTCTCTATTCATAAACCATACCCTTCTCCATTAAAGGATGGAAGTTTGTTTAGTGAATCACATGAGAAAAAAATGGAGTTTTTAAAAGGATAAGCTCACAAACCAAGAACAAGATTTTAACTGCCTCATCTCGGAAACAAAAAAAGGTTTTACCAGGATAACCTCAACAACCAAACAAGAGAAACACTTCAAGAGAATCACACTCTTGATAAAATCGTTGAACACACGTACAACTAAAATATCACAAATGCATTTCACTCATAGAGGCACTAAGGCGACTTTTAGTGAAATAAAAATAAGGGAGAGTGAGAGAGAGAGAGAGAGAGAGAGGGAGAGAGAGAGAGAGAGAAGGATGCTTATAATATGAAATATGGTGGTTAAAATAATGAGGATGCACCATCTTTATATATTAGAAAATATAGCTCAAAAAAGAAAATGATCCATGAGATTTTTGTGGTTGAAAAGTGACTTCAGGCACAATATGGAAGATGAATTGTGATATTTAAAATTCGTGGTTGTAGAGATTTTAACAGGTTGGGCATAACCTTGGCCTAGTCTTATCCTCAAGAGGTCTTTTTGAGAGTTTTACATTAAACTTTGAGCTTGTTAAAGGTTATTCCCATGAACCTTTATACAAGCTAATATTTAGATTTTTACAGACTTAACCCCAACCAAAGAAGCTTTTACCACAATATAAGCTAACGGACCTTCTTAGAGATTTTTAGGATAATTTCAATAAACGATAACATAACTTTTTCCGGCAAATATCAATAAACTAAATACATATATTTTATGAGTTTATCTCATGAGGCAAACTTAATATTCTCAAGAGAATCACACTCTTAATAAATAAACAAACAACACATCCACTTAGAAAATCTTCCTCACAAGCAAAGTTTCACTCAAAAGCACTATGGAAACTTTAATTGAAGGTGAAAATGTTTCTAGAGAGAGAAAGAGAGAAAATAGATCAATAAGTTCCAAAGAAAATATAATTCTTTGAAAAATGGTGTGAAATGAAGTGGAGGTGAGTCTCCTTTATATAACAGTTGGAAATTTAGAAATAGAAATAATCCATGGGCTGAAAATTGATTGGCATAATGCTCTAATTAATTAGACAAGTCATTTTAACCAATTACCATGCCCCAGAAGGAAATATTTGATACAAATTTGTTACAAGTCAATAAGGTGTTGTCCTAATCGTTTAGACTCTCTCCAATCGATTGGCTCAATTCTCTAATTGATTGGTTGGCTTAAAAAAGTTTTTCCAATTGATTGGTTAGTTCAAAAATTCTTTGAAAAGATATTGGACATCTTCATAATCATTTGGACTAGCTTAGAAACCAATTTTCAAGATAAAAATGTTTGAAAAAGATTTTAAAGGTGTGTGTGTGTGTGTGTATGTGTGTGTGTGTGTGTGTTTCCTTAGTACTAAGTGTACATCCTAGAAATTATTCGGTCGACTGTTGAATGCCAAACATGTCTTATTTTGATCCATATTTCTTGGCAATTTTCAACTCATTTGTTATGTTTTAATGGATTTATTCCATGTTTAAAGCTATTCTTCGATTATGTTGCAAATACATTTGATTGCTTTGATATGTGTGTTATTGTACAGGATTTAGGCATAAAACATCAAAGATTAAGACACAAGTGAGTTGACAAGGAAGCCAAAGAAGAGAAGATGAATCAGCATGTTCGCAGTGCGAACACCAGCGAGGTGAAAGCGAATGTTCGTTGTACGAGCTCCCAGCAAAGGCCCAGCGAACCATCTCAGATTAGAGGTGGTAGGAAAAGGACCATAAGTTTGTTGTGCAAACTTGTAGCAAAGATATTTGCTGTGCGAGATTCTGGCGAAGCCCTAGCGAACCATCTACGATTAGAGGCAGTAAAAAAGGGACCCTAAGTTCGTTGTGCGAACTTGTAGCGAAGAAGTTCGTTGTGCGAAGTGTCATACCCCAAATTTTGACCACCAAGATTTCCCATCATTGTACAAATCATCACCACAATATGGATGGACCATCATACCTCATCAATCTTCTCAAGGATTATTGAGCATTCACCTTAACCAAGAATTAGGGTTTTGAGCCCTCTCAGAGCACTTAGACAAAGGATCAATCAAGAATTGACATGATCTTAAACTTTTCTAACCTCTCAAGCATCTATGAAGGATCAAGAGGACTCCCACATCAAGAATCAAGCACAAGGTTGCAACATTCCAAGTGGATCAAACCTTAGGATCGCCAGTGTCACCAAATTAGGGTTTTGGTCGACCAAGGCCTCCAGATGAAAATTTTCATCTGGGCATGAGCCAATACTTCAAATCATGATCCAAAATACTCAAAGGGACCTCGTGGACCCAATCATAAAGTCAAAATACCCTCAGGGGAAGCATTCATCAAAAATCAGGAATTAGGGTCTCTTGACCTAATACACCCCTGAGTTGACTTTTGAGGCAAAACATGAACCAAGACCTCAAGACATGATTTGAGGGCCTCAAATACACCACATTGATCCAATTGCAACAATGGATTGATCCAAAAAGCTTGATTCATAAGTTTCAAATCATCTGGACGACAATTAGGGTTTTGAAGAAAAAGTCAACTGTACCTTTGACTTTGGACCAAGTCATGTTCCCAAAACTTGGGACATGATTCAAGACACTCTAAAACAACTATGGAATCCATCCATTAGGTTTAAATTAGGTCAAGGACTTGATTTCATAGAGGATCACACAGTTTGGATTTCATCTGACAAAAAGTCAACTGTGCAAAAAGTCAAGTTTGACTTTTTGAATTTCTTGACAAACAAGGCTTCCTTAAGTCAAGAACAATGTTAATGTATGGTTTTGATCATCATCCATCAATAAAAATCAAGAAAAGTGAGGTTTCTTGCAAAAGGGCCAACCATAAAAAACTTAAATTTTCTAAGTTATGGAACAAAATGGATTTGGTACCAACTTTGCAAGGTCATAACTCATAAACCACAAGGCCTTTTTCTTCTATCCAAAGCTCAAATGAAAGCTCATCTTACATACTTCAAATATGTCAACAACATCGCATTCCAAATCATCATGGATTCTGAGTTATGGATGGATCAAAATCACTAAAACATGAAAATGCCCTTTTTTCCAACACTTAGACAAAATTCTGTTCAAGACAGATTTTAGGTAAAACACCAAAACTTAGGAGATGTTTACACCTAGTTACAAGAAGAATCAATCTCAAATGTAAACATCAAAGTTGTTATACATGTTGCCAACAATCCAAAGAGTTCATTGGCATGAAACAACTTAAATTGAGCCAAGAGTTATGGCTGCTACAAGAGGCATTGTTGCAACTGTTTTCATGAAAGTTTGGATATTAACTTGTTGTCCACGATTTTGAGTCAAGGGAAAATGATCAAAGGAGCCAAATATATTCAATATGACATCACAACTCTGATCCAACCTGCAGAATTAGGCCAAGATGCTTAAAACTTGATCATTTGGCATAATGAGTCTTTGTACAAAGACTTGAATTTCAAAGGCAATTATGAGCAAATAGTGCATATTAAAGATTCCTATCCCTTGTAGTCAAGATGCTCTAATAAACAACATTTAAAAGGACTGCAGAATATGGATTAAGTCAATACATAGCTGAGCTATTTGGGACAGCTATTGTACCTTGTGTAAGAAGCAATTATGCCAAGCCAAGACCATTGAATTCAGTTCTTATCCTTCAAGTTCCGACTGTTCATGCTTGACAAATCTATTTACCTATAAATAGAGCTCATACTTGATCTCTTAACACACACCAAAACAATCCCAACATTGTTTTCTCTGAATTCCCTCTTGTGCATCAAAATTCCAAATTCTTAAGAAGTGACTATCAGGTTTTGAAATAGAAAGCAATGCAGCTTGAACCAATGATCCAAACACATCATATATCCCTTATAGAAGTGATCTAAACCTCTAAATCACTTATGTAACACCAGGACCCACATCTCCATATCTCACTTTCTTCAACATGCAGATGGATACGAGCCAAGAGTTCTAGGGAGTTTCAAATCATTCCAAGGCTTGCAACACAATCCATAACATCTAAGGAAGCTATCCAGATCATTGTTTCACCTCTGTAACACCTCTATAACAACATTCGATTCCTTCTTGCAGAGGTAAGCCTTAAACTTTCAAACTCATTACTACATGCATCATAAGTGTTATTTTAAGTTACCATCATGATTCTGGTTGCTTATAGATCATTAACCCTCAATCAATTGCCATTTATCTTGCGTATATGAGATTTTATTTAGTTCTTGCATTTTTTAGGGTTCATCTGGTTGCTACATGATATATTTTGTTACACTTAATATAAATAAAATTGAAAAGAACCATCATGTTCCTTGTTAAAAAATGAACGATTTTCATTTTTATATCTTCCAAAATGGTTGAGAAACGAGAAAGATAACACGCTTCTTGCAAATTTGATGTTGGTTCAAGGAAAAAGATGGCAATGACGCAATTTTCAGGTTTTAGAACCAAACATAGTATATATTATTCCATTGCCATTATATGTTTGAATTGGCATTGCGCCCTTGTGGAAACACTAGTATTTGTGTGTGTGTAGCGAGCGAGAGGTCTGGGGTTCGAATCCCCCTCGCCCCAGACCTTTTGGTTTTTATTTTTTTAACCATTTTCAAAAGAGTGTTTCCTATATTATTTTCATATTCCATTCTCTATTAGCTAACCCACATGGCTCAGATGGTAAAGTTTTAAACTCTCTACCCCAAGGGCGTGGGTTCAAACCTCGGGAGGACCATCCCATAATTTTTACCACTTAATTCCTTCACTTTTTTTACAACTTCTAAAATAAACTTCAAAAATTAATTTCTCTTTCAATTTCAATCATTTTTGAATAATTCTTTTTTCCAAAATTCACAAATATGTTAAATATTTTAGTCCACAAAAAAAATAAAAAAAAATATTATTTATTTAATATATTTTGAATTTTTGTAAAGGATTCCTTTTTAATTGTTTTTTAAACATTTTAAATAAATTCTTTCTCTTGATTTTTCAAATTCAAATGATTTTCAAATCATTCTATGGATAAAACATGATTTTTCAAACAATAATCCAAGATCACAACTTGTTTTTCACACACGTTTGATAATTTTGATCATTTTAATTCAAATTAAAACACTTTTTTTAATCAAATTAGGGTTTTGATTGTTTTCACCCTCACAAACATTTTTTTTCAAAACACTTTTGGACCTCTAATAGAGTGTAAGACCCGTCCCTTGTCACACACAAACATTTTGGGCCTCAGTCATTGTATAAGTCCCGACACATTTTTAAAAATCTCTGTGCGATCGTCGTTTTCAAAACAATTTTCATTTGGGCTTCTCCCTGAGTTATAAGTCTTCTTTTTAAAACTCTTGGGCCTCAAATAGAGTGTAAGACCCAACCCCATTTGTACATAAATAATTTGGGCATCAGTCATTGTATAAGTCCCGGTACAATTTTAAAAAAACGGTGCGATCGTTGTTTTTCATTTGGGCCTCTCCTTGAGTTGTAAGCCTCACCTCTTGTATAAAAATAAACTCTTAGGCCTCTAATATAGTGTAAGATCCATCCTTTTGTAAACACAATAATTTGGGCCTCAGTCATTGTATAAGTCCCTCTGTGGTTCTCAAAACTACGACGTGATCGTCGGCTTTTCGAAAGAATTCACCTGGGCCTCTCCTTAAGTATAAGCCCCAAACTTCTTTCCTTTTGATTTAGATTCAAATTCTAAGATTTATCAAAACTTTCTTCAATTTCCTTAATAACTAACCATACAACTATGGTTACAATGCTTGGGCTTGCACAACTGTAAGTTCTACTATTTCTCTTATACATATTTGTTTATATATTTCATTTATATATGTATACCTGTATATACTTGCTTAGAGTTTTCCCCAGCAATTAGGTCTAGGTCTAGATCAAGCCAGTGGTTACTTTTTCCATACAGTCAAAACTAGTTCCCCAGAGGAAATTCCAGATACAGTCTTGCCTCCTCTTGGGCTTATACAATATGGAACAGAGAAAGACATTATTCCCGGTGAAACTTTTCTCAAGACTGTCACCACTTAGAAATGTGTGTACAAGAAATTCATTTCCCCAAAGATGATTAATTCCCAATGAAACCTCTTTTGAATTTCTTCAAACCCTAGAACTGTTCACTAAAGAAAGGATTATTCCCGGTGAAACCTTTCTTGAACTTTTCTTATGTTTGGACCCACATACTTCCTAAAAGCATTCCCAACCTCCTCTTGGGCTTTGTACAAAGACCCTCAGGCTTCTTAGAAGTTCCCAGCCTCCTCTTGGGCTTAGTACAAGGACCCAAAGACCTCCTACAAGTATAGGACAAAACTTAGTCATCTCTACTAGTTCAATCCTCCAGAGAGTCCGAATTCCAAAACATCAGACCAGTTTAGGGTTGATTCTCATCCCTTAAAACACCAGCCTCCTCTTCGGCATCATACAAAGATCAGCCTCTTCATACCAGTAGACTTGGAAAGTCTCATCTCCTCTTGGATCTCAAATAAACCCTCAAGTTCCCTAAAAGCACATGAAAAGCCCTGATCACTTTATCAATCTCCATCAGAGTTTGAAACCTCCATAGGTTCTCATACTCAAAGTTTAAACCTTTATCATCAGTAAAACCCTAGCAGAATCAGAACCTCAAGGCATCTGATATCCTCAGCAAGAGTTAATTCTCCAATTTGGACCTGTCTCTGGATCTCAATAATCCTCAGTAGAAGTCAGCCTCCTCTTAGGCTTCATATAAGAATTTCCCAAACCAACCTCCTCTTAGGCTTTGTATAATGATTTTTCCTCAGCAGATTTAGCCTCAATCTTGGGCTTTGTACAAGACAGATAAAACCTCTCCCCAGTAAAGTCAATTTCTTTTAGCCTCAATCTTGGGCATTGTACAAGACAGACAAAATACTCCCTAGAAGAGTTCAATCCCTTTTTAGCCTCAATCTTGGGCTTTGTACAAGACATATCATACTCTCCAGCTAAGTCAGTCCCCTTTCAGCCTCAATCTTGGGCTTTGTACAAGACAACTATAAAACTCCCTAGTAGAGTCAACCTTTTAGGTTCAACCTTGGGCTTTGATCAAGGCACACAAAAATCAACATCCCCTCAGAGGAAATCAAAAGTTCTCTCTGTAGGAGGACATTTCTCTGTATATCACATATCTAAACAAATAATCAAACAAACCCTAATCCCAGATAACTGCTGTAAGTGGCACACTTGTTGATTCAAAAATCCAAGTCGTGGTGCCTCTTTTATCCTGGTAAAATTTCTCTTTCATCTAATTGTTGTAAGTGGCAAGCCTCTGGGCTATTTACATCCAAGCCAATGTCCCTCTCTTAGCATGGAAGATTCCTAAGGAAAAATGGCATTGCTCTACACTGAGTTAAAGTTTCCTCCTTTAGGACATTTCCCTTATAAAGGAAATTTAGGCATTGCTGGATTCCATACATTCCAGTTAAAGTAATTCTCCTTTATAAATCAGTTACCCAACAACTGTGATAAACAGATGAAATATCTCCTTTTATAGATGACAAATTCTCTCTTAGTCACCCATTTAGCTTCAATCTTGGGCTTTGAACAAGGCACAAATACTCATCTAGCTTCAATCTTGGGCTTTAAACAAGACACCAAACATTTTTCCTCCCATAGAAATAGGAGGAACAACGATTGCTCTGATTTCCCAGTTTTCTTTAATGGGAATACGTAGGCATAAGATTGCGAAATCTTAGTGAGCACACAAATCAAAAACTTTAGGTCCAGTACCTTACCAAAAATAACAGAAAACCCAAAAACAACAAAAATACTCTCTCAACACTCCCAAAGGAGAAACTTTCCCAACCCATAACAGATAAACACCAGAAAGTATTTGAACATGCCAAAGAAGATCTATGGATGACCATATATACACTGGGTAATTGACAACTCCCCTTTGTATAACCTGACTCCGGACCCCCCAATCTCTTAGCTTTTGTTAAAGAAAACATTTGTGTGCACGGTTAGTTTTAGATAGTTTCCTTTTCCTTTCCAGCTTCATAGGATAAATAAGAAATCAGAAAGTAGTACCCAATTCTAACCATTGCGGTAAGGTGGTCGCGTCACCGACAAAAATCGCACGCTACACAAAGAAGTGCTCGCACTATGAACTTAGATATTTCCTCAGGGGCAGTTTAACTATTTAGAGGCACTTCAGATTCCATAAAGGGGTCTTCGCTATGCGAAGATGGTGTTTTCTAGGCGAAGTTGACAGATTTTGGAAGTACTATATATGTACTTTTCACACTTTTTTGGGAACATAACCCCATTTTCCACATAGAAACCATTTTTTCAGCATTTCTTCACCAAAGAGTGATATTTTGCAAATAGAAGTTGTATTCGCATCCAAGATCGATTCATCGACATGGATGCCCATTCATCTTTTCTCATTACTTGTAAAGCAAGCTACCATGGTTATGGGTAGCTAATTTCCTTTGTATCAAAGGTAGAGGCAGCTTACCTTAGCTTTATGTATTTCTTTTGATTGGCCTTGTATGTGAACAAGTGATGATTAATATATGATGAATATTTTTGTTCTTAATGATCCATTCTTGTTGAAAGCTCAAATGGTTTGACTTAATGGTGGAAAAGATGCTCCAACATGAAGATTTATGCCCCAGACCAAAGATGTCGAATAGAATGTCACATCATAAATATTCGACATCATGACTGTCACAACAGGTTTTGTTTAAATTTGTTCCAAGATTCAAGGCGCGATTGGCAGTGGATAATGGATCAAAGATATGAAGCCCAACAAAGCAGAAGACTATAAAAGAAGATCAAGACCTAGGCAGAAAGTGAGAGAGGACGACTTAGACTTAGGAATCCTATTTTGTAAAGTAGGGTTTAGGGTTTGAGAGTCGTAGGTTTCTCTTGTAAGTCTCCCTCTGTATTGATTTGATGCAGTGTGGTAGACATAGGTACTTGTACAGATTCAGAAACCCGTAGGTAATGAATCGCGTATTGTTCTTGGATGAAGCTTTGAAGCAAATCCAAGTTAACTTGTTAGTCAAGGTTGTTTGACTGAACTTTGTATTGGAAGGGGTGTCTTTCAAATGGGATGATACAGTTATGAGGTATTAACTGTTAGATAATCACAGGTTGTGATTTAGGGAGTGAGATGGGTTTCTCTTATCAATTAGATGTGACTTCTAA
The DNA here is from genome assembly GCA_022829125.1 of Lathyrus tuberosus. NCBI lineage: Eukaryota > Viridiplantae > Streptophyta > Magnoliopsida > Fabales > Fabaceae > Lathyrus > Lathyrus tuberosus. The sequence goes on along the minus strand of JALAZF010000239.1, from coordinate 6,654,648 downwards.
TGATAAATACTTCATTGGGTAGTGATAGGTTAGCGTGGGTGCTTTGTGTAAGCCTGAGGTTGTTTACATAAAACTATACTATTGATACTGATTTCTTCTTCCTGGATTGGTATCCCCCAGATGTAGGTGAGTTGCACCAAATAGGGTCATCATATTCTGTGTTGTTTATCATTATGCTATTTTCAGTTCAGTCTTGATTAACATGCTAGATCAGATGTTGTAACATCTATGATCCTGCAGTTCTGATATTCAAGGTATCAGTCTGCTGTTTTGCTTCTTTGTTTAAATGTTTATGCAGAACAATGTCTTGACATGTGTTAGGACATCTGCTATCTGCTATGCCAAAATTTCAATTGGTATCAGAGCAGGCATCCTGTCTGTTTTTGGATGGGATCTTTGGGAGATACTTTCTGGAGTTTAAACAAGGAGGAGTTTTGAAGATCAGATCAATCAACTCAGACATACTCAAGGGTATTAATGGATGGGATAGATGTTCTAGATCGAAGGTAACAACCCAAAGGTTTTTTATGTTGCTTAGGAGGTTCTACAAAAACTGTAGGAGAAGTGGCTAGTTCTCTTGTTGGGGGTGTCTTATAAGATGTTTTGACATCTTATTAGGGCAAGCAGAATTTGTTGTTTGGTGGTTCTGCTGCATATGTTTCTGATGGAAGAGCTCTAGAATTATGGGATTATGGAGTTGTTACTGAAGACAGATGTGGAAGGTCTCAATCGTCGGCCTCTATATGTAAAGATATCTGCATTCTTTTATTCCAAATTCGGGAGCGCTGGAATGAAGGGAGTTGTTGGTAGATGTCTGTTATGGTGACTTGGTACTTGGAAGCTTGGTTCCATGGTACAGTTTGAAGTCAGTTGAAGAGAAGAGGAGTTGAGTTTAGGTTTATCAAGTTCTTGCTTTGGGAGTTTGATAAAGTATTGATCGGCTAGGTTGTCAAAGATACTTGACAATTCTCTCAAGTCCACTCATAAAGGCGTCTCAATCGTGCATCTGGAGTCTTCTAGTTATTCTTCTGACTAGAAGGTGTTTCTATGAAACACAACCTGAAGAATGTGGAGGTAATTTGTTTTCACCATCCAAAACAGCAAGGAAGGATTCATTGCTCTAAACCCTAAGGGTGGATCCAATCTGATTGAAGTTCTCAGAATCGTTGAGGTAAATAAGATTGGTTCAGAGAGAATCGTAGTTACTTGAGTTAAGGGTGGCAGCCTTGGTATCTCAACACTGTTTGTCAAAGAAGATACTTGCAAAAGATTGAATACTTGATAAGTGTTCATGAAGTGATCTGGTGGAGCTTAGCTACAACAGTGAACAAGGGTTATTGGACAAGGATTTAAGATCAATTGCTATTTGTGGAATTCAAAATTATTTAATTGATTATCCTTGAAATTCAAGATTGCTGATGTTCAACAAGATGTTGGAACATCTCATTGTCGCTCCCGGGATTTTCATCCAAGTACAAACGCGAAAGTGGCACCGAAACAGAGTCGCCAGCAATGTGTATTTATCCCAAGAGAGGGAAAGGAAACACCGCATAAACCTGAAGGAAAGGATAGAGCATGGTCTTACGACCAAAAGAAATGGGTTCGGGAGTCGGTTACGCGAGAGGAAGGTATTAGCACCCCCTCACGTCCATCGTACCCGATGGGATCCACGCTTGCTTGCTCGATCAAAGGGTGATGGAAAAGAATACTGGAAAAGGAACGAAAAGAGAACTGGAAAAGGAACGAGAAACAAATGTAGGGAAAATAAAAGAAGTGCTCGCATGGGCCCTACCCCACTGCCTACGTATCTCATCGGGAACATGAGAATCAGAGCGACGTAGTTCCCCTCACTAGGGATGGATTGTTTTTTAGAGAACGGCTTACGTTCTAGCTCAGGTGTTGCAGGCTCGCTGGTCCGAGTGCGTTACCATCTTGCAAGAGAACGAGTAGGAGCGCGTTCGTGCGTTGAGAATGAATGAGATGAGAAAAGAATTCCCGAAGGAAAGACGTTATTGTTTGTTTTTGTCTTTTAAGAGTTTTTTCATTTGTTTGCATATGATAGTGTATCTGAATCTTAGTCATTGGAATGTGTACCTTCTCACATTCCAAGATGGAATGGGTAAGAAAGCACACTAAGGGTGAAGAAGACCCTCACACTTAGTTCCAATTATCAAGGTTCAAACACACTAGCATACTTGTGTTTATTAAGTGTTTTGTTGATTATGAAGTGAAGAAGTGTTTTTTATTATTTGCACCTTCAACACGTATTGCATTTAAGTCCCTCATACAAGATCAAATATGTAACACATTGACCTAAGATGGGCCATATGCTACACATCTTAAGATTATAAGAGAAGACCCCTTATAATCTTTTCTTTATATGAAAGGCCTAAATGCAATAAATGCCTACCTTTATTAGATATTTTGAATTTTCTTTGAGATGAGAAAAGAGACTCAAGGGAGGATAAAGGTAAAAATCTATATGGACTAAGACTCAATCCTAATTGATTAGTTAAGGGAGTGATCCTAAGGTTTGTGAGGTTTCAACCTAAAGTCTAGAGAAAGAAAGAATTAAACAATTCACTTCCAAAGTAGAAGATGAATTGTAATTCAAAAAGGGAAAGTAATGAGTTATTAAAAGAAAGCACATAAGTGCTTAGCAAAACACAAAATGGAATTGTAAAAGAGAAAGGATAGAAGTTGAATGTGGATTCCTTATCCACACTCAATTGAAACTTACCGAAGCCCCTACATGGTTAGTAAACATGTAGAAGAAGTATAAGAAGTAAAAGAACATGTAATGCATCATAAAACTCACAAGAATTCAATGAGAAAACAAATCCTAGAACCACAACCAGAATGGGCATCATATGGAAACCAATGGTTATTATCATACAAGTGCAAGTGAATAAGCAACCATCATCACCCATTAGCATTTAAACATGTTACAAGAAGAAGGGGTAGATGAAAGATGGAAAGAAATGAAGAGGACATGCATAAATGGAACATGTAAATCAACAACCAGAATTGAAACTAAATGGAAAATGGTTTATAAACATCTCAAAAGTATTTATGAGGTAACTTCAAGACATTCAAGAAGTAATATAAGAAGAATTGAAATGAAAGTTCAAAAAGAAAGGGCAAACAATACATGTTAATGATGCACAAAGTTCAAATTGAAATGAACATGTAAAGATGACCTATAATGTGTATCAAAGACCTATAATATCATATGAATGGCTCATAACATATGCAAATGCTCATACAAATGTGCACAAAAGAATTCATGTAAACATGCACTAAAATTGTAATGACATGCCATGGATTATACATCCAATGTGATGCATCAAACAAAGACCAAATGGATTCATGAAAATTATGCCAACATATCATTGGAATGCCTAGGTCAGAAATGCATCATACATCAAGATAGCATGTAAAAATTCAGAGCAAAATGACTTCAAACAAAGCAATTAGGTCAAATTGAAACATCATGCAAAGTGGTGCAAATATAGGCATCAAGACATATGATAAAGTGACCTAAAAAATCAAACAAAAATCATCTAACATGCTTCAATGTATTAGTGAATCAATGCAAAAAGAATCATGTCAAAATAGTTGGTAATGAGCAAGAACAAAATTAAACAAATTCATGTATCATGCTTAGAATGCATCTAAGTGGAAATTCAAAGAAAATTATGGAACAGGGGCAAAAAGGTCATAAAATCAGAAAATAAAATCATGAAAAATTTCCTAAATGTTTTAAGAATACACATGAATTTTTGTAGAATTTTCCAATATGTTTTGGTATTTTTAAAAATTAATTATGAAACGTGTAGCAAAAATGAGAAATAAAATGAAATGGAACTAAAGAAGGGGGTGCATGCATAGCAAATTAACAGTTCAAAAATCATTGGGCCTTGAAAACATGGGGTGTGGATATCAATCTGGCTTAGGTCCAGTAAGCACGCAAAACACCATAACTAGCGTGTACCATCAGTCAACCATTTTGACTCACTCACAACCATCAGATTAGGTCAGGTCAATGTAAAAGTCAAGGTAATCAAATCAAGCATCTCACATTGCTATTACACACTAATAACCATGTACACACGCGCATGCTAATCATCATATGGAAAAAATGAAGCACGTGACACACACCCTCTCCATTTATTCGCTGGCACCACCACCACCCTTGGATCAAAACAAATCAACAGACACGACTTAATCTGGCATATAAACCCTAATGAAACCTCACCGGCCGGAGAGGGACCTCCGGTCACCTTCTCCGGCCACTCTCCGGCACTGCAATCAATCAAACATTCCATAAATTTATGCAATACACATCAAAATGTTCAGGAAGTCACATAGATCATGAATCTAGGCTTATTTTTCACAAACAACACACAAACAGAGAGAATCGACGCAATGAAATTAGCCCTAGGTTTTGGATCTAAGCTTCTAAGAAGCTCTATCAACTAACCGGTTTCATATAGCTTCTAATAAGCTCAAATAACACATCGACCAGTTAAAATAACATCAAATCGTGCAAGCAAAGTTTGAGAACTTTTGGAACCTGAAACTTGAAGATCTTTGGATTTTTGAGAAAACCAGAGATGAGAACTTGTTCTTGAACTTCTAGAACTTCAATTTGAGCAAAATAAATGCTATTTGATCTTGAGAATAAGAGGAAATCTGAATCTGAAATTGGAGATAACTGTGCTATTCCATGCTTCAGTGATGTCTTCTTGCTTGATTGTGAAGGTTGAAGAAGAACTTGAGGAGTTCGTGCAGGTAGAGAGAAAATTCAGAGAGAAAGTTGAGAGTGCTTTTGGAGTGAGAGTGAAACAATGAGAATCTCCCTTTCCAAATCTGTTAGAATTGTTTATATAGGCGTGGTTATGATTTGACCCTGGTGGTTGATGGTTAGAACTACAGTTAACTGAGTTAGTTAACTGAGTTTGAGTTAACAGAATGAGTCATGACAGTTAGTGACACGAGTTGGAGAGGTTTTGTTTTAGTGTGGAAGAGCTCATGGTCACTTATGGTGAGGATAATGGTGAGGTGGTGTTATGCAGCAGTAGCTTGTGGTGGAAGTTTTGCAAGTTTCCCTTCTCATGTAAGAAGTAACAAAGTGGAAGCACGTGCAAGAATGTTTGGGCAAATGAGGAAAAGAAATCAGCTGGTGATGATGAAGTGTTTGTGGTGTGACTGAACCAAAAAAAATGTGTGAACTGCTACACATGGCAGTCAATGCATCAATGCAGATGGTGATGTTTGAACATGGATTTCTTTATGACCAAGGCACGAAAATGAATCATCTTGGTGTCAATGGATTGAGGAAGCATCATAGGACAATTTTGGTGTTGGACTTGAGTTGAAAAGGTACCTCAAACATGTCTAAAAATCATCATAAACAGATGGAAAAACGACTGGTGCATGGGCGAGCAATTTGTGGCATGGCATGGCAAGGTGTGCATGGCATGGATTTTCAGTTGTGTTGACCAATCTTTGAGCTATCATAACTCCTTGTCCTTTGATCAAATGAAAAAATCATGAACATCAATCTTGAAGATCTCACATAGGGGAACAACTTTGATGTTGCAAGATTTTTCATTTGAAGCCTTTAACCATGAGTAAAATGAGTGGACATTTGGCCCACCACATGTTTGTTAAAATGACTGCGCGCGTGCCCTGAAAATCTTGGTCATGACCTAGTTTTGAACCTACTTTGCTCAAACTTTGATCAATCATATCTCCCTCATTTTTTATCCAATGGAGATGTTCCACACATGGATTTGAAGCTTAAAGCAAGGCCTTTCATTGAGGCAGAGTGGAATTTTCATTTGGTACTCCAAATTTGAATGGCCTTGGTTCAAATTCTGATGCAAAATGGCCAAAACTTGCTATTTTTAGTAACCCTTCCTCTTCCAAAAATGGCAACTTTCCACATCTTGATTTTTTCATGATTCCTTTGGAGTTTCTTGACCAAATTTTGTACATTGGACATATGTAACATGAATTTCATGAATTTGGCCTCAAAAAGTCAAGAGTTGACTTTTTCCTCTGATTATTTGACTTGGCCCCAAATTCCCTGATTTTTTATCTTTCTTCCAATTGAAACACTTCCAAAACCAATTGAGAGGCAATTTTCCATACACATACACTTAAGAACATGTAGAATATCATGACAACAAGCTTTGTCCAAAAAATCAGAGATATCCTGATTTTATTAGAAACCCTAATTTTGACCCTCTCTGGTTAGGAGGAAATTGCACATCTTCCAAATCCAAATTCCTCAGAGTATGTTGTGTATCCTCTTAAAGGATGATGAGAAATGCCACTTGAGAATGATTTTGAATCAATGAGCTATCTCTTTTGAGGGTTTTCCTTCAATTTTTGAACCTCTTGCATAGTGAAAGATGTAGTGCTTCAATCTCCCATTGAATCTCACTTCCTTGAGGTTTTGGAAGATCAATTGAGATAGTATGAGACATGAGAGACCTCTTGGCTTGCCTAGAGCCAACTTGATTGACCTTTTTGTGCTTTGAATGATTCCTTGATTGTCCACCTTCCACCTGATCACATGCCCTGATGGTAAGAAGGATGCCATGCTTCATTTTTCTATGTTAAATGCAATGTAATGTTAATGAGGTGGATATGATATGATAAATGATAATGCCATGCTATGATGACAAAAGGGGAGAGCAAATTTTGGGGTATTACAGCTGCCCCTATTCAAGCGCTGTAGACCTGAATGCCTGAAAGCAAATGCTTTCGGACTTTCAAGGTATATAGTGATTGAATACCAAAAATAACCAAAAATTTGCTCTGGGTGATGAAGAAGAAAAGGGATATAAACCCAACGAGACTGCTGGATTGAATCTTCGATGAAACGTCGGAGAGATCTGTCTTTTGAACGATGCCAGACGACTACTGGCTTGCCACGCTGATGGTGGACTTTAATACTGTCTTTTATGCAATTCCAGACGACTACTGGCCTGCCACACTACTGGTGGACTTTGGAAATGTCTTTTTGAACGACGCCAGACGACTACTGGCTTGCCACACTACTGGTGGACTTTAATAATGTCTTTTATGCAATTCCAGACGACTACTGGCCTGCCACACTACTGGTGGACTTTGATAATGTCTTTTATGCAATTCCAGACGACTACTGGCCTGCCACACTACTAGTGGACTTTAATAATGTCTTTTATGCAATTCCAGACGACTACTGGCCTGCCACACTACTGGTGGACTTTGCAGCTTCGTGCCACCCGAAGATGGACTTTTGCCAATCCACTGTTGGACTTTTGCCACCCGAAGACGGACTTTTGCCAATCCACTGTTGGACTTTTAGAATATGCCACCCTTAGATGGACCTTTCGCCAATCCACTGTTGGACTTTTGCCACCCGAAGACGGACTTTTGCCAATCCACTGTTGGACTTTTGCCACCCGAAGACGGACTTTTGCCAATCCACTGTTGGACTTTTAGCTGCTTTGCCACCCGAAGATGGACTTTTGCCAATCCACTGTTGGACTTTTGCCACCCGAAGACGGACTTTTGCCAATCCACTGTTGGACTTTTAGAATTTCAAAATTGAATTACTCTCTGCCTCTGCGCCAGACATCTCTGCCGACTCTGCTGAGGAACCACAATCAATGATTTAATCTCGGAGACTCCTAAAAGGATAATATCTCTGCTGGCGAATGGATGAACAATCCGTCTGCTTCGAATTGTCAAGCTTGCCAACAATAAATTGGACTTTAAGATATGAGGGAATGATGACTCTGCCAGGAATTATTCCATCTGTTTGGGGCTGGATTCTGGTCACGGCAACTCCGTTGGGGATGAGAATTTTTAAATGACGTCCTGCTGGGGAAATGAGCCATTAAAACTCTGCTTGAGGATTTATTCAACCCAAGATCCTTTATAGGGATTATCAACCTTATAACTCGGCTGGGAAGTATTGCTGACAAGATTCGATGCTGACCTCTGTGGGGGATCATTACCAGAGACACAATCTTGTTGGGGATCATGGCTACTCTGCCAGGGATATGCAAATCCTGGTTAGAACATTCCACTACAACTTGCTAGAAATAGTCCTTAGAGATCTGTTGGGGAAACCCAAAGCAAATCCACAGTAGTCCGCTGAAGAATATGACTGTCGAGCTTAGGATAAGTACCACAATGCACCATGTTAGGCGAGCTTCCCTTTAGACAATTCCGTTAGGGATGACGAGTTTATAACAAACTCTGCTGGCGGAAACTGCTTTAAAACGTCTCATGTTGGGGAATGCCTTTCGAGAGGATTTTACAGAAGACCAACTGTCCTCAAACTCTACTGGGGGTGACCAACACTTCATGCTGGGGAAACAATCATGCCCCATGCTTGGACAACACAACAATTCGTCCCCGCAGAGGATGTCATAAGAGGATTTTACAGAAGATCTAGCCTCTTCAAACTCTTGTGACTTCGCTGGGGATAATGACCATCAGTTTCGGTGTCGACGAGACCACTCTTTTGGGGAACCTGTGACCGTTATCGACATAGAAAAGCTTGTAGCTGTTGGAAATACTGTATGAGAGAATCGACTTAATAAGATGCAACGGTACCCAGTTGAACTTAATTCACTGATATCGACCCGTTATGAACAATCGTCGACCGAACGATGAACGCCGATCTCCTTACCCATAATTGCCCCAGTCTTTTGCGTGGGGTGATTTATTGCTGGTCTTGTGCTTAAAATCATCTGCACCTGCTACCTGCAACAAAAGAATATGCCCACATGCCCCGAATATTGCGTGGCTAGAATCCACCATCCGAGAGTATTCAACATTCGAAGTAATTTCAAATGTTTTTTCTGCGCATGTTATTGCAAGGCTGCCATGTTTTCAAATGCAATGTTTTATCAAAATTAGGACGTTTTTGCAAACAAAGCAATAAAACAAAAATAGGAGGCTTTTTATTGAAATTCAATTTATTGACTGAGAGCCCAGAATAGGCAATTACATCTGGAAGCAATCCCTGGAAAGAGGTGATCGCTGAAAATTGAGAAAAGAAACTATCCTAATGGCAATGTGAAAACGGAATTCCACTGAGTTTCCATTCTGTTATGACCAGTATGTCTTCAAAACTCCCCGACCTTGCCTTCTGAGGAATGATCGAACCGATTCCTATCTTTCAGAACGTCAGTTGTTCAAACGGTAATGGGGGATAGATAACTCAAACCGTAGTCATTCGCTTAAATCCCTCTTTTGTGTGGACCGCCCTTTCAGGTTTTCGATCCACCAGGATACCCTTTTTTGCCTAAGTTGCCCTTTCGGGTTTTCAACTTACCGGGTGTACAAATTTTTTTAATTATATCCCTAATTTTTGCCCGAACCTTATTCTGTTTTTGGTTCGCCGGGATGCCCTTTTTTGCCTGGATTTTTTTTATTTTTGTTATCCAGCGGGTCTATTCATGCGAAGTATTTTTTGACTACGTCCGAGTTGACAGGGGATGAAAAGTCTTCGCCATCCATGGTTGTAAGCAATAAAGCTCCGCCCGAAAAGACCTTTTTAACCACGAATGGACCTTCATAGTTAGGAGTCCATTTGCCCCTGTGATCTGTATTGGGAGGAAGGATCCTTTTGAGTACCACATCTCCGACTTTATAAACCCGAGGACGCACCTTCTGGTCAAATGCCTGCTTCATTCTGCGCTGATATAGTTGCCCATGACATACAGCCGCCAATCGCTTTTCCTCAATAAGGCTCAGCTGATCAAATCTGGCTCGTACCCATTCGGCTTCATCTAGCTTAACATCCATCATAACTCTGAGGGACGGAATCTCTACTTCAACCGGTAGCACTGCCTCCATACCATATACAAGTGAGAATGGGGTTGCCCCAGTGGACGTGCGTACCGACGTTCGATACCCATGCAAAGCAAATGGTAACATCTCATGCCAATCTTTGTACGTGACAACCATCTTCTGCACAATCTTCTTGATATTTTTGTTGGCCGCTTCGACCGCGCCATTCATCTTTGGGCGGTACGGAGAAGAATTGTGATGTTCGATTTTGAAGTCCCGGCATAACTCAGCCATCATCTTATTATTCAAATTAGAACCATTATCAGTAATGATTCTTTCGGGAACTCCATATCGGCAAATGATATCCCGTTTTAAGAAACGAGCGACCACTTGCTTTGTAACATTGGCATAGGATGCGGCTTCAACCCATTTGGTGAAGTAATCAATTGCCACCAAGATGAAACGATGACCATTGGAAGCTGTAGGCTCAATCTTTCCGATCATATCAATGCCCCACATGGCAAACGGCCAAGGCGACGACATGATACTCAACGGATTTGGAGGCACATGCACCTTGTCTGCATAGATCTGGCATTTATGGCATTTGCGGGCATATTTGCAACAATCTGACTCCATAGTCAACCAATAATATCCCGACCTTAACAACTTTTTAGCCATTGCCTGCCCTCCGGCATGAGTACCGAAAGAGCCTTTGTGCACTTCAATCATCAACAAGTCTGCTTCATGTCTATCCACACATCTAAGCAGGACCGTGTCAAAATTTCTTTTATACAGCACGCCATCTTTGTTCAGGAAGAAACTACCAGCTAACCTTCTCAACGTCTTCCTGTCTTTGGACGATGCCCCGGACGGGTACTCTTGACTTTTCAAGAAACACTTAATGTCATGAAACCATGGCTTGTCATCAGACGTTGCATCGACCGCAAACACAAATGCTGGTCTGTCAAGGCGGGTTACCTCAATCTTAGGTACATGGTTCCATCCTTGCACTTTGATCATGGAAGACAAAGTGGCCAAGGCATCAGCGAACCTATTCTCATCTCGAGGAATGTGGTACAGTTTCACTGTTGTGAAAAACGTCAGCAATCTCCTTGTATAATCTCTATACGGCACTAGATTTGCTTGGTGCGTGTACCAACTCCCCTTCACTTGATTGATTACCAAAGCTGAATCACCGAATATATCAAGGGTTTTAATCCGTAGATTAATCGCCTCCTCGATCCCCATTATACAAGCTTCGTACTCTGCTTTATTGTTGGTGCACCCGAAAGTTATTCGTGCAGTGATAGGCATATGAACACCTTCCGGCGTGATAAGAACTGCTCCAACTCCGCACCCATTCATATTGACAGCCCCATCAAACATCAGACTCCATTTGGATTCAGGGTCTGGCCCCTCCTCCGGGAGTGGTTCCTCACAGTCTTTAGCTTTGAGAAACATGATGTCCTCATCAGGGAAGTCAAACTTCATGGGTTGGTAATCATCCATTGGTTGTTGCGCAAGATAATCGGACAAGATACTTCCTTTGATGGCCTTTTGTGAAGTGTACTGAATGTCATACTCTGTCAAGACCATTTGCCACCGTGCAACTCTGCCTGTCAATGCTGGTTTCTCGAAAATATACTTGATAGGATCCATTTTTGAAATCAACAAGGTCGTGTGCCTAACCATATATTGCCTCAATCGCTTAGCGGCCCATGCAAGCGCACAGCATGTCTTTTCAAGCATTGAGTATCGGGACTCACAATCATTGAACTTTTTGCTCAGGTAGTAAATAGCATGCTCCTTCCTACCTGTTTCGTCATGTTGACCGAGAACACAACCCATGGCACCTTCAAGCACTGTCAGATACATTATCAGCGGTCTCCCTTCAACTGGAGGTATTAGAATCGGAGGTTCCTGTAAGTATTCTTTTATCTTATCGAATGCCAATTGGCAATCGTCATTCCACCTGACCGTTTGATCTTTCCTTAACAATTTAAATATTGGCTCACACGTGGCTGTTAGGTGAGATATGAACCTTGCAATGTAGTTCAATCTACCCAAGAAACCACGAACCTCTTTTTCTGTTCTCGGTTCAGGCATTTCTTGTATTGCTTTCACCTTGGCAGGATCAACCTCGATTCCTCTTTCGCTCACAATGAAACCCAGTAACTTTCCAGAACGCACCCCAAACGTGCACTTGTTTGGATTTAATCTCAGACGGAACTTTCTCAACCTTTCAAACAGCTTTTTCAGGTTAACCAGATGTTCCTCTTCTGTTCTCGACTTGGCAATCATATCATCTACATAACATTCGATCTCCTTATGAATCAAGTCATGAAACAATGTCACCATCACCCGCTGGTACGTTGCCCCTGCGTTTTTCAACCCAAAAGGCATTACTTTATAACAATATGTACCCCACAGAGTAATGAACGTGGTCTTCTCCATGTCTTCAGGTGCCATCTTGATCTGGTTGTACCCGGAGAAACCGTCCATAAATGAGAACACTGAAAACTGAGCTGTATTATCGACCAGCACATCAATATGAGGTAGTGGAAAATCATCTTTCGGGCTAGCTTTATTAAGATCTCGATAATCCACACACATTCTCACTTTTCCATCTTTCTTCGGTACTGGCACGATGTTGGCTACCCATGGAGGATACTTTGTCACAGCAAGAAAACCAGCGTCTCACTGCTTCTGGACTTCCTCCTTAATCTTTAAGGCCATGTCGGGGTGAGTCCGACGAAGTTTCTGCTTGACTGGCGGACATTCTTCTCTCAATGGTAGCCTGTGCACGACAATATCCGTATCCAACCCCGGCATGTCTTGATACGACCAGGCGAAGATGTCAACATACTCGCGCAACATTTCCGTCAAAGTTTGCTTCACATCTGCTTGCAAGCTGGCACCAATCCTGATCTCTTTCTTGGCGTCCTTGGTACCAATATTGATGATTTCTACAGTCTCCTGATGAGGCTGGATGACCCTTTCCTCTTGTTTCAACAATCTGGCCAGTTCTTCAGAAAGTTCACAATCTTTCCCATCCCCTTCTTCAGCCTGATAAATCGGATTGTCAAAGTCATACATGGCCATATCAAAATCGTTATCAGTGGTATCCGGAGGATCAAGTCTGCATGAACGGGTTCATGCCTTATTTTAGAATTTATTTTTAAGCAAAACAAAAGAAAATGAAACATTGCCATTTTATATTTTTTGTGCAAAAATAAAAACTGAAAGACAGAGAACAAAATTTGATTGCAAAACGTCCTTTATTAATGATTAAACATTGCAAATGCAACCATGGTGGCCCTACAAATGAATCTATACGCCTTGGGCAGAGCGCAAGATTTTGTCATGCATTATGGTTAGAAAAAACAAAGAAAAATTACTCTGTCTGAAGAGTAACCCGGATGACTTCTTCAACGAACCAGTTTTGCACTTGTTGTCCCGGAACATGAGGGCGTACCCAGTTGTCCAGGTCACAATCACTGTCAACACTATCCTCCGTGGCTGCACAAGACTGGTCCATGTAGATAATTCCCCCACTATTGAAAGTAATGGGTCCCCTGCTCCCCGCATCTGAAGTTGTAGAGGGATGATAACCAATACCAAATTTGTCTTCCTTCATTGGGGTCTCTATCAACCTGCCCCAACCTTGGGCGTTGCCTGCCCTGACGACTTCGACAGCTTGTTTGTAAGATGAAATGGAGGTACCAGCCTCAACTGGTACAGAAGAAGACTCAGGTGCATCGTCAATATTGACTGCTTCAAATGATTGGCACAGCATCTCATGAATTTCCCCATCCATTTCAATGTACTTGAATGTGGACAAGTGACTCACAAAGATGTCTTCCTCCCCACACACTGTCACAACCTGCCCTTCAAACTCATACTTCAGCTTTTGATGTAGAGTAGAAGTAACAGCCCCGGCTCCGTGAATCCAAGGGCGTCCCAATAGGCAGCTATATGCAGGTTGTATGTCCATTACATGGAACGTGGATTTGAATACCTGTGGTCCAATTTGTACGGGCAATTCCACCTCACCAAACACAGATCGTCTGGTCCCATCGAATGCTCTGACCACCAATTCACTAGGCCTTAAGATCAAACCATCAACTTCCAGCTTCATCAATGCCTTCTTGGGCAAGACATTAAGTGATGAACCAGTGTCTACCAGTACATGAGATAACACTGCGCCCTTACACTCCATCGTGATATGCAAAGCCTTATTATGGTTTCTTCCTTCAACAGTCAAATCTCTACTTGTAAAGCCCAAGCCATGGCTGACATTAACATTGGAGATTACGCCCTCGAGCTGATTAACAGTAATTTCTTGTGGCACGTACGCACTCTTCAACACTTTCAACAACGCCTGCCGGTGCGCATCAGAGCACATCAATAGTGACAAGATTGAAATCTTTGAAGGGGTCTGATTCAGTTGGTCCACAATCTTATAATCGCTTTTCTTGATTATCTTCATAAATTCTTCCATTTCCTTATCAAAAATAATCTTTGTCTCTGCTTCAGGTGTAGGCGCACTTTCAACCACCTGTTTACCCTTAGCCTTTGCTGCAGCTTCTACCTCCTTATCACTTCTCAAGGTTTGGGGAGCGAACAACCTTCCACTCCTTGTAAAGCCCCCTACACCCCCTACATTATCAATATTTGGGCTGACTGACGGCTCAACTTCCTGCTTTTTACCTTCGTAATATACATCTGCCCCATAGTGCCATGGGATAGCTTTCGTAGATGTGAACGGAATTGGTCCTGGCACCGTGATAGTGACAGGACTGGGCCCTTCTGGCGCAACACTCGCCACGGGAACTGCATTGACCGGCATTTGAATCTCAGCGGGAGTGTAATAGATGGTCACGGTTGATATCTCATCAGTGTCTTTCACGACTCTGTCGAACTGTAGACATCCTTCATCGATCAGATTCTGTAAACCCATCTTCAACTTATCACAGCCGTTCTCCTGATTCATACACTCAGAGCAATCTTGATTACAGCCCGGGAACACCTGTCCCTTCAATAAACGATCTTTTACAACCAACAAAGAAGTTTTCACTTGATGAACGTCTAACACCAAATTCAATCTCCTCCCATCTTCAATAGCGTACACATTTGCTGCACTATGATCAGGCATGGGATGCTGAGTAATATTAGGAGCGGGAGAGAAATTGATGGCTTTAGCATCAATCAAATCTTGTACTTTATGATGGAAAGCCCAGCATTTTTCAATGGAGTGCCCCTGAGCACCTGAGTGGAACTCACAACGAGCATTAGCATCGAAGTTAGGTGGCAGGTTTCCAGCAACCGGAGCTTTCATAGTACGGAGTTCTACCAACTTTAACTCGAGTAGCCGGGGCAACAGCGCGGCATAAGTCATAGGGAGAGGATCCATCTTACGATCCTTCTGTCTAGACCTTTGCTGGAAAAAAGGTTGTTGCTGTTGAACTTGTTGTTGGGGTTGTTGTTTCTGAACAGACGGTGTGGGGATTGTCACAGCATCTACCTGATAATAAGCTCGAGAACGCCCTCTGCCTCGTCCTCTAAACACAGCATTCGTATCACCTTCTCTTCTTTTCTGGTTACTAGCGAACGGTTTCTTCGTCCCCGAAGAGCCAGCCCCACTCACATCCTGGATCTTTCCAAGCTTTAACAGACTTTCTATTCTTTCTCCCGCAATCACAATATCAGCAAATCCAGTTGACGGACAAGCAGCTAATCTATCCATATAGGCCCCTTGCAAGGTGCCCATGAACATATCTGCCATTTCTCTGTCTGACAAGGGAGGTTGAACCTGGGCAGCCATTTCCCTCCACCTCTGTGCATATTCTTTGAAACTCTCCTTGGCATTTTGTGACAATCCCTGCAATTGGGTGCGGTTGGGCGCCATGTCAATATTATATTGGTATTGCTTCAGGAACGCTTCTGCCAGATCTTTCCAATTCTTCACAGCAGCTCTACTCAACTTCATGTACCAGGTCAAAGACGCCCCCGCCAGACTGTCCTGAAAATAGTGCATCCATAGCTTCTCGTCATCCGTATGGGCTGAAATCTTCCCAAAGTAAGCTTGAAGATGCGTTTGGGGACACGCATTGCCGTGATACTTATCAAAAGTGGGAGGTTTGAATTTAGGGGGAATTCTGACTCCTGGGACCAGCCCCAAGCTAGTAACATCAATACCCATAGAGTTCTTGCATTCCATGGCCCTGATCTTTTCTGCTAACTCATCATACCTTCGATCACCTTGATTACCCACATCAGCATCCAGCAGAGTAAATTGGTCCTCCAGGGTATCTTCAAGAGTAACACCAACATGCCTACCATTTCCATTACCCCGATTGTTACCACCAGGAGGAGGGTTGCCACCGGGAGGAGGAATGCCATGTCCCTGTGAATTGTCATGATGATCACCTTCGGGCCCGTTGTCGGGACGCTCTACCAGAAGCCTCAGTCTCTCCTGATTTTGCGCCATGCCAGTCATGAGGGTCATGAACTGGTCCATACGCGCCCTCATTTCCGCCAAATCACTTTGCACTTGATCCATGATTCTTACTTGATTCCTTCGCGTCGAATATCGGTGAATATGACTCTCCGCTATACTGCCTGAAACTAAATAAAGGTTAGAGACCCCGCAACGAGTACCTGAAAAGCAAGTAACAAAAAATGCAAAATGATATGCAATGCCATGCAATGCCATGTTTGTCATTTCCGAGGTGCTTTATACCCTGATTCCAATCCAACCACAGAAATCTGAAGACCAGAAATTGTGATATAAAGAGACGTGTCGTGGTCATGTGCTTGTGTGCAGCTATCTGATAAGGAATAATTCTGAATAAAACTGCTCATACTCATTCAACAAAGTATTCAAGTACATTTAAGAAAGGCTCATCCGCAAATGCAATACAAGGAAAAATGGATCCATCAACAAGCCTGATGGTAACCATTAATAACAAAATATAAGGAAAAGAACATCAGTCTGACAATTCCACACCCTTCAGCTTATCACTTGAGTATTTGATCTCCTCAAAAAGTATACGGGTACGCTGGTGATTCGACTTTTCAATCATTTCTTTGATCAAGACATCCCTTTTCTCAAGAGCTTCAGTTAAAGAACCCATGTGCAGCATCAGAGCCTCGTCATCACACACTCCTTTGTGTCTCTTTATGCCGGCTTGCGTCTTGAGTATCTCCCTTTCTATCATGACTTCTTCAAGCTCTTTCTTGGTATTCCTCAGCTCACCTCTAGCTTCTTCTAGCTGTTCTTGACTCTTACCGAGGCTTTCCCGATACTTTCTCCTCTGCTCATGCGCCTTTTCAAGCTCTTCGTCCTTAATCTGCAACTGTTCCTGTAATTCAGCATTCTCTATCCTAACTTCGTCCCAAGCGTGCTGAAACTTTGTTAACTTTTCTTTGGTCTGTGCTAACGCCTGTTTGGTTTGCTTGTGGGCTTGAGTAGCATCATCAGCACCTTTACTAATCTTCCGGAAATGTTGGGCTCTTCCAGCGAAGTCTTTTTCTTTTGCAGTTAGGATTTGTTCAGCATCTTGGGCTTTCCGCTCCAGCTCTTTGTTGGCATGTAGAGCACTCTGAAGACGGCTACTCAACTCGGAATTCTCTCCTTGGAGCTTTTTCACCAAGGCTTGCAACTTGTCAACTTCTTCCACAGTAGCAGTGCTTCTTGCTTTCTCATTCTCCGGATACAAAAGGGGTGCCTTACCAAAAGGCAAGAGAAAATCTTCAACTCTTTTCTTCACCCACTCTTCATATGCTGGATAAACCCGGTTGTTAGGCTTTCCTAGAGTAACTTTCCCCTTTTTCAGTATGCTACCCCAGCTTTCAGAAGCTTTCTGTGCTGCTTCCCATCCTTCTGATGTATGAAAATAGAGGGACTCCTCCACATCTCTCTTAATAGGCGGACCTGTCAGGGCATACCCAAATTGTCGAATGGCCAAAGAAGGATTGTAGTTAATCCCACCCAGTCTTCCTATCAGTGGAACGTTAGGGAACTTACCACAACTGTGGATAATATTCTTGCCAATCAGCCCATGATCTACCCATACGATGTCCTTGGCCACCAATCCCATTAAACGCTGTTTCCACTCTAGAGAATCTTTGGAATCCACAAAAGCCCCTGATTGTGGTAAACGGCCTGCGAACCACTTATAGAACAAAGGTGCACAACAGCGAATTATCCCCCCTCTTTTCTTTTCATTTCGGTTGTACAACGAGTAGTGAAGATCTCCCAGTAGCGTTGGCACCGGGTTCTTCATCATGAATATTCGTATAGCGTCCGTATCAATAAAATCCGGCTCGTTGGGAAACAACACTATGCCGTATATACAAAGGGCTAGAAAAGCATTAAAAACAAGCCAATTCTCACCTTTAGCTGCTTCCTGGGCCTTCTTAATCAGATATTCCAGCTTGTAACCACGAATCTTTCCTTTGTTGGAGACATTGTCACTTAGCTCTGATTTGCTCAAATAAAGAGCACCAGCCAACTTCCCAAAGTCAAGATCCCCCACTGATCCAAAGAAAGGGGGCTCCTCCTTGATAGCAATCCCCAACATGTTGGAATACTCCTCCAGGGTAGGAACCAACACATAGTCTGGAAATACAAAACATCTCAGAGGCGGATCATAGAACTGCATCAACGTATGGAGACCTCTGGCTTCATAATCACTGACATTACGGACCATAGATAAAATCCACCCATATTTCTCTTCAAAAGCTCCTCGTGCTGCAGGGCTCGCCATTCCCTTCAGCATAACAATAGGGCCTAAAGTAGGCGTAAGGAACTTATAGCTGATGATATTCTTCCTCTCTTTAGTGTTCATCTTTGCAGGGACCTGATGACTGGAATCAAGGGTAATATATGCACCTGGAAATGAATAAACATGTATGTTAGGATATGATAATGCAATGCAAAGGGCAATGTGATCAGGTAATCAGGTGTCTGTGCTGAACTGTGAACGGTGTCAGTGTAGCTCTGAGACTAATATAGAACCATAGATAAGAACCATCTGAATACAATAGGATGAAACTTCCTTTTTGTGCAATGATGATAGAAAACCGGGTATGTAGGAGGTCATGGTTACCTGCAAACCTGTAAACAACCCGCCCTTCTCACATGTGGGTACTAGGATGTTCAGTATCCCGGGCTCTCAGGTCGAGAAATGATGATACGTTCACCATTTCTGGTTTGGCATCATCATCAATCGAGGAGGCCTCAACTGATTCTCCAAAACAAAAAGGTCCTCAGCTTCTGGCACTGAGGTCGAGAAGCAATAGTACATTCATCCCTCAGGGTACAGTACTATCGCCAATCGAGGAGTGCCTCCGCTGATTCTCTTTCAAAAAGGGATGTCCTATAGCAAGTTCCCAGCATTGGGTCCTCGGATCGAGAATGTGCAATGGGTTTGCCACGGAATGTGGTCTGCCACTGTCACATCTCGGGAGAAGTGCCGCAACTGAGTCCTCGGGAATGGTCACCAGAGTCGACAGTTCCTCAAGAGAATAACCACTGGCCTGCATAACATGCAGTAGCAGAAAGCTCCTGATAGAACCTCGTCTGGTTGTGGGTCTCATGAACAACAATACGTGGTCACCACCACGCAAGCGTCATGACTATCCACTCTAATACCTATGTATGTACTCAAGCCTTGGTAGTGAGCTTATCTCTCAGAACACCCATCCCGCCAAACAGACAAAACAGTGCAACACAATATAATATATGATATGTAATGCTAAAATGCGGTAAATACAGTAAAATAAATAAACAACAACATATAGCACAACATTAAACACCCAATGAAAGAAAAGCAGACAAGCGCTAGGATTGACTCGCTAAGGAAACCAGAGATTCTGGGTTCGATCCCCAGCAGAGTCGCCAGCTGTCGCTCCCGGGATTTTCATCCAAGTACAAACGCGAAAGTGGCACCTAAACAGAGTCGCCAGCAATGTGTATTTATCCCAAGAGAGGGAAAGGAAACACCGCATAAACCTGAAGGAAAGGATAGAGCATGGTCTTACGACCAAAAGAAATGGGTTCGGGAGTCGGTTACGCGAGAGGAAGGTATTAGCACCCCCTCACGTCCATCGTACCCGATGGGATCCACGCTTGCTTGCTCGATCAAAGGGTGATGGAAAAGAATACTGGAAAAGGAACGAAAAGAGAACTGGAAAAGGAACGAGAAACAAATGTAGGGAAAATAAAAGAAGTGCTCGCATGGGCCCTACCCCACTGCCTACGTATCTCATCGGGAACATGAGAATCAGAGCGACGTAGTTCCCCTCACTAGGGATGGATTGTTTTTTAGAGAACGGCTTACGTTCTAGCTCAGGTGTTGCAGGCTCGCTGGTCCGAGTGCGTTACCATCTTGCAAGAGAACGAGTAGGAGCGCGTTCGTGCGTTGAGAATGAATGAGATGAGAAAAGAATTCCCGAAGGAAAGACGTTATTGTTTGTTTTTGTCTTTTAAGAGTTTTTTCATTTGTTTGCATATGATAGTGTATCTGAATCTTAGTCATTGGAATGTGTACCTTCTCACATTCCAAGATGGAATGGGTAAGAAAGCACACTAAGGGTGAAGAAGACCCTCACACTTAGTTCCAATTATCAAGGTTCAAACACACTAGCATACTTGTGTTTATTAAGTGTTTTGTTGATTATGAAGTGAAGAAGTGTTTTTTATTATTTGCACCTTCAACACGTATTGCATTTAAGTCCCTCATACAAGATCAAATATGTAACACATTGACCTAAGATGGGCCATATGCTACACATCTTAAGATTATAAGAGAAGACCCCTTATAATCTTTTCTTTATATGAAAGGCCTAAATGCAATAAATGCCTACCTTTATTAGATATTTTGAATTTTCTTTGAGATGAGAAAAGAGACTCAAGGGAGGATAAAGGTAAAAATCTATATGGACTAAGACTCAATCCTAATTGATTAGTTAAGGGAGTGATCCTAAGGTTTGTGAGGTTTCAACCTAAAGTCTAGAGAAAGAAAGAATTAAACAATTCACTTCCAAAGTAGAAGATGAATTGTAATTCAAAAAGGGAAAGTAATGAGTTATTAAAAGAAAGCACATAAGTGCTTAGCAAAACACAAAATGGAATTGTAAAAGAGAAAGGATAGAAGTTGAATGTGGATTCCTTATCCACACTCAATTGAAACTTACCGAAGCCCCTACATGGTTAGTAAACATGTAGAAGAAGTATAAGAAGTAAAAGAACATGTAATGCATCATAAAACTCACAAGAATTCAATGAGAAAACAAATCCTAGAACCACAACCAGAATGGGCATCATATGGAAACCAATGGTTATTATCATACAAGTGCAAGTGAATAAGCAACCATCATCACCCATTAGCATTTAAACATGTTACAAGAAGAAGGGGTAGATGAAAGATGGAAAGAAATGAAGAGGACATGCATAAATGGAACATGTAAATCAACAACCAGAATTGAAACTAAATGGAAAATGGTTTATAAACATCTCAAAAGTATTTATGAGGTAACTTCAAGACATTCAAGAAGTAATATAAGAAGAATTGAAATGAAAGTTCAAAAAGAAAGGGCAAACAATACATGTTAATGATGCACAAAGTTCAAATTGAAATGAACATGTAAAGATGACCTATAATGTGTATCAAAGACCTATAATATCATATGAATGGCTCATAACATATGCAAATGCTCATACAAATGTGCACAAAAGAATTCATGTAAACATGCACTAAAGTTGTAATGACATGCCATGGATTATACATCCAATGTGATGCATCAAACAAAGACCAAATGGATTCATGAAAATTATGCCAACATATCATTGGAATTCCTAGGTCAGAAATGCATCATACATCAAGATAGCATGTAAAAATTCAGAGCAAAATGACTTCAAACAAAGCAATTAGGTCAAATTGAAACATCATGCAAAGTGGTGCAAATATAGGCATCAAGACATATGATAAAGTGACCTAAAAAATCAAACAAAAATCATCTAACATGCTTCAATGTATTAGTGAATCAATGCAAAAAGAATCATGTCAAAATAGTTGGTAATGAGCAAGAACAAAATTAAACAAATTCATGTATCATGCTTAGAATGCATCTAAGTGGAAATTCAAAGAAAATTATGGAATAGGGGCAAAAAGGTCATAAAATCAGAAAATAAAATCATGAAAAATTTCCTAAATGTTTTAAGAATACACATGAATTTTTGTAGAATTTTCCAATATGTTTTGGTATTTTTAAAAATTAATTATGAAACGTGTAGCAAAAATGAGAAATAAAATGAAATGGAACTAAAGAAGGGGGTGCATGCATAGCAAATTAACAGTTCAAAAATCATTGGGCCTTGAAAACATGGGGTGTGGATATCAATCTGGCTTAGGTCCAGTAAGCACGCAAAACACCATAACTAGCGTGTACCATCAGTCAACCATTTTGACTCACTCACAACCATCAGATTAGGTCAGGTCAATGTAAAAGTCAAGGTAATCAAATCAAGCATCTCACATTGCTATTACACACTAATAACCATGTACACACGCGCATGCTAATCATCAGATGGAAAAAATGAAGCACGTGACACACACCCTCTCCATTTATTCGCTGGCACCACCACCACCCTTGGATCAAAACAAATCAACGGACACGACTTAATCTGGCATATAAACCCTAATGAAACCTCACCGGCCGGAGAGGGACCTCCGGTCACCTTCTCCGGCCACTCTCCGGCACTGCAATCAATCAAACATTCCAGAAATTTATGCAATACACATCAAAATGTTCAGGAAGTCACATAGATCATGAATCTAGGCTTATTTTTCACAAACAACACACAAACAGAGAGAATCGACGCAATGAAATTAGCCCTAGGTTTTGGATCTAAGCTTCTAAGAAGCTCTATCAACTAACCGGTTTCATATAGCTTCTAATAAGCTCAAATAACACATCGACCAGTTAAAATAACATCAAATCGTGCAAGCAAAGTTTGAGAACTTTTGGAACCTGAAACTTGAAGATCTTTGGATTTTTGAGAAAACCAGAGATGAGAACTTGTTCTTGAACTTCTAGAACTTCAATTTGAGCAAAATAAATGCTATTTGATCTTGAGAATAAGAGGAAATCTGAATCTGAAATTGGAGATAACTGTGCTATTCCATGCTTCAGTGATGTCTTCTTGCTTGATTGTGAAGGTTGAAGAAGAACTTGAGGAGTTCGTGCAGGTAGAGAGAAAATTCAGAGAGAAAGTTGAGAGTGCTTTTGGAGTGAGAGTGAAACAATGAGAATCTCCCTTTCCAAATCTGTTAGAATTGTTTATATAGGCGTGGTTATGATTTGACCCTGGTGGTTGATGGTTAGAACTACAGTTAACTGAGTTAGTTAACTGAGTTTGAGTTAACAGAATGAGTCATGACAGTTAGTGACACGAGTTGGAGAGGTTTTGTTTTAGTGTGGAAGAGCTCATGGTCACTTATGGTGAGGATAATGGTGAGGTGGTGTTATGCAGCAGTAGCTTGTGGTGGAAGTTTTGCAAGTTTCCCTTCTCATGTAAGAAGTAACAAAGTGGAAGCACGTGCAAGAATGTTTGGGCAAATGAGGAAAAGAAATCAGCTGGTGATGATGAAGTGTTTGTGGTGTGACTGAACCAAAAAAAATGTGTGAACTGCTACACATGGCAGTCAATGCATCAATGCAGATGGTGATGTTTGAACATGGATTTCTTTATGACCAAGGCACGAAAATGAATCATCTTGGTGTCAATGGATTGAGGAAGCATCATAGGACAATTTTGGTGTTGGACTTGAGTTGAAAAGGTACCTCAAACATGTCTAAAAATCATCATAAACAGATGGAAAAACGACTGGTGCATGGGCGAGCAATTTGTGGCATGGCATGGCAAGGTGTGCATGGCATGGATTTTCAGTTGTGTTGACCAATCTTTGAGCTATCATAACTCCTTGTCCTTTGATCAAATGAAAAAATCATGAACATCAATCTTGAAGATCTCACATAGGGGAACAACTTTGATGTTGCAAGATTTTTCATTTGAAGCCTTTAACCATGAGTAAAATGAGTGGACATTTGGCCCACCACATGTTTGTTAAAATGACTGCGCGCGTGCCCTGAAAATCTTGGTCATGACCTAGTTTTGAACCTACTTTGCTCAAACTTTGATCAATCATATCTCCCTCATTTTTTATCCAATGGAGATGTTCCACACATGGATTTGAAGCTTAAAGCAAGGCCTTTCATTGAGGCAGAGTGGAATTTTCATTTGGTACTCCAAATTTGAATGGCCTTGGTTCAAATTCTGATGCAAAATGGCCAAAACTTGCTATTTTTAGTAACCCTTCCTCTTCCAAAAATGGCAACTTTCCACATCTTGATTTTTTCATGATTCCTTTGGAGTTTCTTGACCAAATTTTGTACATTGGACATATGTAACATGAATTTCATGAATTTGGCCTCAAAAAGTCAAGAGTTGACTTTTTCCTCTGATTATTTGACTTGGCCCCAAATTCCCTGATTTTTTATCTTTCTTCCAATTGAAACACTTCCAAAACCAATTGAGAGGCAATTTTCCATACACATACACTTAAGAACATGTAGAATATCATGACAACAAGCTTTGTCCAAAAAATCAGAGATATCCTGATTTTATTAGAAACCCTAATTTTGACCCTCTCTGGTTAGGAGGAAATTGCACATCTTCCAAATCCAAATTCCTCAGAGTATGTTGTGTATCCTCTTAAAGGATGATGAGAAATGCCACTTGAGAATGATTTTGAATCAATGAGCTATCTCTTTTGAGGGTTTTCCTTCAATTTTTGAACCTCTTGCATAGTGAAAGATGTAGTGCTTCAATCTCCCATTGAATCTCACTTCCTTGAGGTTTTGGAAGATCAATTGAGATAGTATGAGACATGAGAGACCTCTTGGCTTGCCTAGAGCCAACTTGATTGACCTTTTTGTGCTTTGAATGATTCCTTGATTGTCCACCTTCCACCTGATCACATGCCCTGATGGTAAGAAGGATGCCATGCTTCATTTTTCTATGTTAAATGCAATGTAATGTTAATGAGGTGGATATGATATGATAAATGATAATGCCATGCTATGATGACAAAAGGGGAGAGCAAATTTTGGGGTATTACACTCATCATCAGAGTTTATGCAGAATCATGGGAGGGGTACTGCATTCACTTGAGCATTTTTTTTAGTCTTGGGTGTTGACCTAAGAATCTGCTCCAGTCTGGTGTGACAGAAGCATGTGATCTCTGGAGAGTTTCTTGGAAAGAAACTGGTATGGACAATGGTGCTGGAAGGTGAAGATGAAAACATCATAATCTTGATGCTTACTTCTTGGATCAGTTTATTTCTGATCTAGAAGGAATGGAGTGCTGGTGGTAGCATAGCTTGGATCAGTTTATTTTTGATCTAGGTACCGAGGAGCATGAGATGTTGCTCATTTTGAAGGTCAAGGTTAAGTGGTAGTTTTCTCTGACTTTCTACACACTGCTTTACTAAGGAAAGTGGCATTCTTTGGTATGGCTATGGTGTAGTCTAGGACTACTTTATCCTCTGAAGATTCAGATGTGGCAGGTGTGAAGTCTTTGGAGTTTCAAAGCAGATAGTTATTCATCAAGGTGTGAGCTTGAAGGGAATATCTGTGATAAGCAGGATGGAGGTTGTCTACTCAAACTTGGTTGTTGAATCAAGTCTATGAGAGCATGGAACTCTTGTTCTATAATAGAGAGGAGGTTCTTCTAAGTGGCAGAAGGAGGAGTTGAATTCGGCAGCTGGATTTTGTATCAGAATGTTCAGACATCTAGCTTAACATCAGGATCTCAGCTAGTGATGTGGCTCATCAGCTTAAGATAAGGTGATCTACAGGAGAATGGAAGTTATATATGCTTCAAAAAGGTCTATCTCATGCAGTTTGTGGGAGATATGGTTTAAGAAGATGTTACATGTCTAGAGGCTTGGTGGATCCAAGATGTCTTGCTATGGAGCAAGTAGTTCATGTGACTTGAAGATCAGATTTCATTGGTGGGTCATTGTATCTTGTGGAAGTTTTGAAGAAGAGTGAGATCAATCAAAAGGTGGCATTTGGTTGGTTTCATAATGTGCATTCAAGCAGGGTGCTTGGAACTAATTGTTCTTGGGTAGAAGGGTAATTGGTTGAAAACGTAAGGAGGATCTGGTTCATCTTGGAGCTTGTGGTAGAAGTTCTAGGTTGAGGATGGAAGTATGCCTTCTTTTGGTGGATGAGAGTTTATTTGTCTCTTTGGGTTCTGGAGTTCTTGTTGACCAAGCTCGTGGCGCAGTGTTGTTTGAAGATCTTCAGTTGGATAGTAAGTCTAGTGGTGGAGCATATCAAGAACCATGGTGTGTGGTGTATATGATATGTGAAGGATGTCCTAACTGATGTTAGAACATCGTATGGGTTGGTAATCCTTGGAATAAGATACTAAGTTCTATGAGGAACTTGTTACTTACATCGTTTCTAAGAAGTATCTACATTGTCACAGAGGAGAATGATGAAGTAGGAGAGCTGTCTTGGAAGTCTGACGTGAAGGTTTTGGTAAGACTGTAGTGGATCACAAGTTGATTGCATGAAGGTCTGGATTCTGATGCATTCAGAATATGGAAGTGGATATTCACCAGGAGAATCAGAAGTATTCCAGGTTATCATACGGGAGAATGATGAAGGAATAACTTTCTTGGATTGTAGGGTGTCTATCAAATTTGTTGGCCTTGCTGAGGTTACTAGAAAAGCTTGTGGAGGGGATATCACCCTTGCTACGAGTCATCCTAGAGAGAAATGGATCAGTTTGGTGCTTGTGGAGCAAATGGGCTGAAGATTTCTGGAGCATGTATACGATATCTGACATCGTTAAAAAGATAACAAACTAAGAGGTATGGTATCTCTTTGAGGAATGTGGATCATTACAGATCAATTGGATTTTATCTCAAGGAACATGGAGGTCTATACATGAGAATTCAAGAGGAATTCGTGTGGTGTATAGATGGGTTCAAGAAGAGGGGGATAAATGGAGCTTTGATCTTAATCCAAGAGTTTGTTGATTTAGGATGGTGATCCTAATGTGACCTCACGAGAAGCATGATGGTGTTCATGTGTGAGTGATTATTGGTTTTTGTCAGAAGAAGTAATAAGTGGAGCTAATGATTGTGTTCAGCAGGTAGGTTGGACAGAGGGTGCGCTCTTGAAGACATGAAGATGCGTCTTATGTTTTCCATTCATCTACATAAGTGTTCATTGGAGGAGCACTGGTTATCTTAGATAGGGGAAGTTGCTCCCTGATCTAAGAGGTATTGCTGCAGTGGTGTAAATTATTTATCAAGACTGTTTGTGGTGTCAAGTAGTTTATGATAGATTGCCTAAAGTGAGGTTGATATGTCAGACAAAATGTTGTGACATTGCTCTCTTGATATAAGCTCTGGTTCTGATTCTGTCATTGGGTATCAATAGATTGAATTAGAAGTGGTACAAGTATCTTGGGAATTTCTGTTGATGTCTGGAAGAAATTAGTTTTCTGCTAATGGAAAGGTAAATGAATGAATTCTGCTGTAATCAAGTTTGCTAAATCTGGACTAAGAAAGTCCAATCTGTGGGGACCATAAGCCTGACAAAATCAGGTTAGGTATCAAGACACTCTTCAGAAGTGGTTTCGAGGACAAGTCAGAAACGGTGGAATCATTGACTAGTCTTTTGTTTGGATTTGCTCTACCTACATAACTTCTTAATATTTAAGGAAGATCGAGCTAGAACATCTTTCTTAGGTTGACATCAAATGAGTTTTGTTCGTGTGTGGGTAAGCATTATTTGGGTTTGGGTTTGCATGGGTCACTTTTGCCATCTTTTGGCTAAAAAGGGGGAGAATGACTTCTTGCCTGCTACTGAGAAGTGTATGAGCATCTGTGCTACTGATCTGGAAAAATGTAGCAAAATATCGAAGGATGTTCTAACATTTGTTCTAACATTCTGAGATTGTGTTTTTTTATCAGAGTTAAGAAGCAAGTGTGTATTTGGTGTCAAAAGGGAATGAAGAGGTTATCTTCTCCCTCCTTCCACTGCCTGCACCATCAAGCTGAAGAATGTTTTAGCCAAAATTTGTCAAAAGGGGGAGATTGAAAGCTCAAATGGTTTGACTAAATTTTGGTAAAACATAATGGTGGAAAAGATGCTCAAACATGAAGATTTATGCCCCAGACCAAAGATGTCGAATAGAATGTCACAGCATGAATATTAGACATCATGACTCTCACAGCAGGTTTTGTTTAAATCTGTTCCAAGATTCAAGGCGCGATTGGCACTGGATCAAGGATTAAAGATATGAAGCTCAACAAAGCAGAAGAATATAAAAGAACACCAAGACCTAGGCAGAAAGTGAGAGAGGACGACATAGACTTAGGAATCTTATTTTGTAAAGTAGGGTTTAGGTTTTGAGAGTCGTAGGTTTCTCTTGTAAGTATCCCTCTGTATTGATTTGATGCAGTGTGGTAGACATAGGTACTTGTATAGATTCAGAAACCTGTAGGTAATGACTCGTGTATTGTTCTCGGATGAAGCTTTGAAGTAAATCCAAGTTAACTTGTTAGTCAAGGATGTTTGACTGAACTTTGTATTGGAAGGGGTGTCTTTCAATAAGGATGATACACTTATGAGGTATTAACTGTTAGATAATCACAGGTTGTGATTTAGGGAGTGAGATGAGTTTCTCTTATCAATTAGATGTGACTTCTAATGATAAAGACTTCATTGGTTAGTGATAGGTTAGCGTGGGTGCTTTCTGTAAACCTGAGGTTGTTTACATAAAACTATACTACTGATAATGATTTCTTCTTCCTGGATTGGTATCCCCCAGATGTAGGTGAGTTGCACCGAACTGACTCATCATATTCTGTGTTGTTTATCATTCTGCAATTTTCAGTTCAGTCTTGATTAACATGTTGCATCAGATGTCGTAACATCTGTGATTCTGCAATTCTGATATTCAAGTGTCATACCCCAAAATTTGCCATCTCATTTCTTCATTTCATTTGGCATGTGTTTTCATTTCATTGCATTTCAATCAAGCATAGAAAAATAAAACATAAAGCATTGCATGGCATCTTGCATAAGGGCATGGGATCAGTTGTTTCTCAAAGGTGTTGATCATCCAAAGCAAGGGAACAAGAACCAAGGGTCTTCAAACGAGCTTCAAGGGTATCTTATGTCATATATTATCTCAATTGATCCCACAAGGCATGGGGAGAGGAGAATTCATCAAGAGGATTGGGCAGTGAATCATTTCCTACACAAGGCAGTAAAAAATTAGGGTCTGATCCTCAAATGGACAAGCTCTTTGAGTCTTTATCACCTCCAAGTGCCATATCTCATCTTTGTTAGACAAGATATACATCATATTTAGAGAAATTTGGATTTGGAGGATGTGTTATTTCCTCCTAACTAGAGAGTGCCAAAATTAGGGCTTGACCTAAAATCATTTTATCTCTGATTTTTTGGGCAAGGCTTGATCTCATGGTATTCCTTATGTTCTTAAGTGTATATGGATGGAAAATTGCTCATCAATTGGGTTCAGAAGGGTTTCAATTGATCAGCTGCTTGATAATCAAGAAATTGGGGGAAAAGTCAACTGTGCAGTGAAAAAAGTCAACTCTTGACTTTCTAAGGTCAAATTCATGAAATTCATGATATATATGTTCATTGGACAAAATTTGATCAATAAATGATGGAGGAATTATGAAAAATCAAGAATTTACAAAATTGCCAAAAATAGAAACTTTAGGGTTTCCAAAAGTAGTAAGTTTGGACCATTTTGCACCCTACTTTGAGACTCTCTTTCTTCAAGATAAAAGCTCCAAACTTCAGGCCCAAGTTGAGCCAATTAAATTTCATGTTCTAAGCTTCAAATCCATATAAATAACATCTCCATTGGATCAATATTGAGGAGATATGATTGATCAAAGTTTGGTAAAACTAGGTCCAAAACCAAGTCATGGCCAAGCATGACCAGGCCCACGCGCCATAATTTTGACAAACACTTGGTGTGCCAAATGTCAAGCTGAATTTCTCCAAGATAAAGGTTCCAAATAAAAAACTTTTCAACATCAAAGTTGTTCCTTGCCATGCCCTCTTCAATGTTGATGTTGGACAATTTTTAATTTGATCAAGTTATGAGGGAGTTATGATGGTCCCAAGTTGGTGTGATCACACTGAAATTTCATGCACCACATTGCCATGCCATGACTTGTCTTTACACGCCCATAAACTAGTCCCACACCTTGATGTTCTAAGCTATTTTCCAACCTCTTCCAGACCTCATTTCAATCCAAAGCTCACACCAAATATGTTCTCCCATGAATCCTCTTTCATTTGACATCAATACCTCATTATTTCATTCACTAACAAGAGGGAAATTCACCACCAAACCACCATGTTTCTATTTGTTTCAAGCTGCTACCAAACCAGAAAATGAATTGTTGTTGATGTTGTCTTAGCATTCACACGTACACACCCTATATTCCTTTCCACTTTTAACCAAACACTTTCCTTATACTATCTTCACTATGCTACATCATACACAAGAGAGGAAATGAGTTAAAACTTGCTCAGCAAGTTTCTTCTACCACTGATCCGTGCCATCACCACCACTGATTCATTTACACTCCACCATAACATCATAAACCTTCATCACCATATCATTCCTCTCCTCACTCGCCCTAACTAACTTGACTCAGTTAGTTAGGGACAACTCACTTTAACCACATCAACTCACCCTAACTCACTCACTTGACCATGAGTTAACATACTAAACTTAACATATAAATCAAATTTCACTTCACAATTTCATTCTAACACTTCATTCTCACACTTTCTCTCAAATCACTCTAAAAATATCTCTGAACTTTATCTCTCTACACATGATTTCACCATCATCTACCTTTGAATCCATCTTGGAGCTTCAGTATCAAGCAACATTGGAACACATTGAAGCTTGGTAGCATTGAAGAGATTGAAGTATCCTCCACTGCATATTGAATTCCATCCACGTTTGCAAGGATTTGTAAGCCTTTATTTGGCCAATTGAAGCTCAAAGAGGAAGCACAACTCTCTGGTTTTCTTTTAACTCCAGTTTTCAACATTTTCAGGTTTCAATATCTCAAACTTTCCTGGCACGATTTACATTCTGTTTAGCTTGTTTTTTGTTGGTATGAGCTCAATAGGAGCATTTGACAATCCGGCTAGTCGATAGGCCTCTTAGAGGCATAGATCCAAAATCTAGGGCATATTTTAATCTCATCGGTTCTCTGTATATATGCTTGATATGTGAAAAGTGGTTGTGTATTCTTAATCTACATGAGTTCCTCTTCATTTTGGTACCATTGTTGCGCATTTCTGGACATGTGAAAGTTTGCAGGTGGTGGTTGCTCGCCGGAGAAGATAACCGGAGGTCCTTCTCCGGCTGGTGGTTTGATGTTAGGGTTTGTGTTATTTTAAATCGTGGCCGTTGGATCATTGCATCGTGTGGTTAATATTGTGACAACGCATTAAAACGCACCCTCCCCCTCACGTGCATATTTTTGAACCTGAATGACTTGTGTATGTGCGTGTGCATGTTATCTTGTATGGACCTTAATTCTGATTGGTGTGATGCATGATTTGTGTGATGATCTTGCATTAAGATTGATCCAACGTTCTGTATGTTGCCAACACATTAATGAATGTGTGGTCTCTCACATGGCCTCAATTGTTTGATTTCAGATACTTACATGTGCGCGTGTGCATGGTAATTGATGTGCACTAATATTCCAATCCATGTGATACTCATGCTTATTTTGATAATGTTTGACCAACTAATCCTATGGTTATGATTGCATCTGGTTATTGACTGCGCATGCACACTCATCACACACGATCACAAGTTTAATTGGGTTGGACCTTAATTGCTTTTTGCGCCCCACACTGAGCCCATTTTCTTTTTTTAAACGTGCATTTTACTTCTTTTACACCCCCCACTCCATTTTCTTTTGTCTTTTAATTTCTTTTTCACATCTGTTTGGATTTTGATTTTTAAAAATAGTAAATGACCTCTAAAAATGCCAAATAAATTCATGAATCATCTTTATCGTTTTATAAAAAATTTTCAAATTTTATTTTCTAGTTTTCTATTATTTTTTGCCTCTGGATTAATTATTGTTTAAATTTCTTTTGGAAATGGTTCATTTGTGCACACTTGATCTTGTTGATTTTATTTCTCATCATTGGTACATAGTTTAATCCCCATTCTTTTTGCATATTTTAGAGGGCACTTTGAAACATTTAAAAACATTTTTTCATATTTTTAAAATCATCTTTGCATCCTCTTTGAGCCCTTTCTTTGTGCATGATTTTGTGAAACCCTAAGTGCTTTACCATGCTTGTTTGATTAAGTTTATTTGTGGTTCTTTGTATGAGTTTTTGGTATGATATTTGCTTATGGTTGAGGTCTCTTGAGACCTAATTTGATGATTTTTGAATCATGTTTGGTATTTGTTTGTTGACTCTTGTTTGAGGTGCTATTTTGTGAACTTCCTTGATCATGTTTTGTTTACTTGCTTGAGAAGGCACTTGTGCCATTGTATGAGATCACTTCCTTGACTTATTGAACCATGTTTAGATCATTATAGGTCTGTTGATTGAAATTATAGGTCATTGGTTTGAAGTTGATGCTTTCTTTATGTACATGTTCAATACTTGTTTCACATATTTCCTTTTGACCCAATTCCTCATCCTTTTTCATTTAATTTCCAACTTGATTTGTAATTGGTTTGTTTATGCCATACCATACCATCCATTTGCATTTCAAATGATGTATGCTTCTGACTTTAAAGCATTGCATTTATCTCATGTGCCATTTATTTCTTACTTTGCATACTTGAACATGTTTCACCCAAATGCATGTTTCTATTTCTTCTAGCTTCTAAATGACTTGTAATTGCTTGAATGTGATTGGCTTGTGCATCTTATCTTCATCCTAACATGACATATCACTTCTGACTTTGATACTTGAGTTTCATCTTGAACTTTTTTAGGTTTGACTTATGCCTTAAGTGACTTCTTTCCGTGTTAAATCCATGTTCATATCTTCTCACTTCTTCTCCTAATCACTCTTAATGTTTGGATGCTTGATTGTATGCCTCATATGACATTTGTATATCATGTTTAGGCACATGTTTAGGTCATCCCCATTCTGACTTTGACATTACTTGAAGCATTATTGCATGATCACTTTGCATATCCACTCATTCTTCATCTATTTCTTTCATAATGCATTTCTTTGTGATTTAAGACATTGTTTGTGTGCATTTGATTTGTGTTTGATCTTGTATCATTAAAGGACATTCTTATGATGTGCATTCTGACTTTGTGCTCCCCTTAACCTTTAAGATGCTTTTACTTTGGTTATTGATTTGTTTAAGCCTTACTTGTTCATCTTAATTTGTTTCTTCACTTGTAAGTAATTGTACTAACCCTTTCAGGGGCTAATGGTAAGTCATTTGAGTGTGGATAAGCATCCACATTCTAATTTCTTTCTTCATCTTTTAATCATTCAACTTGTGTTGTTTAAGCATTTAATGATGCTTTGCTTTCATAATCTTATTTCTTCCCTCTTAGAAATAACTTAACTTCCATCTTGGAAGTAAGTTACTTTCTATCTTCTTCTTCTCTTTTCTTTTAGGATTAGGTTCCTTAAACCTCATTAACCATAGGATCACCAAGCATGCTAACACTAGGGTGAGTCTTAGTCCCCATTAGATTTTCACCTTTGATCCGCTTTTGAGTCTTTTTTCTCTCATCTCAAAACAAAAAAAATAAAAACATACTTAATAAAGGCATGACTAATATTGTATTTGAGCCTTTCATGGGAGAATAAGATGGTGATGGGTTTTCTCTCACTCTCTTAGAATGTTTAACATACGTCTCGTCTGGGGACGATGTGTGAGGCATTCGATCTTACATGAAGGAATCAAATACAATGTGAGTTACTAAACATCAGTAAACAAAACACTTCTTTCTTAAAAGACAAAAACAAACAACAATTTTTCTCTCATCTCTTCTTTCCTTCCTTAAGGACTCGTTAAGTTCGTTCTATCGCAAACAGGTAACGCCTAAGTCTCCCTACAACGAGCTGCAACACCTAACTGCTGGAACGCACACTCCGACGTTTCCACTAAAAAACACAAACAATCCATCCCTCGTTGAGGGGAACTACGTCGCTCTGATTCTCATGTTCCCGATGAGATACGTAGGCAGTGGGGTAGGGCCCATTCGAGCACTTCTTTTATTTTCCCTACATTTGTTTCTCTTTCTCTCCTTTCCTTTTCCAGTTCTCCAGCTAGCAGTTCCTTTTCTAGTATCCTTCCCTTACACCCTTTGATTGAAGCAGCAAGCGTGGATCCCATCGGGTACGATGGACGCGTGGGGGTGCTAATACCTTCCTCACGCATAACCGACTCCCGAACCCAGTTCTCTTGGTCGCAAGACCATGCTCTTTCCTTTTCCCCAAGTTTACGCAGTGTTTCCTTTCCCTCTCTTGGGATAAATACACATTGCTGGCGACTCTGTTTCGGTGCCACTTTCGCGTTTGTACTAGGATGAAAATCCCGGGAGCGACATCAGGGTATCAGTCTGCTATGTTGCTTCTTTGTTTAAATGTTTATGCAGAACAATGTCTTGACATGTGTTAGGACATCTACTGTCTGCTATGCCAGAATTTCACTTGTTTTGTAAAACTCTAGACATAGATTTTATGGAACTTCACCTAAAATATTTATCTATCAATTCATAGATTTGAGAGATCGGCCTGTGGTTGATATTTGCTTTGTGTTGAACTTAAAGCTTACTATATTGGTTGTTATATGGAGATATCGTATAGCGATGAATACGGTATTTCTTGTGACACCGCTCTAGACATAGACGGTATTGAGAGAATACATGATGATATTATTCGGATCCGACTTCACATGCAGGATTAAGATAATATATATTAGTTAGGGTAGCTGATAACTACTTTTGATATAATTTGTTAATCAAACAACTTTAGAATTTAAAGCTTTGCTACTAAATCGTGACAATTAATGAAACAAACATTGAAAACCCTTTTCTTGAAACAGTAAACTATTGAATGACAAGCATCCCAGATCAGAACAATCCATGTGGAGACGATAACGAAAACCCCCCTTTACACTAAAATTCGAACAAAAATGGCACTTTCCCCAACTAGATGTTTGCTTGTCCTCAAGTAAAGTATGCCTCTAATTGAAAACAAGAGGATTTTTTCAAGAAATAAATTCAGCCAAGAATAGATTTATGGCTCAAATTAAACCTAAAAATGCACACAAGCAATGTTCACCACTTCCTAGAATCGAACAATGATAAAGAATTTACTTCTTAAACAAATATCATGCAATGTTTCAAATAACAACTAAATTCTCATGCTTAAATCATTCTAACACTCCTTTTCAAATAAGAATGAAGAAACTAACGCGTTTGCAACCGCGGGGCAATTTCACTCACCTGGCAAATAATGCTAATAACAATTCAATTCATACATTCATCTAATAATCACAAATGAAATTATGGAAGAAAGAAGATCACTAAGGGCTTGTAAGGTTGTAGCTTGGTTAAGTTCACAAAAAAGGGACATTTCTAAGGCCATGGAATCAAAGTTGCCAATGCACAAGAAACATTCACTATACATGGTTATGTACACACTACAACTTCATCCACACTTTCTTTTCTCAATTGTTCACCCTTCCAAACTTCCTTTATGCACATTATTCATTCTCTATTTTTCTCTTTCAAACAAGCATGCTTTTTCTTTTTCTTTTTCACATTCATATTCACAATTTTCTTTCAATGCTTGTTTGAAAGTTTTCAAAATTTGGAGTAACCTACCACTTTTCTTTTCACTCTCCGCAACTTGAATTCAACCAAACCTCAAGTGAATGATCCTTACTTTTTATGGCAAGAAAAACAATTTAGAACAATTTTCAAAGGTTCAAGAATTTTTTTTAGAATCCCACAAAATTCAATGACGAACTATCTTTTAATTTATGCACATACACCAAGTTCACCACTAAATTAGGATCTAAACTATTAAGCTCAAAGGGGTTAGCAAATTCTCACTACTCACAGGTAAGTTACTTTTTTTTTTATATGGTTTTGCTCAATATCAACAAATGCCTTGATCATTTCTAATGCTTCCACAAAATCAAAATAATCAAAGATTAAGCATGAATCAAATGTATTAAACAAAGTTTATCAGTCATCCTAAGCATATAGTAAACAATGAAGGTTTCTCACAATTTGTTGCTTTTGAAACCTAAGTGAAACAAGCATTTAAACAAAGTTGAAAAATAAAACAAAAATATATTTGCACAAAGAAAAAAATTTCTTAAACATTCTATCGTTCTAAGAAGCGGTACAATTTACCTTGCTTGCATTTACATGTTCAAAATCCTATCATCACCATCCAAACTTGGGAGAATCTTCATTGGATACTTTTAGCAAATAGCAACGAATCTAGAAGTTCTCACATTCATTCATCAAATAAAGAAACATTAAATTCAAAACAAGCTACCAAACAATCATAAAAAAAAACTAAAGTTGAACATTCCTAAACTGAAAAAATTCAACTCTAAATAACATAAAAAGAAACTAAAGTTGAACATTCGTAAACTGGAGAATTCAACTCATATAATCATAAAATTTCATGGTGTAGAACACCAACAAAAGTAAAAGTACCCAAAAGTAGTACATAAATACATCATTCAAAATAATCTATAGAGGTGGACAGTGTACAACAACAAAATACAATACAATCATAATATAAATATAGCAATGATCTAAAGCTTAATAGAAAACTTCACTTTGTAGAAACAAAAGGAAGTAGCTTAAGAACATGCTCAAAACAACAAAATAACTAGTCCTCATCAGACTCAGTCTCCTCAACATCAAACTCAACCTCCTCACCAGATCCTGAATCAGAACCAGAACCAGCATCATCATCATCGCCAGCCTTCTCAACGTCTCCAGCCTCAACCTCCTCAGTGTCAGCTACACTCACCCCCTCTCTAGAGAATTGTCTGGCCTCAGACCAACCAATATGAGCTAGGAACTGCTCCCTAGTCATGATCGAGTACTCCACCGTAGGCTCATGGTGCTGTAGTTGCATAACATGCATAGAATCATGAATGTTAATCATGGCACGTTGAGTGGCAGCATCCAATCCCAATTATAGTTGCAGATCTCCCTCTGAATCGGGTCAAAGCCCTGGAAATCTGCAACTCCGGAACCAGAAGTCTCTCTTGCTCCTGTACCTGTACCTGTACCTGTACCTGTAGTCTGTTCTCCTCTCGTAATCTTCCTCATGGGCTTAGAAAATGTTTCCTCATAGTCATCATCAATAGCAGCCGGAATAGTAACCTGACGGCAGGAGGGTAACTTCACCCTCAAGTGTACACACAAAGCCATGATCAAACATAGGAAAACCAAAGGGCGGGCCCCTGGTTTGATACCGCTCTCCACCACCGCACGCATCTCGTCCGCAATGATTCGCGCTACATCAATCTGTGTATCGATCATGATACTATGTATCAAGTGAGCCACTGGTATTGGTACAGTAGAGGTATGCGTCCTTGGCTTAATGTTAGTTAAGACTAAGAGTAGCACCAGCTGTGCCAAAGGACGCATATCCTCCCTATGATATCTCCTTGGAACCCCAAATGGGTTCAGCTCCACCGTCTTGCCTTCCCTCAATAAGGCACCAGATATCGCTTCCACATCCCTATGTAATATTAGGTCCCTATGATACTCATCCATCTCACTCTCCCACAAAGTAAAAGGTTTACCCAACACGTCATTAATCGTGTTTCGGTCAAACTTCACCTCTCTTCCACATATTTGTTTGGTCCAATTGAAAACCTCATTATCTCCCGGGAAGGAGTTCGCGTAGAACTCCCTCACAATTTCAACAATGTAGCTGTCCATTGGGGTAATCAACTTGTTCCACTTCTTCTCATGAAGTATCGCGGCTACCGCTTGGTAGGTTCATTAGGGGTTAATGTTAAACACTTTATCCGAAAAGACGCTCCTTCTCTTAAGAGCAAGGTACCTAGCAGCTTGCTTTGCCCCTCTGAAATGCTTGGTGTCATAAGAAATTGGTTGTTGATGGGATGAGCCTCCGGTCTTTCTTTTCTTTGAAGGATTGGTTCTTAGAGGTGCCATCTGCATAACACCAAACATAACCAGCAAAAACATTTGACACATTAGTAAACAAAGCAAGGTGCAAAAGATCAGAACAAGAAAACATAGCAAAAGAAAAACAAATGTTATCATTTTCGCCTTGAGTTCGCACTGCGAGAACCCAGTGAACATTCGGCCCAGGTTCGCACAACGAAATCAAGGAGAACCCTACGAATTTTGGAAATCCGAGGTTCTTTCTCTGCAGTTATTAACACAACAATAATGTAATCCCTTCAATTCAATCAGTGTTATCCAGTTTTCATTAGAGTATCAAGCAAACAACAACAACCAAGTTAACATTGTTCATACAAAGATCAAAGTTCTTAAAATAATGGCAAAATACCTTTTTTGGTCCCTTAACTATACTCTCTGGTTCACTTTGATCCCTTAATTTTTTTGTGCCATTTTGGTCCTTTAAATTTCTAAAAGTTACAAAGGAGTCCCTTCCGTCAGTTGGCCTCAAACGTCAGTCTATTTTGTCTACCTGGCAGGTGACCTGGCCTTAAACGTGTTCTATTCTTCAATCACGGTTATTCCTCTTCAAGTTTTTTCCAGTTTTTTTCCCAATTTCCAATCTTTCCTCTCACAAAATTTTCCAATCTTCTTTCCTCACGTATCCTTCCTCTCTTCTTGCTCTCCCTTTTATTCAACACAAAAAACCAATTTTCCATGAATCTAAGAGATTCAACCCAACCCCAAAATTTTCAATCCACATATTTTGGCGCTGCGAACCCGGAAGTGGAAGGTTGAGCGCGCAGTGGGTGAAGGGAAAGCAATGACGGTCGAGCAAAAGCGACATCGAAGAGGGGATTTCCTGGCGGTTTTGCGTTTGGTTGTCGGATGGTGGTTTCAACGGCAAATTCATATTTGTTTTGATGTAGCCCCTTTTTTTCTACTTCCACTTGTCTTTGTTAAACTATTGTTGTTACAGATTAATTTATGTTTTGTGTTGTGTGGATTGAATTAAGAGATTGTTTGGCCTAATGTTGGTTTTGAATTTGTTGTTTTGATTTTATTGCTAATGGAAGCTATGGTTGAAGGTTAAATGATGGAAAAGATGAGGACGATTATGATGAGAGTGAAAATGTTTGTAAGCATTTTTCTGCCAATTTCCCCTATAATATACCTTTCTCTTTCGTGTGTGTGTGTGTGCATAGGTTCATGTTACTGTGTTAATGTGTAGTGAAAAATATCTCAAATTGATTTTTAGTGTTAATTGATTTCTAATTAGTGATGTGTTAATATGTACATATATCCCTTACACTGCCATCTGGACACCACTTACCCACCTCATCATACAAACTGCCACCTGGAAGCTTTTTTTGAACTTTGAATAACGACTCACTAACGGAAGGACTAACGTGGATATGTTAGGAAACTTAAAGGACCAAAATGGCACGAAAAAAATTAAGGGACCAAAATGAACTTAGGGGTATAGTTAAGGGACCAAAAGGGGTATTTTGCCTAAAATAATCCAAACCAATTTCAACTTAACCTGAGCAAGAACATCCCAATCTCTCAAAAATTACATCAGTTCAGTACCCATACAAGTATAGCAACATGCATCAATCATAATCACTCATGAAAAACACATTACAAACCTAGAAGATAGTTTCCAATTATTTTCACATAACCCTAACCACATGCTTCTAAAAGAACATTGAAACTATAACAAAAATCTAACCTGAAACTATAATCTTCTTACTTGATACGGTTGAGAGTGACAAGAGAATGTTTTTGTGTTTGTGTGGAAAAGAGAGAGAGACAAAAAGGGA
Organism: Lathyrus tuberosus; assembly: GCA_022829125.1. Classification (NCBI taxonomy): domain Eukaryota; kingdom Viridiplantae; phylum Streptophyta; class Magnoliopsida; order Fabales; family Fabaceae; genus Lathyrus; species Lathyrus tuberosus. The sequence goes on along the minus strand of JALAZF010000239.1, from coordinate 6,614,721 downwards.
ATGGAAAGGAAAATGGGGGAATGGGAAAGGTTTTGCCCCCCAAATCTAGCTAAGAGCCATTGGGCCCACGAAATTGGCCCACCAAATAAAAACAACTTAAGTGATGTGGCATAAAAAGTGACTTTTTGTTCTGTTTCGCACAATTCGCACTGTGAACTCCGAGCGAGCATTCCCCTCAGGTTCGCACTGCGAACTCAAGGCGAATGAGACATATTTTTTCAGAAATTTTGTTCTTTTCTTCTCACTCTACCACAAAATATCATATACTATTTTAATAATAAAAAATTCAATAAAAATGAAATGATACTTACAATGTTGGGGTGCCTCCCAACTAGCGCTTTGTTTAACGTCGGTAGAGCTCGACGGTTGAAACCACATAACTAAAAGCAATCGAATTAGCTTCCGGATGAAACTCACTACCACAAAAGGTCCTCAACCATTGTCATTACCAGTTTTTGGTCCATTTTTTCTTAAGAATGAAAAATCCCAACAAGACTTTATCATAGCTTCCTTAGCCTCTTCATCCTTCTTTTTCAATACTGCTTCAATCTTTGTATCTTCGTCCTTCTTTTTCTTTATTGCAACTCTTGCATCTTCCTTTCTCACATGATAATCATCCCCCAATTGATTTGAATACACCACATCTTTGAATAGTGTAAAACACACTTCTCCATCATTAGTCCTCACCTTCATTATGCCTTCATTAACATCAATTAACATTCTTGCGGTTTTCATGAAGGGTCTTCCAAGAATTATTGGTGTATCCTCATATTCTTCCATATCCATGACAACAAAATCAACCGGAAATAAGAACTTGTCAACTTTCAATAACACGTCTTCAACAACACCATGCGGACGATTCCTTGACTTGTCTGCTAGTTGCAAAGTCATGATGGTTGATTTCATCTCCATATTCTCAAGTCTTTTGACCACGGATAAAGGAATCAAGTTAATATTAACACCCATATCGACCAAAGCCTTACACTTGAAACCACTACCTATAGTTATAGGTAGAGCTACTCTTCCTGGATCTCCTTCCTTCCACAAAAGAATGCTTTGGACGATAGCACCACAATTTGCATTGAGCTCAATGGTTTCTTTATCCGTATACCTCTTCTTCTTTGTAAGTATGTCTTTCATGAATTTTTCATACTTTGGCATTTGTTCTAGAGCCTCGAAAAATGGAATGGTTATTTGCAACTGGCTAAATATGTCCAAGAACCTAGCATAATGCTTCTCATTTTTTTTTCATAGGAGCATTTAGATATGGAAACTTTTTCATTGGAAATTCACTCTCGTGCTCCTTTCCTTTCTTACTTTTTTTTTCTTCCTCTCCTCTCTTAACTTCTTTTCTACTTCCTCCTTTTCAACTAACTCCTTATCATTATTTTTTTCAACTTCTTCAACAAATTCATCCTCCTTTTCAACTTCAACCTCTTTCTCCACAACATTTTCACCAACTCCCACAACAATTGTTCTTCCACTCCTAGTTAAGATGGATTTGCAAGATTCCTTCAGATTCAATTGAGTATTATCCGAAAAAGTTTCCTTATGTTGATCGGATAATTGCTTGGACAATTTTCCAACTTAAGTTTCAAGGTTCTGAATTTCCGCATCCGTACTCTTTTGAGTGGAGATAGACATTTGCATGAATTAGTTAAAAGTTTCCTCAATCTTTGAGCTTCCACCTTGATTTTGTGGAGGTTGGTTGTAACTTTGATAAGGTTGACGGTTAGAAGTACTTGGTTCTTGCCTTCACCCTTGTTGGTAACCTTGGATATTACCTCGGTTGATAACCTTGGTTATTGCTTTGATACGGTGGTCTAGGTTGATAGCCTTGATTTTGGTTTCCCGCATAGTTAGCTTCTTCAACAAACGGTGGACAATATCTGGTAGAATGATCACCTTTGTAAAGTTCACAACTTGCAATTTATTGACCTTTATTGGGAACTTCTTGCATCTCTTTGATTTGTTGTGGAAGTTTTGACATTTGCTTTGTCAACAATTCCACTTGTTGCGAGAGCAACTTATTTTGAGCAAGAATAACGTCATTCGTTCCCAACTCAATAATTTTCGGCTTTCTTTGCAAAGTATCACGGTTGTGTTGACCTTGATGATCATTTAGTGCCATCCTATCAATGATGCCAATTGTATCTTCCGCGCTTTTTGACATTAGAGACCCACCCGCCGTAGCATCCAAAAGAGTTTTATGAACGAGTTGAAGTCTGTTACGGAATATATGCACTTGAGTCAAGTCATCAAAACCACAACCTTTGCTCTTTCTCAACATAGATTTGAATCTCTCCCACGCTTCGTTGAGAGATTCGCTTCCTCATTTCCCAAATACCGAAATTATCGTCTTGGCATCCATAAACTGATTGTGAGGGAATAATTGTTCAAGAAACTTCTCCTCCAATATGTTCCAATCCGTCATCACAAGAGCATATTGGTCAAGATACCACTCCTTCACCTTCATAATTAAGGAATGCAGGAATAGTCTTTTGAACAAAGGTTCCTCTTCGACTTCCAGTGCTCCAGTTGCACCCGCTATCTCGTATAACTTCGTGAGATGAGTAAACGGATCCTCATGGTCCATCCCCGCAAAGGGATTTGCATGTAAAAGAGCTAGGATTCCTGCCTTTATCTCATAATGCCTTCTGTTGTTGGCATTACGTGCGAACTTAGCATTGTGTCTGAGATTGTTTACACATGGGGTTGAAGCAGGAGGTGGTGGTGCTGCTGCCATGTTTGGCGTAACAATGGGTGTAGATGTAGAAGTTTCTCTGCACTTTCGTTTTTCTTTGGCAAGTTACCTTCTCCTCTTAGTTCTGCTTTTGAGCTTACGTGCGGTTCTTTCAATCTCAGGATCGAAAAGAAGTTGGTCTGCAGGTACACTCCCTCGCATAAATTGAATCTGCACACTTAACCAAACAAATCAAATAGCACAAGAAAAATAAACAGAGGTAAGAGATCACAATACAAAGATCTTAAAATTAATAAACTATTGCAATGCTTGCAATATCAAACAACAATCCCCGACAACGGTGCCATGATGCTCATTCATCTTCTCACATTACTTGTAAAGCAAGCTACCATGGTTATGGGAAGCTAATTTTCTTTGTATCAAAGGTAGAGGTAGACTACCTTAGCTTTGTGTATTTCTTTTGATTGACCTTGTAGGTGAACTAGTGATGATTAATATATGATGAATACTTTTGTTCTTAATGATACATTCTTGTTTTGTAAAACTCTAGACATAGATTTTATGGAACTTGACCTAAAATATTCATCTATCAATTCATAGATTGGAGAGATCGGTTTGTGGTTGATATTTGCTTTGTATTGAACTTAAAGCTTACTATATTGGTTGTTATATGAAGAGATCGTGTGGCGATGAATATAGTATTTCTCACGACACCGCTCCAGACATAGACGGTATTGAGAGAATACATGATGATATTAATCGGATCCGACTTCACATGCAAGATTAAGAGAATATGTATTAGTTAGGGTAGATGAAAACTACTTTTGATATACTTTGTTAATCAAACAACTTTAGAATTTAAAGTTTTGCTACTAAATCGTGACAATTTATGAAACAAACATTGAAAACTCTTTTCTTGAAACAGTAAACTATTGAATGGTAAGTATCCCATAACAGAATAATCCATGTGGAGACAATAACACAAACCCCCCTTTACACTACAATTCGAACATCGACCGAGGTATGAAACCAAGATTTCTTACTTGGCTAAGGTATCTACTTTCTAGTAATGATCAAGATAGCCATGTAGGAGTCTCAGACTGGTACACATGGGCCGACCTCAGATTTCGGATGGCTGAATCCTTAAACAATTAAAAGGGTATTTATAAAAGTCGGTTACTAATGGTTAATGACAAAACCGTTACAAGTTATTTATTAAAATGATGTCCCTTCAATATCCAAGGGGAGCCAGACAAGCATATAAAATAGGCCCCAAGACTAAACAACAAGGAGGGGGAAACACGCGAATGAATAACATAAAAAGAATAATGATACGAAGAAACCTTGAACCATCAGCAATGGTGGCCATGAATCATATAACTGTACAGGCACTCCAACCATACTTTTACGACTTTCCCTGGTTAGCATCATGGAGGTCAATCAGTTTATGTTCTTTAACGAAAACATTGACGCCTACGATGGAGCTCTGATAAAACTGCCCAGAGCCTTAAGATGAACATACCATCAGCGACAACAACAATAATTCTACCACCGTCGGTGCTTCATCCCTAAAGGTAGGGGTGGCAAAACGGGGCGCTCGCCCCGCCCTACCCCGCCTTAAGCCTGCAAATAAAAAAAGCGGGGCGGGCAAGCCCGCCAAGTAAAAATGGACATAAAAATCTAACTCGCCCCGCCAAGGTGGCGGGTTGGCGAGCGACGGACAAGTTTTTTATTTTTTTAATTGATTAATAGACTTGTTTTTATATTTCAATTAGATTTTTCACTTATTTTTTAGAACATCTTTTTAATAAATTTTACTTCAAAAAATATTGCATATATTCTCAAATAAATGTATAAAATAAAAAATAAAAAATTAAAATTATTAGAATTAACTAAAAAAAAGCGGGTTTAAGTGGGACAAACCCAACGAATAGGTGCTGCAGACTTTCGCGGACGACGGATTTTGGCAGGACGGAGTTTGACGGATGACGGTGTTTAGCAGAACGGACTTTAGTGGACGGCGGACCCAAAATCTCAATCCAACCCACCGTTTTTTGGCGGGTTCGCGAGCCGGCGAGACGAGCTATGACCCGTTTTGCCATTTGTACCTAAAGCTATTCTCAACGCTTGAGGCAACGATGGCACATGACCATACATTGTGTCTAGTTAGCTGCCATGTGAAAATCAATGGGAACAGTAATGTACTTCCATAGAATGTGACCCACATGCCCGTCGGATTCACATGTCGTACACTCTGGTTCATACCATGGTTTGTACTCAGTATCATAAAGAAAGATGTTAACAATAAGGATGCGGGTTTGGTTTGGTTTGGGACTTTCAGATCTATACCCGAAGAATTTCACTGTTCAAACCCTCGACATCCGTTCAACATTCAGGGAGAGGTCTGATGAAGCCGGCGAAGCGACCATTCCAAATCCGATTATCTTCGTGATAGTAAAGAGAAGGAGAGTATAATTTATCAGCCATTTCCACCATAAGAATTTCGATTACTAGTAAAGGCATTCGAGTTGAAACAAAGGAAGGCAACATCAGTGACGTCTTCATTTAAAGATAAGTTGCTTTGTACTTTTCGTTGTGAGCTAATTCAAGTGTAATCTAACAACGCTATTATTATGGTCGGATAATATTTTCTAACTATGGTTCATCATTAATCTGAATATGACTAACTGATAATTTGGAAGGCGAACATGCTAAGACTAGGGCTGTATTTGGACCGGTTTATCCGAGATCCACCCGCAAACCGGCCCAATAGAACCGGACCAATGGGCCGACCGAAATCTACTCTGTCCGGGAATGGATAATTTTTTTTATCCGATACCGAAAATAGATACTATATTGGATACTTTTGTCAGATACCCGAAGTAACGGTCCAGTTTCGGTCAAAAAAATTACCCATTACTGTTTCGGTCCGGTCCTGGATTACCCGATTACTATTTCGGTCCGGTTCTCGGAATAGCAAATATTCGGACCGGACCGGACCGAAAACAGCCCTAGCTAAAACAATCAATTTGCTGGCAACTCAAGAGATACGCGAAGTCTTGGTGCACCTATACATAATCAACAAGCCCGCAAGTCTTGGTCGCACCAACGATGATCGAGCGGCAGAAATAATGCCCGTGCCATTGATAAAAGATAAGTGCATTCCCTTACAGTACAACAAATTATGCTTACAATATGTGGTGACTATGTTAAAACTGTCTATGCTGCATAAAGTCTCTATGCCTCATATGAGTGATTAATTGCACTGACTATCATCCATTGATACAAAATCATCATTGGAACATTTCCCATGGTATTCACATATAGATAAATTGATGCAATATATAATGGACTCGTTTTAGTAGTGCAGATCTCGTTTTATAAATGCAAGTCTCACGTTAACACGAGAGTAATCTCATCGAGAACGATCGATTAAACAGCATGTTGTCTAACAATGCTAATAGTATGTTGACTTGATTCTAGCCTTTTCTGTGGGAGAAGTAATAGCAGCATAGATTCAACTGAAACAACACCAATGCCTTTGAAAAATAGATGATATGAGGAAGAACAGGTTACATCGTTGGACAGAGTGTGTTCATGCTACAGGAGAAGAGTATCATCACTACCATAGTTTCTTCAACCTTTCCAACAGTGAACAAATGCACCTCAATTGGTAGAGAAAAGCATACAGTTGTAGCAGACATGGATGGAACTTTACTAATAGGTCGAAGTTCCTTTCTGTATATTTGCTCTTATAACCTTTGAAGTTGGTGGTGTTCTTAGACTTGATGTATTTTCTATTCGCTCCGGTTGCTGCTTTTCTCTATTAATTTATCTCTTAATCGGCTAGAATTCAAGTTCTCGTCTTCGTGTCAATAGCTGGAATGAAGGTATCAAGCATAGAATTGGTAGCTAGAGTTGTTCTTCCTAAATTCTACTCAGCTGATCTTCACCCTGAGAGCTGGCACGTGTTCTCTTCGTGCGGGAAGCGCTGTGTTCTCACCGCGAATCCGAGGATCATGGTGGAACCTTTTCTGAAGGATTTTTTGGATGCTGATATAGTTTTAAGGACTCAGATTGCTAGTTCTAAACGAAGAGCTACTGGTTTGATTTGCAAACCTGGAATACTTGTTGGAGATAGAGAGCTCAAATTCTTAAGAAAACGTTAGGTAATGAGAAGCCAGAAGCCAGAAATCGGACTTGGTGATAGAGTCAAATAATACTCCCTTCCTGGTTGTGCGCTAGGAAGGTTACATAGTACAAGCAAAGCCGAAGGTAACAACAGCTACAAGTGACAAAACGTCCAGAACGTATAATCTTTCATGATGGAAGGCTAGTACAAAAACCAACACCATTAATGACGTTACTCATAATTCTATGGATCCTTATAGCATGCTTAAGAATAGCTGCATAATCACTTCAATCAATTAAATTCATTTATCATGTCGTCAAAGCACTTGGTGTTCGTGTCATTTTTAAAGAACACCACCATTTGAAAAATCTAAAACCAATTAATTTAGAGTTTACTTTAGGTAATGGGTGTCGCTCCTTTCCCTTGCGAAGGCGGGAGACATCTCATATTTTTTAAATTATGTAGGATAGTTGTAAGAACAAAGACCGGGTAGAAGAGTTTACTCTCCAATAAAAAAAAGGACCAAGAGTGATGAAGAATTCCACGAGGAACTAATCGGCTTTGTCTTGGCTATGCGCACTTGATGCATCTGGCCTAAAATTAAGAGCAAAAGCATTTTTAAGCTCTGGGCATAAAACAAAATCGGCTTTGTCTGATCGACTTTGTCCGGACCATGTTAATATATCTCTGGTCAAAGTCCAAGCACATTTGATGCCTCTGGCCTAGAATTAAGACCAAGAGCATTTTTAGACTCTTGGCATAAAACAAAATCGGCTTTGTTTGATAAGCTTTGTCTGGACCATGTTAATATACTTCTGGTCAAAGTCCAAGCGCACTTGATGCCTCTGGCCTAAAATTAAGACGAAGAGCATTTTTAGACTCTTGACACAAAACAAAATCGGTTTTGTCTTATCGACTTTGTTCAGACCATGTTAATATACATCTGATCAAAGTCCAAGCACACTTGATGCCTCTAGCGAACTCGGCTTTGTCCGGACCATATTAATATACCTCTATTCGAAATCCAAGCGCACTTGATGCCTCTGACCTAAAATGAAGTCCAAAAGCATTTTTAAACTCTGGCATAATCAGCTTCGGCCGGGTCATGCAAAATAAACCTCTGACCTCCATTTAACGCCAACCCCTCAGTGGGCTTTGAATATCGGTTATGCCAAGTTAACATACCTCTGGATTTAAGTGGTTTGGTTAACTTACCACTGACCAAATATTTGACCTGATATACTCGGAATTAGATGGTTTGTGTTTGGGAGTAATGAGAACTCCTCCAATCATTAAAGTCCAACGCTAGGGCTTCAAACATATAACAGTACAAACTCCAGCTAAAAAGACAAGCTGACTCGCTCGACCATTTTATCTGGTTTCCATTTGAAACAAATAGGTTGTTATCAAGGAGATAAAAATGTATTGGGACTACATATCCAAAAGGATTAACACGGTCACAACTAAAACAATCTCATAAAAGCTTGATTCGCGTTCAAGAACGTATCGTTGATTTATTAATAATCATTATCCTACATATATTCCGACCAGGGTACATGACCGCGACTTCAATGGTCTAGGGCTGACCGGATCTTGTTTAATCAGAGTACAGAGAAGGAATCTAGTAATAGATCTCGGATTACCACCATACTCAAAACCTATATAGAGTAACACAAATCTAAGAAACAAGGCCAAGCATTGGAGTGATTAAAACATAGATTCAAATGTCTGAAGACCCCTGAGGTTCTCCGATTTCTCCATACCTAGAACCCACCGAGTTTTACATGACATTAGAGAAAAAATCAACTAGAGATCTCTGGCTTCTTTATTAAAAACTTAAAAAGAGAAAAAACTAGAAAAACAAAAGTACCCTTGGGACTTACCCTTATCCCTAGAAAAACAAAAGTACACTTTGGACTTAAAGGTAATTATCAAAGATTAGAAGAAGTAAATCAAAATACGGCACAATCATAAATCCATAGGATCCAGACATATTGCGGGAGAAAAAAAGAGAAAAAAACTTGGCAAAAAGACATGTCCCATGATTTGTCACGATCGTTCACATCATTGTGCCGATTTAGAAAATGCAAACAAGTAATAAGAGACCAAGTTGTGCCTTATCTTCAATGGTGAATAATGTTTCAGGCTTCTTTTTGTCCAGACATTTCACCCTTTCAAGATTCATGTCCGGGGGGCTTATGTACATCCCAGAAATTATTCGGTCATCCGAGGTATGAAATCGAAATTTCTGACTTGGCCGAGGTATCTACTTTCTAGTGATGATCAAGATAGTCATATAGGAGTCTCGGACTGATACACATGAGCCGACCTCAGACGACGGACGATTTAATCTTTAAACAATTAAAAGGGGTATTTATAAAAGTCGGTTACAAATGGTTAATGACAAGACCGTTATAGATAGTTATTAAGGAGTCGGTTACAAGTTACTTATAAAAATGATGTCCCTTCAATATACAAGGGGGAGCCAGGCCTGCATATAAAATAGGCCCTAAGACCAAACAACAAGGAGGGGGGAGACACACGAATGAATAACATAAAAAAGAGTAACCATATGAAGAAATCTTGAACCACTAGCAATTGTGACCATGAATCATATACCTGTACAGACACTCCAACCATACTTTTACGACCTTCCCTGGTTAGCATCATGGAGGTCAACCGGTTTATGTTCTTTAACAAGAACACTAAGAATTTACTTCCTTTCTTTTATAAAATTCGGGTCACTCAGACATACACGACATGGTGAGCTTCCACACTTCCTCTCTTTTATTACTTTGAGGCTTCTAAGGCTTTTGACAGATACATCTGTCATATAAGAACTTTAGCCTATAGTCTCTTTCTGTTAATAAGGCATGAAATGTTATTTAGGTTAGGTCACCATCATCAGAGAGTTGAAAACTATTTCCACCGACTTTAATCATCACAACTATTGTCGTTGTCGTTATTAAAACTCCGGAGATGATACCTCCAAGCACATAGATTCACATTCTCCCCCTTTTATGATGATAACACATCTCTCAAGGGAGGTGGTAAAAAAACCAGACAAATATATTTTGAGTGGTTAAATTCCCCCTCAATTAAGCAAAGAGTATATTCTACTCTTCTTGAGAGTATACTACACCCCTTTGTCATAATCAAAAAGGTAAAAAAAATCAAACAAATTATCATCAATATTCCTTCTCTACGAACAATTTTATAAGAGTTGATCTAACCGTAAGACTGATAAATCCATTACAAATTTATCTCCTAACATTTTGTGATGATAGTCGTTGAATAATACCATCAGAATCATCACCTTGGTAAGTTTGGTTGACAAACATAATTAATATCTTGAATAAATCCATCAGGGTTGACAAGCGCCATCAGTTAACCACTTCTTCTTGTACACTTAGGATATTATAAAGAGATATATTTTTCAATTTTAATCTGCGTCATATTAGAAACATCCTTGCACAAGGATTCATTAGTAGTATCGAATCGACAAGGAGATCATGCACAAGACTTGTATCACCCTTCCTTCTTAGAAACTTGTTTTCAAGCAAAAAATTGCTCAGACTATTAAACAAATCTCTATGAGTTGTTTTAGATCGTAGATAGCCTTTTTTATTTTGAAAGCATGGCTAAGAAAATTTCAAAAATATGGGAGGATGATCAACATACTGTTTCTTCTGGATGTAGCCATTCAAAAATATACTCTTTACATCCATTTGAAAATTACAATGCAGAAGAAGGCTAGAATCATCCTTATGACTTCTATTCGAGTTACATGGGTATACGTTTCATAGAAATCTATGCCTTCCTGTTGATTGTAACCTTTTGTAACATGTCTTGTGTTATTTCTCAAAACATTTCCAAAAACATTAAGCTTGTTGTGAAAGATCCACTAGGGATGTAAATGGATATCCATGGGAACGGATACTATGATATCCGTATCCACCCCGTTGGATAAATATGATATCCATATCCGCCCCATATCCATGTGGATATCCATTAAACGGGTAATCTGCGGGTTTTATGGTATCCGTGGATATTTACAGATATCCATGGATAACATTATTTTTAAAAAAAATTATTTTTTGAAAAAAATATTTTTAACTTCTTTAAAGACACAAAAAATTATTCACCGAAACATAATTAGTCCAAACATAATATTCATACATTTCATTTTTAACCAAACAAATAAAAGATATTGTGATTATGAGTTATGGTGGAAGAGCGAGCGACAGAGGAGTAGGAAGAGAGACAATGGTTCGACAGAGTAATGACGACACTAGTTGGCTGGACTGTGAAATTGTTGAAGTGAGTTATGAAGTATTTAAGAGTTTAAATATGAAATGGCGAATATAATTTGAATGAAATGTGAAAGGTTATATTCAAAGAAAATTTCAAAAAAAAAAAAAGAAATATAAGAAGACTAATTTTTTAGAAGATGACAAGATAAGGTATAATAAACTAATGATATTTAAATGACATTTATAATTTATTAACAGATATGGATATCCGCAGATACAAATATCATTAAACCCGTATCCATATCCATTAACAAACTGATATTTAAATATCCATTTATTTTATCCGTGGATATCCTTTAAGCTATCCGCCCCATATCCGTGACAAATTTTATTCGCAGATATTCGCGGGTACGGATTTTTTTGCCATCCCTAAGATCCACTAATGTTCCAATCAATAGATTAGCTTTAGCAATGAGTTCCTAAACGTTGTTTCTCTCAAATTAATCTAACTTTTCTTGCATAGCAAGATACCAATGTTCTTTGATGATAACTTCATCAATTTCCTTTGGATTAATTTATGAAACAAAAGCCATATGGTTACATACCTTGCTAAGGGAGTGTGGAGATGTAATTCCCTTAGAAATATCCCCATTAACATTCTGAATGGTACAATCCTTAATGGTCCTCAATTCCCTTAGACATTAATTCTCTTTAGTTGAATTCTATGCATTTGGTCTTTGGACTTCCTCTTGTCTTTGATATTTTTTCCCTTGATTTTCATCTTTCAAGGATGCTTTTTAAGGGATACATGCAAAATTAATAACCTCTACTTCTACCTACTACGGGTTAGTTCACCAAAGGTAATATATATGAACTCTTCCATAGCCGTGGTCTTTTTTAAAATAAGTTTCAAAAAAGGATTTTATTTAAGATTTTTATAGACCATGCATATAGTGGTTTGCATCACTTCAAGAATAGACTTTCTCGCAAGTACATCTCAACATTCAAGTGGAAAATGTCAATCATTTCTTAGTATCTTGTAGAAGTATAGTGGTTTGCATCACTTCAAGAATAGACTAATATCTAATCTTTTGAAAAAAGGCTCTTAAAGAAAAGTGCACAAAGACACAAAAGAAGTTTGATGAGGTTTGTCTTTTTTTAGAAATTTTGAAAGAGTTTGAACATGCTTAAGTGTTTTAGCATTTACTTAGAAAATATTTTCTGGATCACTTGACAAAGTCAAGGTTTATTAAGAAAAAGGTGTGGAGTTTGAAAACAAGAAGTTTTTGAAATAGGGGGAAGTTTTGAAAATTTAAGAAGTGGGAAGGAGAGGAAGAGACTATCCTAAAGCATAAAGTAAATAGTCTCATTGTAAGGTAGCTCAAGATAAAGTATTTGTGTGTGCAAGTGTACTAACCACAAGAAGGGGCAAGCATTTAACATTGGTCAAAACAAACTTTCCTTTCCCTTTGGGTTGATCCACAAGATGAACAAGCACAGGCACAGATGAATATCAACGAAAAAATAGATGGACAACCAAGGTCACCAAGCCATAAAGAGCATCCAAGTCTTGAATTGAAGTTCAAAAGGTCTCAGATGAAGCACTATGTCTCAGATGGATCACAAGGTCTCAGATACCACTCCAAGCAAAGGGAAATATTAATTCTTTATGTCCAAGGTCCAAAATACTCCTCAAGCAAGGGATAGTAACACAAAGTCCATGAGATCAAGTTAAAGATTTTTAGGGTTTTAGCCATTTTATGTTTTTTGTTCTTTTTAGATAAGAAAGCAATAAAGCATAAAATAAAGAGCGAAAGTAAAAGGCAAGAATGTAAAAAAAGCATGAATGTAAATGCATGAATGTAAATGACATAAAAGTGTAAATGACATAAATGTAAAGAGCATAAAATAAATGTTAGATGTTAGGATAATTAATATGTAATTGTCAGTGTTAATGAGAATTTAATCGAGTCGGGACAACTTAGTGTTATGTTAAGCAATCGTAAGTGGACTTATATAGAAGTCACACCTATCCAAGGTCGGTTAATAACAATTTATGTGTCGAACATGTTAGAGAAATAACACAAAGTTATTCTTATAAAACATGTAACACAATGAGAAAAACAAAAGAAGTAGATGGAGAAAGAGAGAAAGATTAGGGGAACTCATGTATGAGATCATTTATCAACAAGCCAAAGCCTCAAAGTATGATCTAACTAGGGATAACCTATCTTTGATGCAAAGTACCATAAACGATCAGGTGATCATTTATAAGCAAGTTTGAGCCAGATACGGTTGAATCAACCAATGGATCATCACTCAAGGATTTAAAATGTTGAACACATGATCAATCAACCAATCATCAAAAGCCAAATCACATATATTCAAAAAAATGAATAAAAATAAAAAGAAAATCAAATAAAATGATTTTAAAAATGATTAAAATAGAAATTAAAAGGAAAAATCCAAAAGAAGCATCAAAATGTAAAACAAATGGTGGAGAAAATTATGAGACGTCCAATATATTGCAAATAAAAGGATCTCAAAAGTTGGATGCAAACATGTTTGAAAATGATCAAAAATAAAATCGAAAATGGAAATTAAATGAAAAATAGAAGAAAATATGAATTAAATGCAAAATGATTTTAAAAAATTATGCAAAAAATATATGTGGTAGAAAATGTTTTTATGAAATTATGAAGAAAAAAATTGGAGTTAAAAAACATAAAGGAGCTATTAAATATAAATCAGAAAAGAAAAAGAAAATAAAAATGAAAATAAAATGAAATGAAATAAAAAGAAATGTCTAATGGCTAGCTACGTGGCGAATCATGATTGGCCAGGATTAGAATTTCCCACTAGAGCGCACGAAGATTCATCGTCTTCAACCTTCACCTTGATTTTTCAAAATCACGAACTCGTGTTTTTAGCCAAAATCAAGCATGGATTCAAGTGCGCAACACATCATCGTTCATGTCTCTCTGCATCAGAGCAATTGATTTGCTCTAAGCAGAGAGAATTTGCTCAAAAATGTGAAGAACCCTAGTTCTTCAAAGTAAAATTAAATGACTAATTCTAAAGATAAATTCAAGGTAGGTGAGGGATTTTGATCAGTGGAACAAGACGATTACGCTGGTAACTTGTTTGCTCAGAAATATTACTTGTAACTACCTTTTCAGTTGAAGCTTCAAAGGTCAACAATGGTAAAAATGGAGAGCTTGATTCAGGAAGCTTCAAATCATGACAATGGTTCAGTTAGCTTCAGAAGGTGCCAATGAGTGATTCTGGGTGAAGAAACGAAGCAAAACAAGCTTGAATTGAGAAAATGGATTTCTGTTTTTTGGAGGTATCAGGTTTAAATGGTTTCAAAGTTTCTTTGGCTATCCAAGCTTGGAAATGAATGCAAACGCTTCCTCTATTTATAGGAAAAGTGTTGAGCAGCTTGTACGTGTGAAAGGGATCCCAATTCGTGTGAATTAGGTCAGAATTTTGATGATTTGCAAAGCGTGTGAGATGAGTGGTGAAAAGCATGACTTGGGGATGAAACCTGATCGTTTTGTGTTTATTTGCATGCGTTTTACTTTTCCAAAAGGTTGCACATGTGCTTGTGGTCCCAGATTGAGATTAGAGTGAAAATCATGACCTGAAGCTTGCGTGGGGAACAGAGTTCATGGAACCATGTTTGAACTTAGGCCAAATGGAATCTAGTTGTGCGTTTTTTAATTTTCTTTATGACAAATAATTTTCTCATGGCAAAGAATCAAATGAAAAAAGAACCATATTTGGATCGAAAATGACATTGAATCAAAGTTGAGGTCATGACCTGAAATTCTAGGCCCGACATTAGGACGACCAGGTCTTGGGCCTACTTTTATGCACACATGGGAAGTTGAGAAAATCTCAAAATTGATGGATTTTGAGGTTGGATTGATGTTTGACCCTTGAAACAAAGTTGTATAGAAGTTCAAATGTGATATTTGGCTCAAAGTAGGTTCAAAAAATGTTGAGAAATGAGAAAGTTATGGTGTTTGGACCAAGTGACACGACATACTTGATTTTAGGCCAACCAAACATGCGCCAACTTAAGGTTTTTTTGCCATTTCTTGCATCCAAATGCCCATTGATGAACACTTTAAATACCAAATGAAGGAAACTTGATTGCCTCCTTGAATAATCTTGAGAATTGGATGGATATGACATGGAAATAAACCCATGAACCATACTTGAATAAACTTTAAAACATGCACCCAACTTGAACTTATCTTGATCCCACGATGTTGGATGAAGCTTGACATGAATGTGACCTAAGATTATAGATCATGCCTTGAAGTGAAAGCTCTTGTGGACCATTTGTTGACCAAGACTTTGACTTTGAGAATCAAAGTCCTAATTAGAAACCAAACTTGATCCTTTGATTGCAAGCCCTTTATAAAATAAGAAAGAGAAAACAACACATATTTTTGTATTTTAAATGAGGTTATAAATGTTAGCATATAAGCAAGCAAAGAAAACACAAAAGGTGCTTGGTGATCTCTCCCCAAAGGCAAACCCAAAGAGAGGGGCGTTAGGAGGATACCATGCTTGTGATCTTGATGAGATGCAAATGATATGATAGGTGAGATCTTAGGGATAAAAATTAGGGTATGACAGTAACATTGAACCTTCTTCTTGTCAAACTTCTCCTTTCCCTTCTGATGTTTCTTCACATCAGAGTTAGAGGCTTCTGACTTCTGATAACCACCACCATATCTCTTCTTGACCTCTGACCAAGACTGATTTTGATTCTTCTTACCAGAAGACGCCTTCGGATCCTGCTCTACCTCTCTTTCAGAGGTTCTCTCAGTTAGGCACAACTCTTGTGCCTCTAGATTGCTCTACAGTTCCTCAATTCTCATGGTGCTCAAATCCGTAGAATGTTCAATTGCTACAACAATGTTATCAAACTGCGGAGTAAGTGATCTCAGTATATTTTCAATGATTACTTGTTCGGAGAGAGTCTCTCCACAAGATTTCATTTCATTTGTGATCAGGATCACTCTGGAGATGTAATCATGTGCCTTCTCATGGTTGTTCATGATGAGATTCTCATACTGCTTACGTAGAGACTGGAGCTTCACCTTTTTCATTGATGCATCACTGTCGTAGCACCGTACTAGTGTGCCCACACAACCTTCGCCATTGTTGAATCAGCGATCTTCTCAAACACATTCACATCCATACACTGATGAATGTAAAACAACGCTTTCTAATCCTTCTTCTTCGCCTCTCTATGTGTGTTCCTTTGTGCTTTAGTTGCATATGTTGCAAGTGTTCTGTAACCTTCATTAACGAGTTCAAGAACATCTTGAGTGCCAATAACACATACATCTCAATATTCCACCGGTTCCAATTCTTTCCATCAAAGACTGGAAGCTTCATGTTCAAGCTACCCCTTCCACCGTTCATCTTCGATCTTATGCAAGAATTCACTAAAATCACCAAACATTTGTGTTTCCCTATCCCTTAGAATCAAGAAATGTGATTCTGTTATAATTTCGAACTTCAATTCACTGTTAATTTTTTAATTGAAATCAATCACACACGCCTCACGTTCACTCGTGTTTCCTGTGGATCCGAGCCGGAGCTCTAGATACCAATTGTTGGTGCACAAGAAGGAAGAAAATGAAGATGATAAAGATGGAAGAGAGAGAAGAGAGACAAATTGTAATTAACTCTTCAACAGAAAATGATTACACTACTACTTTTTGTTACAACTAAAGTTTGGCTTATATACTATCAGCATCTAAATGAAATTCAAATGCAACCTAAATTACATCTAAATGAAACTGAAATAAATTACAATCTAAAATTATATAGATCACAAAAAAACAAAACCAATGCATATTATTAGTGTACATGCCAAATATATTTGGTGCCGAGGTCGGCCAAGAGTAAGCACAGACTAGACTACGGTAGCAGGAAAGGTCATACAATGTAGAGAGCTAGACAAGTAGCATGCACAACTCGGGCCGGTCAGGAAGCCCGACTCCCATCAGCCGACTTCCTACAAGGTCGAGTACTACGCCTTATTAACCCGGCATCGACGCCGGTCATGAACTCAACAAGTGCCACTCCAACAGTTGTAACGCCGGTGGTGCATCAATGCAGACGTTACCATGACTTCAAAGCATGCATTCATGAAGAAGAGTTACGGTAATGATGGCCATGCAACGTCAGAAGGCCAAGAGACTTCTCTTAATGGCATAACTTAAATAAAGACTGAAAAATGCTATAAAAAGGGCTCCCACATGAGGGTTAAGCAAGACACATTCATCTTGAGACAATATAAAGCACATGTATAGCTCTCAAATCCCCAAAAATACTCATACAGTATAGACAGCGTAGTCTTCTCTTCCCTAAAGGAGAAGACTAGTACTTTTGGTGTTCTAACCATTTTTGGCTATAACATTTGGCACCCACCGTTGGGCCTAGGTAAAACTCTCCCAGGCCACACCTTACACTAACAACATGTCTTCTGACGCAGATCCTCCAGATATGGCTCAATTGCTAGCTATGATGGAGACCATGCATCAACACAATGAGACGCTGCAAGACAGCATACAAGTTCTGCAGCAACAAAGTCAGGCTGACGGTGACTGTGAGGAGGAGGTTCTCGAGCCGCAACCTCTTTCTCAAGAGATTTGGGAGGACCATGTTCCAGAAAACTTCAAAGCACCATCATTAACCTCTTATGATGGGAAGACGGATCGTCAATAGCATGCTATTGCCATTAACAATCAGATGGCCATAGTTGCCCCTTTGGATTCACTGAAGTGCAAACTCATGGCTGGAACCTTTAAGGATGTAGCTCTAAGATGGTACATGAGCCTTCCTCGTCTCTCCATCGTAAGCTACCAAGACTTGACTAAAAATCTAGTACAAAATTTCTCGGCAAGCAAACGCCGGAAGGTGTCCACGACCGCATTATTCAGTGTTTGACAGAAACAGTCAGAATCACTACGTGAGTACCTGGCTCGATTCAATGAGGAAACCCTCAAAGTATCTCATCCCAACCAGGAACTGTTCGTGGGAGCTTTTCAACATGGATTACGAGCCGGACAGTTCAATGAGTAGTTAGCTCAGAAGTCGTCTATCAACATGGACGAGATCACTACTCGAGCTGAGTGTTACATAAAAGGAGAAGAAAGTAACCAAGAGAAAAGAGCCCGGGACAGCAGTGAAAAGGCAAAGAGCAAGGAAGAAGCGTCAAATAGGAGAAAAGAGCATCCTCGAAGAGCTACGCGCGACCGACATGCTCCCAGACCATACAGACAGTCATATGAGCCGGACAGAGACCTCACCCCATTAAATACAAGCAGGGGAGATATCCTTAAAGAAGTCGGCCATAGGAATCTATTACCAGAGCCTCATCGTCCCAAAAGAGCCAACGCTATCATGGGAAGGCAACCTGAGGCTTGGTGTAGTTACCGCCGTGTACGGGGACATCACACCGAGGATTGTCAACAGCTGAAAAAAGAAATTGAAGCTCTAATCCAGAGAGGTCATCTCTTGGCATATGTGAAGGATTCTCGGCCATAAAATAACAAGAGAAGTCCTCGCCGAGATGATCAAGGACAAGAAAAGCCATCCCAGAAGAAGAGTTTAGATGCCGAAGAGGGTCACGAGACAAAGGCAACTCGACACAAACTAAACACCATTTCTGGAGGGTTTGCTGGTGGTGGAGAGACAAGTTCAGCCACAAAGAGATATGCTAGGGCAGTCATGCATATCGACCAGCGATCCCCATAGAAACCGGAAGGCAACTTAGATGCTGTGACGTTCTCCAAACAAGACGCCATAGGAGTCCTAGCTCATGAAAATGATCCTATGGTTATCAAAGCACAGATAAGAGACTGGAGTGTGAAAAGGGTATTGATAGACCCCGGAAGCTCCGCTGACGTATTGTATTGGGACGCTTTCAGAGGAATGGGGCTCGATGCGACCGAGTTATTACCATTCAAAGGCAGTCTAGTAGGATTCTCCGGAGAACAGGTTCAGGTGCTCGGGCATCTAGCATTGTTGACTACCTTTGGTAACACGGCTAATGCGAAGACTGTGCGAGTGAGGTACTTGATAGTCAATGCTGCTTTACCCTATAACATCATTATAGGCCAGCCATCATTCAACGCCTTGGAAGCTTAGCTTTCAACTCTGTATTTGACCATGAAATTCCCCCTCGGAGATGGCCGGGTTGGAATTGTCAAAGGTGACCAGGGGCTAGCGAGAAAGTGTTATAAGGATAGCATGAAGTTAAAAAGAAAAGAACCCGTAGGAGAAGCAGATCCCAAGAATTCCCTCAAAGTTCACCTGGTCGAATAGACCCACGTGATGATTCAGTTGAAGACAACATAGCGCTCAATGAAGAAACAAAGTAAATCTAGATTGGACATCTGCCGTGCCATGTTACACACATCGGAGTCAACTTGTCCCCCAAAGAGGAGAACGAGATTGTCCAAGCGCAAAAAGACAATGTGGATCTTTTCGCCTAGAAGCCTTCAGACATGCCAGGGATAGATCCCAATTTCATGTGCCATCACTTAGCAATCGACCCAGATATCAAGCCAGTTTCCCAAAGGAAAAGAAAGGGTGGCGACGAAAAGAGGAAGGCAATTGCGGAGGAAGTCGAGAAACTGTTACAGGTCGGGTTCATCAAGGAGATCAAGTATCCGAATTGGTTATCCAATGTGGTGATGGTAAAGAAGAAATCCGGGAAATGGCGAATGTGTGTGGACTTCACGGACCTCAACAAGGCGTGTCCTAAAGATCTGTATCCACTGCCAAACATTGACCGAATGATAGACGCTACATCTGGTTTCCGCTTACTCAGTTTTATGGATGCATACTCCGGGTGCAACCAGATCCGCATGAATTCAATAGACACACCAAAAACTGCTTTCATGACCCATCAGAGAAATTACTATTATGAGGTCATGCCTTTTGAACTCAAAAATGTTGGGTCTACTTACCAGAGGCTAATGCATAAGCTGTTCACTACTCAGATAGGCCAAAATCTGGAGGTCTATGTAGATGACATGGTGATCAAGACAAGTGCAAACTGGTCACATGTAAAGGATTTAACAGAAACCTTTGCATCCATAAGAAGCTACAACATGAGACTGAACCCGGACAAGTGTAACTTTGGAGTGCAAGCCAGGAAGTTCCTCGGGTTTATGCTCACCAACCGGGGAATAGAGGTAAACCCGGACAAATGCCAGGCTATAATAGATATGAGAAGTCCAACCACGAAAAAGAAAGTCCAACAACGGACAGGGAGACTAGCCGCATTGACACGATTTTTATCATGTGCAGGAGACAGGTCAATACACTTCTTTGTAGCCATAAGGAAGACTAAGGAGTTTGAATGGACATAGGCATGTGAAGAAGCTTTTCAAGAGGTAAAGCGTTTTCTATCCTCGCCTCCTATCCTAGTAAAGCCCAAAGAAAACACACCTTTATTCCTATACTTGTGAGTCACGGACAAAGCCCTGAGATAGGTTTTAGTACAAGACAGAGAAGATGGAGAGCGACCTGTATACTTTATCAGCAAAGTTCTAAAAGGAGCATATCTAAGGTACCAGGAGAATGAACGTTTGACGCTGACAGTAGTTATCACAGCCCGGAAGTTGAGACATTATTTTCAAGGTCACCCCATTACAGTAAAGACGAATTACCCAATAAAAAAAATACTGAGAAAGACTGACCTAGCAGAACGGATGGTCAAGTGGGCAGTAGAGCTCTCCGAGTACGACATTAACTTTGTACCCAGAACCAGTATCAAGTCACAGACGCTGGTCGATTTTGTGGAAGAATTAAGTGCACCGGCTGGAGAAGAAATCTCAAACAGGTGGATCCTTTAAGTAGATGGATCTTAAAATCTCTAGGGAAACGAAGCTGGAATAATTCTGGAAGGACCCGGAGATATAACATTAGAATACTCTTTATGTTTCAATTTTCAGGTTAGCAACAACCAGGCAGAGTACAAAGCCTTGATTGCCGGAATGAAATTGGCAAGAGAAGTCGGAGTAACTCACTTATTAGTGAAAATTGACTCCCAGTTAGTGGTCGGACAGATGAAGAACGAGTACCAAACGAAGAATGCCACCCTGATAAAGTACCTCCATAAAGCTTTAGGAATGTCCAAAGCATTCTCAGAATTCGAAGTCGTCCACATCCCAAGAGAAGATAATACCCGGGCCGACCTCCTAGCCCGACTAGCAAGCTCAAAAAATTCTGGAATGAATAATACCATGATTTAAGAAGTCCTCGAAGCACCCAGCATTCAGTCAGAGGAAGCATTAACCATACAGGATGTTCAAGGATGGATGAGACCCATTATCAGCTATTTGACCCAGGAAGTATTACCTGAAGATGTCAATAAAGCCTGGAAGATTAAAATGATAGCTTCCCGATACATCATAATCTCGGACACGCTGTACAAAATGGGCAGGTCCACACCTATGCTCAGATGTGTATCAGAACCTGAAATTGAACTGGTAGTTAAAGAGGTTCATGAGGGAGCCTGTGGTAGCCTCATCGGTAGGAGAGCATTATCCAAAAAAATCCTAAGAGTCGGGTATTACTGGCCGCATGTGATGCGAGATTGCATCGAATACGTTAGCAAGTGTGAAAAGTGCCAAGTATTCGCTCCATTCAAACATCTACCAGTCGAGTCGCTCCCTCTGATTTCATCCCCATGGTCATTTCATCAGTGGGGAACAGACATCTTAGGGCCATTTCCAGCTGCTTCAGGACAACTCAAGTTCCTAATTGTTGCAGTTGACTATTCTACAAAATGGGTGGAAGCCGAGGCTGTTGCTCTGATTTTTGTCGAGAGGGTTCATAAATTTTATTGGAAGAATATCATATGTCGGTTTGGTTTGCCAGGAATCATAGTCTCGGACAATGGAGCTCAATTTTCAAGCACTTCCGTCGTAGACTTTTGCAGGGATTATGGAATAGAAAACAGGTTCACATCAGTAGAACACTCCCAAACTAATGGTCAAGCAGAAGCTGCCAACAAGGTTATCCTAGGTGGAATAAAAAAGAAGTTGGGGGGAAGCAAAAGGAATGTGGGCCGAGTACTTACCCGAGATCTTGTGGTCATACCACACAACACCACATTCCACTACTCAAGAGACACCCTTCAAAATGGTATATGGAGTTGATGTTATGATACCGGTGGAAATCAACACCCCGACTCTGAGGCGTGACCACTTTGATGAAATCGCCAACATGGATAATTTGAACATCTCGGCTGATCAGATAGATGAGGTCAGAGAGACAACACGGATCAGAGAAGTCACTGCAAAATAGAGGTTAGCAAGAAGATACAACCTGAAAGTCAGGCAGAGGGAGTTCCAGGAAGGCGACTTGGTCTTGAAGAAAATCACAGACCCAAAAAACAAAGGAAAACTCGCCCCCAATTGGAAAGACCCATTCAGGGTACTTCAAAAACTAAACAACAGAGCATATAGGCTAGAAACATTAGAAGGAGTAGAAATACCTAGGACATGGAATGTATCCAATCTTAGGTTGTATTTCAGCTAAATATTATGTAATTCAATAATGAATAAAAGATCCAAGTCCACTCTTTTCCCTTACAAGGGCAATGGTTTTTAACGAGGCAGCTAGACTTAAAAAAAATTGTATGTCTTGTTTATAGTTATTCGGCTGGAGATGATGAGTTATAACTCGGAAAACTCCTATAAACGTGTTGACTTGCTCCACGTACATAGGTCGCCCATGAACGGGTTAAGTAAACTCCTATAAACGTGTTGACTTGCTCCACGTACATAGGTTGCCCATGAACGGGTTGATTAAACTCATATAAACGTGTTGACTTGCTCCGCGTACATAGGTTGCCCATAAACGCTCTGCGTACAAGGGTTGATTAAACTCCTATAAACATGTTGACTTTCTCCTCGTACATAAGTCGCCTATAAACGCTGCGCGTACAAGGGTTGATTAAACTCCTATAAACGTGTTGACTTGCTCCGCGTACATAGGTCACCCATAAACGCTCCGCGTACACGGGTTGAACAAACATGTCTACTAGTTCCGTGCACACAGGCCGGACAATCAACTGTAAAATTGATGAAACATCCAAGCCCAAAGAAACTTGGGGCTTGTGAGTATCAAAGGCTTACATGACCAAACTACCAAAGGCTAATAAGAATTAGGAGCAAATCTCTGATAAAAGGACACCTGAGTCCATACCATAACCATCACCTAAGCCTACAAGAGTCCAGGACTCTCAAAAGTGTGAAGACAATGCACACGTGATAAGCTAAAGGCTCCTTTATAATTAGCTTCACGGTGAGCTATAAGAAAAGTTTTAGAAATCAAGCATAAGCAAAATAAAATAATACCCGACACTCTATAATCAGACATCTTAAGTTAATCTAACTTAGTGCCTGAGGGGATGGATATATGCACGAAATTATTTTGCAAAGGAATAAACACGGTAAACAACAATGACATAAACAAAAGCCTCAGAATGGCCAAACATTGTACATTACAAAGCCCGAAGGCTAAAAAGTCATGAGCATGAGGGGGGACAATACCACACTCCCTCGCCAAAATGTAAAAATGCATCCAGAGGGATGACTAACTAAAATAAGAAATCATCAAGATTATGTAGCGTTCGAAATCTCATTGGCAACATCATTATGAGCTGGGTTCACATTCCCGTCAGCGTCACTGACCGGACCTTGAGGCCTCTCCGAGATATCCTTCTCCAACTCGCCAATATCCACAAGACGGCTATCCTGCACCACCTTGAAATAATCCATCTCCGACAAATCCATGTCAGGATGGAGACAGAGAACTTGATCTTTGGCTCTCTCAAAAGCTTCATCACCAGCAGACAAAATATCGATATGAGCTTTCTTCAGAGATTCTTTAAGATTGCTATTGGACGATAAGAGCTCGGCATTGGAGGCCTTGGATATCTTCAACTGATCAGTAAGTTTGGCTAAGGCCGACTTGTGATCAGACTCCAACGTTTCTTTTTCCTTCCTCGCATTAGCTAAATCCTTCTCCAAGCTGGAAAGCTTCTTAGACTGAGATTCTTGGGTGCTCTTCAACTGAGCGACTTTATCCTTAAATTTTGACTCAAGCTTTTGAGAGTCATCAGATAATTGAAACAAACCACAGGCGAGGACAGTACACCTCATCAGATAAGAACTAAGGTTCTGAGTGATTTTCTGTTGACCAATGGATTTAGCTTTATTAACATCCTCGGAAGCATTGAGATGATCACGCAGATATCTAAAGCCATCAAATCATTGGCCCAAAATTTGAATTCCCCAAACGCAGAATCTTCCCCTGAACCTCGCATGAGGAAGTTAATCTTCATTTCAGCTTGATGGATATCCTCATTCATTAGAACCTTCAGCTTCTTTGGGTCACCTTAAGAGACCTCGTCCTGAGCAGATAGAATAAGAGGCTAGGGCTCACCTTTACTCGGGACGACTTTAGTGCTCGTCCCCCTGGGTCGTTTTGGTGCCCGGACTACTAACCCACTTAAATCGGATTTGGATGCAGACGCACCCCCAGTTCCTCTCCGGGCTTTCTGAGCTGGCTGCATCAATTTCTTTTGCTCGACTACAGATAGATTAGTCATCTTGTCTGCAAACAAACAACATGACGTTAGAGTAAAAGGAAGACGAGAAATATTTAAAATGAAAAATGATGATTACCCAGAAAGGCAAGAAGTCGGTCGTCATCTAAGGGCAACAGTTCCTTAATCTTCATCATACGGAATGAGTCAAGAATGGCCAGGGACTGAAGTTCCAAATCATTCAGTTTGTCATAGTTAAAACCAGTAATCGACAAGGGATCTTTGGTCCAGTAGTGAGGAAAGCGTGGATGTCCATCTAAGGCGTATAACACCTGTGGACATCTCGACCCACATCGAACCCTCAAAAAAACGATCTTTATAATTCTTATAATTTGAGGTATAGTCCTGAAGGAAACTTCGGCCAGGCATTCCACTAATTTGAACCCAGCTCCGGTTATCAACTTCTTTCACCTCAAAGAAGGAAAATAACAAGCCTATGGTCGGAACAATGTTCAAAATCTCACAAACCCTCTCAAAGGCCTTTATGAATCCCTAACTATTGGGACGGAGTTGGGAAGGTGCAATATGACGATCTTCAACATGTCCACCTCGAAATCAGAAAAAGGGATACGGATGTTGAAATCTTCCAAAATACTAGGATAGAAATAGAAAAATTATTCAGAAACATCTTTTGGCCGGAGTATACACACTCTTTCCTTTGAACCACATGGTTCCAAAATAACATCAACTTCGAAACCAGTAGAGGATATAATCCTCAGGGATCGTATTTTAGCAATTTCCAGGTCATCAGCAGTACTATTCTTATGGTTCATAACCTCAGAATCGAAGGGAGCAGCGGTCTCCATTAGAATTTCTGCAGAACCTGAAGAGTCAAAGTGAAAGCCACTTTCAGAAGTGAGAATATCATTATAAAACTTATCCATAACTCGCCTATACTCTTCTACCCCTATAGAATCCAGCATCTCTTGCATGTTTTCTTCCCATAATCTTTTTCTCTCCTCGTCATTCTTATGGATAACCTTACCCTCATCATCACATTCCCTAAGAACTACCATTTTTGTTAAAAGAAAAACAGAGGAAAATTAAGAGGGAAAGGAAAAAATACCTGAAATGAAGAGCGCTTGAAGTTGAAACAAATTTGTTTTAAGAAGAATAAGAACGTAGGAGTAAAGGAAAAAGAAGAATGACTTTAATAGAAGCCCAACATTCAAAAAATGGCTAGAAAATAGCCACTCATAATGTATTTGAAGTCATCATAACGCTAGGGAAGATTAGGGGACACGGCCGTTCGAAGGTTTTTGACACGTAAGGACCTAAGAAGGAAAGTCGACCTATAGTACGACACCTAGCAGATATATCTGGGCCCATGTTACTACCGAGTACTATACCCTTATAAACGGACATAGTACTCGGGGGGGCTTATGTACATGCCAAATATATTTGCTGCCGAGTTGTATGGTCGGCCAAGAGTAAGCAAAGACTAGACTACGGTAGCAGGAAAGGTCATACAATGTAGAGATCTAGACAAGTAGTATGCTCAACTCGGGCCGGTCAGGAAGCCCGACTCCCATCAACCGAATTCCTATAAAGCCGAGTACTACTCCTCATTAACCTGGCATCGATGCCGGTCATGAACTCAACAAGTGCCACTCCAACAGTTGTAACGACGGCGACACATCAATGCAGGCGTTACCATGACTTCAAAGCATGCATTCATGAAGAAGAGTTACAGTAATGATGGCCATGTAACGTCAGAAGGCCAAGAGACTTCTCTTAATGGCATAACTTAAATGAAGATTGAAAAATGCTATAAAAGGGGCTCCCACACGAGGGTTAAGCAAGACACATTCATCTTGAGACAATATACAGCACCTGTATAGCTCTCAAATCCCCAAAGATACTCATACAGTATAGACAGCGTAGTCTTCTCTGCTCTAAAGGAGAAGACTAGAACTTTTGGTGTTCTAACCATTTTTTGCTAGAACAATTAGTACAAACAACTTTTGACCACTCTAGTAATAAGGATAAAAAGTAGCAAGTCCAACAACAAAGAATTCAAAACATTCACACATCATTCAAATGCAAACGTCTCACAAACTTTTCCCAACCAAAAAATATTTGTCCGAGAATTATTGCTCTGATACCATGTTGTAACGCCCCGAATTTTAATCCGAGAC
Source organism: Lathyrus tuberosus (assembly GCA_022829125.1). Classification (NCBI taxonomy): domain Eukaryota; kingdom Viridiplantae; phylum Streptophyta; class Magnoliopsida; order Fabales; family Fabaceae; genus Lathyrus; species Lathyrus tuberosus. The sequence goes on along the minus strand of JALAZF010000239.1, from coordinate 6,587,834 downwards.
ATGACTTAGAAATTATCAAATATTTTTAAAACAGAAAGAAAAGGTTTTAAAAAATTAATCAATCCAAGTTCCTAAGCGGAAACATCATCGTGTTTCTTATTCAATTGAAAAATAAATGAATAATTAACTTAAATGTAATGCGGTCGATTTATTACTACATGATATTATTTTGAAAATCCCTTCTTCCCCATGATCACACATCAAACAAAATATCACTAACTTTGAAACTCTACATTTGTGAAGCTAGAGGGATTATACCTGAGTGAATCGCACACTCAAAGATACAACAGAGTCGCCACCTAACTTTATTTAGTCCCAAAGGACAGGGAAAATATCGATAAAACCCGAGGGAAAGAGAAATGGGTAAGAGGTCGGTTATGCGAAAGGAAGGTACTAGCACCTTACGCATTCGTCGTACTCGACGGAAACCATTTGGCTTGCTTCTAGGCTTGGATGAGTTATCTATCTAAAGGCTTCTAGCTAAAAAGAGGAAAGAGAAGAGACGAAGAAAGGGCTCGCGGAGGATTGGGGCCCTCGTGCCTACGTACCCACATAGTGCAATGAGGAAATCAGAGCTCCGTAGTTCATGGAACCAGGGGAAAGGAAAAAGAAGGTGGCTCGCCTAGATCTCGCGATCTCGTGCCTACGTATCCTAATAATGCAATGAGGAATTCAGAACCTACGTAGTTCAGAGAACCAAGACAGGAAAAGAAAAGAAAATGGTGTCAAAACCAAGAGCAAAAAGAGGTAGGAAGACTCCACTAGGGAATGCAAAGAAATAGTGTCAAAACCAAGAAAGACAGACACAGAAATAGTGACAACTCTACTAAGGATAGGACGAAGAGATGGTGTCGAAACCAAGAGGATAAAGAGAAAGGGAAATCGAATCGAAGCAAAGTAGGATCCATTGAGGATTTGTTATATTAACTGATTGGCAGTGGTTAACTGAAAAAAAATAAGAGTATGATTCTATGCGGAAAAAGGGTTTGGTGTCAACAGATGGACTGTGATGAACCAAAAAGGAGAGTAATGAACCAAGAGAAGGTGTTTGACTCTCAGGGTATCTCGGTATTGTAACTGATAACAGTGGTTAACCGAAAGAATAGGTGTGGAACCAAGCAAAGGTTGGTGGCCCAGAGGGCGGGTGTAGAACCAAGCGAAGGTTGTGACCCAAAGGACGGGTGTGGAACCAAGAGAATTTTGTGACCCAATGGATGGGTGTAGAACCAAGCAAAGGTTGTGACTTAAAGGACGAGTGTGGAACTAAGCGAAGGTTATGACCCAAAGGACGAGTGTGGAACCAAGCGAAGGTTGTGACCCAAAGAAGTTTGGTACACTGACTAAAAAGCAGTACTTGACCGAAGAAAGGGCATTTGAACCGAAGAAGGTTAGTAACCCAAAGGCGCAAGTATTTGAACCAAAAGAAGGCTACTAACTCACATGGGTATTGGTTTTAACAGAAAGATTGTGATTAACCAAAATGAGTGATTAACCAAGAGAAGGTGATTAACTCAAAAGGAGCTCAGTATGTTAACAAACATATTGTGGTTAACTGAGAAACGAGAGCAATTGGTGTTTTAACTGACAGACAGTGGTTAACCAGTCAAGGAGAGGGAGAGAGAACCAAGAGAAGGTTGCGAAATCTGCTAGGGATTCAGTTTTTAACAGACAGACTGTGATTAACCGAATAAAAAGATTACGACTTTGTTGGGGAAGAAAAGCATTTGGTAATTAACAAACTGACTGTGATTAACCAAAAAGAGAAATGCTTACGACTCTAAAGGGGAATGAATGATCAGTGATCGACTAAAAGAAAAGTTGTTGAACCAAGAAACGGTTGCTAACCTAAGACAATGATCTTGAACCAAGGACACGGTGATCAATCAAAGGAAAGATAATAGGGCAAAAGTGATCCAGGATCGATTCGGGTGAGGATATTGGGAGACAGTGTCATACCCTAAATTTTGACCATAAGACTTCACATCATTAAGCAAGTCATCACCACAATATGTAAGTACTTTCATACCTCGTCAATCCTCTCAAAGATTGTTGAGTGTTCACTCTAGCCAAGAATTAGGGTTTCAAGCCCTCTTAGAGTATTCAGGTAAATGATCAATCTAGAATTGACATGATCTTCAACTTATCAAGCCTCTCAAACATCCATGAAGGATCAAGAGGTTTCCTTCACCAAGAATCAAGCACAAGAATGCAACATTTCAAGTTGATCAAGCCTCAAGATCATCAGTGTCACCAAATTAGGGTTTTGGTCGACCAAGGCCTCCAAAGAGAAATTTTCATCTGGGCATGAGCCAATACTTCAATATATGATTCAAGAAGCTTAAAAGAACTTCATGAGTTCATTCATAAGTTCAAACTAGTCTTAGGGGATGCATCCATAAAAAATCAGGAATTGGGGTTTTGACCTAATTCAGTCCCTAAGTTGACTTTTGGAGCAAGGCATGATCTAAAACTTTAAGATATGCTTTAAGGACCTCAAATAGACCATATTAATCCATTCACAAGATTGGATTGATTCAAAGAACTTGATTCATAAGCAATACAAGGATTCAAATTCACCTGGACCACAAACTAGGGTTTTTGAGAAAACGTCAACCATACCTTTGACTTTTGAACAAAGCATGATCTCAAACCTTGGGACATGATTCAAGACACTCAAAAACACCTTTGTAATCCATCCATTAGGTTCAATTTAGTCCAAGGACTTGATTTCATAAAGGATCACAAAGTTCAAGTTTCATCTAAGATAAAAATTCAACTGTGATCAAAACCAAGTTTGACTTTTGGGATTTTTTGGCAAACATGGCCTCTTTAAGTCAAGAACAATGTTAACTTGTGATTTGGATCATGATCAATCAAGAAAAATCAAGAAAAGTGAGGTTACTTGCAAAAAGGGCAACCTTGGGAAACTTAAAATTTCACTAAGTTATGGAAAATAATGGTTTTTACCCAACTTTGCAAGGTCATAACTTGTGATCCAAGCAACCATTTTTTTCCCATCCAAAATTCAAATGATAGATCTTCTTACATACAACAAGATTGCAAAGCAGAAGTACCCCAAAAAATGCATAGATTTTGAGATATGAAGCATTAAAGTTAGGGTTTTATGAGATTTTGAACTTGACACTTAGAATTTTTTAGGCAGAATCTGTCTCATGTTTTATCCAACTTTTGAGGCATTTTTCATTATGATCCAAGATGAATCAAGACCAAATGTAAACATCAAAGTTGAAGTATGATATACAAGCTTTCCAAAGAGTACAAGAACATCCATTGATTCAACTTGAGCAAAGAGTTATGAACCTCACAACATGCCTTGCTCAAGCTGATTTTCATGACAGATTTTGTGCATTACTTGTGCCACATGATTTTCATCTTCAATTTTATCATCTTGCAAGCTTTGTCCTCTTCCATGATCAGAAAAACTCTTGATGAATCACTTGATGTTTTCAACATTGGACCATTGAGTCAAGAATCCAACTTAGCATGTGTAAATTCATCATTACCAAAAGCCTTGAAATTCAATTTTGTTAAGTTGCATTAATGTGATGCATAGAGGTGGCATGAATCAGTCATAAACCAGTCAAGATGAGTCAAGAAACATAAGTGTTCAAACCTGCAAATTTTGTTGGAGTCAAGATAAGAGAAGACTTTGGTACCTTGGCATTTAAGAAAATGCTACATGACAAAATCCATTGGATAATAGAGTGATCCTTCATCCAACATTATTCCTCCCAAAACAAACTTGCTCTCCTATAAATAGGAGTCATTTCTGATCATTTGAATCACAACAAAACAATACCAAAGCCTTGTTTTCTCATTCTCCCTCTTTTACGTCAAATTTCAAAGTTCCAAAGAGCCAACTTGGAATTCTCAAAACCAGAAGCTAAACTACTCAAATAACCATCCAAACACATCACAAATCATCCGTTGGAGGTGTCCAACCCCTCACATTCATCTCAAATCACCAAAATCAGAAAGTCAATCATCAAAACCTCATATTTTAACTTTTCTGCATTTTTCAAGCCATGTCTTGATTCAATCCCTTTCAAAGCCAAACAACACTTCAAACACTCTCCAAATATAATCCCAAAGTTGTTCCAATAAGTGTTCCTCAACTGTAACACCAATTGAGGGAGTTGCCATTTTGACCACTTTGGTTCATTTTGCAAGAAGAGGCCAAACTCTGATCCATAGGTCTCTCCTTGATTCCAAGCATCAAGCAGCTTCTATAAGGTGTATTGAAGGTGTCCAAAGCATCAAGACACATTTGTAACAACTATCTTGAAAGATCCCAATTTGCTTCAAGAGGTAAGTTTCCTCAAAACTTGAACTTGTCTAAATATGCTTTGCTTTGATGTACATTGATCATGAACATGTCATACACATCATATTTGTTATGTTTAAATCAAAATTGAGCATTATTGTTGGTGGCATGAACATGTAGCATAAAACTTGCACATTATGGCCTATTTTGAAACCACTATCGGGTTTTAAAATGAATGAACTTTTAGAAAATTCTAAGACCACCATTGGATTCCTCGTGAAATTCTAGGTAGAATCCATCTTTATTTCATCCATTTTCATGGAGAAATGAAGAAGTTATGGCCTTCTTGCAAAACCACCAAAACCTGGTTCTTGCCCAGCCAACCATGGCCATGGCGCCTTTGGCCAAGCCTAGAACCCATTCACCCTTATGTATTTATGGGGTAGGTTTGATACACGGATGTATCACCACCCCAGTGGTTGCAGCGTGTGTTTTCAAGTGCGTTTGTGTGCTAGGGCGTGGGTTCAACTCCCACCCATGCCATTTTTTGCAATTTCTCCCATTTTTCATATTTTTGATATTTTTTTCATTTTATTTTCAATAATTATTTTATAAATCAATTTTAATTATTTAAAAATGAATTTATGCATAAATATCACTCACATATTTAAATATTTTATTCACCCAAAAAAATCACAAAAATATTTTTATTTGATATATTTTAATATATTTAAAAATATTATTTTAAATTATTTTTAAAAGTTCTAAAAATGATTTCTTTCTTGATTTTCTTTAAAACCAAAGTGATTTTAAATATTCATGTGAATAAAAATACCTTTTTCAAAAACCTTAATCATTGTTTATAACATGATTAATGATTTCATTTGATAAATAATACATTTTTTTATTGATTTTTCTTTGAAAATTATCTTAAAAAATGAAATTAGGGTTTTCACCTTGATTCAGCCTTTTCAAACTTCATTTCAATACATATGGGCCTCTATTAGAGTGTGAGACACAACCCTCTTTGTAAATAAACCACTTCTTGGGCCTCTGCTATATTATAAGTCCCGTCACGCTTTTCGAAATCACAGTGCGGTCACCGTTTTCACAACAATCTTTGGGCCTCTGTTAGGAGTGTAAGTCTCATCCCTTTGTACATAAACTTTGTTTTAAACAACCATTTGGGCCTCTGATAGAGTGTAAGACCCAACACCCTTTTGTATATAGGAAATCATTTAGCCTCATTCATCCTGGACTTTGTACAGGATACAAACAATCATCTGGGCCTCTATCTAGAGTGTAAGACCCAACAAATTTGTTTCTCTCTTACTTGAGATTAAGTCATCTTCAAAGTCAAAACATTCTTCCATTTCTCAAAACACTTATTCAATCTTGAAGAAAACACCTAATCAATCACAATACACCTGGGCCTCTATCCAAAAAATAAGACCCACCACTTTTCTCAATTCAATTCATACTTGTTTATATACTTGTTCATATGTATGTATTTACACTTGTGCATATCTTGTTAAGTTCCTCTTAGCATTCAAATCATCCTTAGTTTAGACTAGTTCAAACAATAGGATCATTTCAATCAGTATAACTTAGTTCAAACAACTAGTTTCCCCCTGTACAAAGGAATTCTTCTTCCCAATACAGTTAGCCTCCTCTTGGGCTTTATTCAATTTATTCAACCTTGAAACAATTTAATAAAGAGAGGATTATTTCCCGATGAAACCTCTTCTTTAACCCCTTTAACCCTGAAATAGTTCAACAAAGAAAGGATTATTTCTCGGTGAAACCTTTCTTGAACTCTTCCTAGACTTGGAAAGTCTCAATCCCTAGCCTCCTCTTGGGCTTCATACAAGGACCGACAGGCTTCCTAGAAGCATCCCTGGCCTCCTCTTGGGCTTTATACAAGGACCCTCAGGCTTCCTAAAAGCATTGGATAGACCTTAGTTATCTTTATCAACAGACCAGTCCCCAGAAGAGTCAAAACCTCTAAGGTATTCAAGCTTATCCTTTAAAGCCTCTTCTGATCCTCAACAAGGTTTGGTTTTCACTTTAAAATTCCCAGCTAGAACCATGTTACCAACAACAATCCCCAAAAGAATCAAAACCCTTGTTGCATTTAATAATTCAACTTTTTCCTAATCTCAAGCAAGAGTTAGTTTCCCTTTTGATTCCTCAAAATAGTTTAGACCTCTTGGATTTCAATAAATCCTCAGCAAGAGTCAGCCTCCTCTTAGGCTTCATATAATGATTTTCCCAGTCAGCCTCAATCTTGGGCTTTGTACAAGACAAATATAATACTCCTCCAGTTGAGTCAGTTTTCAACTTTTTCAACTTTAACCTTGGGCTTTGATCAAGGCACAAAATCCATCATCCCCACAAATGAGACCACGAGTCCTCTCTGTAGGAGGATATTTCCTCTATACATCACATTTCAAAACAAATAACCAAAAACCTTTTTCCAGATAATTTATGTAAGTGGCACACTTGTTGATTCAAAATCCAAGTTGGAGTCCCTCCTTTATCATGGCTAAAATTTCTCTTTCATCTAAGTGATGTAAGTGGCAAACCTCTGGATTCTACACATCCAAGTCAATGTCCCTCTCTTAGCATGCAAAGACTTATAAAAGAAGATGTGGCATTTCTGGATTCCACACATCCCAGTTAAAGCAACTTCCCTTATAACCAATTCCTCAATGTTTGTGATAAATAGATGAGATATCTCCCTTTAGATATGACAAATTCTCTCTCAGTCAAACTTTTTTAGCTTCAATCTTGGGCTTTAAACAAGACACAAACCCATTAGATTCAATCTTGGGCTTTGAACAAGACACAAATACTTCTTTTAGCTTCAATATTGGGCTTTGAACAAGACATAAACACTCATTTAGCTTCAATCTTGGGCTTTGAAAAAGACACAAATACTTCTTTTAGCTTCAATCTTGGGCTTTGAACAAGACATAAACACTTCTTTAGCTTCAATCTTGGGCTTTAAACAAGACACAAATACTCTTTTAGCTTCAATATTGGACTTTGAACAAGACACCAAACAAATTTCCTCCCATAGAATAGGAGGAACTGTGAACGCTCTGATTTCCCCGGATCTCTTTACAGGAATACGTAGGCATAAGATTGTGAAACCTTAGCGAGCACACTAATAAAAAATATTAGGTCTAATACCTTCCCAAAAACAATAGAAAACCCTAAAAAGACAAAAACATTTCCTCAGCCTTCACAAAGGAGAAACTTTCCCTATTCAACAGTAAATGGATTTAAGCAACCAAGCAATTCTACAGTAGAAACATATGCAAATAAAGGTTCCTATAGATTACTATAGATACTCTGGGTGTTAACAGCTTCCCTTTGTATAACCAACCCCCGATCCTCGATCTCTTCGCATTTGTTAAAGAAAACATTTGCACGCACGGTTAGTTTGAGATATCTTCCCCTTCCTTTTAAGCTTCATAGGATAAATATAGAAATCAAAAAGTAGTACTAAATGCGGTGGTGGTCGCGTCACAAAAACCGAGCTACAGACACTATGGTCTGGAGATAGAAAGGATTATTCTAGGCACAGGGTCATTCGTCCCCTACCCAAAATAATCAGAACGAGTGTAGGAATTCTCAACTCTCATCCCTTCTCTAGCACTCAGAGTATAATGCAAAAATTAAATCTGACACAGTGCTCCAGTGCGTTGTGCAAATCTCCGACTCAGCAGGGGATTAAGAGAACACGGCTCTAAAAGATCCTAAATAGATAAGAGAATAGGGATTGACTAATCGAAACAAGGTTTCGATCAATCGAACAAAGGGAATGAACAAGCCAACAATCTTTCACACGAGTTGAAAAATATCAAAGCAAGCGTGCAGAGTAACGATTATACAAAATTAAATTTGTTCAAAAAGGAACAAACTTAATGCAATCGAGAATGAGTTTGCAAGGCAATACCAAACATCAATTAGCATGTATCACTAATCATGTTATAATGTAAACAAAAGTGTGCAAGAATCAACATGATCATACAATGTCAAAAATGCAAAAAATTCTAAAACAATTAATAAATCGTGCATCAAGGTTTGCGTACATGCTTCAAATAGAGGTTAAACAACTCTTAAAACATCCACAAATATCAAGCATATCAAACCATGGAAGTTAAATGAGGAAAGAAAACCAAACAAGCATGAAAAAGCACGAAAATGGCATTCTGTCACAGTGTTAATCGGTTAACCATATATGTTTAATTGATTAACCTCTTAAAAATTTTAGAAAAACGTGAAAAATGACTGGTTAACCGGATAACCATTTTGCACTACAAATGGTTAATCGATTAACACTGGGACAGTGGCAGAAAAAAACAGTTTTCAAAAGTACTTCCAGTAATTAATCACTTATCCAATCATCCACATGTTATGACATGCATTTGTACACGAAAACTACATCAAGTAGAATCAATTAATCATCAATTGAAAGCATCAAACATCAAGATTAACAAATGAAACAATCAAATGATTAATTAACATCGAAAAGCCATCGGAACTATATTGCGAACATGCGAAAGTGATCGAAAACAGTAAATCGAGCAAGAATTACCAATCTATAAGGCGAAGGATTGCCTTGGTAATTGTTGCAAGCAAAATGTAGTGAGAATAAGAAAAGAAAACCACAGATTTCCAAGCTTGAGATCAAATCGTAGCGAAACCGATAAAAACGCGAAAAATGCTCCAAATGCGAATTTGCACCGAAACGATTGAAACGATCACTTGAATTGAAGTATAAACTACTGTAAATCCATAAATCCAAGTAGAAATGTAGTGGAATGGAGGTTTAGCTCAAGAGAATAAAAATTTCGATGTGAAGATCATTACACTCTAATGGTGGAAATTGAGCTTTTGTGTGTGGTTTGGGAAGAAGATGAAGATGAATGTGAAGAAGTTGCAGAAAAATTAGAGAGAATTGAGAGAAATGAGAGAGTGATCAAGTGAAAATAGTGAGAATGGTTGAACCCCCTTTCACAAAGTGAAGGTTTCTTTATATAGAATGGAGGTTTGGAGTAAGCTAGGTTTGAAATTTGGTTTGGAGCTTGCTTTAGAGCTAGCTTTAGAGTTAGTTACATCTAACTCACTGAGTCGGAAGTTGACTCAGTTAGTTATTTGTTAACTCGGTGGAGCAATCCCAATGGAAGCCCAAAATCCAATGGTTCACATACTTGAAAATGAAGTTACATGGTGGTCTTGATTGAAAGTGATGTATTGTAGTAAGTTCAAGTGGATTTTTGAAGTGTCTTGAAGTGTCTAGAACATTCCACATGATGCTAGAACCAAGTAGACCCCAAAGAAGTAGAAGAAAAGTTGTCATGAAAATGCAGCAGAATCTGCCAAAACGCAGGTGTTAATCGGTTAACCATATATGGTTAATCGGTTAACACAACCAAAAATTGTCCAATTTGCTTGAAAAAAAGGGGCTATGGCCATGGTTCCGATTTTCGACATTTTGCCTTGATGAATAGGCATATAAACCTTTGCATTTTGCTTGTGTTGATGATGTGATGACCTTATGAGGATGTGATTAATCAGGTTTGAAAACCCTGAGAAATTCTGAATATTCTTGCAACAAAACCACAGATAAAAATGATAATGTATATGCCAGGATGCGAATGCACATGCTTATGCAAAAAGGCAAAAGGGGGGGTCAAATTTCGGGTTACGAAAATTTGCACCTAAAATGTTGTTGTAAATGGTCAGTTTCCTTTAACCACAATCCATGTCAAAATAAACTAAACGAGAGTTAAAAATCAGAAAATAAAAATATATCATATCATGTCTGTTGTACCCCAAATTTTTCCCTTAGATTCATTGATTATCTGCATACCATATTAGGTCAATCATACGTGCATAACTAACCGCTTCATCTAGTTTGCGTGTTTGTTTCATTTGTGAACACATGTGCTGATGCAGGAGATTCAAGGTCTTTAAGGCTGTGCTGTGTGTGTGTTCGTGGAGGTTCTCTGTTCTTGCAAGCTGTATTGGATTCCTGCGAGATTGTGTGCCTTCACCCTGTTGATCCCAAGGCCACCACAAGATTATTCCTTCTCAAGACTCCACAAAGGATTTACCTAAGGGAGACCAGGGTTTATTCCCATGGTGGTCATGACAGTGGATGTTGGATCGGTTGTCTTTCAATCTTAAAGGGTGTGACTTTCTTGGTGGCGGTGTGTAATCAATCTATGTTGAAATGGCAAGCTCTCATGACGCAAAAATTAGCAAGGAGTTTTCATATTGAAATGCATGATCATGTTCTTTACAAAATTTCAGAACAATTTACTACACTCCTACAAGTGTTCAAAATCAATTACAAAGTTTTCTACTTTCAAAATTGGTAATTCTGGATTCACACCTCACCTTGAATATGCCATCAAAATCTCAAGACCTACCAAGGCTTCATTTTGCCTAGTTCAAGCCAATTTCACTTCATTATTCGATTTACATGGTCTATTATGTGATTTCTAATGTTGAAGAAGAATAAGATCCTTTAAGTTTTATTCCAAATTCAAAACTTTACGTGCTTAACGAAAGTCCAAATACCTTTTCAAGTTTAAGCGTTAAGTTGGATGAAATCCTAAAGCAAGTTTGGAAAAGAAGCTCTCAAAGCTTAATTTGACTCTTTGTTTTATATAGTTCAAGTTCAAGCTTTGGAATGTTATGATGGTTGTTTGTTTTGTGCTATTTCCATATGAACACGTTGACTTGAAGTTGTATATAGCATTGAACATCATGTTTTTTTCCAACTGATTGAGCAACTTGGCATTAGCGTGTTTATTATTATAACATGTATTCAAGATTCTAGAAAAGAGGTGAGAATCAACGTTGGAAAAGCATATCCTTAGAGGAGAAACAAGTCTACAAGTTTATAATGTTACAAGTATTCTACAAAGTTTCTTTGTAAAATATCAATTGAGAAGATTAACTTTGAGGATGCGCAATATCATTTTTTAAGTGCAAGAGCACCACATGTTGTCAAGATGACCATAACCTTTATATCACAATTATATGAGTTTCCTTCCTCTGAATTTTCAAAAAAAGGGGGAAAGGATGTCAACGTTAGAAATAATTGTTGTTAACTTTTCTTGGGACCCTCTTTTCCAAACGCAGAGATGTTGGTAAGAGTACCACTGCCACGTCACCTCCAGCTTTGAAGTGCGCCATCATTTCTTTACGCACGTGAATCAATTTAAGTTGATTTTTCTCCAGCCTGGATGAGTACCAACCTGCGTTTTACTGAACCATAGTTAGCATACATTAATGCCAAATCAATCATGAATCACAAAAATAGAAATAGTGTGCCATTTCTTTCCGGTAATAGGCTTTAGACAAGTTGAAATTTTCCAAAACAACACTTAAGTATATATTAGAAAAGGAAAGGAATTCATCACATCCAAGCATTAATCTCCCAAAGAGACACAATCAGGACAATATTCAAAGAAAAGCTTAAAGATGGTCCGACATATTCCAAACCAAATTCAAGAGATTACCAAAACACGTCTAAACATGACATTCAATAATTCTCAAACATGATTGGGCTGAGAAAGGAAACAGTTAAAGAGTTTTTGCCAAGATCCAAAGACAGTGAACAAAACACGATCACACAGAAAATATCAGCATTCATTTCGAAATTAAACTGTAACCTGCAATCATTTCAAGCATTCATTGATAAATTATTTGGAATCAGGAAAGAAAGCAAACATGTCCAGACATGTTGAGTAAAAGAAGAAAGTATCAGACATGCTTCAAGCCATTTTGGAAATTTTCCAAGTTAGGAGGAACATTGTTTCAACACACCATTTAAAGAGCATTCAATAGGCTTGACCTGTGATTTTATCCTATAAGAGGATGCTCATACGCATCATCAAGGGAGAGAAGGCCACAAAAACAAATGCAACCAATTTCATAGTGAAAATTCATGGGTAACAATACAATTCATACACAAATCCTACACTAACAATTCCATCAACATCATACCACCAAAATTCACAAATTACAATCTGAAATAAAACTATTTCATCCATATCATCCATCACCAAGCAAGTTCATAAACCACACCAGAAATTTGTCATATCATCCTACCAAAAGATATCATCTCCACAAACCAATATGCACAGCAGGAACACGGGTTCAAAGTCAGAGCATCAAGCAACAACATCAAGCAGGCGACAATCGAACACAACAAAGATGGAGAAGGGGATCGATTTGGCTTACCTTCGGAGATTCTGAACCGTGGGCTTCCATTTCCTCCATTTCTTTACCGCTTTCCTTCATTATTGTAATATGTAATCGCAAAATCATAATGAGAATCGGGGTATTGGGCTGCGTGGGGTTAGGGTTTTGTTTGTTTTGTTTGTTCGATCGAGAGAGAAGAAAGAAAGACGATAGCGACGGCGCCGCTAGGGTTTCATAAACCTTAGTTGTTCCATTTGAAAAGGGAGAGGACGAGAGAGCATCTGAGAGAGGAGAGGAAGTTTTCATTCCTTTTGATGCTAACGAATAATCTCATGTACACCACACACACGTACACCACCATGCACCCTCCATTACTTGCATCAGATCGAATCTCACACGCATCAAGCGGCCGTGGTCTGAGGGTCTGCGATGGACCCTCTTTCCATGGAACGCCTTATCCCTCCGTTAATTAAATAACCCATCTTTTTTTAATTCATGTTTAATTCTTTATAAATAATAATTAATTTGTTTAAAAACATAATTTGATTTTAGGACAAGCATTTAGGAACTTTTTTTTAACCTTAAAAAAAAATATATAAACTTTTTTTACATATTGAAATATAACTTCAAACTGAAAATGATAAAACTATTTTATAAAATTAAAAACCATTGTTAATTAATAAAGCTCTTAATAACTTTTTTTTCAATAAAACCTTAAAACTAAAATAATAAACTTTAAAAATAATAAAAACCTTTTTAAAAATAATCCTTAACAATTCTCACGATAATAACCATAATTAATCAACTCTTTGTTTAATAACCATTTTAACAAAATTCTCAAATAAATAAACCTTAAAAATTAATTAAACTCTTTTCTTATCAAACTGTTCGTTAGAATCCCTCTCACGCGCCTGAGTGAATCGTATGCTTGTATGTTTATTTATCTTGTCTCTGCTTGTTATCATGCCTTTGTATGCTTAGCTCTATTTGAATGTATGCTTGTTTTGTTTTCTAAACCCTTTCAAAATATAAAATACTCTCGATCCAACGTCGAGCCCTTTTCCTACCCCCTTGTAAGTCGATTGCTTCTGAGCATCGCCATCGACCTTTGGTCACTATACACTATACTAGCTCACATTTGCTAGTGCGCACAATTAATCCAAGTTAATCGTCCCCTTAATTCCAAAGGAAAGGTACCCTAATATTGACTTCCATGTCATAGGACTAACTTTAGAACCCTTGGCCTTAGGATTCGGAGTCGCCGTACTCCACGTCTCGCCGCAGACATTTAGTACCTTAGCCTTAGGATCGGAGTCGCCGTACTCCACGTAAATGTTTCGCCGTAAATATTTACAATCCTACCCCTCTTAAACCAACCTACAACTTTAGAGTCGTCGCACTCTATGTAATGTCTTGCCCAAGACTTTACCTCCCTTTGGAACCTTGACCCCTTCAAGAAGTTCCTCTTTTCAGAACTACGCATTACTCTGATTCTACTCACGAGGATACGTAGGCACAAGGTGCGATACCTTGGCGAGTATACTTAGATACTAACCCCTAGGGTTTCAACCTTTAGCATAACACCCTTAGCAAACGAGTAATAGATAACATAAGATACTAACAAGAGGTTCCCGTAGAGTACTACGGACGTTTAGGATGCTAATACCTTCCCTAGGCGTAACCAACCCCCGAACCTTAGATCTTTAGGTTTTTTCGCTTTTGAACCTTTCCTTTGGATAAATCAAAGTCGGTGGTGAACATTTAAAGAAATGTGATCCTAGTTAATCAATAACTATGGTATCCAATTCTCACCGCAACAAAACTGGCGACTTCACTGGGGACCTTAACTTAAAGGGTTAGGCCTAACTTGTTTAGTATTTTTGTTTTATTTCTCGCTTATTTATTATTTTTGCTTGTTTATATATCTGTTGTGCCTGGTTTTGCTGTGTGCAGGGGGTTCTTGAGTGGTTAGGAGTCCTAGACCCGGACTTGAGTGCAATTATGATATGAGATGATATGTTCAAGGATACTTTGACGGAGTCGATTCCTGAAAAGTTGAGTTGAGAAATTCATCGCTCAGTTTAGGTTCTTTTGAACTTAATGTTGTTTGAACAAGTCCATTCGTGAAAACGATATTAATTTCGACCAAGAACCCGTGAGACTAAGGACCGTAGTACCTTTAACCCCACTTGGCCTTTTAGGATGTAGTGCGGTGACTATGTGGGAGTCTATTTCCAAAATAATTGATACACGATTCTACACTCGGACGAGATCCTCATGAGAATATTATTGACTACCAAGTGATTTGGGAAATCGATAATATCTGAAAGATGGGTTGTAGACTCTGGGAACTTTTAGAACCCGTTCGGCAGGTACATTTGAAACCATAGTACATACCTTCTTGGGATGGGTACTTGTGACTCCTAAACCTAGTACTTGTGTGCTTTGATGTGTGTACACCTTTGTGCTATGTGCTTACCTGTGGTTGTTGCATTCATACATCTCATAAGCATCATATCGTAAAGATTCATGGAACTTAGCTCTATTTGTAAACATCGTAGGGATACCATAGACTCCAAAAAAGAAAGAAAACGTTGAAGTACACTTACAAGAGTCATAACCTGGACGATCTAAGGGGACTGAAGACTTTGCTGATAGATAAAGAAAAGTCTAAGACCAAATATGGGAAGCTATCATCTCCGTCTATCCCTGATTACTAGATGTTATCAACTCATAAAGGATATTCTCAGCTGATGGAGTTACTATTTCAAGACAAATTTCATTTCCTATCTTTGATTCATATTCAAGCTAAGATAACTACAAAAGGAGGATTTATTGGAAATAAGCAATTTCTTGTAAGAAACGGGAAAGCTCAAGACGTCTTATCTAATTCTAGTCATCAGTCAACACTTTGTCGACAAGCTTATTCTGGAAGAAGCTCAGGTGTTAGAAGGAAGTCAAAGGATTCGAGAAGACCGTTGGAAGAGTCTCCTTAGATCCATCATTATTAGCTTTTATTTAGCTATTACGTTATGACTGTTGTAAAGCGTATAGACGCGTTTTAATTTTGTAATAAATCAATCTTTAGTATTCCGGTACTAATGATTGTAACTGCTTTTTTTATGATTATTAAAATAAGTCTGCTGGTATTCCTCAATGATTATAAATAGTCGAGTTTCCATGAATCTTGTTGCATAGCATTCGCATTTTCATTTCTCTTTCTATCAAGGAACTTAGAATTGTTTTGCAAGCATCGTACAATGGATTACAGAAAGAAGGGAGTTGTGTTGTACACCTTCAAAGTTTAGGATGTTGAACAACTAAGGGAACTAGGAGGAGAGATCAAAGACCCTGAGGTGTTCACTGTGAAGTATGGAAGGATCCTTCCTCTGTTGCAGGTCCGAGTAGCTGCTGGTTTATTGGAGACACTAGTTCAACTGTATGACCTGATCTACCATTGTTTCATATTCCAAGATTTCCAGCTAATGCCCACGTTGGAAGAATATTCTGCTTTGTTGGGTATCCCGATCAAAGACTCACCTCTGTTCTCCGGTGGACAAGGAAGACCTAGCCAGGAAGACATCGCGAGAGCGACCCGCATAAAGATGTTGGAAATTCGGACTCACATGACGTTTAGAGGAGGAATCGACGGTTTGCCTGCCCAACTCTTGTTCAAGAAAGCTCGACACTTTGCTAGTGTAGGGAACACTAGAGCGTTCGAGTACATCTTTGCGCTGCTGGCCTACGGTTTGTTCTTATTTCCCAATGTTGAAGATTTTGTTGACGTCTATGCTATAAGGATTTTCATGCTCAAAAATCTAGTTCCTACATTGTTAGCTGATGCCTACCACTCTATCCACTCGAAGGCTTTGAAGGGAGAATGTTGAATTATCTGCTGCACCGCTATCCTCTATAGGTGGTTTATTTCGCACCTATCGAGGCTACCGATTTCTGGGATGTGAAAGATAGTTCATAATGGCCTGTGAAGCTCATGGCTCTTACTCACTCAGATATTGTTTGAATTGACCCGATGTACAGAGGTATCCCCATGATCCATAGCTGTGGAGACTTTCCCAATGTGCCCCTTCTTGGTACAAAGGGATGTGTCAGTTACAACCCCGTGCTCGCCCGTCGTCAACTGGGGCACCCAATGGAGGAAGTACCTGATCTGAGAGATTTGACCAGAATTTTCCTCTATCAAGGAGAGGATCTTGGGTTAAAAACCGGAATTGTGTTTGCTTGGCGTTGCATCAATCGACAAGGAGTGACGGCAACAACAAATCCTGATTGCTCGGTTACTGAAGAATGTCTGGCATGGGCACGTGAAAAGGCTCTCATGCTGAGAATTCCTTATCCTCGTCCCAAGCCTCCTGTAGTCAAATCAGATGAAGTTTTGAAGTTGAAGGATTAAATAGAGAAGCTTACCCTGGACAAAGCAAGGATGCAACACCAGATCGACAGACTGATGGAAGAACTCCGTGGAAGACAAGGGGCATCATCCAGTAGTTTAAACTCCTAGTTCCTTTTGTGTTATGTTGCTTATGTAATAAAACTTTGGAGGTGTACTGGCTTTTGGAAATTTAAAATAAAATGTTTTATTTTCAATATCTACAATGACTGCGAATATGATTTTGAGTTCCTTGATAGCTGCATCGCTTTGCATTTGCATCTCATATCATTTGCATCTTTGCATGTGCATTGTCTTGTCTTTTGTTTATTCCTGCTATCTCTCCCCAGTGTTTCTGTCACCCTGAATCCTCTGCTTCGAGGGACGAGCTGTCAAGTCACTATTCAGGAAGGAAGATGAATAACATGGAGCAAGGAAATCAGGAACCCCGCAAGGAAGTAACTACTCTGAAAGTTGGTATTGAAAGGCTCTCTGCTTTAGTTGAAACTCTGGTTGCAAATCAATCTGCTTCCCAGACCCCGCTTCAAGAGACAGTGATTTCTGGGATCACACCGATGCCCACTTCTGAGATTCCCGACCTTAAGGAACAAGCTGCTAAGACCAAGTTGCAAGGAAAGTATAAAGGATCTCGTAGCCAAGTTAAACAACATAAGGAGCAATATTATCTTTCTGACCGGAGACCTCCTCAGTATCAACAAGATCTTACCTATCATCCTATGCAACAGGCACCCGTCTGTCAACTTTTTGTTTATCCACCGGCTCCTGCTTATCAGCCAGCACAAACTTCGCAGAATCATCAACGAGTACCCAACGCTTCTAATTATTAACCGCAGAGGGCTCTGATACCATGTCCAAATGCTCCTAATAGAAGATCATATAAACCCCCAGTTCCTCCTATCCCGATGACTTATACTGAGTTGTACCCCTCCCTGGTGCAACGAGGTTTGATTACTACCAGAGCTATGGGTCCACCCCCTAACCTACTTCCACCTAATTATGGTCCCAATGCTCATTGCCTGTTTCATGAAGGGGCACCTGACCATGATCTAGAAAGCTGTAATGCTTTTAAGGGTATCGTAAGGAAGTTAATGGACCAGAAGATTTTGTCTTTTGGTTATTCTCAACCAAATGCTAAGAAATCTCGTACTGATATTGCTCCTGCTACTCAAGCAACTTTGAATTATCAATCATCATCTCATCAGAGAATGTATCAGAGTCATGCTCAAGTTCGTAGTCAAGGGTGGTCTAATCAAAGACGTCCTCTGAATCAGGAACCATACCACTGTAAGTCGCGTCAATCCAGACAAAGACTAAAGAAGCATAGACATTTCACTTCGTTACCATTGCCATACAGTCAGTTCTTACAAGATTTAATAAAAAATGGTTTGATAGTGCCAAAGGAGCTGAAGCCAGTACCTTTTCCATATCCATCAGGTTTTGACGCTAACGCCCGATATGACTACCATGCTGGGGCACCGGGGCATTCAACTGAAGACTGTTAGGTGATCAAAAGCAAGATTCAGACTCTGCTTGACTCCAAGATGTTTTCCTTCACGCCTCAAGGCATTCAGATTCACAGTCCTCCACCCAATCACGCAGGTTCATTAGTCCCGGCTGTGGAAGAAGTTACCAAGAATGGATGTGAAGATGTTTCTCATACAAATCTCGACAATCAATGTTGAAGGCTCGAAAGACTTCTTATCAAGCCGGTGCAATAAAGAGAATGCTTTCCCGGGATCTTTAAGATTTGTTTATTTTGTTTGCATTTATTATGTTCTATGATTATTAAAGCACGTTTTCATGTAAGAGCTTGTTATTTTGAACGTTAATGCAACAACAATGTTTGTTTCGAAGAAATCCATTCGCTTCGCTCATTTTTAAAACTGTTTACTATTTTATAATGCCAATACTACTGGATGGAGAATGACGAAATAAAACATAACATCTCTTGTTGTATGCTTTTGAGCAAAACTCTGCTAAGGATATAAGGCATTGTTTCAAAATCCCAAACACTAGAGATAAACCTTCGTTAACCCCTTTGAGCCTTGGAGTAGTAGTTTTCTTCTCTAAAAATTCAAAGAACCCTCATGTTGTACCAGGGGCAGGGTAATTTTCAAAAAAGGAGTAAGTATACCGAAGAAATGGGTGGGTACCAAATAAAATTTGAGCCACATATCCTTTGTTTCTTCAACCATGATCTAAAACCACTATAAAACCCTCAAAAGACCTTATTGAAGTATGGTTTATTTCGAAAGCATACTCGGTGAGATAATGTTTCCTGACTCCTATGAGTTACACTCAAAAATTCGTATTGGCATTATAAAAAAGGGAATTACGTCATATCCTAACTAATGATTCGGTCATAAGTTCGCGATATACCTTTTTTAATAAAAACTTAAGAACAAACATGAGGTCGTATTGGCAATTTCAAAATTTACATGATAACATTGTTTGATATCATAGAAGCTTGCGAACAGCTACGAGAAGTTCAACCTCTGATGGGAACTATGTTGAAGATGATTTTACATTTCAAAATATCAGTCCGGGGCATACTGCCTGAAGATCATGATGAACTGGAGCAAGTTGTTCCTCATTTGTTGCAAATTGATTAACCCTGAGGGGAAAGATCGAAGACTCAGTGTACAAAATACCGTCAATCTGAGCCAGTTACGTCGAGATTCTACCAATCTCTCAAGAGTTAGAAAACATTGGAACATTTGGGATGCCAAGTCTCCTGCAAAATCCTTTTGAGATGACTCCTTTTCAGAATCATGCGATCCAGGACAGATGAGAATTGAAGACTTCTTCAACAATTGTTATTTGAAAATGGCGACTACCATACAAGACAAAGCTTCATAGAATTCTCCACCTATTTTCCCGAAGAATCTCAAATAGTATCATAATTCCCCAGCAAGTTTCTACCGCAGGAAGTCATGGTGATCCCCCAGTGAATCATTATTTCAAGCAATTATGACAGGATCAGTGCAAAATTTCAGCATCTGGTTGACCTAAGGATCCCCAGTGAATCTCCTTGGTCTCAACTTTCCCCGATGAAGCGAGTGTTTATTTCACTCCTCAGTGTTTTCTCAGGATTTTGATTTTCCTCGACATTGGATGTTTATTTCATCCCCACTGAAGACTACACCTTGACGTCTATAACTACAATACTAGTACAAGCTTCCCCAACGAAGCGGTGGATATTTATTTTATTCCCGTGACGCCTCATCTATGGCATCTACTACTACATTCTCACTTCGGGTTATCTCAGTTTTAACGAATATTTATTTATTCCCGTGGCATCTACTACTTCATTTCAGCTTATTTTAGTTATCGAGGATATTTATTTTAGCCCCATCGAAGTCTCTACGAACACGAGTTTGATCCAGTCCCAGTGGATTTCACTCAATCAGAATCAGATTCATCTTGACGATCCCCTAAGTGAAGTCATGATATTATATCCCCAAGTGGATTACTATTTCCCCAGAAAAGATTGAGCAACTTTGAAGTTCAACTATTGGGTTCCACCTTTGGATTTCCGTACAAGATTGACAGATGTATCTCTCGTGCAGAGGATGGACGAGCTTCCTCGTCGTTTTGTTTTTTCCTCCTGTTTTCTTTTTCTGTTTTGTCAGCATGAGCATGAGCATAAGCATGACATGTCATCATTTGCATTCGCCTCTGTGCGTGTTTGCTTCCTGTTTGTTTTTTGTCGCTTTATCTCTTTGGTTGTGTTTATCACCAAGTTTGGGTTTGTCCGATCTCTCCAAATAGAGTCGTCAGCCTTAGGCACAAAGTGCTATCTATTCTAAGTTTCCCCACAGAGTTCAACCCTCGTGGATGATGGTTATTTCAGTTATCTTTTTCCGTGCCTGGATAAGATAAAATCGCCATTCGAGTTCATTTCTCAATGGTGGGTCTTGTTTGAGCGTTTCTTTCTAGCTTGATCCTAAATTAAACTTTGGGGTACCACCTTTAACTTTTTGGTCTCCAAACCTATTTTGAGTGTGCATTTATTTTGCACTACGTCTCGTAGGAAGTCCTTTATGGATCCTCTTTGAAGCACCTGTTCTCCAACAGTGTTGATTGGAACAACGTCTCCGTGGAATCTAAAGCCAAACAACAAGTGGCAGCCTACATCCAGAATTTTACTCAACTACATTACAAATACAACTCATTCCTACTCTCAGTCAGTCATCTCTGCCAGACTCTTCGACGGTGGCTCTCCAGTGAAGTGGATCTCTTAAGACTCTTCGGCGGTGGCTCTTCAGCAAGGTGTATCTCTTCAGACTCTTCAACGGTGCTGCTCTTCAGCGATGTGTATCTCTCCAGACTCTTCAACGGTGCTGCTCTTCAGCGATGTGTATCTCTCCAGACTCTTCAACAGTGCTGCTCTTCAGTGTGAAGTGATCTCTCCAGACTCTTCAACGGTGCTGCTCTTTAGCGTGAAGTGGATCTCTCCAGACTCTTCAACGGTATTGATCTTCAGCGTGAAGTGGATCTCTCCAGACTCTTCGACGGTGTGCTCTCCAGTGTGAAGTGGATCTCTCCAGACTCTTCAACGGTGCTGCTCTTCAGCGATGTGTATCTCTCCAGACTCTTCAACGGTGCTGCTCTTCAGTGTGAAGTGATCTCTTCAGACTCTTCAATGGTGCTGCTCTTTAGCGTGAAGTGGATCTCTCCAGACTCTTCAACGGTATTGATCTTCAGCGTGAAGTGGATCTCTCCAGACTCTTCGACGGTGTGCTCTCCAGTGTGAAGTGGATCTCTCCAGACTCTTTGACGGTGTGCTCTCTAGTGTGAAGTGGATCTCTCCAGAATCTTCGACGGTGCTGCTCTTTAGTGTGAAGTGGATCTCTCCAGACTCTTCAATGGTGCTGCTCTTCAGCAAAGTGTATCTCTCCAAACTCTTCGACGGTTGCTCTCCAATGAAGTGTATCTCTTCAGAATCTTCGACGGTGTTGCTCTCCAATGAAGTGTGTATCTACATCAAACTCTTTGACGACGTCACTCTTCAGTGAAATGGACTATTTCGCCAATAACTACTTGACGAAGCCACTTGTTGTGAAACTTTTCTTTCTCTAGTGGGGGACAGTCTTTCTGAATCAACCTTCATTAAGGATCTTTTCCTATCTGAACGTTATCTAGTCACTCTCGAACTCGATGAATAATCTTTTATACAGTTTTGGAGATCATCTTTCGATCCTACTGCCATATGGATCCTGCTTCTTTTGCTTAGACGACAACTGGTCACGCTTGAACCTGTTGAGTCGTCGTCCTGGTTTCCCCAGTGTTGTTTCTTTTCCCCAGTGTGTCTGGTCGTCCCTAGTGAGTTTGTTGCTCATTGTGTTCGTCGGCCGCTCCGCGTTTTGCTTTCGTTTTCGTCTGCATCTTGCATTTTACCATCCCATCATTTTCATCATGCTAGAGTTCATAGCATGTCTGCATTAGGTCTAGTTTTGTCCATAGCATTGCATGATCATTGCATCTAAGGGAAAAATTTTCGGTTATCTGTATTTAAATATCTCTCACCATGACCTAATAACGATCTTCATCGTTCATGTCACCCGGTGAAGATATTTAAATAGGGGCAACTGTTGTACCCCAAATTTTCCCCTTAGATTCATTGATTGTCTGCATACCATATTAGGTCAATCATACATGCATAACTAACTGCTTCATCTAGATTGTGTGTTTGTTTCATTGTGAACACAGGTGCTGATGCAGGAGATTCAAGGTCTTTAAGGTTGTGCTGTGTGTGTGTTCGTGGAGGTTCTCTGTTCTTGCAAGCTGTATTGGATTCCTGCGAGATTGTGTGCCTTCACCCTGTTGATCCCAAGGCCACCACAAGATTATTCCTTCTCAAGACTCTATAAAGGATTCACCTAAGGGAGACCAAGGTTTATGCCCATGGTGGTCATGACAGTGGATGTTGGATCGGTTGTCTTTCAATCTTAAAGGGTGTGATTTTCTTGGTGGCGGTGTGTAATCAATCTATGTTGAAATGGCAAGCTCTCATGACGCAAAACTTAGCAAGGTGTTTTCAGATTGAAATGCATGATCATGTTCTTTACAAAATTTCAGAACAATTTACTACACTCCTACAAGTGTTCAAAATCAATTACAAAGTTTTCTACTTTCAAAATTGGTAATTCTGGATTCACACCTCACCTTGAATATGCCATCAAAATCTCAAGACCTACCAAGGCTTCATTTTGCCTAGTTCAAGCCAATTTCACTTCATTATTCGATTTACATGGTCTATTATGTGATTTCTAATGTTGAAGAAGAATAAGATCCTTTAAGTTTTACTCCAAATTCAAAACTTTACGTGCTTAACGAAAGTCCAAAATACCTTTTCAAGTTTAAGCGTTAAGTTGGATCAAATCCTAAAGCAAGTTTGGAAAAGAAGCTCTCAAAGCTTAATTTGACTCTTTGTTTTATATAGTTCAAGTTCAAGCTTTGGAATGTTATGATGGTTGTTTGTTTTGTGCTATTTCCATATGAACACGTTGACTTGAAGTTGTATATAGCATTGAACATCATGTTTTTTTCCAACTGATTAAGCAACTTGGCATTAACGTGTTTATTATTATAACATGTATTCAAGATTCTAGAAAAGAGACGAGAATCAACGTTGGAAAAGCATATCCTTATAGGAGAAACAAGTCTACAAGTTTATAATGTTACAAGTTTACTACAAAGTTTCTTTGTAAAATATCAATTTAGAAGATTAACTTTGAGGATGTGCAATATCATTTTTTAAGTGCAAGAGCACCACATGTTGTCAAGATGACCATAACCTTTATATCACAATTATATAAGTTTCTTTCCTCTGAATTTTCAAAAAAAGGGGGAAAGGCTGTCAACGTTAGAAATAATTGTTGTTAACTTTTCTTGGGACCCTCTTTTCCAAACGCAGAGATGTTGGTAAGAGTACCACTGCCACGTCACCTCCAGCTTTGAAGTACGCCATCATTTATTTACGCACGTGAATCAATATAAGTTGATTTTTCTCCAGCCTGGATGAGTACCAACCTGCGTTTTACTGACCCATAGTTAGCATACATTAATGACAAATCAATCATGAATCACAAAAATAGAAACAGTGTGCCATTTCTTTGCGGTAATAGGCTTTAGACAAGTTGAAATTTTCCAAAACAACACTTAAGTATATATCAGAAAAGGAAAGGAATTCATCACAGCCAAGCATTAATCTCCCAAAGAGACACAATCAAGACAATATTCAAAGAAAAGCTTAAAGATGGTCCGACATATTCCAAACCAAATTCAAGAGCTTACCAAAACACGTCCAAACATGACATTCAATAATTCTCAAACATAATTGGGCTGAGAAAGGAAAGAGTTAAAAAATTTTGGCCAAGATCCACAGACAGTGAACAAAACACGATCACACAGAAAATATCAACATTCATTTCGAAATTAAACCGTATCCTGCAATCATCTCAAGCATTCATTGATAAATTATTTGGAATCAGGAAAGAAAGCAAACATGTCCAGACATGTCGAGTAAAAGAAGAAAGTATCAGACATGCTTCAAGCCATTTTGGAAATTTTCCAAGTTAGGAGGAACATTGTTTCAACACCCCATTTAAAGAGCATTCAATAGGCTTGACCTGTGATTTTATCCTATAAGAGGATGCTCATACGCATCATCAAGGGAGAGAAGGCCACAAAAACAAATGCAACCAATTTCATAGAGAAAATTCACGGGTAACAATACAATTCATACACAAATCCTACACTAACAATTCCCTCAACATCATACCACCAAAATTCACAAATTACAATCTGAACTAAAACTATTTCATCCATATCATCCATCACCAAGCAAGTTCATAAACCACACCAGAAATTTGTCATATCATCCTACCAAAAGACATCATCTCCACAAACCAACACACACAGCAGGAACACGGGTTCAAAGTCAGAGCATCAAGCAACAACATCAAGCAGGCGACAATCGAACACAACAAAGAAGGAGAAGGCGATCGATTTGGCTTACCTTCAGAGATTCTGAACCGTGGGCTTCCATTTCCTCCGTTTCTTTAATGCTTTCCTTCATTATTGTAATATATAATCGCAAAATCATAATGAGAATCGGAGTATTGGACTGCGTGGGGTTAGGGTTTTGTTTGTTTTGTTTATTCGATCGAGAGAGAAGAAAGAAAGACGATAGCGACGACGCCACTAGGGTTTCATAAACCCTAGTTGTTCCATTTGAAAAGGGAGAGGACGAGAAAGCATCTGAGAGAGGAGAGGAAATGTTCATTCCTTTTGATGCTAACGAATAATCTCATGTACACCACAAACACGTACACCACCATGCACCCTCCATTACTTGCATCAGATCGAATCTCACACGCATCAAGCGGTCGTGGTCTGAGGGTCTGCGATGGACCCTCTTTCCATGGAACGCCTTATCCCTCCGTTAATTAAATAACCCATCTTTTTTTAATTCATGTTTAATTCTTTATAAATAATAATTAATTTGTTTCAAAACATAATTTGATTTTAGGACAAGCATTTAGGAACTTTTTTTTTAACCTTAAAAAAAAATATAAACTTTTTTTACATATTGAAATATAACTTCAAACTGAAAATAATAAAACTATTTTATAAAATTAAAAACCCTTGTTAATTAATAAAGCTCTTAATAACTTTTTTTTTCAATAAAACCTTAAAACTAAAATAATAAAATTTAAAAATAATAAAAACCTTTTTAAAAATAATCCTTAACAATTCTCACGATAATAACCATAATTAATCAACTCTTTGCTTAATAACCATTTTAACAAAATTCTCAAATAAATAAACCTTAAAAATTAATTAAACTCTTTTCTTATCAAACTGTTCGTTAGAATCCCTCTCACGCGCCTGAGTGAATCGTATGCTTGTATGTTTATTTATCTTGTCTCTGCTTGTTATCATGCCTTTGTATGCTTACCTCTATTTGAATGTATGCTTGTTTTGTTTTCTAAACCCTTTAAAAATATAAAATACTCTCGATCCAACGTCGAGCCCTTTTCCTACCCCCTTGTAAGTCGATTGCTTTCGAGCATCGCCATCGACCTTTGGTCACTATACACTATACTAGCTCACATTTGCTAGTGCGCACAATTAATCCAAGTTAATCGTCCCCTTAATTCCAAAGGAAAGGTACTCTAATATTGACTTCCATGTCATAGGACTAACTTTAGAACCCTTGGCCTTAGGATTCAGAGTCGGC
The DNA here is from genome assembly GCA_022829125.1 of Lathyrus tuberosus. Classification (NCBI taxonomy): domain Eukaryota; kingdom Viridiplantae; phylum Streptophyta; class Magnoliopsida; order Fabales; family Fabaceae; genus Lathyrus; species Lathyrus tuberosus. The sequence goes on along the minus strand of JALAZF010000239.1, from coordinate 6,561,665 downwards.
GTACTCCACGTCTCGCCGCAGACATTTAGTACCTTAGCCTTAGGATCGGAGTCGCCGTACTCCACGTAAATGTTTCGCCGTAAATATTTACAATCCTACCCCTATTAAACCAACCTACAACTTTAGAGTCTCCACACTCTATGTAATGTCTTGCTCAAGACTTTACCTCCCCTTGGAACCTTGACCCCGTCAAGAAGTTCCTCTTTTCAGAACTACGCATTACTCTGATTCTACTCCCGAGGATACGTAGGCACAAGGTGCGATACCTTGTCAAGTATACTTAGATACTAACCCCTAGGGTTTCAACCTTTAGCATAACACCCTTAGCAAGCGAGTAATAGATAACATAAGATACTAACAAGAGGTTCCCGTAGAGTACTACGGACGTTTAGGATGCTAATACCTTCCCTAGGCGTAACCAACCCCCGAACCTTAGATCTTTAGGTTTTTTCGCTTTTGAACCTTTCCTTTGGATAAATCAAAGTCGGTGGTGAACATTTAAAGAAATTTGATCCTAGTTAATCAATAACTATGGTATCCAATTCTCACCGCAACAATGTCCAAGAGAATTAAATAAAAAGTGCCCACCAAAACTATTTATAATAGAACTGTAAGCTTAAAATAGAATACAGGTAAACCTGTTAAATCAAAGTTATCATTAATCAATCTTATACCGCTCATATGGAAAAATATGCATGCTCTTAAAACTACATGATTCTGATATATTCAGCCTGCCACTAAGGCACCACATATAATTCATCTCATATTAATGAAAAAATAACTCATCACTAAGACACCACACAGAAATACATATGTCGTGTCATGATAATGAAAATAAAATACAATTACGCCACTTAGAAAAGCTCTGCCACTAAGACAACCAAACATCACAAATAAAACACATCATCATGCACCTGACTAGAATAATAATCTATAATATAGGAACATTAGTGGCTCTGTAAATCCACTTCCTAACCCTTCCATTTAGCAAGCCAACTCAGCATTTGAGGGGTATTTAGTGTCTAAATCCAACAATTATCAACCAAATCAACACTTACTTGAATCCTAATGACAGTCTTTGTCATAGTTACACATAATTGTTTCAAAATAGTAACCAATACATTTTGTTTCCAACCATCACCAGCTGGATGGTACGTTTTCTTTCTCTCTCTCCGTCCTTGTCTGCTGTCCTTATTTCTCTTTCTTTCTCTTTCTCTTTCGCTTTCTTTCTCTTACCCTCTGCAGAACCAACTTCATCTTCTTCCTCATATTCTTGCTTCTCCTATGTGTTTGGGTTTTTTTGTCAATGTTTCTGTTTTGAAACTTCCAAAACGGCCCAAGCTTCTTCGTTCCACACCGCCACAAAAACCTTACACAAGCACCGGAGCAAAAACATCGGAGTTACAACAATGGAAACCAAACGCCGAAGCTGTATTCAAACCCGTATCAAAGCTCGATTTACACAAGGTTGTCCTTCTTTTGATTTAATGTTAGGTTGTTGTTTGCTTGTCCATCTTGAAATTTACTTTTAATGTTCTTGAGTCTTTAGTTCTTCAGTCTTTAGCTCCTATTATACATTTCATCCTTTTCAAACAGACTTTTAACAAACATTGTTATTATTTTCAATGACATGTTTTAGGTCTTATGGTTTCCGGTCCTGTAACATGATGGTTTTCATAAGGTATATCGTAATCCTTTGTCTATGGTTTATTATATTTTAGGAGAACACAAATTAGTTTTTAAAAGCATAACATTGATTTTTAGGTCTTATGGTTTTCGGTGCTGTAACATGACGATTTTAACTGTTGTTTAATTCATAAATTGACAAATAATGGAAATGAGATGTCTGGGACATCAATGGTAGACCTGCGATAAGACAGTCGATGGGAGTTTCTCAACACAGCATTCTTTGTGTTTGAAGTAGTGGCCTATATGCAGGCATGTTACAATGCTAGTTGAAACCATAGAACTTTCACAATGGAAGTGATAATTGTATTATAACGAGATCTTATTGATTATATATAATTTATTTGAAATGGTTGACAGATTAGATGATGCGACCATACAGACAGAAGCTGCCCCCTTTGATTATAAACGTCTTTATAAGGTAATGTGATGCAACACAAATTGTAATATTATTAAATGTGATGATGGAATGTACACCTTTTTGATTTCAGAAACATTAGTGTTGCATTTGTTTTAAACCTGAACAAGTTGAGGATTGAAACATGAAACATTGTGAGTATACATTTTGATTCATCCATGGCATTTTCTTTGTTGAAGATTTAAACAACGATATATGTACTGAAATATCTATGAAATCAACTTCAGGAGTGTACAACATATTATTCAATATCATCATCTCCAACGTTAGTTCTGCTTTCAAGTCATGTATTTTTTTAGGTTCATGTGTCATTATGCTGATATGATTCATACATTTATGTTTTCAACTGAATACGTTGAAACTTCATAACTGTTACTTTTTGTTTAAGATTTCGGCTATTTAATAGTTTTATTTATATTAAACTTGCAGAAGGATGTAACGAATCCGTCGCATTCTGGCTGGACGTGGTCAGTTAGTGCTGATGTAGAGAGCTTGGCATGGGATCCACATGCTGAGTACCTTTTTACGGTGCGTTATGGTTATTTCTGTCCCCTGTATATTTCTGAAAAATTATACAAACTAAGCATATTTTAATGTCAAAATAAGAAAAACTTTTAGTTATTGTACTTGATCTAAATTGGATGTGAGTTTCACTAACATGTGCCTTCAAAAAGTTTTAGTCAAAAAAAGTTTGGTGGATTGACATTTCTAATAGAAATTGATTTCATTTGGTCTATGAATCACATACACCGTTTGTGAGTAATTTACAAATCAGCTTCAACAATGGTTCAGCTTATGAGATCTACTTCTGATAATCGATTATTCATAAGGTATGAAATCATATTTGTTGTCCTATGTCGGAATGAAAGTACGTTTATTATTATTTCACCGATAGATAATATTGGTTAGTTTTTTGAGTTTTGGTTTTATGGTTGATTTTTTTGAGCAGCTTTTACTAGGGTTGGTGACCTAATATATCGATTATTCATAAGGTATGAAATCATATTTGTTGTCCTATGTCGAAAAAGATCGATGAAAGTACGTTTATTATTATTTCACCGATAGATAATATTGGTTAGTTTTTTGAGTTTTGGTTTTATGGTTGATTTTTTTGAGCATCTTTTACTAGGGTTGGTGACTGCATATATCTCACTCAGCTTGTTTCAATTCTTGATTTTTTCTGTATTGTGTTTTGTATTGTGTTGTTTCTAATCATGGGACTTTCTGTACTACTTTTGGATGAAGATGAATGTCTTTTAAGTGTTATACTTTAGCATGTTTTAAATACATTTACCAATATCAATATGATTGTAGCAGGTGTTGTGTTTGACGGAACGTTGTCGGAGAAAACTTGGGGATTGTTTGATGTGAACGGTATTCCTATTTACATTTTAAACTTGGCTGCATCAGAAGCAGTTTTCAGAAATTATTTCAGTAATCAAACCTTCTGTTTTGGGAAATGATAGTAGATGTGTGTATTGTTATATTCAAGTTTTTCTATTTCTTTCACTTTAGGATTTTATTTTGATATCATTCACTTTGTTGTCGCAGCATGAGGACAACAAAGTCATGAGGACCCAGAGTCATCTGCCAGTGGAAGAAAGAGGAGTTTTGAAGAAACATTGCCCGCAGCTAAATTGGCTATTGAAGAGGAACTTAGGATAGCTGCTGAAACTGCAGCCTCTCTAATTGTTGAAAGCGAAATTAAACCAGGTTATGAGACGCTTTTACACAAATAGAGAAATTACAACAAAATTTACCTGGTTACTTATTATTTTGTGCTGTCTTCAACACCTATTGCAGTTGGGATCAGCTAAAATTGGTCCAGATTGTCCTGCTCTATCTGTAGATGAATTACCCGATCAAATAGCTGACGTGCTTAACTTTTTTTGGTGACTGTGTTGAATCAACAAATGCTCTACATTTAGTCAAAAAATGTCAAGTTGGAAGGCTTATATTTTATTCATGGATGAAAGTCTGTAGTTAGTCAAAAAAATCTAATGATATTTATATGTTTACTTTAACATAGTTTAATTGGTAATCCTGTTTAATTACTATTTGTACACAAGTTACACTTGAAACATATCCTGCTAAGCTGTCACTTACATCATGGATATGTTTATTGGGAACAATTGCAGGTGGCATGGTAGGTTTGAATTGGGATACAAAATTGTTGACATAAATGTTAATTTGACATGGAAGAATAGTATGTCTTCCGACACAAACTTTGGAGGTAAGAAAGTGGTAGTTTATTTTATTATTCTTGGATTGCCGCAAATTCGGTACGTTATTACAAGTTCAACTGCTTCTTGATTAAATATTTCTAGCTGTTATATGCATCTGGTGGTAAATATATGATCTTATACGTGGAATCTATCATACACACAAGTTACTGATAGAAACCTATACCAAATGAGTTTGAGCTCAAGCTAAAACTTCATAAATACCTGGTTTGGTTGACAGGGTAAATGACTATGTAACCATTACTTGTGTTCTTCAGCATGGTGTTTTTGATTCATCAGCGGGGTGAGTTATGTTATCTCTATACAGAACGAATCTGAACAGAAAATTTACAGAAATTAATTTTTCAGCTTTTTATTTCTTTTTATTCAAGTTAATCGCAAACTTTCCTTTAAGAGTTAGTTTTGGATAGCTTGGCATATATGATTGGAGTTCTGATTTGATTTTAGGAATATTTGTGATGTGGTTTTAAGCATGTCCATATTCACATAATATTGATTATTGGCAAATGAACTTTGTAATTTGTGGTTGGCAGGATATCAGAAGAGAACTTGGAATTTATCTACTCGAAGAACAGACGGTGCAATTCTCTAACGTAATGCATCCTGCAATGTATTAATGGCATGATTTTTAAGCAGATGTTAACAGGTTTTAATGTTATGTTTCTATACAGGTCAACAAGACATGCGAAAAATGTGGTCATGGTGAAGCTGCCTTTTGTACCAGACAGGTATTACTATACTTCATAATGGAGCATTGGCAAGTTAATTTGGAATTTATTTACAACTACATTTTTATGGATATAAATCTTGCTAATTTCAGATGACATCGGCGGATGAAGGTCAAACTACTTTCTAGACATGCACCCGCTGCGGTCATCAGTTTTAGGAAAATTAAGTTAGACCTGTGTACAACCAATTTGTGTAATTTCATTACTTTATTTTTGTCCCCTTGGCTGAATCATAGTGATGAATAGGATCATAGTCTTCATCAAGACCTTCAAGAATGGCATTCAAGTTAGGGAATGAATAATAGCCTTAAGGCGAAGTAAGCCATCAAGCTAATCTTGGAATATCATCGAAGTTGTGTGCTGACCAGCATCGAATCGGCTATACATTTTGCGTACCAGTGTTTTTTGGCAGTTGTTCTGTGTTTTCTATTATTAAGTTCTAACTTGCAGGAATTTGGTTTCATTTTATCAGGCGGCTTGGCTTGCTTTTGGTGCTGCAAAACATAGCGTGGATCATCTAGATCAAAACAATCTTTAAAGGGCAGCGGAAGAAATGCAGTTAGCAGGGTCAGAGCGGTTATGTTTGCTCGCGTCATTAGCGGTTGGAAAGCAATGAACACTAATATCTGCTCATTCAAAGAAGTCCATTATGTGTTACCAAATGGTGTAAATCCTGTATCCATTTATTTTTTTGCAATTACATTCCAAGTCTTTTTATTCATTCTGATTTTGAAATCTTTTACTACTTTTGACGCATTCTTGGTTAATATGCTTAACATGTTCAGATTTTTTCCGTATTTATTTTTTTGTTTTGTATTGGAATGAGTAGTGAAATTTAGAACATTATATTTGATGACTTGATATGGTAGATATGGTTCAGGACTTCTAAACTTGGTTATGTCATTATTGGGTTTATGTTCTAAATGTTTTGATTTTTCAAATTCGAATTTATGCTTAACATGTTCAGTTGTTTTCTGTATTATTTTTGTTTTCGAACCAGAATGGCCACAAAACAAATCTCAAGCGGCATCTTTATTCATGACAATCAGGGAATCACAATTTTTAATATGATTTAGTTTAAATGTGACTCATTCAATCTTCATTTAACAATTTCATCTCCATGACTATAGTAACCTTGATTTGTGATTCCAGGGAATTCAGATCATATACACTATTAACGGGATTTGATTCTCTGGTTCTATGGTTTAGATGGCTGCTCTTATCAATGACTCGGCTGGAGTGTTAGCTATGAATACAACTGCAATTCAGAAAGCAAACGCGCGCAAAAAATCTAGGCACTTCTTCCATTCACATAAATTGTAGCCTTGCAATACACTCACATTGATGCCATGAAACTGTTACTGAATTTATACAGTCTTGCACTATTTTTCTCTAAAGAGAAGGGAAAGAAGTTTGTTCTGCAGGTTGAAGAGAAGAAATGCATTGTAATATCATCAAAGACGAGGAAGTTGATTGATATAGATGTTGAGGATGTACAAAATGCAATTCAAACTTTAAAGATTGCCAAGATCGTCGGAAATATTGTCAAACCTGGCCTGAAAAAATTTCAACACTATAGAGTATAAAGATATGCAGTAAGAATTTTGTTATCATACATTTATCAATATATCTGGCCGTTGTTAAATATATAATTCATTATCACTCATGATCATTCATCTCAACTATTGTCAGCAGTAAACAAGATTCTAAAACTATTAAAAACTCTCAAACATTACCTCAACTTTAGTAGTTTCATTTGTAGTTACCTCAACTTTAATACTCTTTTGAATTCTCTTTGATGTGGTGATTTTTGTTGAGTTCCACCCAATTCTAAGATCTGCAGTGGACGAGCACAATGTGTACGTTTTTGCTTATGGTAAAACCGGAACAGGAAAGACATTCACCATGGTTAGTGATGTCAAAATTTTGTCCATATTGTGTCCATCTGTTAATTTATGTTACTACTCAAAGTCTGCCTGTGTAGCAGTTAGTTAATAATAATATTATGTAATGTGTCTTTTGGTTTCTGATAGATTTTGAAGTGGCCTTTGTTTTGATCCAACTGCATCAGGTTGCACTAACATGCATACATTTTCGGAATGCTCCTTTTTTTTAATTTTTCAGGTGATTCGTTGATTTTTTCCTGTCATTAATGGACTTAAGGTACCTATATTAATATCTCAAGTTTTCTATCCATAATATATTTTATGCATACTTCAAATTTTCTTTAATGCACAATCACATTATACATTGTATTTACAACTTAATGAGATTCTTTACCATCACCAGTCTTTATTATTCTGCCTTTCATTATTCCAACTATACAGTTTCAACTGTGTTAATGCATTTCCATTTCTAATGTAGGGGGAAGCTCCACAGTCACAGCCCTCATTATTTAACCCTTCCTCCTATTATGTACTTCAGAGCCCACTTTTCAGAAAAACCCAACTTTTTCAATGGCATCCAACCAAAATATCCAACCCGCTGCCCCTGTTCACGTCGATACGGCAACTGACCAAACGCCTTCTCCGGAATTGCAACCACCTCAGCCTGTCCATCATCCTGTAGACCCCCAACCAACTCTACAGGTTCATGAAATACTTGTATTGCGGCATATTATTCTCACTTAATTTAACTGTCCCTTATTCTTTCATTCTGATTAAATAGTTTAATTTTCTTAACGTCTGCAGACCCAACAACATGTCGAAGCTGCCGTCCACCTACAACCTGATACTCAGATCCGACCACCTACAGATGTTCAACCATTGTCGGATTCCGAGTGCCGTCAACCGCACCAAGAGGGACCCATCTTTCAACCAACTCTGCAGGTCCCCACGGTACATTTCAGTTTTCCCTCCTTATCTCAGACGATCTGTATATTATTTCTTTTCATGTTAACACATACAGTATGTTCAGTTTGGATTAACTCAGTGCTACAATATCCTACAATACATCATAATTTCAGTTTTCCCTGCATATCACTTGACAATATTCATTGACTGGTTTTTTTTTCTACAGCTCCATAACCCTCCTCCAGTTCGACATTCAAGAAAGAGGAGAAGAAGAACGACTTCTGCTTCATTCGAGAGCCGAGTAATTTATTTGGATTCAAATGATGACCAACAACCTGACAATGAACCGGTTGATTCCGATGATGACGATGAGCGGGACTATACATGGGAGAACTTTATGTATGGAAGGAGTTACACAGATAGTGATTAACTATGCAAGTTTTATTTCAATTTGTTTTAAGTCATTCAATATGTCTTTTGTATTTCAGTTCAAACTCAACTTTACTTTGACCTGTACTGTTACTATTCGTATCCCATGAACTTTATTTCAATGAACTTGTTGTCTTCTTCAATTAGAAATCACAACTTTTGAAGCATTACTTTTAATTGCATAATTAAATACAAGAAAAATTAAAACTCTTTTTAGTTTTAGTTTATGATTTAATACACATGAAAATAATAAATTATCAAAATAATTTTAATCAACTAATTAATTATTATTTTAGATATCACTTTATAATTTATTAACATTATATAGTATAAATAAATGTGTTTTTTTTTTATCTTCTATATACAACAACATTCATTATAAATTTGTCCAAATATTTCTTTATAATATTCACAGTATAAATATTTTATTACCAACTTTTTTTTTCAATCACTTAACTTGCGTGTTATAAAAGATTATTTATATAGTGTTTTCTATTAAACATTGAAATATAGATATGTGTTTTTTAGGTTTCTAATATTTCAAAGTCTTTAAAGTAAGTGGTTTAAGTTAGTGTTACTCTATTTTTTTAATCCACTGTCTTTAATATTTATACGGGACTAAAAATTATTAAGCCTTTTTATAAGTTAACACAAATTATAAACAGTGGACAAATATAATTAATTAAAATACGTTAATTTACAAATACTGAATAATCACATTAATAGTTTTATCAATAATTTCTAAATAAATTAATATTTATGCTCCAAATATACCGTTATTTCTAACTTATTAACATTGGGGAAAACTATATTTATGCTCCAAATATAAATAAAAATATTATTTTAATTCAAAATTTTAACTTTATTGGTTAAATAAACTTGTTTTTCTATTTTTTTTCATTCTTATTACATTTTAAAAACTAATCTGTGTAACACACCAGTCTTAGTGCAAACGCACAAGTATCCACGCCAGTATCCGTGGGAACCCATATGTTATTATACGAGTTCAAATTCGTTGTTGATTATACTCACTAAATTATTATATCTTTTAAAAATAATTACTTTTTTTTGTTGAAAATTTAAATTTTTTTAATTTTAATTTGAAATAAATGCGCGTACCATATCAGTATTCGTGCGAATGCACGAGTCTCCCACTAATTTTAATATACAATCTCATTACTTAGACAACCACAAAATAAAAATAGTGTTAATCCCTCCATATCTAAATTTTAAACAAATCGCAATTCATTCGAGTTCACGTGTGTATATATATATATATATATATATTCAAAAACAACTATCAGCATTTACTTTATGTAAACACGTACCTCTGAAAATATATAAATAACATCATTTATATAAATAGTTATATATCTTAAATTTAACTCGTAAATTTTTTTTCATCAAAGAAGATCTGTTGTTTGTAATTTTAATATTAAAAGAATCAGATTTTTGTCTTTAAAACATTAAATGTGTATATAAATATTAGACCAATTTCTAACTCAAATCTACTTTAGAGTTGTACGGGAAAAATCTCTTACCTCTATGTGTTTTTCTTTACGATGGCCAACTTTATGATCAGAGACTTAAAGTTCCTTGCCTTAATTGCAACCTTGGCCTTCTTATTTTACTTTGTTTTTCCAATTTGATCATTATATTTTAAAAACCACAGTTTTGGTCCTTTTTTAAGTTTTTGTATTAGATTTTAGTCCAAAAAAAAACTAAAATCCAACATAACTTAAAAAAAAATTAAAATTGTAATTTTTAAAATAGGAGAACTAAAATAAATAAAAAACACAAAATAAGGAGGCCAATATTGCAATTAAGCTAAGTTTACTTTAAGTATTATACCAAAAATGAAGATGATAAATGATATGTAGAATAGTTATCATTACGTTTGTGTTTATTGGTGTTGAGACCACATGTGATAGAAGTGGAAGAAGTAATGCTTACAAGTGGTTTGACTAAAAGAATAATTGATGTAAGAAGTATTGAGGTCGTGTGAGAGATGTTAATCAGAAAAATACTGATTGTGAGAGAATTGAGAAGGATATCTAGTCGAGTGCCTTATTTTGTGGAACCAAATAGCTAATATTGAGAAAAAGAATTTGACCACTAACAATTATATTGACCCCATAATTTAAGAAAAACAAAACGGCATAAAAGTATAGGTATATGAAATAGGTATTGGGAACTTAAGTGGATGCAATTGATTTCATGCTACACTTTTTTTCTAATTGCCTAATCCAAATAAACACTTTCCTTTCCTCCTAATTTTTTTTAAAAGACTCTGTATAACAATCATTAATATAATAATAATAATAATAATAATAATAATAATAATAATAATAATAATAATAAGAAAAATAATAATAAAACACTTCCTTTAATTTCTATTAAATTAAGTTTAGCATGTCATTTTTCTAAATAAAATAATAAACTCAATTCACATAAAGACATATTTACTTATTAATTTTATTTACAAACAATTTAAAATATTGTTTCTTAAAATACTCGATTAAAATACTACTAAATTAAAAAAAAAAAAAAATATGATGTTGACACTTAACATTTAATAGGATTAATACACATTTTACCCTCTGCCATTTGAGGTGAATTCAAAAAAGAATCTTGTAAAAAAAAACAGAATACGTCTCTGTCATTTGAAAATTCTTTCATTTTTCATATTACCGTTTTAATAAACTAAACTAAATTAATATTAAATATGTAAATATATAATTACATTTTTATTTTCAGTTTATTATTAAATATGTAAATATATAATTACATTTTTATTTACAGTTTATTATTAAATATGTAAATATATAATTACATTTTTATTATTATATAACAGTAATTTAAATTATATATTATAACATAAAAATGTAATAAATATGTAATATAAAAAGGTTACATGTAATATATTTATTTTCACATTTCATATATTTAAATTAATGTAACATGCAATTTAAATATATAAACATGTAATATAAATATAAATTATTTTATGTATATATTTAATGTTATATGTAAATATAAAAAATGTTACATTTCAAAATGTTATATTTCATATTGTTACATTTTAAAATGTTATAAAAAAATTGTTATATTTAATGTTATATTTATTTAAAATGTTACATTTCATATATTTTATGTATATATGTATATATTTAAATAGTATTTATTTATGTATTATAATGTATTTAAAAAATTAAAATTTTAAAATTAGAAATTAGTATTTATTTTTGTATTATAACGTTAAATGATTAATATTAATTAAAATTTATCTTAATTAATATTAAATATTTATTATATTTTTTAAACTAAATTATTAAATATAAATATAGTAAATATATATTAACGTTTGTATAAAAAATAAACTAAATTACTTAAACTAAATATTTATATTAACATTTAATATTTAAAAACTAAACTAATTTAATATTTATACTAATTTATTTATTAAAAATAAATTTAATAAATTATTAATTATTTAAATATTTATAATAAATATTTAAATATAATTTATATTAACGTTTGTATAATAAATATTTATATTAGTGTTTAATATTTACTAAACATTTTATTTACTAAACATTAATGTTATATTAACATTTAATATTTAAAAAATAAATTAAATTATTAAAGGACCAAAATGTTGTAACATATATATTTAAAGCAAACAAATAAACAACTAAGACATTCTAGCCTAGTTGAAAAGGGTGCCCATCCTTATCCATGAGGACATGAGTTCAATACCTGTTGAAGACAAATTTTTAAGTTTTTCAATTTTAATATTTCAACTATTAAACAATAAAATAATAATTAAAAAGCCACGCGTGTAATAAAAAGCCAACAAAGCAGAGACGAAATATGTGTTTTTTTACAGGGTCCTTTTTCGAATTCACCCCAAATGACAGGGTGTAAAATGTGTATTAACCCTAAAATATATGATATATACAAAATTAACATAACATAATACGTACATAATTAAAGAAAATTCATCATAATATTATTAATTTATCATAATAATTATTTATAAAATAAATAATTAAATATGGCGATAGCTATAAATAATTAAATAAATTTATACAAAGTTGTATAAATAATAGGTCATGAAAATTTACTAAAAGAATCTAAATAATGTATACAATAAGCTTGAGATTGAAGGGGTTAATCTTCCTTTCCAAACGGTGGATTGAAGCGGTTAGTTTCCTCTCCACAAACATGGACCTTGGAGAAGTTAGTCTTCAAGTTCCATAACCTTTGAGCTCAATACCTTGAGTTTAACTTGGATAACCAAAAACATGTGAGATTTTAACACCAGGCTGATCTTGAACATGTGAAGCTTTTAAGTATCGGATTGAATTTCAACCATCTTGGTTTTAATATCGGACTAACAAAGAACCTAGAAGATTTTATCACAAGCTAATCTCCAACTTAAATTAGGAATGACATACTTAATCCCAAACAAATCCCTAATTGTCATACCCCAAATTTTGACCACTAAGATTTCCCATCATTGTACAAATCATCATCATAATATAGATGAACCATCATACTTCATTAGTCTCCCCAAAGATGGGTGAGCATTCACTACTATCAAAATTAGGGTTTCAAGCCCTCTCTGAGTGCTTAGACAAAGGATCAATCAAGGAATGCCATGATCTTCAACTTGTCAAACCTCTAAAACATCCACAATGGATCAAGAGGACTCCCACTTCAAGGATTAAGCACAAGGTTGCTCCCTTTCAGGTGGATCAAGCTTCAAGATCGCCAGTGTCACCAAATTAGGGTTTGGTCGACCAGGGCCTCCAGATGGAGATTTTCCTCTAGGCATGAGCCAATGCTTCAAAGCATATCCTAATATACTCCATGGAACCTCATGGACCCAATCATCAAGTCAATTTGGCCTCAGGGGATGCATACATCAAAAATCAGGAATTAGGGTTTCTTGACCTAATTTACCCCTAAGTTGACTTTTGGGATAAATCATGAACCAAGACCTCAAGACATGATTTGAGGGTCTCTAATATACCATATTGATCCATTTAGAACAATGGATTGATTCAAAAAGCTTGAGCAACAAGCTTCAATTTCATCTGAGCCACAGTTAGGGTTTCGCGAGAAAAGTCAACTGTAGCTTTGACTTTTGACCAGGACATGCTCCCAAACCCTAACACATGATTCAATACACCCTATATCACCCATGTAACATGTCCATCAAGTTTGATTTAGGTCAAGGACATGATTTCCCAAAGGATTGCACAGTTTGGAATTCATCTGATAAAAAGTCAACTATGCCCAAAAGTCAACTGTGACTTTTTGAGATTTTTCACAAAAATGGATTTTTAACCCTAAAATGATGTTAATGTATGATTTGAATCATCATTCATCAAGAAAAATCAAAGAAAGTGGGATAACTTGTAAAAGGGGTAACCATAAAAACTTAGAAAAGTTTCTAAGTTATGAAATAAAGTGACAAAGGTACCAACTTTGGAGGATCATAACTCCTAAACCACAAAGCCATTTTATCCCATCCAAAGCTTGATTTGTAGATCTCATTACCCTCTACAAAAACTTCATACTGATCTATGTCCAAATTCCTCATGGATTTTGAGTTATGGAGTGATCAAAATCAAGAAAAGTCACTTTGTTCCAACACTTGGTGAAAATTTCACTAAGTCAGAATTTGCCTTACTTTTTTCCACTTGGATCCAAAAAGTATCAAAACCAAATATGATCAAACAGTTGTTGTATCATATAAGGGCTTTCCAAAATGGCCAAGAACATCACCAAATTCAACTTGAGCCTTGAGATATGACATTGGCAAGATGCCTTGCTGAAATCTGCCAAGGCATGGAAGATTTTTGCACTTTTGGTCAATTTGCCAAAATCAGCCAATTCCAAGCCTTGTCATCACTTTGGACACATCTGAGGATTGAATCTAAAGGGGACAATCACTGAGCCAAGCCTCCAAAGTCTTTGGAACAAGAAATGGCATTCTAAACCCTGAATTCAGTCAAGATTTATCCAAGACCAAGGGGACCAGCAGCCTGTGCCCTAACCTCTAGTCAATGGCTAGAGGAGACTTGGATTTTCATTTGCCAACATTGGCCAACCCTACTCAGCAGTTGCCATTCACTATTCCTTTCAAAACAAACTTGCTCTACTATAAATAGAGCTCAATTGTGATCAGTTTAAGTACACCAAAGGCCTACAAAACTTGCCTTTCTCAAAATCCACTTCTCACTCTCAAAAATGCCTTTCTTAGCAAGTCACTATCGGGTTTTTCATTAGAGATCAATTCCACTCAAACCAATCACACACACACCTCATATACATCATATGTGAGTTGATCAAACACTTAAACAACAACTGTAACACTGATTTCTCAGAATCACCAGCCAGTTGCTCAAGTTTTCAATCAAGTTGCAGTTGAGATGCCATGAAGTGATCCAACCATTTCCAATCAAGTCCAAGCATTCAAACACACTCCATAGGGTGTAGGGAAGCTGTTCAGATCATCACAATTCATCTGTAACACCTCCAACTCAGAAATCAATTTGATCTTGCTGTCACGACCTAGAGGTAAGCCTAAACTTGGTCATCTCTCAATCTATGCATATTTCCTCGCACAATACTTTTGCCAAATGTTCATAATCATGCATGAAATGTTTCCCCTCAAGTAATTGCTTTGTTTGAATCGTGTATAAAAAATCCCAGCCTTTATGCAGAAATTAGGGTTCTTGAGGATTTATCGTGATTTCTTGTTTTATGCTTAATTTAAATGAAATTAATTGTCATAAACATGATCGTGAGGTGAAAACGAGCAGATTGATATGTGGATTGCATGATATAATCAAGTATTCAGTGAGATTGGATAGAAAACGTAAATCTGGGCAAGGCAGAAAACGCGCGTGTTCTTGGGCCATGTTCTTGGCGCCATTTTCACAAATTCAAATATTTGAATTTTGTGATTTTTGTTTAATTGATTCAAAAATTAATTTCTCTCTGAGTTTTAATGATTTTGAGTTGATTCTTTTTTTAATAATTCACAAAAATGTTAAAATATTTTATTTTCCCAAAAAATCTCAAAAAATATTATTTATTTCATATAATTGATATTTTTGCATAGAATTAATATTTTAATTGTTTTTGACATTTAAAATATTTTTTCCCTCTTGATTTTGTAAATTTTAATGACTTCTAATCATTTTGTAGGGCAAAACAAGATTTTTGAAGCATTAATCCAAGATCATAATTTGTTTTCCACATGTTAAACAATTTTGATCATTTTAATTGAATATTTTATTCAATTAAAACACATTTTGAAAACAAATTAGGGTTTTTGATTAATTCAACCCTCAAAAATCATTTTCAAAACACTTTTGGGCCTCTAATAGAGTGTAAGACACAATCCTTTGTAAATACAAACCTATTTTGGGCCTCACTTATTGTATAAGTCCCGTTGTATTTCAAAAAAGTTCGACGCGATCATCGTCCGTTGAAAAACAAACCTTGGGCCTACCCTCGTGTTATAAGCCCCATTTTTTTCTTTAAAAATCTTTTGGGCCTCTTGATAGAGTGTAAGACCCAAACCCCCTTGTACAAACAATTTTGGGCCTCACTAATTGTATAAGTCCCTCTGTACAAGTAAACGGCGTGATCATCGCCTTTTAAAACAATTGGGCCTACCCTCGTGTTATAAGCCCCACTCTCTTTTTCTTTAAACCTTTTGGGCCTCTTGAGAGAGTGTAAGACCCAAATCCCTTTGTACAGCAAACAATTTTTGGGCCTCAGTCACTCGTATAAGTCCCTCTGTACAAATTCAACAGTGCGCTCACTGATAAAACCTTGGGCCTCTCCTTGAGCTGTAAGCCCCAAATATTTCTTTTTCAAAGCACTTTCTCCTTTGATTTTGAATTATACTGTTGTTTTCAATCTTTCTTTGTTGAACAACTAAACCAAACAGCATGGAAGCTCTACAACCGAGTAAGTGTTTATATGCTTTCTTTATCCGCTTTCATATACATATAACTGTATTGTGGGGCTGTTTCACTGTAATTCTTCTTTCATAAACTCATATTGACTGTGTAATACTAGTATAGATATTTAGAGTTTCCCCGGCAACTACATCTAGCATTAAGCCCGTTGATCACTCTTAGAAATAGTCAAAACTAGTTCCCCATAGGATTACCAGACACAGTCTTCCCTCCTCATGGGGTTAAACAATATGGAGATGTGAAAGGCAGATTCTTTTTGAACCCTTTCTCAGACTGTCACTCGTAGAAGTTGTCAAAGAAACTCTACTCCCCAGAGATGATCTTTTCTCCGTGAATGGCATCTCTCGAGTTTCTTCCAAATTCTCAAACTTTCCTGGCTTAATCTATTCTTCGTGAATAGTCTGTCTTGAACTTCTCAGGGTTTGGGGACCCACAGGCTTTTTAAAAGCAAAGAAACTCTATTCCCCAAAGATGATCTTTTCTCCGTGAATGGCATCTCTTGAGTTTCTTCCAAATTCTCAAACTTTCCTAGCTTGATCTATTCTTCGTGAATAGCCTGTCTTGAACTTCTCGGGGTTTGGGGACCCACAGGCTTCCTAAAAGCATCATCGCCTCCTCTTGGGCGTTGTACAAGGACCCGTCGGCTTCTTAGAAGTATCCACAACCTCCTCTTAGGCTTCATATAAATGATTTCTTCCTCCGGGAATGATAGCCTCCTCTTGGGCTCAGTACAAATTGTCCCTCGGCTTCTTAAAAGTTTCTCACCTCCTCTTGGGCTTCGTACAAATTGTCCCGACGACCTCCTAAAGGTATAGGAACAGAAATCAGTCATCTTAATAGAACAGTCTTTTCAAGAGTCTACTACTGTTTCTCAAAGCATAATACAAAATATGAAACTCTAGACTTGGACAGTCTAATTTCCTTGAGTCTCAAATACATTCTTAAGCACCCTTCAAGAATAGGAAGGAACCCCGCAGACTCAGACAGTCTCAATACCCTTTGGATTACCCATTTCCTTAAAGAACAGGAAATAACCCCGATCCTTGGAATAAATCCACGAGTACAACATTACTCATATAAGAACTGATTTTCTCTTTGAACCAATATACTGGACCTGTCACTCAACTGAAACAGCACCATAGCCTCTCTCTTGGGCTTTATACAATGATTCTCCCCAGCGGAACCAAACTTTTTTTAGCCTTCATCTCGGGCTTTGTACGAGATACAAAACACTCTCTTATTGAGTATAAAAGACTCTCGTATTGAGTCCCACCTTTAGCCTCCATCTTGGGCTTCGTACAAGACACATATAAAAGATTCCTCTGTAGAGTCAAACTCTTTAGCCTCCGTCTTGGTCTTCGTACAAGACACATACACAAATCACTCCCTTGTTGAGTATAAAAAAACTCTTTAGCCTCTCTCTCGAGCTTCGTACGAGACACATAAAAAACACCCTCTTGTTGGGCCACTAGCCTCCTCTTAGGCTTTGTATAAGAAAACCACTGGTTGATCCAATCAACCTTTTAACATCAAAGTTGTGCCTTGTTCACAGTACACAAACATCAATAACTCTTTCCCCTTCATCTAATCGCTGTAAGCGGCAAACCTCTGGATCATCTACATCCATGTCACTGTCCCTCTTTTAGCATGAGAAATTCCTAAGGAAAGATAGCATTGCTCTACACTGAGTTAAAGTCTTCTCCTTCAGGTTGGAAATCCCCTATAAAGGAAATTATGGCATTGTCGGATTCACACATCCCGGTTAAAGTAATTCTCCTTTATAAATAGTTGTGACAGACAAACCCCTCTATAGAGATGACAATTTCTCTCTAAAAACAACCCCTTTTAGCTTCACATCTTGGGCTTTGAACAAGATACAAACTACCTTCAGCTTCACGTCTTGGGCTTTGAACAAGACACCAAAACACCAATTCTTCCCGTAGAATAGGAGGAACTACGATCGCTCTGATTTCCCTATTTTGGAAAAACGGGAATACGTAGGCATAAGATTGAAAGAAAAATCTTAGCGAGCACACTAATCCAAAACCCAAAATCCCATACCTTCACATCTCAATCGAAAAGCATCAGTCTTAACCTCCTACCAATCGACCGGACACTATTTTAACAAAATAACCTAAGAGAGACCCACAATCTTTGTAGCATCTGTAAACCAACAGTCACCTGTTCAAACTCAGTTTGCAAGCAGGGTTAATTGGAGACATTTATTTCCCTTCCTTCATCAGCTTTAATAGGATAAAAAATGAATCGAACTGTAGTAAACCCCAAAGAGAGGTTGTGCTTCGCAACCACGTCTAAAATCGCTCGCTACACTAATATGACAGTATTCAACCAAGGTATACACAAAAGGCTCCCTTGATGAATTTCACAATTCTACTCTTTCCAGAATTACAGAATGATCTCACTCACAAAAGGACTTTTTTTTTCAAAAGCACTTAGGCTAAAAACATATATATATATATATATATATAGAGAGAGAGAGAGAGAGTTAAAAGAAATGTTTAGAGAGAGTGAGATAGAGTTAAAAGAAATGTTTAGGCTAAAAACTGAGCCCTCTGTTTATAGGCCTGAGGTTAGCTCAAAAAAGAAATTTCATTTTAACACATTTTATAACAATCTACTCTATTAACATCTATGTCTAATCGATTAGAAGATAAAATTAATCATTTGTAAGTTCCATAAAAGGAAGGAAAATATATCTAGACATTGTACATCATTAAGGCACTGTCTGAATTGATAGGGGCATAAGTTTGAACTAATTTAATCAATTAGACAAAGGACATAATCGATTCGATAAGCTAAATGTTTCCCTCTAGCTATTTTAACATCTCCCTAGTCATCTGGCATAACTTCAAGACATTTTTAAAGATATTTTCTTTGATGAAACAGTTTGAGAAATGTTTGTGTGTGTGTGTGTATGCTTTTAGCCATGTACTTTTATGATAAAGTCATTTTCCTTTACAATCGTTCACTCATTTCTAAAATAGGAGATCATTAATGCTAAGTCTGGAGATCACCAAATATTGCTTCAAGCCTTTGTCAAATACTTCTCTTTATGTTAACACATGCTTGAGTGGCTTTAAGATGTGGCTTTAGATTTCCATCATCAAATCGTCATGTTTATCAAACCCTAAAGACAGGTTTGCATCTTTATCGGTTTAATTATTCATGCTTAACTTATCGTAATACTTTAGTTGTCATCATCAAAAGTTAATGTCCTTGTTAAAGCATATCACTTGCAAAACAAGGTTACACATTGTGTACATGGCACAACCTAAAGGATATGACATACCATATGAAACCCAAAATATATGTAAGTTTAAGCGATCAATCCATCGATTGAAGCAAGCTTCCAGAAGGTAGAATCTTTGTTTTGATGAAATGGTAAAACAATATGGATTCATCCAAAACAAATATGAGCCTTGTTTCTACAATAAGGTTGATGGGAGCATAATCATCTTCCTTATATTATATGTATATGACATATTACTCATTGGAAACGATTTCCCTACCTTGCAGCAAGTGAAAACTAGGCTACATAAACACTTTTCTATAAAGGACCTGGGTGTAGTAGCCTATATATTAGGAATCAGGATCTATAGAGATAGATCATAAAGATTGCTTAGCCTAAGTCAGAGTACATACATAGACAAAGTGCTAAGATGCTTTAATATGCAAGATTCCAAGAAAGGATTCATACCTATGCAACATGGCTTGTGTCTATCAAAAACGCAATCCCCTTAAAATAAGATTATGTATGCATCTGCAATAAGATCTGTCATGTATGCCATGTTATGTACTCGACCAGATGTCTCGTATGCTTTAAGTGAAACGAGTATGTAACAATCTAATCCCTGTGATGCTTATTGGGTTGCTATCAAGAATATCCTTAAGTACTTTAGAAGGACTAAGGACTCATTCTTTATATATGAAGGTCAAGTAGAGCTCGTTGTAGTTGGATACAACGATGCTAGCTTCTAGAAAGATAAGGATGACTTTAGACTGCAATCTGGTTATGTGTTTTGCTTAAATGGTGGTGTTATGAGTTGGAAAAGTTCAAGCAGGATACAATTGTTGATTCTAAACTGAAGCTGAGTATATTGCAACATCAAATGCAGCAAAGGAAGTCATTTGGATCAAGAAGTTCATTAGTAAACTTGGCATAGTTCGTAGCATTATGGATCTCATTGATCTCTATTATAATAACAATGGTGTTATCGCACAAGCTAAGGAACCTAGACCTCACCAATGATCCAAACAAGTACTTAGGAAATATCATCTAATTCGAGAGATAATAGATAGAGGAGATGTGAAGATATGTAGAGTGCCAACACTTGACAATGTCGATGACCCACTAAAAAGCCTCTTGTGCAATAAAAGCATGATGACCATACTAGATCTATATGTATTAGGTGTATGACTGATTGACTTTAGTGCTAGTGGGAGATTGTTGGTGTAAGCTCTAAAGGCTAATAGTTTTACTATAACTTGTTACTTGTATCAAATCATTTATTAATACATAAAAGGAATTTATTTATTATGTTTGTTTTTCCAAAATAATAAAGTTCCTAGAATAACTAGTTCGTTTAATGAAACATTAAGTGTGACTTAATCATGAGATCTCATTAAACATAATGACGTTATTCTTAAAGTATCTGTAGTCGAGCTTTATTATGAAGTGGTACAACATTTAAGCATTGATTCAATTATATGGATAAGTTGATGATCACATCTCATAGATCATAGATAAAGAGTTATCAAGTCTTCACACATGTATGAATATTATGTGTAATATTTATACTAGATTGACCCAGGATGAGAATGATACATAGAATGTTATGCAAAGTGTCATAAGTTATTCTCATAGTGATAGTGGTGTATACCACCGTTCAACCCGAAACCACTATGGACCATAGATATGGAGTCGAGTACTTTATTGTTGATCAAACATTGTCCGTAGCTGGATGACCATAAAGACACTTAATGTGTACTCCATAAATCATGTTAAGGGACATGAGTAACCTAGATAGAAATTGCCCATCCTACGTATTAGTATAAATATATAAAGGCCCAATTTTGAGCTAGACAAAGCTGACAGGTTTATGCCTTGTGCTATATATATATATATATAAGGGTAAAAGGGTAATTATACACATAAGCATTATCACATAAAGGTTTTGTTAGATCACATGACATTTTTGTGACTTGGGTAGCAGTGATGTGTTGCTAGATACCTCTTACTATTTATTATATTAAATGCGTGATTTAGAATAACTGCCAACGTCACGAGAACCTAAAGGTTCACACACATAAGGATTGACTGATGAGAGATATAATGAATAAGGAACACCATAAGATAATGTGTATTTAATAGAATTTTGGAACACCGTGAGGTACAATGCGCTTAAGTGAGTTGTAAAACACTGTAAGGTACGGTGCACTTAAGTGCAATACATAATTGTCATACCCCAAATTTTGACCACTAAGATTTCCCATCATTGTGCAAATCATCATCATAATATGGATGAACCATCATACTTCATCAGTCTCCCCAAAGATGGGTGAGCATTCACTACTATCAAAATTAGGGTTTCAAGCCCTCTCTGAGTGCTTAGACAAAGGATCAATCAAGGAATGACATGATCTTCAACTTGTCTAACCTCTAAAACATCCACAATGGATCAAGAGGACTCCCACTTCAAGGATTAAGCACAAGGTTGCTCCCTTTCAGGTGGATCAAGCTTCAAGATCGCCAGTGTCACCAAATTAGGGTTTGGTCGACCAGGGCCTCCAAATGGAAATTTTCCTCTGGGCATGAGCCAATGCTTCAAAGTATATCCTAATATACTCCATGGAACCTCATGGACCCAATCATCAAGTCAATTTGGCCTCAGGGGATGCATACATAAAAAATCAGGAATTAGGGTTTCTTGACCTAATTTACCCCTAAGTTAACTTTTGGGATAAATCATGAACCAAGACCTCAAGACATGATTTGAGGGTCTCTAATATACCATATTGATCCATTTGGAACAATGGATTGATTCAAGAAGCTTGAGCAACAAGCTTCAATTTCATCTGAGCCACAGTTAGGGTTTCTCGAGAAAAGTCAACTGTAGCTTTGACTTTTGATCAAGACATGCTCCCAAACCCTAAGACATGATTCAATACACCCAATAACACCCATGGAACATGTCCATCAAGTTTGATTTAGGTCAAGGACTTGATTTCCCAAAGGATTGCACAGTTTGGAATTCATCTGATAAAAAGTCAACTGTGCACAAAAGTCACCTTTGACTTTTTGAGATTTTTCACAAAAATGTTAAAATATTTTATTTTCCCAAAAATACTATTTATTTCATATAATTGATATTTTTGCATAGAATTAATATTTTAATTGTTTTTGACATTTAAAATATTTTTTCCCTCTTGATTTTGTAAATTTTAATGACTTCTAATCATTTTGTAGGGCAAAACATGATTTTTGAAGCATTAATCCAAGATCATAATTTGTTTTCCACATGTTAAACAATTTTGATCATTTTAATTGAATATTTTATTCAATTAAAACACATTTTGAAAACAAATTAGGGTTTTTGATTAATTCAACCCTCATAAATCATTTTCAAAACACTTTTGGGCCTCTAATAGAGTGTAAGACCCAATCCTTTGTAAATACAAACCTATTTTGGGCCTCATTTATTGTATAAGTTCCGTTGTATTTCAAAAAGTTTGACGCGATCATCGTTCGTTGAAAAACAAACCTTGGGCCTACCATCGTGTTATAAGCCTCATTTCTTTTCTTTAAAAGTTTTTTGGGCCTCTTGATAGAGTG
The DNA here is from genome assembly GCA_022829125.1 of Lathyrus tuberosus. Taxonomy (NCBI): domain Eukaryota; kingdom Viridiplantae; phylum Streptophyta; class Magnoliopsida; order Fabales; family Fabaceae; genus Lathyrus; species Lathyrus tuberosus. The sequence goes on along the minus strand of JALAZF010000239.1, from coordinate 6,538,510 downwards.
TAAGACCCAAACCCCCTTGTACAAACAATTTTGGGCTTCACTTATTGTATAAGTCCCTTTGTACAAGTAAACGGCGCGATCATCTCCTTTTAAAACAATTCGGCCTACCCTCGTGTTATAAGCCCCACTTTCTTTTTATTTAAACCTTTTGGGCCTCTTGAGAGAGTGTAAGACCCAAATCCCTTTGTACAGCAAACAATTTTTGGGCCTCAGTCACTCGTATAAGTCCCTCTGTACAAATTCAACAGTGCGCTCACTGATAAAACCCTGGGCCTCTCCTTGAGCTGTAAGCCCTAAATCTTTCTTTTTCAAAGCACTTTCTCCTTTGATTTTGAATTATACTGTTGTTTTCAATCTTTCTTTGTTGAACAACTAACCAAACAACATGGAAGCTCTACAACCGAGTAAGTGTTTATACGTTTTCTTTATCCGCTTTCATATACATATAACTGTATTGTGGGGTTGTTTCACTGTAAGTCTTCTTTCATAAACTCATATTGACTGTATAATACTAGTATAGATATTTAGAGTTTCCCCGGCAACTACGTCTAGCATTAAGCCCGTTGATCACTCTTAGAAATAGTCAAAACTAGATCCCCATAGGATTACCAGACACAGTCTTCCCTCCTCTTGGGGTTAAACAATATGGAGATGTGAAAGGCAGATTCTTTTTGAACCCTTTCTCAGACTGTCACTCGTAGAAGTTGTCAAAGAAACTCTATTCCCCAGAGATGATCTTTTCCCCGTGAATGGCATCTCTTGAGTTTCTTCCAAATTCTCGAACTTTCCTGGCTTGATCTATTCTTCGTGAATAGCCTGTCTTGAACTTCTCGGGGTTTGGGGACCCACAGGCTTCTTAAAAGCAAAGAAACTCTATTCCCCAGAGATGGTCTTTTCTCCGTGAATGGCATTTCTTGAGTTTCTTCCAAATTCTCGAACTATCCTGGCTTGATCTATTCTTCGTGAGTAGCCTGTCTTGAACTTCTCGGGGTTTGGGGACCCACAGGCTTCCTAAAAGCATCATCGCCTCCTCTTGGGCGTTGTACAAGGACCCGTCGGCTTTTTAGAAGTATCCACAGCCTCCTCTTAGGCTTCGTATAAATGATTTCTTCCTCCGGCAATGATAGCCTCCTCTTGGGCCTAGTACAAATTATCCCTCAGCTTCTTAAAAGTTTTTCGCCTCCTCTTGGGCTTCGTACAAATTGTCCCGACGACCTCCTAAAGGTATAGGAACAGAAATCAGTCATCTTAATAGAACAGTCTTTCCAAGAGTCTACTACTGTTTCTCAAAGCATAATACAAAAGATGAAACTCTAGGCTTGGACAGTCTAAATTCCTTGAGTCTCAAAGACATTCTCAAGCACCCTTCAATAATAGGAAGGAACCCCGCAAACTCAGACAATCTCAATACCCTTTGGATTTCCCATTTCCTTATAAGAACTGATTTTCTCTTTGAACCAATATACTGGACCTGTCACTCAACTGAAACAACACCATAGCCTCTCTCTTGGGCTTTATACAATGATTCTCCCCAGCGAAACCAAACTTTTTTTAGCCTTCATCTCGGGCTTTGTACGAGATACAAAACACTCTCTTGTTGAGTATAAAAGACTCTCTTATTGAGTCCCACCTTTAGCCTCCGTCTTGGGCTTCGAACAAGACACATATAAAATATTCCCCTGTAGAGTCAAACTCTTTAGCCTCCGTCTTGGGCTTCGTACAAGACACATACACAAATCACTCCCTTGTTGAGTATAAAAAAAACTTTCTAGCCTCTCTCTCGGGCTTCGTACGAGACACATAAAAAACACCCTCTTGTTGGGCCACTAGCCTCCTCTTAGGCTTTGTATAAGAAAACCACTGGTTGATCCAATCAACCTTTTAGCATCAAAGCTGTGCCTCGTTCACAGTACACAAACATCAACAACTCCTTCCCCTTCATCTAATCGCTGTAAGCTGCAAGCCTCTGGATCATCTACATCCATGTCACTGTCCCTCTTTTAGCATGAGAAATTCCTAAGGAAAGATAGCATTGCTCTACACTGAGTTAAAGTCTTCTCCTTCAGGTTGGAAATCCCCTATAAAGGAAATTATGGCATTTCCGGATTCACACATCTCGGTTAAAGTAATTCTCCTTTATAAACAGTTATGACAGATAAACCCCTCTTTAGAGATGACAAATTCTCTCTAAAAACAACCCCTTTTAGCTTCACATCTTGGGCTGTGAACAAGATACAAATCACCCTTCAGCTTCACGTCTTGGGCTTTGAACAAGACACCAAAACACCATTTCCTCCCGTAGAATAGGAGGAACTACGATCGCTCTGATTTCCCTGTTTTGGAAAAATGGGAATACGTAGGCATAAGATTGAAAGAAAAATCTTAGCGAGCACACTAATCCAAAACCTAAAATCCCATACCTTCACATCTCAATCGAAAAGCATCAGTCTTAACCTCCCACCAATCGACCGGACACTATTTTAACAAAATAACCTAAGAGAGACCCACAATCTTTGTAGCATCTGTAAACCAACAGTCACCTGTTCAAACTCAGTTTGCAAGCAGGGTTAATTGGAGACATCAGTTTCCCTTCCTTCATCAGCTTTAATAGGATAAAAAATGAATCGAACTGTAGTAAACCCCAAAGAGCGGTAGTGTTTCGCAACCACGTCTAAAACCGCTCGCTACAGAAAAATGGCGACTCTGCTGGGGACAACGAGATCTTGTTCTCTTCCCATCTCTTAGGTAGAAACCTTAAAAAAAAAAGAAAAAAAATGGCGCCCACCGTGGGGCCGGTCTTTCTTTCTTTCTTTCTTTCTTTTCTGGGATAGGACTTTTTGTTGACTTCACTAGGATCTTAGGTCAAAACCTTTAAAGTTGGGAAGGAACCACAGAATGGAGTCTCCGTCGGGGAGCCATTTTCTGTCAAGAACATAAGATTCATAGCTTTTGAAAAAGTCTAGGACATTAGGACAAATATTTACTGCTTTTCCTAATTGATATCTGTGTTTATTTTTCTGCTAATGGGAATGCGTGTGATGCCACATGTGGAAAGATTGAGTATACACTTAAGATAAGTGATGGCGACGAGTTCGACCATCAACCTCAGTGGAGGCTTCCCAATGTAACCCATTCCCTCTTGATCGTACCTGGATCAGGCAGTGATAGTGGCCAACGGCGTCTGGAACAGCAGCTCTGATGGTGATGAGAGACGGCAGGGGGGTGTACCTGCAAGGTACTCCGACGCTCAAGAGAGAGAGAGTGTACAGAATATCAGCAAATATAGAAAGTGTGAATGGTAGGAAGGAAGTGTCTAACCTGAGAGGCTATTTATAGAGAGCCCCCAGCGCGGGGCCAACGGTTACCTGCAATGGGCTGGATCAACTAGGCCCACTCCAAGTAACTGCTAGGGCTTACGTGTAGTAGTGAAGACCAGCACGTGGTCTTCGCCCTAGAGTAACTGCTCCTAGATTTCCGGCAGTAGGGCAGACCGAATCTTTCGAAAGTGGGAGGTTACTTGGAACGTGTCCACGCGGGATGGACCGTTGGGTGCTCCTCGCGGGGAGGAGCCTTCTGTGTCGAGGAGATATGAAGCCCGTAGAAAGGGCACGGCCTCGCGGGGAGGGATAATGTTCGTCGAGGAGTGATGAGTAGCATGCTCGTGGGGGAGAAGCTAGTCTATCGAGGAGTCACATCTCAGCGGGGTGCGATGTCCTCCTCTCCTATTGTCCCAAGTGCCCGATAAAGCCTAAGTGCCCGACGAAACTGCGGCTAGCACGTGGCAGTCGCGTGTCTTGCAGAAGGACCTTATTGGGCCTCCCCAGGCTGTATGGGTTGGGCCTGCTCGACTGTTGGGCAGCCTCGGCCCAGTCCAGAACAGGATCCCCCCAAGTCGTTGCTCTGAGGTGTCAGAGCAATGACTTAAGGGTTATTGGCATGTCGGGGATGCACACAGAGAAGAACCGAGGAGTCCATTCTTATGCTCGACGTTCCTACGGTTGCACATAAGTCGAGCATCATACAGTTGTGTTTGGTCGTAACGCCGGGGAGATGAGGGGTTTCAGATTCGAATCGTTGGGGAAATCTGAAACGACACGCGTGGGAAGATGGACGGCTGCATGTGTGCCACGTGTCGTCTGTCATTATTACCTAGGGAGGCTAAGGCGGCTGGCTAGTGTAGTGCACTCAAGTGCCCTATGTCCCTCGAGTTCCGCGAGAACCCTTATAAAAACTCCTCCCCTCGCTCATTTCTCACTTTTCCGTTTCTCTCTCAACAACCTCGCTCCTTCTCTCTCTACCTCCTACAACAACTGTTCGCCGCCGTCAACCGCCGAAAGCTCCGCGCCGAAACCCTAAACCGCCGCTTATAAGGTATTTGCTCCAAAACTGATCTTTTTCTTGCGTTTCTCTTTAATTTTAACTAGCGTATAGCATTTCCTTGGTGAACTGATGAAGTTCCCACGAGAAATGAAATGATTCTTGGCGAATACGGCGGGAATCTTTAGTTATTGAGAGAGGGGGTGCTAAGAATTTCACCCGCTTTTGTTGAATATCTCGGGGACCAGGGATGAACATCTCGGGGACACGTTGAATGTCCCGGGGTCCCCAACATTTACTCTTTTCGTTAGCGTCACGGGAACACGGGGGCAGAATTTTCCAGGGAGGCGATGAGTTCCCGGTGAACATGTTGATCCTCGATCGGTTATGTCGGGGAACCGAGAGAGCCTTGCCCCTTCCTCGCCCGTTCTCTTGAACAGCGGTGGAGGGGTGAATTTGATATGACCCATCGAATTCACCGTTTCCTTCTGCTTTTCAGGTAAATGGACGATTTGGCTGCGAAGGTGGCCGTTGGATCCTTCGAAGAAGACGACCAACCCGAATCCCCTATGGCTCACATGGCTTTCGCCCAGGAGCGCCCGCTCGAGGAGTGGGTCTGTGAGGAAGCCCTGGAGATGTCGTCTATCTTTGTCTACAAAGACGTGGACGACGCATTCTGCACCGTCGAGCATAGGCTCATCGGGTCTGACAAATCCTGGAAGGTTTTCCGCCCAGAGGAGCATCATCGGATATGTTCGCCTTACCGGGGAATGCGCATCCCGTTATATGAATTCATGTTCGACAAGGCGGGGTGGAGGCTGCCCTTCATGGACTTACAAAAGGGAATCTTCGCCTGGTTGAAGCTGGCCCCCTCGCAGATTCATCCGAATTTGCTGGCCTTCATCCGGGCCTTCGAGCTCGCCTGTAAGTACTTAAAAATAGTTCCGACAGTGTCCCTATTCTTTCGGATATTCCATCTCCAAAGGTCTTCGGCCGGTGGACGACACGGATGGGTGTCCTTCAAGCAAAGCAAATCTTTGTTCCATACGTATTTAGATTCTGTCCAGGACTTCAAGTTCTGCTACTATTTCGTGAAGCCGGTCACCCTCGGGGCCATCCACTCGCTGTACCGAAAAGTCACCCGCGAGGTCGACGGTCGCTCCGAGGAGGTTCTAGAGCCGAGGTTCCCCCTGTACTGGACGGAGGAACACTTCAAGAAGGGAGTTGACAAATACAAGGTGAAACATACTCAGTTGGACGTCGACGACCGGGCAGCTTACGATAAAATCGTCACTTTCGTCGAGAGCTTCAATGAAGCCCGGTACGAAACGCTGGACGGCGAGCCTATAAGGGGAGTAGACGGGCAGGTGAAGAAACAACGTCGTTTGATCAATACCCGTGTCCTACTCGAGAACTTTTCCGACGAAGAAGCAGTCGAGTTATTAGGTGGTGCAAGCATCCACGGTCTTATCCTTCCTCCCGTTTGTATACCTTGCCTTACTAATGTTTTCTTTTCTTTTTGCAGGAAAAATGAACGGAGTCGAGGAGAGACTCAAAAAGTTGAAGACGAAGAGGGCTCGGGAAGAGCAAGCCCGGGGAGAGGCATCTCATTCAAAGGGTCAAGATGTTGCTTCTTCTGGGGTTGTGCCTGAGGGTGTTTCCTCCGCCGCGATGCCCGAGGGTTCCAGCCAATCTCAGCTGGCTGGGACCGTGTCAGGGATTTCAGACAGGCGGACACCTCCTGCTGGGAGCCAGTCTCCGGGTGTCCAAGGGACGCTGAAACGACAACGGGTTTCGAACGCGGAGGTCGTCGACCTGGCCCACGAAGACTGTCCCCCACCACCTTCAAGCTTTGAACTCCCACCATGCCATCAAAAGCCCCGCTTCTTCTCTGAAGTCATCTATCCTCGCGTCCCTCCGTATGAAATCCAAGCTGTGCTGGGGGCCGCCGCGGAAGCGAGGAGGAAAACGATCTTTGAAGACATGTCCGTGGTCATGCGGCTTTGCTCGACTGCCATTGTCCTGAACGATGAGACTCGCCCCGCTGCTGAACTTTCTTGACTGCAAGAAAAGCTCGAGATCTTGGATGCTGAGCTGCTCAACCTGCGCAAAGAGTTGAAGGAATGCAGGGACCTGAACAAAGAACAGAGCGAGCAGCAGCAGCGGGCTGAGACCAAGCTAAAGGAAGTCGAGGAAAAGGAGAAATGCCATGTTGCCCGGATCGCCGAGCTGGAGGCAGAGGAGAAGTGGCTCAGGGAGAGGGTTGCCGAGTTAGAGGATGATGTTCGGCCGGCTGAAGGAGAAACTGAAGAAGATAAGCTCCTAACAACCCGAGCGGCGCTGGTGGCCCAACTCAGGAGGCTCGAGCAGGATCTCCGGCTAGCCGAGGATGATGCTCTTGAAATTGCGGGCGTAGGGTTCCGAAACACGGTGGCGCAACTTCGGATCCTAAATCCCGACCTGGTGACCGATGGGGCAGATGCTGACTACGAGGTGGTCGACGGTCGGATAGTTCCGCCCGGGCAAGGAGGAAATGCCAACGAGGGAGGTGGGCCAGACGCCACCGAGACTGCCACAGAGTAGGGATATAGTTTGCTTGGCCTGCGTGCCATTTTGTTGTTTTTGCCTGGCTTGTGGGCTTACTTGATGTAATATTTGCACAATGGTTATTTTTTCCCGGCTTGTGGGCTTACATATGTAACATTCGTACAATGGGCTTTGCCCGATTTTCATACTTCGCTATGCCTCTTTATTAATTTTGCTTGTGTGTGATATTTTATACGTTACTTATTTTTACCTAAGTAGTTGAGATCACTGGCGCCTTGGGAGCTTGCTCGACTTTGATGATCCTCGACTGCGGAGAGAGCTAGTCGATTGGTCGGGGGTTGTACCCCGACCTTCAACGAGGCCAAGACGTCGGTCGAGGTCTTAGCTCCGTGGCGCGAACTTCCCATCGCGAGCTGGGTGTTCTGCCTAATTGGTACGTCGACGACAGAGTTCGATTGAGGCCTCCTCGTCGGGCCAAAAAGCCTCACGCACACACTTCGTGGTTTTTGGCCGTCATGTGTTATATAGAGGTGTAGCACATGTACCATTGTACGCCCCCGTGGTCGCGACGTTGTACTGTCCCGGGCAGTGTCTAACTGTAGTATTGCCTGAGCTTCTCAGCATTCAATGGTCGAGCAAGTTGTTCACCGTGGAGGTTCTCGAGGTAATAGGCACCCGTCCCCGTCTTTGCGGTGACGCGGTATGGGCCCTCCCAGTTTGCAGCCAGCTTTCCTTCGCGTGAATCTTTTTGATTCCTCCGTAGGACGAGACTGCCTACTTGGAAGTCTCGTTTGATGACTTTGTCGTTATAACGTAAAGTTATTTTTTGTTTTAAAGAGGCTTCTCGGAGGGAAGCGTCGGTCCTTATCTCTTCGACAAGGTCGAGTTCCTCTTGCAGGGCTTCGTTGTTTGTTTCGTCATCGAGGGGAGCTTCTGTTCTCCTCGAGGGTTCCCTGATCTCCACGGGGATAACAGCTTCGGTCCCGTACGTTAGGCGAAACAGGGTCTCCCCGGTCGTGGAGTGTGGGGTCGTTCGATACGCCCAGAGGACGCTGTGCAACTCCTCGACCCACTGTTGTTTGGCCTCGCCGAGTCGTCACTTCAGCCCCCGGAGTATCACTCTGTTCGCTGCTTCGGCCTGCCCGTTGGTTTGAGGGTGTTCGACCGACGTGAAGTGCTGTTTTGTGCCCAGTTTGGCAACGAAGTCTTGGAAGTTCCTGTCGGTGAACTGTGTCCCGTTGTCCGTGACAATGGCTTGGGGCACCCCGAATCGGGCGAGGATGTTTCTCTTGTAGAAACAGAGTATGTTGAAAGCAGTGATTTTGGCCAGCGCCTCGGCCTCAATCCACTTCGTGAAATAATCCACCCCGACTATGAGGTACTTGTTTTGGTACGACCCCATGACGAAAGGTCCGAGGATATCCATTCCCCACCACGCAAATGGCCACTGGGACGATAGAGACTTAAGCTCGTTTGGAGGAGCGAGGTGCATGTCTCCGTGTCTTTGGCAGCAGTCACATTTCTTAACGTGCTCCTTTGCATCATGTTGCATAGTAATACCCTGGTCGGAGTGCTTTTCGGGCTAGGGACCTTCCGCCGAGGTGCTGGGCGTTGATCCCTTCATGGATTTCTTGGAGGATCCCTAAAACTTTGCCTTCTTCGATACACCGGAGTAAGGGAATGGAGAATCCTCGACGGTATAGCTTACCTTCGACGACGGTATACGCACATGCCCGCCTCTTGACTACCCCCGCTTCTTTAGAATCGTCGGGCAGTTTACCCCTCGTCAAGTATTCGTAAATTGGGGTCATCCAACAGTTTGCGTCCCCGATTGCGTTGACCTCTGTGGTCGGTGCGGTTTTGTTTATGCTCGGTTGGGTCAGTATCTCCTGGATAACTGATTTGTTCCCTCCTTTTTTCTTAGTGCTCGCAAGCTTGGAGAGCACGTCTGCTCGAGTGTTGTGCTCACCCGGGATGTGAGCCACTTCCGCGGAGACATATTTCTTCAACTTTTCTTGCACCAAGGTTAGGTACTCGATGAGACTATCGTTTTTGGCCTGGAATTCTCCCTGAACCTGTGACGCCACGAGCTGGGAGTCTGTAAAGATTTTGACTTCTTTTGCGCCAAGGTCTTCCGCAAGTCGAAGTCCTGCGAGGAAGGCCTCGTATTCGGCTTGGTTATTCGATGTCTTGAAGGACAGTTTGAGGGAGACCTCTATCAGGATGCCCTGCTCATTTTCGAGGATAATGCCCGCTTCGCTACCTTTTGCACTGGAGGCCCCGTCGACGTAAATCATCCATTTCTAGGAGCCACTGGTCGAGGATTCAGGGACAGTCATTTCTGCTACGAAGTCGGCCAGTACTTGGGCTTTCAAGGCTTTTCTTCCTTCGTATCGAAGGTCGAACTCGGATAGCTCGAGAGACCACCAGAGCATTCTCCCCGCCATATCTGGCCGATTGAGGAGCTGTCTGATGGGCTGCTCTGTCCTTACCATGATTGTGTGGGCCAGGAAGTAATGACGTAGTCTTCTGGCTGCAGATACGAGGGCCAGGGCGACCTTTTCAATCTGTTGGTATCTGAGCTCGGGGCCCTGAAGAGCTCTAATCGTGAAATAAATCGGTTTCTGTCCGTCGGGGGTCTCCCGTATAAGGACAGCACTCACCGCTTCGCCGGTGACGGCCAGGTACAAGAAAAGTGTTTCCCCGTTATCTGGTCGGGACAAGACCGGGGGTTATGACAAGACTTGTTTTAGATGGAGGAGGGCTTGTTCGCATTATTCACTCCATTCAAAAGTCGCCTTCTGTCGGAGAAGCTTGAAAAAGGGGAGTGCGTACTGAGCAGATTTGGCTACGAAACGGGAGAGAGCAGTCAGCATTCCGTTGAGTGACTGGATCGACTTCTTCGAGTTTGGGGTAGGGATTTTGGAGAATGCCCTACATTTGTCGGGATTCGCCTCGATGCCCCTCTCCGTGAGGTAGAAGCCGAGGAACTTCCCCGCGCGAACACCGAAGGTGCATTTGTCAGGGTTGAACCTCATGCGACATTTCCTCGCCGTGTCGAACACTTTCTGGAGATGAGCGGCGTGGTCGACTTCTTCCGCAGATTTGACGATCATGTCGTCCATGTAAACCTCGAGTACGTCGTCGATGTCTTCCCGGAAGACCTTGTTCATCATTCGTTGGTAGGTGGCGCCAGCATTTTTCAAGCCGAAGGGCATTACGTTATAGTAGAAGTTGCCCGACTCGGTCATGAAAGCGGTATGCCGCTTGTCGGCCTCGTCCATGGGGATTTGGTTGTACCCCGAATAGGCATCCATAAAGGATAGTAACTTGAATCCTGCAGAATTATCGACTAGTTGGGCGATGTTAGGTAGGGGATAAGAGTCTTTCGGGCATGCCCGGTTAAGATCCATGTAGTCAACGCACATCCTCCATTTTCCATTATTTTTCTTAACAAGTACAACATTTGAGAGCCAAGTTGTGTACTTGGCCTCAGAAATAAAGTTTGCCTCTAGGAGGTCTTTTACAGCTTTTTTAGCAGCCTCCATTTTTTCCGAAGACTGCCTACGCCTACGTTGAGCTACAGCCCTAGCGGCCAGATCTATAGTCAGCTGATGACAAGCCACTTCAGGGTCCAGTCCGGGCATCTCTGCAGCACTCCAGGCGAACAAATATGCATTTTGTCGGAGGCATGCCTTCAGCTGCCTCTTCGCCAGGTCGGGGAGTCCATAGCCAATCTTCACGCTTTGGTCTGGGCTGTCGCCAAGAGGAACCAGCTCGAAATCTCCATCTGGGACGGGGCGCGTTGGGTGGAGAGGCTGCCCGTTGACTTCAACCGGGAGGTCCTCGCCTGCAGCTTCTTCCTGTTCCCCGGGAAATCTGCTGTCAAGGTCGACAGCGCTGACCGGCGGGAGTGGAGCCTGCACGACGTCTGGAGGTGTCTCGGCCTGAGTCTTAGATTTGATGCCGCCAACGACACTCAGACCCCTGATTGCTGCGTCGAAACATCTTCTGGCCGCGTTGATGTCTCCGTGGAGAGTGACCACACGTCCGCGCTTCGTGTAGTATTTCATCTTTAGGTGGACCATTGATGGTACGGCCATTAGTTCTGCCAACGTGGTCCTCCCCATTATACAGTTGTAGAGGGACGGGCAGTCCACCACCAAGAAATGCGTCTTTACCTGTCAGGCAGTTTCCTCAATCCCGAAGGTGACCATCAACTCGACGAAACCCCATGGTCTGGTGGTCGCGCCGTTGAAGCCTTGTAGGTCTGACCCTACGTATGGGGACAAGTGTTGCTTGGTTAGCTGGAGGGTCTCGAAGAGGTGGACGTACATGATGTCCACTGAGCTCCCCTGGTCGACCAAAATTCTATGGACGTTGAAATTGGCCATCTGTGCCCGGATCAGGAGGGGGATGTTTGCGTTCGGTGCCCCACCGGGAAGTTCCTCAAGGTAGAAGGTAATCGAATTTGATCTTCCTTTAACCCTCTCGAGGGTAGGTGCCCGAGGAGTTGTTGCCTTCAGTTCGTCGAACTTCCTCTTTATTGACCCCACGGTCAAACGGTCAGGGGCTCCGCCAGATATGACCAGTGCTTGGGGGAAAGACTCCCAGGTACTGCGGGCACTTATCGAGTCTTCTGCTGGGAAGTTCTTCCACATGTTTTGGACAACTTCAGGGCTGTCGAGTTCTCCAGAAAAACTGAGGTCTTCAGGTCGCGTGATGCTCAACGTGACTTGCAGCGATCCGTTGTTAGGAGAGGGAGTTGACTCCTCGACATTCTGGGCCTCCTGGCCACTGGGGCGGGGGGCCTCTTGCTGCTTGGCGTACTTCTTCAGGTACCCTTCTTTAATCAGCGTCTCGATTGCGTCCTTAAGGTGGACGCAATCTTCAGTAACATGCCCATGACTGCGATGGAACCGGCAATACTTGGACTTGTCAGCATTTGGTTTGGAAGCCGCCGGTTTCGGGAAGCGGATACCCCCTTTGATGAACTCCGAATTGGCACAGTCGCTAAAAATGCGCGCGCGGGACGTGTTCAGCGGTGTGTAATCTTTGAAAAGGCCAGACGGTCCCTGTGATTCGCGGGGCTCTTTGGTCCGCGCTTCTTTATTTCTTTCCCCGCCTCGCCTGGGTGGAGGGGAGTCTTCTCTTCTGCTGTCTCCACCTCGCCTGGGTGGAGGGGAGTCTTCTTCCTTGTTACCGTGGGGGCCTTCTCTGCGCCTCGAACCGAGGGCATTTTGCGCAGCTTCAGCTTCCTCGAACTCAATATGCGACTGAGCCCTCTCGAGGAGGCCTTCAAAGCTGCGGGGACGGTGCAGCCCGACGGATTCTGCGAACTTAGATCCTATCCTCAAACCTTTGATGATGAGATACATTTTGATGTGATCGGTCACGTGGATTTCGACCGCTTCTTTGTTGAACCTCTCTATGTAGCTCCGGAGAGGTTCGTCCTTCCCCTGAAAGATGGCTTCCAGGGAGGCTATCGTCTTTGGATGTCGACGAGAAGCCGTGAAATGTTTTCTGAAACGCTCCCTCAGGACTCTCCACGACTTGATTGACTCAGATGCTAGGTTTTTGTACCAAGCCATGGCCCCTTTCCGAAGAGTCGTAGGGAATAATCGGCATTTGATAGCGCCAGAGACATTCCTGAAATCGAGTAGAGCCTCAAAACTCTCGACATGGTCATCAGGATCAGATGTCCCGTCATACGTCCCCAAGGATGGGGGCCTTTCCAGGCCCTTACGAATAGGGGAATCCATTATGTGCCTGGCCAGAGGGGTCCGGTAATCGTCATCCTTGCTGGCTCCCGGAGACACAGAGGGGGAGTGTTGTCCATGAACATAGTGACGTCTCGGGGAGTGGTCCTTCGGGCGGCCTCTGGACTCCTCGGCGTCCGGCCTGCTCCTTTTATTTTTCGAGGAGCGAACTGGTCCCTTCGGTGACAGGGAGCGGTGGCGTTTCTGAGGATGCTCCGGCTGAATACGCTCCAAGCGTGGTCTGCGACCCCTGGGAACCGGGGAGGGGCTGCGAGATGCCTCCGGGGACAGCGAACGTCTTGGAAACGTCGGTGGTCGGTGCCTTCGCGGGGAAGACCGACCACGACTTTTCTCCAGCGCCTCGATCCGGATGTTCTGGTTGAAGATCATCTGGTTGGTCTGATTGACCAACGCAAACAAGGCAGCAGTGCTCGGGTCCGCATTTGGCGGCGGGTCCACGGGCTGGAAAACGGGCTGGAGGACGATTTCCTGTCCATCCTGGTGAGCTATCTCGTACTCCACTTCTTCGGAAGATGGAGAAGCGGTGAGTCCGTCTCTGACGTCGTTTTCCGCGACAGGTCAGGCAGAGTTGTTGTCGACGTGGTTGCCGGTGCTAAGCTACGCAATAACGTTGTCTAGAGCTTGATTCGCCGATGGGTTGGCCATGATGGTTGTTGAACGGAGAAAGCTTTGGTTTATCGAACAGAAAAACGGGGAAGCTTATAAGTTCCCACAGATGGCGCCACTGATCGTACCTGGATCAGGCAGTGATAGTGGCCAACGGCGTCTGGAACGGCAGCTCCGATGGTGATGAGAGACGGCCGGGGGGGGGGGGGGTGTACCTGCAAGGTACTCCAACGCTCAAGTGAGAGAGTGTACAGAATATCAGCAAATACAGAAAGTGTGAATGGTAGGAAGGAAGTGTCTAACCTGACCCTCTCAAATGAGAGGGTATTTATAGAGAGCTCCCAGCGCGGGGCCAACAGTTACCTGCAATGGGTTGGATCAACTAGGCCCACTCCAAGTAACTGCTAGGGCTTACGTGTAGTAGTGAAGATCAGCACGTGGTCTTCGCCTTAGAGTAACTGCTCCTAGATTTCCGGCAGTAGGGCAGACCGAATCTTTCGGAAGTGGGAGGTTACTTGGAACGTGTCCACGCGGGATGGACCATTGGGTGCTCCTCACGGGGAGGATCCTTCCGTGTCGAGGAGATATGAAGCCCGTAGAAAGGGCACGGCCTCGCAGGGAGGGATAGTGTCCGTCGAGGAGTGATGAGTAGCATGCTCGCGGGGGAGAAGCTAGTCTGTCGAGGAGTCACATCTCAGCGGGGTGCGATGTCCTCCTCTCCTATTGTCCCAAGTGCCCAATAAAGCCTAAGTGCCCGAAAAAACTGTGGCTAGCACGTGGCAGTCGCGTGTCTTGCAGACGGACCTTATTGGGCCTCCCCAGGCTGTATGGGTTGGGCCTGCTTGACTGTTGGGCAGCCTCGGCCCAGTCCAGAACACCTCTCATAGGCAATGGGTCGATTGTGATGTCTGAGAAACTTAGGAGCCAACCCTTTTGTAGTGCGGAAACTATCGGAAATGGTTGTCACGCGATACTACCCTCATTTGAGGCTGATGATCTATACTCGGTGAATAGCATTGACTCTAAGATTTCATACAGCTCGCTGCCGATCCGCTTGCTGTTTGTTATCCTAGGAGGAGCTGATGATTTTGAGTACAGGTACAAAAAATCACCCTAGTATAAACCTTTAGGGATGGGTAGAGCCTTGACTCCATGACAACGACCCTTTGAACCCATGTTTTTTCTATGTTTTTGTGTGCTGCATTCATGCATTCATTTAAAAAACATTAAAACATTCAAAAAAATTTCTCTTCTAGTCTCTCTATTTTTTTCAAAATAAACTAAGACTGTGATTGCAAATATCAGAGAAAAGGATTGCGCTAATGGATTTCGGTAGAAGGAGAACTCATAAGTACACCTTCAGGATTCCGAAACTAGAGGATTTAAGAGGTTTGGCGAGGATGATCACAAACTAAGAGGCTTTTAGAGCCAAGTACGGAGGTTTGCTATCTCTGCTAAGAGTCCATGTGATTGAGGGAATCATGGATGCGCTCGTTCAGTTCTACGATTCGATCTATCATTGTTTCATATTCTCGGATTACCAGCTAGCACCAACGCTGGAGGAGTATTCTCATCTGATTGATCTACACATTACCGATCAAGCTCCATTTTCTGGACTGGAAGAAATTCCAAAGAATCAGACCATTGCAAGAGCAATTCATTTGGATGAGTCTGAGGTCAGGACTCACATGACCACTAAGGGTGGCATACAAGGTTTGCCAGCCCAGTTCTTGACAAAGAAAGCCATGTACTTCGCCAGTATCGGGAATGTGACTGCTTTTGAAAGCATCTTTGTTTTACTCACCTACGGGTTATTTTTGTTGCCCAACATTAATAACTTCGTCGATATGAACTCCATTAAGGTTTTTCTCATTGGAAACCCTGTACCAACTTTGCTCGCAGAAGCGTATCATTCTGTACACTTAGGGAATTTGTACAGTGGAGGGGAGGTCACATGCTGTGTACCTCTGCTTTATAAATGGTTTATCTCCCATTTGCCTAAGTCAGCTGCTTTTTGGGATCACAAGAGTGCCTTACGTTGGTCGCAGAAAATCATGTCTCTCACCAACTCTGACATTGATTGGTGTAATAGGATTTATGATGGGATCAGGATCATTGACCGTTGTGGAAACTTCCCCAACGTACCCCTTATAGGAACTAAGGGAGGAATCAATTATCATCCAGTTCTTGTTCGTCGTCAATTTGGATACCCGGTGAGACACGTCCCACAGAGCGTTCATCTGGAAGGTCTTTTCTTCAAGGAAGGAGAAAATGACAGAGCACTAAAGACAGAAATAGTGCACTCTTGGAAACATGTTCATAAGAAAGTACGGCAGTCTCTAGGAAAACCGAACTGTGTCTCGGTGGAGCCTTATCTCCACTGGGTACAAACTAGAGCTCTCAAGCTAAAGATGCCTTATCCTCGTCACGGAGTTCTTCCACCGAGGGAGTTTGTCATGTACTTCATGACTAAGACTGAAAAGCTTCAGGTTACTCTCAACAAAGTTCAACAGGAGAGGAGGTCTTGGAAGAACAAGTACCGCACCCTCAACGTGGAGTGCATCAAAATACAGCAACTACTGAAAGATAAGGATGCTCTGATTGAAATTTTGGAGCAACATGTTGTAGAGAATCAAGATGACCAAAGGAATTTTCTCACTCCTTTAACCTGGCAAAGGAATGACAACCCGACAACGGCCCAAGACCCCCAGTCAAAGAAAAGGAAAGTACCAGAGTCAGCACCCGATTTCTCTTCAGAGAGGACTCGGGACCCATTAGCTTAGGTTTCTGTTTTTGCACCTTGTAATCTACAGTATTTCCATTCTTGTAATCCTTTGAATTCAATAAAAAGGGGTTTCCCCACTGTTTGATATTTGCAATCTAATTGTCGAAGTTTATTTTGATTAAACAAAAAAAAACAATTAATATAATCACTGCATTCATCATTCTCACATCGCGTATTCTTCTTACCTACGAATCTCACGTTTGCGTCTCAGTTCTAAAGTCAAACTGTCTCATTCGTACAATACTCGGGCCAATTTTCAGAAAAGGATGGGTGATCTTGAGGAAGAAAAAAGAGAGTTGAAAGAAGAGATCGACGCTCTGAGAGAGGATATGAGAAAGCTTCGTAACGACATGCAAGCCATGGCAGAAGCTCAGCTACAAAGGACTGTGATCTCAGAGATCACCTCAATGCCCATAGTAGAGAAGTATGATCCTAGGTAACAAATGCCGAAAGATCGTCCTTGGGGCATGCCTGTTAACTATATCCTGGAAGGATATGTTCCGCCGATCACTGAAGATCAGAGAATTATAACAGAAGCCGCTGGTCCTGAAGGTTACAAACTTCGGGAAAGCGAAGATGCCAGAGGCATATTGAAGACTCCTGAAGGTTACAAACTTCGGGAAACGCCAAGATTCACTGCCGTAGTCACGGTACCACCCCCTGTGGTGCACACTGTCCCGGAAGGACAGATTCCACCGATAACTTCTGGTATGAAGGAAACTATGTTCGATAGAATGGATAAATTCCAGGAACAATTCCTGGAAATGCAGAAGGAACTGCAAGCCATTCGCGGTCAGGATTTATTTGGAAAGGACGCCGCAGACCTCTGCTTGGTCCCCAATGTGAAAGTTCCGCACAAGTTCCAAGTGCCCGACTTTGAAAAATACAAGGGTAACTCTTGCCCTCAAAGTCATCTGGTGATGTACGCTCGGCGAATGTCAGCTCAGATGAAGAATCAGGACCTACTGATTCACTACTTTCAGGATAGTTTAACCTGTGTCGCATTAAAATGGTACATGGGTTTAAACCGTACTAAGATTAGCACATTCAGAGATCTTGGTACTGCCTTCGTCCAACAATACAAATACATTTTGGACATGGCACCGGATAGAGATCAACTTAGATCGATGTCACAGAAGGATAAGGAAACCTTTAAGGAGTACGCTCAGAGATGGCGTGAAATTGCCGCTCAGATTTGTCCACCTCTTGAGGAAAAAGAGATGACAAAAATCTTCTTAAAGACCTTAAGCTCATTTTACTATGACAGAATGGTTGCCAGTGCACCCAGTGATTTCACCGAGATGGTGGGCATGGGAGTTCGTCTTGAGGAAGCCGTCTGAGAAGAACGTTTGGTAAAAGACGCTGGATCATCGAGTAGTACAAAATGATACGATAATGCTCTCCCTAAGAAAAAAGAGCAAGATATTGGGAATATCTCTCTCGGAAAGCAAAGGCGACGTTATCAACCAGTAGCAGCTGTGACTCCTGCTATCAACCCTACGCCTGCTCCTACGTATCAACCTCAGGTTGTGCAGAGCCAACCTAATCAGCAAAGGACACAATAGCTTCTTCACCAGGCTCGTCCTCCGTACAATAACAACCGTATAATGCGGCCACCAGGGTTTGATCCTATACCCATGTTGTACGCAGAACTATTTCCGTTACTACTGGCTAAGGGGCACATCCAGACTAAGTCTCCTCTTACAGTACCGGAAAATCCGCCTTTTTGGTTCAAAGTGGATCAGACTTGCCCTTATCATCAAGGAGGTCCAGGGCATAACATAGATAACTGTCTCAATTTCAAATCTGACGTGCAAAATTTTGTTAGGAGCGGGCCCTTATCTTTCAAAGATACGAATCCCAATGTTCTCACAAACCCGCTGCCTCAATATGAGAAAGCTGCAGTCAACCTGATTGAGAAAGAACTTAACAATGTCTATCAAATTCATGATGTACTTTTATTAAGGACCAAACTGGTCAAGATGCATTGTAGACAGAGTGGATATGGCCATGTGCCACCTCATAATTATCATCAGTGTGATATCTGCTCTAAAAGCAATCAAGGATGTTCTGTGGTGCAATCAGCTCTACAGGAACAGATGAATCCCGGATGGATCCAAGAGCACCGAGTTCGTGGAGTTAACATGGTCTATATGAATTCCAACGTCATTCAGAACCACGACATTCGTGCGATGAATGTCAACCTAGTGGCAATACATTTAAGGCAAAGCCAATATCATAATCTGCCGCGGCACGATTACAGTTCTTGTCTGACTTGCTCGGTAAACAAACAGGGATGCTCTTTCATACAGGAGGCCGTCCAGCATCAGATGGATCTTGGATGGATCCAGGTTTACCATGATAGGAATCCCTATCAGATCAATATGGTTCAAATCTTTGACATTCACTTGATGAATACCAACTTGGTAGAGCTGCATGCTGAGCAGGTCCGACTCGGATTCCTGATATCACATAATTATCATAACTGTAAAGCGGGTTGCGAAAATGATCAGGGATGTGCCCTTGTCCAGGAAGCACTTCAGCACTTGTTAAATCATTGGTGGATACCAATCTACATGGATGAAGATACTCAGCAAATTAGTATCAATAACAGAAACCCCACTCGGAGTCAAAGTCAGGATGTCTGATCTGTGGAAGCTAACCTAGTGAGGTTACATTGTATTCAAAATGGGCGTGGCCAGGTGCCACCACACAATTATGAACGTTGTGGAGTCTGTTCGGAAAGTAACCAAGGGTGCTACCTTGTGCGAGCAGCTCTCCAGAGGCAGGTGGATCATGGAGAGATTCGCCCATATCCAGGTTCCGAACCCATCAATTGGTCGCCGAACTACCTTGCTAATCAAATTAAGGACGTTGTCGTCATCTCTGATCATCAGAGGACCAGGAATGTTTTTTCCATTACCCCTCTGCTTGACGAATCAAGAATTCCCAACCGGGAACAGATCGAGATTACGTACGATGGTCAGAAAAACCAGAAGGTTCCCATAATTATCTATCTGCCGGGACCACTACCGTATGAATCAGCTAAGGCAATCCCTTACAAATATGGGGCAACGATAATTGAAAATGGAAAGGAAATTCCATTACCCTCCGTCGTGAATATTGCAGACATCAGTCGTGTAACACAGAGTGGTAGAATCTTCAACAGAGGAGTTGGAGAGTCCAACAAAGAAAAGGAACTTCAGACAGAAGCTCCTGATCCATCAGTCGATCAATCCAGTAATCCCGACCTTTCGAAAAACGATGATGAGATGCTGAAGCTCATCCAAAGGAGTGAATACAACATTTTTTATCAGTTATTACAAACTCCTTCAAAGATCTCGGTATTATCACTGTTACTCAGTTCAGAAGCGCACATGGAGGCTCTACAGAAAGTCTTAGAGCAAGTCTTTGTGGAACAGGATGTAACAATCAGACAGTTCGATAGTATTGCCTCTAACATCACTTTTTGCAATAATTTGGGATTTAGTGATGAGGAATTACCGGAAGAGGGTCGCCGTCATAACATGGCACTCAATATCACAGTCAACTGCCAGGAAGATGCTTTAGCCAGCGTACTGGTAGACACAGGGTCAGCCCTGAATGTTATGCCGAAGTCCACTTTGATGCAATTATCATTCAAAGGCCCTCCGATGAGAACCAGCGAGGTCGTCGTCAAAGCGTTCGACGGATCCAGAAAAACGGTTATCGGCGAAGTTGACCTTCCCATAACTATTGGTCATCACACTTTCCAAGTCATCTTCCAGGTCATGGACATCCGGGCAACGTACAGTTGTTTATTAGGAAGACCTTGGATACATCAGGCTGGAGCGGTTACCTCAACCCTCCACCAAAAGCTAAAGTTCGTCCAGAACGGCCAACTCATCACATTCTGTGGGGAACAGGCCTTGCTCGTAAGCAATTTATCGTCATGCACTTGTGTGGAACCAGAAGGGATAATTGGAACTCAGTTCCAAGCGCTTTCGCTGCACAAGGACGATCAATCTGGAAAAGGAACTTCGATTTCCTCATACAAAGATGCTCTTAAAGTAGTCGAGAGTACCGATACAACAGGATGGGGACAGCTTGTCATTCCTACTAGCAATACACCAAATAAGGGTCTTGATTTTTTTGCAACCTGTACCCAGACAGCTGCTAATGATGAAAGTCTTCATCCCATTCAAAACTTCTTCCACAGTGGAGGGTTCCTTCACCCAGTACCTCAGGCAATCCATGCTATCAATGAGGAGGATTCATCCGACACAGATGAAGAATGGAAGTCCTATCTTAACAAGGACGGTTATATGTGTCAGGAAGAGGTGCCTACGCCATTTTGCTATCCCGCACAGAGTCCGAGATTTATACCACGGTCAGATGTCAAAATGATATACGGAGGTTGTGATCCAGAAGGATGTCGTGCTCCGCCAAATTCATTAGAGGAGGACACTCTGATGAAAGACAACTTTGACCACAATTACTATGGCCCGATGGATGGCCTGCCAATCTGGCAACCTTACCCAGGAAACTTGGGGCAAGAAAGTCAGCCGAGTAATGAAATTCAATTGAACATTATTGAACAGAATACCTATGTCCCCACCATGTCATGGGATCAACACTCAGGTCATTCAGAAATTACTCAACATGACGATGAATTTGCAACGTTTGCAGGACTAGAATTCATTAATTACGCTTTTCCCGAGGTCAACGTCATCGAGAGAGATGACTCCTCCAGTTCCAAAGAAGTGTGGGACACCTTGGGATAACCGAGTGGAAAATACGACTATATGGTCAAGTACACCACTCCCGAAAGCTCTCGTATCAGGCTCGAAGATATCCAGCCAACTGGATGGGGAGATACAACTGAGAGTACAAATACTCTGCAAAATGCAACAGAGGAATCCTCCTACGACAATTCTGCCAGGGAGACAGATTCCAATGATCCTGCTCCACCAGAAATCAGCGTTATTTCTGAAGACAAATCAAGGAAGGTGCCATACTTTGTGATTCACCGAGGAGTTCGCCGCCAGTGGGTTGTTGTTGATGTTCCAAGGATTGTTCATAAGTCAAAGTAATTGCCATCTTTAACCTTTCACCCTGCCCAGGTGAAACGGATGTTTTGATAGGGCTCGCTTTCTGTAAATTTTCCCTCTTCGCTTTGCCCAAAGCGACATAGTTTTGTTTTATAGGGCTGTAGTTTCAAGAATCGACTTGTTCATTAATAAAATAACGTCGTTCTGTAATTTCCGCATTAATTGTTGTTTTCTCTTTTTGTTTTTTCTCAGAAAATGGTAATCCTAAAAAACAATTCAATAATAAAAACAAGCAGTAATAAAAAATACACTGCACACACTTTTGCATTCTCTCTATCTCTTCTAAACACGAATCATCACGTCATGCAGATTGCTTGTTTTAAACCCCGTTGAAACATACGATCCGATGCCTTCTCCCAACTTTGAATTCCCGGTATTTGGGGCTGAAGAAGAAGTTAATGAAGAAATTCCAGAAGAGATCTCCCGACTTCTCAGACAAGAGGAAAGGTCCCTTGGGCCTTACAAAGAGCCGTTGGAAACGGTCAACTTGGGTTCAGAAAAAGAGAGAAAAGAAATCAAGATTAGGGCACTGCTCAGTCCAACTGCCAAAGAGAGTTTGATGAAGCTTCTCAAAGAATTCCCCGATGTATTCGCTTGGTCCTATCAGGATATGCCAGGGTTGGATACCAGCATCGTGGAATATCACTTACCGTTAAGATCGGAATGTCCGCCTATAAAGCAGAGGTTGAGACGGACTCACCCGGACATGGCCATCAAAATCAAAGAGCAGGTACAGAAACAGATTGACGCGGGTTTCCTCGCCACATCAGAATATCCTCAATGGTTAGCCAATATCGTACCTGTTCCAAAAAAGGACGGAAAAGTCAGAATGTGTGTCGATTACAGAGACTTAAACAAGGCAAGTCCAAAGGACGACTTTCCTTTACCACACATTGACATGCTGGTTGACGGTACAGCAAAGTTCAAAGTTTTCTCCTTCATGGATGGATTCTCGGGCTACAACCAAATCAAAATGGCGCCGAAATACATGGAGAAAACTTCGTTCATTACCCCATGGGGTACCTTTTGTTACAAGGTAATGTCGTTCGGTTTGAAGAACGTTGGGGCAACCTATCAAAGGGCCATGACTACTTTGTTTCATGACATAATACATAAGGAAATCGAGGTATATGTCGATGATATGATTGCAAAATCTAAGACAGAAGAGCAGCATTTGACCCACCTGTCAAAACTATTCGAGCATTTGAGAAAGTACAGACTCCGCTTGAATCCCAACAAGTGCACCTTCGGTGTCCGTTCAGGGAAACTCTTAGGGTTCATCGTCAGCCAGAAAGGAATTGAGGTTGATCCTGACAAGGTCAAGGCCATTCAAGAAATGCCTTCTCCGAAAACTGAAAAACAAGTCAGAGGATTCCTGGGACGTTTGAACTACATCTCCAGATTCATATTCCTCATGACCGCGACATGTTCGCCGATTTTCAAGTTACTTAAAAAGAACCAGGACTGCATTTGGACAGAGGACTGCCAAACTGTCTTCGACAGTATTAAGGAATATCTGTTGAACCCACCGATTCTATCACCTCCAGTGGAAGGAAGACCACTGATCATCTACCTCACAGTCTTGGAAGATTCGATGGGGTGTGTACTTGGCCAACAGGACGAAACCAAACGGAAAGAGTCTGCCATTTACTATCTAAGCAAGAAGTTCACCGATTATGAAACTCGGTACACAATGCTCGAGAAAACTTGTTGTGCTTTGGCTTGGACAGCCAAACGTCTTTGCCAATACATGATTCGTCACACTACTTGGTTGGTCTCCAAGATGGATCCAATAAAGTACGTCTTTGAAAAGCCTGCTCTCACGGGAAGAAACACACGTTGGCAGATGTTGCTATCAGAATATGACATAGAGTACCACGCTCAAAAAACCGTTAAGGGGAGTATTTTAGCCGATCATTTGGCTCATCAACTGATTGACAATTAGGAATCAATCGGGTTTGACTTTCCAGACGAAGATGTCATGTATCTAAAGATGAAAGACTGCGATGAACCGCTACCCAGTGAAGGGCCAGAACCAGGTTCCCAATGGGGACTTATCTTTGACGGAGCAGTTAATCATTATGGAAACGGAATTGGGGCAATCATTGTTACCCCTCAGGGTACCCACATTCCATTCACCGCCAGACTTACATTCAAGTGTACAAACAACGAGGCCGAATACGAAGCTTGTATTATGGGTCTCGAGGAAGCAATTGAGTTATGGATAAAAAACTTGGATGTATATGGCGATTCAGCCCTGGTTATCAATCAGATAAAAGGAGATTGGAACACATACCAATCAGGATTGATTCCCTACAAAGATTACGCGAGAAGGTTGCTACCTTTCTTCAACAGAATTGAGTTTCATCACATCCCTCGTGATGAGAATCACATGGCTGATGCATTAGCCACTCTATCTTCCATAATTAGTGTAGGTCAATCGAATGACATACCTAAGATCGACATAATGCGCCTTGAAAGGCCCGCTTACATCTTCAAGATTGAAGCAATCATAGACGATAAACCTTGGTATCACGATATCAAATGCTTCCTTCAGAAACAAGAGTACCCTCCTGGGGCACTAAGGAAGGACAGGAAGACCCTCAGAAGACTAGCAGGTAGTTTCTTTCTGAGCGGTGATACTCTCTATAAGCGGAATTTTGACATGCTCTTACTCCGATGCGTAGACAGACCAGAAGCAAACATGCTGATAAAAGAAATTCACGAAGGATCCTTTGGTACTCATGCCAACGGACACATAATGGCGAGAAAAATTCTAAGAGCAGGGTACTATTGGTTGACAATGGAATCCGATTGCTACAAGTACATGTGGAAGTGTCATAAGTGTCAGATATACTCAGACAAAATCCATGTGCCGCCAATGCATCTCAAAGTTCTCTCTTCCCCGTGGCCTTTTTCCATATGGGGAATCGACATGATTGGCATGATTGAGCCTAAGGCTTCAAACGGACATCGGTTCATTCTGGTAGCCATTAATTACTTCACTAAGTGGGTCGAAGCTGCGTCGTACGCTAATGTAACCCGATAAGTGGTAGTCCGATTTATCAAAAACAATATCATCTGCCGTTATGGTGTTCCGAGCCAGATCATTACTGATAATGGATCTAACTTGAACAATAAGATGATGAAAGAGTTGTGCGCAGAGTTCAAGATTAAACACCATAACTCATCTCCCTACCGACCCAAGATGAACGGAGCGGTAGAATCGGCTAACAAGAACATCAAGAGGATTGTTCAGAAGATGGTTGTAACCTACAAAGATTGGTATGAGATGCTACCCTTTGCTCTTCACGATTATCGCACATCTGTCCACACTTCAACAGGGGCAACCCCTTTCTCTCTAGCATATGGCATGGAGGCAGTGCTCCCCATCGAGGTAGAGATCCCGTCAATCAGGGTATTGATGGAAGCTAAGCTCACCGAAGCTGAGTGGTGTCAAAGTCGACACGATGAATTGAATCTGATTGAAGAGAAGCGAATCACGGCACTATACCACAGTCAGTTGTATCAACAGAGAATGAAGAGGGCATTCGACAAAAGGGTTCGACCTCGCATCTCCAGAAAAGGAGACCTCGCATCTCCGAACTATAACGGCCCATATGTGGTCAAGAAAGCTTTCTCAGGCGGTGCCTTGAGACTTGCAACCATGGACGGAGAGGAATTTGCCTACCCCACAAATGTTGATGTAGTCAAGAAATACTTCGCCTAAAAAAAACGTCTCGGTGGATTGAAAACCCGAAAGGGCGGTCCAGGCAAAAATTAGAGACATGATCAAAAATCATCCCGGTGGATTGGAAACATCATAGTACAATCCAGGAAAAAATTAGGGATAGTGGCAAGTAACTACTTTCAACAGAGGCAAGTCCCTCAGCAGCAGTTACATCATCCATCGGAGGAAAACTCCAATCAAGGTCATCTTCGACTGAAGCTCAGGATGTCCCGAATTCAAAAGTGGTAGAAGGATAGTAGTCGTTATGTTTCAACATAGCCCTTTTCCCTGTAAATTACCATTTTATAACTTTGTAAATACTCTTTGGAATCACGCGTTTGGCTGATCTCCATCTTATCAATAAAATTTGAGCCCTTGTGCTTTTGTTTGTAATTCTCATTTGTTTTAGCTTTACAGAACGACACTTTAATATGATTAACGATTCTTGAAATAAAATAAAAACGAATTTACTTGTCAAACTTTTTCTGCTTTTAAAATAAAGATGGCAATTTCTTTTGACTGTTGAACATCGAAAGAACATCAACCACTTCTCCAGAAGTAAGCGAACTTCAAAGTGCAGAATCAAAGTACTCCTTCTAACCCAGTACACCTGAATGAAGGGATCAACTGTGTCAGAGACCTTGTTTCGTATGACACGCCTCGGCCGAGTTCTTATCTCCTAAGCCCGACCAACATAGTTCCCCACAGGGACTATCTCTCCTAAGCAAGACCGAATTGCTATCTTGAACCAGCGGTACTTCTTCGCCCCACGATGGCCGAGTATCCAGTTATGTTCATCTTTTAGTTTGTATGTCGCGTCAGTCTTGCCAGCATATACATACATACATCATGCATTATTGATTTATATTCACATTCATATTACATCACTATCACTCTAGTCGGTCTTGTCCCCTGGCGATAAAAAGTCCTCTCAATCGAGTTGTCAGTTCTTTCCTCATCAGGAAATGCTGCGTCTGAACAATCTCTCTCCTCCAGTTTATTTCTGGAATGAAGTTGGCTCCTCGACCACTTTGATAACTTGAACCTCTGAAAAACCAGAGAGCCCTCAGTCAACATCACTCTTCGCCATTGAAGATGATATCCTTGCTTTCCCGAATTAAGGAAAATCCTGAGAGAAAGCCTCCTAATCAGAGATTCGGTGGTACAGCAGTTTTTCTCCGAAAAACCACTGATGAAAAGGTCATCGGCACCTCAAATTGGATCCCATCATATGGCATTTCTCCGAGAAGATCCCGAGAAAAGTATGATGTAAGACCCCAAACGAAAGCAGTCTTTCAGGAGACTCGTCTTCCCCAGTAGAAACAAATGGCGTCTCCAACAGAGAAGTTTATGCACCTCTACAACTCAGACGACTGGGTTCCCCAGCAAGTCTGACGTCAACTTTTTCCATCAAATGGCATCTCCCCAGGAAAATTCGGCGAGAAGTTTGAGGAAAACCGCTACGAATAGCGTCCCTTGTCAATAAAGTTTATTTACAAAAGAAACTAAGACTAGTTCCTTGGTAGGAAACATGGATCGAGGGGAAGTTTGAATCAGAAACTAAGACCAGTTCCTTTGTAGGAAACCAGGATCGAGGGGAAGTTTGAATTAGAAACTAAGACCAGTTCCTTGGTAGGAAACCAGGATCGAGGGGAAGTTTGAATCAGAAACTAAGACCAGTTCCTTGGTAGGAAACCAGGATCGAGGGGAAGTTTAAATTAGAAACTGAGACCAGTTCCTTGGCTGAAGACCAGGATCGAGGGGAGGTTTATCTTTTCTAAGCATCATTGCTTAGCAAAAGAAGATGAATGCGCAAACTACCGTTCATAGCAAACCATCAAAATTTCGGGTATTCCGATATTTAATCCTCTTGCACCCCGAATGCTCGAATACCTTCGTCATTCACACCTTCGTGTCCAAGAAGATTAAATAGGGGCATCTGTCATACCCCAAATTTTGACCACTAAGATTTCCCATCATTGTACAAATCATCATCATAATATGGATGAACCATCATACTTCATCAGTCTCCCCAAAGATGGGTGAGCATTCACTACTATCAAAATTAGGGTTTCAAGCCCTCTCTGAGTGCTTAGACAAAGGATCAATCAAGGAATGACATGATCTTCAACTTGTCTAACCTCTAAAACATCCACAATGGATCAAGAGGACTCCCACTTCAAGGATTAAGCGCAAGGTTGCTCCATTTCAGGTGGATCAAGCTTCAAGATCGCCAGTGTCACCAAATTAGGGTTTGGTCGACCAAGGCCTCCAGATGGAAATTTTCCTCTGGCATGAGCCAATGCTTCAAAGCATATCCTAATATACTCCATGGAACCTCATGGACCCAATCATCAAGTCAATTTGGCCTCAGGGGATGCATACATAAAAAATCAGGAATTAGGGTTTCTTGACCTAATTTACCCCTAAGTTGACTTTTGGGATAAATCATGAACCAAGACCTCAAGACATGATTTGAGGGTCTCTAATATACCATATTGATCCATTTGGAACAATGGATTGATTCAAGAAGCTTGAGCAACAAGCTTTAATTTCATCTGAGCCACAGTTGGGGTTTCGCGAGAAAAGTCAACTGTAGCTTTGACTTTTGACCAGGACATGCTCCCAAACCCTAAGACATTATTCAATACACCCTATAACACCCATGGAACATGTCCATAAAGTTTGATTTAGGTCAAGGACATGATTTCCCAAAGGATTGCACAGTTTGGAATTCATCTGATAAAAGGTCAACTGTGCACAAAAGTCAACTTTGACTTTTTGAGATTTTTCACAAAAATGTTAAAATATTTTATTTTCCCAAAAAAATCCCAAAAATATTATTTATTTCATATAATTGATATTTTTGCAAAGAATTAATATTTTAATTGTTTTTGACATTTAAAATATTTTTTCCCTCTTGATTTTGTAAATTTTAATGACTTCTAATCATTTTGTAGGGCAAAACATGATTTTTGAAGCATTAATCCAAGATCCTAATTTGTTTTCCACACGTTAAACAATTTTGATCATTTTAATTGAATATTTTATTCAATTAAAACACATTTTGAAAACAAATTAGGGTTTTTGATTAATTCAACCCTCATAAATCCTTTTCAAAACACTTTTGGGCCTCTAATAGAGTGTAAGACCCAATCCTTTGTAAATACAAACCTATTTTGGGCCTCACTTATTGTATAAGTCCCGTTGTATTTCAAAAAGTTCGATGCGATCATCGTCCGTTGAAAAACAAACCTTGGGCCTACCCTCGTGTTATAAGCCCCATTTCTTTTCTTTAAAAAGATTTTGGGCCTTTTGATAGAGTGTAAGCCCCAAACCCCCTTGTACAAACAATTTTGGGCCTCACTTATTGTATAAGTCCCTCTGTACAAGTAAACGGCGCGATCATCGCCTTTTAAAACAATTGGGCCTACCCTCATGTTATAAGCCCCACTCTCTTTTTCTTTAAACCTTTTGGGCCTCTTGAGATAGTGTGCGACCCAAATCCCTTTGTACAGCAAACAATTTTTGGGCCTCAGTCACTCGTATAAGTCCCTCTGTACAAATTCAATAGTGCGCTCACTGATAAAACCCTGGGCCTCTCCTTGAGTTGTAAGCCCCAAATCTTTCTTTTTCAAAGCACTTTCTCCTTTGATTTTGAATTATACTGTTGTTTTCAATCTTTCTTTGTTGAACAACTAACCAAACAGCATGGAAGCTCTACAACCGAGTAAGTGTTTATATGATTTCTTTATCCGCTTTCATATACATATAACTGTATTGTAGGGTTGTTTCACTGTAAGTCTTCTTTCATAAACTCATATTGACTGTGTAATACTAGTATAGATATTTAGAGTTTCCCCGGCAACTACGTCTAGCATTAAGCCCGTTGATCACTCTTAGAAATAGTCAAAACTAGATCCCCATAGGAATACCAGACACAGTCTTCCCTCCTCTTGGGTTAAACAATATGGAGATGTGAAAGGCAGATTCTTTTTGAACCCTTTCTCAGACTGTCACTCGTAGAAGTTGTCAAAGAAACTCTACTCCCCAGAGATGATCTTTTCTTCGTGAATGGCATCTCTTGAGTTTCTTCCAAATTCTCGAACTTTCCTGGCTTGATCTATTCTTCGTGAATAGCCTGTCTTGAACTTCTCGGGGTTTGGGGACCCACAGGCTTCTTAAAAGCAAAAAAACTCTATTCCCCAGAGATGATATTTTCTCCGTGAATGGCATCTCATGAGTTTCTACCAAATTCTCAAACTTTCCTGGCTTGATCTATTCTTTGTGAATAGCCTGTCTTGAACTTCTCGGGGTTTGGGAACCCACAGGCTTCCTAAAAGCATCATCGCCTCCTCTTGGACATTGTACAAGGACCCGTCGGCTTCTTAGAAGTATCCACAACCTCCTCTTAGACTTCGTATAAATGATTTCTTCCTCCGGGAATGATAGCCTCCTCTTGGGCTTAGTACAAATTGTCCCTCGGCTTCTTAAAAGATTCTCGCCTCCTCTTGGGCTTCATACAAATTGTCCCGACGACCTCCTAAAGGTATAGGAACATAAATCAGTCATCTTAATAGAACAGTCTTTCCAAGAGTCTACTACTATTTCTCAAAGCATAATACAAAAGATGAAACTCTAGACTTGGACAGTCTAATTTTCTTGAGTCTCAAAGACATTCTCAAGCACCCTTCAAGAATAGGAAGGAACCCCGCAGACTCAGACAGTCTCAATACCCTTTGGATTTCGCATTTCCTTAAAGAACAGGAAATAATCCCGATCCTTGGAACAAATCCATGAATACAACATTACTCATATAAGAACTGATTTTTTCGTTGAACCAATATACTGGACCTGTCACTCAACTGAAACTGCACCATAGCCTCTCTCTTGGGCTTTATACAATGATTCTCCCCAGCAGAACTAAACTTTTTTTAGCCTTCATCTCGGGCTTTGTATGAGATACAAAACACTCTCTTGTTGAGTATAAAAGACTCTCTTATTGAGTCCCACCTTTAGCCTCCGTCTTGGGCTTCGTATAAGACACATATAAAAGATTCCCCTGTAGAGTCAAACTCTTTAGCCTCCGTCTTGGGCTTCGTACAAGACACATACACAAATCACTCCCTTGTTGAGTATAAAAAAAAAACTTTTTAGTCTCTCTCTCGGGCTTCGTACGAGACACATAAAAGACACCTTCTTGTTGGGCCACTAGCCTCCTCTTAGGCTTTGTATAAGAAAAGCACTGGTTGATCCAATCAACCTTTTAGCATTAAAGTTGTGCCTCGTTCACAGTACACAAACATCAACAACTCCTTCCCCTTCATCTAATCGATGTAAGCGGCAAGCCTCTGGATCATCTACATCCATGCCACTGTCCATCTTTTAGCATGAGAAATTCCTAAGGAAAGATAACATTGCTCTACACTGAGTTAAAGTCTTCTCCTTCAGGTTGGAAATCCCCTATAAAGGAAATTATGGCATTGTCGGATTCACACATCCCGGTTAAAGTAATTCTCCTTTATAAACAGTTGTGACAGACAAACCCCTCTTTAGAGATGACAAATTCTCTCTAAAAACAACCACTTTTAGCTTCACATCTTGGGCTTTGAACAAGATACAAATCAACCTTCGGCTTCACGTCTTGGGCTTTGAACAAGACACTAAAACACCATTTCCTCCCGTAGAATAGGAGGAACTACGATCGCTCTGATTTCCCTGTTTTGGAAAAACGGGAATACGTAGGCATAAGATTGAAAGAAAAATCTTAGCGAGCACACTAATCCAAAACCCAAAATCCCATACCTTCACATCTCAATCGAAAAGCATCAGTTTTAACCTCCCACCAATCGACCGGACACTATTTTAACAAATTAACCTAAGAGAGACCCACAATCTTTGTAGCATCTATAAACCAACAGTCACCTATTCAAACTCAGTTTGCAAGCAGGGTTAATTGGAGACATCTATTTCCCTTCCTTCATCAGCTTTAATAGGATAAAAAATGAATCGAACTGTAGTAAACCCCAATGAGCGGTAGTGCTTCACAACCACGTCTAAAACTGCTCGCTACAATAATGTTCTAGCCAAAAATGGTTAGACCACCAAAAGTGCTAGTTCTTCTTATTCTGGACAAGGAGAGCTAGGTTGTCTATACTATAGAGTATGTTTGGGGATTTGAGAGCTATACAGGTGTTGTATATTGTCTCAAGATGGATGTGTCTTGCTTAACCCTCATGTGGGAGCCCCTTTTATAGCCTTCTTCTACTTTCATTTAAGCCATGCCATTAAGAGAAGTCTCTTGGCCTTCTGACGTTGCCTGGCCATCATTGTTGTAACTCTTCTTTATGAATGCACGCTTTGAAGACAGGATAACGTATGCATTGATGCGCCACCGCCGTTACAACTGTTGGAATGACGCTTGTTTAGCTCATGACCGGCATCGATGTCGGGTTGGTGGGGTATAGTACCCGAACTTGTAAGAACTCGGCTGATGGGAGTCGGGCTCCCTGACCGGGACGGGTTGTATGATGCTTGCCTAGCTCTCTACATTGTACGATCTTTCCTGCTACTATAGACTAGTCTGTGCTTACTGTAGCGAGTGATTTTTGGATGTGGTTGCGAAGCACGATCACTCTAGTACTACAGTTCAATTCATTTTTTATCCTATTGAAGATGATGAAGGAAGGGAAATATATGTCTCCAACTAACCCTGCTTGCATACTGAGATTAAACAGTCAAAACTGTTGGTTTACAGATGCTACAAAGATTCGGGGTTTTTCCTAGGTTTATTTTGTTGACGAGGGGTGCTTTAGGCTATTGGTTGAGATGTTAGGACGAATATAGATGAAAGTATGGGATTTTGGGTTTTGGTTTAGTGTGCTCGCTAAGATTTTTCTTGCAATCTTATGCCTACGTATTCCCGTTTACCGAAATAGGGGAATCAGAGCGTTCGTAGTTCCTCCTATTCTATGGGAGGAAATGGGTGTTTTGGTGTCTTGTTCAAAGCCCAAGACGTGAAGCTGAAAAGGTGGTTTATATCTTGTTCAAAGCCCAAGATGTGAAGCTGAAGGGTCTATTTGTATCTTGTTCGAAGCCCAAGATGTGATGCTAAAAGTGTTTGACTTTAGAGAGAATTTGTCATCTCTAAAGAAGGGTTTGTCTGTTACGACTGTTTATAAAGGAGAATTACTTTAACCGGGATGTGTGAATCCGACAATGCCATAATTTCCTTTATAGGGGATTTCAACCTGAAGGAGAAGACTTTAACTCAGTGTAGAGCAATGCTATCTTTCCTTAGGAATTTCTCATGCTAAAAGAGGGACAGTGGCATGGATATAGATGATCTAGAGGCTTGCCGCTTATAGCGATTAGATGAAGAGGAAGGAGTTGTTGATGTTTGTGTACTGTGAACGAGGCACAACTTTGATGCTAAAAGGTTGATTGGACCAACCAGTGGTTTTCTTATACAAAGCCTAAGAGGAGGCTATCATGTGTCTCGTACAAAGCCCGAGAGAGAGGCTAAAAGGTTTTGACTCAACGGGGGAATCTTTTGGTATCTCGTATAGAGCCAGAGATGGAGGCTATTTGACTCAACAAGAGAGTTTTTTGTATCTCATACGAAGCCCGAGATGGAGGCGAAAGGGTGATTGACTCAACGAGGGAGTCTCTTATGTGTCTCGTACAAAGCCCGAGAAAGAGGCTAAACGTCGTTTGACCCCACTGGGAAGAATCATTGTACAAAGCCCAAGAGGGAGGCTAACTTCACTGGAGAAGGATCATTACACAAAGCCTAAGAGGAGGCTATGATGACTGTTCAGTTAAGTGACAGGTCCAGTAGACTGATTGTTAAAGAGAAAACCAGTTCTTATATGAGCAACACTGTACTTAAGGAAGTGGGAAATCCGAAGGGTATTGAGACTGTCCGAGTCTGCGGGTTTCCTTCCTATTTAACGAAGGGGTCACTTGAGAATGCCTTTGAGACTCAAGGAGATTAGACTTTCCAAGTCTAGAGTTTCATCTTTTGTATTATGCTTTGAGAAATAGTAGTAGACTCTATGAAAGGACTGTTCTATGCAGATGACTAAGTTCTGTTCCTATACCTCTAGGAGGTCGTCGGGACAATTTGTACGAAGCCCAAGAGGAGGCTGGAAACTTTTAAGAAACCGACGGATCCTTGTACGATGCACAAGAGGAGGCTATCATTCCCGGAGGAAGATATCATTATACGAAGCCTAAGAGGAGGCTGTGAATACTTCTAAGAAGCCGGCGGGTCCTTGTACGATGTCCAAGAGGAGGCGGGGTTGCTTTTAGGAAGCCTGTGGGTCCTTGTACGATGCCCAAGAGGAGGTCGATGCTTTTAAGAAGCCCGTGGGTCCCCAAACCCTGAGAAGTTCAAGACAGGCTATTCACGAGGAATAGATCAAGCCAGGAAAGTCCGAGAATTTGGAAGAAACTCAAAGATGCCATTCACGGAGAATACATTTATCTCTGGGAGTAGAGTTTCTTGACAATTCCTAATGAGGATAGCCGAAGAGAAGACTGCATCTGGTGATCCTATTGGGGATCTAGTTGTCTATTTCTATGAATAAACGAAACGGCGTCACCTAGTTCTAGACGTAGTTGCCGGGGAAACTCTAAATATCTATACTATTATTACACAGTTGATATGAGTTTATGAAAGAAGACTTACAGCGAAACAGCCCCACAATACAGTTATATGTATATGAAAGTGGTAAATGAAAGCAAAAACCACTTACTCGGTTGTAGAGCTTCCATGCTGTTTGGTTAGTTGTTCAACAAAGAAAGATTGAAAACAACAGTATATTTCAAAATCAAAGGAGAAAGTGCTTTGAAAAAGAAAGATTTGGGGCTTACAGCTCAAGGAGAGGCCCAGGGTTTTATCAGTGAGCGCACTGTTTGAATTTGTACAGAGGCACTTATACAAGTGACTGTGGCCCAAAAAAGGTTTTCTGTACAAAGGGGATGGGTCTTACACTCTCTCAAGAGGCCCAAAAGGTTTAAAGAAAAAGAGTGGGGCTTATAACACGAGGGTAGGCCCAGATGATTTTTCCGTTTGAAATGGCGATCGCACCGAGGTTTTCTTTTAACGCAGAGGGGCTTATACAATATCTGAGGCCCAAAGTGATTTTGGTTAAAAGGGGGTTGGGTCTCACACTCTATTTAGAGGCCCAAAAGGTTATTTTTCAAAAGGCGACGACTGCGCCGTTTGTTTTTTACGGTATCGGAACTTATACAATACACTAAGGCCCAAAAATGGTTTGGTCAAAAAAGGATTGGGTCTTACACTTTATTAGAGGCCCAAAATGTTTTGAAAATGTTTTATGAAGGTTGAATTAATCCAAAAACCCTAATTTGTTTTCAAAAATGTATTTAATTGAATAAAAATTCAATTAAAGTGATCAAAATTGTTTAACATATGGGAAACAAATTGTGATCTTGGATTAATGCTTCAAAAATTAATTATTGACCTACAAAATAATTAGAAAGCATTAAAAGTTGTAAAATCAAGGTGGAAAAAAAATATTTCAAATGTCAAAAACAATTAAAACATTAATTCTTTGCAAAAATATCAATTATATACAATAAATAATATTTTTGGGATTTTTTGGGAAAATAAAATATTTTAACATTTTTGTGAATTATTAAAAAAAGAATCAACTCAAAATCATTAAAACTCGGAGAGAAATTAATTTTTGAATCAATTAAATAAAATCACAAAATTCAAATATTCAAATTTATGAAAATGGCGCCAAGAACATGGACCAAGAACACGCGCGTTTTCTGCCTTGCCCATATTTGCATTTTCTATCCAATCTCACTGAATACTTGATTATATCATGCAATCCACATATCAATATGCTCGTTTCAACCTCACGATCATGTTTATGACAATTAATTTCATTTAAATTAAGCATAAAACAAGAAATCACGATAAATCCTTATGAACCCTAATTTCTGCATGAAGGCTGGGATTTTTGATACACGATTCAAACAAAGCAATTACTTGAGGGGAAACATTCCATGCATGATTATGAACATTTGGCAAAAGTATTGTGCGAGGAAATATGCATAGATTGAGAGATGACCAAGTTTAGGCTTACCTCTAGGTCGTGACAGCAAGAGAAAATTTATTTCTGAGTAGGAGGTGTTACAGATGAATTGTGATGATCTGAACAGCTTCCCTACACCCTATGGAGTGTGTTTGAATGCTTGGACTTGACTGAGAATGGCTGGATCACTTCATGGCATCTCAACTGCACTTTGGTTAAAACCTTGAGCAATTGACTGGTGATTTTGTGAAATCTGTGTTCCAGATGTTATGTGAGTGTTTGGATCACTTCTATATGATGTATGTGAGGTGTGTGAGTGATTGGTTTGATTGGAAAAGCTCTCAAACTCAAAACCCGATAGTGACTTGCCTTAGAAGGGAAAATTGGAGTGAAAGAAGAGATTTTGAGGAAAGCATCTGTTTGATGGCTTTGGTGTACTCAAACTGATCACAATTGAGCTCTATTTATAGTAGAGCAAGTTTGTTTTGGGATCCACAGTGAATGGCAACTGCAGCAGGTATTTGTTCAATGTTGGCAAATGGAAATCCAAGTCTCCTCTAGCCATTGACTAGAGGTTAGGGCACAGGGATGTGGTTCCCTTGGTCTTGGATAAGTCTTGACTGAATTCAGTTGCAAATGGCTCAGTCCATGCCACCTTGATGCTTCCATTGAATGCTCAAATCCAAAATTGGAGTCTTGTGCCTATTTTGGCCATTCAAGGTTCAACATGCTATTTCTTGTTCCAAAGACTTTGGAGGCTTGGCTCAGTGATTGTCCCCTTTAGATTCAATCCTCAGAGGTGTCCAAGTGGAAGGAGCATTTGGATTTGGCTGATTTTGGCAAATCGAGCAAAAATGCAAATTTTGGCTTGCCTTGGCAGATTTCAGCAAGCAACTTTCCAATGTCATATCTCATGACTCAAATGGAATTTGGTAATGTTCTTGGCCATTTTGGAAAGCCCTTACATGATACAACAACTGTTTGAACATATTTGGTTTTGATCTCTTTTGAATCCAAGTCAAAAATCCCCCTACATTTGGCAAAAAGTAGGGTAAAATCTAACTTAGTGAAATTTTCACTAGTTGTTGGAACAAAGTGACTTTTCTTGATTTTGATCACTCCATAACTCAAAATCCATGAGGAGTTCGAATTAGGTCTAGTTGAAGTTTTTGTAGAGGACAATGAGATCTACAAATCAAGCCTTAGATGGGAGAAAATGGCTTTGTGGTTTAGGAGTTATGACCCTCCAAAGTTGGTACCCTAGCCACTTTATTTTTAACTTAGAAAATTTTCTAAGTTTTTTATGGTTACCCCTTTTACAAGTTACCCAACTTTTCTTGATTTTTATTGATGAATGATGATTCAAATCATACATTAACATCATTTTAGGGTTAAAAATCCATTTTGGTGAAAAATCTCAAAAAGTCAAAGTTGACTTTTGTACACAGTTGACTTTTTATCAGATGAATTTCAAACTGTGCAATTCTTCATGAAATCATGTCCTTGACCTAAATCAAACTTGATGGACATGTTCCATGGGTGTCATAGGGTATATTGATGCATGTCATAGGGCTTGGGAGCATGTCCTGGTCAAAAGTCAAAGTTACAATTGACTTTTTCCTTAAAACCCTAACTGTGGTGCAGATGAAATTGAGACTTGTTGCTCAAGCTTCTTGGGTTAATCCATTGTTCCACATGGATCAATATAGTTCATTAGAGACCCTAAAACCCTCCTTTGAGGTCTTGGCTCATGATTTGCCCTAAAAGTTAACTTAGGGGTGAATTAGCTCAAGAAACCCTAATTCCTGATTTTTTATGAATGCATCCCCTGAGGCAAAAATTGACTTGATGACTGGGTCCATGAGGTTCCATGGAGTATATTAGGTTAGGTTTTGGATCATTGGCTTGTGCCCAGATGAAAAATTTCCATCTGGAGGCCCTGGTCGACCAAAACCCTAATTTGGTGACACTGTCGATCTTGAGACTTAATCCACCTAGAAAGGAGCAGCCTTGTGCTTGATCCTTGAAGTGGGAGTCCTTTTGATCCATTGTGGATGTTTGAGAGGTTAGACAAGTTAAAGATCATGTCATTCCTTAATTTATCCTTTGTCTAAGGCTCTGAGAGGGCTTGAAACCCTAATTTTGATTGTAGTGAATGCTCACCCATCTTTGGGGAGACTGATGAAGTATGATGGTTCCTCCATATTGTGATGATGGTTTTCACGATGATGGGAAATCTTAGTGGTCAAAATTTGGGGTATGACAGATGCCCCTATTTAATCTTCTTGGACACGAAGGTGTGAATGACGAAGGTATTAGGGCATTCGGGGTGCAAGAGGATTAAATATCGGAATACCCGAAATTTTGATGGTGGTTATGAATGGTAGCTTACGCATTCATCTTCTTTAGCTAAGCAGTGATGCTTAGAAAAGGTAAACTTCCCCTCGATCCTGGTTTCCTACCGAGGAACTGGTCTCAGTTTCTAAAATAAACTTCCCCTCGATCCTGGTATCCTACCAAGGAACTGGTCTTAGTTTCTGATGTGAACTTCCCCTCGATCCTGGTTTCCTACACAGGAACTGGTCTTAGTTTCTGATGTAAACTTCCTCTCGATCCTGGTTTCCTACACAGGAACTGGTCTTAGTTTCTGATGTAAACTTCCCCTCAATCCTGGTTTCCTACACAGGAACTGGTCTTAGTTTCTTTCGTCAATAAAGTTTACTGACAAGGGACGCTATTCATAGTGGATTTCCTTCAAACTTCTCGCCGAATTTTCCTGGGGAGATGCCATTTGAGTGGAAAAAGTTTTGATGTCGGACTTGCTGGGGAACCCAGTCGTCTGAGTTGCAGAGGTGTACAAACTTCTCTGTTGGAGATGCCATTTGTTGACTCTACTTGGGGAATGTGAGTCCCTTGAGAGACTGCATTCGCTTGGGGTCTTTACATCATACTTTTCTCGGAGATCTTCTCGGAGAAATTCCATATGATGTGATCCAATTTTGAGGTGCCGATGACCTTTTCATCAGTGGTTTTTCTGGAGAAAAACTGTCGTACCACCGAATCTCTGATTAGGAGGCTTTCTCTCGGGATTTTCCTTAATCCGGGAAAGCAAGGATATCATCTTCAATGGCGAAGAGTGATGTTAACTGAGGGCTCTCTGGTCTTTCAGAGGTTCAAGTTATCAAAGTGGTCGAGGACCCCACTTCAATCCAGAAATAAAACTGGAGGAGAGAGAATGTTCAGACGTAACACTTCCTGACGAGGAAAGGGCTGACAACTCGATTGAGAGGACTTTTATCACTAGGGGACAAGGCCGACTAGAGTGATAGTGATGCAATATGAAATGTGAATGCAAATCAATAATGCAATGATGCATGTATGTTTATGCTGACAAAACTGACGCGACATACAAACTGACAGGTGAACACGACTGGATACTCGGCCATCGCGGGGCGAAGAAGTACCGTTGGTTCAGAATAGCAATTCCACCTTGCTTAGGAGAGATAGTCCCTGCGGGGAATACCGTTGATCGGGCTTAGGAGATAAGAACTCGGCCGAGGCGTGTCAGACGAAACAAGGTCTCTGACACAGTCGATCCCTTCATTCAGGCGTATTGGGTTAGAAGGAGTACTTTGATTCTGCACTTTGAGGTTCGATTACTTCTGGAAAAGCGACCGATGTTCTTCTGATGTTCAACAGTCAAAAGAAATTACCGTCTTTAATTTAAAAGCAGAAAATTTTTTAACAAGTGTCGCTCCCGGGATTTTCATCCTAGTACAAACGCGAAAGTGGCACCGAACAGAGTCGCCAGCAATGTGTATTTATCCCATGAGAGGGAAAGGAAACACCGCATAAACCTGAAGGAAAGGATAGAGCATGGTCTTGCGACCAAGAGAACTGGATTCGGGAGTCGGTTACGCGAGAGGAAGGTATTAGCACCCCCTCGCG
Source organism: Lathyrus tuberosus (assembly GCA_022829125.1). Lineage (NCBI taxonomy): Eukaryota > Viridiplantae > Streptophyta > Magnoliopsida > Fabales > Fabaceae > Lathyrus > Lathyrus tuberosus. Next base: position 6,499,634 of record JALAZF010000239.1, on the reverse strand, counting down.
TCCATCGTACCCGATGGGATCCACGCTTGCTTGCTCGAACAAAGGGTGATAGAAAAGAATACTGGAAAAGGAACGAAAAGAGAACTGGAAAAGGAATGGAAAAGGAAAGGAAAGAGAAAGAGAAACAAATGTAGGGAAAATAAAAGAAGTGCTCGAATGGGCCCTACCCCACTGCCTACGTATCTCATCGGGAACATGAGAATCAGAGCGACGTAGTTCCCCTCACTAGGGATGGATTGTTTGTGTTTTTTAAGGAACGGCTAACGTTCTAGCTCAGGTGTTGCAGGCTCGCTGGTCCGAGTGCGTTACCATCTTGCAAGAGAACGAGTAGGAGCGCGTTCGTACGCTAAGAGTGAATGAGATGAGAAAATAATTCCCGAAGGAAAGACGTTATTGTTTGTTTTTGTCTTTTAAGAGTTTTTTCCATTTGTTTGCATATGATAGTGTATCTAAATCTTAGTCATTAGAATGTGTACATTCTCACATTCCAAGATGGAATGGGTAAGAAAGCACACTAAGAGTGAAGAAGACCCCCACACTTAGTTCCAATTGTCAAGGTTCAAACACACTAGCATACTTGTGTTTATTAAGTGTTTTTGTTGATTAAGAAATGAAGAAGTGTTTTTTATTTGTATCTTCAACAAGTATTGCATTTAAGTCCCTCACACAAGATCAAATGTTTAACACATTGACCCAAGATGGGTTATATGCTATACATTTTAAGATTATAAGAGAAGACCCCTTATAATCTTTTCTTTATGTGAAAGGCCTAAATGCAATAAATGCCTACCTTTATTAGATGTTTTGAGTTTCCTTTAAGATGAGAAGAGAGACTCAAGAGAGAAGAAAGGTAAAATCTATGTGGACTAAGACTCAATCCTAATTGAAGATTAAAGGGAGTGATCCTAATGGTTTGTGAGGTTTCAACCTAAAGTCTAAAGAAAGAATGAATTAAACAATTCACTTCTAAAGTAGAAGATGAATTGTAATTCAAAAAGGGAGAGTGATGAGTTATTAAAAGAAAGCACATAAGTGCTTAACAAAACACAAAATGGAATTGTAAAAGAGATGAAAGGAAAGAGGTTTGAATGTGGATTCCTTATCCACACCCAATTGCAACTTACCAAAGCCCCTGCATGGTTAGTAAACATGTACAAGAAGTGTAAGAAATAAAAGAACATTTAATGCACTATAAAGCTCAAAAGAATTAGATGAGAAATCAAATTCTATTAATCACAACCAGAATGTGCATCATATGGAAAACAAATGATTATCATCAAGCAAGTTCAAGTGAACAACCCACAATCATCATCCATGGCATTAGAACATGCTACCAAAAGAAAAGGGAGAATGAAAGATGAAAAGAAATGAAAGAAACATGTATGAATGGAACATGTGGTCTAAGGATCAGAATTGAAATGAAATAAATAATGATATATAAACACATCACAAGCATTCATGAAACACCTATCAAGCCATTCAAGAAGCAATAGAAGAAGAAATGAAATGGAGATTCAAAAGAAAACACAAGTATTTCATATTAAGGACACACAAAGTTCAAATGAAAATGAACATGCAATGATGACACATAACATGCACCAATGACCTATAATATCACATGAATGGTCCACCAAATATGCAAATGATCATGCAAGTATGTACAAAAGAAATCAAGTAAACATGCACAAAGATTACAATGATATGACATGTTGTAATGCTTTAAATGGAATGTCTTAAACAAAAATCAAATGAGTTCATGAAAATTATTCAAACATGGTATTGAGGTACACAAACCATAAATGAATCACTTATCAAAGTATCATGTAAAAATTCAAGGCAAAATGATGTCAAACAATGCACTTAGGTCAAGTATGCACATCATACAAAGTAGCACAAAAATGAACACCAAACATGCCATAAACTGACCTAAAAAAATAAAATATAAATCATTTAACATACCTCAAGATGATAATGACTCAATGCAAAAAGAAGAGCATCAAAACAATTTTTAATGATCAAGAACAAAATTAAACAAAATCATGTACCACATTAAGAATGCATACAAAAGAAAATCAAAGAAAATTATAGAACAAGGGCAAAAAGGTCATAAAATCAAGAAATAAAATCATGAAAAATTTTCTAAATGTTTTAATGATGCTCATGAATTTTTGTGGAATTTTATAATGCCATTTGGTATTTTTTAAAAATTAAAAAGCAAACGTGTAAAAAAAATGAAAATAAAAAAATGAAATGCAAAATGAATGGGGGTGCATGCATAGTAATTATTCAGTTCAAAATCATTGGGCCTTGAAAACATGGGGTGTGGATATCAATCTGGCTTAAGTCCAACACACGCGCAGTGCATATTAACAAACATGGAATCTCAATCAACAAAGTTGACTCCCTTATGGCCATTGGATCAAGTCAAGTCAAACAAGCAGTCAAAGTATGCTCATCTAACGCATGTACATGCACGACCACACTCCATACCGTGTACCACGCCACACGAATTTTAAAAATAAAATCAGAATGAGCACATGAGAAGCACGTGCATTTTTATGTGTTGGCGCGCTATGGACCACACGATCACGAAAAATGAACGGACAGGATTAGAACACACATAAACCCTAACATTCAAAGCTGCCGGCCGGAGAGGGACCTCCGGTCACCTTCTCCGGCGAGAACCACCACCTGTAACTTTCACATCTCACCAAAATGCACAATACGCATACCAAATTGAAGCTGAGCTCATGCACATCATGAATCTACCACTATTTTTCACATAATACACATACACATGGAGAACAGAGAAGGTTAAAACATGCCCTAGGTTTTGCAACTAAACCTTTAGAAGGCCTATCAACTAGCCGGTTTGAGCAGAGCTTCTAGCAAGCTTAAAGCACCAAAAAACAAGTGAAAATGACTAGAAATCGTGCAATCCAAGTTCAAGAGTTCAAACCTGAAAGTGATGAAGCTCTGAATACAAAAGAATACCAGAGGAAAGTGCTTCTTCCTTGAGCTTCACTTGGCCAAATAAAGGCTTAGATGCAAAAATAGAGGATGATTCAATGGAGTTACAGTGTGTTTGCTTCAATAATCCAGAGCTTCAAGCTTAGTGATGATTGAAGATGAAGCTTGAGGAATGAATCAGAGGAGAATGAGAAGGAACTCGTGCAACTTGGAGAGAAAAAATAGAGATGAAGGGAGAGAGAGATTGAAGCGTTTGAGATTGAATGTGAAAAAATGAAGTTGAATGAAAATATGAAGTGAGATTTTGTTTTATAGTAGGCTTTAACCACGGTTAAACTGAGTGAGGTTAACTGAGTTAAAGTGGTTATGCTGAGTCCACCCTAACTAACTGAGCCAAGTTAGTTAGGGCGAGTTATCCATGGCTGTGATATGGTGGAGAAGGTGTATGACAGTTGTGGTGGAGATTAATGGAATGAGCTAATTCATGTGTGCTGCAGCAAACAAACTTGTTCTACAAGTTTTCATTCCTTTTCCTTTTTCATGAGCATGGGTAGCACGTGGTATAGTAAATGGGAAATATGTTTGGCTAAATGAAGTAATGTGGGGAGGGTGAGCAATGCACGGGCAAGCTAAGACAACAACAATAACATTCCTTTGTTTTTTTTTTGTTTTATATGAAAGTTGAGAATAATGGAGATAGGGTTGTTTGAGGATGAATTACTCTCTACTCCATGGGTGGTTTAGTGTGTTTTTGGATTCAATTGAAAGAGGGAATGTAATGCAACAAGTTTGGTTTGAGATTGGAGTTGATATGAAGTGTGTAAGAGGTTGGAAAATAGCCTTGAACATCAAGGTTTGGAATTGTGTGGTGGGCGTAGGAAGCAGGTCATGGCATGGCAAGTGACATGCATGGAAGTTCAGCCTAATCAACCTATCTTGAGACCACTATAACTCACTCATAACTTGATCAATTCAAAATTTTCTCAACATCAATATTAAAGATGACACTACAAAGAACAACTTTGATGTTGAAAACTTTTCCATTTGAGGCTTTTATCTTGATGAAAAATGGGTGGACATTTGGCTCACCAACTGTTTGAGAAAATGACTGCGCACGTGCCCTGAAAATCTTGGTCATGACCTAGTTTTGAACCTACTTTGCTCAAACTTTGATCAATCATATCTCACTCAATTTTTATCCAATAGAGATGTTCCACATATGGATGTGAAGCTTAAAACAAGATCTTTTGTTGTGGCCTAGTGGAATTTTCATTTGGTGCTTCAATTTTAAATGGCCTTGGTTCAAACTCTGATGCAAAATGGCCAAAACTTGCTATTTTTAGTAACCTTCTTCTTCCAAAAATGGCAACTTTCCACCTCTTGATCTTTTCATGATTCCTTTGGAGTTTCTTGACCAAATTTTGTACATTGGACACATATAACATGAATTTTATGGATTTGGCCTCAAAAAGTCAAGAGTTGACTTTTTCCTCTTATTATTTGACTTGCCCCCAAATTTCCTGATTTTTGATATTTCTTCCAATTGAACCACTTCTAAAACCAATTGAGCGGTAATTTTCCATACACATACACTTAAGAACATGTAGAACACCATGACATCATGTTTTGTCCAAGAAATCAAGGATTCCCTGATTTAATGGGAAACCCTAGTTTAGGTGCCCACCTCCTAGGAGAAGAATGTGCAGTCTTCAATTTCAAATTCCTCAGAGTATGTTGTATATCCTCTTAAAGGATGATGATATATACCATTTGAGGATGATTTTGGATCAATGAGCTATCTCTTTTGAGGGTTTTCCTTCAGTTTTTTGAACCTCTTGCATAGTGAAAGATGTAGTGCTTCAATCTCCCATTGAATCTCACTTCCTTGAGGTTTTGGATGATCAATTGAGATAGTATGAGACATGAAAGACCTCTTGGCTTGCCTTGAGGAAACTTGATTGACCTTTTGTGCTTTGAATGATCCCTTGATTGTCCACCTTCCACTTGATCACATGCCCTGATGGTAAGAAGGATGCTATGCTTCATTCTTCTATGTTAAATGCAATGTAATGTTAATGAGATGGATATGATATGATAAATGATAATGCCATGCTATGATGACAAAGAGGGAGAGCAAATTTTGGGGTATTACAACAAGTAAATTCATTTTTGTTTCGTTTCAAGAACCGTTAATCATATTAAAATGTCGTTCCGTAAAGCTAAAACAAATAAGAATTACAAACAAAAGCACAAAGGCTCAAATTTAATTGATAAGATAGAGATCAGTCAAACGCGTGATTCCAAAGAGTATTTACAAAGTTAGAAAATGGTAATTTACAGGGAAAAGGGCTACGTTGAAACATAACGACCACTTTCCTTCTACCAACTTTGAATTCGGGACATCCTGAGCTTCTGTCGAAGATGACCTTGACTGGAGTTTTCTGGCGGATGATGTAACTGCTGCTGCTGAGGGACCTGCCTCTGTTAAACATAGTTACTTGCCATTATCCCTAATTTTTGCCTGGATTGTACTATGATGATTCCAATCCATTGGGATGATTTTTTTTTTATGTCTCTAACTTTTGCCTGGACCGCCCTTTCGGGTTTTCAATCCACCGAGACGTTTTTTTTAGTTTAGGCGAAGTATTTCTTGACTACATCAACGTTCGTGGGATAGGCAAATTCCTCTCCGTCCATGGTTGCAAGTCTCAAGGCGCCGCCTGAGAAAGCTTTCGTGACCACATAGGGGCCATCATAATTCGGAGTCCATTTACCTCACGAATCAGTGAGAAATGACTGTATCTTTTTTAGCACGAGGTCTCCTTTCCTGAAGACGTGATGTCGGACCTTTTTGTCAAATGCCTTCTTCATTCTCTGTTGATACAGCTGACCATGGCATAGTGCCGTTATTCTCTTTTCTTTGATCAGATTCAATTCGTCGTGTCGGCTTTGACACCATTCAGCTTCGGTGAGCTTAACTTCCATCAATACCCGGATTGATGGGATCTCTACTTCTATGGAGAGCACTGCTTCCATGCCATATACTAGAGAGAAAGGGGTTGCCCCTGTTGAAGTACGGACAGATGTTCGATAACCGTGAAGAGAAAAGGGTAGCATCTCGTGCCAATCTTTGTAGGTTACAACCATCTTTTGAACGATCTTCTTGATGTTCTTATTGGACGCTTCTACCGCTGCGTTCATCTTCGGTCGGTAGGGAGATGAGTTATGATGTTTAATCTTGAACTCTGCGCATAACTCTTTCATCATCTTATTGTTCAAGTTAGATCCATTATCAGTAATGATCTCGCTTGGAACACCATAACGGAAGATGATATTGTTTTTGATAAATTGGACCACCACTTGTCGGGTTACATTGGAGAATGACGTTGCTTCGACCCACTTGATGAAATAGTCAATGGTTACTAGGATGAACCGATGTCCGTTTGAAGCCTTAGGTTCGATCAAGCCAATCATGTCGATTTCCCATATGGAAAAAGGCCATGGGGAAGAAAGAACTTTGAGATGTGATGGCGGTACATGAATTTTGTCGGAGTATATCTAACACTTGTGACACCTCCTCATGTACTTGTAGCAGTCGGATTCCATTGTCAACCAATAGTACCCTTCATGAATTTGTTCCATAAGCATGTCTGCTTCTGGTCTGTCGACGCATCGGAGCAAGACCATGTTAAAATTTCTCTTATAGAGAGTGTCACCGCTCAGGAAGAAGTTTCCAGCCAATCTTCTGAGGGTTTTTCTGTCTTTTCTGAGTGCCCCAGATGGGTACTCCTATTTCTGAAGGAAGCATTTGATATCGTGATACCAATGTTTGTCGTCTATGACTGCTTCAATCATGAAGATGTAAGCGGGCCTTTCAAGGCGCATTATGTCGATCTTAGGTAAGTCGTTCCATTGACCTACACTAATCATGGAAGAGAGAGTGGCTAATGCATCAGCCATGTGATTCTCCTCACGAGGGATATGATGAAACTCGACTCTGTTAAAGAAGGGTAACAACCTTCTTGCATAGTCTTTGTAAGGAATCAGTCTTGATTGGTATGTGTTCCAATCTCCTTTTATCTGATTGATAACCAGAGCTGAGTCGCCATATACATCCAAGTTCTTGATCCTTAAATCAATTGCTTCTTCGAGACCCATGATACAAGCTTCGTATTCGGCCTCGTTGTTCGTACATTTGAACGTAAGTCTGGCGGTGAAAGGAATGTGAGTACCCTGAGGGGTAATAATGATTGCCCCAATTCCGTTTCCATAATGATTAACCTACTCCGTCAAAGGCATTCTTCGTCTGGGAAGTCAAACCCGATTGATTCTTGATTGTCAATCGGTTGATGAGCCAAATGATCGGCTAAAATACTCCCTTTAACGGCTTTCTGAGCGTGGTACTCTATGTCATATTTTTGTTAACAACATCTGCCAATGGGCGATTCTTCCCGTGAGAGCAGGCTTTTCGAAGACGTACTTGATTGGATCCATTTCTGAGACTAACCAAGTAATATGACAAATCATGTATTGGCGAAGACGTTTGGCTGCCCAAGCCAAAGCGCAACAAGTTTTCTCAAGCATCGTGTACCGAGTTTCGCAGTCGGTGAATTTCTTGCTCAAATAGTAGATGGCAGACTCTTTCCGTTTGGTTTCGTCTTGTTGGCCAAGTACACATCCCATTGAGTCCTCTAGGACTGTGAGGTAAATGATCAGTGGCCTTCCTTCCACTGGAGGTGATAGAATCGGTGGATTCAACAGATATTCCTTGATACTGTCGAAGGGGGTTTGACAATCTTCTGTCCAAACGCAATACTGGTTCTTTTTCAGTAATTTGAAAATCGACGCACACGTGGCAGTCATAAGGAATATGAACCTGGAGATGTAGTTCAAACGTCCCATGAATCCTCTGACTTGTTTTTCAGTTTTCGGAGAAGGCATTTCTTGAATGGCCTTGACCTTGTCAGGATCAACCTCAATTCCTTTCTGGCTGACGATGAACCCTAGTAGTTTCCCTGAACAGACACCGAAGGTGCACTTGTTGGGATTCAAACGGAGCTTGAATTTTCTTAGACGTTTGAACAATTTTGACAGATGTTCAACGTGCTCACTCTCTATTTTTGATTTTGCAATCATATCATCAACATATACCTCGATTTATTTGTGTATCATGTCATGAAACAGAGTAGCCATGGCCCTTTGATAGGTTGCCCCGGCATTCTTCAAACCGAACGGCATTACCTTGTAACAAAAGGTACCCCATGGGGTAATGAATGAAGTTTTCTCCATTTCTTTCGGCGCCATTTTGATCTGGTTATAGCCCGAGAATCCATCCATGAAGGAGAAGACTTTGAACTTTGTTGTACTGTCTACCAGCATGTCAATATGTGGTAAAGGAAAGTCGTCCTTTGGACTAGCCTTGTTTAGATCCCTGTAATCAACACACATTCTGACCCTTCCGTCCTTTTTGGGAACGGGTATGATGTTGGCTAACCATTGAGGATATTCAGATGTAGCGAGGAAACCTGCGTCAATCTATTTATGTACCTCCTCTTTGATTTGGATGGCCATGTCCGGGTGAGTGCGTCTCAACCTTTGCTTTACTGGCGGACATTCTGATCTCAATGATAAGTGATGTTCCACGATCCTGGTATCCAACCCTGGCATATCCTGATAGGACCAAGCGAATACGTCGGGAGATTCTTTGAGAAGCTTTATCAAACTCTCTTTGGCAGTTGGACTGAGCAGTGCCCCAATCCTGATTTCTTTTCTCTCTTTTTCTGAACCCAAGTTTACCGTTTCCAACGGCTCTTTGTGAGGTTCAATGGGCCTTTCCTCTTGTCTGAGTAGTCGGGAGATCTCTTCTGGAATTTTGTCGTCATTTTCTTCTTCAGCCTCGAATACCAAAAACTCAAAGTTGGGAGAAGCAATCGGATCGTATGTTTCAACAGGGTTTAAAACAAGCAATCTGCATGACGTGATGATTCGCGTTTAGAAGAGATAGAGAAAAATGCAAGTGTGTGCAGTGTTTTATTTTTATTACTGCTTGTTTTTATTATTGAATTGTTTTCTAGGATTACCATTTTCTGAAAAAGCAAAAAGAGAAAACAGCGATTAATGCGGAAATTACAGAACGACATTATTTTATTAATGAACAAGTCGATTCTCGAAACTACAGCCCTATAAAACAAAACTCTGTCGCTTTGGCCAAAGCGAAGAGGGAAATTTACAGAAAGCAAGCCCTATTAAAACATCCGTTTCACCTGGGCAGGGTGAAAGGTTAAAAGATGGCAATTACTTTGACTGATGAACGACCTTCGGAACCTCGACGGCAACCCATTGGCGGCGAACTCCTCGGTGAATCACAAAGTCTGGCACCTTCCTTGATTTGTCTTCAGAAATAACGCTGATTTCTGGTGGAGCGGGATCATTGGAATCTGCTCCCAGGCAGAGTTGTCGTAGGAGAATTCCTCAGTTGCATTTTGCATAGTATTTGTGCTCTCAGCTGTATCTCCCCATCCAGTAGGCTGGATGTCTTCGAGTCTGATACGAGAGCTTTCAGGAGCGGTGTACCTGACCATATAGTCGTATTTTCCACTCGGTTGTCCCAAGGTGTCCCACACTTCTTTCGAACTGGAGGAGTCATCTCTCTCGATGACGTTGACCTCAGGAAAAGCATAGTTGATGAATTCAAGTCCTGCAAATGTTGCAACTTCATCTTCATGTTGAGTAGTTTCTGAATGACCTGAGTGTTGATCCCATGACATGGTGGGGACACAGGCATTCTGTTCAATGATGCTCAGCTGATTTTCATTACTCGGCTGACTTTCATGCCCCAAGTCTCCTGGGTAAGGTTGCCACATTGGCAGACCATCCATTGGGCCATAGTAATTGTGGTCAAAGTTGTCTTTCATCAGAGTGTCTTTCTCTAATGAATTTGGCGGAGCACGACATCCTTCCGGATCACAATCCCCGTATATCATCTCGACATCTGACCTGGGTATAAATCTCGGACTCTGTGTAGGAAATCAAAAAGGAGTTTGCGTTTCTTCCTGAGACATATAACCATCCTCGTTAAGGTAGGACTTCCATTCTTCATCCGTGTCAGAGGGATCTTCCTCATTGATAGCATGTATTGCCTGAGACACTGGGTGAAGAAAACCTCCACTGTGGAAGAAGTTTTGAAGGGGATGAAGACTTTCATCGTTGGCAGCTGTCTGGGTACAGGTTGCAGAAAAACCAAGACCCTTCTTTGTTTTATTGTCAATAGGAATGACAAGCTGTCCCCATCCTTTTGTATTGGTACTCATGACCGCTTTGATAGCATCGTTGTATGAAGAAATGGAAGTTCCTTCTTTGAACTGATTGTTCTTGCTTACCGACAGTGCTTGGAACTGAGTTCCAATAACCTCCTCGGGTTCTATGCCAGTAGATGATGACAAGTTGCTTACAAGCAAGGCTTGTTCCCCACAAACTGTGACAAGTTGATCGTTCTTGACAAACTTTAGCTTTTGGTGGAGGGTCGAAGTGACCGCTCCAGCCTGATGTATCCAAGGTCTTCCTAATAAACAACTGTACGTTGCCCGGATATCCATGACCTGGAAAGTGACTTGGAAAGTGTGAGGACCAATAGTTATGGGAAGATCAACTTCGCCGATAACCGCTTTTCTGGACCCGTTAAATGCTTTGACGACGACCTCACTAGTTCTCATCGGAGGGCCTTTGAATGATAATTGCATCAAAGTGGACTTCGGCATAACATTCAGGGCTGACCCTATGTCTACCAGTACGCTGGCTAAAGCATCGTCCTGGTAGTTAACTGTAATGTTGAGCGCCATGTGATGACGACGACCCTCTTCAGGTAATTCCTCATCACTAAATCCCAAATTATTGCAGGAAGTGATGTTAGAGACAATGCTATCAAACTGTCTAATCGTTACATCCTGTTCCACAAAGGCTTGCTCCAAGACTTTCTGTAGAGCCTCCCTGTGGGATTCTGAACTGAGTAACAGTGATAATACCGAGATCTTTGAAGGAGTTTGTAACAGTTGATCAACAATGTTGTATTCACTCCTTTGGATGAGCTTCAGCATCTCATCATTATTTTTCAAAGGGTCGGGATTACTGGATTGACCGACTGGTGGATCGGGAGCTTCTGTCTGAAGTTCCTTTTCTTTGTTAGGTTCCCCAACCCCTCGGTTGAAGATTCTACCACTCCGTGTTACTCGACTGATGTTTGCAATGTTCACGACGGAGGGTAATGGAATTTCCTTTCCATTTTCAATTATTGTTGCACCGTATTTGTAAGGGATTTCCTTAGCTGATTCATACGGTAGTGGTTCCGGTAGATAGATGACTATGGGAACCTTCTGATTTTTCTGACCATCATAATTAATCTCGATCCGTTCCTGGTTGGGAACCTTAGATTCGTCAAGTAGAGGGATAATGGTAAAAACATCCCTGGTCCTGTGATGACCAGAGATCGTGACAACATCCTCAACTTGCTCGGCAAGGTAGTTCGGCGTCCAGTTGACGGGTCCAGAACCCGGATATGGGCGAATTTCTCCCCGATCCACCTGACCCTGAAGAGCTGCTCTCACAAAGTAACACCCTTGGTTACTTTCTGAACAAACGCCGCAACGTTCATAGTTGTGTGGTGGCACCTGGCCACGCCCACTTTGAATACAATGTAACCTCACTAGGTTAGCTTCCACAGATCGGACATCCTGACTCTGACGCCGAGTGGGGTTTCTGTTATTGATACTAATCTGCTGAGTATCTTCATCCATATAGATTGGCATCCACCAGTGATTTAACAAGTGCTGAAGTGCCTCCTGGACAAGGGTACAACCTCGATCGTTTTCGCAACCTGCCTTACAGCTTTGATAGTCATGTGATGCCAGGAATTCGAGTCGGACCTGTTCAACATGAAACTCTACCAAGTTGGTATCCATCACGCGAATATCGGAGATCTGAACCATGTTGATTTGATAGGAGTCCATATCATGGTAGTCTTGGATCCATCCAAGATCCATCTGACACTGGAGGGCCTCCTGTATGAAAGAGCATCCCTGTTTGTTTATCGAGAAAATCAGACAGGAACTGTAATCGTGCCGCAGTAGATTATGATACTGGCTTTGCCTTGAGTACATCGCCACCAAGTTGACATTCATTGCACGGATATCGTGGTTCTGAATGACGTTAGAATTCGTGTAGACCATGTTAACTCCACGAACTCGGTGCTCTTGGATCCATCCGAGATCCATTTGTTCCTGTAGAGCTGCTTGCACCACAGAACATCCCTGATTGTTTTTTAGAGCAGACATCACACTGATGATAGTTATGAGGTGGCACATGGCCATATTCACTCTGTCTACAATGCATCTTGACCAAATTGGTTTTCAACAAGAATACATCGTGAATTTGATAGACGTTGTTAGTCTCTCCTTCTATCAAATTGACAGCAGCCTTCTCATGTTGAGGCAGCGGGTTTGTGAGAACATTATGATTTGTATCCTTAAAGGATAAGACCCTGCTCCTAACAAGTTTTTGCACGTCGGACTTGAAATTGAGACAAGTCTCTATATTATGCCCCGATCCTCCTTGATGATAAGGGCATGTTTGATCCACCTTAAACCAAAAAGGCGGATTTTCTGGTACTGTAAGAGGAGATTTAGTCTGAATGTGCCCCTTAGCCAGTAGTAATGGAAACAGCTTCGCGTACGACACGGGTATAGGATCAAATCCTGGTGGCCGTGTTGTACGGTTGTTGTTGTACTGAGGACGAGCCTGCTGAAGAGGCTGTTGTGTCCGTTGCTGATCAGGTTGGCTCTGCGCAACCTGAGTTTTATACGTAGGAACAGACGCAGGGTTGATAGCAGGAGTCATAGCTGCTACCGGTTGATAACGTCGCATTTGCTTTCCGAGAGAGATATTCCCAATATCCTGCTCTTTTTTCTTAGGGAGAGCACTACCGTATTTTTTAGTACCGCTCGTCGATCCAGTGTATTTTACCAAACGTCCTTCTCGGACGGCTTCCTCAAGACGTACGCCCATGCCAACCATTTCGGTGAAATCACTGGGCGCACTAGCAACCATTCGGTCATAGTAAAATGAGCTTAAGGTCTTTAAGAAGATCTTTGTCATCTCTTTTTCCTCAAGAGGTGGACAAATTTGAGCGGCGATTTCACGCCACCTTTTAGCGTACTCCTTAAAGGTTTCCTTGTCCTTTTGCGACATCGATCTGAGTTGATCTCTGTCGGGTGCCATGTCCAAATTGTATTTGTATTGTTGGACGAAGGCAGTGCCAAGATCTCTGAATGTGCTGATCGTGGCACGGTTTAAACCCATGTACCATTTGAGTGCGGCACTGGTTAAACTATCCTGAAAGTAATGAATCAGTAGGTCCTGATTTTCCGTCTGAGCTGACATCCGCCGGGCGTACATCACCAGATGGCTTTGAGGGCAAGAGTTACCCTTGTACTTTTCAAAGTCAGGCACTTGAAATTTGTGCGGGACTTTCACATTTGGGACCAAGCAGAGATCTGCGGCGTCCTTTCCAAATAGATCCTGACCGCAAATGGCTTGCAGTTCCTTCTGCATCTCCAGGAACTGTTCCTGGAACTCCTCCATTCTGTCAAACATAGTTTCCTTCTTACCATAAGGTGTCTGTGGAATCTGTCCTTCCGGGACAGTGTGCACCACAGGGGGTGGTACCGTGACTACGGTAGTGAGTCTTGGCGTCTCCCGAAGTTTGTAACCTTCAGGAGTCTTCAGTATGCCTCTGGCATCTTCGCTTTCCCAAAGTTTGTAACCTTCAGGCCCAGCGGCTTCTGTTGTGATTCCCTGATCTTCAGTGATCGGCGGAACATATCCTTCTGGGATATAGTTAACAGGCATGCCCCAAGGACGATCTTTCGGTATTTGATACCTAGGATCATACTTCTCCACTATGGGCATTGAGGTGATCTCTGATATCACAGTTCTTTGTAGCTGAGCTTCTGCCATGGCTTGCATGTCGTTACGAAGCTTTCTCATATCCTCTCTCAGAGCCTTAATCTCTTCTTTCAACTCTCTGTTTTCTTCCTCAAGATCATCCATCTTTTTCTAACGATTGGCCCGAGTATTATACGAATGAGACAGTTTGACTCTAGAACCGAGACACAAATGTGAGATTCGTAGGTAAGAAGGATACGCGATGTGAGAATGATGAATGCAATGATTATATTAATTGTTTTTTGGTTTAATCAAAATAAACTTCGACAATTAGATTGCAAATATCAAACAGTGGGGAAACCCCTTTTTATTGAAATTCAAAGGATTACAGAAGTGGAAATACAGCAGATTACAAAGTGCAGAAACAGAAACCTAAGCTAATGGGTCCCGAGTCCTCTCTGAAGAGAAATAGGGTGCTGACTCTAGTATTTTCCTTTTCTTTGACCGGGGCTCTTGGGCCGTTGTCGGGTTGTCATTCCTTTGCCAGATGAAAGGAGCGAGCAAATTCCTTTGGTCATCCTGATTTTCTACAGCATGTTGCTCCAAAATCTCGATCAGAGCATCTTTCTCTTTCAGTAATTGCTGTATTTTGATGCACTCTACATCGAGGGCGCGGTACTTGTTCTTCCAAGACTTTCTCTCCTTTTGAACTTTGTTGAGAGTAACCTGAAGCTTTTCAGTTTCCGTCATGAAGTACATGACAGATTCCCTTGGCAGAAGAATTCCGTAACGAGGATAAGGCATCTTTAGCTTGAGAGCTCTAGTTTATACCCAATGGAGATAAGGCTCCACTGAGACACAGCCTGGTTTTCCCAGAGACTCTCGTCCTTTCTTATGAACATGCTTCCAAGCGTGCACTATTTCCATCTTTAGTGCTCTGTCGTTTTCTCCTTCTTTGAAGAAAAGACCTTCCAGATGAACACCCCGTGGGACATGTCTCATCGGGTATCCAAATTGACGGCGAACCAACATCGGATGATAGTTGATTCCTCCCTTAGTTCCTATGAGGGGTACATTGGGGAAGTTTCCACAATGGTCAATGATTCTGACATCATAAATCCTATTACACCAATCTATATCATAGTTGGTGAGAGACATGATTTTCTGCGACCAACGTAAGGCACTCTTATGATCCCAAAAAGCAGCAGACTTAGGCAAGTGGGAGATAAACCACTTGTAAAGCAGAGGTACACAGCATGTGATCTCCCCCCCCCCCCCCCCCCGCTGTACAAATTTCCCAAGTGTACAGAATGATACGCATCTGCAAGGAAAGTCGGCACAGGGTTTCCAATGAGAAAAACCTTAATGGAGTTGATATCGACGAAGTTATTGATGTTGGGAAACAAAAATAACTCGTAGGCGAGCAAGACAAAGACGCTTTCAACAGCAGTCACGTTTCCTATACTGGCGAAATACAGGGCTTTCTTTGTCAAGAACTGGGCTGGCAAACCTTGGATGCCACCCATGGTAGTTAGGTGAGTCTGGACCTCAGACTCGTCCAAATGAATTGCTCTTGCAATGGTCTGATTCTTTGGAATTTCTTCCAATCCAGAAAATGGAGCTCGATCAGTAATGTGTAAATCAATCAGATGAGAATACTCCTCCAGCGTTGGTGCGAGCTGGTAATCCGGGAGTGTGAAACAGTGATAAACCGGGTCATAAAATTGAATGAGCGCATCCATGATTCCCTCAATCACATGGACTCTTAACAATGGTAGCAAACCTCCATGCTTGGCTCTGAAAGCCTCTGGGTTTGTGATCATCCTCGCCAACCTTCTCAAATCCTCTAGCTTTGGAACCTTGAAGGTGTAACTATGAGTTCTCCTTCTACCGAAATCCATTAGTGCAATCCATTTCTCTGATATTTGCAATCACAGTCTTAGTTTAATTTGAAAAACAGAGAGACTAGAAGAGAAATTTTTTTTTTGAATGTTTTGAATGTTTTTTAAATGAATGCATGAATGCAGCACACAAAAACATAGAAAAAACATGGGGTCAAAGGGTCGTTGTCATGAAGTCAAGGCTCTACCCATCCCCAAAGGTTTATACTAGGGTGATTTTTGTACCTGTACTCATTATCATCAGCTCCTCCCAGGAAAGCAAAACAACAAGCGGATCGCCAGCGAGTTGTAGAGCAATCTTAGAG
Source organism: Lathyrus tuberosus (assembly GCA_022829125.1). Taxonomy (NCBI): domain Eukaryota; kingdom Viridiplantae; phylum Streptophyta; class Magnoliopsida; order Fabales; family Fabaceae; genus Lathyrus; species Lathyrus tuberosus. The sequence continues at coordinate 6,483,523 of JALAZF010000239.1, read as the reverse complement.
TAAGTGTCATTCACTGAGAATAGATCACCAGCCTCAAATGAGGGTAGTATCGCGTAACAACTATTCCCGATAGTTTCCGCACTACAAAAGGGTTTGGCTCCTCAGCTTCTCAGACATCACAATCGGCCCATTGTCTAGGTGAGAGAATGGGTTGCATTGGTCAGCCTCCACTGAGGTTGATGGTCGACCTCGTCGCCATCACTTATCTTAAGTGTATACTTAATCTTTCCACATGCGGCATCACACGCATTCCCATTAGCAGAAAAATAAACACGTATTGCAATTAGGAAAAGCAGTATATATATTTGTCCTAATCATCCTAGACTTTTAAAAAGCTAAGAATCTTAAGTTCCTGACAGAAAATGGTTTCTCGGCGGAGTCACCAATATGTGGTTTCATTCCAAATTAATGGAGTTTTGACCTAAGATCCTAATGACATCAAGGTTTCCACCTAGGGGACAAAAAAGAACAAAATCCCTAAAGAGACCTACGATTCTCCCCAGCAGAGTCGCCATTTTTTCTGTGGAAAATGGGGACGATGCCCTAAAGCAAGACAGATCCTTATGTGACTCCCCAGCAGAGTCGCCATTTTTCTGTAGCGAGTGACTTTTGGATGTGGTTGCGAAGCACGATCGCTCTAGTACTACAGTTCGATTCATTTTTTATCCTATTGAAGCTGATGAAGGAAGGGAAATAGATGTCTCCAACTAACCCTGCTTGCATACTGAGATTAAACAGTCAAAACTGTTGGTTTACAGATGCTACAAAGATTCGGGGTTTTTCCTAGGTTTATTTTGTTAACGAGGGGTGCTTTAGGCTATTGGTTGAGATGTTAGGACGAATATATATGAAAGTATGGGATTTTGGGTTTTGGTTTAGTGTGCTCGCTAAGATTTTTCTTGCAATCTTATGCCTATGTATTCCCGTTTACCGAAACAGGGAAATCAGAGCGTTCGTAGTTCCTCCTATTCTATGGGAGGAAATGGGTGTTTTGGTGTCTTGTTTAAAGCCCAAGACGTGAAGCTGAAAAGGTGGTTTATATCTTGTTCAAAGCCCAAGATGTGAAGCTGAAGGGTCTATTTGTATCTTGTTCGAAGCCCAAGATGTGAAGCTAAAAGTGTTTGACTTTAGAGAGAATTTGTCATCTCTAAAGAGGGGTTTGTCTGTTACGACTGTTTATAAAGGAGAATTACTTTAACCGGGATGTGTGAATCCGACAATGCCATAATTTCCTTTATAGGGGATTTCAACCTGAAGGAGAAGACTTTAACTCAGTGTAGAGCAATGCTATCTTTCCTTAGGAATTTCTCATGCTAAAAGAGGGACAGTGGAATGGATGTAGATGATCCAGAGGCTTGCCGCTTACAGCGATTAGATGAAGGGGAAGGAGTTGTTGATGTTTGTGTACTGTGAATGAGGCACAGCTTTGATGCTAAAAGGTTGATTGGACCAACCAGTGGTTTTCTTATACAAAGCCTAAGAGGAGGCTATTATGTGTCTCGTACAAAGCCCGAGAGAGAGGCTAAAAGGTTTTGACTCAACGAGGGAATCTTTTGGTATCTCGTATAGAGCCCGAGATGGAGGCTATTTGACTCAACAAGAGATTTTTTTGTATCTCGTACGAAGCCCGAGATGGAGGCGAAAGGGTGATTGACTCAACGAGGGAGTCTCTTATGTGTCTCGTACAAAGCCCGAGAAAGAGGCTAAACGTTGTTTGACCCCGCTGGGGAGAATCATTGTACAAAGCCCAAGAGGGAGGCTAACTTCACTGGAGAAGGATCATTACACAAAGCCTAAGAGGAGGCTATGATGACTGTTCAGTTAAGTGACAGGTCCAGTAGACTGATTGTTAAAGAGAAAATCAGTTCTTATATGAGCAACACTGTACTCAAGGATTTGATTCAAGGATCCGGGTTATTCCTGTTCTTTAAGGAAGTGGGAAATCCGAAGGGTATCGAGACTGTCTGAGTCTGCGGGTTTCCTTCCTATTTAACGAAGGGGTCACTTGAGAATGTCTTTGAGACTCAAGGAGATTAGACTGTCCAAGTATAGAGTTTCATCTTTTGTATTATGCTTTGAGAAACAGTAGTAGACTCTATGAAAGGATTGTTCTATGCAGATGACTAAGTTCTGTTCCTATACCTCTAGGAGGTCGTCGGGATAATTTGTACGAAGCCCAAGAGGAGGCTGGAAACTTTTAAGAAGCCGACGGATCCTTGTACGATGCCCAAGAGGAGGCTAACATTCCCAGAGGAAGAGATCATTATACGAAGCCTAAGAGGAGGCTGTGAATACTTCTAAGAAGCCGGCAGGTCCTTGTACGATGTCCAAGAGGAGGCGGGGTTGCTTTTAGGAAGCCTGTGGGTCCTTGTACGATGCCCAAGACGAGGCCGATGCTTTTAAGAAGTACGTGGGTCCCCAAACCCCAAGAAGTTCAAGACAGGCTATTCACGAGGAATAGATTAAGCCAGGAAAGTCCGAGAATTTGGAAGAAACTCAAAGATACCATTCACAGAGAATACATTCATCTGTGGGAGTAGAGTTTCTTGACAATTCCTAATGAGGACAGCCGAAGAGAAGACTGTATTTGGTGATCCTATTGGGGATCTAGTTGTCTATTTCTATGAATAAATGAAACAGCGTCACCTAGTTCTAGACGTAGTTGCCGGGGAAACTCTAAATATCTATACTATTATTACACAGTTGATATGAGTTTATGAAAGAAGACTTACAGCGAAACAGTAGGGTAGGCCCAAAAGGTTTAAAGAAAAAGAGTGGGGCTTATAACAGGAGGGTAGGCCCAGATGATTTTTTCGTTTGAAATGGCGATCGCGCCGAGGTTTTCTTTTAACACAAAGGGGCTTATACAATATCTGAGGCCCAAAGTGATTTTGGTTAAAAAGGGGTTGGGTCTTACACTCTATTTAGAGGCCCAAAAGGTTATTTTTCAAAAGGCGACGATCGCGCCGTTTGTTTTTGACGGTATCGGGACTTATACAATACACTGAGGCCCAAAAATGGTTTGGTCAAAAAAGGATTGGGTCTTACACTCTATTAGAGGCCCAAAATGTTTTGAAAATGTTTTATGAGGGTTGAATTAATCCAAAAACCCTAATTTTTTTCAAAAATGTATTTAATTGAATAAAAATTCAATTAAAATGATCAAAATTGTTTAACATATGGGAAACAAATTGTGATCTTGGATTAATGCTTCAAAAATTAAGTATTGGCCTACAAAATAATTAGAAAGCATTAAAAGTTGTAAAATCAAGGTGGAAAAAAATATTTCAAATGTCAAAAACAATTAAAACATTAATTCTTTGCAAAAATATCAATTATATACAATAAATAATATTTTTGGGATTTTTTGGGAAAATAAAATATTTTAACATTTTTGTGAATTATTAAAAAAAGAATCAACTCAAAATCATTAAAACTCAGAGAGAAATTAATTTTTGAATCAATTAAATAAAATCACAAAATTCAAATATTCAAATTTATGAAAATGGCGCAAAGAACATGGACCAAGAACACGCGCGTTTTCTACCTTGCCCAAATTTGCATTTTCTATCCAATCTCACTGAATACTTGATTATATCATGCAATCCACATATCAATATGCTCGTTTCAACCTCACGATCATGTTTATGACAATTAATTTCATTTAAATTAAGCATAAAACAAGAAATCACGATAAATCCTTATGAACCCTAATTTCTGCATGAAGGCTGGGATTTTTGATACACGACTCAAACAAAGCAATTACTTGAGGGGAAACATTCCATGCATGATTATGAACATTTGGCAAAAGTATTGTGCGAGGAAATATGCATAGATTGAGAGATGACCAAGTTTAGGCTTACCTCTAGGTCGTGACAGCAAGAGCAAATTGATTTCTGAGTAGGAGGTGTTACAGATGAATTGTGATGATCTGAACAGCTTCCCTACACCCTATGGAGTGTGTTTGAATGCTTGGACTTGACTGGGAATGGCTGGATCACTTCATGGCATCTCAACTGCACTTTGGTTAAAACCTTGAGCAATTGACTGGTGATTTTTTGAAATCTGTGTTCCAGATGTTATGTGAGTGTTTGGATCACTTCTATATGATGTATGTGAGGTGTGTGAGTGATTGGTTTGATTGGAAAAGCTCTCAAACTCAAAACCCGATAGTGACTTGCCTTAGAAGGCAAAATTGGAGTGAAAGAAGAGATTTTGAGGAAAGCATCTGTTTGATGGCTTTGGTGTACTCAAACTAATCACAATTGAGCTCTATTTATAGTAGAGCAAGTTTGTTTTGGGATCCATAGTAAATGGCAACTGCAGCAGGTGTTTGTTCAATGTTGGCCAATGGAAATCCAAGTCTCCTCTAGCCATTGACTAGAGGTTAGGGCACAGGGCTGTGGTTCCCTTGGTCTTGGATAAGTCTTGACTGAATTCAGTTGCAAATGGCTCAGTCCATGCCACCTTGATGCTTCCATTGAATGCTCAAATCCAAAATTGGAGTCTTGTCCCTATTTTGGCCATTCTAGGTTCAACATGCTATTTCTTGTTCCAAAGACTTTGGAGGCTTGGCTCAGTGATTGTCCACTTTAGATTCAATCCTCAGAGGTGTCCAAGTGGATAGGAGCATTTGGATTTGGCTGATTTTGGCAAATCGAGCAAAAATGCAAATTCTGGCTTGCCATGGCAGATTTCAGCAAGCCAACTTTCCAATGTCATATCTCATGACTCAAATGGAATTTGGTAATGTTCTTTGCCATTTTGGAAAGCCCTTACATGATACAACAACTGTTTGAACATATTTGGTTTTGATCTCTTTTGAATCTAAGTCAAAAATCCCCCTACATTTGGCAAAAAGTAGGGTAAAATCTGACTTAGTGAAATTTTCACTAAGTGTTGGAACAAAGTGACTTTTCTTGATTTTGATCACTCCATAACTCAAAATCCATGAGGAGTTGGAATTAGGTCTAGTTGAAGTTTTTGTAGAGGGCAATTAGATCTAAAAATCAAGCCTTGGATGGGAGAAAATGGCTTTGTGGTTTAGGAGTTATGACCCTCCAAAGTTGGTACCCTAGCCACTTTATTTTTAACTTAGAAAATTTTCTAAGTTTTTTATGGTTACCCCTTTTACAAGTTACCCAACTTTTCTTGATTTTTCTTGATGAATGATGATTCAAATCATACATTAACATCATTTTAGGGTTAAAAATCCATTTTGGTGAAAAATCTCAAAAAGTCAAAGTTGACTTTTGTACACAGTTGACTTTTTATCAGATGAATTCCAAACTGTGCAATTCTTCATGAAATCATGTCCTTGACCTAAATCAAACTTGATGGACATGTTCCATGGGTGTCATAGGGTATATTGATGCATGTCATAGGGCTTGGGAGCATGTCCTGGTCAAAAGTCAAAGTTACAGTTGACTTTTTCCTTAAAACCCTAACTGTGGTGCAGATGAAATTGAGACTTGTTGCTCAAGCTTCTTGGATTAATCCATTGTTCCAAATGGATCAATATAGTTCATTAGAGACCCTCAAACCCTCCTTTGAGGTCTTGGCTCATGATTTGCCCTAAAAGTCAACTTAGGGGTGAATTAGGTCAAGAAACCCTAATTCCTGATTTTTTATGAATGCATCCCCTGAGGCAAAATTTGACTTGATGATTGGGTCCATGAGGTTCCATGGAGTATATTAGGTTAGGTTTTGGATCATTGGCTTGTGCCCAGATGAAAAATTTCCATCTGGAGGCCCTGGTCGACCAAAACCCTAATTTGGTGACACTGTCGATCTTGAGACTTAATCCACCTAGAAGGGAGCAGCCTTGTGCTTGATCCTTGAAGTGGGAGTCCTTTTGATCCATTGTGGATGTTTGAGAGGTTAGACAAGTTGAAGATCATGTCATTCCTTGATTGATCCTTTGTCTAAGGCTCTGAGAGGGCTTGAAACCTTAATTTTGATTGTAGTGAATGCTCACCCATCTTTGGGGAGACTGATGAAGTATGATGGTTCCTCCATATTGTGATGATGGTTTTCACAATGATGGGAAATCTTAGTGGTCAAAATTTGGGGTATGACACTTACCTTTATCCGACTACTCAACTCGGCATCAAATATATTTCGCATGTACATAAGCCCCCCAAGTACTATATCCACTTATAAGGGTGCAATACTCGGCAGTAACATGAGCCCATATATATTTGCTAGGTGTCGAGTTATAGATCGGCTTTTCTTCTTAGGTCCTTACGTGTAAAAGAAATTTTGAACGATCGTGCCCCCTAATATTCCCTAGCGTTATGATGACTTTAATACATCATGAGTGGCTATTTTCTAGCCATTTTTTCGAACATTGGGCTTCTATTAAAGTTAGTATTCCCTTTCCTTCACTCCTACGTTCTTCTTTAAACGAATCTGATTTCATCTCCAAGCGCTCTTCACTTCAGGTATTTTTTTCCTTTCCCTCTTGATTTTCCTCTATTTTCTTTTTAACACAAAAATGGTAGTTCTTAGGGAATGTGATAATGAGGGTAAGGTTATTCACAAGAGTGACAAGGGGATAAAAAAGATTATGGGAAGAAAACATGCAAGAGATGATGGATTCTGTATGGGTAGAAGAGTATAGGCGAGTCATGGATAAGTTTTATAATGAGATTCTCACTTCTGAAAGTGACTTTGACTCTGACTCTTTAGGTTCTATAGAAATTCTAATGGAGACTGCTGCTCCCTTTGATTCTGAGGTTATGAACCATATGAAAAGTACTGCTGACGATTTGGAAATTGCTAAAATCTGATCCCTGAGGATTATATCCTCTACTGGTTCTAAAGATGATGTTATTTTGGAACCGTGCGGCCCAAAGGAAAGAGTATGCATACTCCGGCCAAAAGATGTTTCTGAAGACTTTTTCTACATTTATCCTAGTATTATAGAGGATTTCGACATTTGTATACCTATTTCCGATTTCCAGGTGGACGTGTTGAAGACCGTCAATATAGCACCTTCCCAACTCTGTCCCAACAGTTGGGGGTTTATAAAGGCATTTAAGAGGGTTTGTGAGGTTTTAGATATTGTTTCGACCATAGGTTTATTCTTTTCCTTCTTTGAGATAAAAGGAATCGATAACCGGGGTTGGGTTCAAATTAGTGGAATGCCCGACCGAAGTTTCCTTCAGGCCTACACCTCGAATTACAAGAATTATAAAGATTGTTTTTTGAGAGTTCGCTGTGGGCCGAGATGTCCACAGGTGTTATACGCCTTAGATGGGCATCCACGATTTTCTCACTACTGAACCAAAGATCCCTTATGAATCATTGGATTTAAATATGATAAACTGAATGATTTGTAACTCCATTCTCTGGCCATTCTTTATTCATTCCGTATGATGAGGATTAAGGCATTGTTGCCCTTAGATGACGATCGACTCCTTGCCTTTTTGGGTAATCATTATTTTTCATTTTAAATATTTCTCATCTTCTTTTTTATTCTTACCTCATGTTGTTTGTTTGTAGACAAGATGACTGGTCTATCTGTAGCCGAGCAAAAGAAATTGATACAAGCAGCTCAGAAAGCCTGGAGAGGAACTGGGGGTGCGTCTGCATCTAAGTCCGACTTAGGTGGGTTAGAAGTCCGGGCACCAAAACGGCCCAGGGGTACGAGCACTAAAGCTGCCCCGAGCAAGGTTATGCCCCATCCTCTCATTTTACCTACTCATGAAGAGGTTTCTCAGGGTGACCCAAAGAAGCTGAAGGTTCAAATGAATGAGGATATTCATCAAGCTAAAATGGAGATTAACTCCCTCATGAGAGGCCCAGGGGAGAATTCCGCGTCTGGGGAATTCAAGTTTTGGTCCAATGAATTTGATGGCATCAGATACCTGCGTGATCATCTCAATGCTACCGAGGGTGTTGATAAAGTTAAATCCATTGGTCAGCAGAAAATCACTCAGAATCTTAGTTCTTATCTGATTAGGTGTGTTGTCCTCGCTCGTGGTTTGTTTGAATTATCTGATGACTCTAAAAATCTTGAGTCAAAATTCAAGGATGAAGTCGCTCAGTTGAAGAGTTCCCAGGAATCTCAGTCTAAGAGACTTTCCAACTTGGAGAAGGATTTAGCTAACTCGAGAAAGGAAAAAGAGACTTTGGAGTCTGATCACAAGTCATCATTAGCCAAACTTACTGACCAGTTGAAGATATCCGAGACCTCTAATGCCGAGCTCTTATCATCCAATAACAATCTTAAAGAAGCTCTAAAGTAAGGTCAGATCGATATTTTATCTGCTGGTGACGAAGCTTTTGTGAGAGCTAAAGATCAAGTTCTCTGGCTCCATCCTGGCCTGGATTTGTTGGAGAAGGATTACTTCAAGGTGGTGTGGCATGGTCGTCTTGTGGATCTTGGCGAGTTGGAAAAGGATAGCCCAGAGAGGTCTCAAGGCCCGGTCAATGATACTGACGGGAATGTGAACACGGCCCTCATTGATGTTGCCAATGATACTTCGGCTGCTACATAATCTTGTTGTTCTTTGTTTTAGTTAGTCATCCTTCTGGATGCACCTTTACATTTTGGCGAGGGAGTGTGGTGTTGTCCCCCCTCATGCTCATGACTTTTTAGCCTTCGGGATTTGTAACGTATAATGTTTGGCCCCTCTGAGGCTGTTATTTTTATTGCTAATGTTATTTCTGTTTATCGTGTTTTATTTCTTTGCAAAATAATCCCGTACATATATCCAGCCCCTCGGGCACTAACTTAGATTAACTTAAGGTGTCCGCTTATAGATTGTCGGGTATTATTTTTACTTTGATTGTGCTTGGTTTCCACGAATTTCTAGATAGCTTACCTTGAAGCTGATTATTAAGGAGCTTTTAGTTATCTTGTGTGTATAGTCTTCACACTTTTGGGCATCCTGGACTCTTGTAGACTTAGGCGCCGATTATGGTATGTACCTGGGCGCCCCTTCAACAGAGATTTGCTCATTTCTTATTGGTATTTTGCCATGTATGACTTTTTACTTACAAGCCCCAAGTATCTTTTGACGTGTTTTGGGCTTAGATGTTTCATCATCTTTACGTTAGATTGTCCAGCTTGTGTGTACGGAGCTATTAGGCATGTGTGTTCAACCCGTGTACACGGAGCGTTTGTGGGTGACCTATGTACGCGGAGCAAGTCAACACGTTTATAGGAGTTTACTCAACCCGTTCATGGATGACCTATGTACGCGGAGCAAGTCAACACATTTATAGGAGTTTAATCAACCCGTTCATGGGCGACCTATGTACGCGGAGCAAGTCGACACGTTTATAGGAGTTTAATCAACCCGTTCATGTGCGACCTATGTACGCGGAGCAAGTAAACACGTTTATAGGAGTTTAATCAACCCGTTCACGAGCAACCTATGTACGCGGAGAAAGTTGACACGTTTATAGGAGTTTAATCAACCCGTTCATGGGCAACCTATGTACGCGGAGCAAGTCAATATGTTTATAGGAGTTTACTCAACCTGTTCATGGGCGACCTATGTACGCGAAGCAAGTCAACACGTTTATAGGAGTTTTTCTCAACCCGTTCATGGGCGACCTATGTACGCGCAGCAAGTCGACACGTTTATAGGAGTTTTCCGAGTTATAACTCATCGTCTCCAGCCTATAAACAAGACATAATAATTTTTTAAGTCTAGGTGCCTCGTTAAAAACCCTTGCCCTTGCAAGGAAAAAAAGTTCAACCTGGATCCTTTATTTATTATTGGATTACATAAGATTTAGCTGAAGTACAACCTAAGATTGGATACATTCCATGTCCTAGGTATTTCTATTCCTTCTAATGTTTCCAGCTTGTACGCTCTGTAGTTTAGCTTTCGGATTACCCTGAACGGGCCTTCCCAATTGGGGTCGAGCTTTCCCTTATTTTTTGGATCTGTGATTTTCTTCAAGACCAGGTTGCCCTCTTGGAACTCTCTCTGCCGGACTTTCAGGTTGCACCTTCTTGCCAACCTCTGTTTTGCAGCAGGTTCTCTGATTCGTGCTATCTCTCTGACTTCGTCTATCTGATCAGCCGAGATGTTCAAATTCTCCATGTTGGTGATTTCATCAAAGTGTTCACGTCTCTAAGTTGGAGTGTTGATTTCCATTGGTATCATTACATCAGCTCCATATACCATCCTGAAGCGTGTTTCGTTAGTGGTAGAATGTGGTGTTGTGTGGTATGACCACAAGATCTCTGGAAAGTACTCGGCCCATATTCCTTTTGCTTCCTCCAGCTTCTTTTTTATTCCGCCTAGGATAACCTTGTTGGCGGCCTCTGCTTGGCCATTTGTTTGTGGGTGTTCTACTGATGTGAACATGTTCTGTATTCCATAATCCTTACAAAAATCTATAACTGAGGTGCTTGCAAATTGAGCTCCATTGTCCGAGATTATAACTCATGGCAAACCAAATCGGCATATGATGTTCCTCCAATAAAACTTGTGAACCTTCTCGGCAGAGATCCGAGCAACAGCCTCGGCTTGTACCCATTTTGTAAAATAATCGACTGCAACAATTAAGAACTTGAGTTGTCTTGAAGCAACTGGAAACGTGCCTAGGATATCTGCTCCCCACTGGTAGAATGGCCATGGGGATGTTATCAGATGGAGTGACTCGACTGGTAAGTGTTTGAATGGAGCGAATACTTGGCACTTTTAACACTTGCTAACGTACTCTATGCAATCTTGCATCATATGTAGCCAGTAGTACTCGACTCTTAGGATCTTTCCTGATAGTGTTCTTCCACCGATGTGGCTACCACAATCTCCTTCATGGACCTCTTTAATTACCAGCTCCATCTCAGACTCTGACACACATCTGATCATAGGCGTCAACCTTCCCATCTTATACATTATGTCCGAGATTATGATATACCGGGAAGCTATCCTTTTAATCTTTCGGGCTTCATTGACGTCTTCGGGTAATACTTCCTGAGTTAAGTAGCTGATAATGGGTCTCATCCACCCTTGGACATTCTCTATGGTTAATACTTCTTCTGATTAAATGTTGGGTGCTTCGAGAACGTCTTGAATTATGGTCTTATTTATTCCTAAACTTTTTGAGCTGGCTAGTCGGGCTACGAGGTCGGCTCGGGCATTGTCTTCTCTCGGGATGTGGACAACTTCAAATTTCAAGAATGCTTTGGATATTCTTGAAGCTTTCTGAAGGTACTTCATCAGGGTGGAATCCTTTGTTTGGTACTCGTTCTTCATTTGTCCGACCACTAGCTGGGAGTCAGTTTTTACCAACAAGTGTGTTACTCCGACTTCTCTTGCCATTTTCATTCCGGCAATCAAAGCTTTGTACTCTGTCTGGTTGTTACTAACCTAAAAATTGAAACATAAAGAGTATTCTAATGTTAGATCTATGGGTCCTTCCAAAATGACTCTGGCTCCGCATCCCTTGAGATTTGAAGATCCATCTACATAAAGGATCCATCTATTTGAAATTTCTTCTCAGGCTGGTGCACTTAATTCAACCACAAAATTGGCCAGCGTCTGTGACTTAATATTGGTCCTAGATACAAAGTTGATGTCCTATTCGGAGAGCTCTATTGCCCACTTGACCATCTGTCCTGCTAAGTCGGGCTTTCTCAGTATTTGTTTGATTAGGTAATTCATCTTTATTGTGATGGGGTGACCTTGGAAATAATGTCTCAGCTTCCAGGTTATAATGACTACTGCCAGCACTAAACGTTTAATCTTCTGGTACCTTAGCTCTGCTCCTTTTAGAACTTTGTTGATAAAGTATACAGGTCACTCTCTATTTTCGCCAACTTGTACCAAAATCGAGCTCAGGGCTTTATCCGTGGCCGACAAATATACGACTAGAGGTGTAGTTTCTTTGGGCCTTACTAGGATAGGAGGCGAGGATAGGAAACACTTTACTTCTTGAAAAGCTTCTTCACATGCCTCTGTTCATTCAAACTCCTTAGATTTCCTTATGGTTGCAAAGAAATGTGTTGACTTGTCTCCTGCACATGATAGAAATCGTAACAATGCAGCTAACCTCCCCGTTAGCTGTTGGACCTCCTTTTTCATGGTTGGACTTCTCATATCAATTATCGCCTGGCATTTGTCCGGGTTTGCTTCTATTCCTCGATTGGTGAGCATGGATCCTAGGAACTTCCTGGCTTGTACACCAAAGGTACACTTGTCCGGGTTCAGTCTCATGTTGTAGCTTCTAATGGATGTGAAGGTTTCAGTTAGATCCTTCACATGTTACCGGTTTTGACTCGTCTTGATCACCATGTCATCTGCATAGACCTCTAAATTCCTCCCTATCTGAGTAGCGAACACCTTATCCATTAGCCTCTGGTACGTATCCCCCAGCATTTTTGAGTCCGAAGGGCATGACCTCATAATAGTAATTGCTCTGATGGGTCATGAAAGCAGTTTTTGGTGCGTCTATTAGATTCATGTGGATCTGGTTGTACCCAGAGTAGGCACCCATTAAACTGAGTAGGCGGAAACCTGCTGTAGCATCTATTAGTCGGTCAATATTTGGCAGTGGATACGAATCTTTAGGACATGCTTTGTTGAGGTCCGTAAAGTCCACACACATTCGCCATTTTCCGGATTTCTTTTTTACCATCACTACGTTGGATAATCAGGTCGGATACTTGATCTCCTTGATGAACCCGACCTGTAACAACTTCTCGACTTCTTCTGCAATTGCCTTCCTCTTTTCATCGCCACCCTATCTTTTCCTTTGAGAAATCGGCTTGATGTCTGGATCGATTGTCAAATGATGGCATATGAAGTTGGGATCTATCCCTGGCATGTCTGAAGGCTTCCATGCGAAAAGGTCCACGTTGTCCTTTAGCGCTTGAACGATCTCTTTCTCTTCTTCTGGGGACAAGTTGACTCCGATGTGTGTAACATGGGATGGTAGATGCCCAATCTAAACTTTCTTTGTTTCTTGCTTGGGCACTATATTATCTTCAACTGAATCATCACGTGGGTCTATGTTGACCAAGTTGACTTTGAGGGAATTCTTGGGATCTGCTTCTCCTGTGGGCTCCTTTCTTTTCAACTTCAAGCTATCCTTATAACTCTTTCTCGCCAGCCCCTAGTCGCCTTTGACAATTCCAATCCGGCCATCTCCAAGTGGGAATTTCATTGTCAGATATAGAGTTGAAAGCGAAGATTCCAGGGCGTTGAATAATGGCCGGCCTATAATGATGTTATAGGGCGAAGCATCATTGACTATCAAATACCTTACTCGGACAATCTTTGCATTTTCCTTGTTACCAAAAGTAGTCGGCAATGCTAGATGTCTGAGCACCTGAATCTGTTCTCCCAAGAATCCTACTAGACTGCCTTTGAATGGTAGCAACTCGATCCCATCAAGCCCCATTCCTCTAAATGCATCCCAATACAATACGTCGGTTGAGCTTCCAGGGTCTATCAGTACCCTCTTCATGCTCCAATTTCTTATCTGTACTTTGATAACCATAGGGTCATTCTCATGAGCCAAGACTCCTATGGCATCTTTTTTGGAGATTGTAACAGCATCTAAGTTGCCCTCCGGTTTCTCTGGGGATTTCTGGTCAATATGCATAACTACTCTAGCATATCTCTTTCTGGCTGAACTTGTCTCTCCACCACCAGCAAATCCCTAGAAATGGTGTTTAGGGTGTTCCGGGTTGCCTTTGTCTCGTGACCTTCTTCAGCATCTGAGCTTTTCTTCCAGGATGACTACTCTGGTCCCTGATCATCTCGGCAAGGACTTATTTTCTTATTTTGCGGTCGAGAATCCTTCATGTATGCCAAGAGGTATCCCCTCTGGATTAAAGCTTCAATTTCCTTTTTCAGCTGCTGACAATCCTCAGTGTGATGTCCCCGTACACGGTGGTAATTACACCAAGCCTCAGGTTGCCTTCCCATGATTGTGTTGGCCATCTTGGGACGATGAGGCTCTGGTAACAGATTCATTTGACCGATTTCTTTAAGGATATCACCCTTGCTTGTATTTAGCGGGGTGAGGTCCCTGGCCGGCTCGTACGGCTGTCTGTATGGTCTAGGAGCATGTCACTCGCACGCAGCTCCCCGAGGATGCTTCTTCCTCTTGTTTGACGCCTCTTCTTTGCTCTTTGTCTTTTCATTACTGTCCCGAGCTCTTTTCTCTTGGTTACTTTCTTCTCCCTTGATGTAACATTCAGCCCGGGTAGTGATCTCGTCTATGCTTATAGCCAGCTTCTGAGCCAATGACTCATTGAATTTCCCGGCTCATAATCCATGCTGAAAAGCCCCCACAAGCAGCTCCTGATTTGGATGAGATACTTTGAGGTTTTCTTCATTGAATCGTCCGCCTGCTTCTGTCGAACACTAAATAATGCAGTCGTGGACACCTTCCGGCGTTTGCTTGCCGATAAGTGTTGCACTAACTTCTTAGTTAGATATTGGAAGCTTATGATGGAGAGTCGAGGAAGCCTCATGTACCATCTTAAAGCTATGTCCTTAAAGGTTCCAGCCATGAGTTTGCACTTCAGTGAATCTGAAGGGGTAACTATGGCCATCTGATTGTTAATAGCAATGACATGCTCCCGAGGATCTGTCTTCCCATCATAAGAGGTTAATGATGGTGCCTTGAAATTTTCTGGTACATGGTCGTCCCAAATTTCTTGAGAGAGAGGTAGAGGTTCGAGAACCTCCTCCTCACTATCACCGTCAGCTTGACTTTGCTGCTGCAGCACTTGTATGCTGTCTTGCATCATTTTAATCTGTTGTCTCATGGTCTCCATCATAGCTAGTAGTTGAGCCATGTCTGGAGGATCTCCTTCAGAAGACATGTCTCTAGTGAGATGTGTGGCCTGGGAAATTTTTCCTAGGCCCCACGGTGGGCACCAAATGTTCCAGCCAAAAATGGTTAGACCACCAAAAGTGCTAGTTCTCCTTATTCTGGACAAGGGGAGCTACACTGTCTATACTATAGAGTATGTTTGGGGATTTGAGAGCTATACAGGTGTTGTATATTATCTCAAGAAGGATGTGTCTTGCTTGACCCTCACGTGGGAGCCCCTTTTATAGCCTTCTTCTACTTTCATTTAAGCCGTGCCATTAAGAAAAGCCTTTTGGCCTTCTAACATTTCCTGGCCATCATTGTTGTAACTCTTCTTCATGAATGCACACTTTGAAGACAGGATAATGCCTGCATTGATGCGCCGCCACTGTTACAACTGTTGGAATGACGCTTGTTGAGCTCATGACTGGGATCGGTGCCAGGTTGGTGGGGTATAGTACCCAGCCTTGTAAGAACTCGCCTGATGGGAGTCGGGCTCCCTGACCGGGCCGGGTTGTGTATGATGCTTGTCTAGCTCTCTACATTGTATGATATTTCCTGCTACTATAGACTAGTCTGTGCTTACCTTTATCCGACTACTCAACTCGACATCAAATACATTTGGCATGTATACATAATATCGTAAGACACCATGAACTTAAGTGAAATACAGTGCACCATAAGGTACAATGAACTTAAGTAGGCTTTTTTAGATTTTACCCCACATAAGTGATTCTATAAACAGAACCCTTGTGCAAAAGCTTTTACACTTGATCAAATTTCATTTTTGAACTCTCTCTCTCCTCTCTCTCTCTCTCTCTCTCTCTCAATGTCTTCATTCGTATCAGCTAGCACTGAGATTTAAGGCATTGTGTTCGTGTGGATTGAGTAGGAGAGTTATTATTTATTCTTCACTAGTGATCGTTCATCCGATTCTACATTAAAGGTTTTCATCGCCATAAGGGGTTTCTGTTTATATCACTGATCATGCCCATTCGTAAAGAACTACTTAAGGAAAAAAATAATTGTTTTTTGTTGTGTATTGTATCGTGATTTCCCTTCACATCCATCATGTTCATATTTGACATTTTAATCTACCTTCGACAATTTTCTTGACTTCAAGTGTTGTCATCATCAAAACCATGTAATCGTCAGACCTAAATAGCTATTGGTTGACGTCTATCTTGCTATCATTAAGCTTTACCATCTTTGATCTCTTTTTTATTATACCTTTAAGCACATAGATCCACGAGCATGATATAATTGATTAGGAAAAAAATATAACCAATTATTCATTTAGAAAATGTCTTCTAATCAATCAAATAACACTCCTAATCAACTGACTAGGCATAAAAAACTTTTTTTTGGTGATTTAATTAAAAAATGATAGGCTTTTCACAACTTTTTACTGTGTGTGTGATTTAGCCATAATGTTCCAGAAATACCCCTATGTCTTTACAAGACACCAGTCACTCAGGCGGACATGACCAGATGAGCTTTCACACTTCATTTCTTTCACAACTTTAAAGTTTCAAGTATTTGCATATTTATATTTGATTTTAGCATCAAACAATAACATTGAGTCTTCTTGATAAGGCTAAGATATCTTCATGTTTATTACAGTCATTTGGGAGTTTTAAAGGTTAAACCACTAGTGACTCTTAAAATGGAAGTCTTCACTTGAAATTTGTTTGACCACATTGTTAACATTAAAAAGATATCTTCTTATCCAAGTGGATAGCTTGATTTGGGAGGATATCTTGATCAACTATCTTGTGAATTTTTTTACCACTTATGCTATCTTCAGCAGTTGTTTGACTTAAAGTGTTTTCATTATCCAAACTAAACAGCTACTCAATTGATTTGCAACTTTTCTATCCATACGCTTCACATCTTGGATCACTTTGACTACACTTACAAGTACATAGATCCACATATGGCACTTGATTAAGAAGATACCTCAAGCATCATTAGTCAGAAGATTCAAATTTCAACCGAAGTGTTGAGTCATTAATTTATCAAGCAAGGAAACATGAAGATCTGAAGTTGTGAAAGTGTGAAAGCTTGCTTGATCTTTCACACCACATCTTTGAGTGATTATTTATAATGTAAGGTCTAGATTAAGTCTTAACAGACTATGGAAATCATACACACACACACGCACACACACGCATACACACACGCACGTGAAGGTGAGAAAAATACACAAGAAAGGGGGTTGAATTATGTATATAAAAAATGTATCACTTCTGAAAAAACAACTTCAGAGTCTGAACAAAGTTCAGAGTCTGATATCAGAGTTTATAATAACAGCGAAAAGAATATGAATCTAAAGCAATAAGCAACACAACACACAAAGTTTATCCTGGTTCTTTTCCTCAATTGAGAGTAGTCCAGTCCCCTTTCCTCAATAAGAGCTTTTCACTATAATCAACACTGATTACAAATTTGCTCAATCAAACCAGAAAGACATTTCACTACTTAATCAATCCAGAAAGAGGCTTCTACTCAAGCAACCTACCAAGAGACTTCTGCTCAATCACACTAGAAAGAGACTTCACTGCTCAAGCACGCAGGCATGAGACTTAACTGCTCAAACACATAGGTAAGAGACTTCCTCTACATTAAACAAATAGTTTAGTAGAAAAGATAACAACTATACTTTGATACATAATCAGAAGTATAGTAGTTGAACAACAACCATAAGGTTTCTTAACTCTTATGATTTCTATGATATTCAAAGATAAGAAATCTTAAGATCTTACGCAATAACAGTTATAAAAAATAGGTCAAGTTGTTCTGATGTAGAGATATTGTCGTTGTTATCACCTTCTTTCAAATCTTCAGCTTCTTTTTATGAAGGCAGAAAAGAGTCATTGGAAGGGATGAGCATAAGAGCTTTCTTTGTGAAGAAGCATGCTAAGAGAGATGTTGGAGGATGTATCTAGTTAGAAACACTGTCTAAAGGATAATAGCATTGTCCACATCATTTTTCTAAATACTAGGTATCTACCAAAAGGTAGATCAAACAAAAAAGGCCACATCATCATTCCTTGAGCCTTTCAAAACAAAACCTTAGTTGTATCTCGTTTTGATAAGACTAGACTGCTTTTGGTATAGAGTACAGATCAGAGGCCCTTTTAGCCTTCAAAGTTTGAGCTGTCACCAGAGGCAAGGATACCATAATCAGAGTCTGAACCTTCAAGGGCAGAACCACCAAGTTTAGAGCTTGATCCTTCAGAGTCAGCAGATTCTGATCTTCCAGAATTTGAGATGCTTTACTTATCCACTGATGCTTTTAACAAGGTTTATTCAGAGTTGAATACTAAGCTTGTGATCTTACACACTTGAACAAATGTTAGTATACCCAATTTTTCTTTAAGTACTTTACTATCATCAAAACCCAAGGGATATGAACAATTTTGTTCCAACAGTACGCATGCATGCACGTACATATGCGCGCGCACGTACACACACACACACACACACAAGTATTTTAAAATCTCTCTTATTTAATAAAATCTATTGAGACCTATCTAGGCTTATGTGGAATTGATTAAAAAAGTATTTATAATCAATTAAGGAAGTTTTTATGTTGCCTAATTGACTAAAAACTTGGTCCAATAGATTAGAGCAATGTAAATGACCTCTTAATCGATTAGCTTTTAATAGAATAATGCATATAGTCATTTTAAGGTTTCCTTTTCTGGATTAGGGTTTCTTTTTTTAAGGCGTTTTAATCGATTACCATGTACGGTTAATCGATTAAATCATTAAATTAGCCTGGGGATTATTTCCATTTTGAGATAAATTATTTCCTATATAAATAAGGCTTCGCCTCATTTTATTTTACACTGGAAACCTTTTTATTCTTCTTCTACTCTTTTGTTTTCATATTTTCTTTTAATGAAGATGGTTGTAGTGCCGAAAAATCGAAAAAACCCCATGTGAGAATTTTGTTGTAATTGGTGTTGTGTCTTATTTGCTTTATTCAAGAGTGTGACTCTCTTGTAGATTGTATTTGTAAATACTTAAATGTTGCAAACTAAACCTAAAAAAATATTGGGTGAAAGTTATTGAACTTGCCTTGTGATAAAAGCTTTGTTTGATTGTTGAAGGTTTGTGGGATGATCCTATAAAAGCTCAAATCAGACCTATATAAATCTCGAGTGCGCTCTCTCTAAACTCTTGTTTGTTTAATTTATGTTAATTATTTTATTTATGTAGCATTTATCTCTTCACCTTCTTTGTTCTTTTTAACCTATAACATAAATGTATTTAAAAGTAAAAGGATTTTATGAATTAATCATGAATTTTGTATATCACAATTCACCCCCTCTTGTGTTTGGAGTCACTTGGCTAATAGAAACTCACGATCATCGAACATTTTAAGTATGGTCGTGTCAATAACATGGATTTTGTAAGCCATATTGTCACCGAGACAGACTACTTCACCTTCCTTTGTATCTAAAGTATCAAAGTATTCTTTTATTGCACACATGTGATAAGAGCAACCCGAGTCCATGACTTATCTCTCTTCAATTTCTAAATTCGACAACACTAGTGCACCAACACTCTCATAACTATTCGCGTCAAAGGCAACTACAATCTGAACAGAATCATCATCATTCCTCCTCTCGGGATAATCCCTAATGAAGTGACCTCTTTTTCCACAAGTAAAAGAATTTTAACTTTAACTTGTCATACATATTTGATTTGAACATCCTTCTATTCCCACTTTCTCCTTTTAAGACACTCAATTCTTCACTACTATCGTCAATCTTTAAATCTTTCATCTTTGAAAATTATTTAGATGTCATAGCCACCTAGACTTCATCAAAATAATAGTACCTTTCTTACCTTAAAGAATGACATCCTTGAATAGCTCAAAGGATTTGGGTAATGAGGCTTAATAAAGTATAGCCATTTCCACTTCATCAATTTTCACCTCAATTTTTTTCTATATCATCAATGATCTTGTGAAATTTTGTCAATTGTTTCATTATGAATTTGTTATCTACCATTCATAATGAATAGAGTTGTTGTTTCAAACACAACTTGTGAACTAAAGACTTGGTCATATACAATAATAAATATTTGGTCACATCGAAGCTGCAATTTTCTCCCTAGAGACTTCCTGGAGTTATCTACCATCTTAGTTTTCTCTTATTGAGTTAAATGTCCATACATCGATATCTCACCATTCAATGCTTCAATACATTTCTATTGATTTAAGATTGCTTGCAACTTTACTTTCCACATCCCGAAATCGGTGTTTCTAGAATACCTATTGATCTGCCATTTAGAACACATGGTGCGCACTTATAAACAAAATTTCTTTACCCTACAGTGTGTGCCACTTGTTGTGAAACTCTAAAACAATTCTAGTGAATTTGTTAAATGCTTTAAACACACCAAAAAATTTGATGTGTGGGACAAATAACCATGGCAACCTAAATCTATAGCCTTAAGTGTAACACCCCAATTCCCGTCGCGAATAAATAATACATAAATAAAATCAGAGTAACTAAAAATTAATTTTTCCGACAGAAACAAGGATGTCACATTTAAATAAACAAAACATCATCCCTGCTCAATTATTTGATACATAACACATAATAGAGAAAATCATTAACGGGAAACTTTTTCCATCTAAAGGGAAAGGTCAATTATGGAATAAAGCGGAAAGATCCATAACCGACTTGTTTTACAAAATAAATCATTTTTTGAACATCAACTATATACACAAAAGTACTACAAAATACATTCAACAAATGTATACATATATATATATATATATATATATATATATATATATAATCGTTCCCCGACTCCCGTGCTACATATCAGAGCAGACACCAAGACCGACAACAGAACGGAGGGCTAATCTTCACAAAAAGACCTCCAGCAACTCTAATCTGCAATGCCTCATAGAGCATTATAAAACAGCAGAAGGGTGAGAAATAACAACTAAAATCAAGATTGCATAATAATATGCAAATACGTAACAATTCACATGCATAGTTATTCTCACCACAAACTCCACATACTAATACATATAACATACCACATATACGTAACATATATCTATTAATCCAACAATATAGCATATATCAAGTATCCAATGTACTCACATATTTGCACATAAGGCATACTAAGTCATAACATTTAGAAACACATCACACATCACATAGCATATGTCTACGCCTAATACATCTTATCCACAACCAGTGCATTTATCACATATGCACATCAAATTACCAATGTTATCACAATCTCAACACATAACAAATCGATGCACAATTTCCACACATAATCAATCAAATCATGATTTTCCACACATAATGCATCCATTCACAATTCTCACACATAATCAATCCATGATTTATGCAAATACACAGGGACCGACACAACGACTCTATGCAAATGCCATGCGGTACCGACTTCCAACATTTCTCATCACTAGTTCACTCAGGAACTCTACTGGAACCATCGCTCGTTACATCACTGTAACTCCCCGTCGGGCATACGATGTTCCCCGTCGATTTCGGTCCTCTTTGTATAAGGCGAACGACGTTTATGGATCGCTTTCGGTCCTCTTATTTTTAAGGCGATTCCTACCTCTTATTTTTAAGGCGCACGATCCGATCGCTCACACCCCACATGGGCACACGATCGTCTATAACCATCGTTTTCGGTCCTCTTATTTTTAAGGCGATTCATACCTCTTATTTTTAAGGCGCACGATGTTATAGCGGATTCCCTCTGGAATCAATCCGTCACTCAGGACGTCACAAGAATGCATATCATGATGCTTGGCATACAATGACTCATGACATTCAAAATGCACACACATACACATCCACAATCATGCATATATCGTCAAATACCACACCATGCATTTTCCTGCCCTTAGGCCATAAATCATCATCACAACATATATCACGTGCATTTTCATTTCACAACGGCACACAAGTCATACAATACCCATATCAACAACACGTTGCATGATACACATCAATTACACACAATGACAACGGCAAAAGTCGACAAAACAATCTCATTCAAAAATCATACACCCGTCACCAATGCGTATCAATCATGCACAACATTTCATCACATATACTCACGTCATATAACAGCACACCAGCTATACGTTACATCTCAAAAACATATTGTATGATAACACATCAAATACACACAGTTACGACAGTAAAAGTCGACAAAACGGCGCATTTCCAAATTCTCGACATAATTTAATTGGCCAACAATCTCAAAACCATTTTAATAAGAAAGAACATTTTAAAAGCTTTCCAACGCACCAAACCGCGCCTCAAACCGACTTACGGATCAAAAGTTATGAATTTTCAAAGAAAAGAATTTATTGAGAAACAGCCAGATTCGCCTGGCGACTTAGGATTTCGCCTGGCGGATCCCCATTCGCCAGCACTTCGCCTGGCGAACTGGTGGCGAACCACAAAATTAGAAGAAAAAAAAAACCATGAGTTACAGAAGCTAACATATTTCTGTCTTTCCAATTTCGCCTGGCGACTTACGATTCCGCCTGGCGAATCCTCTTTCGCCAGCACTTCGCCTGGCGAATGAGTGGCGAGACTTAATTCGCCTGGCGAATTCCCAATTCGCCTAGCGAATCGCACCAGACCCAAAAAAATTCTGTTACGGGTTACACGGCTCCAAAACCCCAAAATCTCCATTTTTCACCCCAAATCAATCCCAACAGCAAAAACAAGTATCAGCAAATGTTCATATGCATAGAAGGATCATACAACAGGACTTATAACGATTTTCGACCGTGAAAATATCGATTTCTATCAATTTTTCATCAATTTATAAAATGAGTAAAAGTCGTGAAATAACCAAAACAATCACAACAAACAACACATATACATACATAAGCAAGATATAATTGAAACTTCTCACCCTTACCCGATTAATCGCGCTCGAAACGGAGTTTTCCCGATTTTTCCTCTTTCTTCTCTTCTCTATTTCTTTCTTCTCCTTTTCTTTCTCTTCTTTTTCTTTCACTTTCTTTTCTCTCTTTTTCTCTCCACTTTCTATTTATACAAATATCTAAACCCCTAAAAAGACTATTTTACCCCTTAGCTCAAATATCTCGCAAACGCTCTCAAAATGCGATAAAACATAAACAGCGATGAAAAAGAATATATTTTCAAATAAAATATAAAAATAAAATAATTAAATCGACTCAATTAAATAAAACTAACTAAAACTAGGGCGTTACAATTCTCCCACACTTAGACATTTTCGTCCTCGAAAATCTAACTGAGACGAACAACTCCGGATACGACTCTCGCATCCGACCAACAAACTAACATGCCCACAAAAGTCACCCCACGAATAACACAACTGACAAACCACCCCGCTAACAACAACAACACCAATCGACACGACGACAACTACAACGACAAGATGCAAAGCCCATACAATGCACTTGACGACCAACTCACGACTCAAGGAATACCCAAGTTACGAACACACACAGGTTCACTCTTGAACCGAAACACAACAAGAACATAAGTTCCACGACACAACATCGATTCAACAACCTCTACATAACCATGATACCAACATCCTTGTCACACCACCATATTACAACAATGCTACCCTTCACCAATCGAACATACGACCAAAACACCCAACTACATATTAGTACCTGATTAATATTTAAACCTTCCACTTCTCACTTCCATTTTGAAACATCCAATGGTCTCATCACTCCTACATATATCCAATATTCAACTTATGAACTCTTACAAGTCACACACGCATATACCAAATGCGTCACACCACGCTTCCGCTGCGCCACTTTGATTACTCGTAACCATCAAAACTACCAATCTCACGCCCAAAGTCTAATTCTTTCTCATATTCACCAAAAATCACTATTCACTTTCAATATACCCAACCTCACACTCTACGGTGTTACCTCACACACCAGACACAAGTCTCGGAACTGCTCAAATCATTTCAATTCTCTGACCATCAAAACAGACATGCATAACAACTTTCGACTTAACTTTTCCGGCACAACCTTAGCTTTTCCCGAAGGATAATCCAAGCCAAATTCATAACTCGTCACGAATTCTAACCATCCTCGTTGTCTCATACTCTGTTCCTTCCGACCACACAAGTACTCTAAACTCTTGCGATTACCAAACACTTCGAACCTAGAACCTTAAAAATAATACCTCCAAATACTCCAACACAATACGACCGCAACCAATTCCAAATCCAAAATAGTATAGATCCTTTTATAAATCCTCAATTGTCGTAAAGCATAAGCCACGACTTTACTCTCTTGCATTAACACCTGACTACACTCTTCAGAGACACATCACCATACCTCACAAACGGTTCATCAGGATCACGCAGAATCAAAACTGAATCCGTAGACAAATTCCACTTCAGCCCACCAAACTTACTCACAACGAACACCCAAAACAAACGACTCACCCTTTGCAAGTCCACCGAAGTAACGAAAATACTAAGTTGGAAAATCCCTCCATAACCTCCGGTAATAACCAACTAAGTCCAAAAAGATTTTATTCTCCTTAACCAACTTCGGAGCCTCTCCTTGTAGAACCACATCTACTTCCGATGGATCCCTAACCATACTCTCATACGAAATAACATTTCCAAGAAAACTAACCTTTTCAACCAAAATTCTCACTTGCATAACTTACCATAAAACTTCGTCTCTTTCAACCCTTGTAATTCAAATCTCAAACACTCTACCTGTTCTTACTCTGAGTTTATAACAGATTGAAATATCCTCACTCAAACCACCACAAACTTATCCAATTAAATATGGAAGATACAATTCCTCTACTCCACAAGCATTCCAGACGCATTACTAACACCAAGCAACGTCACTGTACGTTGTAATGCCCAACCAACTTCCAAAAGATATAAATTCTTAAAGCTTTTGCAAAACTTTCCACTGGGAAACTAGTTACTCACATACAAACTTAACCGAGTAAGTAACAGCCTATTCCGATAACAAACATAACCAGTCACATTAAAACGATCAAAGCCTCAACTCACATAATTCACCACTCTTATCAAACATTCCATACACTTGCAAATCCACTCAAACTCAACCAAACCATTCCCGTCATCTGTTCATGAAAGTGGACACTTGTTCTCAATCGTTACCTTATTCAACTGCCAGTAATCCATACACAATTTCTTCTCTTAACAGTCCAAATTCCATAAATCCCCACGTGTAGCAACAACTATCCCAAAAGAACTCTCAAATATTACATCCACACTTAAGGTTTTCTCAAAATTTCCATTAATGCTCTAAAATTCCAAAGACTTCAAACCTCTCAAGGACTCTAAGTTTCGCTTTCCATAGTCTCAATACCAACATACACATCATGCTCGTTATTCCATTCAATCATCATTCTCTTTTTATTACTAACAAAGCTGGAGCTCTCTAAGACCACACCTTAATGTTCCATCCAAAAACACATCTGAAACCATGCACAACTGACGGCCCATCACTGTGACTTCCTGCCAATTTCCATAACACTATCATCACAGACAAAACAAACATCTTAGTCCCATCTACTAAGAGTTTTCTACTTACTTAGCAGATCCAAATCTCAAATTTTCCCCTTCGTCAAATTTGAGTTCACACTCTACTCTCTGAGAACAACCATTATCAATACCCAATCGTCCTCTCTCAAAGACATTCCAATTTGACCAACATACAAAAATCTCTAATGCGTCTCATCTTCCGATATAAGAATCTTCATCGACTCAACCAAATAATCCGTAATCATTTTCTAAAATTCCAAACTCTTCATTTCGCACACTATCAAAGCCGGAAAGACACGCCTATTCCATCCAACATAATTCCCGTCTACTATCAACAAGAGATTAAGGGTGATCAGTTCCTCAATTTGTCAATAGACAGCCGACAATCACGATGGGGCATAAACCGTCTTCACCAAACTATAATAGCATTCCTTACATCCTGCGCACAAAACTACCTAAGGCACAATTCCTTAGTTGACATAAACCTTACCTCCGCATTCCCTCTGAAACCGGGAACAACATTGTCCAAACAACACTTATAATCTTGCAATTCGCAACACACTGAGCCAACGCTCCACACCTGAAGCAACTTGGAGAAGTTCCAGCTTCTCCCCCACTTATCTCATTCTAAATCCTACAGACAAAGGATTAGAACACCAGAAGGTACTGACAGTGTTCCACACACATATCATGTACTAAGGGACAACCAACAACGACAGTATTCAACTGTCACACCAACTGACTCAACAACTTGGCCGGACGGACCGACCTGCTCTGATACCACTAATGTAACACCCCAATTCCCATCGCGAATAAATAATACATAAATAAAATCAGAGTAACTAAAAATTTATTTTTTCGACAGAAACAAGGATGTCACATTTAAATAAACAAAACATCATCCCTGCTCAATAATTTGATACATAACACATAATAGAGAAAATCATTAACGGGAAACATTTTCCATCTAAAGGGAAAGGTCAATTATGGAATAAAGCGGAAAGATCCATATCCGACTTGTTTTACAAAATAAATCATTTTTTGAACATCAACTATATACACAAAAGTACTACAAAATACATTCAACAAATGTATACATATATATATAATCGTTCCCCAACTCCCGTGCTACGTATCAGAGCAGACACCAAGACCGACAACAGAACGGAGGGCTAATCTTCACAAAAAGACCTCCAGCAACTCTAATCTGCAATGCCTCATAGAGCATTATAAAACAGCAGAAGGGTGAGAAATAACAACTAAAATCAAGATTGCATAATAATATGCAAATACGTAGCAATTCACATGCATAGCTATTCTCACCACAAACTCCACATACTAATACATATAACATACCACATATACGTAACATATATCTATTAATCCAACAATATAGCATATATCAAGTATCCAATGTACTCACATATTTACACATAAGGCATACTAAGTCATAACATTTAGAAACACATCACACATCACATAGCATATGTCTACGCCTAATACATCTTATCCACAACCAATGCATTTATCACATATGCACATCAAATTACCAATGTTATCACAATCTCAACACATAACAAATCGATGCACAATTTCCACACATAATCAATCAAATCATGATTTTCCACACATAATGCATCCATTCACAATTCTCACACATAATCAATCCATGATTTATGCAAATACACAGAGACCGACACAACGACTCTATGCAAATGCCATGCGGTACCGACTTCCAACATTTCTCATCACTAGTTCACTCAGGAACTCTGCTGGAACCATCGCTCGTTACATCACTGTAACTCCCCGTCGGGCATAC
Organism: Lathyrus tuberosus; assembly: GCA_022829125.1. Lineage (NCBI taxonomy): Eukaryota > Viridiplantae > Streptophyta > Magnoliopsida > Fabales > Fabaceae > Lathyrus > Lathyrus tuberosus. The sequence continues at coordinate 6,456,324 of JALAZF010000239.1, read as the reverse complement.
GATGTTCCCCGTCGCTTTCGGTCCTCTTTGTATAAGGCGCACGACGTTTATGGATCGCTTTCGGTCCTCTTATTTTTAAGGCGATTCATACCTCTTATTTTTAAGGCGCACGATCCGATCTCTCACACCCCACATGGGCACACGATCGTCTATAACCATCGCTTTCGGTCCTCTTATTTTTAAGGCGATTCATACCACTTATTTTTAAGGCGCACGATGTTATAGCGGATTCCCTCTGGAATTAATCTGTCACTCAGGACGTCACAAGAATTCATATCATGATGCTTGGCATACAATGACTCATGACATTCAAAATGCACACACATACACATTAACAATCATGCATATATCGTCAAATACCACACCATGCATTTTCCTGCCCTTAGGCCATAAATCATCATCACAACATATATCACGTGCATTTTTATTTCACAACGGCACACAAGTCATACAATACCCATATCAACAACACGTTGCATGATACACATCAATTACACACAATGACAACGACAAAAGTCGACAAAACAACCTCATTCAAATATCATACATCCGTCACCAATGCGTATCAATCATGCACAACATTTCATCACATATACTCACGCTATATAATAGCACACCAGCTATACGTTACATCTCAAAAACATATTGTATGATAACACATCAAATACACACAGTTACGACAGTAAAAGTCGACCAAACGACGCATTTCCAAATTCCTGACATAATTTAATCAGCCAACAATCTCAAAACCATTTTAATAAGAAAGAACATTTTAAAAGCTTTCCAACGCACCAAACCGCGCCTCAAACCGACATACGGATCAAAAATTATGAATTTTCAAAGAAAAGAATTTATTGAGAAACAGCCAGATTCGCCTGGCGACTTAGGATTTCGCCTGGCGGATCCCCATTCGCCAGCACTTCGCCTGGCGAACTGGTGGTGAACCACAAAATTAGAAAAAAAACCATGAGTTACAGAAGCTAACATATTTCTGTCTTTCCAATTTCGCCTGGCGAATCCTCTTTCGCCAGCACTTCGCCTGGCGAACGAGTGGCGAGACTTAATTCGCCTGGCGAATTCCCAATTCGCCTGGCGAATCGCACCAGACCCAGAAAACTTCTGTTACGGGTTACACGGCTCCAAAACCCCAAAATCCCCATTTTTCACCCCAAATCAATCCCAACAGCAAAAACAAGTATCAGCAAATGTTCATATGCATAGAAGGATCATACAACAGGACTTATAACGATTTTCGACCGTGAAAATATCGATTTCTATCAATTGTTCATCAATTTATAAAATGAGTAAAAGTCGTGAAATAACCAAAACAATCACAACAAACAACACATATACATACATAAGCAAGATATAATTGAAACTTCTCACCCTTACCCGATTAATCGCGCTCGAAACGGAGTTTTCCCGATTTTTCCTCTTTCTCCTCTTCTCTATTTCTTTCTTCTCCTTTTCTTTCTCTTCTTTTTCTTTCACTTTCTTTTCTCTCTTTTTCTCTCCACTTTCTATTTATACAAATATCTAAACCCCTAAAAAGACTATTTTACCCCTCAACTCAAATATCTCGCAAACGCTCTCAAAATGCGATAAAACATAAACAGCGATGAAAAATAATATATTTTCAAATAAAAGTTAAAAATAAAATAATATAAAAAAATAATTAAATCGACTCAATTAAATAAAACTAACTAAAACTGGGGTGTTACATTAAGCAACACACTGACATGTAAATAGTGAAGGCAGATACATAATAAGTCAGAAAAAGACAAAAGAGAGGAACACAAAGAAATTTGTTTACCCAATTCAATCAAGTTGATCTACTTTAGGGAAAAGATCATCTTTTTGATTAATTATACTTTTAAAAATTGTTACAGAAGATTACAAAAAAGTTATAAGAAAATAGTCACTCTAGTTCCTAATAACAAACCTTATTTTCTACCCAAGTGTTTCTCAATCTCTCTAACTTTCAATATATATATATATATATATATATATATATATATATATATATATATATATATATATATATATATATATATATATATATATATATATATATGAATCACATAACCTAAAGGTATTAAGAAGTGTTTCCCAATCCTCTTAGATAATTTCAAGGGTTTCTCAAGTTCCAAGAATTATAAGGAATTGCTACCCTTGCCTCTCTAAGTTTCTCAAGAGGATTCCTAAATATTCTCTTTGTCTTCAGCTCTTAAATTCTGAAGGTTGTAAAAATAAGAATGAAAGAGATACATATTTATAGTATTTGATACCCAACAGACACTTAATAGGCCAAAAACACAAATCATTAACGAACAAATTCGATAAATGAAATAACTTAGCCTGATACACATAAATTGATTGTATCGAACCTGATGTTTGGGAACTGTTTCGCATGCTTAACCCACCTCTACTCAAATTGTCAACAGTTTTTGAACTGTCGGTGTCGCAAAAGCTCTAAAACAGTCATCTAACCTCCATCGAACAGCTTCCACCGCAACTTCGGTGCTTCGGATATACTGCCATTGTAGGTCCTGATGCCGCCTCTGGCCACTACCCGCCATAATGTCCTCGCGACTTCGTATATTTCGTAGACATTCTTGCTACTTTTCAACTTTTTTATTTATAGCAATTTCAAAACATGTTTTATTCCTCATCGTTACTCAATATTTTAAAACATACTTATACAAGTTCTTAACTGATGAAGGAGGTTATACTCGAACCATCTTACCAAGTTTTGTAAGGTGTGGCCAGAAATTAACTTTATTATTGCCTCATGGTAGATATTCTTGCTAAATATTCTAAGTTAAACATTACTTGTAGAGTACCATGATTAAAGTCGAGAGTGTTTAGGTTATGGTACCTAGTTACTTAGGGCTCGTTTGAATGAGTTTTGAATTTTAATTTTTAAAACATGTTTTATAAAATTGTTTTAGAAAAGTATTTTTAAAAAAGAGAATAAATAAATTAAATTATTTGGTAATATAACTTTTCAAAACTATTCTGAAAATGAGAAAATAAAAAATTCATTTGATAAGCTAATTTTCAAAAAAAGTTTTAGAGGTGAGAAAATAAAAAATCTATTTGGTTGTCTAATTTTTAAAAATACTTTTATTAACAAATATACATTAAAAAATATTTTTATTATAATTAATAATTAAATTTTGATTTATCGATATGTGCTAACAACATTACGACATTGGGATATCTTACCTCTAACATTCTTTAACTAGGCCTTAACACACTCTTGTGGAATTTTTTCACTGGACGTGTTTAACTGTGTATACTTTGAAAAATATGGATCCGGGTCCTCGATGCCTTTCTCTACCTCCATCCTCGTAACGCCTATTGTCTTCATGCCTTCCTCTGATAATGCTTCCAAAAACATTGACTTTCTCTTCATATGTGTGGCTCCTTCCAACATCTTCAGCTAAGAACTTATCTTCATAGTTGATATAGGGTTGGACTTGAGGAGGCCACTCATATTTGTCGGTTCCTCCACCCCTAATTTCTTCTTCAACAAGTAATTCACCTTTAGTCTCTTCTCGAAGATCCAACACTCTAGTTTATCGTTGAGTCATTCTACTTCTACGACTACCTTGGTGAATTTATCAATATACTCTCAGAGTGTCTACTTCTTCCTTTGGTGGATATCACTAAGGACGACCACCGTCTTTGGCTGGCGTCTATATGCAATATTGATACTTATTTTTTTAAAATAGTGCGATTTTAAGTGAATATTCACTAAAATGTTAATATATTGAATAATAATTTAACAAAAATAATGTTTAAATGTAATTTTAGTCATTCTATTTTCAAACAAAAAGGTTTAATTCCTCTATTTTAAAAATTATATTTTTGGTCCCTTAATTTTATTTTACTTTTGAGTTTCGGTCTCATAATCCATTTGAGAGACAATTTTGTCGATGTGATCATGTTTAGATTGGTAAGTTTAATTTCCACATCATACTTTAGGGATAATTTTGTTGATATGTGTCATACCCCAAATTTTTCCTACCTGTATATTACATTCATCTGTATTTCCATCTACTAACCATTACTCGAAAATCCAAAAATATGTTGTTTCTGCTTTCATTCTCTTATTCCCTAAGTCCAAGTTTCATTTGAGGGTATCAAGTCAGGTGGATGCACGCAGTATTGATTGAGATTCATCTGGTTTGACCTAATCTTGGTCAGGCGAGAGTGTGTTTCTTGACCAAGGCCAATGTGTGTGTTTGAGGCTTCAATTAGGCTTTTGTGCCAAGTCAGGTCAGTTACGAATGGATTAAGTTCTCAGGCTATACCAAAGAAAACGCTTCATGGTTGAGAATTATCAAGATTCAATCAGGCTTTTGTGCAACATTTTGAAGTTCATGTCCTAATTTATAATACCTTTGATTTCAAAGAATGATTATTTCACAGTGAATTTCATCAGGGTTGATTTGTGATTCAAAGTTTCTGAGGCTGAGATTGACTCATAGTTTCTCAAGGGCAATCCATTCATAATCATACCCATTTTTAAAAATCCATTTTGTTATTACCCATTTCAATTCGTAACCAAATTTATTCATTTCCACATCCATTTTTCTAATACCATTTATCCATATTCAATATCCATTATTCACTATCCATTTTCATTTATCCATATTTTTGAATCTATTAATATCCATTTAATTCAAAACCATTTTCAATACATTATTTACTTCCAAAATATCCAATTTCATCTTATCCAATTAACCAATCCATTTCTTTAATTCATTTTTATTCCTAAGATTTTTTTAAACTATCCATTCATAAACCACATTCAAAGTCCATAATCCAATTCTTTTTTTTTATCACTTAAGCCCACTACACAAAAAGCCATTACACAAAAATCCAAAAGAAAAAAAGAGAACATTGACACAATAAAGGTCCATAGCCCATGAATTGCTAAAAGCTCATGTTACATTTTCAAATAAAGCCCATACATAAATTGTACAATTCCAAAAGCCATTCCAAGGCAACTGCTCTACATGATGATATGGCATTCCACATAGTACAACGTGATACAATTACACAAACTTCAAGCTCTATATACCAAAGACGCGAGTCTCCTTCCACATACTAGGACCAAATGACATGATCCACACCTTCACACATATCTCGTACCAAGCTGTTGGGAAAAATTGACCTCCATAATTTCCCTCCTCCGTGAACTCAAAAATAGGCACTAGCGGAAACGTGAAAAATTAAGCGAAATGACACAAAAAGATTTTAGCGTGGAAAACCTTCTCAATGTGAGAAAGGAAAAACCACGGGACCCTTAGGCCTCTTAAACATCCACTATAATGATAATGAGAATACAACAACTTCACCCTTAGGTGGAACTCTCTACAAAGTATCTCTCAATTTGTAAGGAACACTCTCACAAATTGGCTCACTATTTCTCTCACAAGGAAAAAACTCTCTAAGAAACAATTTTCTCTCTTGAGCAAAGCTCTAATTCTCTTGCTTCTTGTTTCTCTTGTGGTTGTGTGATTTGAATGCTTGCTCTTGATCCTATTTATAGGAGAAGCAAGCCAAAAAGGTCTTACATGCATGGAGACACTTGTTCTTTGCCTTTCATGCAAAACACCAAGTGTTCTTTGTCTTTCATGCAAAACACCAAGTGTCCTCTTCACAATTCTACTTTTCATCATAACCAACCTCCAATTTTTCCAAATGAATGTTGGCTATGTAAAATGGATGGACCCCACATTTCTCCCCCTCCAGCCATAAGGGAATGATCTTGGTTAGTTTGGAGTTGCTGCTAATCCAGCAACTTGTTTGCAGAGCTCTATCTTCTCTTTTGAAAGAGGTTTTGTCATTATGTCTTCCCCATTCTCATTGGTGTGAATTTTCTCTACTTTCAATAATTTACTCTCCAACACATCACGAATCCAGTGATACCTTACGTCAATGTGTTTTGACCTTGAATGGTATGTCGAGTTCTTGCTGAGATGGATTGCGCTCTGATTATCGCAATAGAGAACATAAGTTTCTTGATTCTGACCTAACTCTTGCATTAACTTCTTCATCCACATGATCTCCTTACAACCTTCAGTGATTGCGATGTATTCAGCTTCTGTGGTACTCAAAGCAATGTACTTTTGTAATCGTGATTGCCATTAGACAGCTCCCCCTGCAAAAGTAATCAAATACCCAGAAATAGATTTTCTTGAATCTATATCCCCTGCCATGTCTGCATCTACATACCCAATGAGTAATTACTTTTCATTGCCAAAGCACAAACACTATTTGGCAGTTCCTCTTAGATACCTCAGTATCCATTTCACAGCATTCCAATGCTCCTTTCCTGGATTCGACAGGAATCTACTCACCACTCCTACAGCATAAGCAATGTCAGGTCTTGTGCAAACCATTACGTACATAAGGCTACCCACAGCTGAAGAATAGGGCACTTTGCTCGTCTTTTCTTTTTCTTCTTCATTGCTTGGACATTGTGTCTTACTGAGTTTCAGATGACCAGGTAGTGGGACATGCACAGGTTTAGCATTATGCATGTTGAACCTCCCAAGGACTTTCTTGATATAATCTTCTTGTGACATCCACAACATTCTTTTGGGACGATCTCGAATGATCTTCATTCCAAGAATTTTCTTTACCGCTCCTAAATCTTTCATGGTGAAAGACTTGCTCAATGCCTTCTTTAGAGCAGCTATCTTTGTCTTGTCTTTCCCAACAATGAGCATATCATCAACATACAACAAAAGTATGATGGATTCACCATTATCATATTTCTTCACAAACACACAGTGGTCTGTAGATGTCTTTTTAAATTTATGTTGGGACATGAAGAGTTCAAACTTCTTGTACCATTGCCTTGGAGCTTGCTTCAACCCATATAAACTTTTCTTCAAGCGACACACAAGGTATTATTTGCCTGGTTCTGCAAATCCTTCGGGTTGTTCCATGTAGATTTCTTCCTCTAAGTCTCCATGTAAGAATGTTGTTTTAACATCAAGTTTCTCTATCTCTAAGTCTAGTGTTGCAGCTAGACCAAGGATTGCTCTTATCGATGTCATCTTCACTACTGGTGAGAATATCTCTTCAAAGTCTATGCCTTTCTTCTGATGGCACCCCTTCACGACAATTCTTGCTTTGTATCTGGGGTTTGGGTTATTCTCTTCAGACTTGAGTTTAAACACCCACCTGTTTTTCAAAGCCCTTCTTCCCTTTGGTAATTTCACCAAGTTATACGTCTGGTTCTCCTTCAGTGATTGTAATTCTTCTTGCATGGCTTGCATCCATTTGTCCTTGTCATCCGTCTCAATGGCTTCCATGAAGCTTTGAGGTTCTCCTTCATCATTGAGAGTGACATACTCATCTGGGGAATATCTTTTTGATGGTTGTCTTACTCGCATAGATCTTCTCTCTTGAGGTTCTAGATCCCTCTGATCAACATCTATTATTTGCTCTCCTTGTATTTCCTGACCTTGTTCTATCTGGTTAGGTTGCTCCGTATGATCGGGTTCTACTGCCTGATCAGGTTCAATATCTCGTTGGGGAATCTCTCCCCCTGAGTTTTGTACCCCAATGGTCTTTGACTTCTTAGATTAAATATAATCCAACACGACCTGAGTTTTGTACCACATCATGCTAACCATATGCCTTTCCACCAAATTCCAAGCATCACGAACCGTACAAAACTTTCACCTACACATACCATCCAACACGTGACCATGAGCCACAATATATTTGAGCAATACAACACATAGCAGCCACAAACCATAAGCAACGTACGCATCCATTTTCTACAAGCCGGAACTTTTTCCTTACCATATATCAATTCACAAACAGCCATGATTTCACATGATACACCATGCATACCACACATGAGCAGTAAGCCAACATCATTTTCAAGCAAGCAACAACAACACAATAATACGCGAGCTCAGTCAAGCCAACAACGCAAAATTCTCAACCTTCACGATATGAACCGCGACCCAACCATTTCAGCCATATACATGCACACCAAAATGAATATGTTATGAAACATTAACACAAACTTGACGCATCTGCAAACCTGCAGCACAACATTACACAAACTTGAAACCGTTACGCAACAAATACAAACCACACTACAAACCATCACCAACCTTTCCGATGTCGCAAAACCATCACTACAACAACTTCATAAACTTGGACCCACCCTTTGCCATAACGCAGTAACCAAGTCGACCATTACAGAACCTTTCAAACCAAGCTCCAAACGCATCTCAAAATGTCACCGCACAATACGACAAGCTAACCCCACCCTCCAAGCTACAAAATCACACAGAAGAAACTACGTCACAATACGCATTGCAAAACAAAAGTGTATACCCACACAAATTGCACAACAACCTTGACGCAATAGCACAACTTTGCAACCTTTTCAAACCGTTCTGCAGCATACCACAACAACGCACCTTTATCCATTCCACAAACCACGTAATGCAAAATAGCACAACAGGAGAAAAACGGAATCATGTGACAATCACCTACAAAACAATTTCACGCACCCACCTATAAAAAGAAGAACCAATTCATAACCCCGAACATTTTTTCATCGATCTTTAAACCTTCTGCTCAAACCTTAGGATAAATTACAAACCTTCTTCAATTCTTCATACTAGAACCTTTCCTTTCTTCAACCTATAATTCTTCATCATCAATCTAAATATTGAAGTATTTGAAGTCTTAAGCTAGTCTTAACTTGATATTAGATATAGCTTATTGAGGCATAGGTGTCACTAGATGATTGGCCTGATATTTGTATTATCCTCTTATGTGTGGATATAAATACATCACTTGTACTCTGATTTTGTATGATGAATAACAGAAATTCCCTCCTTTTTCTTCTACTGCATTTACTTTCATTGCAAGAATCCATTTCATTCTGTTATATTGTTTCATCATCACCATGAAATTGCTTCATCATAAGATGGTATCATTCGCCATTCAATCCTAATTCCGCTGCTCCGATCATCCTTCCATGGCTCCCCCCCCCCCGAACATCAATCGATCTTGCCCTAGATCTTACTTCCCCATATTTCGTTCATCCCAGCGATGGTCCCGGTTCTGTTACTGTTCTACCTAAGCTCAATGGTTCGAACTACCATTCTTGGGCTCGTTCCATGAAGAGAGCTCTTGGTGGCAAGATGAAGCTTGAATTCATCGATGGATCGCTTCCCGTTCCTGAAGATCCATCTGATCCATTCATCCGAACTTGGAATCACTGCAACATGCTGGTACATTCTTGGATTATGAATTCTGTCTCAGAATCGATTGCTCAATCGATAGTTTTCATGGAAAACGCTCTTGATGTGTGGAATGATCTCAAAGAAAGATTTTCCCAAGGTGACCTCATTAGAATATATGAACTGCAGCAAGAAATCTACAATCTCAAGCAAGACACGAAATCGGTAACTGAATTTTTTTTTGAACTCAAGATTCTTTGGGAAGAACTTGATCTTTATTTGCCTTTGCCAATGTGTACTTGTCGCATAAAGTGTTCTTTTGTAGCTATGTGCAGTGCAAGATTGAATCATCAAGTTTTACAAATTATACGTTTTTTTACTGGTTTAAATGACCAATTTGTTGTGGTTAAGTCCCAAATATTGTTAATGGATCCTTTGCCACCGATCAACAAGATCTTCTCTATGGTTATTCAACATGAGCACCAAATTCAAATTCATACTCCAAATGATGAGTCTCAAACACTCATAAATGCTGCTGATTCCAAGAAGTTTAGTGGTAAGCAAGGTTCTTCTAAACATGGAGCTTGTGTTTGTACTTTCTGTGGCAAAACCAACCATACAATAGAGAATTGCTTCAAGAAACATGGGGTGCCACCCCATATGCAAAAGCAATTTCAATCCACAACTAACAATGCCACTTCTGAGGGCATTGATGATGGGTCTATACCTAATAGTGCTGATACAAGGGATGACAACTCTCCTATGACTCAGGGCCAATTCTCAGTTCTAATGGATCTACTTCAGAAATCAAGTCTTGCCCAGAGTTCAGCACATGCTTCATCCAACCAAGTTTCTGTTGGTCATTCATCAACAGGTAACACACATCATACTTTGCATCATGATACAGTTGGTTCTTGGATCATTGATTCCGGAGCCACTGACCATATTTGTAGTTCTATTCATTGGTTTCATTCTTATAAACAAATTATTCCTATCAATGTTAAATTGCCTAATGGGCATAGGTTAGTTGCCAAACATTCTGGCACAATTCATTTTTCCCCTGAACTCATTGTTTACAATGTTCTGCTAATTCCTGAATTTTGCTTAAATTTGTTATCTGTCTCAAAATTGTGTGCATCTTCTAATTGCAATGTTAAATTCCTTGACTCAAAATGTATCATACAGGACAAGACATCTATGAAGATGACTGGTTCTGCTGAGCAAAAGGATGGATTGTACTATCTAACACTAAGAGATAGTGATTTGCATACTAAAGTTCCACACACACATATAACACATTCACCTATTTCTGAACCTAGACTAGTTGCTAATGTATCTTTACCTGATAGAGCCTTATGGCATTTCAGACTAGGACACTTATCACAAAATAGACTGATGTACTTATATTCCCAATTCCCTTTTATTACTATGAATAATAAAGATGTTTGTGATGTATGTTGTTATGTTAGACAAAAGAAATTGCCTTATGTTGTTAGTAAGAATAGAGCTGCTCACCCTTATGATATGATCCACCTTGACATTTGGGGCCCTCTTGCCATAAAATCCTGTCATAATCATTCATATTTTAACTGCTGTTGATGATTGCAGCAGATACACATGGGTGACTTTTATGAAAAATAAGTCTGAAACTAGGCAGCATATCATTAACTTTATTAAACTCATTGAAAACCAAAAAGGTACCGCAGTTAAAGTCATTAGATCAGACAATGGTCTTGAGTTTAACATGCCTGAATTTTATGCATCTAAAGGTATCATGCATCAAACTAGTTGTGTTGAATCTCCACAACAAAATGGTAGGGTGGAGAGGAAACATCAACATTTGTTAAATGTAGGAAGAGATCTTCTTTTTCAATCAAAACTTCCTAAGAAATTTTGGTCATATGCTATTTCACATGCAACATTTATTATAAATAAACTTCCTACACAAGTTTTAAACAACCTTTCACCTCATTTTATTTTACATAATGAAGTTCCTGATATGCATAGTCTTAAAGTTTTTGGATCATTAGCTTATGCATCCACTATTCATATGCATAGAACTAAACTTGAGCCAAGAGGTAGAAAATGTGTTTTTTTAGGATACAACAGTGGTATGAAGGGTAGTGTGCTCTATGATATTAACAATCATGAAATTTTTACTTCTAGAAATGTCATACATCATGAACACATATTCCCTTACTCAAGTGAAAATTTTACTACTTGGGCATATCACCCTTATAAAAACTCAAATATTTCACTTATACCAAATACTATCCCTTCATCACACATAGACCATGATCAAACTCCCATATTATCCCAAGACATAAATAATGACACACCAGAAAACCACATACAAAACCATGACAATTTGGAACAATCTGATGACATACAATTTGATGAGAAGCACCTTGATGACAATGGCTCTCATAATACTTCTGACTCAATACACACAGAAAATTCTGATTCACAAAATGTCATCATTCCTCAAAACACTGAAATTATTTCACACACCAGACCTGCCAGAACTAAGTATGCACCTCATTATCTCTCAGATTATGTATGCAGTGCATCTGAAGCTTCAGCAGGCAATGCATCTTCAGGTAAATCCAAAGTCCTTTATCCTATTTCAAATCATGATTCCTTGTCTTTTTTGTCTGCATCTCATCGTGCATTTGCATCCAATATTACTGAAATTCTGATATAATAGATCCCAGATGTCCTACATGATGTCGAGACATCTGGTCTGACATAAACAGCAAGGCAATTATAGACAGTTAAATAAGTTGCTGAAAAGTAAAGTGCACACAGAATTTGTTCACCCAGTTCGGTCTAACAACCTACATCTGGGGGCATACCAAGCCAGGAAGGAAGTCCACTATTAGCAGTATTAAATAACAGACTCAACAATACCAGTTGACAATCTACTCACTTAATCCCTACCCAATGACCCTTCTACCTAAGTTCTCCCTAGGTAAGAGACTCCATCTCACTTCCAATCATCGCAATGATGTCTAGCAGTCAACATCTCAGTCACCGCATCAACAACTTAATTTTCAACAACTCTCCAAACACATAAAAATAGAAGACACACTCCTATAACAATACCTAGACATGACCCTCATGACTAAGAACAATGCTTAGAGTTGCTTAACATCTTCCTCTAAGACCAATACATCTCTTACCTACAGGTTTAGAGATAAACATGATGACCATCCCACAAACCGGGTGGTTCATCAACCAACACAGCCCTTATAATTTACATGATGGCTGGCCTCCTAAAACTAGGTTGCAATGCTTCTATTTATAACCTATTTCCCAACTGGATTTGGGCCTTTAAATCACAACAAATCAGCTGCTACAAATATGCAAAAGATTCTGCTACTAAATAGATCTTCAATGAAATCTTCAATTAAATCTTCAATTAAATCTTCAATCAAATATTCAATTAAATCTAATTATTCTCCATATCTTTTTGCATGAAAATATTAACAATATCTGCTCAATATAAGATTGCAACAGAATATATTTGTCCCATGATATTCGCCTGCAATCTCTCCACCAGATCTTCTCAAAACACACTTAAACAAATGCAACCCTAGAAACCACATCAGACTGATGTTCTGATGTTCTGTCAACTGATGTCAAGACATCAGGTTTAACATCAGCATACAAAACTAGAACCCTTCTGAAATTAACATCAAATCAATGTTAAGAACTCATGTTAAGACATCAGACATATGATATCATTAACAACACCATTGTTTTACCAAAATTCCAGTCAATACAAGAACTAACAATCTCCCCCTTTGGCTAATTTTGGCTAAAACAATCTCAGCCTACACCAGAGATACCAGCGGAAAAACACCATACAAACTAACATCAACATACAAATAGTCATGCTTTGCCAGAACAAACTACTAAAAACAAGACCAGAATCTCCACATTCTAATTCACATAGTCAGAAACATCTCTTCTGACAAAAATGCTTGAGCATCCAACTCCACACGCACACTCTCAATCATCTTCCAAATATAACCATCAGCAATCATGATGTTACAACATCACCATTCAATAACATCTTTTGGGGACATCAGCTTCTCATTACCATTCAGAGGACTTATTTCGTATAGAATTCCTTCAAGAAGCTCCTAATAAAACACAGTCAAAGCAGTTTATTCAGGTTAACATACACACCTAAATACCATGAGCTCGCACACCCTCTCTGAAGCAAAGAGTTCAGACTGCAAATTAGTATACTCACATGATTCCCTCTTGGTTTGTTATCTTCACATGCTCCAAAACTCCACATCTTGCCAGGCTGATCAACTACTCTCTAGCATAACTTGACAATAGGGCTATGTCCCCTTCACAGGCTTTTCTTCTGCCTTTAGCGATACACATCCAATCATCTATCTTTGACATTTGGATCAATTGATGAATATCCACATTCAGACTTTCAAGCAATCAATGCCTGATCTACTTCAGTCTTCTCTACATTCTCCTTCCAAAGCAGACCTTCTACTTCATCATTCTCCCGTATGATTAGGTAGATTCTCTTTAGATACAATCTAGGTAATCATCCCAGATAATGTCATATCACAAGTTAGAACATCTTCCACACACCAAAACATCAATACCATGATTCTTGATATGCTCCACCAACTGGACTTACTCTAGCATAGTAATCCAAAGAATCAGAGGAATAAACTCTCATCCACCTTCAAGAAAAATAATCTCCTTGAGTCTTCAACTCATCACCCTTCTGCCCAAGAGTAACTTGTTCCAAGACAATCCTCAATAATAACCAGTTGCCACACTCTGATTATCTTGATTCTTCGAATTCACTTCTGAGATCAACCAAATGCCACAGTTAGATCACCTCTTTCACATTTGTCAGAACTCTCACAAAGATATCCTGATCCACCAAGGAAACCAGATCTTCAAGTCACATGTTCCAATTGCTCAAAAGCAAACACACTTAGACTCCCTAAGCCATGGTCATGTAACATCTTCTCCTTCCTGTAGCTCCCACAAACTGCCATGAGAACGATATTTTTGAAGCATCCTATTGTTCATTCATGTAGATCACCTTATCAAAAGCTGATGTGCCACATCACCAGTTGAGACTTCTGATGTTAAGCTAGATGTCAGAACATTATGTCACCCAACTGTTGAATTCAGCTCTACCTTCTGCCACTCAGAAGAACCTCCTCCCTTTGCAGAAACAGATTTCCATGCTCTCATAGACTTGATTCAACAAACAAGTTTGAGTTGACAACCTTCATCCTGCTTAGAAACTCCAAAGACTTCAAACCTACCACATCTGAATCTTCAGAAAATAAGTAGTCCAAGACTACCCCATAGCAATACTAAAGAAAGTCACTTCCCTTAGTAGAGTCGTCAGTAGAAAGCCAGAGATAACTGCCACTTATCCTCGACCTTCACAACCAGAGAAAACACCATGCTCCAAACCACTTAGATCAGAAATAAACTGATCCAAGCTATAACCAACAAGATTATGATGTCTTCATAGTCTTCCGTCTTCATCTTCAATAGCACCACCATCTGGACAAGTCATTCACAATACTTTCTAGGAACAGATGCTAAGTAATAATCCCAGGTCAACACCAAGGTGACTTGTGAGTGAATGTAGAACCCCTCTCATGATTCTCCAAACCTCTGATGAAAAGATGTTTAAACAATTGACAGAACATCCTTAATCTTGTCTTTCAAGGATAATCAATTAAATACTTGTGAATATCACAAATAGAAATTGATCTTAAATCCCTGTGGTTTAACCCTTCTTCAGATTCTAGCATCTTCTGAGTCTTCTTCATGACAACCATTCATACCACAAAAGCCTTCAAGGTTAGGTCAGTGTTGTAGGTTGCTAATTTCGACGCCGCGAAAACTGTTCAAAAGCAGAATGGAAGATTCGACAGGTCAATTCGACAAGTCAACCTTATTAGAAGGTTTTTGATGAAAGGGCAAGTCGAAGGCAAATGGTATTTAGGGGAAGCATTGGCAAATTTTTCTAAGTAAGAAGGATAATTTCGACACAAGAGAAATAGGCCCATTCGACGGGTGTTTGAAATTCAAATTTCAGGAGGGAGTTTCACTTTTGAAATTGGACGCGTGGAACGCATCTAGGAGGCAAACGCATGCAGAATGCCATTTGTCGCCATTAGGAGAAATAGCTGTTATGGGTAGTTATTTCGTTTGTATATAAATAGGAGGTCTTGGTGTTAGATTGGGGGTGTGTTCCAAACTTTGTACAAATTACCGCAAGTACTCAAAGTAACCGTGTGAGAGAAACGAGTGTTCTGGAAAATGTATGTATGGAAAACACCAGTTTACATTTATGCACTTTAATAAAATTCCAAGCTTTTCTTCATTTCTTTACATTTAAGTCATTTCCTTTACTTCAGCAATTTACTTTGTTTCCCGTTTAAATTCATCTTCAATTACTTTTTCGCCATTATCGTGTCTTTGTTCTATCAGTCGAAAAAACTATTAAAAGAAACCTTAGAAAACACAAAACGAATACATTCCTTTTCAAATCAAAGACATTTTCAAAAGCACTTTGCCCTAGGATTTGTTTGGTTGGTCATGTTAGTAAACTAATTCTCATAAATTAGGAAACCAGAGGTTGTTCGCCAAATTCACCAGCGAACAAATTGGCACACCTGGTGGGACCCAGTGCATTCGTTTTAGTTTGTCTTTTGTTCTTGTAGCAAATTCTTAGAAGGAAAGTTTTTATTTCGTTGTATGATTCTAAGGAGTGGCAAGTTAGCCGTGAACAACGAAGAAAGACCAAAAAGAACAAGAACAAGAAGAATGGTGAATCAAAGCGCACCTAATAATCAAAATGTTAACAACCCAACGCATATTCCTTCGACAGGAGATAATACGGCGTCAGTTTCTGTATCAGAGGCGATAGCATCATCAACGGGGTCAATCCCAGCATTTTCGGCATCCCAAAACACGCCCAGTGTCTCTACAGTGGGACCCCAAATGCCTCAGATGACCCCTCCTCCTTTAGGGGGTGTTCATAGGCCATTTGTGACGAATTTTTCAATGCCTCCACATAATAGAGAACAGCCCTATGGAATGCCAACAACGGTGATGGCAAGTTTGCACAATGCGTCATCATTATATTCTGATCCTTTGGTTAATGTTACTTCGCCCCTACAAGGATCAGGGTCTGGTGCGAACTATATAGGCATAATGGGTCAGCCTGTGCCAACGGGATACCAAACTTATATGCCTGCAATCACTAACAATTCTGCACAAGTAATTAGGCAACAAATGGATGAAAGTAACCATGATATGGTGCAGATGCTAACACAACAAATGGGGGTTGTGTTTAATCCTTTAATACAGCCTCATGTCGAAATTCCTGTCCAACAAGAGCCTAGAAGGGTGTTAGTCCATAGAGACCAAGATGCTGATGATGTTGTGCAACAATTGCGTCATAACAACATGCCAGCAGAAAATAACTTAGCAGCCATGGTCGAAAGGATTATGGCCAGAAATGGTATGAATGTGGGGCTGCAAAGGCCCAGTTATACATCCCCATTGTCTGAGTATATTTCGCAACAAGAATTACCCCCAAGATGGAAAGTCCCCAAGTTTACCAAATTCTCAGGGGATACTAGCGAATCCACTGTCGAACATGTGGCCCGTTACTTGATCGAAGCAGGAGAAATTGCACGCAATGAAAACTTAAAAATGAAATATTTTCCAAGTACTTTACCGAAAAATGCTTTTACTTGGTTCACGTCTTTGCCTGCAAATTCGATCCATACTTGGGTCCAGTTAGAAAGGCTGTTCCATGAACAATTTTACATAGGACAAACAAAAATAAGTTTGAAGGAGTTGGCTAGTGTTAAAAGAAAATTCTCTGAGCCAATTGATGATTATTTAAATAGGTTTAGATTACTTAAGGCGAGATGTTTCACGCAAGTGCCTGAGCACGAATTAGTCGAAATGGCAGTAGGTGGTCTAGACTATTCAATTAGAAAGAAATTAGACACTCAATATCTGAGGGATATGGCACAATTGGCGGATAGGGTGAGACAGGTCGAACGTTTAAAAGCCGAAAAAGCTAGAGTAACTAAAAATAAGAAAGAAAGAGTGGCATATGTGGGGGTATGTCAAGAAGATGATGATGACGAGAGCGAATCGTTTAGTTTCGACGAACAAGAAGTTGACTTAGCAGAATTGAAACAGGGTCCTCCATACTCTTGTAAAGTATTGGCTCCGTCAAATGGAAAAAACCCAGTCGAACCTGAGAAGAATGATAAGTTTCCTAAAAGGACTTATACATTCGACGTCACTAAGTGTGACAAAATATTTGACTTGTTGGTTAAAGATGGCCAAATGATAGTGCCACCTGGCACCAAAGTGCCTCCTATAGAACAACAGAAAAAGAGAGATTTTTGTAAGTACCATAATTTTTTAGGTCATAAAACATCTAAATGTTTCCTTTTCAGGGATCTGGTGCAAAATACCATTCGTGACGGAAGATTGAAGTTCGGCGACAAGTCAAAGCCACCAATGAAGGTTGACTCAAATCCGATGCAAATGGTCGAAGCCCACTATACTGAATCATCCATAGTGAACATGGTGGAGGTCGAAGAGGGTTCAGACTGCAGCTTTGAGATGATAGAAGCCACTGAAGGTTTCGACGCAAATGTACACATGGTAGAGATCGCTGAGATCCCTACAGATGAAAGTGATATAGAGGAAATATCTGAAGACTTCATCAATAAACCAGTGATGATCAAGATTACTGAATACCTTGGCGAAGGAAGCTTGAAGAATTGCATCAACAAGGAGGCCACTGAAGGCCTCAACAATGTGAACAAGGATGAAACCACTGAGGGTTCCAACAATGCAAAGAATGACAAAACTACTGAAAGTTCCGTCGAGAAAGAGAAAGAGGCCACTGAGGGTCTCAAGGTTATGAAGAATGACGAAACTACTGAGAGTTCCGTCGAGAAAGAGAAGGGGGCCACTAAGGGTCTCAACTTTATGAAGAATGACGAAGCTACTGAAGGCTTTGTCGAAGACAAGAATAAGGCTACTAAGGGCCTTAATGGAGACAACATGGAGTTTGGTGTTACTGTCGACCAAGCATACCAAGCCAATACTGAGATTGGCGAAGGTGTCTCTAAGATAAGCGCAAAGACTACTGATGGTCCTGCGAAGCCAACTGTTTATGGGATTCTACGAAGAACAACAGAGGATCCCAGAGAGAAATATGTTGGTTTTTGTTGCCAATATGACATTAAGAAGCCATCGCCAGAAGGGGATTTCGACCTGGCAAAGAAGAAGCATGAGATTGAGGAGGGACTCACTCTGAAGATGAACAAGTTAAGTATTGGAGATGGGCAAACAGCCAATGTTAATATGGTAGAGGTATCCCAGAAAGCTCCAATGCAGACTGACGAAGAGCGCCGTAGAGAGGAATATCAAAAAGTGGCGTATCCTAAAGAAAAAGAGAATCTGATTGAGTTCCTTCAAAGGTGTCAGAAGAAAAAATCTGAGGTTATGTTGTGCCCCCGCTGTAGCGCTGTGTTCGACAAGAAGGCAGCAGATAACCTGAAGGGAATGGAAAAAGCCAAAAGGAAAGGAAACTGGGGGGCAGTTCCACCTGCGAGAACGGAGAGGTTCGACCCAAGGCAAAATGATCAAAACCAGCAAAAATTTGGACGAAGGTACCCAAATACCTTCAAACCCACCAATAAAGCTCCTAATGACAAATGGGTTCAACCAATAAGGGAAGCCCAGGGACAGAGAAAGTGGAAAATTTTCGAAGTTCAGAGGGGTTCTTCTATGGCTGGCAACAAGGAAGGCGAAAGGCCAAAACCAAGGCCTTATCCCTCAGAGAATTATAAAGGCAAGAATCCCATGTCGAGGTCTCAATGGAGGCGATTCCAAAGAGAAAAAAGGGCGGAAAAGGAAGCTACTGAGAAATGGGTTGCTGAGGAAGTTGCTGTCGAAAGAAGAAAACCAGAGTCAAGTAGCAATGCCGAAGTAGTGAATCGAAAAGAGGCATCTTACAGCAACAATTCCTGCAATGCAAGTGAACCAGTACCATCTAAAGAAAAAATGGGAGAGGATGACGAAATGACTGACGATTTCAGGTCTGAATCAGAAACATCTCTCGACATTGTATGCAACGTGGTCTCTGTCCTTCCAAAATAATACGACCAAATCATGGAGGTCGAAGAAGAGGAGGATGTTATGGAGAGTGAAGTTATAAGGCACAGGCCAGTATGTTACTATATCATGTATAACGGCTGTGTCGAGGAACAAAATGCCTTTTTCGAAAGCCCAGATGACTCCATGCGTGGCCACCTCAAGCCTCTATTCATAAAGGGGAAAGTGGAGAACGTGGGAGTGAACAAAATCCTGGTCGATGGAGGGGCTGCAATTAACTTAATGCCCCATTATATGTTGAAGAAAATTGGGAAAGATGAGTCTGATGCAAAACCCCACAACATGGTATTATCAAACTATGAAGGCAAAGAAGGAACCACTATGGGTGTTATCCAAGTGGATTTAACTGTGGGGACTATAACTAGACCAACGATGTTCATGGTCATAGCCTCAAAATTATAACTTACTTCTGGGTAGAGAATGGATCCATGGCGTGGGTGTTGTGCCCTCGTCGATGCATCAGCGTATAGCTATTTGGCGATCTGATGGAATTGTCGAAAACTTAGAGGCGGATCAAAGTTATTTCATGGCTGAAGTAAACCATGTGGATCGATGCAGCTTCGACAAACACTTGGCCCATATAGCTCCATGCAGTCCAGCAACTTTCGACCTGAAGGCTACTGATAATGCTTTCTATTCGCTGTATCTCCACCCCACATATGGTTTCTAGTGGGATATGGAAGTGGTCGACGAGGCAAACTATGTCTTTAGGACTGCACATATAGAGCCAACGGGTTGGGGAAGTGAGTTTGGTGACGATGAGTGAGTCATCAGCGCTCGAAAGGATTACGGCTTATATAGCCGAAAATAAACTCAAGGCGGCTCTTGAAGCCGAAGTAAAATACATGGCTGCCAAAGCCAATGGAAATGATTTCAATAAACAATGTCCTCAAAGGGACGTTGAAGAGGATCTGTTCAACGCAGAAGTTGGCGAATAGCAACATCAAAAGTTGGACGCCATTTATGATGACGAACCCTTGGGGTTTGAAAAGGATCCAGCTTCGACAGATATGAAAATGGTGGCGCATGATCCATTGGAAGAAGTCGATTTAGGACTGGGGGCAGAAAAAAGGCCAACCTACATAAGTGCCAAGATGGACCCTCAGTTAAAATTCGAAATAGTCCAACTGCTGAAAGAATTTAAAGATTGTTTCGCGTGGGACTACCACGAAATGCCTGGGCTCGACATGAGTTTGGTCGAATTGAAGTTGCCCATAATAGCAGGAAAGAAGCCTGTAAAGCAAACTCCCAGACGCTTCGCACCAGAGATTTTGTCGAAGATTAAAGAGGAGGTCGAAAGACTTCTTAAATGTAAGTTCATCCGCACAACGAGGAATGTCGAATGGATTGCAAATATTGTTCCTGTAATAAAGAAAAATGGCAAATTAAGGGTATGCATTAACTTTTGAGATTTGAATTCAGCTACCCCTAAGGACGAATATCCTATGCCAGTAGCAGAAATGCTTATAGATTCTGCTGCAGGCCATGAGTATCTGAGTATGTTAGATGGATACTCTGGCTATAATCAAATTTTTATTGCTGAAGAAGATGACCCTAAGACGGCATTTCGTTGTCCTGGAGCCATAGGCACCTACAAATGGGTGGTAATGCCTTTTGGTTTAAAAAATGCTGGGACAACTTATCAGCGAGCCATGAATTCGATTTTTCATGATTTTATCGAAACTTTTATGCAAATCTATATAGATGACATTGTAATTAAGTCTGTTTCAGGCGAAAATCATGTTGACCATCTTCGACAGTCATTCGAAAGGATGAGGAAGTTTGGTTTAAAAATGAACCCTCTCAAATGTGCTTTTGGTGTGTAGGCGGGAGATTTCCTTGGCTTTGTGGTCCACAAGAAGGGGATCGAAATCAATGAAAACAAAGCCAAAGCAATAATGGAGGCGAAAGCGCCATCGACAAAGAAGGAGTTGCAGTCTCTGCTTGGGAAGATCAACTTTCTCAGAAGGTTCATCTCCAACCTTAGTGGAAAAACGCAAGCCTTCTCTCCTCTACTTCGACTGAAGAAGGAAGATTTTGTATGGGGGAAGGATCAACAAGCTGCGTTCGACAAAATTAAGGAATACTTGACCCATCCCCCAATCTTGATGTCTCCTTGTAGAAGTAAAAGTATGAGGCTGTATATAGCGGCATCAGATAGGACATTAGGAAGTATGTTATGTCAAGAGGATGAGAATGGCGTCGAAAGAGCCATCTACTACCTCAGTAGAGTCTTAAATGATGCCGAAACTAGGTATAGTATAATAGAAAAGCTATTTCTTTGTGTTTACTTTTCGTGTATGAAGTTAAAACACTACATAAAGCCAGTCGATGTATATATTTCCTCTCATTTTGACGTAATAAAGCATATGTTATCAAAATCAATTTTACATAGTCGAATTGGGAAATGGGCTTTGGCATTGACTGAATATTCCTTAATGTATTTGCCTTTGAAGGCTGTTAAGGGACAAGTGGTGGCTGACTTTATAGCTGACCACGCCATAAACGAAGCTTATATTGAATATGTCGAAATAGAGCCATGGAAACTATACTTCGACGGTTCCAGTCATAAGAATGGAACTGGTATTGGGCTATTGATTATTTCTCCTAGTAGAATTCCAACAAAATTCAAGTACAAAGTCGAAGGCTTATGTTCGAACAATGAAGCAGAATATGAAGCTTTGATAACTGGACTTGAAATTTTATTGGAATTGGGGGCAACTAGAGTTGAAATAATGGGAGACTCTGAGTTGGTAATAAAGCAAGTGACCAAGGAGTACAAGTGTGTTAAAGAAAATTTAATTATGTACTTCGTAATAGTTAACAGGCTCTAGAAGAAATTCGACAATGTAACCATCAGACATATTCCTCGAATGGAAAATCAAGTGGCGAATGATTTGGCACAACTCGCATCGGGTTATAAAGTGTCGAAAAAAAAGTTGGAAAAGGCCATTGAAGTAAGAGGAAGAGTTGTATCAACTAAGTTGTCTCCATCAGATTTGGTGACAATAAAGTTAGGGTATGGTGACGAAGAGAGTTTTGAGATATTTAATATAGACGATTCAAGAGTCGAAGATTGGAGAAAGCACATCAAGGATTATTTACAAGACCCAAATCAGAAAGTCAAAAGAAAAGTTAAGTACAGAGCGTTAAGTTATGTGCTTTTTGGAAATGAGTTGTTTAAAAAGACTTCAGATGGAGTTTTGTTAAAATGTTTGGGCGAAGATGAAGCTTTTATAGCTTTGTCGAATGTTCACAGTGGAGCATGTGGTGCGCATCAAGCAGGCCATAAAATGAAATGGTTGTTATTTCGACAAGGAATGTATTGGCCAACGATGTTGAGGGACTGTGTCGAATTTGCAAAAGGTTGCCAGGAATGTCAGGTACATGCAGGAATACCACACGTTCCTGCAAGTGAGTTACATTCTATTGTGAAGCCTTGGCCATTTAGGGGTTGGGCTTTAGATTTAATTGGAGAAATTCGACCAGCATCTTCGAAAGGCCAAAGATACATCTTGGTTGGAATAGATTATTTCACAAAATGGATAGAAGTCATACCTTTGGTAAAGGTTGATCAAGAAGCAGTCATAGAATTCATTCGAAAGCATATCATCTATAGATATGGGATACCTGAGACAATAACGACAGATCAAGGATCTGTGTTTACTGGGAAGAATATGCAAACATTTGCAAAGGAGATGGGATTTAAGCTTCTCATTTCGACACCTTATTACGCTCAAGCAAATGGACAAGTCGAAGCAGCAAATAAGGTTGTAATAAGTTTGATTAAAAAGCACGTGGGGACAAAGCCTAAGAATTGGCATAAGACTTTGGATCAAATCTTGTGGGCTTGTCGAACGTCCCCTAAAGAAGCAACAAATACTACTCCATTTAGATTGACATATGGACATGATGCAGTGTTGCCAGTTGAGGTTTATTTACAGTCGATTCGAATTCAGAGGCATCATGAAATTCCATCAGATACATATTGGAGTATGATGATGGACGAGTTAGTTGATTTGGACGAAGAAAGATTAAATGCGTTGGATTTATTGAAAAGACAAAAAGAAAGAGTCAAAAAGTTTTACAATAAGAAAGTGAAATGTAAGAATTTCCTAATTGGTGAGTTAGTTTGGAAAGTAATTCTCCCCATGGATCGAAAAGACAGACTTATGGGAAAATGGTCCCCTAAGTGGGAAGGACCTTTTCAAATTATACGAGTATTTTCCAATGGCGCGTATGAAGTCGAAGAAGTGGATAAAGATAAGCGTATATTAAAAATAAATGGGAAATATTTGAAAAAATATAGGCCCACATTACAAGAAGTTAAAATAACAGTCGAATAATTATGCAGAGAAAAAGCAATATGGCGGATTGAAAATCTTTTCGCCAAATAATATAGATCTAATGTCATTACAAAAAAGGCCTCAAAAAGCCAAACAAAAAATATTACAAATATTCAAACGGGGAAAGATTCTTTCAGCTTTTCAAATTTCGACTTCTGAATTTGGAGACGACGCTCACAAAGTGCCTTGCCTTTCGAAAGCTCCTCAATTTCCTCACCAAGCTTTCGGGCCCTATCAACATGATGCACACCAACTTTAAGTTCTTTACGGATTTCCTCTTGGTCGATCTGTTGCAGTTCTGCTTGACGCTTTTCCGCCTGGGAAATTTTGCTTTGGGGAGCAGCAATTTGCTTCTTCCACTTGAGGATGTTCTCACCACACAAAGTTGCTTCTTTCTTATTTTGTTCAGACACTTTTTCTAGTTCAGTGACTTTGTTGGACGAATTGGAAGCAGCATCCCACTCAGCAAGTTGGGTTTCTGTCTTATTTTTGAGCCTCTTGGAGTAATCTCGAAGCTGATTAAAGTCAGTCACCACAAGATCTATCAGGGTAGTGAGGTCCAACACCACATCAGTAACTTCAGGGGGAGCCTCCAGGACATTGATTTGCTTCAGGATTTTCTTTAGGTCAAATTGAGCAGATGAGTCATTCTCCAGAAGTTGAAATAGATCAATGTCGAGAACTTTCTGTCGAATATTTGCCAGCGATTCATCCACTGATTTGGCATCAGAAGTAGTCCCTGAGGTGGTCGAACTACTAATGGTAGTATCAGCAAAATTGTAGCGGGAACTAAGCATGGTCTTTAGGTACTCAAAAGGTCTTTGTACCTTCAGATTTTCAAGCTCCTCGTGAGAAAGTTGGGTCAAAGTTGTCCCGGTCGAAGCAGTTTTATTTGTTTTACCAAGGTCTTCTTTGTCGATTTCTTTCTCTTCGTCCGTAGCAGCTGTGGGAGTTGGCGGCTTTTCGTTTTCTTCTCCTTCCTCCTCTTCGGCAGCAGTTGCAACCTCCTCATCTTTCTCTTCGTCAGCAACTGGTGAGTTGAGGGGAGATTGGTCTTCAGGTTCATTACTTGTGATAACCACTGCAGTAGGCATCACAGTATCCCCACCAGTGTCGACTAAGTCGTCAGTCTCAGGACCAGTTTCTTCTTCCACTACGTCTGGAATTCGTGTAGAAATAGCAGTGGGTTAATTTACTTCAGTAGCTGATTCCTTTGCCGAACTCTTAGGAGATGATTTGGAGGCGCTGGTTGGTTTGTAGGTGGGATCACTGCCGGTCTTTGGGAGAACTTGGACCATGGGATACCCATGAGTATCGACAGGTACCTGAAAGATAAATAGATCAAGAAAGGTAACACAAGTAAACAGCCTTTTCAGAGTCGAGAGAAAAAAAAACCATACCTTTGGAGTGTTAGTCTTCAGGCTAGAGCTTTCGCTTTCTGCTGGAGCAGGGGTAGTTTCCTCGCCTAGATTTTTGGGTAGAGTTTTTTCTAAAATTCTGGGAGTAAGAGGTTTATGTGGTGGAGGTTTGGTTGTCTTCTTTTTCTTCTTGGTAGGTTTTACTTGGTCTGGTGACTCATCACCATCATCAGTGTCGCAGCTTTGACTTCTTGTTCTTTCGCTTTTCTTTTCTTAGGCGTCGATGGTGGTCTTCGACTGCCCTGTGGAACAAGAGAGATTTTATTAGTATTTCAGAAAATAAAACACTTGGTGACCTAAAAGAAAAGTAAAGTAATACCTTCTCCAAAGGTGTCTTGGCAGTGTCTTTTTGGGGCTCTGCATCTCCAGCAGTTGTTGCTTCGCCTGTGACGGGTTTTTTGGTCGAAATCTTGATAGCTAGAGAAGAAAAGAAGAAAAGAGTCAAGCATAAAATAACATATATTTGAGTAAATAAAAAGTGAGATTGAACTTCTTCCTATTTTTCACACCTTCATATATAGGAGTTTCCACGCGAACGTGTTCTATGCCAATATGAAGGTGGCCTTTGAAATTGTCCAGGGTGTACTTAGTCAGAACCACTCGCTTGGCACGTTTCTGGTTTTCTTGGCGAAGAATTTTCAGAGAATCCCCACAAATGAACCAATCTGGAAAAGGAGGGCTAAGAGCCACGCCAAATTCAGCAGATGGTAGAGGGGGAAATTTTGGGCGATAAAGTTTAAAAGCTACCTCATAACGTTGTTCTGGTCGAACATATGTAGGTAGTTTTAACTCATCAAGTTTTTCTGTAAACTTTTGTTTCAAAGTAACTGCTGCTTCGCTTATGGTTCGACTAAGTTCATTAGGCCTATAGGCAGTTTCAAAGTATTTCTGGAAAGCTTGGATTTCTTTGACGTGTCGAGAAGTACCTTTCTTTGTCTTGTCCTGCACAAGGGCAAAGGCTCTGGTCAGTTGAATGGTGAAATAGTCCACATTAAAAATTTGAGAATCATAATAGACCCTCCATCATTCGTCAAACTCTTGAGTGCAAAAGAAGCTGGGTCGAAAGACCACTGGTTGGATTTTGACCAGGTTCGAATACTTCGCCAACAACTCAGAGCATTCATCTTCAGTATGAGTCATATTATAGTGAATCAAAGAGCCTTTTCTGGAAAAGATAGGTTTTGGTATTATTTGTATCAACCCAAACTGTCGAGAAACCAGATTGGGCTGATAATTGACAAGGGAAACCTTTAGTTTCGAAGGACCAAGTTTGGAAACTAGAAGTCTAGGAGTAAGAAAAGATTCCCAGACATTGAGGAATTCGTCTTCCAGAGATTTCGACTCAAGGGGAAGTTTTCTGGTAAACCATGCAGGTCCAACCTTCTTATCAGCAAAAGGAGCCATGTTGGGCGTAAAATTGTAACGTTTAGCAAACATCATGACGTAGTTGTTAAAGGTTTGTTGGAGGGTCAGACCTTCGTCATGGGGTGTTAGTTGCGCCAAACGAAGACCTTCAACTCTTCTGTCCCCTAGAGCACCTGCGTCCACAGTTGGCTTGTTGGGAAGGAAGGCTTCGAAAGTGGCATTGAGCCACAATTGTAAGAGCCAGAAGGGTCCTGATAACAGCAGAGTTTTCTTCTCCTTAATATTCTTCAGGATGGTAACCCCTTCACCAAGGGATTCGTAGAGATTCGCCAAAATCATCTCGCTAAGACACAGCCAGTGTCCAGCGTGAAGCTGATTTGCTATGGTGATGTAGCGCTTCGCCACTTGGAGAGATCTGGAGCAAAAGACGCATCTCGACAGCCAAAGGGCCAGGAAGGCTACGTGCTCTTGATCAGATACTTCGTTGGTTTCCTTATCATGATAGTTGGCAATGTAGGCTGTAAAGGTGGCTTTATTGGTGTCGAAGCCTATTGAATCATCAGCTAGCAAGTTTGGATCATAATCGACTCCTAAGGGGCTTAAGCCAGTAATGGCAGCTATGTCGAAAAGGGTGGGAGTAATCATCCCACAAGGAATGTGAAAGTTGTTATAAGTGTTATCTCAGAAATAGAGGGAAGCTAGAAGCATGGAAGGACAATATCCTGGCCCTACTTTCGACAGCTCAATAAGATCAAAAATACCCATAGTTTTCCAATCATTGCTTTTAACCTTCTCTATTTTTCCCAACCAAGCTAGGTAATTCGAGGGATCTTTCGACAAAGGGCAGGATCTAAAAATTCTAAAATTATTCATATACTCTAAGTTTATGACTTCTTCAGAGGGGGTCCCTTGGCCATCTATTTTGGACTTTTCGTCTATAATTTTTTCCTTGTCCGTTCTAGGTCTAACCCCGTTCGCTATGGGTTTGTAACGATGATAGGTTGGAAAAAATTCTCGTACCTTAACTGGGTCTAATTTTAAGTCAGGCAAAGGTCCTAGCATGGCGTGGGATTTACCAGAAATCAAGATAGGAATGAGTACCTGGGATTGATAGATGCGGCGTTTTTCCTCTTCATTGGGAGGTTCCGGAACATATTCTTGATTTCTCACCACCTTGGGACCAAGGATTCTTTCTACTGGTGCTAAGCTGTTGGATTTCCGGGAATCTTTACCTGTGAATTTTGGAGTAGCAGAAGATGCCATTGTTGATTACAAAGCAATAGAGAGAAAAATGGAGAAGATGGAGTTTGAAGAGAGCTTTGTTTTGGAAAGAGGAAACGTAAAAGGTGAAAAAATGGAGTCTTTAACTTATATATAAGTGGAAGAATGGAAGCGGTTGGTATTCAGAAATTTTAATGGAAAAGTAATGGAAAGATTGTGGGACACGTGGAGAGTGTGAAGTGGATGATTCAGACGGTGGCAGTTAGGGTTTTGACCCACGATCTGATAGGGGTTAGAGTAGGAATGATGAAGATCTCAAAACGTGGGCTGAAAAGAAATTTGGGAAAAAGCGTAATGATGATTCTGACATTTCTAACGTCTAAATCATATGAACAGTCACGGGTCGAACGATTCATGGCGTCGAATTGAATTGGCAAAAAATGTTTTTTCTCCCTCGGTCGAAAATGCATTTTTTGGGGGGCAATTTGTAGGTTGCTAATTTCAACGCCAGGAAAACTGTTCAAAAGCAGAATGGAAGATTCGACAAGTCAACCTTATTAGAAGGTTTTTGATGAAAGGGCAAGTCGAAGGCAAATGGTACTTAGGGGAAGCATTGGCAGATTTTTCTAAGTAAGAAGGATAATTTCGACACAAGAGAAATAGGCCCATTCGACGGGTGTTTGAAATTCAAATTTCAGGAGGGAGTTTCACTTTTGAAATTGGACGCGTGGAACGCATCTAGGAGGCGAACGCATGCAGAATGCCATTTGTCGCCATTAGGAGAAATAGCTGTTATGGGTAGTTATTTCGTTTGTATATAAATAGGAGGTCTTGGTGTTAGATTGGGGGTGTGTTCCAAACTTTGTACAAATTACTGCAAGTACTCAAAGTAACCGTGTGAGAGAAACGAGTGTTCTGGAAAATGTATGTATGGAAAACACCAGTTTACATTTATGCACTTTAATAAAATTCCAAGCTTTTCTTTATTTCTTTACATTCAAGTCATTTCCTTTACTTCAGTAATTTACTTTGTTTCCCGTTTAAATTCATCTTCAATTACTTTTTCGCCATTATCGTGTCTTTGTTCTATCAGTCGAAAAAACTATTAAAAGAAACCTTAGAAAACACAAAACGAATACATTCCTTTTCAAATCAAAGACATTTTCAAAAGCACTTTGCCCTAGGATTTGTTTGGTTGGTCCTGTTAGTAAACTAATTCTAATAAATTAGGAAACCAGAGGTTGTTCGCCAAATTCACCAGCGAACAAGTGTCTTTATCTTTCACTCCACCCTGAGCAAAGAACTGAAGTGATGTTTCAACATCAGTTCCGACATCAGTCTAAATCACATTAAACATCTACTAGGATTTGGAGACTACAACCATAGTAATCCACACATATCTCTTGCAGCGAACACACGAGAACATATCAACATCTGATCAACTTCCAAGATCAGACCAACAAAACTGCAGTAACTTGCATAACACACTCTTCCAGAAGCTTCTTCTTATAAGCACAAGGTTCAGACCTCTTGTCTAACTTAAGAGTGATAACATACCATAGACAATCTGCTACTTCCAATCCTTCAAGCCACAAAATTGAAAGAGCTCATGCATACACCAATTGACCACAGGCTGATTTACACTGCTACTGTACACAAAATCTTGGATGCATTTTCCCTATAAAATTGTCCTCATATATTTTAGCTTAAACAGGGATCATCTCCTTCTCTTCTGCTATCAAGATTACTACCTTTTCTTCAACCAGCTCCAGCTGAGATGCTATAACCTTATGAACAGCATCTCAAAAATTGTTCAACTTCACAGCTTCAGTGATCCTTCAAAACAGCTACAATCTAATAGGACTTTGACTCAGCATTTACCATAACCTGCTGATGTGTAGCGCGATGTCGAGACATTAGTATTGACATATCAAGCTCAGCTTCTTTCTTGATGAAACTTCCTCCAGTTCATGATTTTGAAAATCAGAAACATGTATCTTCACAAGAGAATTCATCTTCAGATAAACCAGAACTACATTGGACACCATAAATACGCTTAAGAGATAACTTATCAAGATCTTCACTCCCGCATGAAAGATTTGACAGTGATACTCTTTTCCTTTGGCTCCGCCCTCTTCTTTCATCATCAAG
The DNA here is from genome assembly GCA_022829125.1 of Lathyrus tuberosus. Taxonomy (NCBI): domain Eukaryota; kingdom Viridiplantae; phylum Streptophyta; class Magnoliopsida; order Fabales; family Fabaceae; genus Lathyrus; species Lathyrus tuberosus. The sequence continues at coordinate 6,426,360 of JALAZF010000239.1, read as the reverse complement.
AAAATTGAGAAGGAAGGAATCAGTGTTCTAGATAGATTGGTCTTCAATACCTGATTTGAAATATATTCTTCTTCTACTGAGGAGACCAAACTCTAAAGCCTTTCCAAGAAAATACCTTCCTAAAGTCTCACCACCAGAGACACAAGAAACAACCAGGGTTACATCAGATACCATGCAGCGGAACACATAACAACTCCTCAACACCCTTCAGGCACTACTCAATAATCCTTGCACACCATCACCATAATCCAAGTGACAACAAAAAGGTTTGAAAATAAATTAAACTCACAACAGCAGTTCTCCACCAAAGCTATACACCTGATAACAACAGACAGGTCCAATACATACCCTGTCATGAATAGTCCATCCTTCACTTCAAGGGATCAAACAAACAACTATATAAACTGACCAAGTCCATAACTCAGCAAAACTATCTTCCTTGCTCATGAACCAGAAAGTATCTTCCCTATATCTCATCCAGAAACAGACATGATGCCTGCTCTGATACCAATTGAAATTCTGGTATAACAGATCCCAGATGTCCTACATGATGTCGAGACATCTGGTCTGACATAAACAGCAAGGCAATTATAGACAGTTAAATAAGTTGCTGAAAAGTAAACTGCACACAGAATTTGTTCACCCAGTTCGGTCTAACAACCTACATCTGGGGGCATACCAAGCCAGGAAGGAAGTCCACTGTTAGCAGTATTAAATAACAGACTCAACAATACCAGTTGACAATCTACTCACTTAATCCCTACCCAATGACCCTTCTACCTAAGTTCTCCCTAGGTAAGAGACTCCATCTCACTTCCAATCATCGCAATGATGTCTAGCAGTCAACATCTCAGTCACTGCATCAACAGCTTGATTTCCAACAACTCTCCAAACACATAAAAATAGAAGACACACTCCTATTACAATACCTAGACATGACCCTCATGACTAAGAACAATGCTTAGAGTTGCTTAACAACTTCCTCTAAGACCAATACATCTCTTACCTACAGGCTTAGAGATAAACATGATGACCATCCCACAAACCGGGTGGTTCATCTACCAAAACAACCCTTATAATTTACATGATGGCTGGCTTCCGAAAACTAGGTTACAATGCTTCTATTTATAACCTATTTCCCAACTGGATTTGGGCCTTCAAATCACAACAAATCAGCTGCTACAAATCTGCAAAAGATTCTGCTACTAAATAGATCTTCAATCAAATCTTCAATTAAATATTCAATTAAATATTCAATTAAATCTTCAATTAAATCTAATTATTCTCCATATCTTTTTGCATGAAAATAGTAACAATATCTGCTCAATATAAGATTGCAACAGAATATATTTGTCCCATGATATTCGCCTGCAATCTCTCCACCAGATCTTCTCAAAACACACTTAAACAAATGCAGCCCTAGAAACCACATCAGACTGATGTTCTGATGTTCTGTCAACTGATGTCAAGACATCAGGTTTAACATCAGCATACAAAACTGTAACCCTTCTGAACTTAACATCAACTCAATGTTAAGAACTCATGTTAAGACATCAGACATATGACATCATTAACAACGCCATTGTTTTACCAAAATTCCAGCCAATACAAGAACTAACAATTACATTTACTCATGAGCCAAAGAACTACAAGGAAGCATGCATGTCTGAACACTGGAACAAAGCTATGAATTCTGAATTAGAAGCATTGGACAAGAATAGAACTCTGACCATAGTAGAGTTGCCACCTCATGTTAAGCCTATTGGTAGCAAATGGGTGTTCAAGGTAAAGTATAAAGCTGATGGCCCGATAGAGAGGTACAAAGCAAGACTCGTTGCCAAGGGTTACAACTAAATTGAGGGACTGGATTTCTTTGACACTTTCTCACCTGTTGCAAAACTTACAACTGTTCGAACTCTTCTTGCAATTGCAGCTGTCAACAACTGGATTTTACATCAGCTTGATGTGAATAACGCATTTCTTCATGGAGAGTTACAAGAAGATGTATACATGACAATATCTGAAGGTGTTAAATGTAACATGCCCAATCAGGTATGCAAGCTTCAGAAAAGTCTCTACGGTCTGAAGTAAGCTAGCCGTAAATGGTATGAAAAGTTAACAGCCTTACTTGTACAACAAAGTTACACCCAATCCACATCTGATTACTCTTTATTCACCTTGAGTACTAACACTGATTTTACAGCAATTCTAGTTTATGTGAATGACATAATACTAGCTGGTACTTCTCTTATTGAGTTCTCACGCATTAAAACTTCATTGGACACGAATTTTAGCATCAAAGATCTTGGGATATTAAAATTCTTTCTTGGCTTGGAAGTTTCTCATTCCAAGGAAGGAATATCATTGTCCCAACGCAAGTACTGTCTTGATTTATTGCAGGAATCTGGACTGCTTGGATCAAAACCAGCCTCTACACCCCTTGACCCATCAATTAAACTCCACGCTGATAATGGTAAACCGTTTGAAGACATTGGAGCTTATAGACGACTAATAGGTCGCTTGCTGTACCTCAATACCACACGCCCTGACATCACTTATGCCACACAACAATTGAGTCAATTTCTACACAAACCCACCATGGCACACTGTCATGCCGCTTGCAGAGTAATACGATACTTGAAGACCAGCCCTGGTAGAGGCCTTCTATTTCACAGAAAATCTGAGTTTCAGCTCCTTGGTTTTTCAGATGCTGATTGGGCCGGGTGCATTGACTCTAGGAAATCTATTTTGGGGTATTGCTTCTTTCTTGGCTCTTCTCTTATATCATGGCGTTCGAAGAAACAACAAACAATTTCCAGATCATCGTCGGAGGCTGAATATCGTTGATTGTCGTTCGCCACTTGTGAACTGATTTGGCTGAACGTGTTGCTAAAGGAATTGAATGTTACATGCTCCAAACTTCCTGTTCTCTACTGTGACAGCCAGAGTGCATTACATATTGCTTCTAATCCGGTGTTTCACGAGCGAACAAAGCATTTAGAGATTTATTGTCATTTGGTTCGTGAAAAACTTCAAAAAGGGATGCTTCGACTATTGTCAATCTCTACTCAAGAACAGCTTGCTGACTTTCTCACTAAAGCCTTGCCAATCTTAACGTTCAACAAATTTGTTTCCAAGCTTGGCATGATAAACATTTACCATGCTTAGCTTGAGAGGGGCTATTGAAGTATTTGAAGTCTTAAGCTAGTCTTAACTTGATATTAGATATAGCTTATTGAGGCATAGGTGTCACTAGATGATTGGCCTGATATTTGTATTATCCTCTTATGTGTGGATATAAATACACCACTTGTACTCTGATTTTGTATGATGAATAACAGAAATTCCCTCCTTCTTCTTCTACTACATTTAATTTCATTGCAAGAATCCATTTCATTCTGTTATATTGTTTCATCATCACCATGAAATTGCTTCAATTCTTCGTCATCAACCTAAACACATCCCAAATAAACAAACTTTCACGATTCATACAAAACAAACCTTCAGTCGAGTCTCAAATCACACATAACGAACCAGAAAGAGAAGAAGAGAGAGATTGGAGACGAAACATAACCCAAATCGAAACCACAAATTTGAAACAAACCACACATCCATACAAACCTGAAATCGAACACGAACGGAAGAAGGTCGAAGCGAGACGCTGTTGTTTCACGTAAGCCATGTTTCTCCATTCCCTGCGCATTGATGATGGTGGTGATACTGTTGCTTTTTGGTTAAAGAGGAAATTGGTTCTTTTTTTTAATAATAAGAAATTATATTACCAAAAAACAATTCAATACAAAACACCGATCAATTGATCCAGGCTCACAACGACAAATGAGGTAGAATACAAAGAAATCCTAATAAACATAATGTATACGGTGACAATACTCAAGCATCTTAGCATTTTTCTCCACCCTATGAAGTACCATTGTTCGAATTTCAGCATCATTTAGCACATGCCGACCTTCCGGTTGGAACACTTTCTTGTTCCGTATAGACCACACATGGTAGATTGTTTCTGCCATAATTGTTCTAAGCAACCTAGCCTTCATGCCTTTACCTCTTGCGGCTCGAATGGCCCACTTCAACTCTTCGTCCCAACCATTAGGAGTACGTATTACTGAGATGGCATGCAGCTGATTTTTCCAAACATAGTTTGTATCAGTACACTCATACAACAAATGTTGGATAGTCTCGGGGGCTCCACAAAACACACACTCTCCATCAGTTACGATTCCATAGCTACACACCCTGTCCTTCGTCATCAATCTATTGTGGCATGTCATCCACAATGTAAAGATAGCTCTTGGCCTTGCTAGGTTGCCGTATAAAAGAAATCTCCAATCAACCTTCGGCTTTACATCTCTTATTGCATGATACATCGCGGTTATTTTGTACCTCCTTGTTGAACAAAAATCTTCCAGCACCCTGTATTTACCAGATTGTCTCTATGTTTGAATATTGCACGAACCACCCAAGATACAGTCGGGCCTGGGACGAACGATTGGACATCAGTTTGCTTCAGATAGTATTGATGGATCCACTTTATCCACAGAACATCCTTTTTTATCCATAGATTCCACAACAATTTACCCAAAGTGGCTATGTTCCACGCTTCAAGAGACACCATATTCATCCCTCCCATAGCGACTTGATCACAGACACGCTCCCAAGAAATGGGGGATTTTCTACTCTTAACCTGCTTCCCCGTCCACAGAAACGTTTTACGCATCGATTCAATATGATTAAGCACCTTTTTTGGAAGAGGGAATACCTGTAACCAGTAGTTTCCTATGGCTAGAATTACACTTCTAACGAGTTGTATCCTTCCTGCATAAGACAATAAATGAGTGCTCCAGTGTGTTATTCTTTTCATCATTTTTTCAATAAGAGGCTGGCATGCTTACACTGTAAGTTTCCTGCTGTCCAAAGGAACTCCCAGATATCTAACTGGGAGAATACCTGTTGTGAGGCCAATCTGGTGGTAGAAAGAGGTAGTCTCTTCGGTTGACACCCCTGCTACAAAGAGTTTACTCTTTGACTGGCTTATGTACAACCCTGTTTCCTCTGAGAAACATTGAATCTTTTCCATGATAAGCTTCAAAGATGTGCTATCTCCACGAGTAAATAAGAGAATGTCATCTGCAAAAAACAAGTTTATTATTTTCAGCTTTTCACACTTAGGGTGATAATTAAAGTCAGGTGTGAACTGCAAGGTATTCAAGGTTCTATGAAGGTACTCCATTATGAGTACAAACAGCAGTGGGGATATGGGATCCCCCTGCCTCAATCCTCTTCTTGCCTTAAGTAACTTGGTAGGGTTACCATTGACAGAAAATCTGTAAGACACAGTGCAGACACATGTCATAACCCACTTAATAAACTTCACAGGAAAACCTAATTCCACCAGAATTTGATTTAAGGCATGCCAATCCACCGTATCATAAGATTTTTGGATATCCAACTGTATCATACACCTAGGAGATATATGCTTCCTACCATACCCTCTCACCAGCTTCTGAGCAAGGATCACATTATCCTGAATATTTCTCCCAGGCACAAAAGCTGATTGGGATTCTTCCACAACCTTGCCAATAACTTTAGCTAGTCTTGTAGTCAAGATCTTGGATATCACCTTATATATCGTGTTGCAACAAGAAATAGGTCTCATGTCTCTAACTGTTTTTGCATTTGGACTTTTGGGGATTAGTGCGACAAGTGTACAGTTCACTGCAGGATACATGATACCATTCTGGAAGAAGTCCTTGATGGCAGCCTTCATTTCATATTTCACTACATTCCAAGCTTCTTTGAAAAAATAGGCATTATAGTCATCTATCCCAGGTGCTTTATTATTGCCAATACTATTGAGATCCTCCCAGATTTCTGTATCCTCTACATCATGAATGAGCCTTTGAGTTGCATCTCTAGGCAGGATTTTCCCTTTCCTGATAGTTGCAATATCAACTCCTCTCATACTTTGAGTTTTGGTTCCAATCAGATTACCATAAAAACCTAATATTTCTGCCTCCAGTTCATCATGGCCATTAAGATCATTACCAGTAAGGCTCTGCATTCTTGTTAGATTTGTTTTCCTGTTTTTATCTCTTAGCAAAGCATGGAAATAAGCACTGTTTTGATCCCCAAGGTTGATCCAGTTAACTTTAGATTTCTGTTTCATAAGTCCTCCTCCAATTGATTCAGGTTAATAAGCTGGTCAATCTTCTCCTTAATCATCCTAATAGTCTGAACATTGTGATCATCATTTATCAAGTTTGCTTGAGCTTGATGAAGTTCCTCCCTGGTTGTGAAAATCTTCTCCTGAATCCTAGTGTACCTTTTGTTTAGAAACTTCAATATAGGTTGGAGTCGCTTCAATTTCTCCCAGAAGATAAACATAGGTTCACCTTGAATTTCCATTTTCCAAACATCTTCAACCATAGTTAAGAAATCCTGCTCCTTAGTCACACAATTTAGAAATTTAAACACGGGTTTTCTTCTAGACTGCTGGGTATGGCAGTTGACCTTGACAGACGCATGATCTGAAATGTTGGGATGAAGGTTTTCTACAATAGCATTTTGAAATGCTTGGTACCATAGGGCATTCCCTAGGGCTCTATCAATTCTTGATTGGATGAAACCTGTAGCATGTTTGTTGTTCCTAGTAAAGTAAGGTCCCAATGTATTTGCCTCAAACAAACCAGTTGTTAGCATCATATCCACCAAATCCTTGTATTCTGTTTCAGTAATTTCTCTTCCTCCAATCTTATCTTGACTAGTTCTTACATTATTGAAATTGGTTCTTCTTAGTCGTGTCCTTCCATTTCTTTTATTTTAGAAAATTAAGTTGTTCTGTTTTGAGGAAAGAAGAATACGATGGGGATTAACCATTGCTCTAGTTCTAATTAGGTTTGATTTCAAAAAAATGCTGATAAGTCGTGTTATTATGACCTTGGTTTTTATGATTTCTTATTGATGGTTTAATTTGTAGGCCTGAAAGCCCATGTTGTCTTTCCTGGCCATGTCCTATGAACTCCCATTCCACACTTTCAACCCCCCATTTTTTTGTTTTTGTGCGTGGATATTGGGCTTTTAAGCCCAGAAATTCTTTTATACACCCTCATATTTGAAGTTCCACCCTTGTTCTTGTTTCTATTCTTTTTCTGTTTATTTTTTCTATTTTTTTAGAATTTCCTTTTCATTTTATTATCTCAAAATATTTTTAAGTACTTATTTTATAACTTCTTCTTGGTTTATAATTTTTTATTTATCGCTTCCACTACCCTTTTCATTTACATTTTCTTTTCGATTATTGGTCAGTGAAGTCTTTAGAATCATAGATGTTGGTTATCGAAGTTGTTAACCTTCTTTATTTCAAATCTGTAGGGATTGATCCTTTAGATTATTTTCTATACTTTGGGATCGTGATAGGTTACCTTTGATTAGTCGATGAAAGTTTATGATTAAGACGAGCCCGTTCGCTTTTCTGTTCGTGTGGCAGAATTCGTTGAGAACAATTTATATATCATTTCTCTATCGTGTTTTAGCACAAATATCGTTGTTGAACGGCCTCCTATAGCATGACCTTCCTCATAGATCGTGCTACGATTGCTTAGCGCTAAAATGGACCCGAATGAAAAGGGATTCATCTGATCAATGACAATTAACGATTAATCACTAACCACTAACTTTAATTTCCGCTCATTATACTCTTGCTTTATCTTTCTATCAATATATTATTGTCTATATATCACTGTTCATATTATCAGTTCATATTATCATATTGTTCATATTATCATATTGTTCATATTATCATATTGTTCATATTATCTTTTCATATTATTCATATCTTGTTCATCTCATTCAAAAAACACAAAAACACGATAAAACTATCGAAACTCTAAAAAAAATTCAATTGGTGGACTGTGGTTACTATCCTGAGTATTGGAGTTTGGACCTTGTACAGAAACCGTAGAAGATGTGATTTTGTCTGAACTCTTGTCCGTGGCTTAGTTTAAAACACCTCGCACACACACGACTTCCTCTTGGGCTACCTGACAACGACCACATTTATTTCTCGCAATCCCGTGTACTTTACATGTACCCCGCTCCTTTTTCAATGTACGCACTTTAATCTCTTTTATTTGATTGTGGTTTTGTTTACTAGGAGCACTCCTAGGGACAAGCATTAACTAAACCATTTTAAACTAATTCTTGACTCGATGTCGAGCCATTTTCAAAACACCTTTGTAAGTCGATTTCTCTTTAGCATCGCCATCAACCTAATGCACACACTCACACTCATTATCGTAGTTTCGTTGCTAGGATCACCCTTAGGGACTAGGATCGATCCTGAGGAGTCCAAGCCCTTGAGGTTGGCATCAATTTTGGTAAAACTAACTTAGAAGAAAGATGTTGGACAAGATGTCCTGACATGATGAACTAACTGCAGGTTAAGATGTTAGACAAGATGTCCTATCAGGTGGATTTGACATCTTTGTCTGTTACAGTTTTGGAATAACTGTATTTATGTTCCAGGTGTAATTGGAATATGATTTGATCCTAGGTGGCATCTGAGATTGAGGAATCAGAGATTCTGATTCTAAAAGGAATATGCGGTTTCCATGTAAGGAGACATTTTTGGAAACTTGGGATTAAAGAAAAGAATAGGTCGCAGATTCTGTGGAACAGAATTGCTGCGCTTTTAAAGCCCAAATCCAGTTCTGTTTTGCTATATAAATAGGATGGATTTGACCTAGAAGGGTGGAAGTTTTACAGCTATTATTAAGTACTAGGGTTTGTACTTTTGTGAGCCTCTCTTGTATTGCGTGAATACCCGAGTAGGACAGTTTACTGAGTTGTAATTTTCAGTAACTGCTGTTATTGAAAGGGAATTGAGAAGGGTCTCATATCTAGGAGTGTCTTAGGTAGAAATCTAGGAAGGGTAGCTTCTAGGTGCTAAGTTGTAAACATTGGAGTTTAACTTAGAACCAATTCTACTTAGTTGATTTCTTTCCTGGCTTGGTAGCCCCCTAGACGTAGGTGTTGTTGATCACCGAACTGGGTTAACAATTTCTGTGTGTTGTTTTCTTTCTGCTGTTTGTTTCTGTGCTTCCTTAATCCTTGTGAAAAGCAGAGATCAAATGTCACGGCATCCTGTCCGACATCTTAGTGATCTGCTTAACCAGCATTTCAATTGGTATCAGAGCCTGGTTTCCTGCTCTGTATCTGGGTGAGATTTAGGGACGATACTTTCTGATTCGATGGATAAAGAAGGAGGGATTCTAAATAGACCACCCATACTTGATGGTTCCAATTATTAATGGAAAGTACCATGGTGGCGTTTATCAAGTTCATGGATGGTAAAGCTTGGAAGTCTGTGGTTAAAGGGTGGGATCCACCAAAGATCAAAGACAAAGATGGGAAGCTCACTGATGAGCTGAAACCGGATGAATACTAAGATGATGAAGATGATAAGCTTGCTCAAGGAAATTCCAAAGCCTTGAATTCCTTGTTCAATGGTGTGGACAAGAACATTTTCAGACTCATCAAGAACTGCACTATTGCAAAGGATGCTTGGGAAATCTTGAAGACTGCTCATGAAGGTACTTCTAGAGTTAAATCTTTAAGACTTCAGCTTCTCACCACTAAGTTTGAGAACTTGAGGATGAGAGAGGATGAAAGTATACATGACTTTCACATAAACATTGTTGATATTGCCAACACATCTAGTGACCTTGGGGAGAAAATTCCTGATGCCAAGCTGGTTCAGAAGATTCTGAGGTCTCTTCCCAAGAGGTTTGATATGAAAGTGACAGCTATTGAAGAAGCTCAGGACATAAATACTATGAAAGTAGAGGAGCTTATGGGATCAATCCAAACTTTTGAGATGGCTATCAGCGAAAAGGATGAAAAGAAGAAAAGTCTTGCCTTGGTAACCAACCAAGAAGAGGGTGACACCAATGAGGATCTGTCCAAAGCTGTAGGGTTTCTTGAAAAACAGTTTCATCAATTGGCGAAGAAACTGGATGAGAAGTCTAAGACCAATGTCAAGGCTCAGACTTCTGACATCTATAGATCAAGAAACATTGGAAGAAGACCTAGCTATGATAAGAAACCCAATCGAGGAAAGGGAATTCAATGTTTTGAGTGTGGGGGTTTTGGACACACAATAGGTGAATGTCCCACCTACCACAAGAAGGAGAAAAAAGGTCTATCCACCTGGTGGTCTGAAGAGGACTCCTCGAGTGATGGAGAATCTGCAAAAAAGGTGTCTGCAATGACTGGAGTTTATGATTCTGACAAGGAGTCAGATAATGGATATCTTAACCCTGGTGATATTGCTGAGTTGTGTCAATTGGGACATGATCAACAGAATCTTATTTCTCAACTCTGTGATGAAACATTACATCACTTGGAGACGATCACTGATCAGGAGGATGAAGTGGTGTTGTTAAACTCCAAACTCAACAACATGATCAAGTAGATAAGGATGATGAATAATAGCCCAGATGTGCTAGATGAAATCCTTATGTCAAGAAGAAATACTGGAAGCGAATGAGGTCTCGACTACAATGATCAGGTTGAAGGATATAGGACCGGAGGGAACTTAGCCCATGTGATGTCAAGAAAAATGTCTCAACATCATCAAAGGCCTCAGAACATCTCTCCAAGAAAACAAAAACATGACAAGCAGTGCTATTACTGTGGAAAGTTCGGTCACATAAAAGCTCACTGCTATAAGCTAAATGGTTATCCTAAATCATCAACACGATCTAGAAGAAGAAAGAAGGGTCCTAAAGGGAAGAAGAAGTGGATCCCTAAGGATCAAATAGTAGCCTTCATAGCCCACACCTCCTTCAGATCCTCTGCCAAAGAAGACTGGTATTTTGACAGTGGCTGCTCCAGACACATGACAGGTGTCAAGAAGTTCTTGGTTGACATTAAACCTCATTCCACTGGTCACGTTACCTTTGGAGATGGTTCAAAAGGAGAGATAAAAGGTGTTGGTAAGTTAAAGTATGAGGGACAACCCAGCCTTGATAGGGTCCTGTATGTCAAAGGTCTGACTGCAAACCTAATCAGCATTAGCCAATTGTGTGACCAAGGCCTTAAGGTTAACTTCTCTGAATCTGAGTGCCTGGTGACAAACGACAAAGACGAACTTATCATGAAAGGTACCAGATCTAAGGATAATTGTTACTTATGGGCTCCTCATGAAAGTAAGTATCCTCCCACCTGCCTGGTGTCAAGGGAAGATGAAGTAAATATATGGCATCAAAAACTTGGTCATTTGCACTTGAAAGGAATGAAGGAAGTCATATCCAAGGAGGCAGTCAGAGGGATTCCTAATTTGAAGATAGATGAGGGCAAGATATGTGGAGAATGCCAAATTGGAAAACAAACCAGAATGTCACATAAAAGGCTTCAACATCAGACCACCTCAAAAAACTTAGAGCTCCTCCATATGGACTTAATGGGACCTATGAAGGTTGAAAGCCTAGTGGAAAAAGGTATGCATATATTGTTTTAGATGATTTCTCTAGGTATACTTAGGTGCATTTTATCAAAGAGAAGTCAGAAGTATTTGAAGTTTTCAAAGGATTATGTCAAAAACTTCAAAGAGAAAAGGATTGTGAGAATGTTAGAATTAGAAGCGACCATGGGAAGGAGTCTGAGAACAGTAAGTTTAATGAGTTCTGCTCCTCAGAAGGAATCAGCCATGAGTTCTCTTCATCCATCACTCCTCAACAGAATGGTGTGGTTGAGAGAAAGAATAGAATGATTCAAGAATGTGCAAGGGTCATGCTTCATGCAAAGAAACTTCCTTATCACTTTTGGGTTGAAGCAATGAACACAACTTGCTACATTTTAAATAGGGTAACTATCAGGTATGGAACATCTGCCACACTGTATGAACTATGGAAAGGCAGAAAACCAACCGTGAAATACTTTTATGTTTTCAGAAGCAAATGCTACATCCTTGCAGACCGTGAGCAGAGAAGAAAGATAGATCCCAAGAGTGAAGAAGGAATCTTTCTAGGATATTCTACTAGTAGCAGAGCATACCGAGTTTATAATTCTCGAACTCAAGTGGTACTAGAGTCCAAAAATGTCGTAGTTGATGACTCTCTTATGGAAGTCGAAGCTACAAATGATGTTGGAGCATTCTTTCCCATAGAGGAGGAAGATGTCACAGAGGATGTTAAAATACCTCAAGATAACTCTGAAGGTGTTGCAGTATCAAGCAATGACAATCATGAATCTACAGTGACTGAGTGGGTTGACAAGGGACCCTCCATCAGAATTCAGAAAGATCGAACCAAGGAACTCATAATAGGGGATCCAAATGGAGGAAGGATGACCGGATCTCGAGATGTTGTTGCAAGTGCCTGTTTTGTGTCAAAAATGGAATCCAAGAATGTCAAAGAAGCCTTGACAGATGAATTTTGTATTAATGCGATGCAAGAAGAGCTGTGATAGTTCAAGAGACATGATGTCTGGGATCTTGTACCCAGACCAGAAGGATCAAACGTGATTGGAACAAAATGGGTGTTTAAGAACAAGTCTGATAAACACGGAGTAGTTACAAGAAACAAGGCCAGACTTGTTGTGCAAGGGTACACTCAGATAGAGGGAGTGGACTTTGATGAAACCTTTGCTCCTGTAGCTAGACTGGAGTCTGTAAGACTGCTACTTGGGATAGCCTGTCTGCTAAAATTCAAGCTTTTTCAAATGGATGTCAATAGTGCATTTCTAAATGGATATCTCAATGAAGAAGTTTATGTGGAACAACCCAAAGGCTTTGTTGATCCGACATTTCCAGATCATGTATACAAACTGAAGAAAGAATTATATGGGTTGAAACAAGCTCCAAGGGCCTGGTATGAAAGGCTAACTGACTTTCTTGTTACAAATTACTATAGAAATGGAGGAATTGATAAAACCCTCTTTGTCAGAGAAAGAGAAGGCAATCTCATGATAGCACAAATTTATGTTGATGATATCGTTTTTGGAGGAATGTCAGAAGAGATGGTTCAACACTTTGTTAAGCAAATTTAATATGAGTTTGAAATGAGTCTGGTTGGAGAATTAACTTACTTCCTTGGTCTCCAAGTCAAACAAATGGATGATTCTATATTTCTCTGTCAAGGGAAATATCCTAAGAATATTGTTAAAAAGTTTGGCTTGGAAAATGCAAAACATAAGAGGACTCCGGCTCCTACTCATCTGAAATTATCTAGAGACGTGAAAGGAGCGAATGTTGATCAGAGTCTCTATAGAAGCATGATTGAAAGCCTTTTATACCTAACAGCTAGTAGACATGATATAACATTAACCCAAAGTTAGCCATATTAATCAGGTCAAGAGAATTCTGAAGTATGTAAATGGTACATGTGACTATGGACTACTCTATACACACAGCTTTGACTCTGTTCTAATAGGATATTGTGATGCTGACTAGGCTGGCAATGCAGACGATAGAAAGAGCACCTCTGGTGGATGTTTTTATTCTAGGGAATAATTTAATCTCCTGGTTCAGTAAAAAGAAAAATTGTGTCTCCTTGTCTACTGCTGAAGCTGAATATATTGCAACAGGGAGCAGCTGTTCTTAAATGATGTGGATGAAGCAAATGCTGACTGAATATAATGTCACGCAAAATGTTATGACACTCTTCTATGACAACTTGAGTGCAATCAATATTTCAAAGAATCCAATTCAGCACGGCAGAACCAAACATATTGACATCAGACATCACTTCATTCGAGACCTTGTGGAGGACAAAATCATAACTCTGGAGCATGTTTCCACAGAAAATCAACTAGCTGACATTTTTACTAAAGCTTTGGATGCAAGTCAATTTGAAGTGTTAAGAGGCAAGCTTGGAGTTTGCCTATTTGAAGGAGCATAACAGTTCATTGGTTATGGGAATGCTATTCAATTATCTGAATATGTATTCCCATCTGGCTTGAGAGGATTGTCTTAAATTCTCTCAAGTTCTCGCCTTTATTTTTATGTTTTGGTTGTGTAAGGGCTGAATGCCCAGGATAATTTTTACTTTTGTTGGGTGTGTAATTTAATTACTATGAACTTGTTATTTGGTTTTTGAGTTAGTCCTTCTGCCTTTGTCATATTGTGGCTAAAAAGGGGGAGAAATACTAACATCACTAACCACTGTTGTTATGCTACTAACAACTGAGGGGGAGTAGTTTTGTGCTACTTGTAGAGGGTACTGGTTGAGGGGGAGACAAAGTTGTATTTCCACTGCTGTTGTGATGAAAGTCTCCCTACTCTGATTTCTTTTGCAGGTCAACTATAGTTAGTTTTATCCAAAATTTGCCAAAGGGGGAGATTGATGAGTCCAAGCCCTTGAGGTTGGCATCAATTTTGGTAAAACTAACTTAGCAGAAAGATGTTGGACAAGATGTCCTGACATAATGAACTAACTGCAGGTTAAGATGTTAGACAAAATGTCCTATCAGGTGGATTCGACATCTTTGTCTGTTACAGTTTGGGAATAACTGTATTTATGTTCCAGGTGTGATTGGAATATGATTTGATCCTAGGTGGCATCTGAGATTGAGGAATCATGATTCTGATTCTAAAAGGAATATGCGGTTTCCATGTAAGGAGACATTTTTGGAAACTTAGAATTGAAGAAAAGAATAGGTCGCAGATTCTGTGGAACAGAATTACTGCATTTTTGAAGCCCAAATCCAGTTCTGTTTTTCTATATAAATAGGATGGATTTGACCAAGAAGGGTGGAAGTTTTATAGTTGTTATTAAGTACTAGGGTTTGTACTTTTGTGAGCCTCTCTTGTATTGCGTGAATACCTGAATAGGACAGTTTATTGAGTTGTAATTTTCAGTCACTGCTATGATTGAAAGGGAATTGAGAAGGGTCTCATACCTAGGAGTGTCTTAGGTAGAAATCTAGGAAAGGTAGTTTCTAGGTGCTAAGTTATAGACGTTGGAGTTTAACTTAGAACCAATTCTACTTAGTTGATTTCTTTCCTGGCTTGGTAGCCCCCAGACGTAGGTGTTGTTGATCACCGAACTGGGTTAACAATTTCTGTGTGTTGTTTTCTTTTTGCTGTTTGTTTATGTTCTTCCTTAATCCTTGCAAAAAGCAGAGATCAAGTGTCACGATATCCTGTCTGACATCTTAGTGATCTGCTTAACCAGAATTTCAGATCCATACCTTTTCGCAAACCCTTGATTCAATGTCAAGTGACATTTTCAAAATAAACTTGTAAGTCGAACGCCTTTTGCCTCGCTATCAAATTCTTTTCACAAACCAAGCGCAAATACAATCAAACCCTTGATTCAACATCAAGTGGATTTTCTCAATCAAACTTCAAAACACATAACAACTATCGAAACTCTTTTCAAGGTGAAAGAGGGGGTTTTGAGCCTTCGATTCCTCTCCTCGATTGTTTGGGTGCGAGTTTCCTTTCTCGTGTTTAAATAATTATCACCGCTAAAGCAAACAAACCAACAAGTCGTAGTTCCACGAACCACGAATACTTTGATTCTTCATTCTCGTCCGAATGAAGATACGTAGGCCCAAGGGCTCCAATCCTTGGCGAGTACCCTAACATAAAACCACCAATTTCCCCTTAGCATTGATTCCATTTTATCGTACCTTTTCGCTTTATCTCGCTTCCAAGAAAACAAATAAAATTAGCTAATACTCATCATAAATCAAACTAAGAGGTTCCTGTTGAGTACAACGGACGTAGGGGGTGCTAATACCTTCCTCTTAAGTAATCGACTCCCGAACCTAGAATGTGGTTGTGATGACCATGTTCTTATCTCTTAAAGGTTTTCTCAATATTTTCCTTTCCCTCTTTGGGATGAATAAAGTTCGGTGGCGACTCTGTCCGAACCATTTCTTCCGCGCCTTTTGCGCGGGGGTCGTATTTCATTTTTTGAGGTGCGACAGTTGGCGACTCTGTTGAGGACTCACTTTGCTCCATGCAAGAGAGAGTCAAGCATATCTTAGTCCAAATTGTGATGCTCGTTAGCTTCGCTTATTTGTTTTCTTCTCGTTTATTTGTTTATTTGCTTACTTATCCTTATATTTGTTACTTTTGCTTATCGTGACACTGTTGGGTTTCTCTGATTTTGGGTGCTTTGTGAGATAGGCTCTATAATCGAGTCTCAGGAAAACCCTAGGATTAAAATGATGGTTGTGTAGTTGAGACTTGCAAGGAGTCTTCCTCGTGAGGCCGATACGAAAACCCCACTTGGAGTAGATTCCCTTGGAAATGTTATTGTTTTGATGAGCCTTTATCACGATGATAATGTTTTCAAGCCTGAATCGTCGACTCTAAGGACCATTAACCTGTTCTATCCACGGTGGTTGTTAGTGTTAACTCCTTTTGGGTTAATACGAAAGCCCCAATCAGATGAGATCCCTTGAAAGTATTACTTCCTAACATTAATATTTTCAACCTCGATCTATGACTCTGAGATACTTGTCTTTAGAACCCGTGTGGCGATGGTTATGTAGTTGAAGCCTGCGAGGTGCCTTCCTTGGTGGGAAGAAACGAAAACCTCACCTAGAGGAGATCATTTCAAGGATATTATCGTCCAATGAGGCTTCATCATGGCTATAATGTCTTTGAAAGATATCCATGACTCAGGGAACCTACCTGTTGTAGAATCCACTTGTGGGGTTCCTTTGATCAGAGACTTTGGTTATTGACCTGTTACCTCCGGCCAACCTCAGAATTGATCGAACTTGTGATCCTGGATCTTTCATTTTGCATTGCATCCATACATGTTATTTCATTGCATTGCATCGGTTATGCATCTTGCATTTCATTCCAATATCAAAAACTCATTTCACCTTCCTTCATCTCCAGTAAATCAAGCTGATTCCTCGACATCAGTACGTAACTCGAGCCAACACTAGACGAATGATGGAAAAAATTCAATAAGAGCAAGCCGCCTTCAGAGAAGAGTTGGACTCTATCAAGGGAAAGATCGACCAGATTCTCGAAGCCATGACTATGGCCAGAAAGGAAGAAGAACTGCATTAGGCCGCAACCGCTAACAACAACGTTCATATGCAATGATCTACCTTGAGGCTTTAAGTTCCTATTCCTAATCCCATCATCTATGGAATACCTATGAATTTCACTCCTGCAGTTGAAGGAGACACTTCTCAACCATTTCCAACATCTGGAGTTACTGTTGGAGCTATCCCGCAAGCCCAACCTACTGTCACTCAGATTCCCATCCCTCATGCTGAAGGAAATCTGCAAGATGAGTATGATGAGGTTCAAAACTATCATACTGGTGTTCCAATTGCCAACCCTACTGCCGCTCAGGATACTGAAGCCATCAAAATGTATCGTGATCTTGCTGAAAAACTCCGAGTCATGGAAGGACATAACTCAACCTCCTTGAGCGCCTTGGAAATGTGTTTGGTGCCTGGTGTTGTGATTCCTCCCAAGTTTAAGGTTCCAGAATTCTCTAAGTATAAAGGTATCAGTTGTCCCAACATCCATCTGAAGATGTACTATCACAAAATGGTTGCCTATGTCAGGGACGAAAAACTCATGATTCATTGCTTCTAAGACAGCTTGTCTGGAGCATCTCTCGAATGGTACATGCAATTGGAGCGTAGCAGTGCACGCACTTAGGCTGATTTAGCCGAAGCGTTTGTCAAGCAATACAAATACAACACTGACCTTGCTTCGAATCGTACTCAACTTTAGAGTATGGCTCAAAAGGACAACTAATCCTTTAAGGAGTACGCACAGCGCTGGAGGGAGTTAGCTACAAAAGTGCGTCCACCGCTTGTTAACCGTGAATTGATTGACATCTTCATGGGAACCTTGCAAGGACAATACTATGAGAAGCTGATCGACAATGTGTCTTCTGGATTCTCTGACTTGGTGATCATCGGTGAGAGAATTGAAGAGGGTCTGAAGAGCAAAAAAATCCAAGGAGGTTCTAGCAGTCAGACTAGAACCAAGAAGACTTTTAACGGATACAAGAAAAAGGAGGGCGAAACAAATGCCATCTCTTCCCAGAAGGAGCAAGCTCAACAGGGAACTCCCGCTCTAGTGCCTATTCAAATTCCTTACTTCCAGTATCTGTATGTTGCTACTGCACAATATGCTCATATGCCTTATCACCAAGTTGTTTAATATCTGGCTCAGATACCTCAACAACAGGCTCCTCTGCAACAGTCATATCAGCAACAAGGGTATCAATATCCACAATAGAATCAACATCAATAAGCTCCTCAGCAACATGCTCCACAGCAACGTCAGCCTAATCAACAAAGGATGATGAGGCCAGAGAGAAACTTTGACCGTCTACCTAAGTCATATGCTCAGATATTTTATGGTATGCTGAAGGATAGGGGAATTACCCTAAGAGACCTAGCTCTGCCAACTATCATTCCTCTAGGTTATGATGCTAATGCTCACTGCGAGTATCATAAGGGCGCTTCATGGCACGCGTTCACGGATTGCAGAGCCTTAAAGCACAAATTTCAAGACCTGATTGATTCAAAGACTCTCACATTCACTCGGAGGACTTTAAATGTCACGAACAACCCCATGCCGTCACCATGCTAGTGCTAGCATCAAGAAAAGAGAGGAAGTTCATTTCCCTGAAGAAGGCAGTCATCATGCCATCTCGTCATTTGCACTCTTGTATTTTGTTCTTGTTTGTTTAAGTACTATTTGCTTTAAACATTGTCGTTTGTATTTGGTTTTATTAATGTAGTGATTATGCATATTTTGAATTAGTTATGTCGTATTCACTCATTTTTTCCATTTACTGCAAAGCACAAACACATATTTCTCCATTTCACTCTCTTTATCAAACTGTTATTTAGCAAAGATTGGAGGGAGGATGATGAAAACGAAATACCCATAATTGCAAACTGTATGCTTTCTTACAAAATCCTGCCGATGATGTACATGCATTGCTTCAATTCCTCCAAACACTGGAGAGACAAGGAGTTAATCCCTAGTTAACCACTTCGAGCCTAGAAGTAGGAGTTTCCTTCAGATTTACAAACCTTTACACTTAACCTGGGGCAGGGTAGTGTTCAGTCAATCTGATTACGTACTCAAATCACAAAGCAAAATCCAAAAAACATGACAATTTTTCTTCAATGACCCATGACTTGGCAGTCACAATCCTCCAACAAAATCGAAAAAAATCAAAAAATCGAAAAGCCTGCTAAGTCGAACACCTCAAAAGGAGACTTAGGCAAAAATCAAGGCAATCCTGATGGTCTCGAAAAGCAAAATCAGTCTATACAAATGTTAGGGATCAAAAGCAAAATCAAAAGAGGTCCTCAGATCCTCAGCAAAAACAAAATAAGATCCAGTGGCCACCATGTCAAGTATGAAAGGTCATTGACATCTGTCAAAAGTAAAATAAGGTGACTGTCATTTCGAGCAAACCTTGAATCGTCACCCTTACACCGTCAACCCTTTTGGAAGACCAACGTGTGCAGAGTCAACTGAACGTATGACTAGAGTTCATCACGAAGAAGAGGTGGGTAAAAACCAAATTTTGAGCCTAATATCCTTTGTTTCATGAACCATAAATCAGACCACGATACAACCCTCGAAAGACCTAATTGAGGCGGGATTTACTCTGAAAGCATACTATTGCAAGGTTGCGTAAACTGTCTCTCCACTTATTTACTAATATTTATTCTGAAAGCATGCTATATCTTTCACTCACGAGCTAAATCAGCACAACGTCTGGACTAACGATCCATTCGTCTCACACTATCACATCACTCCAATAAACGACTTTTTCAAAACTTGCATGAACATTGCATTAAGATTACCATTTGCGAATTAGAAATTCTAACTGCAAATCAGTGTTTAACATTAAAGAAACTCCAACAAGGGTCAATCAAAGAGGAACTTGAATTTTCAGTGGTGCTGACCCGAATCAAGACTACCTCAACAGATCAATCTAGGGACGAATCCTTCAAAAGCTCAATCAGGGGCAAGTTATCTCAAGAGCACATCAAAGATTAACTTCTAAAGAACGTACTGCTTCTAGAATTGGTTAATCAGGGGAAGACCACTATCGTGTTCACACACTGGGGCAGATCATGCCATGAGGGCAAGTTCTCTCTGATCCTTCGAGTTGGACAATCAAAACTTGTCAGACGCTAGCAATCATCAAGTGTAGAGCAAAAACACAATCTTCATGAGTTGATCACGTCGCTACGCTCATTTTTTAGGATAACCTGACCATCAAGCATAAGAGTTATGGTTCTCTCAGAAGCAGACTCACGACTTATCATCAAGGGACCAAACTTGGGGCATCGAAAGCATCTTCGTCTACTTCAATCATGGCGTCTTTGAAGATCTGATGTCGAGGAAAATAAACCCTCCGACCACCCAAAGTCCAATCCGCATTGGCAACTACCAAAAGTCCACCATGCTGACACCTTTACAAAACATATCCAATCACCCGTCTGCAATCATACGCATCACATTCGTCATCATAAGCATCATATGCATCATATGCATACGTGAACCAAACTATTCACTTCCCCAACACTTGCATCTCGGCGCGTCAACATTTGTAGTGCATTTTCATTCGATATGGGACATCATTACAAAACCAAACATGCATACATGCATGAGTCAAGATCCAGGATCAACCTTGAGATTCTACGACGATCTTCAGCCTAACCATGGGCATCTTCTTTAAATCAGTGGGCGTTCTTCACGAAGTTGTTTCAACCTTTTGTTGACGAAGCTGAGATTCTAAGATGATTTATGGCCCGGGCAGGGGCATCTTCTTCAAGTGCGTGGGCATTTCTCATGGAGTTGTTTCAACCTTTTGTTGATGAAGCCGAGATTCTAAGGTGATCTTCAGCCCGGCCAGGGGCATCTTCTTCAATTCCGTGGGTGTTCCTCATGGAGTTGTGTCAATCTTTTGTTGATGAAGTTGTGATCTCCAAGCAAGTCAGTGGGCGTTCCCCGTTGAGTTATTCTCGTCAACCTTTTGTTGATGAAGTTATTATCCCCAGCTTATCTAGTAGCATTTTTTCGAGTCAGTGTGAGTTCCCTATTGAATTGGTTCTCTTCAACCTTTTGTTGATGGAGTTACTATCCTCAGACTAGTCAGCAGTTTTTCTCTGAACAAGTTTTTACCTTTCTCTTGGGCGTTCCCCAGTGAGTTGGTTCCTTTCAACCTTTTGTTGTTAAGAATGGTGTTCCTCAGTGGCTTCTTTGCTTCAACCTTTTGTTGATGTCTCCAAACAAGTCTTCTTCATCGTACATCCAACAAACTTGACCTTTTGTCAATTATCTTACTATCATCCTTTTGGTGGTAGACGTTCCTGTCAATTCAACCTAACATTCATCCTTTTGGTGTTGGTAATTCTCAAAATTGAGAAGTTTCTATCATCCTTTTGGTGGTAGCAACTTGTGTCATCTGATCTTACTCTCATCCTTTTGGTGTCGGCGATCCGTGAGTCCTTGGTTTGTGTATCATCCTTTTGGTGAATGACAACCTCTAATATCATTTTGTACTTACTATTATCCTTTTGGTAATAGTAAGTCTGGTTGACCTCACTTTCATCCTTTAGGTTAAGGGTCATCGTGTGTTTTCTATCATCCTTTTGGTGCCAGAAATCTTGGCGTATGTTTACTATCATCCTTTTGGTGATAGATTCGTCATCTTTTTGGTGTCGGAGTCATGTATTCTCTATCATCCTTTTGGTGATAGATCCGTCATCCTTTTGGTGTATGATACTTCAGTGTGTGTGTTCTTTATCATCCTTTTGGTGATAGATCCGTCATCCTTTTGGTGTCGGAAATCTTGGCAAGTGTTCTCTATTATCTTTTTAGTGATAGATCCGTCATCCTTTTGGTGTCAGAATTCTGAGTCATGTGTGTGCTCTATTATCCTTTTGGTGATAGATCCTTTATCCTTTGGTGAAGGTTCATTGAGTTGTGTGTCCATTATCATCCTTTTGGCGATATAACTATCATCCTTTTGGTGTCAGATACTTCTGCGGGTGTTCTATCATCCTTTTGGTGATATGTCTGTCATCCTTTTGGTGTCTGAATCTTCTATGTGTGTATTCACTATCATCCTTTTGGTGATAGATCTGTCATCCTTTTGGTGTCGGAAACCCAGTCGTGTATGTTCTCTATCATCCTTTTGGTGATAGATCCGTCATCCTTTTGGTGTCGGGTACTTCTACGTGTGTGTTCTATATCATCCTTTTGGTGATAGACCCGTCATCCTTTTGGTGTCAATAATCCTTGGATCGTTGGTTTGTGTATCATTCTTTTGGTGAATGACAACATCAAATACTATTGTGTGCTTACTATTATCCTTTTGGTAAAAGCGAGTTTTGACCTCACTTTCATCCTTCTGGTAAAGGGTCATTGTGTGTACTTACTGTTATCTTTTTGGTAATAGCAGGTCGAGTTGTGTGAGTTCTCTATCATCCTTTTGGTGATAGGTCTGTCATTCTTTTGGTGTCAGAACTTTCTCGTCATCCTTTTGATGATGATGATCTTTGAAAATTATTCAGTGTCCACTCGAGGGTCGACATTGATATGTTATTCAACCTCCCAAGTATTTTCTTTCTTTTCAGACAAGTTTGGAGTCTTCTTCATATCTAATCGACTTCCACCTCGAAAGAATAAATGTCGTAGCAATTCATCTTACTAGGTTCAAGCCAATTAGATAGGGGCATCTGTCATACCCCAAATTTGTCCTACCTGATATTACCTTCATTTGTATTTCCATCTACTAACCATTTCTCAAAAATCCAAAAATATGTTATTTCTGCTTTCATTCTCTTATTTCCTAAGTCCAAGTTTCATTTGAGGGTATCAAGTCAGGTGGATGCACGCAGTATTGATTGAGATTCATCTGGTTTGACCTAATCTTTGTCAGGCAAGAGTGTGTTTCTTGACCAAGGCCAGGGTGTGTGTCTGAGGCTTCAATTAGGGTTTTGTGCCAAGTTAGGTCAGTTGCGTATGGATCAAGTTCTCAGGCTATACTAAAGCAAGTGCTTCATGGTTGAGAATCATCAGGATTCAATCTGGGTTTTGTGCAACGTTTTGAAGTTCATATCCTAATTCATAATCCCTTTTATTTCAAAGCATGATTATTTCACAATGAAGTTCATCAGGGTTGATTTGTGATTCAAAGTTTCTGAGACTGAGATTGATTCATAGTTTCTCAAGGGCAATCCATTCATAATCATACCCATTTTCAAAAATCCATTTTGTTATTACCCATTTCAATTCGTAACCAAATCTATTCATTTCCACATCCATTTTTCTAATACCATTTATCCATATTCAATATCTATTATTCACTATCCATTTTCATTTATCCATATTTTTGAATATATTAAATATCCATTTAATTCAAAACCATTTTCAATCCTTTTTTTACTTCCAAAATATCCAATTTCATCTTATCCAATTAACCAATCCATTTCTTTAATGGGTTAAATAAGTATTAAGTCCCTGAAAATAACTCAACATTCAAGTTTGGTCCCTATAAATATTTTCTTCAAGGTTTGGTCCTCCTAAAGTTTTCCGTTTGTAACTGTAGTCTCTCCCGTTAGTTTTCACTAACGGAAGATGACCTGGCGTGCCACATGTGTAACCATTCCTTGCCAACTGTGTTTTATTTCATTGATCAGACAGAGACCAAA
The DNA here is from genome assembly GCA_022829125.1 of Lathyrus tuberosus. Lineage (NCBI taxonomy): Eukaryota > Viridiplantae > Streptophyta > Magnoliopsida > Fabales > Fabaceae > Lathyrus > Lathyrus tuberosus. Next base: position 6,402,660 of record JALAZF010000239.1, on the reverse strand, counting down.
CTTAAATGTTGAGTTATTTTCAGGGACCTAATACCTAAATCCATAATTCTTTCAAAAACTACCAAAGTCAAAACCAAATTTTTTCTCCACTACACCAGTTACTTTGTGCATATCACACTTTTCACAATCAGAATCACGATAACATTCTGGACGGGCTATAATGAAAAATAGATAAATTAGTATTGCTAAAATGAGACAAAACAAATAAGTAAAATAATAAAATTTGAAAGGAAAAAAAAAACTTACCATCAATGGTTGTTGCAACAAAAAATAGGAACAAATATATAGACACAACGTACATAAACTTGAGAATTCTTATCATGTTTTTCCTCTTTTGATGTGTCCATAGAAGAATAAGATTTGATCTTTTTATAATGTATAAAGCTTAAGCTCCTCATATAAAGAATTAATTAAACTAATGTCCCCTAGATGAATTAATAGATTGTATTGTTCCTTAATCATACTTAGTAAATAGGTCACTTTCAATATTGTCTAATACTAAGAATCATTCAATTTTTAATTGTTTTTTCTTTTAACTTTCATGATAAGAAACAAATAATAAATTGTTAGACCAGGAAATATTATAAGAATTAGGTTATTATTATAATATTTATATTAATGATCTTAGCTGTATCCACATGTCCTTTCACAAACTCTTCCACCGTCCTACAAATTACCAACAAAATCCAAGAGAAAAAAAAACATCAATAATTAATGTTCCTTAAATAGTTTTGTTATTAAGAATCTATAAAATATATATATATATATATATATATATATATATATATATATATATATATATATATATATATATATATATATATATATAGGTTACCTAACATCAAGATAAACATGACATGTCTGGATGAGATTCTTAGCTACATGTACATCAATAGTCACAACTTTTGCTCCTGAGCTACACAACACAAACAGAAAGTGAAGAAGAAGAAGAAGAGACGCCAAACTACGAGTCATTTATGTGATTTTGATTAAAAGTTAAAAGATTTAAAGTCTTTTGAAGCTATGAAAAATACAAGCACGCATGGTATTTATATGTAAGGAACATGTTGGTTTTGTTTCAAATCTGGGGTATCTCTTTAGAATAAAAGAAGAGAGTGAACAAATGGTATGAGAAAAATTATTTTTTTATATAGCGGAGCATTTTAAAATTTCAGGTACTTGTCCACCACTCATAAAAAAAATATAAGCTTGAAAATAAATGAAATTATTACATTTAAATGAATGATACTGAAAGTGACAGACGACATTCATCAAGATCAGCAATTAGAAAGTATGATAGTTTATGCAAAATACACACCAAGATCAGCATTCATCTTTTAGATAAAAGAGCTTGCTTTGCAAGGGTTACAAAGAACACCATAAGCAAACATGAGGAAATAACGAATAACACTTACCTTCATTAAACATGTGAGACATCATAGGATTAGAACTGCATTCTTAGAAAAGAACAGGGACCTATTGTACGTGACAGTTATGGAGATGGAAAAGAACAGGGACCTTTGGTAGTTTTTAAAAGAATTATGGATTTAGGTATTAGGTCCTTGAAAATAACCCAACATTTAAGTTTGATCCATGTCTGGTCAATGAAATAAAACACAGTTGGCAAGGAATGGTTACACATGTGGCACGCCAGGTCATCTTCCATTAATGAAAACTAACGGGAGGGACTACAGTTACAAACAGAAAACTTTAGGAGGACCAAACCTTAAAGAAAATATTTATAGGGACCAAACTTAAATGTTGGATTATTTTCAGGGACCTAATACTTATTTAACCCTTCTTTAATTCATTCATTTTTATTCCTAAGATTTTTTTTAACTATTCATTCATAAACCACATTCAAAGTCCATAATCCAATTCTTTTTTTATCACTTAAGCCCATTACACAAAAAGCCATTACACTAAAATCCAAAAAAAAAAAGAGAACTTTGACACAATAAAGGTCCATAGCCCATGAATTGCTAAAAGCTCATGTCACATTTTCAAATAAAGCCCATACATAAATTGTACAATTCCAAAAGCCATTCCAAGACAACTGATCCACATGATGCTATGGCATTCCACATAGTACAACGTGATACAGCCTAACAAACTTCAAGCTCCATATACCAAAGACGTGAGTCTCCTTCCACAAGCTAGGACCAAATAACATGATCCACAACTTCACACATATCTCGTACCAAGCTACTTCACATTTTGAGCCAATACATGTACACACCATGCTAACCATATGCCTTTCCACCAAATTCCAAGCATCACGAACCATACAAAACTTTCACCTACACATACCATCCAACACATGACCATGAGCCATAATATATTTGAGCAACACAACACATAGCAACCACAAACCATAAGCAACGCACGCATCCATTTTCTACAAGCCGGCACTTTTTCCTTACCACATATCAATTCACAAACAGCCATGATTTCACATGATACACCATGCATACCACACATGAGCAGTAAGCCAACATCATTTTCAAGCAAGCAACAACAACACAATAATACGCGAGCTCACTCAAGCCAACAACGCAAAATTCTCAACCTTCACAGAACGTCACCAAGTCGACCATCACAGAACCTTTCAAACCAAGCTCCAAACGCATCTCAAAACGTCACCGCACAATAAGACAAGCTGACCCCACCCTCCAAGCTGCAAAGTCACACAGAAGAAACCACGTCACAATACGCATTGCAAAACAAAAGTGTGTATACCCACACAAATTGCACAACAACCTTGACGCAATAGCACAACTTAGCAACCTTTTCAAACCGTTCTGCAGCATACCACAACAACGCACCTTTATCCATTCCACAAACCACATAACGCAAAACAGCACAAGAGGACAAAAACGGAATTATGTGACAATCACCTACAAAACGATTTCACGCACCCACCTATAAAAAAGAAGAACCAATTCATAACCCAGAACCTTTTTTCATCGATCTTTAAACCTTCTGCTCAAATCTTAGGATAAATTACAAACCTTCTTCCATTCTTCATACTGAACCCTTTCCTTTCTTCAACCTACAACTCTTCATCATCAACCTAAACACATCCCAAATAAACAAACTTTCACGATTCATACAAAACAAACCTTCAGTCGAGTCTCAAATCACACATAACGAACCGGAAAGAGAAGAAGAGAGAGATTGGAGACGAAACATAACCCAAATCGAACCCACAAATTTGAAACAAACCACACATCCATAAAAACCTGAAATCGAACACGAACGGAAGAAGGTCGAAGCGAGACGTTGTTGTTTCGCGTAAGCCATGTTTCTCTTTTCCCTGCATATTGATGATGGTGGTGATATTGTTGCTTTTTGTTTAAAGAGGAAATTGGTTCTTCTTAGCCGTGTCCTTCCATTTCTTTTAAAAAGTACCAACAGTGCACTATCATTAAACTTTTGCTTTAATTCTAATTAGGTTTGATTTAAAAAAATATGTTGATGAGTCGTGTTATGATTACCTTAGTTTTTAGGAGTTCTTATTGATGGATTGATTTGTGGGCCTGAAAGCCCATGTTGTCTGTCTTGGCCATGTCCTACGAACTCCCATTCCACACTCTCAACCCCCCGTTTTTTTTGTTTTTGTTCGTGGATATTGGGCTTTTAAGCCCAAAAATTCTTTTCTACACCCTCATATTTAAAGTTCCACCCTTGTTCTTGTTTCTATTATTTTTCTGTTTATTTTTTCTATTTTTTTTAGCATTTCCTTTTCATTTTATTATCTCAAAATATTTTTAAGTACTTATTTTATAACATCTTCTTGGTTTATAATTTTTGATTTATTGTTTCCACTACCCTTTTCATTTCCATTTTCTTTTCGATTATTGGTCAATGAAGTCTTTAGAATCATAGATGTTGGTTATCGAAGTTGTTAACCTTCATTATTTTAAATCTGTATGGATTAATCATTTGGATCATTTTCTATACTTTGGGATCGTGATAGGTTACCTTCGATTAACCGATGAAAGTTTTTGATTAAGATGAGACTGTTCGCTTTTCTGTTCGTGTGGCACGATTCGTTGAGAACGATTTACATATCATTTCTCTATCGTGTTTTAGTATAAATATCGTTGTTTAACGGCCTCCTATAGTATGATCTTCCTCATAGATCGTGCTACGATTGCTTAGCGCTAAAATGGACCCGAATCGAAAGCGATCCATTCGATCAATGACAATTAACGATTAATCACTAACCACTAACTTTAATTTTCGCTCATTATACTCTTGCTTTATCTTTCTGTCAATATATTACTATCTATATATCATTGTTCATATTATCATATTGTTCATATTATCTTGTCATATTATTCATATCTTGTTCATCTCATTCAAAAAACACAAAAACACGATAAAACTATCGAAACCCTAAAAGACATTCAATTGGTAGACTGTGGTTACTATCCTGAGTATTGGAGTTTAGACCTTGTACAGAAACCCTAGCATAGGAGATTTTGTGAGAACTCTTGTTCGTGGCTTAGTTTAGGACACCTCGTGCACACACAGCTTCCTCTTAGGCTACCTGACAATGACCTCATTTATTTCACGTAATCCCGTGTACTTTACATGTACCCCCTCCCTTTTTAATGTACATGTTTTACTCGCTTTTATTTGATTGTGGTTTTGTTTACTAGGAGCACCTCTAGGGACAAGCATGGACAAAACCATTTTCAAACTAATTCTCAATTTGATATCGAGCCATTTTCAAAACACCCTTGTAAATCGATTGCTCTTTAGAATCGCCATCAACCTAATGCACGCACTCGTACTCTTCGTCGTGGTTTCGTTACTAGGAGCACCCTTAGGGACTAGGATCGATCCATACCTTTTCGCAAACCCTTGATTCAACGTCAAGTGGCATTTTCAAAATAAACTTGCAAGTCGAGCGCCTTTTGCCTCGCCATCAAAATCTTTTCACAAACCAAGCGCAAATACAATCAAACCCTTGATTCAACATCAAGTGGATTTTCTCAATCAAACTTTAAAATACATAACAACTATCGAAACTCTTTTCTAGGTGAAGGAGGGGGTTTGGAGCCTTCGATTCCTCTCCTCGATTATTTGGGTGCGAGTTGCCTTTCTCGTGTTTGAACAATTATCACCGCTAAAGCAAACGAACCAACAAGTCGTAGTTTCACGAACTACGAACGCTCTGATTCTTCATTCTCTTTCGAATGAAGATACGTAGGCACAAGGGCCCTAATCCTTGGCGAGCACCCTAACATAAAACCACCCATTTCCCTTTAGCATTGATTCCCTTCTATCGTACCTTTTCGTTTTATCTCACTTAGAAGAAAACAAATAACATTAGCTAACATTCATCACAAATCGAACTAAGTGGTTCTCGTTGAGTACAACGGACGTAGGGGGTACTAATTGTAACGCCCCGAAACTCTAAATTAATCATTTATTTATTTATTTAATTAATTTAGAAGGAATTACGAAGTTTTGGTAATTTTGGAGAATTTTGGATCAAAAGAGTATTTTTTTTTAAAATAATTTAACAGAATGAATAATTAATGTATTATTTATACTATTATTATTATTATTAAAAATAATAAGAAAATGACAAGGTGGTCATAAAGGAAAAGGGGTAAGGGTTGAGTTGGAAGTTCATAAACTGGGATATTTTGTCTAAAGAGGAGAAGACCGATCTATTCTAACTGATCGTGTTTTGTGAAGAACATAGAGGAAGAGAAGGAGAAGAACCCTAAGACTTGAAGGTTGTTGAAGAATCTTAGAGAAGGAGGAAAGCTACTGATTTCCCTAAGGTATGGGGAGTTTTCATGGTTTATTATAGTTCTATAGGGTTGGTTATGAATAGATTAGGTATTTGTGGATTTTGGGTAATTGTGGCGTTTGATGATGTAGAATGAATTAGGGATGAATGATTCGATGAAATATAATGAGATAGAATGTTATATGTTGATGTATGTGTATTGTGTGAGTCTTTTAGTCAAATTTTCGTATTGGAAAAACTGAATTTTTGGGATATTTGAAGTCTAAACGCAGCAGAAAAATCTTTTGAAAATTCTGGGTTTTCGCATCCTGACACTGGCCGTGTCACAGGACACGGGCGGCCGTGTCAGACTACTGTTCTGGCTGTAAATTTTTTGTTTTGGATTTGTGCTTCGGGGCTTCTAACACGGGCCGTGTCACAGGACACAGGCGGCCGTGTCAGACTACTGTGTTTGCTGTATTTTGGTTGTTTTGTATTTTGAGTGCAGGTTTCTTGACACGGGTCGTGTCCCAAGACACTGGTGGCCGTGTCAGACAACTGTTTTGCTGATTTTGTTGTAATTCTTGAGGTTTCTTGACGTTTTCTTGTGCTGATCTTTTGTTGTCGAGTTGTTGTTGATGTAAGATGATCAAACATGATTGTATGATAAATATTTGTTGGATATGAAATGAATGATGCACACGTTGATGTTTGATGAATTGCGGAGATTTAGCATCATTGCATTTCATAGCATATTATGTTGGGCCTTCGGTTCATTGGTAGCTTCAAACCCATCGTGCGGATTAAAGTGATATGTTGATTATGTTGTGCTCCTTTTGGAGGGTTGATGACCAGTGTCCATCCACGTTGAACCGGTACCACATGCATTCTTTGCATTCCATTATAGTTGACATTGTGTATAAATGATGTAATTGTGATTGTGTTGTGAAGATTCTGTTGATGATGTTATGATGTTGTGTTGCTTATTCTGTTTATTTTCCATGTACCTATATTACTATAATGAATTATGATTTCTCACCCTGCCTGCTTGAAAATGTTGCCTCTTATGTGGGTAACTTGCAGATAACCAAGAGTAGACTTGCGGTGCTGGAGGATTGAGTCTTGGAGTGTTCTTTTGTCGTTTTAGTCATGTTTTAAGTGGTGTCCTGCTCTGCGTCATTGTAACATAGGGTTAGGATTAGTTGTGAACCTCGTATTTTCCCTTTTTGGTTTATGTTGGAATTTATTTTCATATTATTGATGTCATTTTGAATCGGATACTTTTATCCATGAAGTATTTTATTGACCTGAATTAAAAAGTTTGATTCCGCTGTGTAGTTGCCAATTTATGTTAATGAAGAATGAATAACCCGTGTTACGGGACAGGACAATGAGTTTGAATGTTGTTTGAATATATGTAGCACCTTTCTTGCTAATTTTACTCTGATAATATTAAGTATTTTTCTAAAATGGTATGTGGGGTAGAAAGGTGTTACATTAGTGGTATCAGAGCAGGTCGGTCCGTCCGGCCAAGTTGTCGAGTCGTAGTTTGTTTAACAATCGAGTATTGTTAACTAGTTCTAACTTTTGTTTATGTTGAAGTGACAAGTTGAGATGGCTGGAAAGAACGATGCTACAATTGCTGCTGCGTTGGAAGAAATGGCTCAGGCTTTGCATAATCAGCCGAACGCCGACGAGAATGTTGGTTCTCGCAGTTTGGCAACTTTTCAGAGGAAGAATCTGCCTACCTTCAAGGGCAAGTATGATCCTGATGGAGCGTTGGATTGGTTAAAAGAGATGAAGAGAATGTTCTGTTTGATGGACTGCACTCCAGCACAGAAGGTTCGATATGGGACTCATATGCTAACATTCGAGGCTGATGACTGGTGGCTAGAGACTCGTCAGAGGTTGGAAACTGCAGGTGAAGGTATCACTTGGGATGTGTTCCGAAGAGAGTTCCTGAGGAAGTATTATCCAGAGGATGTTCGTGGTAAGAAGCAAATCGAGTTTCTTGAGCTGAAGCAAGGAAACATGTCGGTTACTGATTATGCTGCAAAGTTTGTTGAATTGGCTAAGTTTTATCCGCACTATAACGATGATGATGCTGAGTTTTCAAAATGCATCAAGTTTGAGAGTGGGTTGCGCCCAGAGATTAAGAAGGCAGTTGGATATCAGAAGATTCGTATTTTTGCTGATTTGATTGATAGTTGCAGAATTTTTGAAGAGGATAACAATGCTCATTATAAGATCATTAATGAGAGGAAAAGCAAGCACCAACAGAATCGTGGCAAACCTTATGATGCTCCAGCTGGAAAAGGTAAATAGAAAGTGGTTGATGGCAAGAGGACTAGTGGCGGAGATGCTCCTGCTGGCATAACTTGTTTCAAATGTGGGAAACCTGGTCATAAGAGTAATGTGTGTACTGCTGAAGTGAAGAGGTGTTTCCGTTGTGGTAAGACTGGGCATGCCATATCTGAGTGCAAGCATAAAGAGATTATTTGTTTCAACTGTGGCGAAGAAGGACACATTAGTAGTCAATGTCAGAAACCAAAGAAGGCGCAAACCGGTGGGAAAGTGTTCGCTTTGGCTGGGACTCAGACAACTAATGAGGACAGACTCATCAGAGGTACATGTTTCATTAATAGTACTTCTTTAATTACTATGATTGACACTGGTGCTACTCATTGCTTTATTGCTGCTGAATGCGTTGAAAGATTGGGTCTTGTGTTGTCTTCTATGAATGGAGAAATGGTCGTCGAGATTCCGGCTAAGGGATCGGTGACTACTTCTCTTGTGTGTTTAAAGTGTCCCTTGACGATCTTCGACAGAGACTTCACTGTTGATTTGGTGTGTTTTCCGTTATCTAGAATGGATGTAATCTTGGGAATAAACTGGTTAGAATATAACTATGTTCATATCAATTTTTATAACAAGTCTGTGAGATTTTCTACTCCTGAAGAGGAAGAAGCTAGTTTGTTGTCCTTTAGGGAGTTACAGCAGTGGATGCAAGGAGGAGCTCAGGTGGCGTCGTTATCCGTTGAGAGCCGAGCTGTAATTGAGGAGTTGCAAGTGGTGCGTGAATTTCTTGAAGTTTTCCCTGATGAAATTCCTGATGTGCCTCCAGAAAGAGAAGTGGAATTTGCAATTGACCTTGTACCTGGTACCAGACCTGTTTCTATGGCACCATACAGGATGTCTGCATCTGAATTGTCGGAATTAAAGAAGCAATTTGAGGACTTACTTGAAAAGAAATTTGTGAGGCCAAGTGTATCGCCGTGGGGAGCTCCAGTGTTGTTAGTAAAGAAGAAAGATGGAGGTATGAGGCTCTGTGTTGATTATAGGTAATTAAATAAAGTGACGATTAAGAACAAGTATCCGCTCCCGAGAATAGATGACTTGATAGATCAATTGGTAGGTGCTCGTGTGTTTAGCAAGATTGATTTGAGGTCGGGCTACTATCAGATTAAAGTGAAAGATGAAGATATTCAGAAGACGACCTTCAGAACGCGTTATGGACATTATGAGTACTCAGTGATGCCTTTCGGTGTTACTAATGCGCCGGGAGTATTCATGGAGTACATGAACTGTATCTTTCACACTTATTTGGATCAGTTTGTGGTGGTGTTCATTGATGATATATTGATTTACTCTAAATCGGAAACAGAGCATGCAGAGCACTTAAGACGAGTATTGCAAGTTTTGAAGGAAAAGAAGTTATATGCAAAGCTGTCTAAATGTGAATTTTGGTTAAAGGAGGTTAGTTTTCTCGGTCATGTCATTTCAGGTAGTGGCATTGTTGTGGATCCGTCTAAAGTAGATGATGTGTTACAATGGGAAACCCCAAAGTTGGCTACCGAGATTAGAAGCTTCTTGGGACTAAACGGTTATTACCGGAGGTTTATCGAGGGATTTTCTAAGTTAGCACTTCCGTTGACTAAGTTGACTTGTAAAGGTAAAGCTTTTGTGTGGGACATTCAATGCGAAGAAAGTTTCACGGAATTGAAGAAGAGATTGACATCGGCTCCAGTTTTGACATTACCTAATCCAGGAGAACCTTTTGTGGTATATTGTGATGCTTCTAAGATGGGTTTAGGTGGTGTGCTTATGCAGAATGATAAGGTAGTTGCTTATGCGTCGAGATAATTGAGGACTTACGAAAAGAACTATCCTACGCATGATTTGGAACTTGCTGCAGTTGTTTTTGTGCTGAAGATTTGGAGACATTATCTTTATGGTTCTAGATTTGAAGTATTTAGTGACCATAAAAGTTTAAGGTATTTATTTGACCAGAAGGAGTTGAATATGAGACAACGAAGATGGTTGGAGTTATTAAAAGATTATGATTTCGGTTTGAACTATCATCCGGGTAAAGCTAATGTTGTGGCCGATGCTCTGAGTCGGAAGACTTTGCATATGTCGGCGATGATGGTTAAAGAATTAGAATTAATTGAGCAGTTTAGAGATATGAGCTTAGGTTGCGAAGTGACACCGCAGAGTGTGATGTTGGGGATGTTGAAGATTAACAATGATTTTCTGGACAGTGTCAAGGAAGCTCAAAAGTTAGACGTGAAACTGGTAGATTCGATGGTTAGAATCAATCAGTCCGAAGATGATGATTTCAAGTTAGATGCCTATGGTGTGTTGAGATTCCGTAATCGAATTTGTATTCCTGATGATGCGGAGATGAAGAAGGTGATTCTTGAGAAAAGTCATAGAAGTAAATTGAGTATTCATCTGGGGGCTACAAAGATGTATCAGGACTTGAAGAAATTGTTTTGGTGGCATGGGATGAATCGTGATGTAGCTCGTTTTGTGTATGCATGTTTAACTTGTCAGAAGTCGAAAGTTGAACATCAGAAGCCTGCGGGGTTGATGCAACCGTTAGAAGTTCCAGAATGGAAATGGGATAGCATTTCAATGGACTTTGTGACGGGATTGCCTAATACTTCAAGAGGACACGATTCGATTTGGGTGATTGTTGATAAGCTTACAAAGTCGGTTCATTTTATTCCTGTTAACATCAGTTTTCCAGTATCGAAGTTGGCGGAGATTTATATTCGTGTAATTGTGAAGCTACACGGTGTTCCTTTGTGTATTGTGTCGGATAGAGATCCGCAGTTTACTTCTGATTTTTGGAAGAGTTTGCAAGAAGCGTTGGGTTCTAAGTTGAGGTTAAGTTCGGCGTATCACCCTCAGACGGATGGTCAAACAGAGAGGACTATTCAGTCGTTGGAGGATTTGTTGCGAGCATGTGTTCTCGAGCAGGGAGGTTCTTGGGACACTAATTTATCGTTAATAGAGTTCACTTATAATAACAGTTATCATTCTAGTATCGGAATGGCACCTTTTGAAGCATTGTATGGTCGGAGATGTAGGACTCCTTTATATTGGCATGAATCTGGAGAAAGTGTAGTGTTGGGACCTGAAATTGTTCGAGAGACTACTGAGAAGGTGAAGTTGATCCGAGAAAAGATGAAATCTTCCCAAAGTAGGCATAAGAGTTATCATGACAAGCGAAGAAAAGATTTAGAATTCCAAGCAGGTGACCATGTGTTTTTTAGAGTTACACCTGTGACAGGTGTTGGGCGTGCGCTGAAGTCTAAGAAGCTTACTCCTCGTTTTATTGGTTCGTATCAGATTTCAGAAAGAGTTGGAAATGTTGCTTATAGAGTGGCTTTACCGCCTAATCTGTCGAATTTGCATGATGTGTTTCATGTGTCACAACTCCGGAAGTATGTTCCAGATCCATCTCATGTAATTCATATGGATGATGTGCAAGTACGAGATAATCTTACTGTGGAAACATGCCTGTACGAATTGCGGAACGTGAGATGAAGATTTTAAGAGGCAAGGAGATTGCGTTGGTGAAAGTTGTCTGGTTAGGAGCTGCCGGAGAAAGCATGACTTGGGAGCTGGAAAGCAAGATGAAGGAATCCTATCACGAGGTATTCGAATCAGGTAAATTTTCGAGGACGGAAATTCTTAAAGTAGGGGAGAGTTGTAACGCCCCGAAAATCTAAATTAATCATTTATTTATTTATTTATTTAATTTAGAAGGAATTACGAAGTTTTGGTAATTTTGGAGAATTTTGGATCAAAAGAGTATTTTTTTTTAAATAATTTAATAGAATGAATAATTAATGTATTATTTATACTATTATTATTATTATTAAAAATAATAAGAAAAGGACAAGGTGGTCATAAAGGAAAAAGGGTAAGGGTTGAGTTGTAAGTTCATAAACTGGGATATTTTGTCTAAAGAGGAGAAGACCGTTCTATTCTAATTGATCGTGTTTTGTGAATAACATAGAGGGAGTGAAGGAGAAGAACCCTAAGACTTGAAGGTTGCTGAAGAATCTTAGAGAAGGAGGAAAGCTACTGATTTCCCTAAGGTATGGGGAGTTTTCATGGTTTATTATAGTTCTATAGGGTTGGTTATGAATAGATTAGGTATTTGTGGATTTTGGGTAATTGTGGTGTTTGATGATGTAGAATGAATTAGGGATGAATGATTCGATGAAATATAATGAGATAGAATGTTATATGTGGATGTATGTGTATTGTGTGAGTCTTTTAGTCAAATTTTCGTATTGGAAAAACTGAATTTTTGGGATATTTGAAGTCTAAACGCAGCATAAAAATCTTTTGAAAATTCTGGGTTTTCGCATCCTGACACGGCCCGTGTCAGACTACTGTTCCGGCTGTAAATTTTTTGTTTTGGATTTGTGCTTCAGGGCTTCTGACACGGGCCGTGTCACAGGACACGGGCGGCCGTGTCAGACTACTGTGTTTGCTGTATTTTGGCTATTTTGTATTTAGAGCGTAGGTTTCCTGACGGGCCGTGTCCCAGGACACGGTGGTCGTGTCAGACAGCTGTTTTGCTGATTTTGTTGTTGTTCTTGAGGTTTCTTGACGTTTTCTTGTGCTGATCTTTTGTTGTCGAGTTGTTGTTGATGTAAGATGATCAAACATGATTGTATGATAAATATTTGTTGGATATGAAATGAATGATGCACACGTTGATGTTTGATGAATTGCAGAGATTTAGCATCATTGCATTTCATAGCATATTATGTTGGGGCTTCGGTCCATTGGCAGCTTCAAACCCATCGTGCGGATTGAAGTGATATGTTGATTATGTTGTGCTCCTTTTGGAGGGTTGATGGCCAGTGTCCATCCATATTGAACCGGTACCACATGCATTCTTTGCATTCCATTATAGTTGACATTGCATATAAATGATGTAATTGTGATTGTGTTGTGAAGATTTTGTTGATGATGCTATGATGTTGTGTTGCTTATTCTGTTTATTTTCCATGTACCTATATTACTATAATGAATTGTGATTTCTCACCCTGCCTGCTTGAAAATGTTGCCTCTTATGTGGGTAACTTGCAGATAACCAATAGTAGACTTGCGGTGCTGGAGGATTGAGTCTTTGAGCGTTCTTTTGTCGTTTTAGTCATGTTTTAAATGGTGTCCTGCTCTGCGTCATGTAACATCGGGTTGGGATTAGTTGTGAACCTCGTATTTTCCCTTTTTGGTTTATGTTGGAATTTCTTTTCATATTGTTGATGTCATTTTGAATAGGATACTTTTATCCATGAAGTATTTTATTGACCTGAATTAAAAAGTTTGATTCCGCTGTGTAGTTGCCAATTTATGTTAATGAAGAATGAATAACCCGTGTTACGGGACAGGACAATGAGTTTGAATGTTTGAATATATGTGGCACCTTTCTTGCTAATTTTACTCTGATAATATTAAGTATTTTCCTAAAATGGTATGTGGGGTAGAAAGGTGTTACACTAATACCCTACGTTTAGAGATATATAAAAAACTTGGAAGAATTTGGTTATTTAGAGAAGAAAAAAATAGAACTTAAATGCGTGTAGAAAATTACAATGATCGGCCAATAAATATTGTAATTTTTTTTAATAAGGTTATATTAAAGAAGGAAACAGTACACAAAAAATCGAGGGGGGACTAGACCAAAACCCTCAACAAATTAAAGAAACCTAAAGAAAGGCATCCCAAGCCCGTTCTTTACAAAATCAGCTCTAATACACAGAGGTATAGAAGGAAAAAAAAGTGGTATCTGACAAAGTAAGACCTAAGTTAGCGAGGGCGTCTGCACAACTATTCCCTTCTCTATAAATGTGAGAAACAATAAAATTCCAATTAGATATAAGATTAATACAATTAAGTCATCTATTCCTAATCACCCTAGGAACCAAAAAAGGACTAAAATCTCTAACCACCGCTGTCGAGTCCGATTCCAACCCAATGTTACACCAATTCTTCTCATGAGCGAACTCAATCACTAGCATAGCACCCGAGAATTCGACAATGAGAGAATCCGCAACACCTAAAAAAGACGCAAAATCACTCAAAAATGAACCATCCTCATCCCTAGCGATACCACCACAAGCAAAAATACCCGACGGAGATTTGGAAGCTTCATCCCAATTTATCTTAACCCAATTCGTTGTAGGAGGTTGCCATAAAACCTCCAAGATGTTCCAAGCGTGGGGCGACCGAATAGTAACTTTAAATCTCTTAATAATCTCAAAATCATGCATAGAGAGATAGGCACCCACAGAACATGCATTAGTGGCAATGGAAACAGTAGCCATAATAGAAGAACAAATAGAAGAAAAGGTAGTAATAGAATCTTGAAATCTCATTAAATTCCTAGCCTTCCAAATTGAATCAAATGCAACAATTATGGCAACAGAACAAATCACCCGAACATGATCATTTCCCACTGCCCCAATACTCCTCCAAATATTTGACCAACCAAGAATATCAAAATTGAGATTTAACATATACTTGTGCCAAACCCAAATCTTGGAAGCGAATAGGCAATCGAAAAAGAGATGGACCTCCGATTCCTCATCCAATCTGCAAAGATTGCATTTGGATGGAAAAGCAAAACTACGTCTTTTCATGAGATCATCCGTAAGCAACCGATGATGGATGAGCCACCATACCATAAAAGATTTGGAGGGAGGAATAGATTTGCTCAAAATCCACTTCCAACAATCCTTGGAAATACCTCTGTCCCTTTTAAACTCATAAGCATATTTAAGAGATAAATCACCAAAAGGCGAGTGGATCCAAACTCTATCATCTGGCAGATTATCGACCAGGATGTGGCACAATATGATGCGCCGCTGAATCAAGAGAGGAATAGCAACATCAGCCCTAACGGAGTTCCATTTCCCACCAACAATTAAATCAAAAACCGTTTGGTTGTTCAACACAGCAGAAGCAGCATTATCAAAGCAAAACGGAGAACCTCCGCACCAATTATCGTACCATAAGCTTATGGACTTCCCATTTCTGATACACCAAGAGGAATTCTCCAAAACATTCTAGATTTATTTCTTATAAAAAGACCAAATAGAGGAACAAATATGGTGATTAATAAACTTGGTCTTACGCATCAGCTGTTCCCGAAGAAAAACCACCCAGCTGGCCGTGGAGGGAAATAAATCCCAAGCCAACTTCAAATTTGTTGCTGCATTAAGATGACCCTGAGAGCAAAGACAGAGCCCGCCTTCCTTTAAAGGCTTGCACATATTACACCAATCCACCGTAACAATCTTGTTTTTCGACGTTTCGCCACTCCAAATAAACCTTCTAATTGCCCGTTCAAGATCACGAAGAAGCGATAAAGGCCAATCATAAATTGACATACTATGATGAAGCATACCAATTATTGAAGACTTGACGAGCTCCAACCTATCGGAAAAAGATAAACGAGAACCCTTCCAAGAGGCCAGCTTGTTGAGAACCTTGCCAGCAATTGGATGCAAATAAATCTTCTTTGATTTTCCTTTAAACAATGGAACTCCAAGGTACACAAAAGGAAAAATGCCAAGTTGGAAGCCTGTAATATTAGCAAGAATATTAAGTCTAGAATTCGACATACAGCCACCGAAAATGAACGACTTCGAGCAGTTTACCTCCTGACCAGAAACAACCGCATACTGGTGGAAATAATTAATAAGCTTGTGAATGTTAGATAGCTTACCATTGCAGAAAATAATAACGTCATCGGCATACAAAATATGAGAAGGAAACTTAAATTTATTCGGGCTAGAAATCAGCTCCAAGTTGTTGGAGGAAACTAACTGCTGAATTTTCCTGCTAAGAAGTCCTCAGCAAGACAGAACAGAAGCGGCGAGAGCGGGTCACCCTGACAAACCCCACGAGAACACTCAAAGAAACCTTTCAACGCGCCGTTAATGTTAACCGAGAATCTCGATGAATACATAATAGGGCTAATCTAATAACAGAATTTATCATTAAAACCAAAGTTCATAAGAACTTTCAGAATAAAATTTCAGTTAAGAGTATTGAATGCTTTCTTGATATCGACTTTAAGGGCAACGTTACCGCACCAGGTTTTTGAGTCCAAGAGATTAACTGCCTCATAAGCCAGACCAATGCAGTCATGAATGTTTCTTCCTTGAATGAAACCTTGCTGCTCAACCGAAACAAGAAAAGGTATAATAGATGCCTGCCGGTCTACAATAATTTTGGTAATCAACTTGAACTTGAAATTGGAGATGACTATAGGACATAACAAGTCTAGCTTATCTGCACCTTTGACTTTCAGAATTAACACTATCGTGTTAGAGTTGAAAACGGGCATAATCCAACCATTAATAAAAAAATATGTAATGGCATTAGATACATCCACCTTAACGATATCCCAATGAGTCTGATAGAAAGAAGCACCAAAACCATCCGGGCCCGGAGCACCGTCTTTGTCAAGAGCGAAGGCATCCGCTGTAATCTCATCCAACGATGGAAGACGAGTGAGGATAGTATTCATACTGTCATCAACCAACCGGGGAATAGTCTCGTCCACCATACTTATATCCTACAAAAACAACGAGTTAATAGAAAACAACTTTTGAAAATATTATACAGTACAGTCTGCAATATAATTCGGGTCTGAAATGATCTTGTCTTCATGATGCAACAAAGAGATGGGCTTAAGATTTTGTTTAATATTAGAGACACGGTGAAAAAAAACGGTGTTGCGATCTCCCTCCAAGAACCACTTAATCCTAGATTTCTTGATAACGAGAAATCGTATCATATTTTTAGGCTCATTGTGCATATTATTCGTCCGTTTTTATCGTGTTTTATTTGCATTTTACTTTGTTTTGTGTGTTTTGCAGTTGATAGCATCATCTATTGCAGAATCGGGAGCGAAGCGGAAAAAGAGTGAAAGAAGAGGAAAATGCAGCAAGAAAGAAAAAAATCTGCTTTTTGCTGATATGGCGTTCGCCATGGATCAGGCTGCCACGTAATTAAATGAAGCAAGGTCATGGCGTTCACCATAGCAGCACAGTTGCAGAATTCAAATTCTGCAACTGTTTTGAGCAGTTACCACACTTCCTCTTTTCCTTGCACTCAGAGACCACGACCAGGACAGTTGAGATCAACATTTTCTCTATATATAGGACTCCTTGGTCATGTTTCAGACATCCATAAACCGCGCTGAAGCTCTATTAAAACTCCGTTTAGATTTTTAGGCATAAATTTAGTTTCAAAGTGGCAATTACTCACATCGAGGAATTGTCTCATTTTTATTGTAATTTTCCTTTCGTTGTTGTACCTTTGGATTACGAACAAGCCTGTCGGCATAGTTTCAATTCCAGTTTCGAATTTTTACTCTACAGGTTATTTCTTGTTTTTACTTTTGCATTTGAATTACTTTAATTTTGTATGCAATGTTAGTTTTAATTCCAATTACCATTAACATGTTTGCTATGAAGAATACCTTGTCTTGCTAAATTAATTGAGTTCGGCGTATGAGGACCGTCATCACCGACGGGACTCCGTAGAAAATTTAGGTGTGAAGTTGTTGTTTGTATGTTAGTTTTGGTCTTTGTTTCTAATCTTCATGTTTTATTATTCCGACACGAGAGTGAGGAATATACTAAGTTCGGACCGATAGCGCGAGATTGTGAGGGATGAACTAATAGTGGAAACTAGGCATCGATCCTAAAAATAGCGAGAGCGCTTTAGGCATCATTTAGAATTTCATTAACTTTCAAAATACGCTTTTCAATTGAAACGGGCGAACGGGAGCAAAATCCCGTGGTTGAAAGGTGTGGTTCTTGTCGATAGCGCGAGAGTGTGAGACAGAGTCTTTAAGTTAGTACTTTCTACAAAAGTAAGTTCAGTCGTAATTAGCACCCTACTTCTACAAGTCCCATAGGTACGCGGAATCCATATTCCGGACTTGTCTTTATTGTTGTTTCTAATAACCTTTAGAATTTAGTAATTCTTTATTCCCATTTAAAATCCGTTAATCCTTAGCCTTAGCTTTGCAGTACAACAATAGATTGCATTAGTTTGATTATCCCTTCCCTGTGGGTTTGACAACCTTTTTAAACTACGCGCACAGCTGTATACTTGTAGTCATTATTTGACAGACATGTCAGTATGCTCGAAGCGCATCAAGTTTTTGGCGCCGTTGCCGGGGAAGGCTGAATTAGTCAATATTGTTATTCCATTGTTGCGCAGTATAGACTAAGGCACCAATATTTTTCCTTTTTCTCTAATTCGTCGATTGTATGCCAAACACTCGCTCTCGAGGTGACAAGCTTGAGCAACCAATTGACGACATCGAGCATTTTATTAATTTAAGACGCCTGTCATACCCCAAATTTTACCCCCTTAGATGTCATCGTCATTTACATGAGCATCATAGGTTAATCATCTTTGCATAGCTAACCAAACTATCAAGTTTTGTGGTTTTGTTTCTTTTGTGGAATTAGGGTTTCTATACAAGAAAAGGAAAGCTTTGATTAATCAAGATTTGAAGGAGAGATCAACCAAACAAGTCCTCATGCACTTCAAGGGTTCCTAAGATGTCTTTTGGTTCAACACAACTCATCTCAAGGATTTCCTAAATGAATGAGAGAGGTGAAGATTCATCTAGTCAAGAAAGTCAATTGTGGCTTTACAAAGTCAAAGTTTTGGATTTTTGAAGTCAACCATGAACGTGCCACGCCCTCTCAAGTGTTGTTGTGTTTTTGGATCAAGAGAGATCAAGGAAAGACATAAAATCAAGAGTTTTAGAGAATTAAGGTTTTGAGGGAAAAGTTTCTAAGTGTGAAAATCCCAATTTCTAGCCATCTTGCAACATCCATAATTTTTTCATCCTTGATCCAAATGAAGCAAACTAGCAATCAAATTGAAGAGAGCATCATGTGCTACAAATTTTAAGAAGGAAAGATGTTCAAGATATTCATAGATTTCAAGTTATGGAGGCTTAAAGTTAAGAAAAACTAGGTTTTGGAAATTTGTACTTAGAAATTTTTCTAAGTATAGAATTTCATTATGGAGGGTGACTTTTCAAGGCATTATTTCATCATGATCCAAACCTCATCTTAATTTCCTCAAACATGAAAGTTGTAGAACTAGAACTCCTCCATTGGGTGTATAGAACTCAAGTTATGAAGTCATCAAGATAGGGTTTTCATTATGTCAAATTTGGCAAGATTTTGGCAACTTTATGGACCAATCTTCCAAGGGATTTTTCATCATAATCCAAACCTCTTCTCAATTTCATTTAAACATCAAAGTTATAGAGCTTTCTTCAAGCTTTCCATCCATTACAAGAACTCTCTCATTGGACAAATACATCTCAAGTTATGTTGCTTCAAAAATGGTATTTTAATGTTGTCAAATTCATGACTTATAATTTTTCTAAGTTACTTTTGGTGACATATTGGTGGACATGGTTTCAACCCAACTTTTATCAACCATCCAAGTCCTATTTCAAGATGGTTTCTACATGAAAGTTATTCTATGATCTCCATACTTTGCATTCAACCAAAGATCTCATGAATTGGAGTAAAATTCATCAAGTTTGGATTGCTTAAAGTGAGCCATATAGATTTGTGGTCAAGTATGTTTCTTATCACATTTTCATGCATAATCTAAACTCTTCATGCAACAACCTTGCCTCATCATTTTCACACGCAAAAGCCACTCGCTTTCCACTCCAAACATTGCCTAAAATGATCCAACCAAGCCATGTGATTCTTGTACCATTTTAAGTGATTTTACCAAAAAGTGAAAATTCTCTAAAACTTGCACAGCAAGGTGTTCATTCCACACTCTCTTATTCTGACCATTTGGCACACAAAAGGACACCAAATATCACCAAAAAACCTGTACAATTCGTGCTAATCCTCCCACACCCCACATTTTCAAAATTCCACAAAAAAATCATTAACCATTTAACCACAGTAAACTAGCATGTTAACTGACCCAAAAAACCCTACTATATAAGTGAAAACCCCTAGAGGGAGAGCAGCCATTTTTGATTGGACAAGTTCAGAACCCTAGAGCTCTCTTTTCTTCTCATTTTTTTCCCTTCGCATCTCCATTTTTCAGACATCCTCACTTTCATTTCTGACCTTCATTTTGATCCTTGAATACTCCTTGAACTAGAGGAAGCAAGTGATAAGAGATTTGGATAAGTTTGAAGGTTACCCGAGCTCAGCACTTGGTAAACTTTCCTTTCTTTATTTTTCTCATTTTTCACGTGTGCATAAGCTTGTGTTTTCTATTTTTGAAGTCTTTAGATCATGTAGAGCAAGTCTGGTCTCTTGTTGTTTTGGTTTACGCAAGTTGCAGTTTGGGTATTTGTTTTTCGTGCGTGATTTTGAAGGCCTTAGAGTAACTAAAAATGATTTTGGATGCTTGATTCTTGTTATACGTGAAATTCTTGGTGGGAAGGTGTCCAGGGTTTTAAGTTTTCTTGATGTTCATAGTCATCTCCTGCCAGGCTCGCCGGAGAAGACAACCGGAGTAGGGTTCCAGTAGCTGACTTGGGTTTGAGTTGATATAGCTGACTCACCCATTGACTTGCATGTGTGGTCGTGGATTTGCTAATATGGCCAGTGACGTGTATAAATGATACGCAGCGTTTCATTTATTTGCTGAGGTTTGTTGTATTTCTGGGTTGGGCTCATGCGCATACTGCTACCCACACCCCTCCTTTTCTGAGCCCAACTGCGTGTTAACTCAAATCCTTCTATAACTTAATTGCTATCACACCCCCTTGCTCGTGTTTTTTTTTTCTTTTTTTATTTATTTTCCTATTTTCTTTCTGATTTTATTTAATTAGTTTCAAATATTATAAAAATCAACAAAAATATTTTTTAAACACTTTTACATCTTATTTTATTTTCCGTAATTTTTATTTTATTTTTTAATTTAATTTAATATTTTATTTGTATTTAATGGTGGGAGGTGTCTATTTGGCCTAGTCTTGAACTAATACTTTGATTTATGTCCTTCCTATTTGATTCTTGAGCTAATTTTTTGGAGTGTTTTGACACATATTATGAAGAGGTTTGAGTGTGCTTGCTAACCTTTGGTGGTGTTATTTGGTATGGTTTTCATTTGGTTATTTGTGGTCCTCGATTTGTGCTCGACTCTTATGACACCCTTTCTTGTTGATTGATTTTGTGCTTTTCTTGTTGCAACCTTTTGCACACATACACTTGAGTGTATAAAAATGAGTTTGAGCCTTGGTTTGGAATTTATTTGATCATTTTCCTATTTTTGAATGCTATGTCAAGTTAATGATCTTTTGTCCATGATATTATGCTTACCTTGACCTAGTTTTTTATGCATGTATCTTTGGGGTGTTTGTCTTGATGAATTTGTGTTTATGTGTGGTTTGAAAAGTATGTTTAACATATGACTTCATGATTCAAAAGTTTTCTTACTTACCCATTTGTTTATCTATGTATGTTTTGTCTTGTTTGAGTCATTTCATGATGTTTTGGTTTGTTTCTTGCATATGACTTTGTTCATGCCTAAATGTGGTTCTTGTTGGTGTTTCTATTGACATCCTAATGTTGAATATGAGATTTATGAGATGTGTATGCTACTGCCCATTTGGTTTTTGAGTTGTAACTTCAATGTTGAACCATCCTTTTCACTTGTCTTTGTGTGGTAAAGTTTGTAGCAAGTATGCTTGTTGTTTTGGTGTGTGTTTGACATTGTTCTTGAGCATTTTTGGCATGTTGAGCATGATATGATGTAGTTGCTGCCCATCTTGATTTGTTATCACATTTGAATCTTTTGGCTTTGATACCTTGATTGTTATCATCTTTATTTTAAATCTTATCATTCCAACAATTATTGTTAGAAGTGGTTTGTCCCTTATTCTAAAGGAAGGTTACCATGTTGATTTGTAAGTCATTTTTTAAGATAGTTTAGACCTTTCCCTTTTCATTTCCATGACCTTGTTAGGATCATCTCTCTTGGTCTTGTTAGAGCTACTCTTCCCTCTTTAATCTAGTTTTAGGTTAGGGTTTCTTAACCCTATGTAAGTACTATTGTTATAGATACTTACTTTTCTTTCTTGGCCTTGTTAGAGCCATTTTGCTTTACAACTTAGAATTAAGTTTAGAGTTTGTAAACTCTATGTGAGTACCATTGTTATGAGTACTCATTTTTCCCTTTGACTTTGTTAAAGTCAACCTTTAGTTAGTCTTTCAACTTAGACTTAGAGAGTTTGTAAACTCTATGTGAGTACCATAGTTATGAGTACTCATTTCCCTTTGGAACCTTGACCATAGTCAAGAATTCCTCAACCCTAGTGAGGTGAACTACGAATGCTCTGATTCCATCCTAGTCAGGATACGTAGGCACGAGATACGACGTCTCGGCGAGCATACTTAGTGTATATACCTTAGGTCTTTTACCTTAGCATTCTTCCCTTAGCAAGCAAACATTAGCATAACACAAATACTAATAAGAGGTTCATGTAGAGTACTACAGATACTTAGGATGCTAACACCTTCCCTAGGTATAACCAACCCCCAAACCTTAGATTCTCTTAGCTTTGTTATTACATAGCGCACTTAGGGTTTTCTTTGATCTTTACCCTTTCCTTTGGATAAGTCAAAGCTTGGTGGTGAACTTCATGATTTGTGATTCAAGTTAACTAATAGCTTGTGTCGCGGTGAGAATCGGATATCAAGCTATTGAATTAACTTGAATCGCAAATCGTAATTCACCACCGATCTTTAATTTATCCAAGGGAAGGGAAAAAGAATGAATAACCCAAAGTATGCAATGCAATGCAAGGCAAAGAGAGAATCAAAGGTTCGGGGGTTGGTTATACAAAGGGAAGGTATTAGCACCCTAAGTATTTGTATTACTCTACAGGAACCTCTTGTTTTATTGTGTTATTTGTTATTTTGTCTGCTAAAAGGGTAAAAGGGAAAGGAAGACCTAAGGTGCTATTCCTAAGTATGCTCGCCAAGACATCACATCTCGTGCCTACGTATCCTGATGGGAATGGAATCGGAGCACTCGTAGTTCCCCTTAATAAGGGTAAATAGGTGTAAAAAGAAACATTGCTCGCCAAGGATTGACCTTGTGCCTACGTATTCTCAAGAGAAAACTTAAGAAATCAGAGCGTCCGTAGTTCGGACTACAGATAAAACTATGTTTGTTGATTGGTTTCAGGAGAAGAGACAAGTTGTCATCTTAAGTAGAATACTCAACTGAACCACCACAAACACGTGGAAGATGGATCTTTGCTTCACATTAAGAGAATGGCTCTGACTTGGATATAGAATTGACGAGTATGCTACATACCTCTCTCAAGTGGAAAAGAATCTACATCTCACTCAACTATGTCATAGGGTAGGAGAATTACATCTCAATTAGGGATGACTCATGTCTAATTCTCTCATGATAGAAAAGGGAGACTAAATGTAAGTTGTCTAAAGTTGCATCCTAAGGAAAACTATCCTAAGGGAAACTACCTAAGAGGTATCTGTCTAAAGTCGAGAATCTAGGTATGTACATCCTAGAGGGAATCAACCTAAAGGGGAAACAAGGATCACACAATGGGTGAGATGTAAAAGAGGATAAAGATGCATATGTACATGACTGTATAGTCAACAACAAGTCCTCCCTTGGACTCAAACAAAGTGGGCATCATGAATATAAATTCACAATGAGCAATTAGCAAAAATAAAATCGTGAACAAATGACAGCATATGTACAAAACATAAATCAAGGTATGTAATCAAATCAACAATGGAAAGGTATCATGAATAAACGTAGGAAAATCTGGCGCAAAACAAAGAAACAAATAATCGCCAAAAATAAAATCGGGCCACAGGGGAATATACAAGATTAGTATCATGAAGATAAATTCAAAAATGTACATCAGAAAATAACTAAAAGGAAAAATCAAGGATTGTCAGGATAAAATCAAGAATAAAACCTTATTTAAACCAAATTCTAAATGAACCAGAATCTAATTAAAAACTGTTTAAACTAAGTACCAATTAAAAATTAAACTAAAATCTAATTAAACTAATTAGCTAATATCTAACTAAAAACTAATTATATTAAATTCTAATTAAATTTAACCGAACTAGATTCTAATTAAAAGTTAATTAAACTAAATCCTAATTAAAAGCTAATTGAACTAAAATCTTAATTAAAACTTAATTAAATTAAATCTGACTATATACTTATTAACTAAATTAAATTAAAATTAAAGTTCTAAATAAACTAAAAATCTAAAACCTAGTTAAATTAAAACAAAAGAGGGTGCATAGTGAAATTGGAGTGTATAATAAAAAAGAAAAAGTGGGCTCTTCATTAAAGCCCAATAACATTAAACAAAAATAAAAATCAGATAAAAGACAAGTAAATAAAAAATGAAAAGAAAAATAGAAAAAAAAGTTTGAAAGAGATGGGTAAACCACATAAGCCGTCTTTCACTTCCCCTGGCTCACATTCAACCAAAACATTCTTTCTGATCTATCCTCCCTCTCGCTCGATCTCACTTCTCGCATCCTCGTATGCTTCAATCCCTCTTTGTCTCTGAAACTCTCTCGTCGGTGCTGTGAGGTTTGGTTTATGGTTACGGCGGCGGAAAGTAGGAGGTTTATGTGCGAGTGGCGGCGTTGAGTCGAAGTGAAGAAGAAGAGTGTTGAGAGAAATTGTGAGGTTGTGCAGGAAGGTTATGGTGGTGATATATGATGTGTTGGGTATTGTTTTTTGGAGTGTCGTGCACTGATGAGGGTTGACGGTTGTGGTGTTGTGTGGTGGCAGAGGAGAGCAGTGTGATGTTGAGTTGAAATGAAAGGTGTATAAGCATTGCAAGAAAAATGGAGGCGAATGTGATGTTGAACAGAAAGAATAGGTTGTTGTTGTGCTGTAAGTGTGAAGTGGATATTTTTGGTGGAATAATAGTGGAAGAGTGAGGTTGTTAGCAAGGTGATGAAGGGATGAGAAATGCTGTGGTTTTGTGAGCGTTACATGATAGGGGATGTTGTTACGCGCAGCAAGTGAAAAGGGCATGAGGTGGTAGCATATGGTTATGGATGGCGGAATGAAAAGGAGTGCGTGTTAAGGTGATGAGTGGTTGTAAAAATATGTATGAAGATGAGTTTTTTGTGAGGAAAGTTAGAGGTATGTGTGAGTTTGTGTAGGAAGTGATGTTGCGCATGGTTTTGAGGTTTTATGATGGAATCATGGTTGTAAGCTAGTGAATGATGCAAGGTTGAAGAAGAGTGTTATGAAAGGTGATGGTTATATGGTGCGCTTGTTTTCATGTGTATTGAAAAAGGGATGAATGTAGCGCATTGTTTTTTTTAAAGAAGAGGATGATGGATGCAGGTTATGTAGAAAACAACGTGTTTGGAAATGGTGTTTCTTCAAATTTGAAATGAGAGGGGTCATGGTGGGTCCACGCGTGAAGAGAAAAAAATGTGGGGTGAGTTGTATGAAACGTCCCTTTTTTCCTCTGATGCAATGTTACACAAAAATTGGATAAAAGAAAAAAAGTAGCTTTATGAAACTTAAGGAGCAAGTGTTCTAAAAATAGAAAAAAAAACAAAATTCAAATATAATAAATAACAAAAAAAAAGATGAATAAAATAAATAAAATATTTTAAAATAAAATTAAATTAATTAAAAAAATCTGATTTAATTAAAATATTATTAATTTAAAATAAAAAGAAGGAAAAAAATGGTAAAAACAAATAATTGGTCCGGAATCGAAGTGCTCTGAAAAATAAAACGAATACATCAAAATGATCAGCGCAAAATATACGTATTGGAAAAATATGGCGTTTGGTCAAATTTCGAAATAAATTTTACTCGCTGAAAAGGCTTAAACTGTCCAAAATGCGACCGAAAAGTGGTCGAAAAATTTAAATGAGCACGCCAGGTTAAACTACACAAAACCTAGATTAATATCACTGACGTCTGCAGGCTCGATTTAAAATTCTTCGTGCACTGATTTTTCGCACTGTTGACTTTTAATTGGCCAAATCAGCTGTAAATTCCAACAAATTTATTCCAGCTAATAAATTGGGTATTATGCGAGATAAAATGCGTGATATGCTATGCAGGCGATGCAAAGCAAAAAATGCAGAATCTTAGGGTCAAAAATTAGGGTGTGACAGCTTGATATCCGATTCTCACCGCAACAGAAATGGCGACTTCACTAGGGATCATTCCCTAAGAGGGTTAAGCCCATCTTGTTTGTATTTGTGTTTGCTATATGTTTGCTTGCTTGTATATCTGTATATTTGTGAATATCTGTATATATATATCTGTTTTTGCTTGGGTTTTTCTGTATGCAGGGTTGTTACCTTGAGTGGTGAGGATAATCTATACCCGGACTTGAGTGAATCTATGATAGGAATGTGGTATATTCAAGAAAGCTTATTGGGAGTTGATTCCCGACCAAGCTGACTTGAGAAACCACCGCTCAGTGGAGGCCCTCTTGGGAGTAGTTTTGTTGAATGAGTATTTGTGAAAACATTGTTACTTTCGACCTAGGAGCCCGTGACACTAAAGACCTTTAGTCACCTTTTCACCCCACCTTGGCCTTATTAGGACGTAGTGCGATGACTATGAGGGAGTAGTCCCGAAATAGTTGATACGCGATACTACACTCAGATGAAACTCTCTTGAGAATATTATCGACTACCGAGTTATTTGGGAAATTGATGATATCCGAAAGATGGGTTGTTGACTCTGGGAACTTCTTAGAACCCTGTTCTGCAGATATGGGAGCCTTTAGTGCACACCTATTGGGATGGGTAGACCATGGCTCCATGCTTGTGCCCTGTGAACCTAGGCCCTTGTCTGTTTATCTGTATATATATGCATATATGTGAACGTGTGTTTGTTTGTGTTTGTGCTTACATGCATTCGTGAGCATCATTTCATAAAAGTTTCGTGGAACTTGAACTTTTGTTTGTAAACATCATAGGGTTATTATGGACAGCGAAAGGAAGAAAACCTTGAAGTATACTTACAAGAGTCCTGACTTGGACGACCTAAGGAGGTTAGGGACCTTGGTGACAGATCCAGAAGGGTTCAAGAGCAAATATGGGAAATTGTTGTCATTATTGAAGACGAAGATGGATAAGGGACTCTTTTCCACTCTACTTCAGTTCTACGATCCTGTCTAGCATTGTTTCACTTTCCCTGATTACCAGCTTATACCTACACTGGAAGAATACTCCCATCTAGTTGGTTTACCTATTCTCGACAAGTCTCCTTTTCCAATCTTCGAGAAAGACCCTAGGGAGCAAGATATTTCTAAGGCCACGCATTTGGGATTGGTTGATATTCGAAACAATATGACTACCAAAGGGGGAGTTTTTGGGTTGACTGCAGAGTTTTTGATTGGGAAAGCCCAATATTACGCTGATCATTTGAGAATGGATGCATTCGAGGCTATTTTTGCCTTGCTCGTCTATGGTATATTTCTGTTCCCTAACTTTTAAGACTTTGCAGACCTCAATGCCATCAAAATCTTCCTAAAGAGGAACCCCGTGCCTACTTTACTAGCGGATGCCTACCATTCCGTTCATAAGAGGAATTTCCACAATGGAGGGATGATCACTAGATGTGTTCCTTTATTATACAAATGGTTTATTTCACACTTGCCTAAGGCTAACGCTTTTTGGGGTCCTAAGAAAGGTTAGTGGTCACAGAAGATCATGGCTCTCACCCATTCTGACATTGATTGGTACAATCGTGTCTACAATGGGGTGATGATTATCAACAGTTATGGAGATTTTGGTAATGTGCCTCTCCTTGGCACCAAAGGAGGGATTAGCTATAACTCGGTCTTAGCTCACCGACAGTTGGGATATCCTTTGAGGGACAAACCCCTCGGTGTTCACGTGGAAAGTATCTTTTTCAAGTAGGACATAGATAACAAGGAGCTAAAGGAGAAGATCTTGAAGGCTTAGGGTCACTTGCACAAGAAAGGGAAGAAGTGTAACACCCTTTTCTACCCAACAAACATCACGAATAAATACAATTATTTATTAGAGTACAGTCCCAAAAGGGCATCACATTTTGTCACAAAACATCAAGTAACCATCTGCTCCGTAACACGGGTTTCACCATCATAAATTTATTCAATCATCACGCAGCGGAAATCAAAATTTAAATCAATTTATAATCCAAAACTTCTTGAAATAAAACTTATAAAAACATCATGCCAACAAAATAAAAGAACGCAAATCGTTTGACTCAAACGTCCCGACCCGATGTTACATATCAGAGCAAGACCCTCCAATCAACGAAGAAATCAAAATACTTCAATGCTAAATCTTCGAGCACCAAGAGAGCTAAGCATGATCACCTGCACGTTATCCACGTGGAGGCAACATTCAAACAGGCAGGGTGAGTAATCACGAATCAATATATAAGATATGAGTAAAAGATAAAGCATAAGTACAAACATCATCAAATCATTCACAAACGTCATTAATACATCAATTTCATCGATAGAATGTAATGCCATACAATATGAAAATGCAACATCATAGACTCATGCATGTGGTACTAATTCGTCATAATCGATGGACACTAGGCCATCACCCTCCAAAGATCCTCACCAATAGGATCGATTCTACACAAGAACCGGAGCACGTCACAAAACACTTCAATCCACACAATGGGATTGAAGCCACCAAATGGACCAGAGTCCTACTATGCCATGAATGCATGATGCAAATTATCATAATAATCATCATCATAAAATCGTCATAATTGCATCATCATCCATGAATCATCATCACACATCATCACACAACACCAATTCGCATTGGTGACAATTTATCACTATACCTCATAATTCGTCATATTATACTCGTCACATAAAAATTCTCGATTTTATCCCATTCAATCTTCATTACTAGTTTAATCATGTTTTATTACCTCATCACAGCTTTACATTCCAAGGAACCGCATCACAAGCGAAATCAGGACAAAAGTCGCAAAAACAGACAAGTCTGCCAACAGCCCTGTCCATATGCGTATGACCATGCCCTATACACATATGGCTCAATTCCTCGCCCACTGGCCTGCGTATCATACGCGTAGGGCAACCTGCCCAGGCCTCCCATACGCGTATCACCATGGGTGTTACGCGTATCACCATAGGTGTTACGCGTATCACCATGGGTGTTATGCGTATCACCATGGGTGTGACGCGTATCACCAGAGAGGTTTCCCTCTCAAATTCCCCTTCAGACTCCCATTACGCGTAATGCTATTTCCCCAAAATTCCCTACGCATAATGGCTTCCCATACGCGTATCCCTTTTCAATCCCAGCTTCTCATACGTGTAATGGCATCCCATACGCATATTCCCACCATTCCTATACGCGTATGTCATACCCCAAATTTTGAGCACCAAGATTTTCCATCATTGTGCAATTCATTACCATAATATGGATGTACTTTCATGCCTCGTCAATCTCCTCAAAGATGGTTGAGCATTCACCACAAGCAAGAATTAGGGTTTCAAGCCCTCTTAGAGCACTTAGACAAAGGATGAATCAAGAAATGACATGATCTTCTACTTGTCTGACCTCTCAAACACCTATAAAAGATCAAGAGGACTCCCACATCAAGAATCAAGCACAAGGCTGCAACATTCCAAGTGGATCAAGCCTCGAGATCGACAGTGTCACCAAATTAGGGTTTTGGTCGAATGAGGCCTCCATATGAAAATTTTCATCTAGGCATGAGCCAATGCTTCAAAGCACAACCTAAGATACTCCAAGGGACCTCATGGACCCAATCATCAAGTCGATTTAACCTTAGGGGATGTATTTTAAAAAAAAAAAATCAGGAATTATGGTTTCTTGACCTAATTCACCCCTAAGTTAACTTTGGGACAAAGCCTGAGCCAAGACCTCAAGATATGAATTGAGGGCCTCCAATACACCACATTGATGCATTTGCAACAATATATTGACCCAAGAAGCTTGATTCACAAGTTTCAATTTCATTTGGACCACAATTAGGGTTTTGAAGAAAAAATCAACTGTACCTTTGACTTTTGACCAGGACATGCTCCCAAATCTTGGGACATGATTCAATACACCCTATAACACCTATGGAATCCATCCATTAGGTTTGATTTAGGTCAAGGACTTAATTTCACAAAGGATTGCACAGTTTGGATTTCATCCGATAAAAAGTCAACTGTGCCCAAAATCAAGTTTGACTTTTTGGAATTTTTCACAAATATGGTTCCCCTAAGTAAAAAACAATGTTAATGTGTGACATTGATCATCATTCATCAAGAAAAATCAAGAAAAGTCAGGTTTCTTGCAAAAGGGGCAACCTTGAGAAACCAAAACTTTTCTAAGTTATGGAACAAAAGTGGTTTTGGTACCAACTTCCAAGGACCATAAATTGAGATCCAAGCAACCATTTTGGGTGATCCAAAGCTGGATTTGTAGGTCTTGCTACACTCTACAAAATCTTCAACTACATCCAACTCCAATTCTTTATGGATTTTAAGTTATGGAGTGATCAAAAACACAAAAACATGAAAATAACACTTTTTCCAACACAGTGAAAATTTTCCTAAGTTACCAACCTTGAACATCAATGTTCATGAGGTTTTTTCAGTTGGATCCAAATAGTTTCAAAACAAACTATGATCACACATGTTTTGTATCATATGAGGGCTTTCTAAAAAGCACAAGAGCCTTCCATAACTCAACCTGAGCATGGAAATATGAATCCCTCAAAATCACCATTTCCAACTGTCACAAGCAAGGCAGATTTTGTGCATTTGCTCGATTTGGCAAATTTGGACAACTCCATGCCTTGTCATCCATTTGGACACATCTGAGGATAAAACAAAAGGAGAATGATCTGATCCCCAAGCCTCCCAAGTCCAAGAATCTACATATAGCCATGCCAAACCTAAAAGAGCTCAAAAGTGCCAAGACTCCAATTTTGTTTCAATGTATTCAATGGATGCATCAAGGTGGCATGAACTGAGGCAAGCT
Organism: Lathyrus tuberosus; assembly: GCA_022829125.1. Lineage (NCBI taxonomy): Eukaryota > Viridiplantae > Streptophyta > Magnoliopsida > Fabales > Fabaceae > Lathyrus > Lathyrus tuberosus. The sequence goes on along the minus strand of JALAZF010000239.1, from coordinate 6,371,538 downwards.
TAACTGAATGAGTCAAGCCTTATCTCTGAACCAAAAGACCATAGGCCTGTGCTCTAACCTCAAGTCAATGGCTAGAGGAGACTTGAGATTCCATTTGATCCATATTGGCCACAGACATGCTGCAGTTGCCACACACTATTGCTGCCAAAACAAACTTGATACACTATAAATAGAGCTCATTTGTGATCAGTTTGAGTACACCAAAGCACCCAAACTGATGTTGTACTCAAAAATCTCTTCTTCACTCCAATTTTGCCTTCTAACTTAAGTCACTATCGGGTTTTGAGATTGAGAGTGATTCCAACCAAACCAATCAAACGCACACACTTCATAAACATCATATATGAGTGATCCATAACACAAAATCACACCTCGAACATCAAATTCACAAAATCACCAGCCAATTGCTAAAGTTCTTGACAGAGTTACAATCGAGGTACCACAACCAGTTCCATCTTATTTCAATCCACTCCAAGCATTCAAACACACTCCTTGGCACCTAAGGAAACTGTCCAGATTATGGGAACCTAGCTGTAACACCTCTATCACCAAACTCGATCACCAGCTGCAAGAGGTAGGCCTGAACCCTTCAAACTCTATGTTCCATGCATCATAAATGAATTTGTGAGTTACCATCTTGTTCCTACATGTATATAGAGTAATAACCCTCAATCAATTGCCATAAATTAATCGTGTATGGAATTTCATTGTGTTCATGCTGAAATTAGGGTTCTTGAGGTTTTCTGTTGTTTTCTTTCTCCATGCTTAATATAAATGCAATTAAACTATATGGTTGTGATCCTTGTTCAAAAACGAACAAGATTGGTACTTGAATCGTGCAAAACCATTGAGAAATCATGGAGAAAAGTGAGAAAAGGCAAATCTGCAAAAACAGAGGGCGCGGGCAAGAACCAAGTGTTGTTGGCACCATAATTCAAATTTTTGAATTTTAGTTATTTTGTTTAATTGATTAAAAAATTAATTTCTCTCTGAATATTTATGTTTTTGAATTGATTCTTTTTCTCAAAATTCACTAAAATGATTAAATATTTTATTTTTAAAAAAATCCAATTTATATTATTTATTTAATATAGTTAGAATTTTTGTAATTATTTTCATTTTATTATTTTTAAACAATTTTTAAAATGAAATTCCCACTTTGATCTTTCAAAACCAATTGAATTTCAAGCTTTCATATGATTAAACATGATTTTTCAAAATATTTTTCAAAGTGTACAACTTGTTTTTGAATATAGTTGATATTTTATCATTTATTATTTAAATTTCCTTTGAAAAATGACATTTTAATTTAAAATTAGGGTTTCCTCTTGATTTTAAATTTTCAAACACTTCTGGGCCTCTATTAGAGTGTAAGACCCATTCCTTTTGTAAATACACAATCTTTGGGGCCTCAGTCATTGTATAAGTCCCTCTGTGGTTTTCAAAACCGCGACGCGATCGTCGCCTTTTCAAAATAAACTGTTGGGCCTCTCCTTGAGTTGTAAGTCCCATCACTTGTACATAAAATAAACTTTAGGACTCTATTAGAGTGTAAGACCCAATCCCTTTTTAACCAAAACCTTTTTGGGCCTCAGTCATTGACTTGTATAACTCCCACTGTGTTTTCAAAATTTTGGCGGGATCGTCGCTTTTCAAAACATTTTCATCTGGGCCTACCCTTGTGTTGTAAGTCCCATTTCTTTTCTTTTTCAAAATTGTGGGCCTCTTGATAGAGTTGTAAGACCCATCCCTTTGTACAGAAAACCTTTTTGGGCCTCAGTCGTTGTATAAGTCCCGATACAATTTTCAGATCGATGGTATGATTACTGTTTTTCATCTGGGCCTCTCCTTGAGTATAAGCCCCGACAATCTTTTCAAAACAACTTCGCTTTTGATTTAGGCTCAAATTCATAGTTGTTATCAAAACTTTCTTTAATTTCTTGAACAACTAACCATACAACTGTTACAATGGAAGCTTGCTCGCCTGTAAGTTTTATCAGCTTTCATTTACTCGTTTTCATATATATATATATAACTGTATTGCTGGAAACTTGCTCACCTGTAAGTCCTTCTTTCATATCCTTTTAAATACTTGTCATATATCAACTGTATATATACTTGTATATCTGCTTAGAGTTTTCCCCGGCAACTAGGTCTAGAACTAGGTAAAGCCAGTTGGTCACTCTTAAATAAAGTCAAAACTAGATCCCCATAGGAATTCCAGATACAGTCTTGCCTTCTCTTGGGCTTAAACAATATGGAACAAAGAGAAAGGCATTATTCCCGGTGAAACTTCTCTCCTTAGAAATTATCAAAGAAGTTCATTTCCCCAGAGAGGATTAATTCTCGGTGAAACCTCTCTTGAATTTCTTCAAACCCTAGAACTGTTCACTAAAGAAAAGATTATTCCCGATGAAATTTTTCTTGAACTTTTCTTAAGTTTGGACCCACAGGCTTCCTAAAAGCATCCTCGCCTCCTCTTGGGCTTTGTACAAGGACCCTCCGGCTTCTTAGAAGTTCTCATGCCTTCTCTTAGGCTTAATACAAGGACCCTGAAGACCTCTTAAAGGTGTAAGACAGAACTTAGTCATCTTTCGTTAGAGCAGTCTTTCAAAGAGTCAAAACCTCATACCAATTTTAGGGTTAATACTCATCCCTTAAAATACTAGCCTCCTCTTGGGCATCATACAAAGATAAACTCTTCCATACCAGTAGACTTGGACAGTTTAATCTCCTCTTGGATCTCAAAGACATTCTTAAGTTCCCTACAAACACAGGAAAAACCCTGGTCATTTAACCTATCTCCAGTAGAGTTAAAATCCTCACAGGATCTAAAACTCGATCTTTATCCTAAATTTCCCCAGCTAGGGTCAGCTTATCATCAGAACCTCAAGGAATCTGATGCCTCAACTCTTCTGGAAACCCTCAGCAATAGTCGATCCCCCCGATTTGGACCTTCCTCTGGATCTCAATAATCCTCAGCAGAAGTCAGCCTCCTCTTAAGCTTTGTATAATGATTTCTCCAGCTTGTTCAGCCACAATCTTGGGCTTTGTACAAGACAGATAAAAGCACTTTCTAGTTGAATCATACCCTTTTAGCCTCAATCTTGGGCTTTGTACAAGACACACAAAGATACTCTCTTGTTGAGTCAATCACCTTAGACCACCATCTTATTGAGTAGTCATCTCTCTCAGCCTCCTCTTAGGCTTTGTATAATGATCCTTCTTTCCCTCAGCAAAAGTCAGCCTCAATCTTGGGCTTTATATAAGACACCCATACATATCTTCAGCTGGGTCTGTCAAATATTTTGTAGCGTCAATCTTGGGCTTTGTACAAGACAACATATAAATTTCCCTAAGCAGAGTCAAACCTCTTTCTTGCCTCAATCTTGGGCTGCATACAAGACAAACCATACTCTCTAGTAGAGTCAATCTTCTCCTTTTCAGCCTCAATCTTGGGCTTTGTACAAGACATCTACAAAAATTCCCCAGTGGAATAAAAAAATCTTCTTTCAGCCACAATCTTGGGCTTCGTACAAGACAGATAAATACCTCCCCAGTGGAGTCGATTCCTCCTAGCCTCATCTTAGGCTTTATATAATGATATCCCCAAAAGATTCAGTCTCTTTTTAGCCTCAATCTTGGGATTTGTACAAGACAGATAAACACTCTCTCATTGAGTCAGCCTTTTCCAGCCTCCTCTTAGGCTTTGTATAAGGACTTCCCTAGTGGAGTCAATCAATCTCTTAGCTTCAACCTTGGGCTTTGATCAAGGCACACAAAAAATCAACATCCCCTCTGAGGAAACCAAAATCTCTCTGTAGGAAGACATTTCTCTGTGTTATCACACATCAAAACAAACAAATCAAACAAATCAAACAAACCTTAATCCCTGATAACTGCTATAAGTGGCACATTTGTTGAATCAAATATCCAAGCTGTCGTCCATCTCTTATCCTGGTAAACTTCCTATTTCATCTAATTGTTGTAAGTGGCAAGCCTCTGGATTATTTACATCCACACACTGTCCCTCTCTTAGCATGAAAAATTCCTAAGGAAAAATGGCATTGTTAAACACTGAGTTAAAGTTTTCTCCTTCAGGACAAATCCCCTATAGAGGAAATTATGGCATTGCTGGATTCACATATCCCAGTTAAAGTAATTCTCCTTTATAATGAGTCACCCAACAGTTGTGATAAATAAACGAGATATCTTCTTTTAAAGATGATAAATTCTCTCTCAATCAAACCTTTTAGCTTCAATCTTGGGCTTTGAACAAGATACAAATAAACCTTTTAGCTTCAATCTTGGGCTTTGAACAAGACACCAAACATCTTTTCCCCCCTTAGAATAGGAGGAACTACGATTGCTCTGATTTCCCTGTTTCTTTAAATGGGAATACGTAGGCATAAGATTGCGAAATCTTAGCGAGCATAGCAATCAAAAGCTCTAGGTCCAGTGCCTTCACACCAATCAAAAACTGAGGTCCAGTAGCTCGCCAAAATCATCAAAAATTCACTCTCTCTCTCAAACTTTCCCAACCCATCAACAGATAAACACCATTAAGTATAAAATCAGAACCTATTTCTAATAACCAGTGGATAACCACATATAGGATGAGTAATTGACAACTCCCCATTGTATAACCTGACCCCGAATCCCCGAATCTTTTTAAGCGTTTGTTCGGTTAAATATTTGCGTGCAAGGTTAGTTTTAGATAGCTTCCCTTTCCCTTCCAGCTTCACGGGATAAACATGAAATCAGAAAGTAGCACCCCACTCCTACCATTGCGGTGAGGAACCCAAACAACGATAAGGTGGTCGCGTCACCGACAAAAATCGCACGCTACAGATAAATGGCGACTCTGCTGGGGACGTATTTTGTCTGTATAGGACTAGGATTATAGTTTCTAAGAGGTCTAGGATGTTAGTTTTAGGAATACTATATATATATATATATATATATATATATATATATATATACTGATGTTCCTATTTGATATCCGTGTTTATTTTTCTGTCAATGGGAATGCGAGTGATGTCGCATGTGGAAAGTTTGAGTGATACCTAAGATAGGTGATGGCATAGACGGGCGGTCTTACAGGGAGTGAATCCCGAATAAGCTGTCCCGGTAGACCATCAAATCAGTGGAGATACCCTTTGCAGATTCAATGTTTAACGACTCTGTTGTGAAGGCAGATTGTCCCAATGTGGTATCCGTGAAACTGAGGATTTAGTAGACAGTAACCATGTTGCCATTTGGTAGTGCGGTAGCTATCGGAAATAGTTGACACGTGATACTACACTCAATTGAGATTATCCTAGGATACTACAGCTCGCTCGGGTGAACCAGCTTGTTGTTGTTATCCCTAGGGGGGTCAATGATTTTGGGAACTTTTAACCCGTTCTACAGGTACAAAAATTTACCAGAATACAACCTTTGGTGATGGGTAGAACCATGACTCCATGCTCGTGACGTTGAACCCTTGAACCCATGTTTTTTCTATGTTTTTGTGTGCTGCATTCCATGCATTCATTTAAAAAACTTTTAAAATAAAGAAAAAAAATCTTCTTTCCTCTTCTCTCTTTTTACAAATTAAACTAAAACAATGATTGCAAATATCAGAGAGAAAGATTGCGTTATGGATTTCGGTAGAAGAAAGACGCACAAGTACACCTTCAAGGCTCCAAAACTAGAGGATTTAAGGGGGTTGGCAAGGATGATCACTAACCCTGATGCTTTCAGAGCTAAGTACGGAGGACTGTTGTCTCTATTAAGGGTCCATGTAGTTGAAGGAATCATGTCTACGTTAATTCAGTTCTACGATCCAGTTTATCACTGTTTCACATTCTCGAATTATCAACTAGCACCAACACTGGATGAGTACTCTTACCTGACTGATTTACCCATCACTGACCAAGCTCCATTTTCTGGACTGGAAGAAATTCCAAAGGATCAAACCATTGCAAGAGCAATCTATTTGGACGAGTCAAAAGTCAGGACTCACATGACCACTAAGGAAGGAATCCAAGGTTTACCGGCTAAGTTTTTGGTAGAGAAAGCCTTATACTTTGCCATTATAGGAAACGTTACTACTTTCGAAGATATCTTTGTTCTGCTCACTTATGGTTTGTTCCTTTTTCCCAACATCGATAACTTCGTCGATACCAATGCCATTAAGATATTTTTGATTAGAAACCCCGTACCGACCTTGCTCGCAGATGCTTATCATTCTGTACACTTAAGGAATTTGTACAGCGAAGGAATGATCGCATGTTGTGTGCCCCTACTATACAAATGGTTCACTTCCCATTTACCCAAGTCTGCTACTTTTTGGGATCATTAGAGTACTCTACGTTGGTCACAGAGAATCATGTCTCTTACTAACTCTGACATAGATTGGTACAATCGGATTTATGACGGGATAAGGATCATTGACAAATGTGGAAATTTCCCTAATGTACCCCTCTAGGAACTAAAGGAAGAATCAACTATCATCCAATTTTAGTTCGCCGTCCACTCGGATACCCGATGAGGCATATCCCGCGTAATGTTCATCTGGAAGGTCTTTTCTTCAAGGAATGAGAAAATGACAGGGCACTAAAGACAGAAATAGTGCATGCCTGGAAACATGTTCACAGGAAAGGAAGAGAGTCTCTAGGAAAACATGATTGTGTCTCTGTGGAACCTTATCTCCACTGGGTACAAACTAAAGCCCTCAAGCTAAGGATGCCTTACCCTCATCAAGAAGTTCTTCCGCTAAAGGAATTTGTCCTTTATTTTATGTCTGATGCAAAAAAAATCCAGGTCACTCTCAACAAAGTTCGACGGGAAAAGAAATCTTGGAAGAACAAATACCGCACTCTCAATGTAGAGTGTACCAAAATTCAGCAACTGGTAAAAGAAAAGGATGCTCTAATTAGGATATTAGAGCAACACGTTGTAGAAAGTCAGGAAGACCGAAGAAATTTGCTCACTACTTTCACGTGGCAAAGGACCGACAACCTGACAACGGCTCAAGAGCCCCGGTCAAAGAAAAGGAAAATACCAGAACCAGCACCTAAGACCTCTTCAGAGAGGACTCATGATCCATAGGCTTAGACTTTTCCTTTTACCGTACTTTGTAAAATACTGTATTTCTCTTTCTGCAATCTTTCAAATTCAATAAAACGGGGTCTCCCCACTGTATGATATTTGCAATTTAGTTGTTGAAGTTTCTTTTTGATTAAAACAAAAATTAATATAATCATTGCATATCATTCATCATTCTCACATAACGCATTCTTCTTACCTTCGAATCTCACGTATGTGTCATGATTCTAGAATCAAACTGTCTCATTTGTACAATAATCGAGCGAATTGACAAAAGAAAATGGACGATCTTGAGGAAGAGAACAGAGAGCTGAGAGAAGAAATCGACACTCTGAAGGAATATTTGAGAAAACTTCACAGTGATATGCAATCTCTGGTAACAGCTCAGAGACAACAACAAATGACTGTGATCTCAGAGATCACATCTATGCCCATAGTGGAGACGTATGATCCTCGGTACAACATGCCCAAAGATCATCCCTGGGGCATGCCTATCAACTTTATCCCATGAAATATATATTCCGCCGGTCACGAAAGACCCGAAAACTGCAGCAGGAACCGCTGGGCCTGAAAGTTACAAACTTGGGGAAGGCGAAGATGCATTAGTCATGACAGTAACTCCTGAAGGTTAGAAACTCCGGGACAGGGAAGCACCAAGAGTCACCGCCGTAATGACTATACCACAACCCGTGGTACACACTGTCCCGGAAGGACAAATTCCACAAGTAATCTCTGGTGGAAATGAAGATATGTATGACAGAATGAATGAGTTCCAGGAACAATTCCTGGATATACAAAAGGAACTGCATGTCATTCGCGGTCAGGATTTATTTGGAAAGGACACCGCAGACCTTTGTCTAGTCCCTAATTTGAAAATTTCGCACAAATTCAAGGTGCCCAATTTTGAAAAATACAAGGGCAACTCTTGCTCTCAAAGTCATTTGGTGATGTACGCTCGAAAGATGTCAACTCAGACAGAAAATCAACAGCTACTGATCCATTATTTCCAAGACAGTTTAACCGGTGCCGCACTCAAATGGTACATGGGTTTAAACCGCACTAAGATCGTCACTTTCAGAGATCTTGGCGCTGCCTTCGTTCAGCAATATAAGTATAACCTGGACATGGCACCAGACAAAGATCAACTCAGAGCAATGTCACAGAAGGACAAGGAAACCTTTAAGGAATATGCTCAGAGATGGCGTGAAATTGCCGCCTAGATTTGTCCCCCTCTTGACGAAAAAGAGATGACAAAGATCTTTTTGAAAACCTTGAGCTCATTCTATTACGACCGAATGGTCGCCAGTGCACCCAGCGACTTTACCGAAATGGTAAACATGGGAATACGCCTTGAAGAAGCAGTCCGAGAAGGACGTCTGGTCAAAGATACAGGACCATCAAGCGACTTCAGCGAAATGGTAAACATGGTAGTGTTTTCCCTAAGAAAAAAGAGCAAGATATTGGTAATATCTCTCTCAGAAAGCAAACGCGAAGGTATCAACCAGTAGCAGCGATAATTCCCGCTATCAACCCTGCGCCTGTTCCAATGTATCAACCTCAGGTTGCTCAGAGCTAACTAAATCAACAACAGTATCAGCAAAGGACACAATAACCTCTTCAGCAGGCTCGTCCTTAGTACAACAATAACAATCATACGACACGACCACCAGGGTTTGACCCTATACCGGTGTTGTACACAGAACTATTTCCACTACTACTGGTCAAGGGGCACGTCTAAACCAGGTCTCCTCTTACAATGCTGGAAAATTCTCCTTTTTGGTTCAAAGCGGATCAAACTTGCCCTTACCATCAAGGAGGACCGGGGCACAATATTGAGAACTGTCTCAGCTTCAAGTCTGATGTGCAGAAGCTTGTCAGGAACGGGGTCCTATCCTTCATAGATACAAATACAAATGTCCAGACGAACCCATTGCCTCAACATGAGAAAACTGCAGTAAATTTGATAGAGGAAGAATCTAACCACAGCTATCAAATTCACAATGTACTCCTATTAGGAACCAATCTTGTCAAGATGCATTGCAGACAGAGTGGATACGGTCATGTACCATCTCACAATTATCACCAGTGTGATACCTGATCAAAGAATAATCAAGGATGTTCCGTAGTGCAATCAGCTCTACAAGAACAAATGAATCTCGGATGGATTCAAGATCACCGAATCTGTGAGATCAATATGGCTCACGCGAATCCCAACATTGTTCAGAACCACAACATTCTGATGATGAACGTCAACTTGGTGGCAATGCACTCAAGGCAAAGCCAATATCATGATTTGCCACAGCATAATTACAATTCTTGTCCGATCTGCTCAATAAACAATCAGGGATGCTCTTTTGTACAAGAGGCCCTCCAGCGTCAGATGGATCTCGGATGGATTCAGGACTACCGTGATAGAAGTCATTATCAAGTTAATATGATTCAAATCTTTGATATTATCCTGATGAATACCAGTCTGGTAGAATTACATGCTAAGCAGGTCAGGCTCAGTTTTCTGGCTACACATGATTATCAGAACTGTAAAGTGTGTCGTGAAGACGACCAAGGATGTGCACTTGTCCAAAGAACACTTCAACACCTGTTGAACCACTGGTGGCTTCCAATCTACTTAGATGAAGACACACAACAAGTCAGTATGACTGACGGGAATCCTATTAGGCATCAAAGTCCGGATGTTCGTGCGATGGAAACAGATCTAGTGAAGTTGCACTGCATACAAAGCGGACGTGGTCGGGTGCCACCACACAACTATGAGCGTTGTAGAGTTTTCTCAGAGAACAACCAAGGATGCTATCTTGTACGGTCAACTCTTCAAAATCAATTGGGCCGGAAAAAGATCCGACCATGTTCAAGTTCTGGGTCGACCAACGGGATACCCGACTGTCTTCCTGATCAAAGCAAAAATGTCGTCTTAATCTCTAATCATGAAAGGACCAAATACGTATGCGCCATAATCCCTCTACTCCATGAATCAAGAGTTCCTCTTGATAGTAGAAAAATTCTCAACCTCGAACCAATTGAGGCCGGCTATGATAGTCAGAAAAAACAAAAGGCTCATGTGGTTATCTATCTGCCAGGACCAATACCGTACAAATCTGATAAGGCTATCCCTTACAAATACGGTGCAACAATAATCGAGAATGGAAAGGAAACTCCATTACCCCTCGTCACGGAGCGGCCGGATCTTCAACAGAGGAGTTGGAGAACCCACCAAAGAAAAGGAACCTCAAACAGAAGTTCTTAATCAACCGGTCAGGCAATCCAGTAATTCCGACCTTTCAAAGAACAATGATGAGATGCTGAAGCTCATCCAAAAAAGCGAGTACAACATTGCAGACCAACTGTTACAAACTCCTTCAAGAATCTCTGTGCTATCTCTCTTGCTCAGTTCCGAAGCTCACAGAGAAGCTTTACAGAAAGTCTTAGAGCAATCCTTTGTGGAACAAGATGTGACGATAAGACAATTGACAACATCATCTCCAACATCACTTCCTGCAACAATTTAGGATTCAGAGATGAAGAACTTCCAGAAGACGGAAAAAATCACAACATGGCACTTAACATTACAGTCAACTGTCAGGACGATGCTTTTGCCAGCGTACTGGTAAATACCGGATCAACTCTAAATGTTATGCAAAAATCTACTCTAATGCGACTATCATTTCAAGGATCTCCAATGAGAGGCAGTGATGTCATCGTCAAAGCCTTTGACGGATCCAGAAAAACAGTTATCGGTGAAGTCGACCTTCCCATAACTATCGGTCCTCACACTTTCCAAGTCACTTTCCAGGTCATGGACATTCGGGAAGCATACAGCTGTTTATTAGGAAGACCTTGGATACACGAAGCTGGGGCAGTCACTTCGACACTTCACCAGAAGCTAAAGTTCGTCAAGAATAACAAGCTAGTCACAGTCTGTGGAGAGCAGGCCTTAATCGTGAGCAACTTATCATCATCATCCTGTGTAGAACCAGAGGAGGTTGTTGGAATCCAGTTCCAAGCACTTTCGGTGAGCGGTAAGCAATGAGAATCAACCAGGAAAAGGAACATCGATTTCCTCATATAAAGATGCTCTCGAAGTGATCAAAAGTAACAATGCAAAAGGATGGGGACATGTCGTAATTCCTACTGATAACAAGACAAAAAAAGGTCTTGGTTTTTCTTCAACCTGTACCCGGATTACTACTAACGATGAAAGTTTTCATCCCATTCAGGAATTCTTCCACAGTGGAGGTTTCCTTCACCCAGTATCTCAAGAAGTACATACCATCAATAAAGGTGACTCCTCCGATACAGATGAAGAGTGAAAGTCTTATCTCAATGAGGACGGTTATATGTGTCAGGAAGAAACACATACGCCATTTTGCTATCCCACGTAAAGTCTGAGATATATACCAAGATCAGATGTCAAGATGATGTACGGAGATTGCGATCCTGAAGGATGTCGTGCTCCACCAAACTCATTAAAGGAGGACACTCTGATGAAAGGCAACTTTGACTATGACTATTATGACCCAATGGATGACTTGCCTATCTGGCAGCCGTATCCAGAAGACTTGGGGCAAAAGAGTCAGCCAAACGATGCATATCAGCTGAGCATCATTAAAAAGAATACCTGCGTCCCCACCAAATCATGGGATCATTACTCAGGGCATTCAGAAGATATCCAGCACAACGATGAATCTGCAAAGATTGCAGGGCAAAAGTTCATCAACTATGTTTTTCCCGAGGTGTCATACCCCAAATTTTGACCACCAAGATTTCCCATCATTGTGCAAATCATCACCACAATATGGATGTACCATTATGCCTCATCAGTCTCCCAAAAGATGGGTGAGCATTCACTACAAACAAGAATTAGGGTTTTGAGCCCTATCAGAGCACTTAGACAAAGGATCAATCAAGGAATGACATGATCTTCAACTTGTCTAAACTCTCAAACACCCATAAAGGATCAAGAGGACTCCCACATCAAGAATCTAGCACAAGGTTGCAAAATTCCAAGTGGATTAAGCCTCAAGATCGCTAGTGTCACCAAATTAGGGTTTTGGTCGACTGAGGCCTCCAGATAAAATTTTCTTCTGGGCATGAGCCAATGCTTTAAAGCATAACCTAAGAAACTCCATGGGACCTCATGGACCCAATCATCAAGTCAATTTAACCTCAGGGGATGCATTTATCAAAAATCGGGAATTAGGGTTTCTTGACCTAATTCACCCCTAAGTTGACTTTTGGGACAAAGCATGAGCCAAAACCTCAAGACATGATTTTAGGGTCTCCAATACACCATATTGATCCAATTGAAACAATGGATTGATCTAAGAAGCTTGATCTACAAGTTTCAATTTCATCTAGATCACAATTAGGGTTTTGAAGAAAAAGTCAACTGTGCCTTTGACTTTTGACCAAGGCATGCTCCCAAAACTTGGGACATGATTCAATACACCCTACAACACTTATGGAATCCATCTATTAAGTTTGATTTAAGTCAAGGACTTGATTTCATAGAGGATCACACAGTTTGAATTTCATCTGATAAAAAGTCAACTATACAAAAAGTCAAAGTTTGACTTTTTGATTTTTTTGGTCAACCAAGGTTCCTTAACCCTAATACAATGTTAATTTGTGATTTGAATCATCATTCATCAAGAAAAATCAAGAATAGTGAGTTAACTTGTAAAAGGGGTAACCATAAAAAACTTAGAATTTTTCTTAGTTATGAAACAAAGTGGTTAGGGTACCAACTTCCAAGGATCTTAACTTGAGATCCAAGCAACCATTTTGGATGATCCAAAGATGGATTTTTAGCTCTCATGGCATACTTCAAAAGTGTCAACTACACCTCATTCCAATTCATCATGGATTTTTAACTATGGAGTGATCAAAATGGTTGAAAATATGAAAATGGCATTTTTTCAACACTTAGACAAATTTCTGTCCAAGACAGATTTTGTTGAAAACACCAAAACTTGTGAGGTTTTTTCACATAGTTGCAAGGGAAATCAACTCCAACTGTAAACATCAATGTTATTGCAAATGTTGCTAAGAATTCAAAGGACTTATTAGCATGAATTGATTCAACTTGAGCCAAGAGAAATCCATGATCAAACATGCCTTGTTGCAACTGTTTTGCAACAGATTTTGTTGCATGACTTGGTGAACTCGATTCTTATCCAAAGAGCATTGATCACAAGACCTGCTACACTCACTTTGATGACTACAAGCTCTGCACCACCTGTCAATTCGGTTCAAAGACCAGCCAATGGGAGCATGAACATAAGAGAATATGCTTGGAATCCAATGTGCATTTATGAGCAAATAGTGAATATTCAACATTCCCTTTATGATCAGTCAAGATGCCTTCATAATCCACCAAATGTTTATTTCCAAGGTAAGCCTCAAACTCTCATAACATGATCCATGCGTATTTCCTCGCATGATACTTTTGCCAAATGTTTATTATCATATGTTGAGTGTTTCCCCTCAAAAAATGTGACCATAGCACTCACAAACATGTCTGCACGATTGCTTTTGCAAAGTTAGGGTTCATACATTCATGTTAATGTAACTTGCTGCACACTAAAAATAAAGGAAATCAAATATTGCCATCATGTTCCTTGTTAAAAAAACGCATGAATTTGGTGTTTGAATAATGTCAAATGGTTGAGAGACGAGTGAGATAGGGTGCTTCTTGCACGAGCTCGAGGAAGAGGATGGCTATGGCGCCATTCTTCAGGTTTGCAAACCAAGTTTGCCTTATATTTTTCATTTGCCATACTATATTTGAATTGGCATTGCGCCCCAGTGGTTGGTCAGCTGGTTTGTGTGTATTGAGAGAGTGGAAGGTCTGGGGTTCGAATCCCCCTCGCCCCAGACCTCTTTTTTATCACTTGTTTCATTTTTTTTTACTATTTTTCATATTATTTTCATTAATAACTTGGAAAATTAATTTCTCTCTCAATTTTAGTCATTTTTTATTGGTTCTTTTTCTGAAAAATCACAAAAATATTAAAATATTTTATTCTACAAAAAATCAGATTTATATTATTTATTTAATATAGTTGGTATTTTTGTAAATAAATTCATCTTTAATTGTTTTTAAACATTTTTAAAGTGAATTTTTATCTTGAAAATCAAAACCAAATGAGTTTTAATTCATCTTATGATGAAAACCTCATTTTCAAACCTTAACCAAAAATCACAAGTTGTTTATTCAAGCTTATTTGGTGTTTTATCATTTTTTATTGACTTTCTTTAAGAATTTACTTTAAAAAAAATGATGAAATTAGGGTTTCTTGGATTTTCACCCTAACAAATCTTTTTCAAACACTCATGGGCCTCTAATAGAGTGTAAGACCCAACCCCTTTTAAAAACCAAAATAATTTGGGCCTCAGATTTTGTATAAGACCCACTGTGTTTTCAAAAACCTCGGTGCGATCGCCGTTTTCAAACAAACCATCTGGGCCTACCCTCGTGTTGTAAGTCTCATCTTTCTTTTTCAAAATAATCTTTGGGCCTCTAATAGAGTGTAAGACCCAACCCCTTTTTGAAATCAAACTTGTTTTGGGCCTCAGACATTGTATAAGTCCCTCTGTACATTTTCAAAAGTTCGACGTGATCGTCGTCTTTTTAAACAGTAAACTTTGGGCCTCTCCTTGAGTTGTAAGGAGAATTTTACCTGCCACCCCCCCAATTAAACCTGGCACCCCCCATATTTTTTAAATGGCGAAAATGTCCCTTAAATTTTTTCAAACAATCTCCGGACGAAATTCCCGGTAATGTTAAAAAAAAATTCGGTATTGTTCAAAATTCCCAGTAGTGTATTTGAAATTCCCGGTATACCGGTAATTTCAAATTCCCCGGTAAGTGGTAAAAATCCGGTAATGCCCTAAAAAGTACAGTTTGATACCGGGAATTTCACCCCAATTGAAATTCCCGGTAGTTATAATTTTAGGGGTTTTTTTTAAACGGTCGAGATTTTGCCGACAGTTTTGTATGGTTGTGATTGCACCGACACTTTGTGCGGTCCAGAATGGATGAACATTTGTATAAATAGGGGTTAGGTCTTGTGGTAAAACATATCTGAAAAAAATGGCTTCTCCCGCATTTTTGATTAAGTCAGAAGTTTACTTCCAGAGAGGTTTTCGTCCTGTCGAATTCATGCTTCCCGATGACACAACCTTCTTTGCCGACATAACTTCGAAGTTGAAGGGGTTGTTGCCTGATGGTGACAATAAAAAGGTGTCGAAGATCGAGTTTCGGGAGGATTGGGTGGATGGTAGTCTGAAATATAACCTAATTGAGCTGAAGGACGATGAAGATGTCATCAAAATGTGGAGATCATTTCGCCGTAGGCTAACAAGGGGTCCGATGGAGTTTGATGTGCAGTTTTCAAGATCAGTTGATGAAATAATGGAGATGCTGAAATGCCCTGAAGCATCTGGTAGTGTTTAGGTTTTTAATGTTGATTAATTAAGTTGTTATGTAATGTTAAGTGTTGATTTGTTTAAGTTGTTTTTTCATATCACTGCGATGTAAGAGTTTAATCGAAGGTATAACAATAATATATTGTTCTGACATAATATACATACAACACAATAATATACATATGATACAATATATTGTTCTGACAAAATATACATATAATACAAAAATACATATACAATACTAAATAGGACCCCCACGGGCTAGGTGTGCAATCCTAGCTAATCTAGCAGAAACACTGCCATCAGGGTCTACCAAGCCCATGAGCTCATCCGCCATGACTGCTATCATCTAAAAGCACTGTGTATCATCATGGTGATGTGCTGGAGGAGGAGGAGGAGGAGCCGCGTCATGAGAAGTTACACCCCCAGAAGGTGCATCCTCAGAAGGTGCTTCCTCAGCCGGTGATGGAGTAATGCGTGGATGTGATACGCTGAGAAACCACTCTAAGTAGCCATCCTCACACTGCGAGGGATACTGAACCGGTGCAGATCGGGCTACAATGGCACGACCGGAGCTGAGGAAGTGCGTCTGAAACCACCGATCAATACCTTCAGAAGGTGTATCTGGAACTGGTGGTGGTCTCCTCTGGATGTAGCCATACTGGCGCAAGCATCTCTCTGGAAGGTGCCTGGCAACCAGAGTCTCCCATCTCATATATCCGGAGTATAATGACGACTCCTCGAACTCACGGACGGCTCTGTGCTCTTCGTAGGGTGTCCATATGACATCCTCTACGGTCAGCTCGCCCAGTCTCCTCCTGTACTCAAGTATGCCCCCCGGGTGTTTCTGCCTCGCCCTTCACCTCTTCGCCCGTGGCTCGCCCTGGGTATATGGCTGGAACCTCCTATTGCATATCATAGGGAAATGCTCATAGATCCAACACTAAGATCGCAAATAATTAGAAATAGAATTATTTAAATAAAAATATAAGAACAAGTAAGAACATGAATTAAGATATACCTGCAACAAACTAAGGTACCCAGCAAGCTGCTTCGTCTCAAATCGGGTCGCCTCCCTGAGCGCATGATACAACTGAGTCAGGGCTGCACAACCCCAGACCCAGTTGTGCATCTGCAGATTGCTGAAGAGGCATAGGTAGCGAGCATCAACATACGTACCAGACTTGTCCGTAAAGAGAGTACATGCTACTACATGCAGCATGTACGCCCTAGCGGCAGCCTGGAACCTCCTAGCAGCAACAAGCTCGTCGTACCTATCACGGAGCCACCGCATGCGTAGGTGAGCGCCTCGTGTATCGGTGAACTCCTGATACACCACTGCCTCAGGCAGCTCCAGATCACGAACCACCAACGCATATGCCTGGGACACACTCATGATCGGGGCCGTCCAGAATCTACCGCCGATAGGGAGGTGAAACAAGGAGGCGACATCATCTAAGGTCACAATCATCTCTCCGAATGGGAGATGAAATAATGATGTCTCCTTATGCCACCTCTCGACGAAGGCACTCAGCACATCTGCATCGAGCATGATGAGAGAGCAGTTCCCAAAATGCAGGAGGTTAAACTCCTCCACGATCCTCGTCACTGCAACGGGGAAGGGAATACGCGAGAAGTTCTTCATCTTCGCCCTGTGAGACTGGACCCTCAGTACAGGTCGTACCTGTGACACGAACCATTAAACAATTTTGTTAGTACAAAACAATTTATGTATAACCTAACAAAAGGAAAAATGAAACGCAAAAAACATATACCTGGCCCAGCCATAATCGCAATGTGCACCGATGGCTCAGTGTGCACCGATGGCTCGGTCGATGGGACCGTGACATCAGTCTCAATGGTCTCCTCGACCCCTACTGTGCCAGCAACCCCTGCTATGCCAACAACCTCTGTTGTACCAGCTGCCTCTGCTGTACCAGCTGCCTCTGTTGTACCAGCCGTCTCTCCTGTACCAGCCGCCTCAACCTCAACTGCCACTGTAAAATCAATCTCCTCTACCACATCCCTAACTGCAGTCTCCTCTGGAACATCTCCAATAATAGCCTCCTCCAGCTGAAGAATAGGGACGTCCCCATCTGTGGCCTGCACTAAGGAAAGACCTCCACATCGCCTAACAATCCGAGGTGCCTGGAAACGCCTCCGCTGCTCGGCCGTTCGCCTCCGGTGTGAACTGGTTGGGACCACCCGGCCTGCCCGTACATGTGCAGACTCAGCATCAAAATCTACTGTACCTCTACCCCTACCACCTCCCGCCAAATCAAGCGCCCTCCCAGCAATGCTACCATCACGGCCTCTAGTTTTCACTGAAAAAAAAATAAGATTAAAAAAAAATTAACAAATATTGATAAAATACCGGATTTTTTGAAATTCCCGGAAAAGGAAAAATTTACAACTACCTGATTTTTTGAAATTCCCGAAAAAACGAAAAATTTATAACTACCGGATATTTTGAAATCCCCGGTGGCGATTACCGGTTATTTCAAAATCCCCGGTAGGATGTTAACGGGATTTTTGAAATTATCGGTAACATTCACCGGTTATTTCAAAAAATCCGGAAATTCTTACTTGTTAATTCGAAATTCCCGGTATCTTCTGAGAATTTGAAAAATCCGTGCCTCTACCGGATATTTAGAAATGGAAAAATGTTTTTTTTAGAGGGACTAATATGTCTTTTCACAAGTAATGAGGGGGGTGCCAGGTTTAATTGTGGGGGTGGCAAGTAAAATTCCCAGTTGTAAACCCCACCACTTGTACAAAAACAAATCTTTGGGCCTCTACCAGAGTGTAAGACCCAATCCTTTTTTAACCAAAACCTTTGGGCCTCAGACGTTGTATAAGTCCCAGTACAATCTTTTCAAAACAATTTCCCTTTTGATTTAGATTCAAGTATACGATTGTTATCAAAACTTTCTTTAATTTCTTTGAACAACTAACAATACATCATGGAAGCTTGCTCACCTGTAAGTTTTATCCGCTTTCATTTACTTGCTTTAATATATATAACTATATTGTGGGAAGCTGCGCATGGTTAGTCTTCTTTCATCCTTTTACATACATGTCAAATATATATAACTGTATTATGGGAAGTTGTGCACGGTTAGTCTTCTTTCATACCCTTTTACATACTTGCCATATATCAACTGTATATATACTAGTATAGTTGATTAGAGTTTTCCCCGGCAACTAGGTCTAGAACTAGGTAAAGCCCGTTTGGTCACTCTTAAATACAAACAAAACTAGATCCCCCATAGGATTTCCAGATACAGTATTCCCTTCTCTTGGGGTTAAACAATATGGAACAAAGAGAAAGGCAGTATTCTCGGTGAACCTTTTCTCAGACTGTCACCCCTAGAAATTGTCAAAGGAATTCTACTCCCCGAAGTTGATCTATTCTCTGTGAATAGCATCTCCTGAGTTTCCTCAAATCACAAAACTTTCACTAAATGATCTATTCTCTGTGAATAGCATTTCTTGAACTCTTCTTGGTTTGGGACCCACAGGCTTCCTAAAAGCATCCCCGCCTCCTCTTGGGTTTTGTACTAGGACCCGTCAGCTTCTTAAAAGTTCTCATGTCTTCTCTTGGGCTTCATACAAGGACCCACACAACCTCTTAAAGGTATAGGACAGAACTTAGTCATCCTTTGTTAGAGCTGTCTTTCTAAAAAAGGTTACAAAAGCCCTCAGACCAATTTTAAGGTTGATACTCATCCCTTAAACGAGTCGGCCTCCTCTTGGGCGTTGTACAAAGATATACCTTCCCAATAGACTTGGACAGTCTAAATCTCCTTGAGTCTCAAAGACATTCTCAAGTTCCTCACAAATATAGGAGAAACCCCGAATTCTGGATTACTCTCTAGCTGAGTTAAAACCCATAGGTTCTAAAACCCAGTCTCTCTCCTAAAAACTCCCCAACCAGGGTCAGTTTACCATCATATAACATCATCTCAAATCATAACCTCAAGGTATCTGATCTATCAACTCTTCTGCATTCCCCTGCAAGAGTTGGTTTCCCCATTTGGACATGCCTCGAGATCTCAAGAATCCCTAGCATAAGCTAGCCTCCTCTTAGGCTTTGTATAATGATCCTTTCCTCAGGAAAGTTAGCCTCCTCCTGGGCTTTGTACAATGATTCTCCCCATCGGAGTTAACCTTTTCAGACTCTCTTGTTGAGTCAATCAATTACTTCCCAGACTCTCTTGTTGAGTTGATCACCTTTTCAGACTCTCTTGTTGAGTCAATCACTCTCATAGACTCTCTTGTTGAGTCAATCACCTTTTAGCACTCTCTTGTTAAGTCAACCCTTTTTAGCCTCAATCTCGGGCTTCGTACGAGACAGATAAAAAATACTCTCTTGTTGAGATAATCCTTTCTAGCCTCCTCTTAGGCTTCATATAATGATATCCCCAAAGAGTCAGTCTCTTTTTAGCCTCAATCTTGGGCTTTGTACAAGACAGATAAAACACTCTCTTGTTGAGTCGGTCATTTCCAGCCTCCTCTTAGGCTTTGTATAAGGACTTCCCCAATGGAGTCAATTAACCTTTTAGCATCAACCTTGTGCTTTGATCAAGGCACACAAAAATCAACAATCCTTCTTTAAATATGACAAATTCTCTCTCAATCAAACCTTTTAGCTTCAATCTTGGGCTTTGAACAAGACACAAATAAACCTTTTAGCTTCAATCTTGGGCTTTGAACAAGACACCAAAACATCTTTTTCTTCCCTTAAAATAGGAGGAACTACGATTTCTCTTATTTCCCTGGTTCGTTTAAACGGGAATACGTAGGCATAAGATTGCGAAATCTTGGCGAGCATACTAATAAAAAACTCTAGGTCCAATACCTTCATACATCAATCAAAACTTAGGTCCAGCACCTTCCCAAAAACATCAACAAAAACTCACTCTCCCTGTCACATTTCCCAAGAAACTTTCCCAAACCCATTACCAGATAAACACCATCAAGCACAAAGCAAAACCTAAAGCTAATATCCTGTGGATAACCACATATAGGATGGGTAACTGACAACTGCCCATTGTATAACCTGACCCCGGACCCCCCAATCTCTTTAAGCGTTTGTTCAGTTAAACATTCACGTGCAAGGTTAGTTTTAGATACCTTCCCTTTCCCTTCCAGCTTCATGGGATGAATAAGAAATTAGAAAGTAGCACCCCTTTCTCCGCGAGGAGGAAAACCCAACTTCAGTGATAAGGTGGTCGCGTCACCGACAAAAATCGCTCGCTACACGAGGTCAACGTCATCGAGAGGGATGACTCCTCCAGTTCCACTGAAGTATGGGACACCTTAGGACAACCGAGTGGCAAGTACGACTTCTTGGTCAAGTACACCGCTCCTGAAAGCTCTCATATCAGGCTCGAAGACATCTAGCCAACTGGATGGGGAGATCCACTTGAGAGTTAAAACACTGTGCAAGATACAACAGAAGAGTTCTTCTACGACAACTCTGCATGGGAGGAAGACTCCAATGATCCTGCTCTGCCAAAAATCAACGTCATTTCTGAGGACAAACCAAGAAAGAAGGTACCAGACTTTGTGATTCACCGGGGGGTTCGCCGCCAATGGGTTGCTGTCGATGTCCTGAAAGTCGTCCATAAGTATAAGTAATTGCCATCTTTGTTTTGACCTTTCACCCTGCCCAGGTGAAATGGATGTTTTTTATAAGGCTCACTTTCTGTAAATGTCCCTCTTTGCTTCGCCCAAAGCGACAGAGTTTTGTTTTATAGGGCTGTAGTTTCAAGATTCGACAAAATCATAAATAAATAACGTCATTCTGTAACTTCCACATTTATTGTTGTTTTCACTTTTCGCTTTTTCAAAAAATGGTAATCCTAAAAGATTCCAAAAATAAAAACAAGCATTTTTCAGAACATACACTGCACACACTCTTGCATTCTCTCTATCTCTTCTAAAAAATAAATCATCACGTCATGCAGATTGCTTGTTTTAAACCCCATTGAAACATCTGATCTGATGCCTTCGCCCAACTTTGAATTCCCGGTATTGTAAGCTGAAGAAGAAGAAGACGAAGAAATTCTAGAAGAGATCTCCCGATTACTCAGACAAGAGGAAAGGTCCATTGAACCTCACAGAGGGCCGTTGGAAACAGTCCACTTGGGTTCAAAAGAAGAGAGAAAAGAAGTCAAGATTGGGGCATTGCTCAGTCCGACTGTCAAAGAAGACTTGATAAAACTTCTCAAAGATTTTCCCGATGTATTTGCTTGGTCCTATCAGGACATGCCAAGGTTGGATAGCAGCATCGTGGAACATCATCTACTGTTAAAATCAGAATGTCCGCCAGTGAAACAAAGACTGAGAAAAACTTACCCGGACATGGCCATCAAAATCAAAGAGGAAGTGCAGAAACAGATCGACGCGGGTTTCCTCGCCATCTCAGAATATCCTCAATGGTTAGCCAACATAGTACCAGTTTCGAAAAAGGACGGAAAAGTCAGAATGTGTGTAGATTACAGGGATCTGAACAAAGCCAGCCCAAAGGATGACTTTCCCCTACAACACATAGACATGCTGGTAGACAGTACAGCAAAGTTCAAAGTTTTCTCCTTCATGGATGGATTCTCGGGCTATAATCAAATCAAAATGGCGCCGGAAGATATGGAGAAAACTTCATTCATCACCCCATGGGGCACCTTTTGTTACAAGGTAATGTCGTTCGGTTTGAAGAACGCCGGGGCGACCTCTCAAAGGGCCATGACAACTCTGTTTCACGACATGATACACAAAGAAATAGAAGTGTATGTCGATGATATGATTGCCAAATCTAAAACAGAAGAGGAACATGTGACCCACCTGTCAAAGTTATTCGAGCGCCTAAGAAAGTACAAACTCCGCTTGAATCCCAATAAATGCACGTTCATTGTCCGAGGCCATTCAAGAAATGCCTTCTCCAAAAACTGAAAAAACAAGTCAGAGGATTCCTGGGGCGTTTGAATTATATTTCCATATTTATATTCCTCATGGCCGCGACATGCACGCTAATCTTCAAATTACTCAAAAAGAATCAGGACTGTGTATGGACAGAAGACTGCCAAACCGCCTTCGACAGTATCAAGGAATACCTGTTGAACCCACCAATTCTATCAACTCCAGTGGAGGGAAGACCGTTGATCATCTATTTAACAATTTTGGAAGACTCAATGGGCTATATACTTGGCCAACAAGACGAAACAAAAAGAAGAGAGTCTGCCAGCTACTATTTAAGCAAGAA
Source organism: Lathyrus tuberosus (assembly GCA_022829125.1). NCBI lineage: Eukaryota > Viridiplantae > Streptophyta > Magnoliopsida > Fabales > Fabaceae > Lathyrus > Lathyrus tuberosus. Next base: position 6,348,737 of record JALAZF010000239.1, on the reverse strand, counting down.
ATTCACTGACTATGAAACTCGGTACACTATGCTTGAGAAAACCTGCCGTGCTCTGGCTTGGGCAGCCAAACGTCTTCGCCAGTATATGATTTGTCACACTACTTGGTTAATCTCAGAAATGGATCCAATCAAGTATGTCTTTGAAAAACCTGCTCTCACGGGAAGGATCGCCCGTTGGCAGATGTTGTTATCAGAATACGACATTGAGTACCATGCTCAGAAATCCGTCAAAGGGAGTATTTTAGCCTATCATTTGGCTCATCAACCGATTGATGATCAGGAATCAGTCGGCTTTGACTTCCCAGACGAAGATGTCATGTACTTGAAAATGAAAAATTGCAATGAACCGCTACCCAGCGAAGGGCTAGAACCAGGTTCCCAATGGGGACTAATCTTTGACGGAGTTGTCAACCATTATGGAAATGGAATTGGGGCAATCATCATAACACCTCAGGGTACCCACATTCCTTTCACCGCCCGACTGACATTCAAGTGCACAAACAACGAGGCCGAATACAAAGCTTGTATCATGGGTCTCGAAGAAGCGATTGACTTGAGAATTAAAAACTTGGATGTGTATGGAGACTCAGTCCTAGTTATCAATCAGATTAAAGGAGATTGGAACACATATCAATCAAGATTGATTCCTTACAAAGACTACGCGAGAAGGTTGTTGCCTTTCTTCAACAGAATCGAGTTTCATCATATCCCTCGTGAAGAGAATCATATGGCTGATGCATTAGCCACTCTCTCCTCCATGATTAGTGTAGGTCAATGGAACGATATACCTAAGATTGACATAATGCGCCTAGAAAGGCCCTCTTACATATTCGCAATTGAAGCAGTCATAGACGACAAACCTTGGTATCATGATATTGAAAACAAGAGTAGCCACCTGGGACATCCAGAAAAGATAGAAAGACCCTCAGAAGATTGGCAGGCAGCTTCTTTCTGAGCGGTGATACACTCTATAAGAGAAACTTTGACATGGTCTTGCTCTGATGCATAGACAGACCAGAAGCAAACATGTTGATGAAAGAAATTCACGAAGGATCCTTTGGCACTCATGCCAACAGACACACAATGGCGAGAAAAATTCTGAGAGCAGGGTACTATTGGCTGATAATGGAATCCGATTGCTACAAGTACATGAGGAGATATCACAAGTGTCAGATATACTCAGACAAAATCCATGTACCGCCAACGCATCTCAAAGTTCTTTCTTCCCCATGGCCTTTTTCCATATGGGGAATCGACATGATTGGCATGATTGAACCCAAAGCTTCAAACGGACATCAGTTCATTCTAGTAGCCATTTACTATTTCACCAAGTGGGTCGAAGCAGGGTCATACACCAATGTAACCCGACAAGTCGTGGTCCGCTTTATCAAAAATAATCGCATTTGCCGTTACGGTGTTCCAAGCCAGATCATTACTGATAATGGATCTAACTTGAATAACAAGATGATGAAGGAGTTGTACGCTGAGTTCAAAATCGAACACCATAACTCATCTCCCTATCGACCTAAGATGAACGGAGCGGTAGAAACGGCTAACAAGAATATCAAGAAAATTGTTCAAAAGATGGTTGTAACCTACAAAGATTGGCACAAAATGCTTCCTTTTGCTCTTCACGGTTATTGAACATCTGTCCGCACTTCAATAGGGGAAACCCCTTTCTCTCTAGCATATGGCATGGAAGCAGTGCTTCCCATAAAAGTGGAGATCCCATCAATCAGGGTATTGATGGAAGCTAAGCTAACAGAGACTGAATGGTGTCAAAGTCGACACGATGAACTGAACCTGATCGAAGAAAAGCGAATAACGGCACTATGCCACGGTCAGTTGCATCAGCAAAGAATGAAGAAAGTGTTTGACAAAAAGGTTCGACCCCGTGTCTTCAGAAAAGGAGACCTCGTACTCAAGAAGATTCAATCATTTCTCACTGATTCCCAGGGCAAATAGACTCCGAATTACGATGGCCCCTATGTGGTCAAGAAAGCCTTCTCAGGCGGTGCCTTGAGACTTGCAACCATGGATGGAGAGGAATTTGCCTACCCCACGAATGTTGATGTAGTCATGAAATACTTCGCCTAAACAAAAAAAATGTCTCGGTGGATTGAAAACCCGAAAGGGCGGTCCAGGCAAAAATTAGAGACATAAACAAAAAATCGTCCCGATGGATTGGAAATCTCAAAGTACAATCCAGGCAAAAGTTAGGGACTAATGGCAAGTAACTACGTCTGACGAGGTTAAATCCCCAGCAGTAATGACGTTCATCAAGAAAACTTCAGTCAAGGTCATCTTCGGTAGAAGCTCAGGATGTCCAGAATTCAAAGTTGGTAAAAGGATAGCAGTCGTTATGTTTCAATGTAGCCCTTTTCCCTTAAATTACCATTTTCTAACTTTGTAAATACTCTATGGGATCACGCGTTTGGCTGATTTCCATCCTATCAAAAAAATTTGGGCCCTGGTGCTTTTGTTTGTAATTCTTATTTGTTTTAGCTTTACATAATGACATTTTTAACGTGATCAACGATTCTTGAAATAAAATTCCTTTTGACAATTCCTTTTGACTTTGAACTTCGAAAAGAACATCGATCACTTCTCCGAAGGTGGGTGAACCTTAAAATGCATAATCAAAGTACTCCTTTTAAACCAGTACGCCTAAATGAAGGATCAACTGTGTCAGAAACCATGTTTCATCTGATATCCCCGGCAGAGTTCTTACCTCTTAAGACCGATCAACGATTTTCTCTTCCCCGCATGGACTACTTCTCCTAAGCAAGGCATAATTTCTATCTTGGGCCAATGATACTTTTTATTCCCCGCCGTGGCCGAGTATCCAGTCGTATTCATCCACTAGTCTGTATGTCGCGTCAGTTTTGTCAACATATACATACATACATCATGCATTATTAATTCATACTCATGTTCATATTGCATCACTATCACTCTAGTCGATCTAGTTCCCAAGTGATAAAGTCCTCTCAACCGAGTTGTCAGTTCTTTACTTGTTAGGAAATTCAGTGTCTGAGCAGTTTCTCCCTAGTTTATTTTTGGATCGGAGACGGTCCTCGACCACTTTGATAACTTCAACCTATAAAAGGCAAGAAGACATTCGACAAACTTCACTCTTCACCATTGAAGATGATATCATCGCTTTCCCGAATTAAGGAAAATCCCCAGAGAAAGCCTTGCAACTAAAGACTCTCAGCAACACATTGGTTTTCCTCTCCAGAAATTCGATGTAAATGAAGTCATCAGCACCTCAAAAGTTGGAACACATCACATGGCATTTCTCCGAGAAGATCTCGAAGAAAAGTATGATGTAATATCCCCAAGCAGGAAACAGCCTCTCAAGAGACTCATTTTCCCCAGTAGAGTCAACAAATGGCATCTCCAACAGAGAAGTTTGAACACCTCTGCAGCTCAGAAGAATGGGTTTCCCCAGCAAGTCCGACATCAAAACTTTTTCCCATCAAATGGCATCTCCCCAGGAAAATTCGGCTAGAAGTTTGATGAAAATTGCTACACATAGCGTCCCTTGTCAAGGAAGGAACTTGACGGAAAAAACTGAGACCAGTTCCTTGGATGAAGACCAGGATCGAGGGGAAGTTTATTGACAAAAGAAACTAAGACCAGTTTCGTGGCCGAAGACCCGGATCGAGGGGAAGTTTATATCAGAAACTGACACCAGTCCCAGGGTTGAAGACCAGGATCGAGGGGAAGTTTATTTCAGAAACTAAGACCAGTTCTGCGGTTGAAAACCAGGATCGAGGGAAAGTTTGTTTCAAAAACTAAGACCAGTTCCTTGGCTGAAGACCGGGATCAAGGGGGAGTTTTTACCCTTTTCTAAGCATCATTGCTTAGCGAAAGAAGATAGATGAGCAAACTGCCATTCACAACCACCATCAAAATTTCGGATATTCCGATATTTAATCCTCTTGCACCCCGAATTCCCGAATACATTCGCCATTCACACCTTCAGGTCCAAGAAGATTAAATAGGGGCATCTGTCATACCCCGAATTTTGACCACCAAGATTTCCCATCATTGTGCAAATCATTACCACAATATGGATGTACTTTCATGCCTCATCAATCTCCTCAAAGATGGCTGAGCATTCACCACAATAAAGAATTAGGGTTTCAAGCCCTCTTAGAGCACTTAGACAAAGGATCAATCAAGAAATGACATGATCTTATACTTATCTGACCTCTCAAACACCTATAAAAGATCAAGAGGACTCCCACATCAAGAATCAAGCACAAGGTTGCAACATTCCAAGTGGATCAAGCCTCGAGATCGCCAGTGTCACCAAATTAGGGTTTTCGTCGACTGAGGCCTCCAGATGAAAATTTTCATCTGGGCATGAGCCAATACTTCAAAGCACAACCCAAGATACTCCAAGGTACCTCATGGACCCAATCATCAAGTCAATTTAACCTCGGGGGATGTATTTACAAAAAAAAAAATCAGGAATTAGGGTTTCTTGACCTAATTCACCCCTAAGTTGACTTTAGGTCAAGGACTTAATTTCACAAAGGATCGCACAGTTTGGATTTCATCCGATAAAAAGTTAACTGTGCCCAAAATCAAGTTTGACTTTTTGGAATTTTTCACAAATATGGTTCCCCTAAGTCAAAAACAATGTTAATGTGTGACATTGATCATCATTCATCAAGAAAAATCAAGAAAAGTGAGGTTTCTTGCAAAAGGGGCAACCTTGAGAAACCAAAATTTTTCTAAGTTATGGAACAAAAGTGGTTTTGGTACCAACTTCCAAGGACCATAACTTGATATCCAAGCAACCATTTTGGGTGATCCAAAGCTGGATTTGTAGGTCTTGCTACACTCTACAAAATCTTCAACTACCTTCAACTCCAATTATTTATGGATTTTAAGTTATGGAGTGATCAAAATCACAAAAACATGGAAATAACACTTTTTCCAACACTTACTGAAAATCTGCGTAAGTTACCAGCCTTGAACATCAATGTTCATGAGGTTTTTTCAGTTGAATCCAAATAGTTTCAAAACAAACTATGATCACACATGTTTTGTATCATATGAGGGCTTTCTAAAAAGCACAAGAGCCTACCATAACTCAACCTGAGCAGGGAGATATGAATCCCTCAAAATCGCCATTTCCAACTGTCCCAAGCAAGGCAGATTTTGTGCATTTTCTAGATTTGGAAAATTTGGACAACTCCAAGCCTTGTCATCCATTTGGACACATCTGAGGATAAAAAAAAAGGAGAATGATCTGATCCCCAAGCCTCCCAAGTCCAAGAATCTACATATAGCCATGCCAAACCTAAAAGAGCTAAAAAGTGCTAAGACTCCAATTTTGTTTCAATGCATTCAATGGATGCATCAAAGTGGCATGAACTGAGGCAAGCTTAATTGAATGAGTCAAGCCTTATCTCTGAACCAAAAGACCATAGGCCTGTGCTCTAACCTCAAGTCAATGGCTAGAGGAGACTTGAGATTCCATTTGATCCATATTGGCCACAGACCTGCTGCAGTTACCACACACTATTACTGCCAAAATAAACTTGACACATTATAAATAGAGCTCATTTGTGATCAGTTTGAGTACACCAAAGCACCCAAACTGATGCTTTACTAAAAAATCTCTTCTTCACTCCAATTTTGCCTTTTAACTCAAGTCACTATCGGGTTTTGATATTGAGAGTGATTCCAACCAAACCAATCATACACACACCTCATAAACATCATATATGAGTGATCCATAACACAAAATCACATCTGGAACATTAAATTCACTAAATCACCAGCCAATTGCTAAAGTTCTTGACAGAGTTGCAGTTGAGGTACCACAACCAGTTCCAGCTCATTTCAATCCACTTCAAGCATTCAAACACACTCCTTGGCACCTAAGGAAGCTGTCCAGATCATGGGAACCTAGCTGTAACACCTCCATCACCAAACTCAATCACCAGCTGTAAGAGGTAGGCCTGAACCCTTCAAACTCTATGTTTCATGCATCATAAATGAATTTGTGAGTTACCATCTTGTTCCTACATGTATATAGAGTAATAACCCCCAATCAATTGCCATAAATCAATCGTGTATGGAATTTCATTGTGTTCATGCTGAAATTAGGGTTCTTGAGATTTTCTGTTAATTTCTTTCTCCATGCTTAATATAAATGCAATTAAACTATATGGTTGTGATCCTTGTTAAAAAACGAACAAGATTGGTACTTGAATCATGCAAAACCATTTAGAAATCATGGAGAATATGAGAAAACGCAAATCTGCAAAAACAGAGGGCGCGGGTAAGAACCAAGTGTTCTTGGCGCCATAATTCAAAATTTTGAATTTTAGTTACTTTGTTTAATTGATTCAAAAATTAATTTCTCTCTGAATATTTATGTTTTTGAATTGATTCTTTTTCTCAAAATTCACTAAAATGATTAAATATATTATTTTACAAAAAAAAAATCCAATTTATATTATTTATTTAATATAGTTAGAATTTTTGTAATTAATTTCATTTTATTGTGTTTAAACAATTTTTAAAATGAAATTCCCACTTTGATCTTTCAAAACCAATTGAATTTCAAGCTTTCATATGATTAAACATGATTTTTCAAAATAGTTTTCAAAGTGTACAACTTGTTTTTGAATATAGTTGATATTTTATCATTTATTATTTAAATTTCCTTTGAAAAATGACATTTTATTTTAAAATTAGGGTTTCCTCTCGATTTTAAATCTTCAAACACTTATGAGCCTCTATTAGAGTGTAAGACCCATTCCTTTTGTAAATACACAATCTTTGGGGCCTCAGTCATTGTATAAGTCCCTCTGTGGTTTTCAAAACCGCGAAGCGATCGTCGCCTTTTCAAAATAAATTTTTGGGCCTCTCCTTGAGTTGTAAGTCCCATCACTTGTACATAAAATAAACTTTGGGCCTCTATTACAGTGTAAGACCCAATTCCTTTTTAACCAAAACCTTTTTGGGCCTCAGTCATTTTATAAGTTCCACTGTGTTTTTAAAATTTCGGCGCGATCGTTGCTTTTCAAAACATTTTCATCTGGGCTTACCCTTGTGTTGTAAGTCCCATTTCTTTTCTTTTTACAAACTTTTGGGCCTCTTGATAGAGTTGTAAGACCCATCCCTTTGTACAGAAAACCTTTTTGGGCCTCAGTCGTTGTATAAGTCCCGATACAATTTTCAGATCGAAGGTACGATTACTGTTTTTCATCTGGGCCTCTCCTTGAGTATAAGCCCCAACAATCTTTTCAAAATAACTTCCTTTTTTATTTAGGCTCAAATTCATAGTTGTTATCAAAACTTTCTTTAATTTCTTGAACATCTAACCATATAGCTGTTACCATGGAAGCTTGCTCGCTTGTAAGTTTTATCAGCTTTCATTTAATCGCTTTCATATATATATATATAACTGTATTGCTGGAAGCTTGCTCACCTGTAAGTCCTTCTTTCATATCCTTTTAAATACTTGTCATATATCAACTGTATATATACTTGTATATCTGCTTAGAGTTTTCCCCGACAACTAGGTCTAGAACTGGATAAAGCCAGTTGGTCACTCTTAAATACAGTCAAAACTAGTTCCCCATAGGAATTCCAGATACAGTCTTGCCTTCTCTTGGGCTTAAACAATATGGAACAAAGAGAAAGGCATTATTCCTGGTGAAACTTTTCTCAAACTGTCACTATTAGAAATTGTCAAAGAAGTTCATTTCCCCAAAGAGGATTAATTCTCGGTGAAACCTCTCTTGAATTTCTTCAAACCCTAGAACTGTTCACTAAAGAAAAGATTATTCCCGATGAAACTTTTCTTAGGTTTGGACCCACAGGCTTCCTAAAATCATCCCCGCCTCCTCTTGGGCTTTGTACAAGGACCCTCCGGCTTCTTAGAAGTTCTCGTGCCTTCTCTTGGGCTTAATACAAGGACCCTGAAGACCTCTTAAAGGTATAAGACAGAACTTAGTCATCTTTCGTTAGAGCAGTCTTTCGAAAGACTCAAAACCTCGTACCAATTTTAGGGTTGATACTCATCCCTTAAAATACCAGCCTTCTCTTGGGCATCATACAAAGATAAACTCTTCCAAACCAGTAGAATTGGACAGCCTAATCTCTTCTTAGATCTCAAAGACATTCTCAAGTTCCCTACAAACACAGGAAAAACCCTGGTCATTTAACCCATCTCCAGTAGAGTTAAAATCCTCACAAGATCTAAAACTCGATCTTTATCCTAAATTTCCCCAGATAGGGTCAGCTTATCATCAGAACCTCAAGGCATCTGATGCGTCAACTCTTCTGGAAACCCTCAGCAAGAGTTGATCCCCTCGATTTAGACCTGCCTCTGGATCTCAATAATCCTCAGCAGAAGTCAACCTCCTCTTAGGCTTTGTATAATGATTTCTCCAGATTATTCAGCCACAATTTCGGGCTTTGTACAAGACAGATAAAAGCACTCTCTTGTTGAGTCATACCCTTTTAGCCTCAATCTTGGGCTTTGTACAAGACACACAAAGATACTCTCTTGTTAACTCAATCACCTTAGACCATCCTCTTATTGAGTAGTCATCTCTCTCAGCCTCCTTTTAGGCTTTGTATAATGATCCTTCTTTGCCTCAGTAAAAGTCAGCCTCAATCTTGTGCTTTATTCAAGACACGCATAAATATCTTCAGCTGGGTCAATCAAATATTTTGTAGCCTCAATCTTGGGCTTTGTACAAGACAACATATAAATTTCCCTAAGCAGAGTCAAACCTCTTTCTAGCCTCAATCTTGGGTTGTATACAAGACAAACCATACTCTCCAGTAGAGTCAATCTTCTCCTTTTCAGCCTCAATCTTAGGCTTTGTACAAGACACCTACAAAAACTCCCCAGTGGAATCAAAAAAATTTCTTTCAGCCACAATCTTGGGCTTCGTACATGACAGATAAATACCTCCCCAGCAGAGTCGATTCCTCCTAGCCTCCTCTTAGGCTTTATATAATGATATCCCCAAAAGAGCCAGTCTCTTTTTAGCCTCAATCTAGGGCTTTGTACAAGACAGCTAAACACTCTCTCGTTGAGTCAGCCTTTTCCAGCCTCCTCTTCGACTTTGTATAAGGACTTCCCCAGTGGAGTCAATCAATCTCTTAGCTTCAACCTTGGGCTTTGATCAAGGCACATAAAAAATCAACACCCCCTCAGGGGAAATCAAAATCTCTCTGTAGGAAGACATTTCTCTGTGTTATCACACATCAAAACAAATAAATCAAACAAACCTTAATCCCTGATAACTGCTATAAGTGGCACACTTGTTGAATCAAATATCCAAGCTGTCGTCCATCTCTTATCCGGGTAAACTTCCTATTTCATCTAATTGCTGTAAGTGGCAAGCTTCTGGATTATTTACATCCACACACTGTCCCTCTCTTAGCATGAAAAATTCCTAAGGGAAAATGGCATTGCTCAACACTGAGTTAAAGTTTTCTCCTTCAGGACAAATCCCCTATAGAGGAAATTATGGCATTGCTAGATTCACATATCCCAGTTAAAGTAATTCTCCTTTATAATCAGTCACCCAACAGTTGTGATAAACAGACGAGATATCTCCCTTTAGAGATGATAAATTCTCTCTCGGTCAAACCTTTTAGCTTCAATCTTGGGCTTTGAACAAGACATAAATGAACCTTTTAGCTTCAATCTTGGGCTTTGAACAAGACACCAAACATCTTTTCCCCCCTTAGAATAGGAGGAACTACGATTGCTCTGATTTCCCTGTTTCTTTAAACGGGAATACGTAGGCATAAGATTGCGAAATCTTAGCGAGCATACCAATCAAAAACGCTAGGTCCAGTGCCTTCACACCAATCAAAAACTGAGGTCCAATACCTCGCCAAAATCATCAAAAATTCACTCTCTCTCTCAAACTTTCCCAACCCATCAACAGATAAACACCATCAAGTATAAAAACAGAACCTATTGCTAACAACATGTGGATAACCACATATAGGATGGGTAATTGACAACTCCCCATTGTATAACCTGACCCCGAACTCCCCGAATCTCTTTAAGCGTTTGTTCAGTTAAACATTCGTGTGCAAGGTTAGTTTTAGATAGCTTCCCTTTCCCTTCCAGCTTCACGGGATAAACAAGAAATCAGAAAGTAGCACCCCACTCCTACCATTGCGGTGAGGAACCCAAACAGCGATAAGGTGGTCACGTCACTGACAAAAATCGCACGCTACATTGTACCCTACGCATACTGGCAAAGGGTCGTTCTGGCCCTAGGGACGGCTGTGTATGCTACGCGTATCACCCTGGGTGTGTCCCCCCTTACGCGTAATACTTCCTCTGTTACGCGTAATGCCAGAGAACCCTCCAAAACTCAGATTTCGTACCTGAACGAAGAACCTCCCATTCCAACACCTTCGATCTTCCAAAATCGGACCCAAAACAATTTTGATTCATCACAGATCTAAGTCATTATTCTACTTCATTATTTTCATCAATTTCTTCCTAATTATTAAGTCCTAATTCGTTAATCCCACCTTTGATTTCAGATCTGGTTTATTCACATATTCATCACAGCAACAGTAGTCATTCACATGAATTTCACAGAATTTACAGCAATACATATCAGAATCATATCAGAAATTGACCAACACAGATGCACGAAATTCACACAGATTCATCATACGAAAATTCATCATAAAACATAGAACACACAAACTACTCTACCTTAAACCCATATCAAACATATGAACCCGGATTAACCCCCCATACCTCGAATTTTCCAGCAAAGATTCTTCTTTTTGGGGTTCTACGGTTGATCCTCTCGTTCTATGTGCTCTAGCCTCCTTTCCTCAGCTCTCTCTTCACTTCTTAGAGTTACATAGAATAACTCTCCTAATTCCCTATTTTCTTTTTGTTAAACCTATCTCTTGGACCCTAATCATGATTTACCCATATTATCCTCATTAACCCTTTTCAATATTACCGTCTTACCCTTAATGGTTCTCCTAATTATTTTAAATAATAATAATAATAATAATAATCTAAATAATATTCTAAATATTCAAATTATTCTATTATCATTATTACTAATAAAATAATTCTAATTAATTTACTAACTCTAAGGTACCCCAATATTCCCTTAACCCAAAGCTACCCCACAACACCACACAATTCACCATGTGTCACAATATCCATCAAAATTCACCAAAACACCGAATAATTATAATAATTTGATTAAATAAATCTTATAATTATTTTGGGGTGTTACAACTCTCCCTCAATTAAATAATTTTCACCCTCGAAAATTACCTGAAGGAAACAGAGTCGGATACGACTCCTTCATCTGATCTTCACGCTCCCAAGTCCAACTTTCGCCAGCTGGTCCACCCCATAACAACTTCACCAAAGCTATATCCTTACCTCGTAGTTGCTTCATTTCACGACCATTAATCCGCACAGGTAATGCTTCCACAGTCAGATTATCCCTTACTTGTACATCATCCATCTGAATCACATGCGACAGATCCGGAATGTACTTCCTCAACTGAGACACATGGAACACATCATGCAAATTCGCAAGTGACGGTGGTAAAGAAATCCGGTAGGATACCTCTCCTATCCTCTGCAAGATTTGATAGGGACCAACAAAACGTGGAGTGAGCTTCTTAGACTTCAAAGCTCGACCCACACCAGTCACTGGCGTCACCCTTAAAAACACATGATCCCCCCTCTTGGAATTCAAGTGTTTTCCTTCTTCTATCATGATAACTCTGCTGACGACTCTGCGAAGCTCTCATCATTTCTTGGATCATCTTAATCTTCTCAGTCGTCTCCTGCACAATCTCAAGTCCGAGTACAACACTCTCGCCTGATTCATACTAACACAACAGAGTTCTACATCTTCTCCCATACAAAGCTTCATACGATGCCATCTCAATACTAGCATGAAAGTTGTTGTTATAAGTGAACTTGATCAACGGTAAATGGCTATCCCAAGATCCTCCGTGATTCAACATACACGCCCTTAGCAAATCCTCCAAGGACTGAATAGTCCTCTCCGTCGGACCGTCCGTCTGCGGATGATATGCAGAACTCATCCTCAACTTAGTACCCAAAGCATCTTGCAAACTCTTCCAGAACTTCGATGTAAATCTCGGGTCTCTATCCGACACAATACTCGAAGGTATCCCATGTAACTTAAAAATTTCCTCAATGTACATCTCAGCTAACTTCTGCATTGAATGATAAATCTTCATCGGCAAGAAATGAGCTGATTTTGTTAATCTATCCACAATCACCCAAATAGAATCATTCCCCCTTGTAGTCCTTCATAATCCCAACACAAAATCCATGGAAATGCTATCCCATTTACACTCCATAATATTCAGCGGTTGCATCATACCTAACGGCTTCTGATGCTCAATCTTTGACTTATGACAAGTCAAACACGCATAAACGAACTCCGCAATATCCTTCTTCAACCTGGCCACCAAAACAACTTGTTCAAATCCTGGTACATCTTCGTAGCACCGAGATGAATACTCAATCTACTTCGATGTCCCTCCTTAAGAATGCTCTTCTTAATTTCTGGAACATCTAGGACACACACTCTATCTCTGAATCTCATCACACCATTCTCATCAATCCGGAATTCACCTCTGTTACCTTGGTTGATCAAGGTCAACTGGTCAACCAACTTCGAGTCAGATTGTTGTCCCACTCTGATCTCTTCCAGAATACCACCAGTCAACTTCAACATGCCCAACCTCACACTGCCAGGAGTCTCTTCACACACCAAACTCAAATCTCGAAATTGCTCAATTAATTCCAACTCTTTCACCATAAGCATCGATATATGCAATGACTTCCTGCTCAATGCATCCGCCACTACATTTGCCTTACCAGGATGGTAATTCAAATCAAAGTCGAAATCTTTCAATAATTCCAACCACCTTCTCTGCCTCATATTCAACTTTTTCTGATCAAACAAGTACTTCAAGCTCTTATGATCGCTGAACACTTCGAACTTAGAGCCAAACAGGTAATGTCTCCAAATTTTCAACACAAACACCACAGCTGCCAACCCTAAGTCATGGGTTGGGTAATTCACTTCATGAACCCTCAACTGCCTGGAAGCATAAGAAACAACTTGACCATGTTGTATCAACACTCCCCCAAGACCCATCTTCGACGCATCACAATACACTACAAAAGATTCATTCGGATTAGGCAAAATCAACATTGGAGCGGTCATTAACCTCTTCTTCAATTCCACAAAACTCTATTCACAAGCTACATCCCACACAAAAGCTTGACCCTTTCGAGTCAGCTGAGTCAAAGGTAATGCCAACTTAAAAAATCCTTCGATAAACTTGCGATGATATCCTGCCAATCCAAGGAAACTTCGTATCTCAGTAGCAGAATTCAGATTCTCCCACTGTAACACAACATCAATCTTAGAGGGATCCACAGCAATTCCACCACTTGAAATCACATGGTCGAGAAAACTCACTTCCTTCAACCAAAACTCACACTTTGACAGTTTTACATACAACTTCTTCTCCTTCAATACTTGCAACACAGTTCTCAAATGCTCAGCATGCTCTTCTTCAGATTTAGATTATATCAGAATATCATCAATGAAAACCACAACAAACTGATCCAAATATTCATGAAAAATCTGATTCATATACTCCATGAACACACCAGGTGCATTGGACACTCCAAACGGCATAACAGTGTACTCATAGAGACCATACCTCGTCCTAAAAGTGGTCTTCAGAATATCACCAGGCTTAACACGAATCTGGTGGTAACCCGGCCTTAAATCAATCTTGCTAAACACACAGGCGCCTACTAACTGATCCATCAAATCGTCGATCCTCGGAAGTGGGTATTTATTCTTGATAGTCACTTTATTCAACTGCCGATAATCAACACACAACCTCATACTTCCGTCCTTCTTCTTCACTAACAGCGCAGGAGCACCCCACAGAGAAACACTCGGTCTAAAAAACATCTTCTTGAGCAATTCTTCCAATTGTTTCCTCAAATCACTTAACTCTGAAGCGGACATCCGGTAAGGAGCCATTGACACTAGACTCGTACCTGGTATTAAGTCCACTACAAACTCCACTTCACGTTCTGGAGGAAAATCACTTATGTCGTCTGGGAACACATCTGGAAATTCACAGACAATAGGTTATTCGACACTCGCAGCTTCATGATTAACTTGCAACGATGCAAATATTGCAAACACCAAGGCTTCGTCTTCCAGAAGTTCGTCTACTTGCTTAGCAGACAAGAACACCAACTCCCCACCATCACCAAACTCAGTAAACTCTACGGTCTTGTTATAACAATTGATATGAACATGGTTGAACTCCAACCAGTTCATTACAAAGATTACATCGATTTGGTGCAAGGGTAAACACACCAAATCCATCACAAAACTCTTCCCAAAAATTGTCAAAGGATATCTCAAACACACAAAGGTAGTAATAACAGAACCATTAGCTGGAGTTTCTATTACCATATTACCATTCATATCAGATAATTTCAAACCCAATCTATTTACACATTCAAGCGAGATAAATGAATGAGTAGCATCAGGATCAATAATAGCGACTAACTCAACATTATTAATAAAACAAGTACCTCGAATCAAGTTGTTCTTCTCTGGAACTTCTGCACCACTCAAAGCAAACACTCTGCCATTGGTCAGAGCAGCAGTAGCAGTCTTCTTCAGTTTCTGACACTGGGTACTGATGTGACCCTTCTCACCACAATTAAAATAGTTTGGACCATCATCCTTGCAATCAGTAGCTCTATGACCCTTCTTGCCACATCTGTAACATCTCAACACATTATTGGTGCAAGCCTCAGCACGGTGACCTTGCTCACCACACCTGTAAAACTTCCCAGAAACTGGAGCTACTCCTCCACTTGTCTTCTTCCCATCTGAAGACTTTTGCTTCCCTTTGTCAGCTGAAGTCGTATAAGGCTTCCCTCTATACTGCCCCTTCTCTTTTTTCTCACTAAGATGCTTGTAGTGAGCAGATCGAGCTCGGTTATCCTCATCATAGATCCTACTCTTATCCACCAGCTCATCATACCTGCGAATTTGTTGATACCCAATACCCTGCT
The DNA here is from genome assembly GCA_022829125.1 of Lathyrus tuberosus. NCBI lineage: Eukaryota > Viridiplantae > Streptophyta > Magnoliopsida > Fabales > Fabaceae > Lathyrus > Lathyrus tuberosus. The sequence continues at coordinate 6,333,577 of JALAZF010000239.1, read as the reverse complement.
TGATTTCTAGTCTCAGCCTATTCTCGAACTTGAGACACTTGGACACCTCCGCATCAGCATGGTTGTAGTGAGGACAGAACTTCACCAGCGCCTCGAACTTCGCAGCATACTCTGCCACAGTCATGTTTCCTTGCTTCAGGTCAAGGAATTCCACCTCTCTCTTGCCACGAGCATCCTTTAGAAAATACTTCCCCAAAAATTTCTTCTTGAAAACAGCCCAGGTTATCACAGTACCAACGTCTTCTAATCTCTGGCGGGTGTTATCCCACCAATCTTCAGCCTCTTCTGACAGCATATGAGTTGCAAACTGAACTTGTTGTGCATCAGTACATCCCATCACACGGAAGATCTTCTCAATCACCTTCAGGAACTTCTGTGCACTCTCTGGATCATGAACCCACAAAAGTCGGCGGATTGTTCCTCTGGAACGTCCCCAAAGCACGAAACTCATCTGAAACTCCACCATTCTAATTATTCTGAGCCATTGCTTGAGCAAGTGACTCCAACGCATCAGTGATAGCACGATCATTTCTTCCAACCATCCTGCATACCACCAACAAGGTTAGAAGATACAAAACATCGACAGTGTACACGCACTCGTCGACTGACATCATGAAAAACCTGGTCGGACAGACCGACCTGCTCTGATACCACTTATGTAACACCTTTTTTCTACTCAACAAACATCATGAATAAATACAATTATTTATCAGAGTACAATCCCAAAAGGGCATCACATTTCGTCACAAAACATCAAGAAACCACCTGCTCCGTAACACGGGTTTCACCATCATAAATTTATTCAATCATCGCACAGCGGAATCAAAATTTAAATCAATTTATAATCCAAAACTTCTTGAAATAAAACTCATAAAAACATCATGCCAACAAAATAAAAGAACGTAAATCATTCGACTCAAACATCCCGACCCAATGTTACATATCAGAGTAAGACCCTCTAATCGATGGAGAAATCAAAATACTTCAAAGATAAATCTTCGAGCACCAGGAGAGCTAAGCCTGATCTCCTGCACGTTACCCACGTGGAGGCAACATTCAAATAGGCAAGGTGAGTAATCACGAATCAATATATAAGATATGAGCAAAAGATAAAGCATAAGCACAAACATCATCAAATCATTCACAAACGTCATGAATACAGCAGTTTCATCGATAGAATGCAATGCCACATAATATGCAAATGCAACATTTGTAGACTCATGCATGTGGTACCAATTCGTCATAATCGATGGACATTAGCCCATCACCCTCCAAAGATCCCCACCAATAGAATTGATTCTACACAAGAACTGGAACACGTCACAAAACACTTCAATCCACACAATGGGATTGAAGCCACCAAATAGACCGGAGTCCTACTATGCCATGAATGCATGATGCAAATCTTCATAATAATCATCATCATAAAATCGTCATAATTGCATCATCATCCATGAATAATCATGACACAACACCAATTCGCACTGGTCATAATTCGTCACTATACCTCACAATTCGTCATATTATACTCGTCACATAAAAATTCCCGATTTTATCCCATTCAAACTTCATTACTAGTTTACTTATGTTTTATTACCTCGTCACAGCTTTACATTCCAAGGAACCGCATCATAAGCGAAATTGGGACAGAAATCGCAAAAACAGACAAATCTGCCAACAGCCCTGTCCATACGCGTATGACTATGCCTTATACGCGTATGGCTCAATTCCTCGCCCACTGGCATGCGTATCATACGCGTAGGGCCACCTGCCCAGGCCTCCCATACGCGTATCACCATGGGTGTTACGCGTATCACCAGAGAGGTTTCCCTCTCAAATTCCCCTCCAGACTCCCATTACGTGTAATGGCTAGCCCATACGCGTAATGGTATTTCCCCAAAATTCCCTATGCGTAATGGCTTCCCATACACGTATCCCTCTTCAATCCCAGTTTCTCAGACGCGTAATGGCATCCCATACACATATTGCTACCATTCCCATACGCGTACCCTACGCGTACTGGCAGAGGGTCGTGCTGGCCCTGGGGACGGGTGTGTATGCTACGCGTATCATCCTGGGTGTGTCCCCCCTTACGCGTAATACTTCCCATGTTACGTGTAATTCCAGAGAACTCTCCAAAACTCAGATTTCGCATCTGAACGAAAACCTCCCATTCCAGCACCTTCGATCTTCCAAAATCGGACCCAAAACAGTTTCGATTCATCACATATCTAAGTCATTATCCTACTTCATTATTTTCATCAATTTCTTCCTAATTATTAAGTCCTAATTCGTTAATCCCACCTTCAATTTCAAATCTGGTTTATTCACATATTCATCACAGCAACAATAATTATTCACATGAATTTCACAGAATTTACAGCAACAAATACCAGATTCATATTAGAAATCGACCAACACAGATGCACGAAATTCACACAGATTCATCATACGAAAATTCATCATAAAACTCAGAACACACAAACTACTCTACCTTAAACCCATATCAAACATATGAACCCAGAATAACCCCCCATACCTCGAATTTTCCAGCAAAGATTCTTCTTTTTGGGGTTCTACGATTGATCCTCTCGTTCTATGTGCTCTAGCCTCCTTTCCATAGCTCTCTCTTCACTTCTTAGGGTTGCACAGAATAACTCTCCTAATTCCCTATTTTCTTTTTGTTAAACCTATCTCTTGGACCCTAATCATGATTTACCCATATTATCCTCATTAACCCTTCTCAATATTATCGTCTTACCCTTAATGGTTCTCCTAATTATTTTAAATAATAATAATAATAATAATAATAATAATCTAAATATTCAAATTATTCTATTATCATTATTACTAATAAAATAATTCTAATTAATTTACTAACTCTAAGGTACCCCAATATTCCCTTAACCCAAAGCTACCCCCACAACACCACACAATTCACCATGCGTCATAATATCCATCAAAATTCACCAAAACACCGAATAATTATAATAATTCGATTAAATAAATCTTATAATTATTTTGGGGTGTTACAAGAAGGACATGGGAAAGCCTAATTGTGTCTCCTTGGAACCCTATCTCCAATGGGTTCGAAAAAGGGCTATCGAGCTGAGGATGCCCTATTCCTGACAAGAGCCCATGGTTTTGAAGGAGGAACCCACCCTAATCTTCATGTCTGAAGCAGAGGAGCTGAGAATCGCTTTGAATAAAGCACAACAAATAGAAGATGCTTAGAAGCATAAGTACCAAGTGGTTGTTGAGGAGAATGTCGAACTCCAAAGGCAACTACAGACGAAGAATAAAGAAGTACTCTCTTGTAAGAAGAGGAAAGCGCAAGAGGATCCATGTTCCTCTAGCCCTCAGTCGACCCCATGGAAGCTGATTGTAGACAAGCTCATTCTTGAAAAGGCTCAAATGGAAGAAGAGATCAAAAAGCTCAACAGAAGACAGCTAGGAGAATCTCCTTAGGTGTTTTTGTTAGCTTTTATTTAGCTTTCTGTTAAGACTCTTGTAAGAAATGTTGATGGTTGTAACCACTTTAATGATTAATGAGAAGGAGTTTTTGGGTATCTTTGATGTTTACTGTTAGTTCTCTTGTATTAGGATTGGCTTAATTTTTGTAAAACAAATAATAACAGCAATAATGTAATAGAGAATAGGATGTATAAACTTGCTAAGAAGAACAGGTACAACAAGATGTCCTATTGAAAAGACCTAACATGTTGTGTTGAAGTTATTCAACAACTGGAACAACATGTCGAAGAAGATGACCTATGAGGGAGCATTCGACATCGCGCCTGCTAAGCTGGATTATTGAGATTCAGTTATGTTTTGAATTGTGCAGAATATTCAGGAGAAAATTATGCATCCTATATGGCGCATATTTAAAGGTCTAGAAGATTCAATCAGAAATCATTACTTTCTAAATATGGAGACATATTAGGAAATATTAGATTGAAGACCTATTTTCTTGGAGTTTATTTTGCAGAATTGTAACAGCTAATGAAGCTGTGATTGAAGGCCCAAATCCAGTTGGGTACAAGTTATAAATAGAAGGGTTTGTAACCTTGGAAGAAACGGCTCAAGATGTAGAAGTCTAGGGTTCTGTCTAGGTAAACCTCCCGACTTGTGGGAAGGTTACCCGTATTCCTCAAAACCTGTAGGTAAGAGGCAGTACGTTTTGTTCTTGGAGGAAGCTTTGAAGTAACTCCAGGTTATGTTCTGAGTTAGGGAAGAAGCTAACAAACGGTGGAGTTTGGCATCATACTTAGCTGGGTATTGTTCTCATCAGATGTTGATGCGTCATGGAAGTGTGTCTTCCTGTCTATCTGTGTGATCAGAATGTAGGCGAAGGGTTGTCGATGCAGTGGTGGAGAGCTGACTGCTAGACATCATTGCGATGATTGGGAGTGAGAAGGGTTTCTCATATCTAGAGAGGATCTAGGTAGAAGGGTCATTGGGTAGTGATTAAGTGATAAGCTGTAAACGGGTAGTTTAGCTTTGAATTGATACTACTAATAGTGGACTTCATCCCTGGCTTGGTAGCCCCCAGAGTAGGTGTGTTCGACCGAACTGGGTTAACAATTCTGTGTGTTTTGTTTTTATCTTTTCAGTACTGCTCTTATTGTTATATACCTTGTCATGTGTGTTCATGTCAGACCAGATGTCGAATGATATGTTATAGGACATCTGAATCCTGTGCATGTACCAGAATTTCATTTACAAATACTCGAGTTCCACGAAGCCTTTTGCATTGCATTCTTGCATTTTTCTTTTATTTCAAGGAACTAAATATTGTTTTGCAGACGCTGTAAAATGGATTTTGGAAGGAAGGAAACACAACAGTGCATCTTCAAGAGCCCGAAACTGGAAGGACTAAAGGAACTAGGAAGTATGATAGAGGATCCCCTGACGTTCTCGGACAAGTATGGGATAATTCTTCCACTGTTGAGACTCCAGATGGCTGATGGACTACTAGCTACACTCGTCCAGCTCTACGACCCCGTGTATCATTGTTTTACATTTCTAGACTACCAATTGATGCCTACTCTTGAGGAGTATTCCACTCTGATGGGACTTCATGTCACTTCTCAGCCTCCATTCTCTAGATTAGAAGGCATGCCAAGTGAAAAGGATATTACTAAAGCTACGCGCCTGAGGTTGTCTGATATTCGAGCTCATATGACAATCAAAGGAGGACTTCTTGGACTACCGGCCAAGTTCTTGTTTAAGAAAGCTCAGTATCTCACTGACAAGAAGAACACATAGGTTTTTGAAGCTACTTTCGCATTGTTGGTTTATGGGATATTCCTGTTCCCTAATATTGACGACTTCGTCGATATTAATGCCATCAAGATCTTAATTCTCAAGAACTCGGTCCCTACTTTATTGGCTGATACCTATCACTCTATTCACTCAAGAATTTTTTAGGGAGGGGGTCAGATAACTTGTTGCGTTGCTCTCCTCTATAGGTGGTTTATTTCGCACCTACCGAGGTCTGCAACTTTTTGGGACTTGAAGGGTGGGCTCACACGGTCCAACAAAATCATGTTGCTCACTCATTCAGATATTGAGTGGTATGATCTAATATATGGGGGAGTCGTCATGATCCATAGCTGCGGGGATTTCCCTAATGTGCCTCTTCTTGGCACTAAAGGATGTATCAGCTACAACCCTGTCCTTGCTTGTCGTCAACTTGGATACCCGGTGAAGGAGGAGCCCAACCCTATCAATTTAGAGAGACTTTTTCTTGTGGATGAAGAGAATCCTAGGCTCAAGGCCAAAATCGTGTACGCCTGACGTCACGTAAATAGAAAGGGGATGACCGCGTTGGGATACCCTGATTGCACTGTTTTGGAATCTTATCTGCTTTGGGCGCAAGAAAGTGCTCTTAAGATGAGGGTACCCTATCCTCATCATGAGTCCACATATTTGGCTCCTAGGGACCCCATTTTAACTATCATGAGTGAGGAAGGGAAGCTGAAGATGGTGTTAGAGGAGCTTGCTCTTGAAAAAGCAAGGATGCGGAAACGGATTGACGAGCTTGAGAAGGAACTTCATGGAGAAGAATGAAATTTGTCGCAAGGATTATAATTTTAGTTTCCTTTATTCTGTTATTGTGTACTTGACTTTGTGTAATGGCTCTTGAGGATGTACTATTGGCTTTGTAAAACTTTAAGTTTTTAACTAATGTAATGAACCTTTTTGGTTATTCAAAGCAGTGATCTCCATTATTATAGTGTTTGCAAATTTTAATTTTGAGTTCCTTGATTGTTTTGTGTTGCATTTGCATCCCATGCATTCATGTCACCATGTGCATTCTACTGTCGTGGCTCATCTCGTCGTCTTGTCTCCAGCTATTCACACTGAATCTCCAACATCAGTACAACACCCGAGCCCGAGCTCGTCAGAGAATGGCTGAACAAAATAAGGAGTTAGATACAGTCAATGATGAACTATAAGATCTGCGCGGAAGTGTGGGGCAGATAATGGAAGTGCTGCATGTTATCAAAGCAAAAATGGACACTCAAGCCACCGTAGTTTCTGATATTACCAATGCAACTGTGGAACCTCCACCAATAACTGTTAATGCCACAAATGTGCCACCTTTTGGGTTACTTGTGGGTTTTGTGCCTTCACCTGTCACAGTGGAGACTACTCAAAAAGTTATTCCCTTGGGATCAGAAATTCCTCAAGCCATTCCAACTTTCGCACCAGCTACTGTACAAGCTCAAGTACGTCCTTATTTTCATAATCCACAACCAGTGTGTGACGTCCCAGATATGTTTGAAGATGGGGATAAACGTCACGAAAGGTTGAAGGAGAGTGTAGAGACTATTGAGAGGAAGGTAAGAGCAATGGAAGGAAACAATATTTTTGGTGCTGATGCCAAAGACATGTGTTTAGTATCTGGGCTGGTGATCCCTCCAAAATTCAAAACTCCCAGTTTTGAGCAGTACTCAGGTGAAACTTGTCCAAAATCACACTTGATCATGTATTACAGGAGAATGGCTGCTTATGTGGACAATGATAAGTTAATGACTATAAAGGGGCCTCAACCAAGTGGTATATAAGTCTGGACCAGTCCCACATTCACAGTTTCCAGGATTTATCTGATGCTTTTGTTAAGGACTATAAATACAATATGGATTTGGCTCGGGATAGAAGGCAACTCTTAAGCATGTCACAGAAGAGCTCAGAATCTTTCAAAGAATATGCACAGCGCTGGAGGGAAACTGCTTCCCAGGTGGAACCTCAGTTGACTGAGAAAGAGTTGGTCGATTGGTTTGTGGACACGGTGAGATTGAAATTTTATGAGAGAATGATCAGCAGTGTGTTAGCCAACTTTGCAGATATTGTGGCCGTAGGTGTAAAGGTTGAGTCAGGATTGAAAAGTGATAAAGTGGCTAGTGCTTCTGGTAGCTCAAGTAATAACAATGCCAAGAAGCCTTCTAGTAACTTTCACAAGAAGAAGAAGGGAGAGACAAATGTTGTTATGGTAAGAAGAAAGAAAAACCAGTCATGGAAACAACATCAACAACATCAACAACCTCAACAAGGTTATGTTCAGCAACCCGTGTATCCTGTACAATATGCCCAGCAACCATACGTGGCAGCTGTTACACCCACATTCAGCAATAAGGTTCCAACTTATCAACCAGTGCAACAAGCACCGATCTACCAACTAGTTCAACCACAACAGAATTACCAACAAACGTCCAATGCTCCAGCTTATAAGCAACAACAGAGGACACAGGCTCCTCATCCAAATGCTCCTTACAGTAGACAGGGTGGGAAACCTCTAATTCCTCCCATCCCGATGACATATATAGAACTATATCCTTCTTTGATACATCAAGGATTGATAACTACAAGACCATTGGGTCCTCCTTCAGAGAAGCTTTCACCCTATCATAACCCAAACACTCACTGTGAGTTTACTCAAGGTGCTCCCGGCCATGATTTGGAAGGGTTCCTTGTGTTGAAACATATCGTAAGGGAACTAATGAAAAAGAAAATTTTGTCCTTTGGAGACTCTCAGCCGAATGTGAAAAGTAATCCTCTGCCTACCCATGGGGAAGTAAATGCCATTGAAGATGGATCAGAAGAGACGTTGTTTCTGGATGTTACTGAGATCAAGACTCCACTCTGAGATTTTCATGCTAAATTAGTAGAGGCTGGTTTGGTTTCAGTTTGTCATTCAGAATGTGGAGGTTGTGTTGACAAACCAAAGGGCTATGTGTTAGTTCAGAGAGATATGGAGAATTTGATTGATAGTGGTTTCTTACAAGTGTCTAGTAGAGTGAGGAAGGACGAAGTGTCAGTGATTGAACCAATATTTAATCTGCCAAAGCCAAGTGACAAGGTACTAGTGTTCAATTTACCAGAGTCAAGCTCTGCAACTCCGATTTTCAATAGGCCGAAGCCAATTTTTAACATCACAAAGCATGTGGACCCAGCAGTCAGTCAGTCTATACCGGTGATTATTCAGAAACCTAGTCCATTTCGTTTCCAAGATAAAACAGCGGTGCCATGGAAGTATGACGTAACAGTGAATGATAAGGAATCTGGAAAAAGCTATCCCAAAGAAAGATGAGAAAGGTGTTCAGAAAGATGTGACAAATATTACTGGAACAAGCATAATGACCCAAAGTGGTCGTGTTTATCAACCCATGGTGAATACAGTTTCTCCAAGAGAAACTGCTGCTCTGCACCTGCCAAGGATAAGGAGGTGGTTGTGAATGACGAGGACGCGTAATTTTTAAGAATCATAAGAAAGAACGACTACAAAGTTATTGACCAGCTTCACCAAACACCATCAAAGATATCTATCTTGTCTCTCTTGATGAACTCCCCTGCTCATAGGGTTGCTCTACAAAAGTTATTGGCTCAAGCTCATGTGGCTTCGAACATTATAGTTGGTCAGTTTGATTTTGTGATCGCGAACATTACCGCATGTAACACACTTAGCTTTAGCAATGAGGAGTTGCCCGTAGAAGGTAAAAATCACAATCGTGCGTTGTACGTGTCTGTGAAATATGAGAAGGATGCTTTGGCTCGTGTACTTGTCGATACAGGTTCTTCATTGAATGTTCTGCCTAAAAGAACCCTTGCCAAACTTGCTTATAAAGGGGCAGAGATGAAAGCTACTTTGATGATTGTCAAATCCTTTTATGCTCTCGTAGGACAGTGATTGGAGAAGTGGAGTTACCGATATTGATTGGTCTGCATGTCTTTGATATCACATTTTAATTAATGGATATCAACCCAACTTACAGTTGTTTGTTAGGAATGTCATGGATCCATGGTGCTGGCGCAATAACCTCCACACTGCATCAGAAAATGAAGTTCGTCGTTGATGACAAGTTGGTTATTCTTTATGGTGAAGAAGATTTAATGGTGAGTAACCTGTCTTGGTTCATGTATATTGAAGCTGATGAGGATGCGCTGGAAATTTCTTTCCAGGCACTTGAAATTGCCAATGTTGTATTGTTGGATGTTGAGGGACCGGTGGTAAAGAGTGGTTCGTCCTTTGCTTCTGTTCAGAGCATCAAGGCAACTATGGGAGAAGGCATTCCTGCAGGTTAGGGAGAGGTCATTGAAGTGAAGAAGAAACTGAATCGTCATGGGTTGGGTTACAAACCAACTCTTGGTGGGGCATCTACCTCTGCAATAGGACGTCCGAAGACAATCCAAGAGGTGTTTATCAGCAAAGGCTTTCAAGTCAACGCTGTGATTGAAGACCAAGAAGATGAAGATGTTAGTCACTTGGTATTTCAGTGTGATGTCGCGTTGGACAACTGGGAAGCAGTTGAAATCCCTGTGTTTTTTCCTTCGCCAGAGTAATTTGTTTGTCTTTTGTTGTTGTTTTCAAAGTCCATAGCCATGCCCAAAGCTATTGGATTATTTTGTAGGGCCACCACTTTCAAAATTATTATAATCAATGAAGATGTTTTATTCAATTCTCATTGTTTCATTTAGTGTTTTTTTGCTTTTGTTATTAAAACAATATGGCAATCTTTCAAAAACTGCCAAATACATTTTTCTTCTTGCATTTGTCTTTATGCTTTCAATAAAATAAATTACTCCAACATGCAGAACTATCCCAAAACCTGTTGAATCTGATGACCCTACTTTCACTTTTAACTTCGACTCACCCATCTACCAACCTGAAGATGAGGATGAAGAAGATTATGAGGTTCCTGATGAGTTGGAAAAGATGTGCGCGTATGAGTACACGGACCTTCAGCCACATGAGGAACATGTTGATACCATTAATCTTGGCACTGACGAAGAAAAAAAAGAGGTCAAGATTGGTACTACACTAGGGGAAGAGGTCAGACAGAGAATGGTGAAGCTTCTCGAAGAGTATGTTGACATGTTTGCATGGTCGTATCAGGACATGCCTGGTTTGGACACGTATATAGTTGTTCACAAGCTACCGCTCTAGCCCGAGTGCCCACCGGTAAAGCAAAAGCTTTGAAGAAGTAGACCTGATATGGCTCTAAAGATTAGAGACGAGGTTAAAAGACAGCTTGATGTAGGCTTTTTGCCAGTTCCAAAGTACCCCGAATGGGTAGCCAATATCGTGCCGGTGATAAAAAAGAACGGTAAAGTGAGGATGTGTGTAGATTATAGGGATCTTAACTAACCTAGTCCAAATGACAATTTCCCTCTACCGCATATTGATACTCTTGTAGACAATACCGCTTGCTTCGCAGTGTTCTCATTTATGGATGGTTTCTCCGGTTATAACCAGATCAGGATGGACCCTGCTGACATGGACAAGACTACATTTATTACTCCTTGGGGAACCTATTGTGATAAGGTTATGCCCTTTGGTTTGAAGAACGCAGGGGCAACATATCAAAGAGCGATGGTCACTCTTTTTCACGATATGATGCACAAGGAAATTGAGGTATATGTCGATGATATGATTGCTAAATCCCAAAACGAAGAGGACCATTTGGATCACCTGTTGAAGTTTTTCAAATGACTCAGGAAGTATCAATTGAGGCTACACCCTGCAAAGTGTACTTTTGGTGTTAGGTCTGGAAAACTCCTTGGTTTTATCGTTAGTCAACGAGGAATTGAGGTGGACCCTGATAAGGTTTGAGCTATCCAAGATATGCCAGCTCCGTAAACTGAAACACAAGTTAGATGCTTTCTTGGACACCTGAACTACATCTCTAGGTTTATATCCAATATGACCCTCACTTGTGAACTCATCTTCAAGCTACTCCGCAAGGATCAGATTATCGAGTGGAATTCAGATTGTCAGCAAGCCTTCGACAAGATCAAAGGTTATTTACAAGAGCCTCCTATCTTGATCCCACCTGTCCCAGGAAGGCCAATCTTCATGTATCTGACTGTATTGGAAAGATCTATGGGTTGCGTGTTGGGCTAACATGGTGAAACTGGATGCAAGGAGCACGTCATTTACTACTTAAGTATGAAATTCACTAATTGTGAAAGTCGGTATTCACTCTTAGAGAAGACTTGTTGTGCTCTAGCATGGGCCCCCAGACGTCTGAGGCAGTACATGATCTGTTATACTACTTTGTTGATCTAAAAAATGGATCCAATAAAGTACATCTTTGAGAAAACTGCTCAGACAGGGAGACTTGCCCGTTGGCATATGTTGTTGTCCGAATATGACATCCAATACATCACCCAGAAATCTAGCAAAGGAAGTGTCTTGTCAGATTACCTCGATGATCAGCCTATGGAAGATTATGAACCTCTCAAGTTTGACTTTCCCGACGAAGACATTATGTTGGTGAAGAAAGATTGTGAAGAGCCAGGTCCAGATGAGGGCCCCGAGCCAGGTTCCCGATGAAAAATGATGTTTGACGGTTCTTCTAATTACAATGGCCATGGCATAGGTGCCATTTTGATGAATCCTAATGGTGGTTATACCCCATTCACAGCGAGGTTGGATTTTGAATGTACAAATAATGTTGCCGAGTATAAGGCATGCATTCTAGGCCTTGAGGTAGCTATTGATATCCGAATTAAGATCTTGGAAGTCAGCGGGGATTCAACATCGGTTATCTATCAAGTTAAGGGGAACTGGGAAACTCGAGATAAGAAGTTGATTCCATATCATGCCTATATTGTGGAGATGATCCAGTACTTTGATGAGATCACTTTCCGTCATGTTCCAAGGTCGGAAAACCATATTGCTGATGCTTTGGTCATGCTAGCCTCGATTTGGAAGGTCAGATTTGTTAATGAAGCACCACTCATTCAAATTAAGCGCAAGACTGAGCCTGCTTATTGCCAATTGGTTGAAGAAGAAGTAGATGGGAAACTGTGGTTCTATGACATCAGGAATTATCTGAAGAATCAGGAATATCCAGCTAACGCTACAGCTCTTGATAAGAAGACTTTAAGGAGATTAGCGTCTAAATTCTTTCTCAGCAATGATGTGCTTTACAAGATGAATCACGACATGGTCTTACTTAGATGTGTTAATAGACGAGAAGCAGACCTGTTGATTCGAGATATTCATGAAGGGTCATTTGGCACTCACGCCAATGGATATGCCATGTTCAAAAAGATTTTGAGAGCTGGATATTACTGGTTGACCATGGAGACCGATTGTATCCAATATGCCAGAAAATGTCACAAGTGCCAGATTTATGCCGACAAGGTGCATGTACCTCCAATATTGTTGAATGTGTTGTCACCTCCTTGGTCGTTCTCTATGTGGGGCATTGACATGATTGAGGTAATCGAGCCGAAAGCTTCTAATGGTCATAGGTTCATATTGGTGGCTATTGATTATTTCACAAAGTGGGTTGAAGCCGCATCTTACACCAACGTAACCAAGCAAGTAGTTGCCCATTTCATCAGGAAAGAGATTATCTGTCGTTATGGAATTCCAAGTAGGATCATAACAGATAATGGGACAAATTTGAACAATAAGACGATGAAGGAGTTGTGTGAAAATTTCAAGATTGAGCACCGCAGTTCTTCTCCCTACCGTCCTAAGATTAACGGAGGCGTCGAAGCTGCGAGTAAAAACATCAAGAAGATTCTGCAGAAAATGGCGAAGACCTATAAAGATTGGCATGAGATGTTGCCATTTGCCTTACATGGATATAGAACTTCGGTTAGAACTTCGACAGGGGCAACCCCCTTTTCTTTAGTGTATGGGATGGATGTCTTTCTTCCCATTGAAGTTGAAATACCATCTCTGAGTGTCCTAATGGTGACCAAGCTTGATGAGGCGGATTGGATTCAAGAAATATTTAATCAACTGAACCTTATTGATGAGAAGCGTATGACTGCGATGTGTCACAGTCAGTTGTATCAAAGGAGGATCAAAAGAGCATTCGACAAGAAGGTCTGAATCCGTGAATTTTGAGAAGGAGAACTTGTACTCAAGAAAATCTTGCCAGCTCAGAAGGATGTGCGCGGAAAATGGGTGCCCAACTATGAGGGTCTGTTTGTAGTGAAGACACTGTTCTTAAGAGGCTCACTAATTCTTGCAACGATGGATGGTGAACAACTCACACACCCTGTGAGCTCTGATGCAGTAAGAAAATATTATGCCTAAAGAACCCGCTAAGTCGAAAACCTGGAAAGGCGACTTAGGCAAGAAAATGGGTATCCCGGTGGATCATAACCTATGAAGGAGATCTAGGCAAAAGTTAGGTATGAAAATAAAAAAATAAGAGCTCGCTAAGTTGAAAACCCGAAAGGGCGGCTTAGGCAAAAATGAGCATCTCGATGGATTGAAAACCCGAAAGGACGGTCCAGGAAAAAGTTAGGGGCAAAAGGCATTTCACTACATTAGATGGGTTGTCACCAATGGAGAAGAATTCAAGAAGAATTCGAGAAGAAGTTCAAGTTCGCCGCTCTCATCAGAAGCAAGGCTTTGGGGGATTCCTAGTTATTAGGGCTAGTAGTTGTCATTGGATTCAATGTAACCTTTCCCTATTGCCATTTTCAAATTGTAATGTTCCATGGAGCTTTGCCTTTTTGCAAGCTACCATTCTTGAATAAAATCAGATGTTGGACCATTCAATTATTGTTATTTACTATTTCTTTACATTCCTTGTTATGCAAAATGTCATTTATTTGTTAATAATGATTTTAAAAGCGAAAAGTTTTGAAATAAAAACATTTTTTTCTTGAAAACACAATGAAAACATAATTTTCTTTGGCTTGCGGAATGATTTAGTGAAATCACATGTTCCCCAAGAGGTCTTAATGTGGCAGAAGCACTGTTAGACCATTTTGCATGAAATTCCCATTGAAGCGTGATTTTGATTGACAATACCTCTTTGGATTGATCCTTTGGTCGTGTATGGTTACCAAGATCGAAGAGAATTTTACCACTATCCTCCTTGTGATACATGATGGAATGTTGAAGGTTTTTATCTCCTCAGCAAGCTACTATAGCTTCTTACCTCCCCAAGTGAAGTGGATGTGCTGCCCAGTGAACCTCTGGACATCTTGATTCTCCAGATTCAATATGAATCTTTGCTTCCTCAGCGGAGTGGATATGTTTATCTATTTCCCTTTGAGTCTCCAGATTCTTTGTCTCTCTTTGGAGTCGGCATCTCGCATATCATTGAGCATTTGCATCATGCCATATCATGTGTATTTCGCATCGCTCCAGGTCTTTGTTATTGACTATAGCCCTTTGACCCTGAACCCAGTCGTAACTAGCACCTCTTCTAAGATCGTTGGTGTCGCTCCCAGGATTTTCATCCAGGTACAAACGCGAAAGTGGCGCGGAGAACAGAGTCGCCAGCCGTGTATATTTATCCCAAAAGAGGGAAAGGGAACATCGCATAAACCTGAGGAAGAGGGAAAGGAATGGTCATCGCAACCATAACCTGGGTTCGGGAGTCGGTTACGCGAGGGGAAGGTGTTAGCACCCCACGCGTCCATCGTACTCGATGGGATCCACGCTTGTTGTCTATTCTAAGGGTGAGTTATCCTAAAATCTATGGCTACACTAAAACGGGGGAGGGAAAGACAAAGACAGACTCGGTAGGACGTCGACGTCCTAGGCCTACGTACTCCCTTTGTGCAATGGGAAATTCAGAGTCAACGTAGTTCGGACCAAGCTCTTTTTGTGTTTTTTATGAGCGACGTTAAGTTCGCGTCCGACAGTTAGGGTCGATGTCTGTTTGCGACTCAGACGGAAAGTAACGTGCCCTTTTTGAAAAATAGCCTTTATTTTGACAATCCCGCAGAATAAAAAGGTTTGAAGTTTGTTTGTGTTTTTTAGGACAGAAGTGACTTGAGTTAGTTCATAACCCAACTTGAACCAAAGTCTATGACACGGGAACGAATGCGTCGCATGGTCGTCCCCAATAGGACGTATGCTCAACACTCTAGAAGATAGAAGGGGGACCCCTCAATCTTCATTTCCTATGTTTAAGGCTTGTGTGCAAGGAAAGTTGACCTTATTAAGTATCTCAGAGATGTTATGAGATGAGAAGAGGGACTCAAAAGAAAAGAAAAACACTACGGGGAGAATCTATCCTAATGTTATCATGCAAAGATGGCCCTAAGGGGAGGTTTGGAGGGAGACTATCCTATGGAATTTAGTCCTAATGTTATCATGCAAAGGTGGCCCTAAGGGGAGGTTTGACAACTACCTAAGCCTAAAGAACAGAAAAGATGAGAGAAAGAAAGAGTGAGAGTGGACATGGATAACTATCCACACCCTCAAATAACTTACCTCAGCCCCTGCATAAAAGGTTAGTACAAAACTGACATAAGTAACAATAAGACAAATGAAACCCCAAGCAAGTCAAAAACCAAAGAAAAATGGTTAAAATCCAAATGAAACTCATCCAAGCCAGAATATACACCTTAGAGGTGACCCACAATGTTTACCAAACAAAATCAAGCAAATAGAATGCAAATCAGTGGCAAAACAAACAAGAGAGTTATCAAAGAAGGAGTAGAAGAAGGAAGAGTGGATATGCAAGGTGATCATGCAAGAATGCTTCAAATAATATCCAAGTCAGAATGTGGATGACCTAAACATGTGCCTAAACATGTCATACAAGTTTCACATGAGACATGCAAACAGATATCCAAACATCAAACACCAATAGAAGAAGAAGGAAGCATATAGGTGAAACATGTTCAAGTATGCAAGATGAAACATGAATGACATATGATATGAATGCAAAGCTCCAAATTCAGAAACATACACCAAATGAAATGCAAATGAATGATATGGCATGGCATACATAAACCAAGCATAAGTCATGAAGAGACACAGATGAGAAGAAGTGAGAATATGAAACACAAAGAGGCGTGTAAATCAAACATTGACCATATGCACAAAGTAGGCAACAGCCTCACACCAATGACCTATAATCATAATCAAGTGACCTAGAGTGATTCAAACATGAATTATGAAGTCAAAGAAACGATCCCAAACAATGGCACAAGTGCCTTCTCAAACAAGAAATCAGACATGATCAAAGATGTGCATACAAGAAGACCTCAAACAAAGAGCAATCAAACAATTAGTAAAACGTCTTCTAAAATTACCAAATTAAAACTTAACACACCTCAACCAGTGACAGATAACATGTCAAAAGCTCATACCAAAATTCCCAAGATAGGTCCCTCAAACAAATATGCAAAGATCAAGTAGGAAACATGGTTCAATATGCAAAAGAAAAGGGCTAAAATGCAATATGAAATGATTTTAAAAATGAGAGAAATTTTTTTTAATGCAATTCAATGTGTTGGGGAAACAATACAAAAAGAATGAGTTCAAAATGTTATGTATGCTATGAGAACAAAATTCTACAAGTTTGGGTACGCATGATAAGAACAATTCAAAAAGAAATCCATTAAATAATTAATTCAGTCACTAAAAATAAAATAAAATTTGGGAAAATTTTATAAAACTATAAATATGCTTCATGAATTTTCTTGTAATTTTTTAATGCAAAAAACTATTTTTAAAGATTAAAAATGAAATGCAATAATAAAATCAAAATGAAAATAAAGAAATAAACATGGGGGGTGTATGCAGCAATAACTCACGTTGAAAATGGTAACTGGGCTTAACTGGGGGGTGTGGAATGCAAGCCCAACCCAAAAATCCATCAGAAAAACAATAATAATAAGATGTGAACCCAGTCCACCACGTTGACTCCACATGGGCCCTTGGATCAATCCAACGCATGCCATCAGTCAACCAAAACAAAAAGTAATCATGATGAGCGTTCAGGATCACACGACCATCATAACTATCATACACGCGCGCACACCAAATTAGCCTGAATTAAAATAAAAGAACACGTGGGGAGTACCATATCATTAATGCGCTGGCAAAATGTAGGCCATCAGATCACATCAACGTACCCAAGCAAACAATCAGAAACATGATGAGTGGTGTAGATCTAGGGTTCACAATAATTATCATGGGATAGCACACACATAACTAAGTAAATAAAATAGAATTTTAATGAGGTGGCGCAACGTGGACCGTGGGATCAAGCAATTGGACGGTCAGGATTATCTCTTCCTCACCCAAACCCTACCTCGCCGGAGACTGCACCAGCGCCGGAACTAGGGTTCCGGTTGTCTTCTCCGGTAACCACCACACCCAAAATCCCCAAAAAACGCAAATGAGTGCACCATTTCAATCAGAAAAACATGAGGATTCCAAATATCATGCTATTTTTTGCAAACAATCAATACATAGCGCAAATCGAACGAAATAAAGTTTGCTTCAAAAGTTTCAAACTCATCATACAGACAATATAAACGTCCAAACTCAAAACAAACTATATCAGGATTATCAGTGAACGTCACACATCATTATGCACACTTAAAAATAGAGTTCTATGATCATGAAAAACGCACCAACCTGAGATCGTGCTATCCGTATCCTTATTGTTAGCTCCAGATGGTGAGTGCTTCGTGCTCTATGGATTCCAAGGATCAAGACTGTGAAGAAATTTTGGGAAAAGCCCTAATGGATTATCAGATTCGAAGGAATCAAGCTTTAGGGTTGAAAGTTTTGTTTTCCTCAAAATCACGTGTCCTCCCTCTCACCAGTGCATGAGTTAGCTTAAATATATTAGGTTAATCCACTGATTGGCATTTGGGCCTTGTTAATTCCTCACTTAATGAGTTTAGAGTGATTTTGGAAATTTGCATAATGTGAAATACACCCTCCTCCATGCATGTACACCCAAGCCCTTGATGATGGATCACTTATATTTCAATTGCTAATCACACCTGTATGGAATTTGGGCCTTGAGATGTCTTGGTTTATGAATTTTGATGCATCTTGCCATTTTGCATAATGTGAAATAAATGGTGAATTTGTCATGGAATCCCTTGGTTCAAAGGCCAAAAATGATCCTTAAGGAATGTACTTTGATGTTAGAATATGCCTTGAAGCAATAGAATCAATTATAGGTCCATATGTCCCAAAATGCAAAAGTTGTGAAAATGGAACCATGAGAAAACCCTAAAATCCAATTTTCCTTCTTTTGATCATAACTTGAGTTTCACAAATGATATGGAGACCATCTAGTACTTGTTGGAAAGGGGAGAAAAAGATCTTCAACTTTCATTTTTGAGAAAAATTCATTTGAACCTTCCTTGATGATGAAAAGTTAAGTTGGAAGTAGTGTAAGAACTTACCCAGAATGGAAACTTCTCATTATAGGTCATTTTCCCAATTTAGTAACTTTGTACCAACCCTTGATTCCTGATAAATGGTATGGAACTTGACCCTTTTAAAGAACACCTTCTCCTCTTGAATTGCCTCAGGCACCTTGACCCCATGCTAAGAACCAATGATATGCACACATGATAATGCAAAAAATGAAATGAAACATAAGCCAGTTAGTACTAAAGTAAGGAGAGCAAATTTTGGGGTGCTACAGTTGGTCGTCACCAATTTCCTATCTAAGTCTGTCTGCCGCCAGCATTTTGTCGAACATTAGCTGTTATCTATATCCCCAGGAAGTTTAGTCTTTACTAGCAATCTCCGGTGAATCTTCAATTATTATTAACACTCGTCACAAGTCCAATCGTTATTGATACTAATTGTCTGGTTGTCACCAATATCCCTTCGAAGTCTAGTTGTTACTAGTCCCCTTTAACTTTGTTTGTCTGGTTGTTACCAGTGTTCTTGTGGAGTTTAGTTGTTACTAACACCACTGTTTGCAAGTCCAATTGTCATTGGCACCTTTAAGTTTTCTATTTTCAGTTTCTTTTCATCTGGTTGTTACTGATATCCCTGTGAAGTCCAGTAATTACTTGAATTGTTTAAAATTCGATTGTTATTAGTATCTGAAATCCAGTCATTACTGGTATTTGCCTAAAATCCAATTGTTATTAGTATTGGAGTCCCCGATCGTCACCAGTCCTCCAAAGTTGAGTAGTTACTGGCATCATTAAAATCCAATTGTTATTGGTATCCAAAGTCTAGTAGTTACTGGCATTGTTTAAAATTCAATTGTTATTGGTATTATTAATCTGGTTGTCACCAATTCCTTTTCAAAGTCCAATAGTTACTGGCAGTGTTTAAAATCCAACTATTATTGGTATCCAAAGTCAAGTAGTTACCGGTATTGTTTGAAAGTCCAGTAGTGACTGGCATTGTTCAAAATCCAATTGTTATTGGTATTATTAATCTGTCGTCACCAATTCTTTTTCAAAGTCCAATTGTTATTGGCGTTGTCTAAAATCCAATTGTTATTGGTATCCTTGTAAGATCCAACTACTACTAATACTGTTTCAGAATCCAATTGTTATTGGTGCTTAAAGTCCAATTATTATTGGCATTCTCATTCAATTTTGCTTGATATCGGAAGTTTAGTTGTCACCAACGTCCCCTTGAAAGTCCAGTAGTTACTGGCATCGACCCGTCAAAAGTTGGTTGTTACCTTTGCTTGTGGTATAAGTCCAATTCATTTGGCGCATGCAGAGTTTTTGCTATCCCTGTTCTTTCTGGGGTTTCTTGAAGAACCAGTTTGAACTCTTCATTTTAAGAAATCTCCAGAAAGTCTTTTTGTTTCCCAATGTTTGCCCGGTCGCTTGTCAGAGGATCATTTCTCAGTTTCTTTGATCTCTTATTAGAAGATCATTTTCTTATTGTGCTGATTTTCTTGTCAAAAAGTCAACCCTTTGTTTAATTTGATCCCTAGTGGAGATCATAGTTCTTTCTGGTTTTATCCCCAATAAAGAATTTGTCTACATGTCTTTGTTCTAACATATCATCCGGTCATGTCTGAATCTGTTGATTAGCTACTCTGGATATTCCCCAGTAGAAACCATATGTCTTGGTTCTATCTCCAGTGAGGATCTTTGTTTGAAAAGTGGTATATGGTTATGTCTGAACCTGTTCCTTGATCACTTTAGATTTCCCCAGTTTGTTTATGTTCCCCAGTGCTTTCTTGGTCATCCCCAGTGAGTTGTTACCCCTTGGCTGTTGACCTCTATCCCTTTTGTTCCTTGTTTTCGTCTGTATTTTGCATCATCATGGAATCATATCAACATGCTAGAGTTCATGGCATGTTAGCATTTGCATAGTTTCCTTTGTCAGCATTTGCACATATTACACCAAGCCACCGTAACAATCTTGTTTTTTGACGTTTTGCCACTCCAAGTAAACCTTCTAATAGCCCGTTCAATATCACGAAGAAGCGATAAAGGCCAATCATAAATTGGCATACTACGATGAAGCATACCAATTATTGAAGACTTGACGAGCTCTACCCTACCGGCAAAAGATAAAAGAGAACCCTTCCAAGAGGCCAACTTGTTGATAACCTTGTCAGCAATTGGCTGCAAATAAATCTTCTTTGGTTTGCCTTTAAACAACGGAACTCCAAGGTACATAAAAGGAAAAACGCCAAGTTGGAAGCCAATAATATTAGCAAGAATGTTAAGTCTAGAATTCGACATAGAGCCACCGAAAATGAACGACTTCGAAGAAACCTTTCAAAGCGCCATTAATGTTAACCGAAAATCTCGATGAATGCAGAATATAGCTAATCCAATAACATAATATATCATTAAAATCAAATTTCATAAGAACTTTCAGAATAAAATTCCAGTTAAGAGTATCGAATGCTTTCTTGATATTGACTTTAAGGGCAACGTTACCGCACCAGGTTTTAGAGTCCAAGAGATTAACTGCCTCAGAAGCCAGACCAATGCAATCATGAATGTTTCTTCCTTGAATGAAACCCCGCTGCTCAACCGAAACAAGAAAAGGCATAATAGATGACAGCCGGTCTGCAATGATTTTGGTAATCAACTTGAACTTGAAACTCGAGATGGCTATAGGACAGAACAAGTCTAGCTTATCTGCACCTTTGACTTTCGAAATTAACACTATCGTGTTAGAGTTGAAATCGGGCATAATCCAACCATTAATAAAAAAAATATGTAACAGCATTAGATACTTCCACCTTAACGATATCCCAATAAGTTTGATAGAAAGACGCACCAAAACCATCCGGGCCCGGAGCACCGTCTTTGTTAAGAGTGAAGGCATCTGCTGTAATCTCATTTAACGATGGAAGCCGAGTGAGAATATCATTCATACCGTCATCAACCAACCGGGGAATAGTCTCGTCCACCATACTCATATCCTACAATAACAACGATTTAGTAGAAAACAACTTTTGAAAATATTGCACAGTACAGTCTGCAATATCATTCGGGTCTGAAATGATCTTGTCTTCATGATGCAGCAAAGATATGGGTTTAAGCTTTTGTTTAATATTAGCGACACGGTGAAAAAAAAATGGTGTTGCGATCTCCCTCCAAGAACCACTTAATCATAGATTTCTTGATAACGAGAAATCGTATCATATTTTTAGGCTCATTGCGCATATTATTCGTCTGTTTTTATCGCATTTTATTTTCATTTTACTTTATTTTGTGTGTTTTGCAGTTGATAGCTTCATCTGTTTCGAAATCGGGAGCGAAGCAGAAAAAGAGTGAAAGAAGAGGAAAATGCAGCAAGAAAGAAGAAAATCTGCTTTTTGCTGATATGGCGTTCGCCATGGCTATATGGTGTTCGCTATGGATCAGGCTGCCACATAATTAAATGAAGCAAGGCCATAAATTACTCACATCGAGAAATAGTCGCATTTTTATTGTAATTTTCCTTTCGTTGCTATACCTTTGGATTACGAACAAGCCTGCCGGCATAATTTCAATTCTAGTTTCGAATTTTTACTCTACAGGTTATTTCTTGTTTTTACTTTTGCATTTGAATTACTTTAATTTTGTATGCAATGTTTGTTTTAATTCCATTACCGTTAACATGTTTGCTATGAATAATACCATGTCTTGCTAAATTAATTGAGTTCGGCGTATGAGGACCGTCGTCACCGACGAGACTCCGTAGAAAATTTAGGTGCGAAGTTGTTGAGTGTATGTTAGTTTTGGTCTTTATTTCTAATCTTCATGTTTTATTATTCCGACACGAGAGTGAGGAATATACTAAGTTCGGACCGATAGCGCGAAAGTGTGAGGGATGAACTGATAGTGGAAACTAGGCATCGATCCTAAAAACAGCGAGAGCGCTTTAGGCATTGTTTAGAATTTCATTAATTTTCAAAATACGCTTTTTAATTGAAATAGACGAGCGAGAGCAAAATCCCGTGGTTGAAAGGTGTGGTTCTTGTCGATAGCGCGAGAGTGTGAGACGGAGTCTTTAAGTTAGTACTTTCTACGGAAGTAAGTTCAGTCTTAATTAGCACCCGACTTCTACATGTCCCTTAGGTACGCGGAATCCATATTTCGGACTCGTCTTTATTGTTGTTTCTAAAAACCTTTAGAATTTAGTAATTCTTTATTCCCGTTTAAAATCCGTTAGTCCTTAGCCTTAGCTTTGCACTGCAACAATAGATTGCATTAGTTTGATTATCCCTTCCCTATGGGTTCGACAACCTTTTTAAAACTACGCGAACAGCTGTATACTTGCAGTCTTTATTCGACGGACACGTCAGTGTGCTCGAAGCGCATCATTTCTCTTTCTAAAAGCACTCCTCCCTGTCAAGAGCCTTCGAGAGTGTATAATTCGCGTTGAATTCCAGCAGCTTGAGGTTATCACAGATACCTTCCTCCTGGATTTGCTGCTGAATTTTACCAAGAAGATCCTCCGCATTCTTAACATTTGCCGTAACATTACCAAACGTACTTTTATTCCACTCTTTAAGCTCTTTTTTCAGTAACTATAACTTTTTATGAAGAATGAACATAGGGCAGCCAATAACCTCTTTAGACCAGACCAACTCGATCAACTTCCTACAATCGTCATGAAGCGACCACGTCTTAAGGAATTTGAACTTAGAAACCACACGAACGGGGTTAACATGGAATTCAAATAGCAACGGATAGTGATCGGATCTAATTCTGACGAGAGTAGAAACAGAAATCTGATTACAGCTATCAAACCAAGACATGTTCCCAATGCACGTGTCAAGCCTATGCTCAATGGAATAAGGAGAATCCCGCTTATTCGACCAAGTAAAATTAGCACCTGTAGTTGGGATGTGGATGAGGTTATTATCATCTGACCAATTCTTAAACTCGGACAAAGGAGTGCGGGCCGGTGAGTTACTACCACGATGCTCGTGAGCACCAATAATCACATTGAAATCTCCCACGAAAGACCACGGGATAGGGTACAAAGAGAGAAGCTGACTGAGATCGAACCAAAGATTCCTCCTAATAATTAGATTGGTTGAAGCATACACTGCAGCGTAGGCTAAAGTCCTGTTATTCAACACAAACTGAAAAGCAACAAATTGGTCAAAAGATGAAAGAATGACAGGAGATAAATCATGAGAACAAAAACACTACAAGGAAGGCATATCCTTGATGTTAAACGTAAACGGCTTGGATCCTAAACGATGAAACCAATTAGTCGGAAACTTCGCAAATTCCATTTTTGGCTCTGATATAAAGATGAAGTCAGGATGATTAATCTTAATGAGTCTCTTCAAGGCTAATCTAGACGGAGCATTAGCCACCCCACGAATGTTCCAGAAAAGGCACTTCATGAGGTAAGATGGTTAAGTCATGCTTGAGACCTTGTTGAGTACTTCTGTTTTTGTCGAGCCGACTGTTTCTTTTTTAGTTTGTTCAGGGCAGAAAAGAAAACCCCTTCATTCTGAGTAAATTCTTCCCCAATAGCTTCCAAAACCGCCCAAGAATTGTTCAGGAAAGCCGCATTCGCTTGTGAAGAATCAGCACTTGGATTAGTTGGGGTAGCATCCACAATAGATAACATTTGCGAATCCGTCTCCACCAAAGGTTGAGAAATAAAATTAAGAGGATTTGGAATAAAGTATTCTGCTCCAAAATTGGCGAAATCAAATCAGCCTCGGTGCTGGCATCCAAGATTTGGCCTTCCTCATTCGAAACATTATAGTTCGCCTGGATGTCAACGCCATTGTTCAAAGGCCTCATTGTTTCATCCTGCAAAATAGAGGTTGGTTTTGGAACAAAAGTTGCCTTAACTTTTGGATTTGGTTGGTTTGAGGGTTTCTTCAAAAACTTACAGTTAATCACATCATGCCCCGATTTCTTGCAATGAGAGCAGAAATCAGGGAGATTTTCGTATTCAATATCAGAAAAGAATGCAAAACCTTCTCTTTCGACAAGAACGTTGTATTTTATCGATTGAGTAAGATCCATGTCTATCAATACACGTACAAATTGCCCAAAGGTTCTATCAACTCTGGATTTAGAAGACGTCGCATCCATGCAGATTGGCGTACCAACACAGCTTGGGATGGCGAAAAGAATACGAGGCCACCAATATTCTTGAGATAAACCGTAAAACCGAACCCAAACCTGCGCAAATGAGTGATGTCGTGCAGATGGGTTAAAGTATTTCGACCAAGCAAACAGTTTCAGCGAACCTGGGCTTAAGCTAATAGACCCCTTTGCTCTAACTCTTCGCATATCTTCAGTACTATAAAACGTGAACTCATAATACCCCTTACCAAGAGACAACACACCCCAATTTCTTATATCAGACCATATCTTGGAGAGTTTCGATCGAAGGGCTGCAACTGTAAGAGGAGTAGAACCTTTAGGCCAAATAACCCACCCATGGAGGTTGTTCTTGCATTCGTTTAGACCTGCCAAGTATTCCTCTTCTGGAATCGTGATGGAAGGACGACCCCCTTGATGACAGGATGAGGAAGTTGAGATATTGGAATGTCGCAAACACCTTTGAGAGCTTGGGCGAACGATTTCAAAGTTGTTGGTACTCTTGTTGAAGATTCATGGAGTGCAGTAGGTTTTGCAATAAGAACAGAAGTGGTTTCAGAAAACAGATCCGCAAAATCTATGAGAATCAGTAAAACATGATACTTGAGATGAGACGGAGGAAGAAATGATGGAGGAGGCGGAGCCAAGAACGCGCAGCCATCTACGGTCGTGTACTACCAGAGGTGGTTCTAGTAATGGCTTTATGCTAAATATTACAAATCACAATTGTTACTATAGAAAAAAAATTTCAGAAAAAACATCGAACAATATTGATATTCTTTTTTAAGTTATAAATTAAAACCTTACTCAAGTGCCATTAATGAAAACTCAATGTTTTCCGTGTGTTTTTATTTTTTGGATTTTTCAAATAAAAACTTGAAAATGAAAATTGAAACTGCATTTATCAGGTTTACTTTTTCTATTTTTAAAACTAAAAAACAAAACTAATTTTCAAAACTATTATTTTAAAAAGTGTTAATATATATTTTAGACCCTGCCATTTGGGGCGAATTCGAAAAATGATTCTGTAAAAAAAAATCAGATTATGTTCCTGTCATTTGAAGATTATTTCATTTTAGCCGCATACAATTAGCAGAATCTATGACGTGACACTGGTTTGTTGGTTATTTTTATTTTTTTTTATTCTTTTAATGTGACGTGTCAGCTTTGTTGGATTTTTATATTTATTTTCTTTTTATTTTTAATACACGCGTGTCATTTTAATTATTATTTTATTGTTTATATGTTGAAATGTTAAAAAGATAAAAAATGCCCACACTTAACGAAACTATTATGCATTCTTTGTTTATGGTTAGTATCAAATATATATAAACTTAACGAAACTAAACTAAATTTAATATAAACTAAACTAAATTTTATTTAATTACAACATTTCAAACGTTTTAATAAATTAAATTTTATTTTAATATTTTATTTATAAATTAATATTAATGTTTTAATAAACTAAACTAAATTAATATTAACGTTTGAACTAATTTAATATTAAATTAATCTTAATTAAAAATATTTTTATTTTCAGTTTATTTTTAATTATTAATATTAAAACTACTATTATAATTAAAAATATTTTTATTTTCAGTTTATTATTAAATATATAAATATATAATTACATTTTTATTTTCAATTTATTATTAAATATGTAAATATATAATTACATTTTTATTATATAAACTTTAATATATATAATAATAACCAGAAATAAAAATGTAATTTTATATTTACATATTAATAAAATGAAAATAAAAATGTAATTATATATTTACATATTAATAAACTGAAATAAAATGTAATTAAAATGTAATTATATATTTATATATTTAATACTAAACGGAAAATAAAAATTTAATTATATATTTACATATTTAATAATAAAATGAAAATAACAGTTTTTAATATTAACAATTAATAATAAACTGAAAATAATACTATTTTAAATTAAAATAGTAATTTTAATATTAGTAGTTTAATTATAAACAGAAAATAAAAATATTTTTAAATAAAATAGCAGTTTTAATATTAATAATTAATAATAAACTGAAAATAAAAATATTTTTAATTAAAATAGTATTAAAAATATTAGTAGTTAAATTATAAACTAAAAATAAAAATATTTTTAAATAAAATAGCAGTTTTTAATATTAATAATTAATAATAAACTGAAAATAAAAATATTTAAAAAAACTAAATATTAAATATATATTAAACTAAATATATATTAAACTGAAAATAAAAATATTTTTAAAAAACTAAATATTAAATATATATTAAACTAAATATATATTAAACTGAAAATAAAATTATTTTAAAAAAACTAAATATTAAATATATATTTAACTAAATATATATTTTTAATAATATTAATAATATATATTTTTAATAATTAATAATTAATATATATTAACGTTTGTATAAATAAAAAACTAAATATTTATAATATCATTTAATATTTAAAAAATAAACTAATTTATTAATTATACATATAATAAATATTAAACTGAAATAAAATAAATAAATAAAATATTAACATTTAATATTTAAGCCATTTATGCATTTATGAAATAAATATAATTGAAGTAAATAAATATTCAACAAAAGCATAATAGCCTAGTGGAAGAGATGCTTTTATGTATATATAAAAAATTCCAACAAAGCTGACACGTCATATTTAAAAAAAAAAAAAAAAAATTACGTCACGTTAAAGATTCTGCTGACTGCGTGCATTGATGGGCTAAAATGAAAGAATTTTTAAATTGCAGGGACGGAATCTGATTTTTTTTTAAATGGTATTTTTTCAAATTCGCTCCAAATAACATGGTCTAAAATGTGTATTATCCCTTTTAAAAATAGTTTATCAAACAAGTTTTTCGATTTTTAATTTTTAAAAATTAAAAAACAATTTTAAAGAAGTGATTCAAACAGAGTCCTTTCATTTTAATCTTTCTTTGAATATATAGAGGGTTAATAATCATCATGTTCTACCAATAATTTTTTACGAATTGTAAATCAATAAGCTTGAGAGTCGGTTCTAGACACGCCATATCATATGGGCTGAGCTTATATCAAAAGCTATGACGATCTAGTATCATTTGAGTTTTGTTGAGTAAGGCCACCTGAAGATAAAAATCAATTCAAAATTTAATATAATTTAAAATAATTATTGTAATACAATTTGATATATTTAAGTTGTGGCTGCTTGAATCCAACTGTAATGACATTGACGGCTTAGCCAGGTGTTCCTTGAGATATTTGGTAGGCAGAATCACGCTCAGAGATCATATGTTGGCCATTAATTGTAATAACTAACTGCGAGAGTGATTAGTGTAGATATATATACACGAGTGTTACTATTGTGTCCAACAAAAACAATAGTCTTAGCCGTTCAGGACTTCAGGTTAGGGATTTACTATTTTCAAGTTGGTGGTTCAGATTTAGACAGAAAATAATGAGACAAAGATTTGTGAGGTGTATTTTAGTTGTCACAGGCAAAGGTAAGGTGCTGTCATAATAGTCATAGGAGCGTGTTCAATCATTTCAACTGATGTGATAGTAATGCATGTGAGGCTGGCCGCAATCCAAAATTAGTACTCCCTTCGTCTTATTATAAAAGTTTTATTTGAGTTTTACACAATTTTTAAGAAAATAATTAAATGTATTAATTTTGATGGTAAAATTAGTATTTTTTATTAAAACACTTTTATTTATTATAGTTGATGGAGTAATTAAAAAACGTTAAAGTTAATAAATAGAGATATAGTAGTTGAAAAAATAATAAATATTATATTAAAATTTTAAATAAAATTTTATTTTGAAAGATAGAAAAAGTGAAAATAAAATATTTTTTATAAGATGAAAGGAGTATTCATCTTTAGTAAAAAAAAATGCAGATTATGAGTAATTTTTTAATAGTAATGATTGCTAAATAGATAGAGCAATGATTTTTTTTAACGTCCCTTAAAAATAAATTATAAACAACAATTTTGGATTGTGAAAAGTATAGATGTAAGTAATCTTAACTTAACAAAAATGTGTAGAAGCATTGTATGATGACAAAATTGCATGTCTCTAATATATTCAGGGAGAGAACCCCAATGCAATTTTATTATTTGTCTCTTAAGTTTTCGTTTCGTTATTATTGTTTATTGAGTTTTATCTTCAATTGCACATCTTTGGATTAAATTTTGAATCCACATGTTTAGCATCCATAACTCAATTGTTTGTGTTTGAGTATGATCATTATGGTTTAAGTCAATTGGTTGAGTTAATTGAACAAGAACCATATTTGATGTTGCTTCAAGTTATGTGCGAAGTGAAATCTCAAACTATTTTGAAAATTTTGAAAAATTGAGATTTCTTGTGTATGACTCGAATCACTCACAAGTTATGACTCGAATCAAAT
This sequence comes from Lathyrus tuberosus, assembly GCA_022829125.1. Taxonomy (NCBI): domain Eukaryota; kingdom Viridiplantae; phylum Streptophyta; class Magnoliopsida; order Fabales; family Fabaceae; genus Lathyrus; species Lathyrus tuberosus. The sequence goes on along the minus strand of JALAZF010000239.1, from coordinate 6,304,404 downwards.
CGAACAGAGGAGAATAGGAAAATTCTTGTGTCTGCGACTCGAATCACGGTTTACACATAATTCGAATCATGCAACACTGTGACTCGAATCACAAGTTGCGCATGATTCGAATCACACATGTCTTGTTAGTCACTTCCCGATTTGATTTGAATCACACTTTCTACATGACTTGAATCACAAAGTTTGTTTACTTTTTTCTATTTGGCTCTGTCCAAATTGATTTGAATCAGACTTTCTACATGACTCGAATCATGACCTTTCATGACTCAAATCAGAGATATAACATGACTCAAATCACAGAAAATTGGTCATTTTTTTATGTTGATTTTATTCCACTTTACTTCCTCATTTGACTCAAATCAACAAAAGTTCTTGACTCGAATCTAACAAATATTTTTCACCTATTTTTGTTCACAATTTCCATCACATATAAATTCTTTTTATCATCTAATTCGTAACAGACAATCTCATAACCAAAAGTGTGATTTTGTGAAATCAACAACCTTCATTTTTGAAAACTCAAAATCTCTTGCAACATAATTTCTTTCATCTTCAATCTCTAGTTTAAATTCAGATCTTAATTTTGAAGATTTGTAATTGTTGAGGGAGATGTGTCTTGAAACTAACATTTATTGAAGGTTTGGCAAAGATGTTCACGAGGCTTGCGAGATTGTGGTTGTTGTGACTGGTGGTGACAAATTCTAATGAAAAGAAAGAGGTTGTTCTCTCCAGGCTGATCTTGGTAGTGTTGTGTGGAAGCCTACAAACAAGGTAGGAGTTCTTCTGAAATCTTTGGGCAGTTTATCGCTCAAGAAATTGGTGGAATCAAGGGTTATTGTCACACATGAAGACTTAGAATAAATTGGTGAAGCTGAAAGATTCAAGAAGCGGGAATCGAGTAAAGATTTTACAGAGAGATTGACATCAAGGTTGTATACAAGTCAAGATCCAAATAAGAGATTTATTTTTCTCAGCATTATTGTGGATTAGTAATTGTATGAACTCCTGTAATATTTTTCAAAATATTATGGAAGGACAACTTTCAATGGAAACCATTAGATAGTGGAGTAGGCTTCTATAAGGATGATAGAGTCGAACCACTATACATCTCGATTTACTCTCTCTCTCTCTCTCTCTCTCTCTCTCTCTCTCTCTAATTTTAATTTTCATAGGCTATTGCATGGTTAAGTAATCGTTTCTTAGTGTAGTTTATCGTTAATTCATGTTGGTAGTGATTTATTACATAAGTGTAAGCTTTGTTACAACTGGAACCTATTTGTCTTTTAGTGCTGATTAACTTCTGATAACAATGGTGTTAGAGTCTTGTAGCAACTGTTATTTTATAAGGAACACATCTCGTGTAAATTGCAAAGTTTCAATTTATTATAATTTCCAACTCTTTGGATATAATCTCTAATCAATCTGAGATATTTGTTAATTGCGTAATTGCATTCATGATTAATTTCCAATTCAAGAATAAGGTCTTTATTTTTCTCTTTAAGACTTACGCGTCGAAAAACTCTGATATTTCATTTTGAAAATTGGTCAAAATTTTTAAAGGGTCTACTTACCCTCCCTCCTTTAGACTGTTTCTCGGCTCCATATTCCTACCCAACAATTGGCCTCAGAGTTGATCTTTTGATCAGGTCTAAGCGACTCAAAAATTTGGGAATATGGGTGACAATGAAGATTGCAACACCCTACTCTACCCATTCGTATAAAAATCAAAAATACGAAAATATTGCGGAAATAAATCAGAGTTAATACCCGTAGGATGCCACATTCAACAAAACATCAACATGAAGTATTAAATCACTTCATATCTTATTCATAAATAAAACAAATTCTTTTACTCCACAGTGGAATTAAATCAAGGTTTAGCATTAAAGCTTCAGTTACATCAAAAACTCCACATAACACGTGGTTCATCAACAATAATAAAAAACAGATACGTAACAAATACAAAGTCAAATAGCATAAAGAAATCACGAATTCCCCATCCTGCCCGTGTTACATATCATAGCAACTCCTAAGACTCGATCGAATAGAAACACAATGCTCCAAGCACTACTCAGGTACCTGATCATCTGTACTCCCCAAGGAGCACAGACACAATAAACAAAAAAGGGGTGAAAACTACACTCAATAAATACACGGTGAAAAACACATGCTAAGGAGTAGTTAACACATAAAACACACCAATCATACAATTATCACGCACATACAAGTGCCGCATCATAATTCGGCATAAACAACCCACATTCGATCATATATATGCAATGCGACTCAACTGACACGACACAATGCATGTGGTACTATCACAATCACATACGGTTCACCCTAGCACCCGATTCCCGTCGGAGTCCGGATAAGTGGTATACATTCCTCTGAACTACAACTTATCTTCACTCGACTCCTACATAGAGTCCGGATAAGACTAGGCACCCATCATGGATTCCCACCTAGCTCATCTCCACATAACATGACATGAATGCATGACACAAATTATACACAACGTAATAATTAATCAAGCATAATTTCAAGATCCTTAATGATCACACACGAGCCAAATGCTCACCGTAATTCTCTCAGGAATTACCACCATAACACAAGACCGTCCACACACAACAATCTTGAAGACTGCTCATGAAGGAACTTCGAGAGTAAAATCTTCAAGACTTCAACTTCTCACTAATAAGTTTAAGAACTTGAGGATGAAAGAGGATGAAAGTATACAAGACTTTCATATGAACATTGTTGATATTGCCAACACATCAAGTGACCTTGGAGAGAAAATTCCAGAAGCCGAGTTGGTTCAAAAAATCCTAAGGTCTCTTCCCAAGAAATTTGATATGAAGGTGACTGCTATTGAGGAAGCCCAGGATATAAACACTATGAAAGTGGATGAGCTCATGAGATCAGTTCAAACTTTTGAGATGGCACTGAATGAGAAGACTGAGAAAAAGAAAAGCCTAGCCTTAGTGTCTAATCGAGATGAAGGTAAGACAAATTCCAAGAAAGAGATGTCTGAGGTTGTTGTGCTTCTGGGGAAACAGTATAGTCAATTACTAAAGAGGATGAAGGGAGAGTCAAGAGCTAATGTCAAGACTTAGCCATCCAACAACCATAAAAGGAATAATTTTGGAAGGAACTCCAATAATGAAGAGAAAGATGGCAAAGGAAAAGGGATCAAGTTCTTTGAATGTGAGGGATTTGGACACATTAAATCTGAGTGTCCTACATTCCTCAAGAAAGAAAAGAAAGGCTTTTCTACATCTTGGTCTGAAGATGATTCTGCAAGTGATGAAGAATCACCTAAACAGGTTTCTGCTCTTACAGGGGTATTTGACTCTGATATAGAATCGGAAATTGGGGATCTATCATATAATGATCTGATCAAATCTTATAAGGAGTTATACACAAGATGTGCAGAAGTTTGTCAGCTAGGAGAGGATCAACATAAGGTTATTATGCTTCTTGAGGCTGAAAGATTGAATCATCTTGATATCATCTCTGATCTAAAAAAGGAAGTTGTTTTGCTCAACTCCAAACTTGACAATGTAACCAAAACTGTTAGAATGCTCAACAACAGTTCTGATGTGCTAGATGAGATACTACAATTTGGGAGGAATGCTGGAGATGTCAGAGAACTTGGTTACGATGACCAAGTTGTGATAAGCAAGAATAGAGATCCAAAATCTAGTTCTGATCAACCCAAAATAAGACAGAATCCTAAGGCGTCAAAAAGAATGTTTCAACATCAGCGCAGACATCAGAAAGATACTTCAGGCAAAAATAAGAAAGACTGGAAATGTCATCATTGTGGTAAGTATGGTCATATTAAACCTTACTGCTACAAGTTACATGGTTATCCCAAGTCTGGATCTCAATCTAGAAAGATGCAAGCTGGTAATACAGCAAAGAAGTGGAGTCACAAGAATGAGTATGTGGCCCTAATAGCTCACTCTTCTCTAAGAGGCTCTACTGAAGAAAAATGGTATTTTGATAGTGGCTGCTCAAGACACATGACTGGTGTCAAGAACCTTTTAGTGAATATATAAGTTCATGCCTTCAATTATGTCACCTTTGGAGATGGGTCCAAAGGAAAAATTAAAGGGGTTGGAAAATTGGATCATGCTGGGAATCCTAGACTTGACAATGTGCTGCTTATCAAGGGATTGACTGCTAATTTGATTAGTATCAATCAACTGTGTGATCAAGGTCTAAAGGTCAACTTTACCAAATCTGAATGTTTGGTTATGAATGATAAAGATAGGATTATCATGAAAGGTGTCAGATCAAAGAATAATTGTTATGTATGGACATCTTTACAGACAGAGTGCTCATCAATGTCAAATGAGAAGCGTCAGAAACATGCCTCAGATTTGAACATTTATGAAGGGAAAATTAGAGTTTTGCTTGCTTAAGGATTTAGAACAATTAGTGTTTGGGAACACTATTCAAGGGTATGTATGGTTTCAAAATCAATCATTTCAAATCAACCTAAACCGCTCTCACGCACGATACCTTCATTCTGCACCATTCTCCACAAACTGTTTCATCTTCCAGTTTGAAGAAAAATCTAATCCTATTCACCATACGATGTCTCAACAACAATCTTCAAAAAGGGAAAGCAAGAAGGAGAATGTTACGTCATCCGCTACTAGGGAAAAGCTTGGGGAGTTGTCTGCTAGAGATGCGATTGATGTTGTTCCCTGCTATAGTGCCATGCAAGCCTGAAAAACTCCGTGTGAGAAGATCTGAGAATCTCCCTACAGGTAACACTTCCCAGACTTCTGATGCTTTTTATGATCCTAGGAGTGAGAAATAAATTTTTGATACGGATAAGAGAATAGGAGCAATATTGGATTAGTACTTAAATATAGGGGGTAGACAGAATGTTGCTGGAATTACTAGACCCCTGGCTCAGATTATGTCAGCCACCTCTGTTCCTGTTGTTGAACTAGAGGTGGTGACTGAAGAGAATGTTGATGAAGATATTGACGAATGAGATGGTCAAGAAATGTCAGAAGGGAATCTTCATAACCTTGTTGATTCTGTTGTAAGAGATGTTGGATCAGATGATGGAACATCTCCATCTGTAGAAGAATCTCAGGGACAGGCAACTAAGGATACTGCTGGAGAGGTTGTTGATAGGGTTATCAATGTTGACGACCTGCCTTCTGATGATGAGATCACTGCTAAGAGTCTCCACCCGGGTGTGGCTAGGAGACTAAAGTCAAGATAAGGTAAGAGTGTAGTTGTTGAAGACACTCCAACCAAGATACCTAGGAAATCTGTGGTTGGACCACATAAACCTTGGATTAAAGTTGTTGTGGTGTCAAGGAAGAGAAAGGCTGAATCTGATACTGAATTAGACTTTGATGTCCAGGAAATCATGCATGTTAAGAAACCAGCCTCTAAGAAAAATATTGTTACCCTCCCTAAAGCTCCCTTGGACAACATCTCATTTCATGATGTTGAAAATGTAAATAGGTGGAGGTATGTGTACCACAGAAGGGTTGCATTGGAGAGGAAATTGGGGAAGAATTCTCTCAACTGTAAGGAAGTGATGGTTTGATTGAAGTTGTTAGCCTATTAAAGACTGTCACTAAATTTAGATCATGCTGTGAGAAATTGGTTAAAGAGTTTGTGGTAAACATTCCGGAGGGATGTAACGATGTAAAAAGTGAAGATTACCGGAAGGTATATGTCAGAGGAAATGTTGTGACATTTTCTCCTGCTGAAATCAACAAGTTCCTTGGAAGATCTGAAGTTCCTCAAGCTGAGATTGAAGATACTGATGATCATGTGTGTAGGGAGATTACTTGCACTATTGTGAAGAATTGGCCTAGCAAAGAGAAGCTGTCAGCTGGGGAGCTAAGTGTGAAATATGTCATTCTTCATAGGATTGGCAATGTGAACTGGGTTCCTACAAATCACACCTCAACCATTTCTACTGGGCTTGAGAGGTTTATCTATGTTGTTGGTAAAAGGAAGTCATTTGACTTTGGTGTGTACAACTTTGAACAAATCCTGAAGCAGGCTGTCTCTTCTGCTGTAAAGATGCCTATTTGCTTCCATTCACTCATCTGTTGAATGATTCTTCAACAACATCCTGGGATCCTTCTACCTATTGATAATGTCATGAGGAGTGAGTCTCCCCTGACATTACATTATAAGTTGTTTGCTGGAAGTCATGTTCCAGATATTGCTTTAACATTTGCTCCAACATCTATTTCTACAAATACAAAAAAGGAAACCATTGCCCAGCTGAAGGAGACCTACAGGGAGCTTGATGCCATTATTAAGACCAGTACAGCTAGGAAGGCTAAACTTGAGCAGTTAATACATGCCTTGACTGCTGAGCAAGACAAGGACATTGAAGCTGACACTAGTGGGGCTGAGAAGAATGTTGCTGGTAATAATGAAGTGAATAGTGATGAAGATGTTGCTGTTGATGATGATTCTGGTGGTAATGAAGAAGAGGAAGAGGATGATGAGGAAACTGAAGATGACTGCTGAATGTTGTCTTCTTTTTATTTTTTGGTTATGTAAGGGCTTAATGCCCAGGATTATGTTTAACACCTTATGTGTTTGTTTTGTACTTTAATACTTTATGCTTTTGCTTGGTTATTTAGTTAGTTTCTCTGCCTTTGTCATATTATGGCTAAAAAGGGGGAGTAATACTAACTTTACTAACCACTGCTGCTCCTAACCATTGAAGGGGAGTATGCTAATGATGCTTGCAAAAGAAGGAACTGGTTGAGGGGAAGACAAGATGATGTTTTTCCGCTGCTGCTGTTGTTCTGATGTTTTGTTTCTTGGCCTCGGATGGTGGTTTTTTGTCTACAAGTTCCACTTAGTTAGTTTTAGCCAAAATCTGCCAAAGGGGGAAATTAATGAGTCCAAGCCTTTGAGGTTGGCTTCAATTTTGGTAAAACTAACTTGTAAGCAAGATGTTGGACAAGATATCCTAACATGAAGAACTAACTGAAGATCAAGATGTTGGACAAGATGTCCTATCATGATGATTCAACATCTTTGTCTGTTATAGTTTGTGATAACTGTTATTTGGTTTTCTGATTTCCAGATTTTGTGGGAATGTTTGTTTTTCCTAGGTGGCGTCCAAGATTGAGGAATCAGAGATTCTGATTATAATTTGAAGATGTTGTTTCTAAGTGTGGAGACACTTTAGGAAACTTAGGATTGAAGAAACTATTCTGGAGGAGAATAAGGTGCAGATTCTGTGGAGTAGAATTGCTGCGTTTTTGAAACCCAAATCCAGTCTTTTTATGGTTATAAATAGGATGGATTTAACCTAGAATAGGCAGAGAACATTGTTGAAGCGGTAAAGCGGCAAGCAACAAATAATTTGGAAGTATTTTTCCGGGAATTTATCGTGTCCACTGAGATCGGTTATAGGGAAAGAATGTCGTTCGACAATCTCTCGCGTTTATGAGTTTGGGTTTAAATGGGTTTAAAGTAAATGCGAGAATTAAAACTTATAAAAATAAAAAGAATTCATTCTTGGAGAGTAGAGAACTCTCGGGTGTGCATTTCATCTACCCTATCAAATACTCAAACTTACTACTCAGTTGCACGCAACCTAAATCACCGTCAACATTATCACATATCGCTCACAACAAAGGTTATGTCTAACGCAAAGTTGAGAGAACAACCGCATCGCCTCAGAGGTGATGTCTCACGCAACTCTACCACACGGAAGCATTAAGAATTGATACTCAAGTGAATATTAAGCCTAAATCTATCTCTAGAGTCTAGGACCTAATAGATGTTCATTCCAAATCCGGATTCAATGAGGATATGTCTACCGCAACTCAAACCCAAATAAAGAAATCATGGCACCAACATTAATTTGTAAAATGAGCTTTATACAACACCATGAGTAATGAATATACATATAATCAAGGTAAAATTACATACAAACTCACAACAAATGGAAACTACAAAGGGAAGAGAGAAGAGCAATCAAAATCTCTCGCGGTGTCAATCACGATCCAAGAATCATCCACCCCCAATCGTCGAGTTGCAACCTCCATTGATGATTTTCTAAACTCTAAACTACAAAGAATGAAGGTTTGATGAATTGAGAACAAATACCCCAAAACATACCTAAAAAATAGTAAAAATGAACTTATAAACATTACAAATTCTGTCATGTTCGCTAAGCGAACGATTTACTCGCAAAGCGAGCCTCAAAAAGTGGCACTTAAGTGCCTATTGAATAGTTAAACTGACTCTGCACGAACATTCGCTGGGAAGTTCGTTTTGCTAACTTTGGTCCCTTTTTCTACTGTCTCGTTCGCTAGGAAGTTCGCAAAGCAAACATTCGCTGGAAAGTTCGCAAAGCGAACTTGACAGCAAACCAGCCATTATTTTGACCATAACTTCTGAACCGTAACTCGGATTAACGCATGGTCGGAAGCGCTGAAAAGCTTATTCAATGCTCTAAATGAATATGGCAAGATATCCTTGCTTGAATATCTACAAAAATGAGAGAAAATCAATTAAACTCAATGATATTTACACTATACGCAATATATACACTAAAATGTAAAGTAAACATATTTATAAACAAATCGGGGTTTATTTGAACGATATTAACCAAAACGTATCGATAAGTGCAACAAAACTTATATACAAAAATAGTTAAAATTTGCACTTATCAAACATACACGGTTGTTAGTGAGTACTAGGGTTTGTACTTTTGTGAACCTCTCTTGTATTGCGTGAATACTTGAGTTGGACTGTTATATTGAGTTGTAATTGTTCAATCACTGTTGTGATTGAAAGGGAATTGAGAAGTGTCTCATACCTAGGAGTGTCTTAGGTAGAAATATAGCACGGGTAGTGATTAGGTGACAAGTTATAAACGGAGGAGTTTAGCTTAGAACTAATACTATCTAGTGGATTTCATTCATGGCTTGGTAGCCCCCCAGACGTAGGTGTCGTTGTTCACCAAACTAGGTTAACAATTCTTATATGTTTCTTTATTTTATGCATTTTGTATTCTGCTCCTTATTATCCTTGTGTGAGAAGTAGAAATCAAGTGTCTCGACATTCTGTTTGACATCTTGTGATCTGCTATACCAGAATTTCACTACTTCATGGTTTCATCATTTTATCAACAATTTTTATGTGTTAAAAACCTATTTTTTGTCAACCCCATAAAACCCAAATTTCCATATCTGTTCTATATCAGAACTCAGAAACACAAAATCAATTTTCACGTCTTTAACATTCGAATTCAACATACAATACAGATTCACACATTCATTTCATCACACAACTATTATCTAACAGCAACAGTCACACAACAATTATCCCAAATACGAATTTCAAGCAAGAAGAAGCAAAATACACAGAACCTAAGAGGGAATGACCCCTCACTACTCTATCATGTTTAGATCACCTATATTGAATCTCATTCTCCCTCTTACCTAAAATCTGAGCTTGATCCTTCAACAATGGTGGAAAACCTCTTGCCCTAGCTCTCTTCTTTCTCCCTTTCTCTTTTACGTGAAACCAAAACTGATGATGTAACCTCCCACTAATCTCTCTCAATCATGTTTTATTTCTTTTTAATTTTCTAAATAATGATAATAATTCAATTAATAATCCTAATATTACTCCTAATAATAATAATTCCATTAATAATGCTAATAAGGATAACAATATTAATAATCCTATTAATAATAACATTAATAATAACACTAGTAATGTTAGTATTAATAAAATCTCATTTATTGACATTATTATTATTACAAGATTGTCCTAAGCCTTAATTTTATTTAATTCCTTCCCCTAATTCTCACACCCACCTTAACACATTCCCCTTACCCAAGACAACGCCAACCAATCACACAAAATAAATCATAAAACGACTAAATAATTAAATGGGGTGTTACAACTCTCCCCCACTTAAAATATTTTTCTCCTCGAAAATGTACCTGATGAGAACAATTCCGGATACGAATCTTGCATCTTGCTCTCCATTTCCCAAGTCACACTTCCTCCAGCAGCTCCTCCCCAAGCTACTCTCACTAAAGGAATATCTTTGCCTCTTAGCTGCTTCATCTTGCAATCCTCGATCCTTATCGGCATCGCCTCCACAGTATGATTATCCTGAATCTGTACTTCATCCCTCTGAAGCACATGGGATGGGTCAGCAATAGACTTTCGAAGTTGCGACACATGAAACACGTCATGCAAATTTGAAAGTTCAGGTGGCAACGCTACTCTATAAGCAACAATCCCAACTCTCTGCAAAATCTGATACAGTCAAATGAACTTAGGATCCAACTTCTTCGATTTCAGTGCACGACCAACACGGGTCACAAGATTGACCCTTAGAAACACATGGCCGCCATTGCTGAATTCCAAGTTTTTCTCCTATTATCACGATAGCTTTTCTGCCTACTCTGGGATGCCTTCATCTTCTCTCTAATTATCTGAATTATCTCAGTAGTCTATTGCATAATCTCGGATCCGAGTACAGTACTCTCGCCCGACTCACACCAACATAGAGGTGTCATACACTTCCTACCATACAATGCTTCAAAAGGCGTCATTCCATACTAGAATGGTAACTGTTATTGTAAGTAAATTCAATCAGCGGTAAATGAGTATCCCAAGCACCTCCTTGCTCGAATATACAAGCTCTCAACAAGTCTTCCAGCGACTGAATAGTCCTCTCAGACTGTCCATCTGTCTGCGGATGATAAACAGAACTCAACTTCAAACTAGAGCCCAAAGCTTCCTGCAATCACTTCCAAAATCCGGAAGTAAACCTCGGGTCTTTGTCAGATACAATGCTCAACGGAACCCCGTGCAACTTCGCTATTATTCTGATATAAATCTCTACTAACTTTTTCAAAGGAAAACTGATGTTAATCGGTATAAAATGTGTCGATTTCGTCAGTCTGTCCACGATTACCCAAATAGCATCAAAGCCTCTCGCCATATTCGGCAACCCAGTCACAAAATCCATCGCGATACTATCCCAGTTCCACTCTGGTATTTCCATCGGCAGCATCAACCCGAAAGGTTTCTGATGTTCCACTTTTGACTTCTAGCAAGTCAAACAAGCATACACAAACCGAGCCATGTGTTTTAATCATAGAAAAGTTATAGAAAAGTTATCATGTGTTTTAGCAACACATGTGTTTTAATCATAGAAAAGTTATCATTCAATCCAGTCAAAAATTGAATTGTTTAATCTTCAAGAATATAACTTCAACCTGAATGCATAACATCACATCTGCATTTATGAAAACAGGTAAAGGTAGGGATTGGTCGATGAACATTTAATTCATCTCAAAAGGGTTTTCATCTCTGTGAAATACTCCAAAACAGATTTAGAACCTTGCTTAAGGAAATTGAGTATAGATATTAGTTTAGACACACCAACTCTATCAATTTTGGAAAATCTTTCTTTTAAATTTTTTCAAACATTAACAAAATTTTCATGAAACATAATGATTTGAGCAATGGAATTCGAAACTAAATTAATAAGCCAAGAATATGTCAAATGATTACGCTATTCCCAAGCTGCATAATTGAGATCTTCATGATCTATTATTGGTGTAGATTAATCAATGAAGAGTAATTTTTTCTTTGTACCAAGGGCCCCTCGCATTGATCCGTTCCATCCAACATAGTTAGATCCATCAAGATTTGGTGTAAATGTAACAAAATTTGGTCCAATAGTAAATTAAATAATTGAGGTTGAACTTGAACTTAATGAACATTGTTGTTTTGTGGCGCCATTGATGGATGTTGAAGTAATTTTGCAAAATTCAAAATTATAGCAGTAATCAAAGATGAATGTGATAAGGATTAAATTGAGAACAAGAATTCGAAATTACAGCAAACAATTCAAGAAGAATGTGATGGAGATCAAAGAAACCACAACAGAAAAAGAAAAGGATCTTAGAGAACTCTTCATAGAGCTCTTTATACCATTTTATGAACAAAGTGATTAATTTCATAAAACTTGAATGAATGCTTACAAACGGCTATTTATATGACAGGGTGAGTGTATGCTATGCATTCTCAAAGTGATGTACATGTGATTATAACCTCTCTAGTAATCTCTAACCAACTCCTAACTAACACATGCTAATTACACTAATTATGCAAAACTTCAATTCTAAGTTACCAAGTAACATGTTATAAATGAAAAGTTTCCCTAACAAGTTACTTATTGGCATCTTCTTCTTTTTCATTGAGTGTTTCTTATAAACTAGCTTCAATTATTCTATTTAATGTATAACTTTAACTCATTTTTAACCGATCACAAAAATTCCTTATCCCAAACTAACTTCTTTGTAAGGAAAGTTTTGTTACTTAACGATTGATAATATTGACTTTTTAACCTGTATAATACAATTAATATTACTTACCACCCTTATTAATGTTTTATTTTGTATTGATAATAGAGAGAAATAATTCAATTAATAATAAGAGTGTTTTAGTAAATTATTATTCTTTTAGTTGTTTATATATACTTTTTGATGTATGCGAATATAGTAATTGTTTTTCTCTATTTGAATATAAATTCTATTTCACAAAAAATAAAATGTTGACATATATACTTCCTCCACAACAATTTATAAATAAAAGACAATATTTCATACTTATTCGTTATTAATTATCAAATATTTCATATTTATTTTATCCTTCAATACAAACATTAATAATATAAAACTTATTTTAAATAATATCATTAATTGAATTAAGGACAACTTTAGTCAGTTATTATAAAATATATAGTATCCAAGAGAAATTTAAATTGTGCTCTTAAAATATACTTTCTCTCCCAAATTATAAGTCATTTTAAAAAAATTTGTCTTAAATTATAAATTAGTTTACATTCTCAATGCAATATTAATGATATTTTTCGCAATATACCTTTAAGTATTTATTATTATTTATTCTTTTAATTTCTTTCTTGTGTAATTATGGAGGAATTACTATAAAATCATATATAATTTGTCTTTTTTATAATTAAGTTTTTTAATTTATATAAAATGACCAAAACGTCTTGCAGTTTAGGACGTGGTAATACTTATTTTTGTTATTTTATTAACTAATGTCATTAAAACCGTAGTTAGTAGCACAATTTTTTAAAATAGAAATTAAATTTGGCAAACAAACTTCTTAATGTATTTTTGACTTCACCTTAAGGAACTTTCTTCAATTTCAACTAGGGGTGTGTAAAATATCCGGTTATGAGATCCAAATCCATAACTAAATTCAAATCCATTTAAAATATCTGGATATAATTAAATGGTTATTAACCAGTTAAATTATTAATGGTTGGTTATCCAACCATATTTTATTTTTGGATCCGGTTATAATCCAGATATTATCCAAAATCCAAATATTTAATTCAATTATATATTTTCGAATAAAAAATTAATTTCTTTAGGAATTTCTTTTTTCTTGGAATTCTTTTTTTCAAAAAAAATTTGTAATTTTTATGAAAAATTTATTTTTACGAAAAATAATGAAATTTTTTGAAAAGCGAATTTAATAAAATTTATGTCCTTATTCACTGTTGCTATATATTGACAAAACATTAGGTAGTAGGAACTAATAAGACATGTATGAAAAACATTAAAGATTCCTATTTTCAATTTCATTTAATAAAATCGATGGCTTACTTGCATCTTTATAGGTTATTATTTTCCCCATCTTAATTATAATTTCAAGGTAGGCAAAATTAAGTTTGCAACTTGATTTTTGAGTTCATCTTAATTCCAAAACTCTTTATCTCAAGCAAGTTTCTTATAGCATAAGTGCTTATCATGATAAACCCTAATGTATAAGCTAATTCTAAAATAGAAGATAAAATAAAGTTCAATTATTTTTGCATAGCTATAAGGCGTTTTCATAAACCATCTTGAAGAACTTAAAGAAGAAAAAATCGAAAACAACTTATAAGCATGTCATGAACTATTTCATAATTCTCTTAACCAGTCTCACAAGTGTTTATGTTGTTTATGCTATTAGATAAGCTCAGATAGAATCAAACAAGCAAATTGTTTGAAATAAGGAAGCAATGAAACTAAAATCAAAGGTAAAACAATACTCAATAGTCAATATGATTAACCTTGATAGCACTTTCGGCAAAATCTGGAAGTGGAAAATCTCACAGCAATGAATATCAATTTCACCTATAAACTTTTATATTTCAATTCTTCTAGGAAATAACATGAATGCCAATACTGAAATCAAATTTTTTTGAAAAAAAATCAAATTTTTTTGAAAAAAAGTCAAAATTTTTTGAAAAAAAATCAAATTTTTTTAAAAGCTAACTAAATTTTTTGGAAAGAAAAATTTTTTTTTGGAAATTTTTTTTTTGAAAAAGAAATTTATAACCAGTTATATAACCATAACCAAATTTATAACCGGTTTTATAACCAGTTTTGATTAAAATGTGATTATGGTTATGAATTCAAACCATTTAATTGGTTTAAAAATGATTATAGTTTGATTTTTACAAATAACCAACAATGCACACATCTAATTTCAACAATAGAAAAGAGAAAAGGTAGCCAAGAGGAACAAAAACACCACCCAAACAGATGCCACTCTTCTCTCTCAAGCCACATATCAAAAAGCCAAAACCCAAAAAAGTCATATTTTAGATCCTATATTGTCCACTCCCATTATCATCCCAAAAAGCACTTACAATTTTCATTTCACATTACCTTTCCAAACAACCAAACACTGCCTAAATTAACTCAAGAAGAAGCACAAGCACCAACAGAAACAACCTTGAAAATGAATCAACAAGAATTAATAATATAAATTATTGATGATAGTAATCTCAAGTCTCAAATGAATAACAATAATTTCATTTTATTCAACTCTACTACTTCAGTTTCCCTATACTAGTAGTACATAACAACAAGATCTATTATCATCAATTACAAAATTATATATATAAAAAAAAATGAAAATAACAAATAAATTAAAGAAAATGAAAATAATAACTTCAACGCCTGCATCGAGTGATGGCACTGCATCCACGGTGGTAGGGATTCGCCTGAGCACCAGGTCGACAATTATAATAAGAAGCACCGCGTCGTGAGCAAGGGACAGTGTTCCTCCTCAGCGCACCATAGCTTATGTACTTTCTTCCTGCTAAAATGCGCCTGTTGCTTTCAGAGTCCATCAGAAACTCGGTGTCTTCAAGGCTACATTCGGCGATGGATCCACGGCAGCCGGTGTTCAACGGGAGGAAGAAGTTGCCGAGACGGTTGTCGGTGAAACCAAGGGTAATGGAGGATGAAAACGCCACGTGGACGGCTAAGATTGCACAGATAAGAAAGAAGCTGTTTCTGGTTCCCATGTTTGATTTGTTTACTCGAGTTGAGAATTCTAACAATAGGCTCTCTGTTATCATTATTATAGCCACAGTTAGTTCAAAAATGCCATTAGATTTTGCTCTTATTTACGAATGATGCCACTTGACTTTAACATGACTCGTTATTGCTTCACACGCGCATATTAATCATATTCCAACTTTTATTTAACTATTTTAAATTTTTTTAATATAACATTTAATATGAATTCGCAATTATGCCCCTAATGGTCCAGCTATGGCTGTCAATGAGATGGATTTATTTATTGTTGTTGCTTTTTTATTTTAGCCTAAGTTAAGGTGATACAGCTGTGTATATATATATATTTAATTGAAAATGAAATAAATACCGTTGTTGCAAGGGAAGAAAGAGAAGCTAGACTTGAGAGTTGAAACAATTCCTGATGTTTTTCTTTTTTTCTTCTTTTTTTTTCTTCTTATTATTCCATTCCATTATTAAAACAGATGCTGTATGATGTGTGCAACAGTGCAAGTGCGCTCGAATAATTAACTTTACTATATTTTTCTCATATGGTAACCTTTTAGTTTTTATCGATTTAATTAAATTTTTAATTTTTTAATTAAACTGTTTATTTCATATTAATTTTATAATTTATATTTTTTGGCTTTATATTCGTGTCATTGTTAATCAAGTTAATTGCAATTTTTAAGAAATGCTGAATTTAATAATTTAACCATCAAGATTAAAACTCTTAAAATGAATTAGTTTATATGGTTTGGTCTGAAAAATCATAAGATTTGAACTTTAAAATTTAAATTAAAGTCTATATTTTTTAGGGTATTTTAACCTAATCTTAAAAACTCGGTTACTCATTAGGGATAACTCGTATGAGTCATGGGTAGCCCGTTAAGCCGGCCTAACTATAAATTAAAACAAAATTATATCAATATTTATATTATCTTACTAAAAAATAACTTTTTAGGACTGGGCCTGTGGCTGACCCAGCATCGAGTACAACCCAATCCAGTTCTGTGTCGAGGACAGCGCAGAGTGTTGGCCTATCCCGTTAGGGCCAGTGAAGAACATGTTCCCCACATGCCCCTCACCCGAGGACACATCACCAACTGAAACCACGCCCCTCGCGGAGACGTTTGACCCTTCGTAACGGGCAAGTCCATCCACTATTTAAAGAGTGCGGAGCGGTTGACCTAGGACGATGAGCATGAGTTATTCATCCCTACTTTCACGTGGAAGTCCTGACAATCATCCGTTGTGAGCCTGAACACTCAACCCACAACGGAGACCATTGGCCAAGCGTTGGAGGCTCACTATAAAAACTCTCATCTACAAGAGGGTTAGGTATTATATTCTTTACCCTTTCTTACTCACCTCTTCACCCGAACTGACTTAAGCATCAGAGTGCCTGCTATAACACCCTAAATATTCCCCGCATAATATAAATAAAATCAGAGTAATTTCAAACACATATTCAGGATATCACACACTATTCATCACACAAAGGTGCTCGTACACATAGTAATATGTAAGACATGCAATATTTGAAAATTAGTTGTAATAACTAATACAACTCCACATGTCTTGAACTTCAAAATTTTATTGAAATAGCGGAAGCATCAACATAATTAATCATACATAGTATAATTATTTTTTCAGCAAAAACATAAATCACAACGAAATAATTAAAAACGTCTAAAAATATCCAACATAAATAAAACAAACGAGTGTTCCAAGACCCCGGTGTTACACATCAGAGCAGACGCCGACACTAAAGTAAAATAGAAGACTTCATATTATACTTACTCCAACTCCTCTACTGCAAGGTATATGCACGATGCCCATGTAAAGACAACATTCAAACAGAAGGAGTGAGATATCATAAATAGATCAAGGAAAGCATGATAATAAAGCGAGCATCATATTATTTCATGCATATCTACCATTCCATACAACCAACACAACAACCATCCAACATAGCAAAATCAACAAACATATAACAACATCATCCGACATACAACAACAAAATCAGCACATACAACTACAACATGCAATACAATAACTGATGCAAGCAATATGCGATGCAATGAGACTCACAACCAGACTCAATGCATATGGTACCATCGGTCCCTATTTCAGAACCACAATTCTTATCGCAATTCAATAATTTCCCTCACACCTCACATGGGCACACGACTTCCGTGATTGCTCGCACCCCATATAGGCACACGAATCACCGTGATCACTCACATCCCACATGGGCACACGACTTATCTCACAACTCATGCAATCGATGTAATGCATGACAACAACAACAACAACAACAATAACTATCAACCACAATGCAACATGCCCCTGCAGGCCAGCAGCAACAACATGCCATATAGTACAATAACAACATGCAACATAGCAAGCATTAACAAGGCATTTAACATCGTCATATACCACAACAAAATGATTAAAATGCGTTCAACATCAACCAACAGCAAAATCATTCAACTTCTCCTACTGAAACTATTTTAAAATGAAAGTTCGTCACACCAGCTTTCTGGCGCTTCAAACGGCACTCGAATCGGACTCCCGGAACGAAAGTTATGAATTTTCGAAGTTTTCTTTCTTTTTCCTCCCATTGTAACCGATTACCCCAAAACCGGTAACTGGTTACAACCACCTCCCCCCCCCCCCCCACACAAAAAAAAATGCAATTTTCACATTTGTAAGCTGTCTCAGTGGTAACCAGTTACCACATTCAGTGTAATCGGTTACACCTACTACAAAAGCATTTTTCTGCTATATTTTTAGCGAACCACAATTATCATCATACTAACCCTTAGCTAGTTAGAATCCCACCATTACCTTAGAGTGTGTTTGGATGAGGAATTTGAGAATTTTTAGGGAATTTAAAATTCTAAGTAATTCAAATGATTCAATTGAAATTCATTCATTTTTAAATTCATTTGTTTGGATGGAGTATTAAAATGATTCAATGTAAAAAATTTGGGGCCATTTTCATAATTTTCTAAAGTTTTTGGGTCAAATTTAAAATATGACAAACAGGGACCAATTTGTAATTTTTGAAAATTTGAAGGGACCAATTTGTAAAATTTGAAAATTATTAGGGACTAATTTGAAATTTTTTGAAAATTTTGGAGGTGAATTTGAAATTTTCATAAAATATGAGGATCATCTTGCAAAATTCAAAAAATTAATAATAAACAGTTTAACATTCATATTATATAGAGCTAAGAAGCAATTTGAAATTCTTTACTTTTTGGTGTCATTTTAAATTTCTTAAATTTAACATGAATAAAATACTCCATAAATTTACATCATTTTAACAATTCTCCATATTTTTTATCCAAACAATGGATTTTGATCAAGTCATTTCAAATTCCCTCAAAAAATTACTTTCCTTCGTTAAAATCCTTCATCCAAACACATTAGAGTTTTGCAAAGATTCCTTCTTCCTCAACAATGGAGTTTTTCCCTTCCATTGCCCTAGCCTTCCCTTCACGTTCTTCTTCCTTTTCCTCTTTCAAAACACGTACTGACAATCTATTCACAACTTCTCCTTTTTATTCCTTATATATTATTATTATTATTATTATTACTAGTATGATACCTGTGCTCCCGCACGGGTAAAATTATTTGATACGGTATAAAATATATTTAAATGTATATATAAATTTGGTATGATATAAAATGTATTTATATACATAACTAAATATGAAATTAGATATTGTAAGGGAAGATTCTCTCTTTGTACTTGATTTTAATGATGTCAAAACTATCATGATTAGAATATAGAGATTCAAGTAATAAACGTCATATGAAATGCTCATTAAGTGGTCTAAGAGTGTTTGATCATGATTAGTAAATGGTCTAGGTTCATTAGATATGTCTTAACACTTTTAGGAGAGTTAAAAATGGATTTTTGCATTTTCCAAGGGTGTGAGTCGACTCACAACCCTGCATTGGTCGACCTAAACGTGTGTCATATATTAGTATAACCTGCGGGATTGCTTGCGTCGACCTACCGGTCGACTCACTCATTCTGCATTTGTATTTGTCCAAAACTGGGAGCTATGAGTCGACTCATAGTCTGTTTCCGGTCGACGCATAACCTGCAGTTTTGCGCAGTGAACGCGCGGGATTGCTCAGGTCGACTATACTATCTGTATAGGTCGACCTCTCGCTTAATGTGACCAGAATTTTACTATGTCTTTCATTTCAAAACTCTGTTATTTCTATTATTTTTTCTAGGATAGTATATATATCATTTTAGCTCATTTTTTACGAGATAACAAGAAACATGAAAATTTATGTCATTTCTCTTCATCTTCATCTTCAACATTGAGTGAACAAACAATTACACATAACAATCTTTGTTTGAGTTGTTCATTGTTTCAAGGTGATAACGTTCAGATTTTGGAAGCGCGTGATCTTCATTCTGAGTTGAGATTTTTGGTAGGTGTTTCTTGAATAAAACCCTAGGTTTTCTCCTCTAAGAATCGGGAAGATTTTGGGGGGTTTTTGCATAAACTGTTTCGTTCTCCAGGGATTCAGCCGGGCGAAGGTAACCGACGATTGGAGCAATTGTTCGGTTTAGCAGCTGTAATCGGAGGATCGTAAAAGAGAGGTTTGGGTTCGAAGTTTGGTAGATTGCAATTGATCGAGTGAAGGTAACCGAAGAACGGAGGTTTTGTTCGGTTTAGTAGCGTGGAACGATAATTGGATCAACCATATTCGAAGGACTTGATTCATCTTGAATCAAGGGAAGAGAAAATTCTGCATCAACGATCGAAGACGTTCGAGGGTTTGGATGTTCATAGTTTTCTCTTGTAATAAACAATTTGCAACATCTACATATATATATATATCTCAATTCCAATTATGGAATTGAGGGCAGAGGTACCCAAAGCGAGGACGATTGGGGAACTGCCTAATCAAATCTCGTTTGTTCTCTCTTTCCCTTAACTCTTTTATAATTCAGCTTGTTCGAATTTGTGAAGTCGCAATTTATCGAGATTTTTGTCGTATTGTGATTTTGAGCTGAGAAACTATTTGTTAAATCGATACAAATTCCTTGAATTGTATCTTGGAGCAGCTCTATATTACATTCAATAGAAATTCTGCACTTAGTGTGTTTACGCACACTAGGTGTTTGATAATTTGTTTTCAACACAAAAATCGAACACATTGCTTTTAGTTGCTTATCACTTTTCCTCATTGGTTTGGATTAAACATCAAGCAAGCAATATTTTGTTGAATGCGTGTTTAAGTGTAGAAATCAAACTGAATTTTTCTCTTCCATACTCAATCTCGATATTTTCGTGCATATCCGATCCTTTTGGTAGAAGGTTTGTTGTAGACGTTCTATCCAGTGGTAGCTTCCGTTAAACAATTTTAAAAACTAAATTTTCGAAACCATTTGCGTGTAAAACTCAAGGGATCTATTCAACCCCCCTTCTAGATCCATAGCCATCGTTTAACAAGTGGTATCACGAGCTCCGGGTAATTTTAGTGCTTCGGTAAAACTTCTTGGATCATGGCGAACGAACCTAAGGGGGCTTATAATAGAGCTCCAGTTTTTACAGGTGAAAACTACAGCTACTGGAAGGATTGTATGCGCGTCCATATTAATTCCATAGATCGAAGGTTTGGAACGTTATTTTAAACGGTCCCATGGAAATTACTATGACTATCACGGAAGGCGTTGTTGTTCCTAAACCCGAAGCTCAATGGACTGAGGAGGACGAGAAAAAGTACAACTATGATTGGAAGGCTCGTAATATGATCATCTCCTCCTTGGGAGTTGATGAGTATTATCGAGTCTCCCATTGTGAAACGGCCAAAGCCATGTGGGATGCTTTACAAGTAGCTCACGAAGGCACTAATGATGTTAAGATGGCTCGTATTAATACACTAACGCAAGAGTTTGATTTGTTTTACATGAAGCAAGGGGAAACCATTGCGGATATGCAAAAACGATTTACTCACATTATCAACAAATTGCATGTTCTTAGTAAACCAATTCCAAATGAGGTTTCTACTAACAAAATTCTGAGGTGTCTTAACAGGGAATGGCAACCGAAGGTCACCGCTATCAAGGAGGCCAATGATCTTGCTACACTAGACCTCACAACACTCTTTGGTAAACTCGATGAGCATGAGCAAGTGCTCATTAGCTTGGATAAACATGAAAAGAGTATCAAGAAAGAGAAGGCAAAAGATACGGAGAAGAAGTCGATAGCTCTTAAGGCTTCTTGTTCAAAGTCCACACATCAAGAGCTAAGTGACAATGAAACCAACAATGATGAAGATGATGACTCGAGTGATGACATGAGGCTGTTTGTGAAAAGATACAATAGGTACATTCGAAAGAATGAAATTCAGCACTCGGATAAAACTCTCATCAAATTTAGAAGGCAATCAAAAATTGAAGGCAATAAGAGTGGCAAATCAAGAGGGTCTTGTTTCAACTGTGGAAAGTCTGGGCATTATAAGCCGGATTGTCCATCACTTAAGAAAGACAATGATAAGGATAAGAGCGGTCAACACAAAAAATCAAACAAATCTAGACAAACATACATCGCTTGGGATAGTGATAGCGAGTCGGAAAAAGATGACAGCTCAAGTGACGAAAGTGAATCCGTCAATATTTGTCTTACGGCACATCCAAACAAGAAGAAAGAGGTAAAACACTCTAAAAACGATCACTCTAATAGTATGTCTCATTTAGAATTTCAAAAAGCTTTTGATATGTTGCACCACGAGGCTAAGGAAGCTTTTCAACGCTTAGCCTCGAACAAAAGGATTTTTAAATACTTGGAGAGCAAGGTTTCCGATTCCGAAAAGGAATTAGAAGCTCTTAAAATCTCCATGGTGGATACATCAAAAGCTAAGATTGATGAGAATAAGTCTCCATGGTTCAGTTTTGGGGGTTGTGATACTTGTCATATTTGGCAAAAAGAGGTGAGAACCCTTAAGGCCAAATTAGACAAGGCTCTTATGCCTAAAGTTATGTTTTCTATTGATCGATCACATTATCGAGAAAGTATGAATAATCCGTATCAAAGGTATACGTATGTGATTCGAGATAGAGATAGCAAAGGTAAAATCCAAATGAACCGTAATTGCCTATATTGTTGCAAACCTGGGCAGACTATTGGTAAACGTCGTTTTAGAAGATTTCTTGTTCCAAAAGGCATTTATCAATGGTTGCCCAAATGCAACCTTGGTTTCACTTACCCCAAAGGACCCAATGAGAATTGGGTACCTATTTCCCTTGATTGACTTATGTAGGTACAAAGTCTTGAGACCACAAAAAGAATATGGGTTCTTGATAGTGGATTCTCGAGACATATGACAGGAGACATATCTCTTTTCATCGACTTTGTGGCGAAGAAAAAGAGGTTTGTTACCTACGGAGACAACAACAAGGGACAAATACTTGGCAAAGGTAGTGTAGGTAACCCCTCATCTACTACTATCTCTAATGTGCTTCTTGTGAAAGGTCTTAAACATATCCTTTTAAGCATTAGTCAACTATGTGACAAGAACTATAAAGTATCTTTTTCAAAGGATTGTTGCATAATTGAAAATAGTGATAAAAAGGATGTGCTTAAAGGCTTGAGGGTTTACGATAAAAGGTTACGTATAGTTGAAGAGTCAGTTCATGTTACCTTTGACGAGTCTTATCCGAGAAATGTCGGAGAAGGTAGTTCTTTTCATGGTGAAGGTGTACCTACTAAAGACATACTCAAGGACACTGATAAGGGAATTGATCAGCCTGAAGCAGTGCGTATTGAGGAGGAAAAGGATCACCAACCAGTAAAAAGTGAGGATGATCATCGTGCTGATAAAGATGAACTTCCTCCATCTTGGAAGTCTTCAAAAGACCATCCAATTGACAACATTCTCGGTGATATCTCTAAGGGAGTAACTACTCGCTCTAAACTTAGTAATTTTTGCTATTACTCTGCTTTTGTGTCACAAGTTGAACCTAAAAACTCTACGGAGGCGTTACTCGATGAGCGTTGGTTTCTATCAATGCAAGATGAACTAAATTAATTCAGGAGAAATGAGGTTTGGGACCTTGTCCCCCCTCCGCGAGATCATCGAGTAATCGGCACCCGATGGGTGTTTAGGAATAAACTTGATGTGAATGGAGTAATAACACGTAACAAAGCGCGACTTGTAGCGCAAGGCTATAACCAAGAGGAAGGAATCGACTATGAGGAAACTTATGCGCCGGTTGCCCGACTCGAGGCTATACGTCTTCTACTTGCCTATGCTTGCACAAAGAACTTTAAACTATTCCAAATGGATGTTAAAAGTGTGTTCCTTAACGGACACATAAATGAAGAAGTCTATGTAGCCCAACCTCCGGGTTTTGAATCCCACGAATATCCTGATCATGTCTATAAACTTAAACGAGCTTTGTACGGACTTAAACAAGCCCCTAGGGCTTGGTATGAACGTCTAAGCAAATTTCTACTTGATCAAGGGTATTCAAGAGGGAAGGTTGACACAACTCTCTTCATTAAACGTCAAGGAAAACACTTAATTTTGGTACAAATCTATGTTGACGATATTATTTTTGGGTCTACTAACATGACCTTG
Organism: Lathyrus tuberosus; assembly: GCA_022829125.1. NCBI lineage: Eukaryota > Viridiplantae > Streptophyta > Magnoliopsida > Fabales > Fabaceae > Lathyrus > Lathyrus tuberosus. Next base: position 6,280,405 of record JALAZF010000239.1, on the reverse strand, counting down.
GTCAAGGAGTTTTCTAGTTTGATGCAGGGGGAGTTTGAAATGAGCATGATGGGGGAGCTCTACTATTTCCTCGGATTGCAAATCAAACAACTTGAAGAGGGCACATTCGTGAGTCAAACGAAATATTATCTTGAGCTTCTAAAACATTTTGACATGCTAAACTGCAAAGCAATAAATACTCCAATGCCGACCAGTGCGAACCTTGATCGTGACGAAAATGGTAAATAAGTAGAGGTAAAAAGGTATCGAGGTATGATAGGATCCCTTGTTTATCTTACCACATCACGTCCCGATATAATGTTTAGTGTATGCATGTGTGCGAGGTATCAGGCACATCCCAAGGAATCCCACCTAAAGGCAGTTAAGCGCATACTTCGATACCTCTCTGGTACTCCAAAGTATGGGCTGTGGTATTCCAAAGGTAGTGTTTGTTCCTTAGTTGGTTACTCCGATTCCGACTTTGTCGGGTGCAAGTTGGATAGGAAAAGTACTAGTGGCACGTGTCACCTTTTCGCAAATTCCTTAGTGAGTTGGCATAGCAAGAAACAAGTTTCCGTTGCTTTGTCAACAGTCGAGGCAGAATATGTTGCCGCCGGTAGTTGTTGTGCTCAAGTCTTATGGCTTAAACAACAATTACTTGATTTCAACTTAAAACTTGAACGTATTCCAATTTTGTGCGATAACACTAGTGTGATTAATCTAACTAAGAACCCCGTATTGCATTCACGCACCAAGCATATCGAAATACGCCATCATTTTCTTAGGGATCATGTAGAGAAAGGTGATGTGAATTTTGAGCACGTTGACACCAAAAATCAACTTGCTGATATTTTTTCAAAACCATTAGCTACAGAGCCTTTCTTTCACATCCGTAGGGAACTTGGCATTCTCGATATCTCGGATCGTGCTTAATAGTCTTTTAAGATAGTGATCTTCACATATATATATATATATATATATATATATATATATATATATATATATATATATATATATATATATATATATATATATATACACACATGCTGGTTTATTCTTTTAACCAACAATGCAAAGAAATATTAAGCTATATGTGAGGGCTCTCATCGTCAATTTTGATCAAGGTAATATCGTTCCATTTCAAAGATTCTCTCTAACTAAATGTACCATGTTGAGTGATTATATTGATGTTTGTTGCACATATTGAGCATACCTTATCCATTTAGATGTTTGATATTTTGTGTTGGCTGTCTATTTATTCAATATCATAGCTTAAATGTCACAAAATTTGATTTTCGTCTGTTTGGGTCGACTCACAAATGCTTCTGGTCGACTCATTATTGGTGCATTGTTAACATGTATTGTCGGGAATGCTCAGGTCGATGCATAGCTTAAATGTTCAAAATTATCAGAAACACTGCAGTGTGCGTCGACGCACACAGACCTTAGGTCGACCGGTCGCTAAAACCTTATGGTTGTTCCATATAGTAACAATGCATTATTACTCTATTTTGTGTCTTTTAAGTTTTTTTCTTATTTAGCTTTTCATTAACTTGCATTGTATGTGAATGTGTGTTAATGGTATCTGTTGCAATTATGTTCAAAATGCAGCTCTCATTTTTTTATTATTCTTGACACTCCATCTTTCTCTCTTTTTGATGTTGTCAAAGGGGGAGAAGAACAAGGACATAACAGGTATTGAGATGATCAAACAATAGTAGATGCATAAAGTCAGGGGGAGGACATATGACCGTTTTGCCAACATAAAAAAGGGGGAGTATGTGAGGGAAGATTCTCTCTATGTACTTGATTTTAATGATGTCAAAACTATCATGATTAGAATATAGAGATTCAAGTAATAAACGTCATATGAAATGCTCATTAAGTGGTCTAAGAGTGTTTGATCATGATTAGTAAATGGTCTAGGTTCATTAGATATGTCTTAACACTTTTAGGAAAGTTAAAAATGAATTTTTGCATTTTCCAAGGGTGTGAGTCGACTCACAACCCTGCATTGGTCGACCTAAACGTGTGTCATATGTTAGTATAACCTGCGGGATTGCTCGCGTCAACCTACCGATCGACTCACTCATTCTGCATTTGTATTTGTCCAAAACTGGGAGCTATGAGTCGACTCATAGCCTGTTTTCGGTCGACGCATAACATGCAGTTTTGCGCAGTGAACGCGCGGGATTGCTCAGGTCGACTATACTATATGTATAGGTCGACCTCTCGCTGAATGTGACCAGAATTTTACTATGTCTTTCATTTCAAAACTCTGTTATTTCTATTATTTTTTCTAGGATAGTATATATATCATTTTAGCTCATTTTTTACGAGATAACAAGAAACGTGAAAATTTATGCCATTTCTCTTCATCTTCATCTTCAACATTAAGTGAACAAACAATTACACATAACAATCTTTGTTTGAGTTGTTCATTGTTTCAAGGTGATAACGTTCAGATTTTGGAAGCGCGTGATCTTCATTTCTGAGTTGAGATTTTTGGTAGGTGTTTCTTGAATAAAACCCTAGGTTTTCTCCTCCAAGAATCGGGAAGATTTTGGGGGGTTTTTGCACAAACTGTTTCGTTCTACAGGGATTCAGCCGGGCGAAGGTAATTGACGATTGGAGCAATTGTTCGATTTAGTAGATGTAATCAGAGGATCGTAGAAGAGAGGTTTGGGTTCGAAGTTTGGTAGATTGCAATTGATCGAGTGAAGGTAATCGAAGAACGGAGGTTTTGTTCGGTTTAGTAGCGTGGGACGATAATTGGATCAACCATATTCGAAGGACTTGATTCATCTTGAATCAAGGGAAGAGAAAATTCTGCATCAATGATCGAAGACGTTCGAGGGTTTGGATGTTCATAGTTTTCTCTTGTAATAAACAATTTGCAACAGCTATATATATATATATATATATATATATATCTCAATTCCAATTGTGGAATTGGGGGCAGAGGTACCCAAAGCGAGGACGATTGGGGAATTGCCTAATCAAATCTCGTTTGTTCTCTCTTTCCCTTAACTCTTTTATAATTCAGCTTGTTCGAATTTGTGAAGTCGTAATTTATCGAGATTTCTGTCGTAGTGTGATTTTGAGCTGAGAAACTATTTGTTAAATCGATACAAATTCCTTGAATTGTATCTTAGAGCAGCTCTATATTACATTCCATAGAAATTCTGCACTTAGTGTGTTTACGCACACTAGGTGTTTGATAATTTATTTTCAACACAAAAATCGAACACATTGCTTTTAGTTGCTTATCACTTTTCCTCATTGGTTTGGATTAAACATCAAGCAAGCAATATTTTGTTGAATGCGTGTTTAAGTGTAGAAATCAAACTGAATTTTTCTCTTCCATACTCAATCTCGATATTTTCGTGCATATCCGATCCTTTTGGTAGAAGGTTCGTTGTAGACGTTCTATCTAGTGGTAGCTTCCGTTAAACAATTTTAAAAATTAAATTTTCGAAACCATTTGCGTGTAAAACTCAAAGGATCTATTCAACCCCCCTTCTAGATCTATAGCCATTGTCTAACAGATATTAATTTTAAAACAAACAATGATTATATAAATTCAATTGTATTAGAATATAAAAAGAAAAAAAGGAACTCGTGAGATAAAAAAAATATTTAATATTTGAAAATAAGGATTTTACCTTTCAAATTAAGGTAATTATTGATTAAAATAAAATATGTATTGTGGTGATAGTGACCCGTGAAATATAAAATTTATTTGATACAATATAAATTTATTTATATACAGATGTAATTATGCAAAAAGAAAAAGAAATGACTCGTGAGATGAAGAAAGAAATGAAAACTCATAAAAAAAACTCTCATTTGTAAAGAATCATATTTTCTTCCATGATATATACCCTTTGGTATACTTCCTGTAAATTTCATTGTTGCTATTCAGCTTGTAAATATATTTATACATCATTATAGTCAATACATGGTGAAAAACCATGATCCTATATTTTTTTTATAGAGATGAAAGAGATAGTAATACAATGCTATCATGAATATGGATAATGTAATACAAAGTGCAAACTTCTCAAGCCTTTTTTCCTTCCAAAATCTCAAGCCTTCATGTCCAAACTTCTTGTTACTGCTCCAATTTACTCATGTTGCTCCAAGAACGTCTCCACTCTCATTGCCAGGCCTATCATTCTCATTAAAGCTTCAAAATTCCTCAAACGATACAAAGACTATCTAAATCCATCTCTTTGTTTTCTACCTACGGAAATAAGGTGGTAGCTCTTCACGCATGAGCTCTCTCAAAGCTCTTACACACAGCCACTATAACCTGCATTTTCAAACACAAACAAATCATCAAATTTGCATTTCCTCTCTAATCAATCTCTATTCATTTCAAATTGCAATAGTTCAACCAAGCCTCACACATTTGTTTCAAACCAAATTTGAATCAAATTCACTATTCAAGCCTACAACTCATAAAAGCCAAAACATTTCAAACACCAAATTCAATCATTTCAAACATAAAACCCATCCAAGTCCAATCCAAACCATACAAACCAAATTCATAATCCAAAACACATTCAATTCATAAACCAAATTCAAATCCCTTCAAGCATAAATCAAAACCAAGTTTCAAACATTTTGAAATCATGCAATTCAAGAATCATGTTTCATTTCCTTTCAAAACTTCAAGATCAAGTTTCAATCAATTACAATCAAGTTTCAATTTCAAGTTATTGTTCAAATTCACCATTCACTAAAGACAAATCATTTCAAACCATATCACAGAAATTCTTAATCAAACCTAAACAATTCCCAGCACAAAAACATAAAAAATGAACAACAATACGAACCTTCAATGGCAGCATACATGTAGGCCTCAAGTCTAGTAGCTGTTCGTGATTCATTTATGTTCAGGTCAAGCTCCCTCATCAAGTCTTCTTCAAGCCACCAATTCCATACCACTTGTGAGTCTTCTTGTCTCTCTCACACCAAGCATGGTGTACACATGAAAGAAATAATTGAAATCAGTAAGTTACAACAGCACATGGAAAACACAAAAAAATTTAATCAGCGCACAATTCAAGGAATTCCAAACAATTCACAAAACAGGGTATGGCAGTAATGACAACATCCAAAAGTTCAGAACATTACAATGCGTTGTCACCAAGAACAACAATGAGGAAAATACATGAAACTTTGGTTCAAATAATAGTAAAATCTCAAATGTATGATAGCAGCAATGGGAAGGTTTTTTTTAGACTGGAATGAAAAAAAAGAAAAGCATGAAAATGATACCTTCAAGAGCAACATTGGCAGTTTTAGCTCAAGACTCTCATGATGTCAACAGCTTGCCAAACCAAACTTGTCCACAACAAACATGCTGCAACCTCTTACCACATACTTGCAGCCACTTCAATCAACTCCTAAACATGCCCCAACATCACCCACCAGCCCTCAAAATGCAACGCTGCTAGTTGCTGCTATCCATAAACTTGCAGCAACGAAAACATGAAATTGATTAAAAAGTAAAATCAAGAATAGATAATAGATCAATTACACATTGTTACGAATCATAATGTTACGAATAAATGCATCACCATCTGTCTTCATGATAAACTTTGCTGAAACAACCTGTGTCTGTTCAAAAGATAAAGTCAATGAGAGAGGAATTATTTTCCAAGTCAAACAACCTATAAGAGAATATCACCATAAAAACAATTATTGAACAATATATACAATCAATTTCAAATCAATGTCTACAAACAACCTATAAGAGAATATCACCATAAAAATAATTATTGAACATCAAACCTTTCAATGGATATCACTCTTATGATTTGTAATGAGTTATGCAGAACATGTTGTCAACTTGCATCATTTCACAACCCATTTGATCTTCAACTACATGCATTTGTCCCCGGAACTCGCATAACATGTGAAGACGAAGAGCGGTCATGCCAGAAGAGAATATCACCATAAAAACAATTATTGAACATCAAACCTTTCAATGGATATCACTCTTATGATTTGTAATGAGTTATGCAGAACATGTTGTCAACTTGCAACATTTCACAACCCATTTGATCTTTAACTACATGCATTTGTCCCCGGAACTCGCATAGCATGTGAAGACAAAGAGCGGTCATGCCAGAAACCACGGTGGTGATCAGTTTCCTCTTGTGAGTTTCTACTTTTACGAAATAGAACATGTTAGGTACTTTCCTCTCCTCAACTTGAGAATTGAAGGTTGCTATCGGCTTGTGCTCATATACTGCGCCGCATTTTTTTTCAAACATCTTACCATATTCCAGAACTTGTCAAAAGAATTACGAATGATAAAGAAGCAGAAATTGAGTCAGATTTGGAGGAAAGGTTGGTTTTAAACTATTTTGGATCCTTTTTCGAAAGAGCAAAGTAACAATGCAGGACAAGTCAAGGATGATGAAATTGATACTCTTAGTGATGATACCTTATTCAAATCGCGGAAGCTCCTCGAAGATCATATGCTAAAGAAGCGACAACCTCCACGGCTATGCTTGGACAACACCTTGCATATCATGCAATAAGGAGAGGGAGACAACCGTTGAAAATTATTAGGGACTAATTTGAAATTTTTTGAAAATTTTGGAGGTGAATTTGAAATTTTCATAAAATATGAGGACCATCTTGCAAAATTCGAAAAATTAATAATAAACAGTTTAACATTTATATTATATAGAGTTAAGAAGCAATTTGAAATTCTTTACTTTTTGGTGTCATTTTAAATTTCTTAAATTTAACATGAATAAAATACTCCATAAATTTACATCATTTTAATAATTCTCCATATTTTTTATCCAAACAATGGATTTTGATCAAGTCATTTCAAATTCCCTCAAAAAATTACTTTCCTTCGTTAAAATCCTTCATCCAAACACACTCTTAGAGTTTTGCAAAGATTCCTTCTTCCTCAACAATGGAGTTTTTCCCTTCCATTGCCCTAGCCTTCCCTTTACGTTTTTCTTCCTTTTCCTCTTTCAAAACACGTACTGACAATCTATTCACAGCTTCTCCTTTTTATTCCTTATATATTATTATTATTATTATTATTATTATTATTCCAATATTATTATTATTAATCATGTTAGTTCTGTTATTGGCTGCAATTTTAGTAAAACAAGGTGTAACATCAAGATGTCATGTTTGATGTCAAGACATGTGGCTCTAACATGTGTTGCAGGATTGTGGTGTATGATGTCAAGGCGGATGTCTTAACATCTTTTGATAGAACTTCCAGTTCTGTGTTTTTATGTGCTGCGCGTTATGTGATATATCTTGGGAGATTTTGTTTGAGAGATTGCAGGCGAATTTATTGGAGAAGATTTATTCTGATACAATCAGTTCCTATTACTTTGTGGAGTATATTTTGTTACTATTTTAGGGCAAAAAAGATTTGGAGTTTTATCAGTTTTAATTGAGAATTAATTCTGAGAATTATTATTGCCCAGACCCAAGAATCTGTTTCTTTTTATAGAAGTCTCAACCCTACTTGGAAGATACGAAGACAAGAGATTGTGTACTGAGTGTCAAGTATTAGGGTTTGTGTTTTCTTCTGTGTATTGTGAGCCATTCATTCATCTATTTTGATGTTTGAATTGGACTGATTTAGTTGAGTTGTATGTTGTCTACTCTAAGCTTTTAAGCACGAGTGTTTGTTCTTGATTGAAGCTTTTAAGCAAGATCAATGTATTGTCGTTGAAGTGTGTCTTCTACTTTCTTTATTGTATGTTGTTATCACTGCTGTGATTGAGGGGGAGTGGGAGGTGTCTCATATCTAAGAGTGTCTTAGGTAGAAGTGTCATTGGGTAGTGATTAAGTGAATAGATTCTCAACTTGTATGTTGATTGTAGAGTCTATGAATTAATAATACTGATAGTGAATTTCCTCCCTGGCTTGGTAGCCCCCAGACGTAGGTTGTTAGACCGAACTGGGTGAACAATTCTCTGTGTTTATTTATTGCTTTTAAGTGCTATTACTTTTATTGTCTTGTTCATATAGCAGATATTGACGTTGTGACATCTCACTCGACATCACATATCTGATACCAGAATTTCAATCGGTATCAGAGCAAGTCATCCTGCTCTGTATCTGGGTGAGATCTAGGGTTGTTACTTTCTGGTGCAATGGACAAGGAGAGTGGTGGATTTGTGAATAGACCCCTTATTCTAGATGGATCAAATTATGATTATTGGAAACCTCGCATGGTTGCATTTCTGAAATCTTTAGACAACAGGGCTTGGAAGGCTGTTCTGACATAATGGAAACATCATGTCATTGTGGGAAAAGATGGTGTGTCAAAGCTGAAACCTGAGGAGGAGTGGACCAAGGAAGAAGATGAACTCGCTCTTGGGAATTCTAAGGCCTTGAATGCTTTATTTAATGGTATTGACAAGAATATTTTCAGGCTGGTCAACACATGTGAAGTGGCTAAGGAGGCTTGGGATATCCTGAAAATAACTCATGAAGGAACTTCCAAGGTCAAGATGTCAAGACTTCAGCTGCTAACAACAAAGTTTGAAAGTTTGAGGATGAAGGATGAAGAGACCATTCATGATTTTCACATGAATATACTTGAACTATCAAATGCTTCTAGTGCCCTAGGCGAGAGGATGTCTGATGAGAAGCTGGTAGGAAAAATTCTCAGATCTCTTCCCAAGAGATTTGATATGAAGGTGACTGCTATAGAGGAAGCTCAAGACATCATCCAGATGAGGGTAGATGAATTGATTGGTTCACTTCAGACATTTGAATTAGGGTTGAATGACAGATCTAAAAAGAAGGTCAAAATCATAGCTTTGGTGTCTAGTACAGAAGATGATGAGATAGAGTGTGGTCCTGAAACTCAGGAAGAGCTATCCAATGCCATTGTTCTACTGGGAAGACAGTTTAATAGGGTTTTGAAAAGAATGGACAGGAGCTATAAACCTAATGTCAAGAACATCACATCTGACATCAACAGGTCAGGTGATCAGATGAAGAAAACAAGAACCGAGGAGAAGCCTAATTATGACAAAGGAATCCAATGTCATGGATGTGAGGGTTATGGTCATATCAGAGCTGAATGCCCTACATATCTTAAGAAGCAGAAAAAGGGCTTATCTGTGTCCTGGTCTAATACTGAAAGTGAGGAAGATGAAGAGACTGCCAAGCAGGTTAGGGTATTGACTGGAAGGTGTACATCTGATGATGATTCTAGGGATGAAGAGAGCACATATGATGAGCTTACTGATTCTTATAGAGAGCTATGCATTAACAGTAAAGAAGCCTGTCAAGAAGGGGAGAGGCAGAAGAAGATCATTGCTCAACTTAAGGTTGAAAAGACAGAGCATCTGGAAACCATTGCCAAGCTGGAAGATGAAGTATTTGTGCTGAACTCTAAACTTGAATCTATGTCCAAGTCTATCAGAATGCTGAATAGTGGAACTGATGTTCTAGACAAGATTCTTGATGTTGGAAAAACTGCAGGAGACAAAAGTGGGTTGGGATTCAACAGTGGATCTGCTTCAAATGATGTTATTCCTAGTTCCAAGCCAGTCATGTTGAAACAGATGTTGAAACATCTTGACAGGACTCCCTCTAGGAAGAAATTCAGGCGCTGGAGATGCCATCATTGTGGGAGCTTTGGGCACATAAAGGCCTTCTGTTATAAGTTGCATGGGTATCCTAAGAGTACTTCTAATTATGCACCCAGGCAGGTCATTCATAAAGGTAATCAAGTCATCAAGCAAAAGAAGCAATGGGTCTCCAAAACTGATGTTGTCAGCTTGATAGCTCATACTTCTCTTAGAGTCTTTGCTAAAGAAGACTGGTACTTTGACAGTGGCTGTTCAAGACACATGACAGGAGTGAAGAATTTGCTGGTGGGTGTTAAACTTCATTCTTCTGGCCATGTGACCTTTGATGATGGTGTCAAAGGAGAAATCAAGGGTGTGGGAAAGCTGAATTGTGAAGGTACACCTAGACTTGATGATGTACTGCTAGTCAAGGGGTTGACAACAAATTTGATCAGTATTAGTCAACTATGTGATCAAGGACTCATAGTTAATTTTACAAACACTGAGTGAATTGTCACAAATGAGAAAGGTGAAGTTATCATGAAGGGTGTTAGGTCTAAGGACAACTGTTACCTATGGGTGTCACAAGACTCAAGTTCATCCACATGTGTTCTTGCAAAATAAGATGAAGTCAGAGTATGGCATCAAAAGCTGGGACATCTACATCTGAAGGGAATGAAGAGAATCATATATACAGAAGCAGTAAGAGGAATCCCAGAGCTCAAAATTGAAGAAGGAAGAGTGTGTGGAGACTGTCAGATAGGCAAGCAGACCAAAATGTCACATCAAAAGCTTCAACATCCCACTACTTCTAAAGTGTTGGAACTTCTTCATATGGACTTAATGGGGCCTATGCAGGTGGAAAGTATAGGTGGGAAGAAGTATGCTTATGTAGTTGTGGATGACTATTCCAGGTACACTTGGGTGAATTTTATCAAAGACAAAACAGAAGTGTTTGATGTGTTTAAGGATCTCTGTCAAAGACTCCAAAGAGAAAAGGAGAGCAATGTCATCAGAATAAGAAGTGATCATGGAAGAGAGTTTGAAAATAGCAAGTTTGCTTAATATTGTTCTACTGAAGGCATCAGTCATGAGTTTTCCTCACCTATTACTCCTCAGCAAAATGGAGTTGTTGAAAGGAAGAACATGACCATTCAAGAATCTGCTAGAGCAATGATTCATGCCAAAAAGCTTCCTTACCATTTCTGGGCTGAAGCTATGAATACTGCCTGCTACATTCACAACAGAGTTACCTTGAGAAGAGGTACTTCAGCTACCTTGTATGAGCTGTGGAAGGGAAGAAAACCAAGTGTGAAGTACTTTCATGTCTTTGGAAGTAAATGTTATATTCTGTCAGATCGTGAACAGAGGAGGAAAATGGATCCTAAAAGTGATGGGGGAATCTTTTTGGGATACTCTACAAACAGCAGAGCTTATAGGGTATTCAACTCCAGAACCAGAGTCATGATGGAATCTATAAATGTGGTTGTTGATGACTATGGAATGAAGGAAGTTGCTGATGTCCTGGATGATGTTGGAACATTTGTTGATGATGTATCAATAGAAGCTGAAGACAGAAGTGTAAATCCCAGTCCTACTGCTGCTGAACCTGAACTAGAGCAGCCTAACAAGGAACCTTCCATCAGAGTGCAAAAGGACCACCCAAAAGAGCTTATCATAGGTGATCCAAACTCAGGAGTTACCACTAGGTCAAGAGAAGTTGTGTCAAATTCTTGCTTTATATCCAAAATTGAGCCCAAAAATGTTAAAGAAGCCTTGAAAGATGAATTTTGGATTAATGCCATGCAAGAAGAGCTGGGACAATTCAAGAGGAATGAAGTGTGGGAGCTTGTACCAAGGCCTGATGGAATAAATGTGATTGGTACCAAGTGTGTTTACAAGAATAAATCTGATGAACAAGGAGTGGTCACCAGAAATAAGGCTAGACTGGTTGCCCAAGGTTACACTCAGGTAGAAGGAATTGATTTTGATGAGACTTTTGCTCCTGTGGCCAGACTGGAATCTATCAAGTTACTCTTAGGTGTAGCTTGTAATCTCAAATTCAAGTTATTCCAGATGGATGTAAAGAGTTCTTTCTTGAATGGGTACTTAAATGAAGAAGTTTATGTAGATCAACCCAAGGGGTTTGTTGATCTAACATTTCCTAACCATGTCTACAAACTAAGGAAAGCTCTTTATGGATTAAAGCAAGCACCTAGAGCTTGGTATGACAGGCTTATTGAATTCTTGTCTCTGAATGGTTACAGAAAGGGAGGAATTGACAAGACATTGTTTGTCAAAGAGGAAGGAGGAAAACTGTTAATAGCTCAAATATATGTTGATGACATAGTGTTTGGTGGGATGTCAGAAGCAATGGTTCAACATTTTGTGAAACAGATGCAGTCTGAGTTTGAGATGAGTCTTGTTGGTGAGCTCAGCTATTTTCTAGGTCTGCAAGTTAGACAAATGGAAGACTCCATATTTATCTCTCAGAGCAAGTATGCAAAGAACATAGTCAAGAAGTTTGGCCTGGAGAGTGCTAATCACAAGAGGACACCAGCCCTACTCACCTGAAGCTGTCCAAGGATGAACATGGAGTGAGTGTGGATCAAAGCTTATACAGAAGCATGATTGGAAGCTTACTGTATCTCACAGCTAGCAGACCTGATATCTCCTTTGTTGTAGGAGTTTGTGCCAGATATCAATCTGAACCTAAGGTTAGCCACATGAATCAAGTGAAGAGAATTCTGAAATATGTGAATGGTACTAGTGACTATGGTATACTATACAGTCATGGATCAGGTACTGAACTGAGTGGATATTGTGATGCTGACTGGGCAGGGAGTGCTGATGATAGAAAAAGTACTTCTGGAGGATGCTTCTTCTTAGGGAACAATCTTATCTCGTGGTTTAGCAAAAAGCAGAAATGTGTGTCTCTCTCTACTACTGAGGCCGAGTACATAGAAGCAGGAAGTAGTTGTTCACAACTGGTTTGGATGAAGCAAATGTTAACTGAATACAATGTCAAGCAAGATGTCATGACATTGTACTATGATAATCTGAGTGTTATCAATATCTCAAAGAACCCAATTCAACATAGCAGGACTAAGCATATTGACATACGTCATCACTTTATAAGAGATCTAGTTGAAGATAAAGTGGTTGCTTTGGAACATGTTGCTACTGAAATGCAATTAGCTGATATTTTTACTAAAGCCTTAGATGCAAATCAATTTGAAAATTTAAGAAGAAAATTAGGGATTTGCATATATGAGGATTAGTAGATTGTTGTTGGAGTGCAGGAAGGTGATTTATGGTGCAGGTGTCTTATGTGAAGGTGGCAAAATAAGAATGTTTGGAAACAATCAAGAACATTTTTATTGATGGAAGTACTCATCATTACATTTTTTTAAACTACAAGCAAAGAGTTCTCATGTTTGGATTCAGCTATTCATTCCAACCACCTGAGTTAATGAAAGTAATCCAATCTTTATCTGCCTCATCCTCGGAATCATGTAGTTGCACCTGAGCTTTCTTGATGGTCTTCATCCTAGTTTCTGTTTTTCTTCCTGTCCTTGTTGCCCCTGTAGAGGATCCACCTGTTGCCATTTCTTTGAACTTCACCTCCTTTGGTTTTGTGCTCTTGTTCATCTGGTTTTGCTTCAACTGACCCTTGTGTGTATCAACTGTCTTGGAGGACTGACTCATGTTTCCTTCTCAGATTGGCTGTAGTAAGAAGCAGTTTGGTGTAGTTTTTATAATTCATATGGAAACCCTTGTTTGTATCGCTTGGTCAGTCAAAGTTGTTTGGTGTCTGTGCACCTATCTCTGTTGGGTAATGTGTCACTCTTTCCAAGTTGGGTTCAACATTTTTTCTTGGAATTTGACAATGGTTTACTGCGTGTCAGAACATTGGTCTTGGTGACTTATTTTAGGTTGGTTCTTCTGGATTTAATCTACTGGTTGTCAAATTATGGATAAAAAGGGGGAGAGAAAGGCTAGTTGTTGCTTAGTTAAGATTTGTGATTTTCTGATTTTCTGGGAGAGTTTTTATTTGGCTTGTGTGGTTCCTTGACTTGAGGGGTGTTTGAGTTTTGATTGGGGTTTCTGCTAAATGCTAGTGTTGTTATTTTCTGCTGCAGGTATCTCTGATGTGTGCTGATATTGTTTTAGCCAAAATTAGCCAAAAGGGGAGATTGTTAGTTCTGTTATTGGCTGCAATTTTGGTAAAACAAGGTGTAACATCAAGATGTCATGCTTGATGTCAAGACATGTGGCTCTAACATGTGTTGCAGGATTGTGGTGTATGATGTCAAGGCGGATGTCTTAACATCTTTTGACAGAACTTCCAGTTATGTGTTTTTATGTGCTGGGCGTTATGTGATATATCTTGGGAGATTTTGTTTGAGAGATTGCAGGCGAATTTATTGAGAAGATTTATTCTGATACAATCAGTTCCTATTACTTTATAGAGTATATTTTGTTACTATTTTAGGGCAAAAAAGATTTGGAGTTTTATCAGTTTTAATTGAGAATTAATTATGAGAATTATTATTGCCCAGGCCCAAGAATCTGTTTCTTTTTATAGAAGTCTCAACCCTACTTGGAAGATACGAAGACAAGAGATTGTGTACTGAGTGTCAAGTATTAGGGTTTGTGTTTTCGTCTGTGTATTGTGAGCCATTCATTCATCTATTTTGATGTTTGAATTGGACTGATTTAGTTGAGTTGTATGTTGTCTACTCTAAGCTTTTAAGCACGAGTGTTTGTTCTTGATTAAAGCTTTTAAGCAAGATTGAGGTATTGTCGTTGAAGTGTGTCTTCTACTTTCTTTATTGTATATTGTTATCACTGCTGTAATTGAGGGGGAGTGAGAGGTGTCTCATATCTAAGAGTGTCTTAGGTAGAAGTGTCATTGGGTAGTGATTAAGTGAATAGATTGTCAACTTGTATGTTGATTGTAGAGTCTATGAATTAATACTACTGATAGTGAATTTCCTCCCTGGCTTGGTAGCCCCCCAGACGTAGGTTGTTAGACCGAACTGGGTGAACAATTCTCTGTGTTTATTTATTGCTTTTAAGTGTTGTTACTTTTATTGTCTTGTTCATATAGCAGATATTGATGTTGTGACATCTCACTCGACATCACATATCTGATACCAGAATTTCAAATCATTTTTCTATTTAAATAATAATAATAATAATAATAATAATAATAATATCCATTACTAATTTAAATAAATATTAATAATCCAATATTACCCATACTATTTAAATAGTAAATCTCACCACACAACCTAGTTCTACCAAATTAGCCACACACCCTCACCCTTAAAGTTACTATAATAAGGTCACTACCCCTTACCACAGGATACCCCAACACAATAAAAAACACATATAATCCCATAACAATCACATAATTTTAATAGCAAAATTTAATCAAAATTAGACGGGCGTTACAACTCTCCCCCACTTAAAATATTTTCGTCCTCGAAAATTTACCTGATCCAAACAACTCAGGATATGCCTCGCGTATCCTACTCTCCAATTCCCAAGTCATACTTCCACAGGCAGTGCCTCCCCACACTACCTTCACAAGAGAAATCTCTTTGCCCCTCAGTTGCTTCACCCCATTGTCTTTAATCCTCACAGGCAAAGCCTCAACTGTAAGGTTATCCCTTACCTGAACATCATCCATTGGAATCACATGCGACGGATCCGAAACATATTTCCAAACTTGTGAAACATTGAACACATCATGCAAATTCGACAGATTTGGTGGCAACGTCACTCTATAAGCAACAACTCCAACTCTTGCTGATATCTGATATGGACCAATAAACCGAGGAGTAAGCTTCCTCGACTTTAAAGCACGTCTGACACCGGCCACCAGAGTGACTCTCAAGAACACATGATCTCCCTCTTGGAACTTGAGTTCCTTCATTCTGTTATCATGATAACTCTTCTGCCTACTCTGTGAAGCCTTCATCTTCTCCCGAATCAGCTTCACCTTCTCAGTAGTATGTTGAACAATCTCAAGTCCAAGCACCACACTCACACCAGATTCATGCCAACACAGAGGTTTCCTACACCTCCGACCATATAAAGCTTCAAAAGGCGTCATTCCAATGCTGGAATGATAACTGTTATTATAAGTGAACTCAATCAACGACAAATGACAATGCCAAGCACCTCCTTGTTCAAGAACACATACCCTTAACAAATCCTCCAACGATTGAAAAGTCCTCTCTGTCTGACCATCTGTCTATGGATGATAAGGTGAACTCATCCTCAGCTTCAAACCTAGAGCCTCCTGCAAGCTCTCCCAAAATCTGGAAGTAAACCGCGGATCTCTATCCGACACAATGGTCAACGAAATTCCATGCAGCTTCACAATTACACGGATATAAATCTCTGCTAACTTCTGCAAATAAAAATTGATGTTAATCAGAATAAAATGTGCCGACTTCGTCAGTCTATCAACAACCACCCATATGGCATCATGCCCTCTCGGAGTGTTCGGTAATACAGTCACAAAATCCATGGAAATGCTGTCCCATTTCCACTCTGGAATTCCAACGGTTGCATCAACCCTGCAGGTTTCTGATGTTCAATCTTTGACTTCTGACAAGTCAAACAAGCATACACAAATTGTGCCACATCTCTTTTCAATCCTGACCACCAAAATATCTTCTTCAAATCCTGATATATCTTATAGCCCCTGGATGAATACTCAAGTTACTCTTATGAATTTCCTCTAGAATCATTCTTTTCAACTCAAGAGCATCCGGAATACAAATCATGTCACGAAACCTCAGTACACCATGTTCATCCACTTTAAAGTCACCATCCTCATTCCTATCACTTCCAATCATCAAGTCCACCAGCTTCACATCCAACTTCTGACTCTTTCTAATGTTATTAAGAAAATAATTGTTGATCTTCAACATACCCAACATAACACTCTGTGGTGTTAGCTCACACACCAGACTGACGTCTCTGAACTGCTCAGTAAATTCCAACTCTCTGAACATCACAGCAGATATATGCAATGACTTTCGACTCAAAGCATCAGCCACAACATTAGCTTTACCAGGGTGATAATTCAAGTCAAAGTCATAATCCTTCATAAACTCTAACCATTTTCTCTGTCTCATATTCAACTCTTTCTGATCAAACAGATATTTCAAGCTCTTATGATCACTATAAACCTCAAATCTGGAACCATAGAGATAATGCCTCCAAATCTTCAACACAAAAACAACAGCAACCAACTTTAAATCATGAGTAGGACAGTTTCTCTCATGAACCTTCAGTTGTCACGAAGCATAATCCACAACCTTACCATCTTGCATCGCCACACCACCTAAGCCCATCAAGGAAGCATCACAATACACTACAAACAATTCATTTGGGTCCGACAAAATCAAAATTGGAGATGTCTTCAACCTTTTCTTCAGCTCAATAAAACTTTACTCACAATGAACATCCCACACAAAAGCTTTACCTTTACAAGTCAACTGCGTCAATGGAAGTGCTAACTTGGAAAAGCCTTCAATAAACCTGCGATAGTAACCTGCCAAGCCTAAAAAGCTTCGAATCTATGTAACCGACTTCGCAGCCTCCCATTGTAGAACGACATCTACTTTGGAAGGATCCACAACAATACCATCACCTAAAATAACACGACTAAGAAAACTCACCTCTTTCGACCAAAATTCGCACTTCGAGAATTTAGCATAAAGCTTCTTTTCTTACAATACTTACAACACAATCCTCAAATCGATCTAAGTAAGTATGAAAGATTCGATTCATATACTCCACAAATACTCCAGGTGCATTAGAAACGCCGAACGACATTACCAAATACTCATAATGTCCATACCGAGTTCTGAAATCCGTCTTCCGAATATCTTCATCCTTCACTTGAAACTGATGATAACCCAACCTCAAGTCAATTTTACTAAACACACGAGCACCCACCAACTGATCCATCAAGTCATCTATTCTTGGAAGCGGATACTTGTTCTTAATTGTTACTTTATTCAACTGCCTATAATCCATACACAACCTCATACTACCATCTTTCTTCTTTACCAACAGCACCAGAGCTCCCCAAGGCAATATAGTTAGTCTCACAAATTTCTTTTCCATCAATTCTTCTAATAGATTCTTCAACTCTACTAACTCTGACGCTGACATCCTGTATGGTGTCATAGAAACAGGTCTGGTACCAGAGACAAAATCAATAGCAAACTTTACCTCTCTTTCTGGCGGCTCATCCTAAATATCATCTGGGAATACATCTGAGAATTCACGTACCACCTACAACTCATCAATCACCGCTTGACTCTCCACAGATAAGGATGCAAACAATGTAAGCACTTGAGCTTCCTCTTCCAAAAGCTCCTTCAACTCTCTAGCAGACAAAAAACCAATTTCCTTCTCATCATCAGGAGCAAGAAACCACACCAACTTGTTAAAACAGTTGATATGAACATGATTGAACTCTAACCAGTTCATCCCCAAAATAACATCAAGATTTCCCAACGGCAAAAAAATCAGATCAACACCAAAATCCCTATCAAAGATTGACAGAGGACAATTCAAACAAACAAGAGAAGTAGTCACTGATCCCTTAGCAGGAGTTTTGATAACCATTTCTCCCTCCATAGACGACACAACAAGGCCAAGCCTTTTCATACAATCAGCAACAATAAAAGAATGAGTAGCACTAGTACCAATAATAGTAATCAAAGGCATATTATTGATATAACATATACCTCTGATCAACTGGTCGTCACTGGAAGTCTAGGTTCCCGACAGAGCAAACATTTTTCCTCCAGTTGAAGCTTGATTTGGCTTCTGGAAACGAATTAATATGTCCACATTCTTCATAGTTGTATCAAGTTACCACATTAACTATGCAGTCAGCAATCAGATGTCCAGACTGGCCACACCTGAAACATTTCTTCACATCACCCTTGCATTCACTAATACAATGACCCAGCTCACCACATCTGTATCACTTAAGAGGAGTGGGAACACCTCCCCCACTTGGCCTCTTACCATCAGCAACCCTCTGTTTACCTTTATCAGCTGAAGCACTGTAAGGCTTCCCACGATTCACATTCTGTTTTCCCTTCTTCTCACTCAGACTCTTATAATGAGCTGACCGCGCTTTGCTATCCTCCTCATAAATTCTACAACTATCCACCAACTCAAGAAATCTCCTGATCTATCAATATCCAACTGCCTGCTTTATCTCAGGACGTAAACCATCCTCAAATTTGACACACTTGGAGAACTCAACAGTCGCCTCACTATAATGCGGATAAAACTTAACAAGTTCCACAAACCTACCAGCATACTCAACAACAGTTAGATTACCCTGTTTCATCTCCAGAAACTCAATTTCCTTCTTACCACGAACATCCTCAGGAAAGTACTTCCTTAGGAACTCCCTACGAAACACAGCCCAGGTAACAACTTCACCTGACGTCTCTAACACTTGACGAGTGTTGACCCACCAGTCACCAGCCTCTTCTGCTAGCATATAAGTACCAAATCCCACCTTCTGCTCTTCAGAACAATTCATTACTCGAAAGATCATTTCTATCTCCTTGAGCCACGCCTGCGCTCCATCCGGATCATACCTACCCTTGAAAGTAGACGGATTGTTCTTTTGGAACTTTCCCAAGTGACAAAACTCATCATTCTCCCCAGCATTACGCTGATTCTGAATAGCCTGAGCAACAACTTGCAATGCAGCAACGATAGCAACATCATTCCTTCCAGCCGTTTCTGTTTTCCACCATAAACAGCAACAATGGTAAGAATTCATCAACAACAGTACTAAACTGTCACAACACTACGACTAAACAACTTGGCCGGACAGACCGACCTACTCTGATACCACTAATGTAACACTCTAAATATTCTCCACATAATATAAATAAAATCAGAGTAATTTCAAACACATATTCAGGATGTCACGCACTATTCATCACACAAAGCTACTCATACACATAGTAATATGTAAGACATGCAATATTTGAAAATTAGTTGTAATAACTAATACAACTCTACATGTCTTGAACTTCAAAATTTTATTGAAATAACGGAAGCATCAACATAATTAATCATACATAGTATAATTATTTCTTCAGCAATAACAAAACCACAACGAAATAATTAAAAATGTCTAAAAATCTCCAACATAAATAAAACAAACAAGCGTTCCAAGACCCTGGTGTTACACATCAGAGTAGACGCCGACACTAAAGTAAAATAGAAGACTTCATCTTCTACTTACTCCAACTCCTCTACTGTAAGTTATCTACACGATGCCCATGTAAAGACAACATTCAAATAGAAGGGGTGAGATATCATAAATAGATAAGGGAAAACATGATAATAAAGCAGACATCATATTATTTCATGCATATCACCCATTCCACATAACCAACACAACAACCATCCAACATAGCAACACCAACAAACATATAACAACATCATTCGACATACAACAACAACATCAACACATACAACTACAACACGCTATATAATAACGGATGCAAGCAATATGCAACAACGAATGCAAGCAATATGCAATGCAATGAGACTCACAACCAGATTCAATGCATGTGGTACCAGCGGTCCTTATTTCAGAACCACAATTCCCGTCAGAATTCAATAATGTCGCTCACACCCCACATGGGTGCACGACTTCCATGATCGCTCACACCCCATATGGGCACACGAATCACCGTGATCACTCACACTCCACATGGGCACATGATCACCTCAACAACAACATCAACGATTCGATTCCACAATCGGAATCCGCATAAGACGCTCACACCCCACATGGGCACATGACTTATCTCACAACTCATGCAATCAATGTAATGCATGACAACAATAACAATAATGATCAACCATAATTCAACATGCCCCTGTAGGCCAACAATAACTATATGCCATATAGTACAACAACAACAACATGCAACATGGAAAGCATCAACATGGCATTTAACATCATCATATACCACAACAAAATGGTTAAAATGCGTTCAACATCAACCAACAGCAAAATAATTCAACTTCTGCTACTGAAACCATTTTTAAAAGAAAGTTCGTCACGCCAGCTTTCCGGCACTTCAAACGGAACTCGAATCGGACTCCCGGACAAAAGTTAATAATTTTTGAAGTTTTCTTACTTTTTTCTCCCAGTGTAACCGATTACCACAAAGCCGGTAATCAGTTACACCCCCCCCCCCCCCCCCAAAAAATGCAATTTTCACATTTGTAAGTTGTCTCAGTGGTAGCCGGTTACCATATTCAGTGTAACCAGTTGCACCTGCTACAAAAGCACTTTTCTGCTATATTTTTACATGAAAATCACTTTTCTTATCATTCCAAAACCCCATTTTCCTTACAACTCGAAAAAGACCTTATTTTATCAAAATTTCAGTTTTCAAAAACACCAAAACTCCAATTCTTTTCACAAAAATACGCATATCTTCGAGTTCTGACTCTGACTCGCGACTTCGCACAACGATACAACAACATCACAACATTCAACGATTAACCGAATTAACACATCAACAATTGTATCAAATTCATTAACAACAATGAATCTAACATCAATAAACAACATCCTCATGATCAACCAATTCAACAACAACATTCATCAGAAACATGAAGGAAGAGAAAACAACAACACAAACCTACATGAAAAGCCTACCCACAATTACCATCATACTAACCCTTAGCTAATTAGAATCTCACTCTTACCTTAGAGTTTTGCAAAGATTCATTATTCCTCAACAATGGAGTTTTTCCCTTCCCTTGCCCTAGCCTTCCCTTCACGTTCTTCTTCCTTTTACTCTTTCAAAACACGTACTGACAATCTATTCTCAACTTCTCCTTTCTATTCCTTATTTATTATTATTATTATTATTATTATTATTATTATTATTCCAATATCATTATTATTAATTTTTCTATTTAAATAATAATAATAATATCCATTACTAATTTAAATTAATATTAATAATCCAATATTACCCATACTATTTAAATAGTAAATCTCACCACACCACCAAGTTCTACCAAATTAGCCACACACCCCTCACCCTTAAAGTCATTACAGTAAGGCCATTACCCCCTACCATAGGGTACCCCAACACAATAAAACACACATATAATCAGATAGCAATCACATAATTTTAATTACAAAATTTAATCAAAATTAGACGGGCGTTACACCTGCATCCCCCTCTTTGTCGATCGTTCAAGACCGCAGACGTATTGATGGCCACTAACTTATTCTGATCGACTGTTCGGATCAATGGCGCTGTCTGTGGGAAACCTGTTTCCCCGTCTTTTCTTTCCTTGAAACCAAAAGATCAAAACAAAACAAAACCTCATAAACCAATCATGGTCGGTCAACACGACGAACGACGGTCATGAAACCGTCATCTCTCCCGTCCACGACGCCGACAACAACAACAACAGTATGCCGTTTTTGGAGGAAAGCACTCCAATGACGAGAGACGGGTGCACCACCTCCCCCTCATCCGACAATGTGGCCGACCACGGCGTCCAATACCTCGAAACTCGCAGAGTCCAAAAAGCTCTTGAGAAGACACCGGAGAAATTTCAACTGATTCCGGTGCCACCCAACGCCGACCCGGCCTTGTTCACTATGCTTAACCAGACCAACGCGTTGATCTACCATCAGAATGAAAGGATCAGAGATTTGGAGAAGAACCATCATTCACGCTCTCCCCCGCGGAGACACCGACAATATGAGTTCCGAAGCTCTTCGCCGCGACGACCAGGCTGCCGCCTATAGTTGGAGAGCCCACAGCCCTTGAAGTGCAACCTGTAACACCCCATTTAATTATTTAGTCATTTTTGATTTATTTTGTGTGTTGTTTGTGATTTGATTGATTTAACTAGGGGTATGTGTGTAGGGCAGGTGTGAGAGCTTAATAAGAGGACTTAATCGGAATTAAAGGTTAGGACAACATGGTATTAATAATATAATATGGGGACATTTTATTAATGTTAATGTTAGTTGTACTAATATTAATATTATAATTATTAATATTAGTATCATTATAATTATTAACATTAATATTATTGGAATTATTATTGGGATTATTATTATTATTATTATTATTATTATTATTAGTAGTAGTAGTAGTAGTAGTAGTAGTAGTAGTAGTAGTAGTAGTAGTAGTAGTAAGATAATTAATAAAACATAATTAGAGGGATTAGTGGAGTGGTTAGCAAAAACCAGACAGTTTACGTGAAAAGATAGAAGAAGAGAAAGAACAAGGGAGAACTAGGGAAAGAAGGGAGATTCCACCATTGTTGAAGGATCAAGCTCAGATTTCAGGTAAGGGGGAATAGGGTTCAATATAGGTGATCTGAACATGAGAGGGTAATGAGGGGTCCTTTCCCTCTTAGGATTCTGTATATTTTTCGTCTTCTTGATCTGTCACGTGATTGTTTGATTGCTGCTGTAAATCTGTGTTTGGGTAATGTCTGGTGTGAATGCATGTATGTGTGAATCTGTATTGTATATTGAAATTGATCAGTAAAATTCGTGCATATTGATTATGTGTTGCTGAGTTCTGATAAAGAATAGATCTGAAATTTGGGGTTTATGGAGTTAACGAAAAATAGGTTCTAAGCACATAAAATGTTTATAAAAATGATGAAACCATGAAGTTGAGTTAGAAATTTGGAATTAAACTGAAATAAAGATGAGTTTGGATCTGATTTAGGGGCTGGAATGGGTTTCAATGGGTGATAACTCGTGTAGAGGGAAAACTGGATTTTTGGGCAAGCTTCTGGCCATACGCGTATGGGGGAGCCATACGCGTATGGGGGACACACCCAAGGGGTATTATGCATGTATTACGCACCCCGTCCCCAAGCCAGTACGACCTTCTGGCCATACGTGTATAGTACGCGTAAGGGAAACGAGGCAGTACGCGTATCGGCATGCCATTGCGCGTACGGTTGGAACATTTTGAGAGGAAAAATAACCCTCTGGTCATACGCGTATGATACGCGTAAGGGATGGGTCCATACGCGTATGTGGGTAGCCTTACGCGTATAGTGAGTTCTTTAAGGGAATTCTGAGGGAAATGACTTCAGGCCATACGCGTAAGGGCCAAGGCATTACGCGTTTGGATGGTCGGGCAGCTGGCCCTACGCGTATGATACGCAGGCCTGGGGAGTAGGGAGAAGTCCATACGCGTATGGGTAGGGCTGTGGTGAAAATTTTCCATTTTCGTGATTTCTATCCCGATTTCACGTGCAATGTAATTTCTCTTGATCCATAAGACTAATGTGACATAATTGGACATAAGGGAACTAGTAATGATAGTGAATATGATAAAACATGGAATTTTATGTGATTATCTTTCTAAGACGTGTTTGATACTTGTGCGCCAAGATTGTCGTTATGTGGACGGTCTGGAGCGGTGGCGGTAATTCTTGAGAGAATTACGATGAGTATGTGACTCACGTGGGTGATCATTAAGGATCGTGAACTATGCTTAAATAATTATTATATTGTGCATAATGTTGTGTCATGCATTCATGTCATGAGATGTGGAGATAAGCTAGGTAGGAATTCATGATGGGTGCCTAGTCTCGTCTGGAATCCATGTGGGAGTCGTGTGGAGATAAGTTGTAGTTTAGAGGAACGTATACGACTTATCCGAATTCCGACAGGAATCGGGTTCTAGGGTGAACCGTATGTGATTGTGATGGTATCGCATGCATTGTGTCGTGTCAGTGAGTTGCATTGCATATATATATATGCATATGATTGTATATGGGTTGTTCATGCCAAATTATGATGTGGCACTTGTATGTGCATGATATTGTATGATTGGTGTGTTTGTGTGATAACTATTCCTAGCATGTGTTTTTCACCGTTTATTTATTGAATGTAGTTCTCACTCTTTTTTCTGTTTGTTGCGTCTGTGCTCCTTGGGGAGTACAGATGACCGGGTACCTGAGTAGTGCTTGGAGCATTGTGTTTCTATTTGATCGAGTTTTAGGAGTCGCTCTGATACGTAACACGGGAAGGATGGGGATTTCATCATGTTTTAATGTTATTTGTTCTTGGTTGATTGTTACGTATCTGTTTTTGATCAGTTGTTGTTGAACCACGTGTAATGTGGAAGATTGATGTATTTTGGAGCTTATTGCTAAACCGTTTGATTTATTTCTGCTGTTTAATCAAAACTACTTATTTTTATGAAATAATAAAATGTGAAGCAAATTGATACTTCCCTTTGATGTTGTTTTTGGTAATATGACATCCTACGTGTATAAACTCCGATTTTATTCCGCAATGTTTTCGTATTTTCTATTTTTATATGAATGGGTAGAGTAGGGTGTTACAATTGGTATCAGAGCAGGTCGGTCCATCCGGCCAATGTCGTAGTAGAGTCTGACTATAGAGTGTACATAGTCATGTAATTTTCTAACCTGTGTGGTTGGTTGTTCATTAGTATGTGACATGTGTGTGAACACACTGTCGATGCTTGTTTTGTTTTCTATTTGCAGGTTGAGAATGAAATAAGTGGAGGAGAAGCTTGTGCTTCTCCAAGATGCTTCCGGTGTGGAGTGATGACTCAGTGAGTAGTCAGACGCTATTATAGTTTGGTAAAGATGGTTTGTTCCCCTTCATGATTGTCGGTGGTCTATTGACAAATTGAGGACCTGATCACCCTTAATCTCTTATTGATAGTAGACGGGATCATGTTGGATGGGATAGACGTGTCTTGCCAGCTTTAATGGTGTGTACAGTGAATTTTTGGAGTTAAGGCAAGTACTTGGAGATTGTTCTGATGAGTCGATGCGGGGCCTTATGTTTGGAGATGAGGCGGATTTGAGTTTCTTATCCGTTGGTCAAGTTGGAAGGTCTATGAGGGAGAATGTTTAGGTATTATTGATGGTTGCTTCTCAGGGAGTATAGATCAAGGTGACGGCTAGAGATATGCCAGTGGTGTGTAATCCCTGATGTTTTCCTGAAGATAATTGTGACTTGACTCCAGAGTGCGGATCTGGGTTTGGTGATAGTAGAGAGCTGACGTTGTTGTCTGCTAAGTGAATGGATGAACTTCTGGAAGATGAAGCCTTGATGTTGTAATTTTCGTATCATTGCAAGTGTTGAAAGATAATAAGTTGTTTGCAAAATTTTCAAAATGTGAATTTTGGTTGCATGAGGTGAGTTTTCTGGGGCATGTTATTTCTGGTGATGGCATAACAGTGGACCCATCCAAGGTAAGTGTTGTACTTCAGTGAGAACCTCTGAAATCAGTGACGAAGATTAGGAGTTTCTTGGGTTTTCCAGGTTATTATCGCAGGTTTATTGAAGGATTTTCTAATTTGGCCCTTCCTCTGACTCAGTTGACTAGAAAAGGTCAGGCCTTTGTGTGGGATATCTTCTGTGAAGAAAGTTTTAGGGAATAGAAAAAGAGGTTGACTACGGCACCAATGTTGATTTTACCAAAGCTAGATGAACCTTTTGTGGTGTATTGTGATGCGTCTAAAATGGGATTAGGCGGAATGTTGATGCAAGATGGTAAAGTCGTGGCTTATGCCTCACGACAATTGAGGGTGCATGAAAGGAATTATCCTACTCATGATCTTGAGTTAGCTGCAGTAGTTTTTGTGTTGAAGATTTAGAGACATTACTTGTACGGGTCGAGATTTGAAGTGTTCAGTGATCATAAAAGTTTGAAATATTTATTTGACCAAAATGAGCTGAATATGAGACAGACAAGATGGTTGGAATTCTTGAAGGACTATGATTTTAGTTTGAGTTACCATCCCGGTAAAGCTAACGTCGTAGCAGATACTTTGAGTCAGAAGACAATTCATATGTCGACTTTGATGATTAAAGAGTTGGATTTAATTGAATAATTTAGAGACTTGAGCATGGTTTGTGAACTAACTCCTGAGAGTGTGATGTCAGGCATGCTGAAAGTTAATATGAGTTCCTTGGTGAGATTAGAGAAAGTCAGAAGCTTGATTTGAAGCTGGTGGATTTGATGACCGCAGGGGGGTCGGATGCAGAAGGTGACTTTAAAGTGGATAATTTTGGTGTGTTAAGATTTTGAGGCAGAATTTGTGTGCCGGATAATCCAGAATTGAGAAAAATGATCTTAGTGGAGAGCCACAGGAGTAGCTTGAGTATTCATCCAGGAGCTACGAAAATGTATCAGGATCTTAAGAATTTTTTTTGGTGGCCGGGTATGAAGAAAGACATAGCTTAGTTTGTGTATGCTTGTTTGACTTGTCAAAAGTCAAAAGTGGAACATCAGAAACCGTCTGGTTTGATGCAACCACGGGAAATACGATAGTGGAAGTGGGATAGTATTGCGATGGATTTTGTGACTGGGTTTTCGAATACGGCGAGAGGCTTTGATGCTATTTGGGTAATTGTGGATAGGCTGACAAAATCGGCACATTTTATACCGATTAACATCTGTTTTCTATTGGCAAAGTTAGCAGAGATTTATATAAGAATAATAGTGAAGTTGCACGAGGTTCCGTCGAGCATTGTGTATGACAGAGACCCGAGGTTTACTTCCGAATTTTGGAAGAGCTTGCAGGAAGCTTTGGGTTCTAGTTTGAAATTGAGTTCTGCTTATCATCCGCAGATAGATGGACAGTCTGAGAGGACTACTTAGTCGTTGGAAGGCTTGTTGAGAGCTTGTATACTCGAGCATGGAGGTGCTTGGGATACTCATTTGCCGCTGATTGAATTTACTTACAATGACAGTTACCATTCTAGTATCGGAATGACGCCTTTTGAAGCATTATATAGTAAGAGGTGTATGACGCCTCTATGTTGGTATGAGTCGGACGAGAGTACTGTACTCGGACCCGAGATTATGAAACAGACTACTGAGGTAATTCAGATGATTAGAGAGAAGATGAAGGCATCCCAAAGTAGAAAGAAAAGTTACCATGATAATCGGAGAAAAGACTTGGAATTCAGCGAGGGCGACCATGTGTTTCTGAGGGTCAATCCAGTGACCGGTGTTGGTCGTGCGTTGAAATCGAAGAAGTTAGATCCTAAGTTCATTGGACCGTATCAGATTTTGTAGAGAGTTGGGACTGTTGCTTATAGAGTGGCGTTGCCACCTGAACTTTCGAATTTGCATGACGTGTTTCATGTGTCGCAACTTCAGAAGTATATTGTTGATCCATCCCATGTGCTTCAGAGGGATGAAGTACAGATCCAATATAATCTTACCGTGGAGGCGATGCCAATAAGGATCGAGGATCGCAAGATGAAGGAGCTAAGGGGCAATGATATTCCTTTAGTGAAAGTAGCTTGGGGTAGGGTTGCTGGAGGAAGTGTGACCTGGGAATTGGAGAGCAAGATGCGAGATTCGTATATAGAATTGTTCTCATCAGGTACATTTTTTAGGACAAATATATTTTAAGTGGGGGAGAGTTGTAACACCCCATTTAATTATTTAGTCGTTTATGATTTATTTTGTGTGTTGTTTGTGATTTGATTTATTTAACTAGGGGTATGTGTGTAGGGCGGGTGTGAGAGCTTTGTAAGAGGACTTAATCGAAATTAAAGGTTAGGACAACTTGATAATAATAATATAATAAGAGGACATTTTATTAATATTAATGTTAGTTGTATTAATATTAATATTATCATTATTATAATTATTAATATTAGTATCATTATAATTATTAACATTATTATTATTGGAATTATTATTGGGATTATTATTATTATTATTAGTAAGATAATTAATAAAACATAATTACAGGGATTAGTGGAAAGGTTAGCAAAAACCAGGCAGTTTACGTGAAAAGAGAGAAAAAGAAAAGGAACAAGGGAGAACTAGGGCAAGAAGGGAAATTCCACCATTGCTGAAGGAACAAGCTCAGATTTCAGGTAAAGGGGGAGAACGGGGTTCAATATAGGTGATTTGAACATAAGAGGGTAGTGAGGGTCCCATTCCCTCTTAGGATTCTGTATATTTTTCGTCTTCTTGATTTGTTACGTGATTGTGTGATTGCTGCTGTAAATTTGTGTTTGAGTAATGTCAGGTGTGAATGCATGTATGTGTGAACCTGTATTGTATATTGAAATTGAACAGTAAAATTCGTGTATATTGATTCTGTGTTGCTGAGTTCTGATAAAGAACAAATTTGGAATTTCAGGTTTATGGAGTTAACGAAAAATAGGGTTCTAAGCACATAAAATGTTGATAAAAATGATGAAACCATGAAGTAAAGTTAAAACTTTAGAATTAAACTGAAATAAAGATGAGTTTGAATCTAATTTAGGGGCTGGAATGGGTTTCAATGGGTGATAACTCGCGTAGAGGTAAAACTGGATTTTTGGGCAAGCTTTTGGCCATATGCGTATGGGGGGAGGCCATACGCGTATGGGGGACACACCCAGGGGGTATTACGCGTGTGTTACGCACCCCGTCCCCAAGCCAGCGCGACCTTCTGGCCATACGCGTATGGTACGCGTAAGGGAAATGAGGCAGTACTCGTATGAACATGCCATTACGCGTACGGTTGGAACATTTAGAGAGGAAAAATAGCCCTATGGTCATACGCGTATGATACGTGTAAGGGATGGGTACATACGCGTATGGGGGTAGCCTTATGCGTATGGTGACTTCTTGAAGGGAATTTTAAGGGAAATGGCTTCTGGACATACGCGTAAGGGCCAAGGCATTACACGTGTGAATGGTTTGGGCAGCTGCCCCTTTGCATATGATACGCAGACCTAGGGCGTAGGAAGAAGTCCATATGCGTATGGGCAGGGCTGTGGTGAAATTTCCCATTTTTGCGATTTCAGTCATGATTTCGTGTGCAATGCAATTTCTCTTGACGCGTAAGACTAATGTGACATAATTGGACATAAGGGAACTAGTAATGATATTGAATATGAAATTTTATGTGATTGTCTTTATGAGACGTGTTTGATGCTTGTGTGCCAAGATTGTTGTTATGTGGATGCTCTTGAGCGGTGGTGGTAATTCCTGAGAGAATTACGGTGAGTATGTGACTCACGTGGGTGATCATTGATGATCGTGAACTATGCTTGAATAATTATTAGATTGTGCATAATGTTGTGTCATGAGATGTGGAGATGAGCTAGGTGGGAATCCATGATAGGTGCCTAGTCTCGTCCAGACTCCATGTGGGAGTCGTCTGGAGATAAGTTGTAGTTCAGAGGAACGTATACGACTTATCCAGATTCCGACGGGAATCGGGTTCTAGGGTGAACCGTATGTGATTGTGATGGTACTGCATGCATTGGGTTGTGTCAGTGAGTCCGATTGCATATATATATATATATATATATATATAGTTTTGGACTGGGCCAGCGCCTGCCCTACTGTCGGGCAGGCCCAAGCCCAATGACCAGCGAAGGCCCAAC
Organism: Lathyrus tuberosus; assembly: GCA_022829125.1. Classification (NCBI taxonomy): domain Eukaryota; kingdom Viridiplantae; phylum Streptophyta; class Magnoliopsida; order Fabales; family Fabaceae; genus Lathyrus; species Lathyrus tuberosus. Next base: position 6,250,366 of record JALAZF010000239.1, on the reverse strand, counting down.
GAGGCCCAAAGTCGCCTCCGTGTCGGGCACGTACCAATCCACTTGGACGTTGGACACACGGGGTAAAGACTGTCAAGCAGAGGCATATAGCCCGTGGACGCCCCTCTCCTCGACACCCACGTGCTCCTCCCCGCAAGGACACGTTCTCTTGTAACTTCCCACTCCCGAAGGAATCGGCCTGCCCTACTTCCAGAGATTTAGGGACCGTTACACCAGGGCGAAGCCCACGGGCTGGTCTTCACTACGCCACGTAAGCCCTGGCAGTTGCTTGGATTAGGCCTTGCTATCCAGCCCAATGCAAGTGACCGTTGGCCCCCGCGCTGGGGGCTCTCTATAAATACCCTCTCACTTGAGAGGGTCAGGTTACAAAACATTCTAAACTCACTTATCTGTATTTGCTTTTCTCTGACCTTACCTGACTTGAGTGTCGAAGTACCTTGCAGGTACACCTCCCCCCGCCGTATCATCATCACCGGAGCTGAAGTCCATACGGCGTTGCTGGCCACTGCCTAACTATCCTCGCGGTTCACGAGAGTCCCGGGGGCGGCTTTCCTCTCCGAGTGCTCCAACTCAGAATTTCTGAAAGGAGGCGTCCGCTTTCCGAAGCCAACTGCCCCCAAGCCAAACACGCACAAGTCCAAGTACTGTAGGTTCCACCGGAGCCACGGACATGTCATGGAGGATTGCATCCATATCAAAGATGCAATTGAGATCCTGATCAAGGAAGGGCACCTAAAGAAGTACGCCCCGAAGAATGACGCCCCTCGTCCCAGTGCCCGGGAAGCCCAAAACGCGAGGAGACGACACCTCCTCCCGACGAGAGTCGTCTGCAGGTCGCCCTCAGCGTCACTCGGCCCAAAGACTTCTTTGTCCCCGAAGGCATCGAGGGCCAAGAGGCAGTTCGCAGCATGTGAGCAAACTTCCCCCACGAAGACCCCGTCGCTGCCCGCAGCACGTGGGAAGGTTTCCCCAAGACAATGGTCATATCCGGGGGTGGTTACGAGAAGGTGTCTGTGGGGTCGATCAAGCGGAAATTTGATGAAATGGAGTCTGCAACATCGGCGAAGACCACCACTCTCGAGAAGGTGCAAGGGAAATCAAACCCTATCACCTTCTACCTTGAAGAGCTCCCAGGCGGAGCACCCAACGCCACTACCTCCCTCTTGGTCAAGGCACAGATGGCGAATTTTGACATTCGTAGGATACTTGTCGACCAGGGAAGTTCGGTCGACATCATGTACGCTCACCTGTTCGGGACTCTCCAGCTCGACGAGCGACATCTGACTGTCATACCACAAATTTGTCCTACCCTTTTAAATTTTCTCGCATTTGACTTTATTCTTATTTTGCATCACCTGTACAGCATGACGTGTTCTTTTATCATGAATAAATCCTAAAATGATTAGCTAGAATAAATTCTAGGAAATACAGACAGACCGATTGAATTATTTCTCAAATATGCAAAAATTAGTGAATGAAAGGTTTCGAAATCGAGCTCGCCAACGCCAGTGATATTAACCTACTTTTCACAAAGTTTAACCTGGCACCCTCGTCTTATTTTTCGACAACTTTTCAGTCACTTTACGATCAGTCTGAGCCGTCTTACTGGTCCCGACGAATTTTCAAATCTGACCAAGCGCTGTATTTTTTCGAGTCGTTTATTTCGCGCTGATCACTTTAGTGTACTCGTTTTTAATTTTTCGGGCACTTTCGCGTCCGACTTTTATTTGTGTTTGGTCATTTTATTTTTATTTTTTAGTCATATTAATTAATATATCAAATTTTCTAGTTTTATTTTAATTTTATTTTAGATAATTTGTTTTTGTTTTAATTATTTAAATTTGTTTCTAACATATTAAAAGATAGAAATGTTGAAAATTAATATTTGCTTTGGATCCCATTTTACTCCCATTTTATCAACAACTGTGTAATAACTGGCATGGTATGGATAAGAACAAAATAGAGAATATTCCCTCCACTCAGCTAGTACACACGCCCTTCTATTCATTACCCTTTTCTCTCACAATTCCACTATCTCATAACAAAAAAATTACAGCTCATAAATCAGTTGATCCTTATCCAAAATCACAAAACTTTCACACACTTTTTGATTCCACACACTCACAATTGTAAAACCTAATTCATCACTATAAATTCTAAAGATGATTCTCACCAAAGAGGCAGCCACAATACACAAAGGAGACTCATAGAAAATTAGTGTTTTGCTCACTAAAACCACACGAGATCCACCCTTCATCATCACCTTTTCCTACTTCCGTAGCCGCACCCTTTCCATTTCACTAACTCTTATCCATTTCACCTTTCCACCGTCTTCACCATTCTCACTATTCACATAGCAGAACTACTCTTTCAACAACCTTTCTCGCCGTCGGCCACCATTATCAAACAATAAAACCACCTCCATTCTTTCCGGCGCCGAGAAATAAACCCCTCATTCCAGCCACAATTTCTTTCAACCACCATTACCCTTTAAAACCCAGTCGCACCATCAAACCCATCAAGATTTCCTTCATCATCGCCTTCTTGACTTATTTCGTTTGAAATATTGGTCTGACAAAGCTTAGAGATAAGGCGCGGTAGTTGTGCTCATCGCTCGACGTCGCAGCTCATATTCTGCCCTGTTTTTGCAACAACACCGAGCAACTCCGCAGCGGTGTTGACATTAAGATCTTCAAGATGCAACAACAACATCACATTGTTACAAACTCGACATCACCCGCGGCTTCATCACGTAAGGATTTTCAATTCTATTTCGATTACGAATTTTCTTTCCGTTTTAGTTGTGATATTGCATCTGGTGTGGTGTTTTTGTTCCAAATTATCATTTATAGACGTGTTGTTTGTTATAAGTTAGTTGTAGCTTTATCCTGTGCTGCTGGTGATGCTTCTTATTTAGAAATAGCTTGTTTGATCTGTGCGTATACAGTGTATTGATGAAATTGTTATGAACATGGGTGTATTATTTGGTTAGTGTAGCTTGGTTTCGATTGTTGGTTATCCGTTTGTGTTCAGTTACAACCTCGCGAACTCAAGAGTTATTGCCGTCGATTGATATGTTGTTGTTGCTGCTGAGTTCTTTTGAATTTCTTTGCTAGTGTTTTAGTTTGCATTGGGTTGTATTAATAAAATTGCAAGTATGATGTTGTTCAATATCATGTTCATGGCATTGTTTATGTGGGTGGCATGTGGTTGTTATTTCTTCTTTTAATAAATACAAGTTTGAAGAGTTTGATTAACATACTGCTACGGATTTCTACATGGATTAACATACCACTACTGTTCATTTGTATCTCGTTATTTCTTCTTTTAATAAATACAAGTTTGAAGAGTTTGGTACCAGTCCCTTATTTTTCTTTTGGAGCTTGTTTGGTATTTTGGTTACTACAGGGATTTTGGCTATTAGCATAGCTTACATTTTTGGCTAGTTATGATATTTGTTAGCTTATGTGTTAGAGATTATGAGATTATAATAGGTTTATATTTCCGTCCAATTATACGTTACTGGTGGGAGTGGTTTGAGTGAATCTTGAATATAGAAATGTGCTACATGCCTTTAATTTATTTGCAGGTGTTTTGTCCTTTGTAACTCTTGGCATTTCCTATATCCTTTTATAATTTAATTCATTTACTTTACTGTTTCTAAAAATGTGTTACCTTGATTAAGTTTGGTGCTCATTGAAATCACAACAAATTTTGGTGATAGTTTTATTTCTGGCCATTAGACATTTCATTTGGACCCTTATAATAGACTAGCTTGTAAATATAATTAAATCATAATGTGTTTCTATTCGTGGATTCGATAATTCATGTCGATTATGCCAAACTTTCGATACAATAATTTTGCAAGTTTCGATTATTGCGTATGACATTTCTGTCGCATTGTTATCGCGCTCAAATCGACTTCGAATATATTTCATTTTCATTTCCTAATTTCAATAATCATTTTCCAAATTAAAATCACCTTTTATTCAATTTATTAAATAGTTTGTTTTTTTTAAGACAATTTAAAATATTTTCTAAATAAAATTCTTGGATCATTTCAAATACATTTTCAAAACATGAGTAATAAAATCTTTTCTTAATTAAATTACGAAAGTAGTGAACTCTTGAGGTCTAGCACTTCTTGGATTCTTAAACGGTCGCTCTTGAGGCGCACGCCTTGGGTTGTGTCTATTTCGTCTTTCGCTTCTTAAAACGATTAATTTCCACTATAATCTAAAACTATTTTACAAATACATTTTCAAGTCGATTAAAACACTTAACATTTAAAAATATTTTCTTAAATAAACTAAAATCCTAAACACTTAGGTTAATACCCAAACCTTTTTCTTAATTAAATTATGGAAGTAGTAGGCTTTTGGGGTCCAGCACTCCTTGGGTCCTTGAACGAATGCTCTTGAGGCGCACGCCTTGGGTTGTGTTTATTCTGTCTTTCGTTTGTAAAAGACACTTAAAAGATAGTTAATCCCTTTAATATTAATTAAAATACTTAACCTTTAAAAATAATTTTTCTTAAATCAAATTAAATTACAAACTACTTAGGTTAATATTTCTAAACTATTTTCTCAATTAATTATGGAAATAGTGGGCTTTTGGGGTCTAGTACTCCTTGGGTCCTTGAACAAATGCTCTTGAGGCGCACGCCTTGAGTTGTGTTCATTTCGATCTTCCATTTCTAAAAATCCTCCTAAAAACTCTTAACTTTTCCAAACCCTAATCCGATTAACACATCTAATTAAGATACTCTAATCAAATTCAAAATATTTTCCTAATCAAATTACGAAAGTAGTGGATTCTTGAGGTCTAGCACTTCTTGGGCCCTTGAACGAAAGCTCTTGAGGCGCACGCTTTGGGTTGTGTTCGTTTCAATCTTTCGTTCCTAAAACACTCGCCCTAATTACATGGACAAAGAAGCCCATTGTCCAACAAACATAATTTCATAATTAATAGAATGAAAAAGGTGTCGTTGAGATCTAGCATCTCAGTAATGCCCCGATTAATTGGTTGTGAGGCCGACGTCTCGTTTATCGAATAATCGTCATTCCTCCTCAAAATACTTATCAAACCTCATCCTCTCACACCCGTGCGAATGAAACCCTAACACATTCAAATCAAACTCTTTTTCTTAATCAAAATCCATAACACACTTAATCAAATTCAAATAACTTTTTGCAAAGAACATTGTTTAGTCCATTCTTCCGCGCATATAAACTAGTGCTTCAGCCTCCCATAGCGAGCAGACAAGCCAATGTTTAGCACTTAGAATGCGAATTAAACACTCGTTCGTTAAAAAAAACCAACCAACCGTAGTCCCACGAACTACGAATGCTCTGACTTTCCCATTGCACGAGGGAATACGTAGGCACAAGGGCCCCAACCCTTGGCGAGCACCCTAATAAAAACCACCCATTTCCCCCCTTAATTTATTTTACCTTAGAAGAAAACAAACAAACCTAGCTAACTTAACTCACGAATCGAATCAAGAGGTTCCCGTTGAGTACAACAGACATAGAGGGTGTTAATACCTTCCCTCTTGCGTAACCGACTCCCGAACCTAGAATTTGGTTGTGATAACCATTTTCTTATCCTTTAAAGGTTTTATCGATATTTTCCTATTCCTTCCTTGGAATGAATAAAATTCGGTGGCGACTCTGTTTCGAACGTTTTTTCCGCGTCCATCGCGAGGATCGTATTTTTCGAGGTACGACAGATGGCGACTCTGCTGGGGAATAACATTCATATGCTAGAGAGAGTCAAGCCTAACTTGACTCGATTCGAGAGTGTTAGCCTCGCTTGGTTGTTTTATTCTTGTTTGTTTTCTCCTATTTCTTATTTATTTGCTTTTATTTCTTTCTCTCTTATTATTATATGCTATTTATCATACTTGTTTGTTGGATCTTGGGATGATATCACAAGTAAGGCTCTATACCCGAGTCTTGGAAAAAGAAGAGAGAACACCTAATTTAGATTTTGGAAGTAATTAGTGTTAGTCCCTAAGGACTCGCTCCTTGTGTGCCTAGCATGAAAGCTTCCCCTAGAGTAGACCTTTTCGTAGATCTTGGTGTAACGTAGCTAGCCTGTCGCACGACTTGATTCATGAAGGGTCCGTGACTCTAGGAACCACTCTTAGCACCTGTTTCCATCTTGGTAGTTATTAGTGTTAGTCTCCGAGGACTCGCTCCTCGTGGGCCTAGCATGAAGACTACACTCAGGATAAACCTTTTTGTATCCTCGTTGTAATGCAGCTAGCCTGTTGCATGACGTTGATGCGATTGGTGTCTGTGATCCTGGGAACCTTATCCATCAACGTATGAGATATCCCGTGAGTGGGTTTATGGGTAAAGAATCTAGAACTATCCTTATAAAACCTACCTGTTAGGGTGTTTTGCAAATGCTCGTGTTATCCTGGATCCTGGATCCTGAATCTACCCGCCTTGCATTCATTGGCATACCATTGCATTTGCATTCATCAGCATTTCATATCATTTTCCAAAACCAAAAAAACTCATCCATCCTTTATCCATAGTCCGCAGTTGATTTCCCAACACCCGTATCGGACTTGAAGCCGCTTTTGGAAGAATCATGGACTCAGAAGAGCATAATTAGTTCGCGTCAAGAGCAGATATCGACTTGATGAAGAACCAGCTTGACCAACTTGTGGAAGCTATGATAGCCTTGGCAAGGAGAGAGGACAACATTCAAAGGCCTATAGTCGTTGAGAATGTCATTCTGCCTCAAGTGAACAATCTTGCCCAATCTCAGCCTGTGCAGATTCCTGTTGGGAACCAGGTTATACAAGAACATCAAACTTTCCAAGATGAACATGCCTCGTCTCATGATGTGGTTGAGTACCATAGTTTTGCATTCGCTGCGCCGAATTCCCAAGGAACAAGCCTGGTGGTGAATATTGAACGGCCTCAAGATGTTGAGATTATGGAAAGATGTCGTATGTTGGAAGAGAAGTTTAAAGCCATAAAGAGGCATGATACTTTTGATCTGAATTATTTGAACATGTGTTTGGTATCTGGCCTTGTAATACCTCCAAAGTTCAAAATGCCGAATTTTGAGAAGTACAAAGGAGATAGTTTTCCAAAGCAACATTTGGTGATGTTTTGCAGAAAGATGACTTCCTATGCTCACAACGGCAAACTTATGATTCACTGTTTCCAAGACAGTCTGAGTGGGGCATCACTGAGTTGGTATATGCAGCTAGAGAGTAGCCACATCCAATCATGGTCAGACCTAGCCAACGCCTTTGTGAAGCAATACCAATATAATCTTGAAATGGCTCCCAACCGCATACAGTTGCAGGGCTTATCTCAAGAGGAGAATGAATCGTTCAGATGGTATGCTCATAAATGAAGAGAGGTAGCTGCTCGCGTTCAACCACCACTTTTAGATAGAGAATTGGTTGACCTGTTCATAGATTCTTTACAAGGCCCATACCTGGAAAAGATGATGGGCAATGGGACATCAAACTTCTCTGACTTGGTTTTAGTAGGAGAACGCATTGAGAGTCATCTCAAGAGTGGAAAGATCCAAGATGCCTCGAGCATCCAGGCTAGTGAGACTGAATCTATTGTCAGTTCTCAAGAGGAAGAGGAGGATGAAATTAATGCAATATAGGAAATTCCACAAGCTCCATCACTGGTACCTTATCCTCAGTACCCAAGCATCTCAAATGTTCAAAGTCAGCAATCCTATGGGTATCCCTCTGTGATTTCATCCCCTCCACGCGGTCAATATCCTCCTATCAATAGAGGTCCCCTTCACCAACAACGAATTACACAGCAGAATTCTTCACAACATTAACGCTACTATAATCAAAGACCCAAAAGGAATTTTGATCCATTGCCAGTGCCATTCAGTCGTATATTGCCACGTTTGATTAGTAGCAGACTAATAATGCCAAAGGGATTGGATCCCGTGATTCCTCTATACCCACCAGGCTTTGACACCAATGCACTATGTGGCTACCATGCTGGCGCCATGGGGCATTCAACTGAGGATTGCAAACAGTTCAAAAACAAGGTCCAAGACCTGATTGAGTCCAAGCTAATCTCATTTATGCCTCGAGGTCTTCAAATCAATGTCAATCCTTCACTTGATCAGGTGGGTCCATCCGCCCATGTTATGGAAGAAGTTGTTGAGAGTAGGTGTGAAGAAGGTTATCATAGTTGTCTTGATGAGCAAGAAAGCTAGCCTAACAGCAACTCAAGATAGAAAGGCCCAATTCCTCAATGCTGGCAATCTTAGATCATGTCATTTCTATGCATTTGTAGTTTCTTTTATGTTAAGTGCTATTTGCTTTTAAACATTGCTGTTTATTAATGGTATTGTTAATGTAATGAACATGCATGTTTTGAATAAGTCCATTCATATTCACTCATTTTTTTCTCATTTATTGCAAAAAAATCACAAAAAATTTCACTTCATTTCCTTTATCACATTGCTGTTTAGCAAAGATTTGAGGGAGGATGACGAAAACAGAATACCCATAATTGCTAATGGTGTGCTTTCAGATAAAATCCTGCTAATGATGTACAGGCATTGTTTCAATTCCCCCAAACACTGGAGAGATAAGGATTTAATCCCTAGTTAACCACTTCGAGCCTAGAAGTAGAAGTTTCCTTCGGATTTCTAAACCCTTACGCTTAACCTGGGGCAGGGTAGTGTTCAGTTAATTTGACTCCGCATTCGCACACATCCGGACGTGTCGAAGGAACCATGCAAAATTAAGAAGTTATGACAGTTGTTCTTTAATGACTAATGATTTGGCAGTCACAAGCCTTTAAAAAAAATAGAAAAAAAAATACCTGCTAAGTCAAACACTTAAAGAGGTGACTTAGGAAAAAATTAAGGCAATCCCGGTGGACTTAAAAAAACAAAGTTAGTCCACGCAAAATCAGGGATCAAAAGAAAAAAACAAAAGCAAAAGAGGTCCTCGAATCCTCAAGCTATAAAAAAATAAGATACAGTGACCACCAAATCAAAACCAAAGGGTCACTGACATCAAGACAAAAGTAAAATAAGGTGACTGTCATTTCAAGCAAATCTTGGATTATCATCTTCACTTTTGCACCGTCAAAATCTAGACGAATGTGTGTCGAATTAATTGAACGTAGGACTGGAGATCATCATGAAGAAATGGTGGGTTAAAATCAAATTTTGAGCCTTATATCCTTTGTTTCAATAACCGTGAACCAGACCGCGATACAACCCTCAAAAGACCTAATTGAGGCGGGGTTATTCCGAAAGCATACTACAGCAAGGTTGCGCAAACTGACTCCTACATATTTGCTAATCTTTTGTATTGGTGTCATATTCTTGCTATATCTTTCACACACCAGATAAATTAGCAATGCGTTTGGACTAATGGTCCACTCGTCACACACTTTCACATCATTCCAATAAATCATTTTTCAAAAATTTGCGTGAATGTCGCATTAAAATTATCATTTTTGAATGAACAATTTTAAACTGCAAATTAGTACTTGACATTACGGAAATTCCAACCAAGAGCAATCCCAGAGGAACTTGAACATTTGATGGTACTGGCACGAATGAAGACTTCCTCATAACCTCATGAATCTGGGGCATGTCCTTCTGAGGTTCAAATAAGGGCATACCACTGTCAGGTTCAGACACTGGGGCAAATCATCTCAGACTATGTCATGATATAAAACTGTCAAGGAAAAACCCTTCAAATGCCCTACAGATTGGGGCAGACAGGTTGCAAAGGGGCAGATTCCCTTCATACATTCAAGTTGGTCAAGTTGCCCATGTCAGACACTAGGCGACCTTTGAGTTCAACAATTGTTAAAAGCCTTGTGGCAGAGCAAATTCAAAATTAGAATGCATTGGTTAAGTCGCTACGCTCACACAATCAACATGCATTGGTTACGTCGCTGCGCTCATACAACCATTTATTTGCAAGCCTTAAGGCATATCAGCTAGAAGTGAGGTTCTCCATGCACAAGCACACAACTTTTGCAAAAGATCAAACTTGGGGCACCAAGAACATCTGTCATTGTCCACTGATCATAACATTATCCAAGACCGAGCGTCAGGAAGTCAAATCCTTTCACCGAATAAAGTCCACCATGCTGGCATCATCATAAACCAAAAGTCCGACCCTGCTTGGCATCTCCTAAAGTCCAACCCTACTTGGCACCTCCTAAAGTCCAACCCTACTTGGCACCTCCTAAAGTCTAACCTTGTTTGGCACCTCCAAAGTCCAACCCTGTTTGGCAACCACCAAAAGTCCACCCTGGCGACACCTTTATAAAACCAATAACCTGCTTGCATCCACATATGCATCACATACCATTAACATGCACCATACACATACATAACATGATCAATTTCCTTCTTCAACCCCCGAGTTGATAGATTACCTTGTCATAATTTTTGACCCCCGAGTCAATGATGTCCTTAGTTTCTCGACCCTTGAGTCGATATCATTATTACCTCCTTCAACCCTCGAGTTGATATATTATCTTGATCATTCTTGACCCCCGAGTCATTATTATCTTTTTTTTCCTCGGCCCCCGAGTCGATATTGCCTTTACTTTCGTCCTCGACCCCCGAGTCGATATTGCCTTTATTTCCGTCCTCGACCCCCGAGTCGATATTGCCTTTGCCTTTGTCCTCGACCCCCGAGTCGATATTTGCTTTTACCTTTAACCCCCGAGTTGATATTTTGTTATTTCCTTCAATCCCCGAGTTGATATTGTCTTTATTTCCTCGGCCCCCGAGTCGATATTACCTTTACCTTTCTTTCAACCCCCGAGTTGATGACAGTTTATCTTAATGTTTCTCGACCCCCTAGTCGATAGTGTATTTCCTTTTCTCAACTCCCGAGTTGATATGTCAGTATTCCTAGTGAGTTTTTCAGCTTGCTCCATCTAATCCCCGATAATCCTTTTTTGGAAACCAGAAATGAAGCCTTGCCCGGTTGCATTCCCATATGCATCTCATAATAAACAAGTTAATTTGCATTCCTGTATGCATGGCATTTCCATCCCTAGCATAGCATAGTAGAATCCAGGATCATTCGCAAGCATCTTGGCCAGCCCTCCATCAAAGTCGGTAGCATTCTTCGAAAGAAGAGTTAATACCCCGCGTATGCTCATAGAATTATATTCCCTAGCAAGTCATTCTTCAACCATGCAGTTGATAATGATAATCCCCAGCATCTTTAACATTTGTTGCTCCCCAAGCAGAGGTTATCCTAAAAAGTTTCTTGTGAGCTTTTCCCCAAGCAGATGTTATCCTAAAAAGTTTCTTGTGAGTTTTTCCCTTGCAGAACTTCGCTAGCGAATCTCCTCCGAAAGGAATCTTGCTCAAACTATTTCATCCAACACCTTTAAATGCTTGGGATATTGCTATGGTAATACAGAGGATCTCAGGTTGTTCTGTTTATTTTGCATCTTGCTCTACCGTCTTATTTGTTTCTCCCTGCATTCCGTCCTTGCATTACATTTATACTTTTTGGAGGACAAATTTTTGGGGTCTTCTTGTATCTAATTGCCTTCTACCCTAAAAATGAACCCCATGCAGCAGTGCATTTTCTCGGGTTCAAGACAATTAGATAGGGGCATCTGTCATACCACAAATTTGTCCTACCCTTTTAAATTTTCTCGCATTTAACTTTATTCTTATTTTGCATCACCTGTACAGCATGACGTGTTTTTTTATCAGGAATAAATCCTAAAAAGATTAGCCAGAATAAATTCTTGGAAATACAGACAGACCGATTGAATTATTTCTCAAATATGCAAAAATCAGTGAATGAAAGGTTTCGAAATCGAGCTCGCCAACGCCAGTGATATTAACCTACTTTTCACAAAGTTTAACCTGGCACCCGCGTCTTATTTTTCGACAACTTTTCAGTCACTTTACGTTCAGTCTGAGCTGTCTTCCTGGTCCCGACGAATTTTTAAATCTGACCAAGCGTTGTATTTTTTCGAGTCGTTTATTTCGCGCTGATCACTTTAGTGTACTCGTTTTTAATTTTTCGGGCACTTTCGCGTCCGACTTTTATTTGTGTTTGGTCATTTTATTTTTATTTTTTAATCATATTAATTAATAAATCAAATTTTCTAGTTTTATTTTAATTTTATTTTAGATAATTTGTTTTTGTTTTAATTATTTAAATTTGTTTCTAACATATTAAAAGATAGAAATGTTGAAAATTAATATTTGCTTTGGATCCCATTTTATTCCCATTTTATCAACAACTGTGTAATAACTGGCATGGTATGGATAAGAACAAAATAGAAAATATTCCCTCCACTCAGCTAGTACACACGCCCTTCTATTCACTACCCTTTTCTCTCACAATTCCACTATCTCATAACAAAAAAATTACAGCTCATAAATCAGTTGATCCTTATCCAAAATCACAAACTTTCGCACACTTTTTGATTCCACACACTCACAATTGTAAAACCTAATTCATTCTAAAGATGATTCTCACCAAAGAGGCAGCCACAATACACAAAGGAGACTCATAGAAAATTAGTGTTTTGCTCACTAAAACCACACGAGATCCACCCTTCATCATCACCTTTTCCTCCTCCCGTAGTCACACCCTTTCCATTTCACTAACTCTTATCCATTTCAACTTTCCACCGTCTTCACCATTCTCACTATTCACATAGCAGAACTACTCTTTCAACAACCTTTCTCGCCGTCGGCCACCATTATCAAACAATAAAACCACCTCCATTCTTTCCAGCGCCGAGAAACAAACACCTCATTCCAGCCACAATTTCTTTCAACCACCATTACCCTTTAAAACCCAGTCGTACCATCAAACCCATCAAGATTTCCTTCATCATCGCCTTCTTGACTTATTTCGTTTGAAATATTGGTCTGACAAAGCTTAGAGATAAGGTGCGGTAGCTGTGCCCATCGCTCGACGTCGCAACTCATATTCTGCCCTGTTTTTGCAACAACACCGAGCAACTCCGCAGCGGTGTTGACATTAAGATCTTCAAGCTGCAGCAACAACATCACATTGTTACAAACTCGACATCACCCGCGGCTTCATCACGTAAGGATTTTCAATTCTATTTCGATTACGAATTTTCTTTCCGTTTTGGTTGTCATATTGTATCTGGTGTGGTGTTTTTGTTCCAAATTATCATTTATAGACGTGTTGTTTGTTATAAGTTGGTTGTAGCTTTATCCTGTGCTGCTGGTGATGCTTCTTATTTAGAAATAGCTTGTTTGATCTGTGCGTATACAGTGTATTGATGAAATTGTTATGAACATGGGTGTATTATTTGGTTAGTGTAGCTTGGTTTCGATTGTTGGTTATCCGTTTGTGTTCAGTTACAACCTCGCGAACTCAAGAGTTATTGCCGTCGATTGATATGCTGTTGTTGCTGCTGAGTTCTGTTGAATTTCTTTGCTAGTGTTTTAGTTTGCATTGGGTTGTATTAATAAAATTGCAAGTATGATGTTGTTCAATATCATGTTCATGGCATTGTTTATGTGGGTGGCATGTGGTTGTTATTTCTTCTTTTAATAAATACAAGTTTGAAGAGTTTGATTAACATACTGCTACGGAGTTCTACATGGATTAACATACCACTACTGTTCATTTGTATCTCGTTATTTCTTCTTTTAATAAATACAAGTTTGAAGAGTTTGGTACCAGTCCCTTATTTTTCTTTTGGAGCTTGTTTGGTATTTTGGTTACTACAGGGATTTTGGTTATTAGCATAGCTTACATTTTTGGCTAGTTATGATATTTGTTAGCTTATATGTTAGAGATTATGAGATTATGATATGTTTATATTTCCGTCCAATTATACGTTACTGGTGGGAGTGATTTGAGTGAATCTTGAATATAGAAATGTGCTACATGCCTTTAATTTAGTTGCAGGTGTTTTGTCCTTTGTAACTCTTGGCATTTCCTATATCCTTTTATAATTTAATTCATTTACTTTACTGTTTCTAAAAATGTGTTACCTTGATTAAGTTTGGTGCTCATTGAAATCACAACAAATTTTGGTGATAGTTTTATTTCTGGCCATTAGACATTTCATTTGGACCCTTATAATAGACTAGCTTGTAAATATAATTAAATCATAATGTGTTTCTATTCGTGGATTCGATAATTCACGTGGATTATGCCAAACTTTCGATACAATAATTTTGCAAGTTTCGATTATTGCGTATGACATTTCTGTCGCATTGTTATCGCGCTCAAATCGACTTCGAATATATTTCATTTTCATTTCCTAATTTCAATAATCATTTTCCAAATTAAAATCACCTTTTATTCAATTTATTAAATAGTTTGTTTTTTTTAAGACAATTTAAAATATTTTCTAAATAAAATTCTTGGATCATTTCAAATACATTTTCAAAACATGAGTAATAAAATCTTTTCTTAATTAAATTACGAAAGTAGTGAACTCTTGAGGTCTAGAACTTCTTGGGTTCTTAAACGGTCGCTCTTGAGGCGCACGCCTTGGGTTGTGTCCGTTTCGTCTTTCGCTTCTTAAAATGATTAATTTCCACTATAATCTAAAACTATTTTACAAATACATTTTCAAGTCGATTAAAACACTTAACATTTAAAAATATTTTCTTAAATAAACTAAAATCCTAAACACTTAGGTTAATACACAAACCTTTTTCTTAATTAAATTATGGAAGTAGTAGGCTTTTGGGGTCCAGCACTCCTTGGGTCCTTGAACGAATGCTCTTGAGGCGCACGCCTTGGGTTGTGTTCATTCTGTCTTTCGTTTGTAAAAGACACTTATAAGATAGTTAATCCCTTTAATATTAAGTAAACTACTTAACCTTAAAAAATAATTTTTCTTAAATCAAATTAAATTACAAACTACTTAGGTTAATATTTCTAAACTATTTTCTCAATTAATTATGGAAATAGTGGGCTTTTAGGGTCTGGCACTCCTTGGGTCCTTGAACAAACGCTCTTGAGGCGCACGCCTTGAGTTGTGTTCGTTTCGATCTTCCATTTCTAAAAATCCTCCTAAAAACTACCCTAATCTGATTAACACATCTAATTAAGATACTCTAATCAAATTCAAATTATTTTCCTAATCAAATTACGAAAGTAGTGGACTCTTGAGGTCTAGCACTTCTTGGGCCCTTGAACGAACGCTCTTGAGGCGCACGCTATGGGTTGTGTTCGTTTCGATCTTTCGTTCCTAAAACACTCGCCCTAATTACATGGACAAAGAAGCCCATTGTCCAACAAACATAATTTCATAATTAATAGAATGAAAAAGGTGTCGTTGAGATCTAGCATCTCAGTAATGCCCCGATTAATTGGTTGTGAGGCCGACGTCTCGTTTATCGAATAATCGTCATTCCTCCTCAAAATACTTATCAAACCTCATCCTCTCACACCCGTGCGAACGAAACCCTAACACATTCAAATCAAACTCTTTTTCTCAATCAAAATCCATAACACACTTAATCAAATTCAAATAACTTTTTGCAAAGAACATTGTTTAGTCCATTCTTCCGCGCATATAAACTAGTGCTTCAGCCTCCCATAGCGAGCAGACAAGCCAATGTTTAGTAGTTAGAATGCGAATTAAACACTCGCTCGTTAAAAAAAACACCAACCAACCGTAGTCCCATGAACTACGAATGCTCTGACTTTCCCATTGCACGAGGGAATACGTAGGCACAAGGGCCCCAACCCTTGGCGAGCACCCTAATAAAAACCACCCATTTTACCCCTTAATTTATTTTACCTTAGAAGAAAACAAACAAACCTAGCTAACTTAACTCACGAATCGAATCAAGAGGTTTCCGTTGAGTACAACGGACGTAGAGGGTGTTAATACCTTCCCTCTTGCGTAACCGACTCCCGAACCTAGAATTTGGTTGCGATGACCATTTTCTTATCCTTTAAAGGTTTTATCGATATTTTCCTATTCCTTCCTTGGAATGAATAAAATTCGGTGGCGACTCTGTTTCGAACGTTTTTTCCGCGTCCATCGCGAGGATCGTATTTTTTGAGGTACGACACTGACCCCGTATGTTGGTTCAGATCTGCAGGGGTTCAACGGCACCACCACCAAACCATGGGGTTACGTTGAACTGATGGTCACATTCGGGGCCGAAGACACTGCCCGTCAAGTGAAGACTCGCTTCCTAGTGGTCGAATGTCCATCCCTCTACAACTGCATCCTCGGGAGGACCACCCTGGTCGAACTCACATCAGTGCCATCAACGGTCCACCTCAAGATGAAGTACTACACGGCCAGGGGACGAGTAGTTACGATGCACAGGGACATAGACACGGCCAGGAGGTGCTTCGACGCTGCAATCAAAGGCATGAGTTCCATCGGCACTAAGCCCAAGACTGGAGCAAAGTCATCCCCGGACACCGTACAAAGGCCTCTCCCGCGCGTCAACACGGTCGACCTCGACAGCAGGTTCCTGGGCGAACACGAAGAGGACGGAGCAGCAGACCTCGACCTCCAGGCGGAAAACAACGGGCAGCCTCTCCACCCAACGTGCCCCATCCCATATGGAGACTTTGAGCTCGTCGTCCTCTGGGACGATCCAGACTGTAACATGAAGATTGGCACAGGGCTCCCCGACCTGGCGAAGAAGCAACTGAAGGCATGTCTCCAGGAAAACGCTGATCTATTCACATGGAGCGCCTCCGAGATGCCTGGCCTTGACCCCGAGATGGCTTGCCATCAGCTCGCGGTAGACCCAGCCGCTAGGGCCATAGTTCAACGTAGGCGTAGGCAGTCTCCCGAAAAAGCGGAGGCTGCTGAAAAAGCTGTAAAAGACCTCCTAGAGGCAAATTTTATTTTGGAAGCCAGGTACACGACCTGGCTGTCCAACGTTGTACTTGTCAAAAAGAATAATGGAAAATGGAAAATGTGTGTTGACTATACCGATCTTAACCGGGCATGCCCGAAAGACTGTTATCCTTTGCCTAACATCGACCAGCTGGTCGAAAATTCTGCAGGTTACAAGTTATTATCCTTCATGGATGCCTACTCAGGGTACAACCAAATCCCCATGGATAAGGTCGACAAACAGCACACGGCCTTCATGACCGAGTCGGGCAATTACTACTACAACGTGATGCCCTTCGGCCTGAAGAACGCCGGTGCGACCTACCAATGAATGATGAACAAAGTTTTCCGGGGAGAGATCAGCGACATGCTCGAGGTCTATATGGACGACATGATCGTCAAATCCACAGAAGAAGTCGACCACGCCGCACACCTTAATAAGGTGTTCGACACAGCGAGGAGATGTCGCATGAGGTTTAATCCGGACAAATGCACCTTTGGCGTTCGGGCAGGTAAGTTCATCGGCTTCTACCTCACAGAGCGAGGAATCAAGGCCAACCCCGACAAGTGTAGGGCTTTTTCTGAGATCCTAACTCTGAACTCGAAGAAGTCAATACAATCACTAAACGGGATGCTGACCGCCCTCTCCCGATTCGTCGCCAAATCCGCACAATACGCACTCCCATTTTTCAAGCTTCTTCGACAAAAATCCACGTTTGAATGGAGCGAGGAATGCGAGCAGGCTTTACTCCATCTCAAACGAGTCCTGTCACAGCCCCCGGTCATCTCACGTCCAGAGAACGGGGAGGCACTTTTTTTGTATCTCGCCATCACGAGCGAAGCAATCAGCGCCGTCCTCATACGGGAAACCCCCGACGGGCAAAAACCGATTTACTTCACGAGCAAAGCCCTCCAAGGTCCCGAGTTCATGCCGAATCGTGATGTGGAACTTGTATGTGCGTGAAAATTGTATGATTGATGTGTTTGTGTGATAACTTATATATATATATATATATATATATATATATATATATATATATGATTGAATGTGGGTTGTTCACCGCTTATTTATTGAATGTAGTTCTCACCCCTTTTTTTGTTTGTTGCGTCTGTACTCTTTGGGGAGTACAGATGACCAGGTACCTGAGTAGGGCTTGGAGCATTATGTTGCTATTTGATCGAGTCTTAGGAGTCACTCTGATACGTAACACGGGAAGGATGAGGATTTCGTCATGTTTTTATGTTATTTGTTTTTGGTTGATTGTTACGTATCTGTTTTTGATTAGTTGTTGTTGAACCACGTGTAATGTGGAAGATTGATGTATTTTGGAGCTTATTGCTAAACTGTTTGATTTATTTCCGCTGATGAATCTATCACTTCCTAGAGAGACTTGGGGAAGCAGTTTTCGAGGCACTTCACTGCTTCTCGTCGCCATCCAAAGTCATAGGCAAAGCTCGAAGCAATCATGCAGGAGAAAGACGAATCCCTCTGAGCCTACATTGAGAGGTTCAATCGGGAAGCTATCCATGTCTCCACGACCGACGACATGAAGAAGTATTTGCTCGAGTGAGGACTGCACCCCCGCAGTGACTTCGCCAAGGCCATCGGCATTGAAACGCCCGCATCGCTGGATGCTCTCCTCCTCAAGGGTCAGACCTATATTTAGTATAGGGAGAAAAAGCTGCCAACAACGCTCGAGACTCACGACACCAGGAAAACACCAGAGTTTCGAGGCACGATTGTAGCACGCGATTTTTGTCAGTGACGCGACCACCTTATCGTGGAATTTGGGTTTTCTCCTTAATGAAGAGGAGGGGGTTGCTACTTTCTGATTTCTTATTTATCCAGTGAAGCTGGAAGGGAAAGGGAAGCTATCTAAAACTAACCTTGCATGCAAATGTTTAACTGAACAAACGCTTAAAGAGATTGGGGGGTCCAGGGTCAGGTTATACAATGGGGAGTTGTCAATTACCCATCCTATATCTGGTTATCTACAGGATGTTAGCTTTAGGTTTCGCTTTGTACTAGATGGTGTTTATCCGTTAATGGGTTAGGAAAGTTTCTTGGGAAAGTATAAGAGAGAGAGTGAGTTGATGTTGATGTTCGGGTTTTTTCTGATGTTTTTGGTAAGGTACTGGACCTAAGTTTTGATTGATATGAAGGTGCTGGACCTAGAGTTTTTTATTAGTATGCTCGCTAAGATTTCACAACCTTATGCCTACGTATTCCCGTTTAAACGAAATAGGGAAATCAGAGCAATCGTAGTTCCTCTTATTCTAAGGGAGGAAAAGATATTTGGTGTCTTGTTCAAAGCCCAAGATTGAAGCTAAAAGGTTGAGTATTTGTGTCTTGTTCAAAGCCCAAGATTGAAGCTAAAAGGTTTGACTGAGCTTGAATTTGTCACCTCTAAAGGGAGACATCTCGTCTATTTATCACAGTTGTTGGGTGGTTGTTTATAAAGGAGGATTACTTTAACTGGGATATATGAATCCAGCAATGCCATAATTTCCTTTATAGGGGATTTGTCCTGAAGGAGGAAACTTTAACTCAGTTTAGAGCAATGCCATTTTTCCTTAGGAATTTCTCATGCTAAGAGAGGGGCAGTGGCATGGATGTAAATAATCCAGAGGCTTGCCACTTACAACAGTTAGATGAAAGAGAGGGTTTACCAGGATAAAAGATGGACGACAGCTTGGATATTTTAATCAACAAGTGTGCCACTTACAACAATTATCTGGGATTAGGGTTTATTTTGAAGGTCAGTTTTGATAGGTGATAAACAGAGAAATAACTTCCTACAGAGGGATTTTGATTTCCTCTGAGGGGACATTGATTTTTGTGTGCCTTGATCAAAGCCCAAGATTGAAGCTAAGAGGTTGATTGACTCCCCTGGGGAAGTCCTTATACAAAGCCTAAGAGGAGGCAGAAGAGAGACTGACCCTTCGGGGATATCATTATACAAAGCCTAAGAGGAGGCTAAAAGTTTGACTATTCTGGGGAACATGTTCTGTCTGTCTTGTACAAAGCCCAAGATGGAGGCTAGAAAGAGTTTGACTCCATCGGGGAGGGTTTGTATGTGCCTTGTACAAAGCCCAAGATTGAGGCTGAAAAGAAACTGACTCAGCGGGAAAGAAATCTTTATCTGTCTTGTACAAAGCCCAAGATTGAGGCTAAAATGAAACTTTACTGACTCGGTTAAGGATATTTTAGGTATCTCGTACAAAGCCCAAGATAGAGGCTGAAATAAGTTTGACTCAGCTTAGGAAATTATTTCTCAAATCCTAAAAGTAGGCTGAGAGGAATTGACTCCGTTGGGGAAGATATTTGTCCCAAGCTTAAGAGAAGGTTAAGAAGATTTATGTCTTGTACAAAGCCCAAGATTTAGGTTAAAAAGGGTTTGACTCAACAAGAGAGTGCTTTTATCTGTCCTGTACAAAGCCCAGGATTGTGGCTGAAGAAGCTGGAGAAATCATTATACCAAACCTAAGAGGAGGATGACTTCTGCTAGGGGAAATCCTTATACCGAGCCTAAAAGGAAGCTGGAAAAGATTGACTCAACAAGAGAGTGATTGTATCTGTCCCGTACAAAGCCCAGGATTAAGGCCAAAAGGGTCGACTCAACAAGAGAGTGATTGACTCAACAAGAGTCTAAAAAAGGTGATTGACTCAACAAGAGAGTCTGAAAAGTTGATTGACTCCACAAGAGATTCTGAAAAGGTCATTGACTCAACAAGAGAGTCTGAAAAGGTTAGCTCCGCTGGGAAGAATTATCGTACAAAGCCCAAGAGGAGGCTATCTTCTGCTGAGGAAATATCCTTATACAAATCCTAAGAGGAGGTTATCTTCTGCTGGGAATTATTGAGATCCCGAGGCAGGTCCAACTGGGGAATCAATTCTTGCTTAGGATTACAGAAGAGTTGAGGTATCAGATGCCTTGAGGTTCTGATAGTGTTATACTGATAATAAACTGATCCTGGTTGGGGAATTTTAGGAGAGAGACTGTGTTTTAGCTTCTTTGGAGATTGATCTAGAATGACCGAGGTTTCTCCTATGTTTGTAGGGAACTTGAGAATGTCTTTGAGACTCAAGAGGAGATTTAGACTGTTCAAGTCTATTAGTGTGGAAGAGTTTATCTCTGTATGATGCCCAAGAGGAGGCTGGTATTTTAAGGGATGAGAATCAACCCTAAATGGTTTGATATTTTGACACTAGAAAGACTGCTCTAGCAAAGGATGACTAAGTTTTGTCTTATACCTTTAAGAGGTCTTCAGGGTCCTTGTATTAAGCCCAAGAGAAGGCATGAGAACTTCTAAGAAGCTGGTGGGTCCTTGTACAAAGCCCAAGAGGAGGCGGGGATGCTTTTAGGAAGCCTGTGGGTCCAAACTTAAGAAGAGTTCAAGAAAAGTTTCACCGAGAATAATCTTTTCTTTAATAAACAGTTCTAGGGTTTGAAGAAATTCAAGAGAAGTTTCACCGAGAATTAATCCTCTCCGGGGAAACTGAATTTCTTTGACAAGTTCTAATAGTGACAGTCTGAGAAAAGGTTCACCGAGAATATTTCCTTTCTCTTTGTTCCATATGTTTAAGCCTAAGAGCAGGCAAGACTGTATCTGGAAATTCTATGGGGATCTAGTTTTGACTGTATTTAAGAGTGGCTAACTAGCTTTACATAGTTCTAGACCTAGTTGCCGGGGAAAACTCTAAATAACTATACTAGTATATATACAGTTGATATATGACAAGTATTAAAAAGATTATGAAAGAAGGACTTATAGAGGAGCAGCTTCCCACAATACAGTTATATATATATATATATATATTAAAGCATGTAAATGAAAGCTGATAAAACTTATAGGCGAGCAAGCTTCCATGCTGTATTGTTAATTGTTCAACGAAATTAAAGAAAGTTTTGATAACAACTGTATATTTGAATCTAAATCAAAAGAGAAGTTGTTTTTGAAAAGATTGTTGGGGCTTATACTCAAAGAAAGGCCCAAGTTTTAACAGTGATCACACCGATGTTTTGAAGATCGTATCGGGACTTATACAATGACTGAGGCCCAAAAAAGTTTATTTACAAAAGGGTTGGGTCTTACACTCTTTCAAGAGGCCCAGAGATTTATTTTTGTACAACTGACGGGGCTCACAACTCAGGGAGAGGCCCAGGTGATTTGATTTTGAACTGGCGATCGCGCCGATATTTTTTGAAAATATAGTGGGACTTATACAATGTCTGAGGCCCAAAAATGGTTTTGGTTAAAAAGGGATTGGGTCTTACACTCTATTAGAGGCCCAAAAGTGTTTGAAAGTTTAAAATCGAGAGAAAACCCTAATTTTAAATAAAATGTTATTTTTCAAAGGTAATTTAAATAATAAATGACATAAAATACCAAATATATTCAAAAATAAGTTGTACACTTTGAAAAATATTTTGGAAAATCATGTTCAATTACATGAGAGTTTGGAATTCAATTTGGTTTTGAAAAATCAAAGTGGGAATTCCATTTAAAATGTTTAAAAACAATAAAAATGAAATTAATTACAAAAATTCTAACTATATTAAATATATAATATAAATTGGATTTTTTTGTAAAATAAAATATTTAAACATTTTAGTGAGTTTTGAGAAAAAGAATCAATTCAAAAACATAAATAATCAGAGAGAAATTAATTTTTGAATCAATTAACAAAAATATCAAAATATTCAAATATTTGAAAATTTGAAAAAGGGCGCCAAGAACACTAGGTTCTTGCCCGCGTGCCCTATTTCTGCAGATTTGCGTTTTCTCACTTTTCTCCACGATTTCTCAATGGTTTTGTACGATTCAAGTGCCAATCTTGTTCGTTTTTGAACAAGGATCACAACCATATAGATTAATTGCATTTATTTTGAGTATTGAGTGAGAAATCAGAAGAAAACCTCAAGAACCCTAATTTTAGCATGAACACAATGAAATTCCATACACAGTTGATTCATGTAATTGATTGAGGGTTATCACTCCATACATGATTATGAACATGTGGCAAAATTATTGTGCAGTAAAATATGCATGCATCATGGAGTTTGAAGAGTTCATGCTTACCTCTCGCAGCTGGTGATCGATTTTGGTGATGGAGGTGTTGTAAGTTGGTTCTAATGATCTGGACAGCTTCCTTAGGTGCCAAGGAGTGTGTTTGAATGCTTGGAATAGATGGAAATGATCTGGAACTGGTTGTGGTATCTCAACTGCAAATCTGTCAAGAACTTGAGCAATTGGCTGGTGATTTTGAGAATCTGATGTTACAGATGTTATGTAAGAGTTTGGATAACTTTTATATGTTATATGTGAGGTGTGTGTGTGATTGGTTTGGTTGGAATTGCTCTCAAACTCAAAATCCGATAGTGACTTGAGTTAGAAGACAAAATTGGAGTGAAAGTGGTGATTTTGAGGAAAGCATCAGTTTGGGTGCTTTGGTGTACTCAAACTGATCACAAATGAGGCCTATTTATAGTGGAACAAGTTTGTTTTGCAAGCAATGGTGAATGGCAACTGGTACAGGTCTGTGGCCAATTGTGATCAAATGGAATCTCAAGTCCCCTCTAGCCATTAACTTGAGGTTAGAGCACAGGCCTAAGGTTCTTTGGTTCAGGGATAAGTCTTGACTGAACTTGGATAACATTGTCTTGATGAATGCCACCTCTATGCATCAGTTAAATGCTTTGAGACAAAATTGAATATTTGAAGCATCTTGAATTCTAGGGATGACATGCCTAAACATAGATTCATGGACTTGTGAGGCTGATGAATTAGTGTTTGTCCCTTGGTTGTTCCCCCTTGATGTGTGTAGATGGATAACCATGCTTGAACTTGCCCAAATTGATCAATTCGAGCACTAAGGCACAAATCTGCCTTGCCAAAACAGTTTGCAGCAAGGTATGTTGCAGCTGTCATAACCTCTAGCTCAGGTGGAGTTTGATGGAGTTTTTGGACATTTTGGAAAGCTGATATATCCTATTTCAACATGATGTCCAACTTTGGTTTTGAATCAAATTGAATTACAATGAAAAATGCCTCTACATTTTGGAAAAAGTAAGGCAAATTCTGACTTAGTGAAAATTTCACTAAGTGTTGGAAAAATGTCATTTCCATGTTTTTAGCCACTTTGATCACTCCATAACTAAAAATCCATGAAGAATTGGAATGATATGTAGTTAACACTTTTAAGTATGTAATGAGAGCTACAAATCCTGCTTTGGACCATCCAAAATGGTTGCTTGGATCTCAAGTTATGGTTCTTGGAAGTTGGAACCCTAGCCACTTTGTTCCATAACTTAGAAAAATTCTAAGTTTTTTTTATGGTTACCCCTTTAACAAGTTAACTCATTTTCTTTGGTTTTTCTTGATGAATGATGATTCAAATCACATATTAACATTGTTTTAGGGTTAAGGAACCTTGATTGACCAAAAATCCAAAAAGTCAAACTTGGATTTTTGTACAGTTGACTTTTTCAGCAAATGAAAATTTGACTTTGTGATCCCTTTGTGAAATCAATCCTTGGGCTCAATTAAACTTCATGGATGGCTTCCAAGGGTATTTAGGAATGTCTTGAACCTCTCCCCAAGGTTTGAGATCAAGGGTAGGACAACAGTCAAGGGTAGGGTTGACTTTTTCCATCAGAAACCCTAATTCCTGATTTTTTGATAGATGGACCCTCAAGGTGATTTTGCCATTGTGGGTGGGCTCTTGATATCCTTTTAAGCTTATAGGGCCATACATTGAGGTATTAGCTCTTGTCCAGAAGAAAATTTTCATCTGGAGGCCTCAGTCGACCAAAACCTTAATTTGGTGACACAGGTGATCTTGAGGCTTGATTGTCTTGGAATGCTGTAACCTTGTGCTTGATTCTTGATGTGGGAGTGCTCTTGATCCTTTGTAAGTGTTTAAGAGGTTATACAAGTTGAAGATCATGTCATTTCTTGATTAATCCTTGTCTAAATGCTCTAAGAGGGCTCAAAACCCTAATCTTTGATTGTAGTGAATGCTCAACCATCTTTGTGGAGATTGATGAGGCGTGATGGTTCATCCATATTGTGATGATGATTTGCACAATGATGGGAAATCCTGGTGGTCAAAATTTGGGGTATGACAGATGCCCCTATTTAATCTTCTTGGACCCGAAGGTGTGAATGGCGAAGGTATTCGGGCATTCGAGGTGCAAGAGGATTAAATATCGGAATACCCGAAATTTTGATGGTGGTTATGAATGGAAATTTTCCTATCCATCTTCTTTTGCTAAGCAATGATGCTTGGAAAAGGTAAAAACTTCCCCTCGATCCTGGTCTTCAGCCAAGGAACTGGTCTTAGTTTCTGATATAAACTTCCCCTCGATTCTGGTCTTTAGCCACATAATTAGCCTAAGTTTCTGAAATAAACTTCCCCTCGATCCTGGTCTTCAGCCAAGGAACTGGTCTCAGTTTCTGAAATAAACTCCCCCTCGATCCTGGTCTTTAGCCAAGGAACCAGTCTCAGTTTTTTAAATAAACTTCCCCTCGATCCTGGTCTTTAGCCAAGGAACTGGGCTCAGTTTCTTTTGTCAATAAACCTCCTTGACAAGGGACGCTATTTGTAGCGGTTTTTCTCAAAATTCTCGCTGAATTTTCCTGGGGAGATGCCATTTGATGGGAAAAAGTTTTGATGTCAGACTTGCTGGGGAACCCATTCGTCTGAGTTGTAGAGTTATACAAACTTCTCTGTTGGTGACGCCATTTGTTGACTCTACTGGGGAAAACGAGTCTCTTGAGAGGCTGTTTCCTGCTTGGGGATATTACATCATACTTTTCCTCGAGATTTTCTGGGAAAAATGCTATGTGATGCAATCCAATTTTGAGGTGTTGATGACTTCATTAACATTGACTCTCTTGGAGAGAAAAATCAATGTGTTGCTGAGAGTCTTTGGTTGTGAGGCTTTCTCTGGGGATTTTCCTTAATCCGGGAAAGCGAAGATATCATCTTCAATTGAGAAGAGTGACGTTTGTCGAATGTCTTCTTATTTCTCAGAGATTCAAGTTATCAAAGTGGTTGGGGATCGTCTCCAATCCGGAAATAAACAGGGGAAGAGTGTTGGTTTAGAAAAAACATTTCCTGACAAGGAAAGAACTGATAACTCGATTGAGAGGACTTTTATCACTAGGGGATAAGACCGACCATAGTGATAGTAATGCAATATGAATATGTATATGAATCAATAATGCATGATGTATGTATGTATATGCTTGACAAAACTGACGCGACATACAGACTAGTGGATGAACATGACTGGATACTCGGCCACTACAGGGGATAAAAAGTATCACTGGTTCAAGATAGCAATTCTGCCTTGCTTAGGAAAAAGTAGTTCCCGCAAGGAAAAACGTTGATCGGACTTAGGAGGTAAGAACTCTGTCGGGGATATCAGATGGTAAAATCATACCTGATATCATTGATCCTTCGTTCAGGTGTACTGGTTTAAAAGGAGTACTTTGATTCTGCACTTTGAAGCTTAATCGCCTTTGGAGAAGCAATCGATGTTCTTTCGATGTTTAACTGTCAAAAGAATTGCCATCTTTATTTTAAAAGCAGAAAAATTTGACAAGTAAATTCATTTTTGTTTTATTTCAAGAATTATTAATCATGTTAAAATGTCGTTTTGTAAAGCTAAAACAAATAAGAATTGCAAACAAAAGCACTAAGGCTCAAATTTTATTGATAGGATGGAAATCAGCCAAGCGCGTGATCTCAAAGATTATTTACAAAGTTAGAAAATGGTAATTTAAGGGAAAAGGGGCTACATTGAAACATAACGACCGCTATCCTTTTACCAACTTTGAATTCTGGACATTCTGAGCTTCTGTCGAAGGTGACCTTGACTGAAGTTTTCCTGATGGATGGCATGATTGCTGCTGGGGGATTTGACCCATTTGTTGGACGTAGTTACTTGCCATGAATCCTTAACTTTTGCCTGGATTGTACTTTGAGGTTTTCCAATCCATCGGGATGATTTTTGCTTATGCCTCTAAATTTTGCCTGGACCTCCTTTTCGGGTTTTCAATCCACCGAGATGTTTTATTTATTTATTTATTATTTAGGCAAAATATTTCTTGACTACATCAACATTTGTAGGGTAGGCAAATTCTTCTCCATCCATGGTTTTAAGTCTCAAAGCGTCGCCTGAGAAAGCTTTCTTGACCACATAAGAGCCGTCATAATTCAGAGTCCATTTGCCCCGGGAATCAGTGAGAAATGATTGTATCTTCTTGAGCACAAGGTCTCCTTTCCTGAAGACACGGGGTCAGACCTTTTTGTCGAACGCCTTCTTCATTCTTTATTGATACAACTGACCATGGCATAATGTCGTTATTCGTTTTTCTTCGATCAGATTCAGTTCATCGTGTCGACTTTGACACCATTCAGCTTCTGTTAGCTTAGCTTCCATCAACACCCAGATTGATGGGATCTCTACTTCTATGGGGAACACTACTTCCATGCCATACACTAGAGAGAAAGGGGTTGCCCCTGTTGAAGTGCAGACAGATGTGTGATAACCGTGAAGAGTAAAGGGTAGCATCTCGTGCCAGTCTTTGTAGGTTACAACCATCTTTTGAATGATCTTCTTGATGTTCTTGTTAGCTGCTTCTACTGCCCCGTTCATCTTGGGTTGGTAGGGAGATGAGTTATGGTGTTTGATCTTGAACTCAGCGTACAACTCTTTCATCATCTTATAGTTCAAGTTAGATCATTCTTAGTAATGATCTGGCTTGGAACACCATAACGGCAGATGAGATTGCTTTTGATGAAACGGACTACCACCTGTCGGGTCACATTGGCGTGTGACGCTGCTTCGACCCATTTGGTGAAGTGATCAATGGCTACTAGGATGAACCGATGTCCGTTTAAAGCTTTGGGTTCGATCATGCCAATCATGTCAATTCCCCATATGGAAAAAGGCCATGGGGAAGAAAGAACTTTGAGATGTGTAGGCGGTACATGGATTTTATCTGAGTATATCTGACACTTGTGGCATCTCCTCATGTACTTGCAGCAATCGGATTCCATGGTCAACCAATAGTACCCTGCTCTTAGAATTTTTCTAGCCATCGTGTGCCCGTTGGCATGAGTGCCAAAGGATCCTTCATGAATTTCTTTCATTAGCATGTTTGCTTCTGGTCTGTCTACACATCGAAGCAAGACCATGTCGAAGTTTCTCTTATAGAGAGTATCACCGTTCAGGAAGAAGCTACCTGCCAGTCTTCTGAGAGTCTTCCTGTCTTTTCTTGATGCCCCAAGCGGGTATTCTTGTTCCCAAAGGAAGCATTTGATATCATGATACCAAGGTTTGTCGTCTATGACTGCTTCAATTGCGAAAATGTAAGTGGGTCGTTCAAGGCGCATTATGTCAATCTTAGGCATGTCATTCCATTGACCTACCATAATCATGGAAGAGAGAGAGGCTAATGCATCAGCCATGTTATTCTCTTCACGAGGGATATGATGAAACTAGATTCTGTTGAAGAATGGTAACAACCTTCTCGCGTAGTATTTGTAAGGAATCAATCCTGATTGGTATGTGTTCCAATCTCCTTTGATCTGATTGATAACCAGGGCTGAGTCTCCATATACATCCAAATTCTTAATTCTCAAGTCAATTGCTTCTTCGAGACCCATGATACAAGCTTCGTATTCGGCCTCGTTGTTTGTACACTTGAATGTCAGTTGGGCAGTGAAAGGAATGTGGGTACCCTGAGGTGTTATGATGATTGCCCTAATTCTGTTTCCATAATGATTGACAGCTCCGTCAAAGATTAGTCCCCATTGGGAACCCGGTTCTGGCCCTTCACTGGGTAGCGGTTCATCGCAGCCTTTCATTTTCAAATACATGACATCTTTGTCTGGGAAGTTAAATCCGACTGATTCCTGATCGTCAATTGATTGATGAGCCAAATGATCGGCTAGAATACTTCCTTTGACGGCTTTCTGAGCATGGTACTCTATGTCGTATTCTGATAACAACATCTGCCAACGGGCGATCCTTCCCATGAGAGCAGGCTTTTCAAATACATACTTGAGTGGATCCATTTCGGAGATTAACCAAGTAGTGTGACGAATCATATACTGGCGAAGATGTTTGGCTGCCCAAACCAGAGCACAACAATTTTTCTCAAGCATAGTGTACCGAATCTCACAGTCGGTAAATTTCTTACTCAAATAGTAGATGGCAGACTCTTTCCTTTTCGTTTCTTCGTGTTAGCCAAGCACACAACCCACGGAATCCTCCAAGACTGTTAAGTAGAGGATCAATGGTCTTCCCTCCATTGGAGGTGATAGAATAGGTGGATTCAACAGGTACTCCTTGATACTGTCGAAGGCGGTTTGGCAGTTTTCTATCCATACGCAGTCCTGATTCTTTTTGAGTAATTTGAAGATTGGCGCGCATGTCGCGGTCATAAGGAATATAAATCTGGAAATGTAATTTAAACGTCCCAGGAATCCCCTAACTTACTTTTTAGTCTTTGGAGAAGGCATTTCTTGGATGGCATTGACCTTGTCAGGATCAACCTCAATTCCTTTCTGGATGATGATGAACCCTAGCAGTTTTCCTAAACGGACACCGAATGTGCATTTATTGGGATTCAAGCGGAGTTTGTACTTTCTCAGACGCTCGAATAGTTTAGACAAGTGAGTCACATGCTCCTTTTCTATTTTAGATTTGGCAATCATATCATTGACATACACTTCTATTTCTTTGTGTATCATGTCATGAAACAGAGTAGTCATGGCCCTTTGATAGGTTGCCTCGGCGTTCTTCAAACCGAACGACATTACCTTGTAACAAAAAGTGCCCCATGGGGTGATGAATGAAGTTTTCTCCATATCTTTCGGCGCCATTTTTATCTGATTATAGCCCGAGAATCCATCCATGAAGGAGAAGACTTTGAACTTTGTTGTACTGTCTACCAGCATGTCAATGTGCGGTAAAGGAAAGTCATACTTTGGACTGGCTTTGTTCAGATCCCTGTAGTCTACACACATTCTAACATTTCCGTCCTTTTTCAGAACTGGTACTATGTTGGCTAACCATTGAGGATATTCTGATGTGGCGAGGAATCCCGCGCTAATCTGTTTTTGTACCTCCTCTTTGATTTTGATGGCCATATCCGGGTGAGTCCGTCTTAGTCTTTTTTTTACCAGCAGACATTCTGATCTTAACGGTAGATGATGTTCAACGATGCTGGTATCCAACCCTGGCATATCCTGATAGGACCAAGTGAATACATCGGGAAATTCTTTAAGAAGCTTTATCAAACCTTCTTTGACAGTTGGACTGAGCAGTGCCCCAATCCTGACTTCTTTTCTCTCTTCTTTTGAACCCAAGTTGACCGTTTCCAACGGATCTTTGTGAGGTTCGATGGACCTTTCCTCTTTCCTGAGTAATCGGGAGATCTCTTCTGGAATTTCTTCGTCATTTTCTTCTTCAGCCTCAAATACAGGGAATTCAAAGTTGGGAGAAGGCATTGGATCATATGTTTCATTGGGGTTTAAAACAAGCAATCTGCATGACGTGATGATTGTTTTTTAGAAGAGATAGAGAGAATGCAAGAGCGTGTGCAGTGTATTTTCTGAAAACTGCTTGTTTTTATTATTTGAGTTGTTTTTCGGATTACCATTTTCTGAAAAAAACGAAAAGAGAAAACAACAATAAATACGGAAATTACAGAACGACATTATTTTATTTATGATTTTGTCGATTCTTGAAACTACAACCCTATAAAACAAAACTCTGTCGCTTCGGGCAAAGCGAAGAGAGACATTTATAGAAAGTGAGCCCTATAAAAACATCTGTTTCACCTGGGCAAGGTGAAAGGTTAAAACAAAGACGACAATTACTTAGACTTATGAACGACTTTCAGAACGTTGACAGCAACCCGTTGGCGGCAAACTCCTCGATGAATCACAAAGTCTGGTACCTTCCTTTTTTATTTGTCTTCAGAAATAACGCTGATTTCTGGTGGAGCAGGATTGTTGGAATATGTCTCCCAGGCAGAGTTGTCGTAGGAGGATTCTTCTGTTATATCTTGCACAGTGTTTGCACTCTCAGGTGGATCTCCCCATCCAGTTGGCTGGATGTCTTCGAGCCTGATACGAGAGCTTTCAGGAGCGGTGTACTTGACCATGAAGTCGTATTTGCCACTCGGCTGTCCTAAAGTGTCCCATACTTATTTGGAACTAGAGGAGTCCTCCCTTTCGATGATGTTAACCTCAGGAAAAGCGTAGTTAAGGAACTCTTATCCTGCAATCTTTGCAAATTCATCGTCGTGCTGGATATTTTCTGAATGCCCTGAGTAATGATCACATGATTCGGTGGGGACACAAGTATTCTTTTCAATGATGCTCAGCTGATATGTATCGTTAGGCTGACTCTTTTGTCCCAAGTCTCCTGGGTACGGCTGCTAGATAGGCATGCCATCCATTGGGCCATAATAGTCGTAGTCAAAGTTGTCTTTCATCAGAGTGTCCTCCTCTAATGAGTTTAGTAGAGCACGACATCCTTCCGGATCAAAATCTCCATACATCATTTTGACATCTGATCTCGGTATATATCTCAGACTCTGTGCGGGATAGTAAAATGGTGTATGCATATCTCCTTGAGACATATAACCGTCTTCGTTGAGACAAGACTTCCACTCTTCATCTATATCGGAAGAGTCACCCTCATTGATGGTATGCACTTTTTGAGACACTGGGTGAAGGAAACCTCCACTATGAAAGAAGTTCTGAATGGGATGAAGACTTTCATTGTTAGTAGCAGTCTGGGTACAAGTTGAAGAAAAACCAAGACCCTTCTTTGTTTTGTTATCAGTAGGAATGACAAGCCGTCCCCATCCTTTTGCATTGTTACTTTTGATTACTTCGAGAGCATCTTTGTACGAGGAAATCGATGTTCCCTTTTCTGGTTGATTGTCATTGTTCACCGAAAGTGCTTGGAACTGGGTTCCAATAACCTCCTCTGGTTCTACACAAGTGAACGATGATAAGTTGCTCACGATCAAGGCTTGCTCTCCATAGACTATGACTAGTTGGTCATTCTTGACGAACTTCAGCTTCTGGTGAAGTGTTGAAGTGACTGCCCCAGCCTCGTGTATCCAAGGTCTTCCTAACAAACAGCTGTATGGTGCCCAGATGTCCATGACCTGGAAAGTGACTTGGAAAGTGTGAGGACCTATAGTTATGGGAAGGTCGACTTCGCCGATAACTATTTTTCGGGATCCGTCAAATTCTTTGACGATGACCTCACCGCCTCTCATCGGAGATCCTTGAAATGATAGTGGCATTAAAGTAGATTTTGGCATAACATTCAGAGCTGATCCGGTGTCTACCAGTACGCTGGCTAAAGCATCATCCTGGCAGTTGACTGTAATATTTAGTGCCATATTATGATTCTGGCCCTCTTCTGGCAGTTCTTCATCACTAAGCCCCAAGTTGTTGCAGGAAGTGATGTTGGAGATGAGAATTGTCTTATTGTGACATCTTGTTCCACAAAGGCTTGCTCTAAGACTTTCTGTAGAGCCTCCCTGTGAGCTTCGGAACTCAGTAAAAGAGATAACACAGAGATTCTTGAAGGAGTTTACAACAGTTGATCAATAATGTTGTATTCACTCTTCTGGATGAGCTTTAGCATCTCATCGTTGTTTGTTGAAAGGTCGGGATTACTAGATTGACCAATTGGTTAATTAGGAACTTTTGTTTGAGGTTCCTTTTCTTTGCTGGGTTCTCCAACTCATCGGTTGAAGATCCGACCGTTCCGTGTTACTCGACTAATGTCTGCAATATTCACGACGGAGGGTAATGGAGCTTCCTTTCCATTCTCAATTGTTGTTGCATCGTATTTGTAAGGGATAACTTTACTGGATTTGTACGGTACTGGTCCTGGCAGATAGATAACTACATGAGCCTTTTGATTTTTTTGACCGTCGTAACTGGCCTCAATTGGTTCAAGGTTGAGAATCTTTCCACTATCAAGAGGAACTCTCGATTCATGGAGTAAAGGGATTATGGCGCACACATCTTTGGCCACTTTTCGTTTAGGGATTAAGACAACTTCTTTGCTTCGATCGGGAAGATAGTCTGACATTATGTTGATCAGACCAGAGCTTGAACATGGTTGAACCTCTTTGTGGTCTAACTGACTTTGAAGGGATGCTCACACAAGGTAACATCCTTGGTTATTCTCTGAGCAAACTCTACAACGCTCATAGTTGTGTGGTGGCACCTTACCACGTCCGCTTTGTATGCAGTGTAACCTCACTAGATCTGTTTCTTTTGATCGAACATCCTGATTTTGATGCCTAGTAGGGTTCCCGTCAGTCACACTGATTTGCTGTGTAGCTTCGTCCATATAAATCGGAAGCCACCAGTGGTTTAACAAGTGTTGAAGCGTTCTTTGAATAAGTGCACATCATTGGTTATCCTCACGACATATTTTACAGTTCTGATAATCATGTGAGGTCAGGAAACCGAGATGGACTTGCTTAGCGTGTAATTCCACCAAGATGGTATTCATCAAATGAATATCAAAGATTTGAATCATGTTAACTTGATAATGACTTCTATCATGGTAGTCCTGAATCCATCCAAAATCCATCTGACGCTGGAGGGCTTCTTGTACAAAAGAGCATCCCTGATTATTTACCGAGCAGGTCAGACAGGAATCATAATTGTGTCGTGGCAAATCATGATGTTGGCTTTGCCTGGAGTGCAATGCCACCAAGTTGACATTCATCGCACGGATGTCGTGGTTTTGGATGATGTTAGAATTTGTATAAGTCATGTTGCCCTCACGAATTCGGTGATCTTGGATCCATCCGAGATCCACCTGTTCCTGTAGAGTTGATTGCACCACATAACATCCTTGAGTATCTTTAGAGTAGATATCACACTGGTGATAGTTATGAGAAGGTACATGACCGTATCCGCTCTGTCTGCAATGCATCTTGACCAGGTTGGTTCCCAATAAGAGTACATCATGAATTTGATAGCTGTGGTTAGATCCTTCCTCTATCAAATTTACCGCAGCCTTCTCGTACTGAGGCAACGGGTTTGTCTGAACATTTGGATTTGTATCCTTGAAGGATAGTACCCCGTTCCTGACAAGCTTCTGCACATCGAATTTAAAGCTGAGACAGTTTTCTATGTTATGCCCTGGTCCTCCTTGATGGTAAGGACAAGTCTGATCCGCTTTGAACCAAAAAGGCGGATTCTCCGGTGTCGCAAGAGGAGCCCTGGTTTGGACACGCCCCTTGACCAATAGTAACGGAAACAGTTCTGTGTACAACATAGGTATATGGTCGAACCCTGGTGGTCGCGTTGTACGGTTGTTATTGTACGGAGGACGAGCCTGCTGAAGAGGCTGTTGTGTTCTTTGCTGATATTGTTGTTGATTCGGTTGGATCTGAGCAACCTGAGGTTGATACATTGGAACAGGCGCATGGTTGATAGCAGGAGTTATCGCTGCTACTGGTTGGTACCGCCGCCTTTGCTTTCTGAGAGAGATATTACCAATATCTTGCTCTTTTTTCTTAGGGAAAGCACTACTGTATCTTTTGGTACTGCTTGATGGTCCGGTATCTTTGACCAGACGTCCTTCTCGGACTGCTTCTTCAAGACAGATTCCCATGTTTACCATTTCAGTAAAGTCGCTGGGCGCACTGGCGACCATTCGGTCATAGTATAATGAGCTCAAGGTTTTCAAGAAGATCTTTGTCATCTCTTTTTCCTCAAGAGGTGGACAAATCTGGGCGGCAATTTCACGCCATCTCTGAGCATATTTCTTAAAGGTTTCCTTGTCCTTCTGCGACATGGCTCTGAGTTGATCTCTGTCTGGTGCCATGTCCAGGTTATACTTATACTGTTGAATGAAAGCAACGCCAAGATCTCTGAACGTGATGATCTTGGTGCGGTTTAAACCCATGTACCATTTGAGTGCGGCACCGGTTAAACTATCTTGGAAGTAGTGGATCAGTAGCAGTTAGTTCTCTGTCTGAGTTGACATCTTCCGAGCGTACATCACCAAATGACTTTGAGGGCAAGAGTTGCCCTTGTATTTCTTAAATTCGGGCACCTTGAATTTGTGCTGAATTTTCACATTGGGGACCAAACAAAGATCTGCGGCGTCCTTTCCGAATAGATCCTGACCGCGAATGGCATGCAGTTCCTTCTGTATCTCCAGGAATTGTTCTTGGAACTCATTCAATTTGTCGTACATACTTTCATTTCCACCAGAAGGTATCTGTGAAATCTGTCCTTTCGGGACAGTGTGTACCACGGGTGGTGGTATAGTCATTACGACAGTGACTCTTAGTGCTTCCCTATCCCGAAGTTTGTAACCTTCAGGAGTTACTGTCATGCCCCTGGCATCTTCGCTTTCCCGAAGTTTGTAACCTTCAGGCCCAGCTGTTCCTGCTGTAGTTTCCGGATCTTCCGTGATCGGTGGAATATATCCTTCCGGGATATAGTTAAGTGGCATGCCCCAGGGACGATCTTTAGGCATGTTGTACCGAGGATCATACTTTTCCACTATGGGTGTAGATGTGATTTTTGAGATCACAGTCCTTTGTTGTTGTATCTGAGCTGCTGCCAGAGATTGCATGTCACTGTGAAGTTTCCTCAGATCTTCTTTCAGAGTGTCGATTTCTTCTCTCAACTCTCTGTTCTCTTCCTCGAGATCATCCATTTTCTTTTGTCGATTGGCCCGAGTATTGTACGAATGAGATAGTTTGGCTCTCTAGAATCGAGACACAGACGTGAGATTTGTAGGTAAGAAGAATGTGTTATGTGAGAATGATGAATGATATGCAATAATTATATATATATTTTTTTTGTTTTAATCAAAAGAAACTTCAACAATTGGATTGCAAATATCATACAGTGGGGAAACCCCGTTTTATTGAATTCAAAGATTGCGGAAATGGAAATACAATATTTTACAAAGTGCTATAAAAAGAAATGTCTAAGTTCATGGATCCTGAGTCCTCTCTGAGGAGAGCTCAGGTGCTGGTTCAGGTATTTTCCTTTTATTTGACCAGGGCTCTTGAGCCGTTGTCGGATTGTCATCCTTTTGCCAAGTTAAAGGAGCGAGCAAATTCCTTCGGTCATCTTGATTTTCTACAGTATATTGCTCTAAAATCTCGAATAGAGCATCTTTCTCTTTTAACAGTTGTTGTTTGGTACA
Organism: Lathyrus tuberosus; assembly: GCA_022829125.1. Classification (NCBI taxonomy): domain Eukaryota; kingdom Viridiplantae; phylum Streptophyta; class Magnoliopsida; order Fabales; family Fabaceae; genus Lathyrus; species Lathyrus tuberosus. The sequence continues at coordinate 6,214,287 of JALAZF010000239.1, read as the reverse complement.
CTCCACATTGAGAATGCGGTACTTGTTCTTCCAAGATTTCTTTTCCCGTTGAACTTTGTTGAGAGTGACCTGGAGTTTTTCCATATCAGACATAAAATAAAGGATAGATTCCTTTAACGGAAGAACTTCTTGACGAGGGTAAGACATCCTCAGCTTGAGGGCTCTAGTTTGTACCCAGTGGAGATAAGGTTCCACCGAGACACAATCTAGTTTTCCTAGAGACTCTCTTCCTTTTCTGTGAACATATTTCCAGGCATGCACTATTTCTGTCTTTAGTGCCCTGTCATTTTCTCCTTCCTTGAAGAAAAGATCTTCCAGATGAACATTACGCGGGATATATCTCATCGGGTATCCGAGTTGACGACGAACTAAAACTGGATGATAGTTGATTCCTCCGTTAGTTCCTATGAGGGGTACATTAGGGAAATTTCCACAACGGTCAATGATTCTTGTCCCGTCATAGATCCGATTATACCAATCGATGTCAGAGTTGGTAAGAGACATGATTCTTTGTGACCAACGTAAAGTACTCTTATGATCCCAGAATGCGGCAGACTTGGGCAAGTGAGAAGTGAAGCATTTGTATTGCAAGGGTACACAGGATATGATCATTCCTCCGCTGTACATATTCCTTAAGTGTACAAAATGATAAGAGTTTGGGGGCAGAGTTGGTACAGGGTTTCCAATCAGAAATATCTTAATGGCATTGGTATCGACGAAGTTATCAATGTTGGGAAACAGAAATAACCCGTAGGTGAGTAGAACAAATACGCTCTCGAAAGCTGTCACGTTCCCTATACTAGCAAAGTACAGGGCTTTCTTTATCAAAAACTTGGCTGGTAAACCTTGGATTCCACCCTTAATGGTCATGTGAGTCCTGACTCTTGACTCGTCCAAATAGATTGCTCTTGCAATGGTTTGATCCTTTAGAATTTCTTCCAGTCCAGAAAAGGGAGCTTGGTCAGTGATGGGTAAATCAGTCAGGTGAGAATACTCCTCCAGTGTTGGTGCTAGCTGATAATCCGGGAATGTGAAACAGTGATAGACCGGATCGTAGAACTGGATCAGCATAGACATGATTCCTTCAATTACATGGACCTTTAACAGAGACAGCAGTCATCCGTACTTAGCTCTGAAAGCATCAGTGTTGGTGATCATCCTTGCCAACCCTCTTAAATCCTCTAGTTTTGGAACCTTGAAGGTGTATTTGTGCGTCTTTCTTCACTGAAATCCATAACGCAATCTTTCTCTCTGATATTTGCAATCTTTGTCTTAGTTTAATTTGAAAAAGAGAGACTAGAAGAGAAGATTTTTCTTTGTTTAAAGTTTTTTAATGAAATGAATGCATGAATGCAACACACAAAAACATAGAAAAAACATGGGTTCAAAGGTTCAGTGTCATGAAGAAATGGCTCTACCCATTCCCAAAGGTTGTACTGGTGAATTTTTGTACCTGTCCTCAAAATCATTGTCCCCCCTTGGGATAACAGCAGTAGGCTGGTTCACCCGAGCGAGCTGTAGTATCTTAGGGCAATATCAAATGAGGGTAGTATCGCATGACAACTATTTCCGATAGCTTCCGTACTACAAAATAGTCACATGGTCTTAGTATACTAAATCCCCAGTTTCATGGATACCACAATCGAACAATCTGCTTTCAACAACCGAAGTCGTTTAGACATTGAATCCGCAAAGGGTATCTCCACTGAGGCGATGGTCTACCGAGATCGCTTATTCGGAAGTCACTCCCTGTAAGATTACCCGTCTATGCCATCACTTATCTTAGGTATCACTCAAACTTTTCAGATGCGGCATCACCCGCAGTCCCATTAGCAGAAAAATAAACACGGATATCAATTAGGAAAAGCGATGTATATATTTATTCCTAAAACTAACATCCTAGACCTCTTAAGAGTTATAATCCTAGTCCTATACAGACAATGACTCCCCAGCAGAGTCGCCATTTTACTGTAGTGCATGATTTTTGTCGGTGACGCGACCACCTTATCGCGGAATTTGGGTTTTCTCCTCAATGAAGAGGAGGGGATTTCTACTTTCTGATTTCTTATTTATCTCGTGAAGCTGGAAGGGAAAGGGAATCTATCTAAAACTAACCTTGCACGCGAATGTTTAACTGAATAAACGCTTAAAGAGATTGGGGGGTCTGGGGTCAGGTTATACAATGGGGAGTTGTTAATTACCCATTGTAATACCCCAAATTTGCCCTCTCATCTGTAGCACCCCAAAATTTGCCCTACATTTTTTTTTCTGGCTTATGCTTCTTTCTCATTTTCATCTCATTTAGGTCATAATTTATATTCTTTCACTTGCATTGGCGTGGGATCAAAGTATTATGTGCAAGCTTAGGATTTTCTTCATCAAAGGCTTTGGGTCAAGGGTTCATTACTGTGAATCGGGGTTTAACTTATTCACAGATCAAGACCTTTCATTATTGTCAGTGTGCATACCAAGGAGAATATCAGGTGAGGTTCAATGGATGGAGATTTTCATGTCAGAGGCATCTTGATATTCACAGTACAAGAGATCGAGTTGTGGATTTATATTGTGGTCAGGCACTATTGTCCGCTCAGTTGCTTATCACTTGTTGTTGGGGATTTATTGAAAATGCAAGTTTGGTTTGAATTGGAAGTCTAATTGGTTATATGGATTTCTTGGAATTTATTCTTCATTATCCATCTTATTCAAAAATATCACTAAATATCCACTTCCATTTTTTATCCACTTTTTAAGAACCCATTTCAAATCCAATTCTAAAAATCCATTCTTTCTTAATTCATTTTTTTTTCTATTCACATTCCAATTCCAATCCCAAAACCATTATACATCCTCATCCAATTTTCTAAACTTATATCTAATCCATCATAACCATTTTTAACCGTTTTCCCTTATCCAATTTAATCCATTAAACCATTATCAATCCAATATCCAAATTATCCATATCCATAGTTCCATTTTTTTATCGATATTCTAAAACCAATTATCCATATGCCATTTTTATACCCATTCATGTCCACATAATTTTTGTTTAGGATTTGAATCCATCTCAATTCTTTTCCTTTTAAAAAAAATACCCATTTAATACTAAATTCATTTTTTTCCAAGCAACCAAACTATCATCAACTCAAGTTCATTTGTCCTTACAAAACAAAAGAAGGAAAATATATATGAATAGAAAAGACGCAGTGACAGGAATTGGAAGGAAAGTGTACATAACAGAAGCTCAATTCATTAGCAGTGATAATACACGCGCAGGAAAAAAATCAGAGAAGCCAAGAGTTCAATACAAGCAGGTCACGTGCAATTCACTGAAACAAATTCGTTTGCGCGCGGGAAGAGGAAATTAAAAACAAAACCATAACAGAGATTGATACATAGAGTTTCTTAACAGAAAAGAGAATAACAGAAAAACAGATTTTAATTTCTAACATAATTTCCTCTAGATCCTTCCAATCTTCTCTATAAAGCCACATTCTCTTCACTATCGCATTTTTTGGGGATTTTTTGTTTTCTCATATTTCTTCATCTTCAAAACTCCTCTCTCTCAGATTCAGTCTCCAATTCTCCACTTTCTCTTGAATCTCTCTTCCATTTTTCAAGAGCTTCACACCTCAACTGCATCGCATAACCTCAATCTTCAAAAGCTCCACCACTAACAATCTTCATCTTCTCCAAATACCATCCGGTTGAAATTTTCGAAGCTCCTCAATAACCGGCAATTCGAAGAAACTTTACGCTTCGGCATCAACAAAATCTCATCATCATCTTCAACTTTCAATACTGAGAAAGCTTCTGCTCTGTTTCGTAGCAGATCGTAACCTCCTCAACAAACTGCAAGCTGAGTTGAACAACTTTCACCATCGCTCTCTGCAACAAATTCAACAACAGCTCGTACAAAGCAACTGCAACAACATCGTCGCAGAATTTACCACATAGATCGTGCAACAACTTGACAAATAGCAGTGAATCTCAGAAGCAAGAAGAAGATGGAGTAGAAGAAGTACGGTAAACCAAAATTGAGCCGCACACATACCTGAGCGAGAAACTGAAGATCTCTGGTTTTTTTAACAACTTCTTTCGATTTGAAGAAGCACCTGACGTTTCTCCGGTAGGTAAGCTCTAATCGATCCGATATTTTCGTTCGTCGTTATTGTTGCGCAATTTCGGTAATCTTGTTCGGACCTCTGATTTCGTGATTGACTCGTTCTTGTATTCACATTAATTCGTCTGTGTGTTCGCGATGGCTTGTTGTGATCCGCGATCCGTAATTTGTTTGTTTTCCTTGTCGATTTGTGTTCGATATTTTGTGAAGAGCGTGGAAGAAGAGGCCAAATATGGTTGAAGTGATCATGACCGGTGAGTGAAGGCGGATAGGATGTCGCGGTCGACCGTGAGAGAGTGAAAACGGGGTTCATCGAGGAGGTTGTGCGATCCAAGCCGTGTTTGGATCATGGTTACCGGAAGCTGATGCGCTGGTTGATTGAGAGCAAGGCGGAGAAAAATTGAATCGCGGCAGAGAGCATATGGATTTGGGGAGTTCCGGAGAGAACTAGGAGAGTTCGCAAAGGTGATGGTGGAGTGGCGGACTGAACAGAGAGATTGACGGAAAAAAGTCGAAGATGGTGGTGAAGGAGCTCTGACGGTTGTAGAAGAGTATTAACGGAGGGAGTGAACAGCGTGAAGAAGAAGGAGACGGCGAACGATGAAGTGAGGAGGGAGAAGCGGCGCTACTGAAGGGAGGATGTTGGTTTCATTCCTTTTTCTTTATGGTTAGGACTTTAGCAGGCTGGATCAATTGGGCTCCATGTGTTTTTATTTTCATACACCACACGATTGCTCACGGCACCCCCCCTTATGGCTTCAGTTCTTAAATCCTTGTGCCTGGCAGCCAAAGCCCGTACGCCTCAGATTTCTTTTCACCCCTCCCAGAATCAGTTCTGCACCCTCCTTTTAAGTTTCTTTAGATTTAGTTTAGAATTAACTTGAATTAATTTTGGGATTAATCTTAGTATTAGTTTTCATCTTAAGATTAACCTTTTTACTTAGAATTTAGTCTTCTTTTTTTAATTAGCATTTTAATTCTAACTTGGATTTTTTATGCTTATTTTGATAAATTGCTGATTAAATACTTAACTTGTAATTTCATAATCCTTTTAGGTATTTCACTTCGACTAATGTGACTCAAATGTACATAGTCATTAGACTTAGGTTTTCATGTTGTACATACATTCTCTTGTTATTACTAATGTCTTTGGTTCACATGTGCAAGGTATATAAAGGAGGAATTCCAAAGGTGGTTTGACCGTTTCATTTTGTAAATAAAAAACTTGTTTCTAACTTGGTTTGCTATTGGTTTATAGGTGCTTCAGGGACTTGCTTTCGTTGCACTTTCGTTGCTTTGCTACGAACTCATATCCGTTTGGTAAGACTTCTTATCTGTTCACTTCTCTTTAATGCTTTCAAATGCCATGAGAAGTAGGAATAGTCGATGCCATGATAAGTAGGATTGTATGGAAATCCCTCGAGTGAGGCCATGATTGTGCTCGTTTAATATTGTGCCTAAAGACCTCTAAAGAAGCATCCCATTCCCATATCCCCTTGTAAGACCTCCAAGAAGGCAACTGACGGAAGTCAGGGTTCGCAACCGACCCCCGCCATTTCTAGTCCCAGGTCGTTCTTAGCTCTCATTACATGATTGAAGCTTTGAACATAACTCACTCTTGTTATCGAGTCTGTCAAGTGGAAGAAGGGTTTAGCAATCAAACCCCCACACCTTGTCTATAGCTCGCATTGACCGAAGCTGATGCTTATGTGATCTGATTCACATCATCCCCCTTACTCTGCTCTCCATGGTTCTCGATACCATTAGGTGAGTACCCCCTATTTCCCACAGCTAGCTTGTTTGCCTCGGTTGATATGACCCCTTGGCTAAAGCTTCCCCTTTTCTTACTTTGACTGTGTGACATTACTGTTTATTGACACTATTTACTCTTTCATTGCTTTTAGTTCATTTTGTGATTGATTTATCCTGTGTTTACTTGTCTGATGACGTGATTCCGTAGGATTCCTAGCTCCACTTAATTTTTAATTAAGTCAGAGGTAGGAGAGACATTAGGATAGCAATCCATGCATGGCAACATTAGGTAGACTTCCCTCCTGATCCTGGCATTAGGACCATCACTGCATGTTAACTTGTAGGACCGAGTTTCCCTTTAGCCTTCTGTAAGCCTTTTCTCTCGCCCTAGTGCGATCGAGACTGTTCCCGTTCATCCGTAGTAGCGTGAACTACGGATGCTCTGATTCCTCTTTCTTTTCAGATTGAGGATACGTAGGCACGAGATGCGATATCTCGGCGAGCACACTAACAACTAACTTCCGTTTTCTCTTACACCTTTGAGTCTCTCTTTCTCATCTCAAAACAAAAGCAAAAACACTTAATAAAGGCATAACATATATTACATTTGAGCCTTTCATGTGAGAATAAGATAGTGAGGGGTCTTCTCTCACTTTCTTAGAATGTTTAGCATACGTCCCGTCTTGGGTCGATATGCGAGGCATTCGATCCTACGTGAAAGACTTAAATGCAATATGCGTTATACACACCAATAATCAAAATACTTCTTTATAAAATACCAAAACAAACAAATTCTCTTCTCATCTCCTTCATTCTATTCCTTAAGGACTCGTCATGTCCGTTCTACCGTAAACAGGTAACGCCTAAGTCTCCATACAGCGAGCTGCAACACCTAACTACTAGGACGCGCACTCTGACGTTTTCATTAAAAAACACAAACAAAGTAACCCATGTTGAGCTGAACTACGTTTGCTCTGATTCTTCTTTCTCATCTGATTGAAGATACGTAGGCACGAGATGCGATATCTCGACAAGCAACCTTTCCCCGTAGTCCGTCGAACTACGTTGACTTTGACTTTCCCATTGCACTGAGGGAATACGTAGGCCTAGGACAACGATAATGTCCTATCGAGTCACTTCTTTCCTTTTTTCCCCTTCTCCTTTCTACCTTTCATTTCCGGTTCTCTAGTTAGCAGTTGATATCCAGTTTCCTACACATTTTGATTGAAACAGCAGGCATGGATCCCGTCGAGTACGATGGACACGAGGGGGTGCTAATACCTTCCCTTCACGTAACCGACTCCCTTACCCTTTCTCTTTGGTTCGCAAGACCTCGTTCTTTCCTTTCCCCCGGGTTTGTGCAACATTACCCTTCCTTTTCTTTGGGATAAAAATGCCTGGCTGGCGACTCTCTTTCTTTCTTCCGCGCCACTCTCGCGTTTGTACCTGGATGAAAATCCCGGGAGCGACACCCATCCTATATGTGGTTATCCACAGAATGTTAGCTTTAGGTTTTGCTTTGTACTTGATGGTATTTATCCGTTAATGGGTTGGGAAAGTTTCTTGGGAAAGTATGAGAGAGAGGGTGAGTTGATATTGATGTTTAGGTTTTTTTTGATGTTTTTGGTAAGGTACTGGACCTAAGTTTTGATTGATATGAAAGTGCTGGACCTAGAGTTTTTGATTAGTATGCTCGCTAAGATTTCGCAACCTTATGCCTACGTATTCCCGTTTAAACGAAACAGGGAAATCAGAGCAATCTTAGTTCCTCCTATTCTAAGGGAGGAAAATATATTTTGTGTCTTGTTCAAAGGCCAATATTGAAGCTAAAAGGTTGAGTATTTGTGTCTTGTTCAAAGCCCAAGATTGAAGCTAAAAGGTTTGTCTGAGAGAGAATTTGTCACCTCTAAAGGGAGACATCTCGTCTATTTATCACAGTTATTGGGTGGTTGTTTATAAAGGATGATTACTTTAACTGGGATATATGAATCCAGCAATTCCATAATTTCCTCTATAGGGGATTTGTCTTGAAGGAGGAAACTTTAACTCAGTTTAGAGCAATATCATTTTTCCTTAGGAATTTCTCATGCTAAGAGAGGGACAGTGGCACGGATGTAAATAATCCAGAGGCTTGCCACTTACAACAGTTAGATAAAAGAGAGGGTTTACCAGGATAAAAGATGGACGACAACTTGGATATTTTAATCAACAAGTGTGCCACTTACAACAATTATCTGGGATTAGGGTTTGTTTTGAAGGTCTGTTTTGAAATGTGATAAACAGAGAAATAACTTCCTACAGAGGGAGGGTTTGTATGTGCCTTGTACAAAGCCCAAGATTGAGGCTGAAAAGAAACTGACTCAGTGGCAAAGAAATCTTTATCTGTCTTGTACAAAGCCCAAGATTGAGGCTAAAATGAGACTTTACTGACTCGGTTAAGGATATTTTAGGTATCTCGTACAAAGCCCAAGATAGAGGCTGAAATAAGTTTGACTCAGCTTAGGAAATTATTTCTCAAAGCCTAAAAGTAGGCTGAGAGGAATTGACTCCGTTGGGGAAGATATTTTTCCCAAGCTTAAGAGAAGGTTATGAAGATTTATGTCTTGTACAAAGCCCAAGATTTAGGCTAAAAAGGGTTTGACTCAACAAGAGAGTGCTTTTATCTGTCCTGTACAAAGCCCAGGATTGTGGCTGAACAAGCTAGAGAAATCATTATACCAAACCTAAGAGGAGGCTGACTTCTGCTAGGGGAAATCCTTTATACCGAGCCTAAAAGGAGGCTGGAAAAGATTGACTCAACAAGAGAGTGATCTTATTTGTCCCGTACAAAGCCTAGGATTGAGGCCAAAAGGGTCGACTCAACAAGAGAGTCTGAAAAAGGTGATTGACTCAACAAGAGAGTCTGAAAAGTTGATTGACTCCACAAGAGAGTCTGAAAAGGTGATTGACTCAACAAGAGAGTCTGAAAAGGTTTGCTCCGCTGGGGAGAATCATTTTACAAAGCCCAAGAGGAGGCTATCTTCTGCTGAGGAAATATCCTTATACAAAGCCTAAGAGGAGGCTATCTTCTGCTGGGAATTATTGAGATCCCGAGGCAGGTCCAACTGGGGAATCAATTCTTGCTGTGGATTACAGAAGAGTTGAGGTATCAGATGCCTTGAGGTTCTAATAGTGTTATACTGATAATAAAGTGACCCTGGTTGGGGAATTTTAGGAGAGAGACTGTGTTTTAGCTTCTTTGGAGATTGATCTAGAATGACCGGGGTTTCTCCTATGTTTGTAGGGAACTTGAGAATGTCTTTGAGACTCAAGAGGAGATTTAGAATGTCTAAGTCTATTGGTGTGGAAGAGTTTATCTCGGTATGATTCCCAAGAGGAGGCTGGTATTTTAAGGGATGAGAATCAACCCTAAATGGTTTGATGTTTTGACACTAGAAAGACTGCTCTAGCAAAGGATGACTAAGTTCTATCTTATACCTTTAAGAGGTCTTCAAGGTCCGTGTATTAAGCCCAAGAGAAGGCATGAGAACTTCTAAGAAGCCGGTGGGTCCTTGTACAAAGCCCAGGAGGAGGTGGGGATGCTTTTAGGAAGCCTGTGGGTCCAAACTTAAGAAGAGTTCAAGAAACTTTTCACCGAGAATAATCTTTTCTTTAATGAACAGTTCTAGGGTTTGAAGAAATTCAAGAGAAGTTTCACCGGGAAATAATCCTCTCTGGGGAAACTGAATTTCTTTGACAAGTTCTAATAGTGACAGTCTGAGAAAAGGTTCACCGAGAATACTGCCATTCTCTTTGTTCCATATTGTTTAAGCCCAAGAGAAGGCAAGACTGTATCTGGAAATTCTATGGGGATCTAGTTTTGACTGTATTTAAGAGTGACCAACTGACTTTACCTAGTTGTCGGGGAAAACTCTAAATAACTATACTAGTATATATACAATTGATATATGACAAGTATTAAAAAGGATATGAAAGATGGACTTACAGAGGAGCAGCTTCCCACAATACAGTTATATATATTAAAGCATGTAAATGAAAGCTGATAAAACTTACAGGCGAGCAAACTTCCATGCTGTATTGTTAGTTGTTCAACGAAATTAAAGAAAGTTTTGATAAAAACTGTATATTTGAATCTAAATCAAAAGAGAAGTTGTTTTTGAAAAGATTGTTGGGGCTTATACTCAAAGATAGACCCAAGTTTTAATAGTGATTGCACCGTTGTTTTGAAGATCGTATCGGGACTTATACAATGACTGATGTCCAAAAAAGTTTATTTACAAAAGAGTTGGGTCTTACACTCTTTCAAGAGGTCCAAAGATTTATTTTTGTACAAGTGATGTGGCTTACAACTCAGAGAGAGGCCCAGGTGATTTGATTTTGAACTGGCGATCGCGCCGAGATTTTTTGAAAATACAGTGAGACTTATACAATGTCTGAGGCCCAACAATGGTTTTGGTTAAAAAGGGATTGGGTCTTATGTAACACCCCCAATCTAATACCCCAAGCTATTAAAGCGGTAAATAAAAATTCGAAATTTCATCAGAGTATATTTGAAAACATGGCATAGACAGGGAGCATCACATCAATTTGCAACAAACATAACATACAACACCTGCTCATTAAGATATGCAACAGTGGGGTAGCAATCAACAGAGGAACTTAGTTCCTTACACCCACATTTCAGATTTTAGAATAAAAGCGGAAAATCTAAAACTGAATAACATATATACATCATGAAAGTTGTCATACACCAAGTTATACATGTACAAGTCAAAAGATATATATACAGAATACACAAATAATCACAACACGGTCACCCTAACTACCCGGTGTCACATATCAGAGCCGACCGACAAAAGAATGAAGACGCAAAGCTTCACAAAAAGACCTCCAGCAACTCTAATCTGCAATGCCTCATAGAGCATTATAAAACAGCAGAAGGGTGAGAAAAACAATCATAATACCGTTGAGTAAAATTATATATTAACACAAAATACACCAGTATAAAGTTCTCACCACAAATGCACCACAATCGAATAAAACATAACACAGTACAATTATCAGGTATTCATCACCAATACACGTCAATCACCCATAATACACTCCTCATCAACACAATTATACATATTCCATCACATTATCACATTCACAATTAACATACACATTTAATCCATGACTATGCAAATACACAGAGACCGACACAATGACTCTATGCAGATGCCATGCGGTACCGACTTCCAGTGTTTCTCATGTCTCATCACCAGTTCACTCAGGAACTATTGGAACCATCGCTCGTTACTGAGGATCACTCAAGTAACACCCCGTCAGGCCTACGATGTTCACCCGTCGCTTTAGGTCCTCAGGCATCGCCTCATATTTTCGAGGCACACGACGTTATAGATTGCTTTAAGTCCTATCTAAGGCACACAATCGTCTACAACCATCGCTTTAGGTCCTCAGGCAGCGCCTCATATTTTCGAGGCACACGATGTTATAGCAAATTCCCTCAGGAATTAAACCGCCACTCAGGACGTTTCCACAATACATATCATGATGCTTGACATACAATGACTCATGACATTCACATTGCATACATACACACATTCATGATCATGCATTTATCATAAAATACCACACATAGTATTTTCTTGCCCTTAGGCCACAAATCATCATCGACACATAGTATTCTTATCCCAACACAGCACACAATCCATACAACATTCATATTAACAGTACGGTGTACCTTACACATCCAATTCACACAATTATAACAGCAAAAGTCGACAAAACGACACTATTCCCAATTTTTCGACATAATTAAATCGGCTAACAATTCCAAAATCATCATCACCCAAAAGTACATTTCATAAGCTTTCCAACGATATAAATATCACTCAAATCGGAACTACGGTTCGAAAGATATGGATTTTAAAAAAAGAAAATTGTTTTCAAAAACAGCCAATCGCCCGGCGAAGCATGCTCACCGCCCGGCGAAACACGCTTCGCCTCTGCTTCGCCCGGCGAAGCACAGGCGACACCAAAACCCCAAAATAATTCAAAGAGGCAGAAGCTTGGCACCTCTGCGCCTCTCAAAACCGCCCGGCGAAAAGGACGCATCGCCCGGCGCTCAGGGCCTTTCGCCCGGCGCTCAGCACCAGAAGCAGAAAAATTCTGCTGCGTGTTTGCACTGTTCCAACCCCAAATTTACCCATTTTCATCCCCAAATCATTTCCAACAGCAAAACAATTACTAGCAATGGTTCATACACATATAGAGATCATACAACACAAATTATCTCGAATTCCGTCCGTGAAAACATCGATTTCTACTCGATTACGCGATTTCGACCTATATCCGAAAAACTACCGAACGAGACAAAATAACATGCAACCACACATACATAATCATACACAACAATAAAATAATCGAGTTTCACACCCTTACCCGATTAATCGATTCCTAGAACTTGTTCTCTTGATTTCCCAAGCTTTTTCTCCAATTTCTCTCTTTTCTCTCTTCTCCTCTTTTCTTCTCTTTTCTTCTTTTCTTTCTTTCTTTTCTCTTCTACTATTTTTCTCTCTATTTCTATTTTTCTTCTCTTTACTAACTTAACAAAATACACCCAAATGCCCAAAATACCCTTACACTCAAATATCTCGCAAACGTTCCCAAAACCCGATAAAATATATTCACGACGAAAAATAACATATTTTCACATAAAAGTCAGAAATAAAATAATATAATAATAAAATAATAAAAAACGACTCAATTAAAATAAAAGACCAAAACTGGGACGTTACATCTTACACTCTATTAGACGCCCAAAAGTGTTTGAAAATTTAAAATCGAGAGAAAACCCTAATTTTAAATAAGTTGTACACTTTGAAAAATATTTTGGAAAATCATGTTCAATTACATGAGAGTTTGGAATTCAATTTGGTTTTGAAAAATCAAAGTGGGAATTCCATTTAAAATGTTTAAAAACAATAAAAATGAAATTAATTACAAAAATCCTAACTATATTAAATAAATAATATAAATTGGATTTTTTTGTAAAATAAAATATTTAAACATTTTAGTGAGTTTTGAGAAAAAAAATCAATTCTAAAACATAAATAATCAGAGAGAAATTAATTTTTGAATCAATTAACAAAAATATCAAAATATTCAAATATTTGAAAATTTGAAAAAGGGCGCCAAGAACACTAGGTTCTTGCCCTCGTGCCCTGTTTCTGCAGATTTGCGCTTTCTCACTTTTCTCCATGATTTCTCAATGGTTTTGGACGATTCAAGTACCAATCTTGTTCGTTTTTGAACAAGGATCACAACCATACAGATTAATTACATTTATTTTGAGTATTGAGTGAGAAATCAGAAGAAAACCTCAAGAACCCTAATTTCAGCATGAACACAATGAAATTCCATACACGGTTGATTCATGGCAATTGATTGAGGGTTATCACTCCATACATGATTATGAACATGTGGCAAAATTATTGTGCAGTAAAATATGCATGCATCATGGAGTTTGAAGAGTTCATGCTTACCTCTTGGAGCTAGTGATTGAGTTTGGTGATGGAGGTGTTGTAAGTTGGTTCCAATGATCTGGACAACTTCCTTAGGTGCCAAAGAGTGTGTTTGAATGCTTGGAATGGATGGAAATGATTTGGAACTGGTTGTGGTATCTCAACTGCAAATTTGTCAAGAACTTGAGCAATTGGCTGGCGATTTTGAGAATCTGATGTTACAGATGTTATGTAAGAGTTTGGATCACTTTTATATGTTATATGTGAGGTGTGTGTGTGATTGGTTTGGTTGGAATTGATCTCAAACTCAAAATCCGATAATGACTTGAGTTAGAAGGCAAAATTGGAGTGAAAGTGGTGATTTTGAGGAAAGCATCAGTTTGGGTGCTTTGGTGTACTCAAACTGATCACAAATGAGGCCTATTTATAGTGGAGCAAGTTTGTTTTGCAAGCAATAGTGAATGGCAACAGATACAGGTCCGTGGCCAATTGTGATCAAATGGAATCTCAAGTCTCCTCTAGCCATTGACTTGAGGTTAGAGCACAAGCCTAAGGTTCTTTTGTTCAGAGATAAGTCTTGACTGAACTTGGATAACATTGTCTTGATGAATGCCACCTCTATGCATCAGTTAAATGCTTTGAGACAAAATTGAATATTTGAAGCATCTTGAATTCTAGGGATGACATGCTAAACATAGATTCATGGACTTGTGAGGCTGATGAATCAGTGTTTGTCCCTTGGTTGTTCCCCCTTGAGGTGTGCAGATGGATAACCATGCTTGAATTTGCCCAAATTGATCAGTTCGAGCACTAAGGCACAAATCTGTCTTGCCAAAACAGTTTGCAGCAAGGTATGTTGCAGCTGTCATAACCTCTAGCTCAGGTGGAGTTTGATGGAGTTCTTGGACATTTTGGAAAGCTGATATATCCTATTTCAGCATGATGTCCAACTTTGATTTTGAATCAACTTGAATTACAATGAAAAATGCCTCTACATTTTGGAAAAAGTAAGGCAGATTCTGACTTAGTGAAAATTTCACTAAGTGTTGAAAAAATGTAATTTCCATGTTTTTAGCACTTTGATCACTCCATAACTAAAAATCCATGAAGAATTGGAATGAGATGTAGTTAACACTTTTGAAGTATGTAATGAGAGCTACAAATCCAGCTTTGGACCATCCAAAATGGTTGCTTGGATCTCAAGTTATGGTTCTTGGAAGTTGGTACCCTAGCCACTTTGTTCCATACTCCCCCCGTCTCATAAAAAGTGTCTCATTTGCACTTTTTCTTTGTCTCAAAATAATTGTCCATTTCAATTATCAAGATAGCATTTATTATTATTTTTCCACTACTTACCCCTATTCATTAGTAGCTTTCACTTTATTCAACTTCTTTATTAACTACTTTTAATAGGGGCACTTTAGTAAATGACATTAGTTTTTTCACTAAATCCAACACAGTTATACTTTTTCTTAAGAACCGCGCATTGCTCAAATTGGACATTTTTTATGAGACGGAGGGAGTAACTTAAAAAAATTCTAAGTTTTTTTTATGGTTACCCCTTTAACAAGTTAACTCATTTTCTATGGTTTTTCTTGATGAATGCTGATTCAAATCACATATTAACATTGTTTTAGGGTTAAGGAACCTTGGTTGACCAAAAATCCAAAAAGTCAAACTTGGATTTTTGTACAGTTGACTTTTTCAGCAGATGAAATTTTGACTTTGTGATCCCTTTGTGAAATCAATCCTTGGGCTCAATTAAACTTCATGGATGGCTTCCAAGGGTATTTAGGAATGTCTTGGACCCCTCCCTAAGGTTTGAGATCAAGGGTAGGCTAACAGTTAAGGGTAGGGTTGACTTTTTCCATCAGAAACCCTAATTCCTGATTTTTTGATAGATGGACCCTCAAGGTGATTTTGCCATTGTGGGTGGGCTCTTGAGATCCTTTTAAGCTTATAGGGCCATACATTGAGTTATTGACTCTTGTCCAGAAGAAAATTTTTATCTGGAGGTCTCAGTCGACCAAAACCTTAATTTGGTGACACAGGCGATCTTGAGGCTTGATTCACTTGGAATGCTGCAACCTTGTGTTTGATTCTTGATGTGGGAGTCCTCTTGATCCTTTGTGAGTGTTTGAGAGGTTAGACAAGTTGAAGATCATGTCATTTCTTGATTGATCCTTGTCTAAATGCTCTAAGAGGGCTCAAAACCCTAATCTTTGATTGTAGTGAATGCTCAACCATCTTTGAGGAGATTGATGAGACCTGATGGTTTATCCATATTGTGATGATGATTTGCACAATGATGAAAAATCCTGGTGGTCAAAATTTGGGGTATGACAACGATGACCACCAAACACCTCGCCGAGGAGAGGAGAAAAGAAAAGAAGATAAGTCTCACGAGTCTCAAGAATACAAAGGACCTCTTCGGCAAGACGCCCAGAAATATCGTAAACACCTCAAACATCCCTACAAGCACATGTTACCTATATAGTTAGAATTTACGACTCAATCTCTACTACTCAAAAATTTTCTCTCAATGTAGTTCATTTGTGATTCCAGAAGAGTGAGTTAAAACCTATTTTTGACATAAGTTTTAATTTTTTTTAATGATGAACATTTAAATGATTACTTTTAGAGTATTGATTCATTGTATTGTCTTAAAAGAATGATTACAATTTGAATCCATGAAATACAAAAACACAAATATGAGTTGCCATTTGCTTTGTATTATGTATTTTCTATGTTTTGAAAATTTTGAAAAAAATTGTTATAATGAAGAAGAAAGTTATATGCATATTTGTGAGAAATATGCGTTGCCATTATTCAAACATACACATATAGTTGAAAAAATTACACGTCAATTTTTTTATAATTAAGTTTATGTTTTTGATCAATATTGCAATAAAAGGACTATTTAAAATACAAAAGAACAAAAAAAACCAAAATATTATTAACCCAATACATAAAAAAAACAAACTATGAGATATCGATGTTGCAATGCATAAGCGACCTAGCAGCCACCATTGTAATCCAAGCAATCCGGTTGTTCGTATTGTGATTTTTCATTTCTTCTTCACCATCCCTCTTCCATCATTGTAACAGGCGCGAAACTCCGCGACGGCAGTTACACGCGCTGCACCTGACATCTCCTTAGAAGCCAGCGGCCACTCCTCTCCGTGCGGCCCCGATCGCCACACAATTGGCCACAATTAACTACCTAGTTTTGAAATGCAGTGGATGGTATATATGTTCAGTTGAAATTGGAGAATTTGGCTACTGACATGAACAAGGGTATACATTCTCTGAAATGGGTTCTCTTGGATTTAATTGAGAGGTGCAATGATTTGAGATCCTTCAAGCAAATCCATGCGCAGCTCTTGACTTCTACCCTTGTCTCCAATGACTTGGTTGTCCCCAAAGTCGCAAACTTTTTTGGGAAACATGTCACTGATATTCATTACCCTTGCAATTTCTTGAAGCAGTTTGATTGGAGCTCGAGCTCTTTCCCTTGCAATTTGATGATTTCTGGCTATGGTGCTGGTCGCTTACCTTGGGCTGCAATCCTAGTTTATAGATGGTCTGTACGTAATGGGTTTGTACCTGATGTGTATACTGTCCCAGCAGTTTTGAAATCATGTGCTAAGTTTTCTGGTATTGCAGAGGTTAGACAGTTTCATTCGTTGGCTGTTAAGTCTGGGTTGTGGTGTGATATTTTTGTCCAAAACTCTCTTGTTCATGTTTATAGTATTTGTGGGGATACTCTAGATGCTGGTAAGGTGTTCGATGTTATGCTTGTGAGAGATGTAGTCTCTTGGACTGGTTTGATATCTGGGTATGTGAAGGCTGGGTTGTTCAATGATGCTGTTGAGTTGTTTTTGAGAATGGATGTGGTGCCTAATGTAGCAACGTTTGTTAGTATTTTTGGGGCATGTGGGAAATTGGGTTGTTTGAAATTGGGGAAGAGGGTTCATGGGTTGGTTTGTAAATATCCGCATGGAAAGGAGTTGGTGGTGAGCAATACTGTGATAGATATGTATATGAAGTGTGAGTCTGTATCTGATGCAAAACAGTTGTTTGATGAGATTCATGAAAAGGACATTGTTTCTTGGACTAGTATGATAAGTGGATTAGTGCAATGCCAGTGTCTACAGGAGTCACTTGATTTGTTCTGTGAAATGCTGGATTCAGGTTTTGAGCCTGATGGGGTTATACTAACCAGTGTGCTTTCTGCTTGTGCTAGTCTTGGGCTTCTTGATTATGGAAGATGGGTTCATGAATACATTGATCGTAGTCGTATCAAATGGGATGTTTATATAGGAACATCGTTGGTTGACATGTATGCAAAATGTGGTTGTATAGAGATGGCTCAACGCGTCTTTAATTTGTTGCCTTCTAAGAATATCCGTACTTGGAATGCCTATATTGGCGGTCTAGCAATAAATGGACATGGAAAAGAAGCACTAAAACAATTTGGGTATTTGGTTGAATCAGGTACAAGGCCTAATGAGGTTACATTTCTAGCTGTTTTCACGGCTTGCTGCCATTCTGGCTTGGTCGATGAAGGTCGTAGCTATTTCAATCAGATGACAAGTCCCCCCTACAATCTTTCTCCCTTGTTGGAACACTATGGTTGTATGGTTGATTTGCTCTGCAGGGCTGAATTAGTAGGGGAAGCTATGGAGTTGATAAAGAAAATGCCCATGCCACCTGATGTGCAGATCCTAGGAGCTCTTTTGAGTACCTCCAATACATATGGAAATGTCAGATTAACCCCAACAATGTTGAAATCACTTCCAAATTTTAAATGCCAAGAGAGTGGTGTATACGTGCTTCTGTCTAATCTATATGCAACTGATAAGAAATGGGCGGAAGTAAGGAATGTTAGGAGATTGATGAAGGAGAAAGGAATTTCCAAGGCTCCGGGTTCTAGCATTATAAGGGTGGATGGTAAGAGTCATAAATTTATAGTTGGAGATAACAGCCATCCTCAAAGTGAGGATATTCACATTCTATTAAACAACCTTACCAATCAAACCTATCTTGAGGGTCATATTGATACTCTCTCTTGATCAAACAGCAGCATCAAGATGAGAGTAGCTATTGTTCCTCATATAAAAAAAAAAGATGTTTGGTTTGAATTGCAGCTATGGAATGCGTCAACTCATCAACAATGTGGTCATCATAGCAAAGGTTCATATGAACTCCAAATAATGTTGGTCTTATTGACATACAAATCAAATGTCTCAGGAGATGTTCCCAAAATTATTTTAGGATATCTTGCTGGAGCTTGGGCATGCTAAATATTTACCAACGACATTTTATTCGGTTAAATCCATCACACATTGACCTGAAATGTGGGGAGCAAGAATACACATGCTTTATAGAGTGCTAACCTGAAGAAACAAATTCTACAATTGGGTCATTGTCGTCTTGCCAAAATGGTAAGCTCCGCTCAAAAGTCAGAATTATCTTGATAAAAACTCCTTAAATTATGGTATATATTAACTTAATATAAGATTAAAACTGACAGTAACGGTTTAATTATGTGGAGCATCTTATGTTTTACTAATTGGTAAAGTGTCTATTTGTAAGATTGATGAAAACCAGAAATGCTAGATTTTTCAGTTTCATATGAATTTCATTTGCCTTCATCAAAAACCTTTTCGGAATTCATTTATCTATCTTAGTACACTGTTCCTTCATGCCTTGTTTGTTTATTGTGTTTTTGCAATGTAATAATATCAACTAAGCGGTTGTTTATTCATCAATATTTCAAATTTTGGTTCCCAACTTGCTTATTTTGTGGCTTTCTAAACTGACCTTTTTTTTTATATTTTTTTTACTTTTTTATATTTTTTTTATTACTTCTGATAGCTGTTGATTCTGTTATGTTATAGGTTCCCAGATATTTGACGAGGAGGGTTATGCAATGCATTGAGTATAATATGCAGCTCTTCCACCCAGACTAATAACCATGCAATGCATTGACCATCTCTTCCACCAAGACTCATAACCGCAAAGAACCATGAACCATGTCTCTATGCCTCTGTTCTGATCAACATTGACCACATACGAGACGGTGTTCAAAATTAGGTCTGTAATTATTATTTTGTTTGATAGTTTTCTTAACGTATTGCTGAATTACACTTGTCATTTCTCCATTTCTCCAGAATTGATGTTTATGATAGCAGCATGCCATGTTTTGCTTGAACATTGTTGATATCCACTGCTTATTCTCTCACTAAAAAAAGAAAGAACCAGCATCAAACTCAATTGATTATCAGCTTATGCTGCCATCCTGCTCTTTTTGTGGCATGTGATTTATTTACTCTCAAATATTGTTTATTTTTCTGTTCAGGGCGATTGCTTGTGGCTAAAGATGAAAACTAAAGTCAAGCCTTGTTTCGCGCGGTGATATCTTTGTGATGATATCTTTGTCTTGAAGGTTTACTAGTACTACTATTATTTGAGATATTTTGTTTTATGAACTTCACTAATCTTGTTTATAAATTCTGCTATTTTGGTTTTCTCATTTATATCATTAACAGAGAATGAGTTACTATCAAACCTAAAACAAAAGAGTAAGTAACAACTTAAACCTAACAAGAATAACTTTAACTTGAATTTTTGAGTTTCTATAATGTACTATGATCATTATGGAAGAATTTTTGAGTTTCTGCAATGTACTATGATCATTATGGAATAATCTAAAATAGAGGAAGAAAAAATAACTTGAAACCAAAATATTAACTAGACTTGAACTAATCTTTTGAGTTTCTACATGATTTTTTGAGGTTTCCTATTCTCATGCAAACTTGTTCTTGTATATTCTATATTCTCTTTACAATTAGATGCGGAATATGTTAGCAAATAAACCTAATTCATAATTCCTGTCGCAATATTTGCATGAAACACCGACATCATCATTATCAACTTCATCATCGCACCATGTTGATTGTTTCTTCAACTTCTCTGTTCCACCACCACACGACTCAGAACAACAACACAAAGATAGATTTTGAACCACAACATGATTTTGAACCCACATGCTTTTAATAAAAGACTTCACTCTCTTTCTACATCTTGCAACCGTACTATTGCATGTGGAGTTTTTCAATTCACCAAAGAGATCAAAACCAACTTTTCTTCCTTCATCTTCTTCACAATTAGCCATCAAAAGCATAGAATAAACATATTTAGCTTCATAATGACCCTCTAACGCAGCCTTTTTCAAATTCTCAAAACCCAAATTCACCATTGAAGTAGTACTAAAATATTGCACCATTCCTTCACGATAAAGAATCTCTAAATTATCATTTTCTCTACAACGTCTCAAGAACGAGGTTTCTTTTTCATCCGTGAACCAGGGAAGTGGAATCAAAGCAAAGTTTTCCATGGATGCATGTTGATAAACGTAACCTTCTTCTGAAGCATAAAGAAAATCTTTGCAACTTAATTTCATTTGGCAGAGATCTGCCATCGAATGTGATGCAACCTTTCCAACAATCTCCACCAATAATTCTTTCGGAAGAGTTTTTATGATGTTGATGGGAGAAGCGTTTTTTTGCTTCTTGAGTTTATTAATTTCCTTCTTCGCTCTTAACAAAGCCATTCTATTAAAACCTTGTTTTTCTTTCTTTCTCTTATCGATGAAGTTAGATAAATGATAAAGAAATGAGAGAACGAACTTCAATTTATAGGACTTATTTAGAATACTCCTGAATTAAATAAACTTTAATTTTTTTTAATGGTTACCTATTTTGGTGGCTCGAATCCCAATTGGTGTAATGTTTCAAAATGTTTCATATTGATATGATACTTTTCTTTATTTGATATAAGAGGATGAATAAAGACAAATATAATGATGATCAATGTGTAGATGCATTTGAAAATTACTTAAAATAAAAGCTTAAATGTACTATTGGTCCCTTAGTTTAGATTTTTTACAATTTCGATCTCTCTATTACAAAACCTACGATTTGGTCCCTACATTTTGATGGTCTTTGCAATTTTGTGGTCCCTCTCCAATTTTGCTCCAAAACCGTACATGAACAGTGCACTGTTCATGTACGGACATGCACTGTTCATGTACGGACATGCACTGTTCATGTACTGTTTTGGATCAAGATTGGAGGGGACCATAAAATTGCAAAGACCATCAAAATGTAGGGATCAAAATCACAGATTTTGTAATAGGGGAATCGAAAGTATAAAAAATCTAAACTAGGGGATCAAAAGTGCATTTAAGCCTAAAATAAAAAAAAATCTTAAAAAAATAGTTAGTTACTAAAAACATACACTAGTAATTACTAATATATGTACAATATGTGAATTGTACTAAACAATAATAAAATATATTAAGTGAATTGATGGTTGAATAAAAAAAGTAATAAAATAGAATATGGGAATTAATGGTTGAATGAAAAAAAAAAAGAATTCATGGCGGTTAGATAGTCAAATTTTATGATTGTAACAGAAAAAGTAGCCGCCAACGGGTCAAAGTTGTTCTTTATTACACCTATGTCTTTGTTTTGGTTTTGCTAAACCCACATTAACCGATTCTGGAATTCGGTAGAGTAGGGCAGTGGAGTAGAGATGGATAACACTCCCACCAAGCTGGATTACTATCATGACATGTGGAACCTCCAATCTACCGCCACACTTGTTTCTCATTTTAAGGTAATAAATATTTTTTTCTGATTTTTTTTTCCTTCAGATTTTTAACTTTGTGAAAATGATGAAAGGGAGATGATGGGAGGCATGTTTTGATATTGGATCGGACTATTTTCTATCCGCAAGGTGGTGGTCAACCGGCAGACACTGGGTTCATACACATTCATGGCTATGATGTCAAGTTTTTGGTTCATGATGTTCGATCAAAAGATGGAGTTGTATGTTTCTTTTTTGAAGATTTATATTTTTTGTTGTTAAATTTTGAATAAAGTTTTTATTGTTAAATTTTGTGTAGGTTTTACATTATGGCATATTTGAGGGGTTTGGAGAGGAGTTTGAGACCATACTCGAGAAAGGGAAGGAGGTTTCTCTATTTGTTGACGAGCATAGACGAAAATTGAATTCTAGGTAGACAATTCCGCAATTGAATTCCAAAATTTGTAACTTTGTAGCACTGACATTTTGAAAAAGGGTGTGTCTGTGCGGTGTTAACATGTCGGTGTCGTGTCTGGTGTCCTTGTCTATGCTTCATAAATTTGTAATTATGCTACTATGAAAATCTCATATTTTTATTTATTTTTTGGTTTATTGTCTAGGTTGCATTCAGCAGGACATTTGCTTGATATTTGTATGTCAAAAATTGGGTTAGGGCATTTAGAGCCTGGAAAAGCTTACCATTTTTCTGATGGGTATACTATACTATTTACAAGCTTTTTATCCCTTTTATGTGTAATTAATGTACAAGCTATGATAAGTGTTAAGAAAATTACAATCTTTACTTTGGACTTGCTATTTTGTTAACAGGCCTTGGGTTGAATATAAAGGTGTAATTCCACAAAATGAAATGCAGAATAAGCAAAAGGAGCTAGAGCTAGAAGCTAATGCTTTAATTTCCATGGGTGGGAAAGTAAGTTTAAGCTTTTATGAGTTGGCTTTTATATTTGGCAGTGGCACTTTTTTGATTGTTCTGAAAATCTTCTCCTTGCCATTTAGGTTTCTGCTGATATATTACCATATGATGAAGCTGCTATGCTTTGTGGTGGTATTCTTCCTGATTATGTTTCTAAGGTCAGTCTATAAAAGAAATATACTATGCTGCAAATCATTCCTGTGTTCTACATCTTATACTACTTACCAGTTTTCTTATATAACTGTGGTGTGTTCTTCATCTTAAACTACTTACCAGTTTTCTTATATAACTGTGGTGCCAGTGAGTTTGTTTGTTGTTGAATAAGATTTTATTTGAATTCAAGTGTGAGTAGTTAAGTTCCATATCGATTAGAAATGGAGGAAATGTTGGGTATATAAAAGAGGTGACTCATATTCCCACTGTCTTAAGATTTTAAGTGAATATGTGGGATCAAGATCTCTTAGATCCTGAACACGTTAAGGCCATTGACACTTCCAGCGCTTCCCAAACAAGTGATGTCAGAGTCATGGTTAGGCTCGGTGGGGGAGCAGAAGTGGGATCCTCATATGGATCAAGGCTAGTGAGGTGGGTGACCCACATGTGAGGGAGAGTTTTGGGTGTATATGTGGTGTCAAGGTCTTTTGGATCCTAAACGTTTAACCCACTGTCACTTCTGGAGCTCCTCGAACTCTCCAACAAATTCGTTCTAGATTCTATGCTGCATATTTTTTCCACTTTGTCTTTGTTAGTAGTCCCTCATCAGACAAAATAAAGTAGGGAAAGATCTATAAAAACTAGAAGAGAAAAATTAGGAGAGATTTAGAGGTTAATGAGTTGATGGAAACATGATATAACTCTCCGCTATCATTTGATGGAAACTCTTTACCCGCTTTCATGATAAAGTTTGGTTGTTATTGTTATCCTGAAATTCCTTTTACAAAAATGGAAACTCTCATTCCAGCTGTTGTGATCAAATCAATTCAAGTATTAATAAAGGAAATAAATACTCTGTGCTTTCCTAATTTTGTGTTTGTTTGTTTATGTCAATAAGTACTCAGCAGTATCTCTGTCTTATTGATTTCCTTATGTGCATGTATTTCCTTGGATATAACCAACCCAACAGTGTCAATTTAAGGCAACTATATCATGTTTTCTTTTCTCATCTATGCTCTTTTATAAAAGAAGCCTGGCCGGCCCTTGCTTTAATTTCCACTCCAAGATGTCTTGGCTAATATTGTTTGCCTACCTCTACTTAAATATACCTAACAAAAGTTTCCCACATGAGACGCCTCCCATGATATTTTCTACTAATTGTATGGCCTCACCTCTACTATTTTGATACCTAACAAAAATTACACGAGTCATCTTCTCATATTTTGTTCCCGCTAATTTTATGCTCCCACAGAGAGCTCTTGCATGAGTTGGCGTGTTACAGGTATAGATAACTAAAGATTATGTTATTAAACTCGGCCCTTATCTTGGCATGGAACAGCAAAACCAAAAACACCACGTCAGCCCATGCTGTTCCGTCACAAATGCGTGAACGGCCGCAATAACGGGATTGGATTTGGAATGACGCCTTTCTGACATGGCCACTCTGGCCGCATCATCCGTATATGATATTACCTTAAATTTTTAAGGATAGGAAAGTGGTTTTATTGAATTTTATTGATATTTGAAATGCTTATGGCTTATGATTTTTATTTCCAAATATGAACATTTCATGAATTTTGATTGATTTATTTTAGTTTTTAACAATCATGTGTTCATTAATATCAGCTGTATTAGTGTCCGCGTCACTAAAATATCAGTATCAGCTGTTCCGCTCCCCGCTCCTTTCTGGGAATGCCTGATCACATAGGTTAAAATACATTAGTTTAAGTTTTTGTGACGATTGGTTTATAACAACTTAAACTATTTTAAATTTCATCTCTAGAATCAGTCTGTTTTGCTGTTTAGTATATCTATTTTTAATGCATCAACTCACACAGGAAAGCACGCCTCGCATTGTGCGGATAGGAGATAATCCAGGTTGTCCCTGCGGTGGTACCCATGTTTTAGATATTTCAGACATTACCAAAGTTAAGGTGTGTAATCCATTTTACTTACACTACTCAACAAAAAGGTTGATTTGATGATATTTACATTAATTTACTCTTACCAATTAGTCAATCATATCTTTTATTATGTTTCATATCTCACATAAAGCTGTTACAAATTCGGAATGAAACCGTTATAGTTAAGAGACTTATGATTTGATCTATATATAAAAAGATGTTTTTTCTTTGATTGCTAATCTATATAAACATTTTGCTAATAGTTATATGTGTATTTGATCAGGTTTCTCAAATTCGGTCGAAGAAGGGATTAACAAAAGTGTATTACAATATTGAATCATAGTTAAATGGACGAGGCTTTTATCAATGAACTGTTTTGAGATTCATGGCAATGACTACTCTTGGCCACAGGCTATTTTGCAGATGACAAGCTAAATTTAAATCATATTAGGTCTCTTATGAACAACTATATTTTATCTATTTATGGTTTATGGATGATGAGTTTGAAAAGAACAATGCAATAGCTTTAGTTTGGTGATGACAGTGACACATTCACACATATAGAGCATATTTAGAAATAGCCTTACATGCTCTTCTTTTGCAGTCATATTATACTCCCCATTCCAAATTCCGGGTTCTCCTTTGGATTTGGAATCAAACTCAATAACCACCCTTTCCTTTTGCTTCAAGCTCACGCATATTGACCAAAGCATTTTTTATTCAGCATTTCTCACACGTCATAAGCACAATGATTTTGATCTTTTTGTCCCCATCCTCATATTGAGTGGGTGGTAGTGATGAGTTTGGCACCTTGTCCTCTAAACCTTTTTTCCTTTGTTTTATCTGCATAAAAACGAGGCGAAACTTAAGCTAAGCTTACAACGAACAGGTCCAAGTACATCTGCATATTCGTATTTCATTGGTGTTGTTTATAGTATTTTTAACAAAAACTCTTTTAGATAGAAAAATGGGGTACAAAGTCACTCAATAAACGAGTGGAACCTAACGTTTGAGGTTAGGCCATTCAAATTCTTCCGTGCAGCATCTGGTTATAACATATATTAGGCAATAATTCAACATAATGGGCATCCTATCCGATTCCATGACATAAAGTAACATAATGTTTCACCCAATTTTATGTTGTTTTCACAATTAAAAACAAGAACTTAAGAAACTAGACTGGCTAGAAAGTGGAAAAGTCTAATATAATTATTTCGATAATAAATTATTTGACAAAATGTGTCAAAAAAAAATTATGTTTGTAAAAAGCAATTGATAAGAAAAACCCTACACCATTGGTCATTCACTTTGGTGATCAAGTTCCATAACATCATTATAAAAGTCTCTGTTAACGTGATACTAGAGTTATCTGTCACAAATAACTGAGTGACCGATTTAAAAAATGGGTTAGCAGTTAGTGGGATATCCGCTATTCAACTACTTGTTAGATTATTTATCAGAGTATTGTAAAGATACAAGAACGTTTCGGGAAGTGTTACGACTAAATCACACACACACACACACTAAAAATTATTTTAAAACCTCTCTTTTTCAATCAAAACGATACAACCTAGTCGGTTGAATATGATAGTAGATAGCGGGATAATGGATAGTGATCAGAGTATTGTAAAGATACAAGAACGCTTCGGAAAGTGTTATGACTAAATATCACACGCACACACACTAAAAATTATTTTAAAACCTTTCTTTTTCAATCAAAACTATGGAACCTAGTCGGTTGAATTGGAAACTATTAAATTGATAGGATAAGTTTTTGAATTGTCTAGTCGATTGGAGTAAATACCTAATCGATTATATAAGAAAGAATCAAGTAAATAATTAATTATGGCATACTTTTAATGATTGATAACGGCTCTATCAAAATCTTTCATATTAGGCATAAATAATCGCTTAGTTGAAGTATCTAATCGATTAGACTTAGGACTTAATCAATTAGGAATTTTTAAAGGCCCAGAGATTATCTTCATTCTTACATCATCTCTTGGCCTATAAATAGAGAGGTCCTCTACCATTTCAAATCATCCAGAAAATATGAAATATATTCCTTTTCCTCTTTCGCTCTATCTTTGCAATTCATTTCCTTTTCTCTCACATTTGTAGACATATTGTTTTGAGAGCATTATTGAGTTTAGGAAATTGTTCTGGGTGAAAACTTTAATGTAAATTTACCAATATTTTTTTGTTTTGTTTTCAGTAATCTTTCTTTCTTAGGAAGTATTATTTTAGTTTGGAGCTAACCTATTTAAAAAAACTTTAATGTAAATTTACCAATATTTTTTTGTTTTGTTTTCAGTAATCTTTCTTTCTTAGGAAGTATTATTTTAGTTTGGAGCTAACCTATTTAAAAGTTCTTTTGAGGATTAACTTAAGTATCCGTTTTGTTCATGAGTTCCGCTGTTGAAAAATTCTCTTTTGTGCTCATGAAGAATAATCAGAGAAAATCTTCACAAAACATTCTTGAGTTCAATCCAGTCTAAAGCTATTTCAGTTCGAGATTATCCTGGCATAAATTCTAATCCGATTTTTGAGATTAGCCTGTGTAAAAGCTTACTAGATTCGAGATCAACCTGATAAAAATCTTTATTCGATTTGCGGTCAATTCACATAAAATCTCGATTTAGTTCGTAGGATTGTCAACTTAAAACTCCATCTTGGTTCGAGATCAGTCTGTGTAAAATATCAGTTTGGCTTAGAGACTAACCATTCAAAGCTTTGTTCATTGTCAGTGTTAAGACTACCTGCTTCATTCCTAAGATTGTTGTTTGGTTGGAAGTTAGCCTGAAACTTCATTTTCTTGTATAAGGGAATTTATATGCTTAACCTTCCAAAAGCTCTCAGTTATTATTGGATACTCTTAAAATCAGTTCTTTGAAAGAAGAGTAGATCACTTCCTTAAGACTAAGTTCCTGGAGTTATCTCTTTTCCCTTAATTCTAATATTTTTTACTTAATTTCTGTTGCTTATTCAAATGTTTTTATTAAAGTATTTTTAACCTCCGTTATAGAGATAATTTTGTTATAAACTATCATTTTTTCAAACCTTTACAATTTATCCCCTCTTGTGTATGAAATCACATGTTCAGTAACACTCTCCTAAAGAAACGAACACGGGACTTAAAGCAATGCCATTATAGGTAAAAATAATGGTAAGAAACAAAATTAAGATATACACTGCCAAACAGAAACCATGAATTTCACGTATCCATCAAGATACACCAAAGAGGAACACTCCAAATAAAAAAAAAGGGACTACGCATCAGACTCATCCCTAATAGAGATTGACTCCATATTCACCAGTTCTTGATCAAGATGAATTTTCTCTCACAAAATATGCATTGTAGAATAAAAATAACTCACATTCTGCAACACATTTTCGAAAGAAACATGCATGACAAGGAAACTGCCTTCTACCGAGTTCACACCTTTGATAAGGAAAGGTTTTCAAGACACATCTACCAACTATCGTCCTCGACTTTCTTCCAACATTTCAAAGACGCCTACAACTCCTCCACCATTTTACAAGAAGAACCTAAGGTTTGCTCAAGCAAGATCAGCATCAACCTTGGTCAGTACTGTCTATGTAAGGGATAGAGCTTTGCCATTCTTCTTCACCTTGTACACAAGTGACTATACCTTCTCGACCAACGTTCCAGGATGCCCAAAAGTTTCTACAGCAACCCCTATCCTTGAAATCAAGATAGATGCCTATTAGAGCTATTCCCGGTACTGGTCTTGCTCGATTGTGAGAGCATGGAAAAATTCTTGAAGCATTTCCTTTTCTTTTTGAAGACAGTCGGGCAAGGAGATCTCTCCCTTCCCGACAGTGCCAAAGTCCAAGATGGCGATGCATAGAAGGTATGATCACTAATTCGATAAATCCTTTTGGCAAACAACTTCAACCTTTCTTTAAAAATGGGTATAATCCTCTTTGCAGATATAAGTTTGAGCCTACCCGACCGCCCGCGGACCTGTACGCGCAAATAAAGAATGAGGGCAATGCAATCGATGTCAATGCAGGTCCTTCTATAAAATCAGACTCCCCTAATTTTTGCTCAAGCATCCCGGGTCGATTAATAACTGAACCCTCATCTTGAAGCACCTTAAGCTCAGGGCTAACGATTGGAAACCCCACATCCACGTGTGGGGAAGGGCACAAAGCATATTCCACTATAATCAAGAGAAATCCCCGTTGTTGGAGCCCTTCCAGTAACAGGGATGTTAGTAACGCCTGCCAATAAAAGGACGTCCCGATGGGTCATCTTTATTTGTTGCATTGTTTTATAGAATTTCATTATATATGCACGCTAAGAGTAGGCAAGTTAGAAAGTAAACCACCAAAGGAACATTCAAGAAAAGGGGGTCCTTGTGTTACTCACAAAAAATGATCTACCTAGCCTCTTTAGTGCCAACAAACACATCTCTATGTACCGCTTCTTCCGTTTCTTTGATGCCACTTCAGGAAGGGGTAATGTTGTCGACGAAACCCAAATCCTCGAAGAAGGATATCAACTACCTCTTGAGATAAATCTTCTCTTGAGACAAATCGTCCATCTTATAGACGTAAGTCCCAAATTCCGACAAGAAATGGATTTGACGCTAGAACTTGGAGTATTGATCTGAACATTGATAAGGTGGTCTAGGTTCCATGATAAACAGGTTAGAAAGAGCCATCTAGGTGAGAGGAGTAACATAGTAGTAGTGATCCTTAAAATGTTTCACAGTCTCTGAGTAAACGTCGAACATCGTGGTACACTTCCTGAGAGATATAAGGCTCTAACCCCTGAATCAACAGAGTTGTGATGAACTTTAAAGAGATGGAAGATAAGCGTCACCGTCAGGACTCCCTTCTCATACTCACACCAATACTGAAATACTTTAATGTAAGGCCAGGTCACCGAATACAATTGTGAAGGAACATATTTAAAAACAAATTTTGAATCTCTACCAAAACACATCTATGGCAAGGAGGTTTATCAAAATGCAACACAAAAATACTAAAAATCTTGTAACCCTCTCCTCCAAAAGTCTTAATGAAGAAAGCAAGAATAAAAGAGAAAGAGACATGGATATTACCTCGAAGAAACAAAGTTGATGGCCCACGTGTTGCAGATCCTTCCAAAAGGAGCGGCACGAGTAGGTCAAAAATGAAAAACAATGTAGAAAGAATGTCCGCGAGAAAAAAAATTGTAGGCGAGATAGGAGAAGTTTCCAAAATTTCACAAATGACAAAGAAAGAGAAACTAGTAGTTCATGGACTTCTTATATATGTCTAAATAGTGGTGAATTGTGCAATCCATTATATTGGGAAACACAAGCACACCACAAAAGGTCGATATGTCATCGTGAAATGTTCCGAGTACTTGAGTATCATAAGATAAATATGATATCATTATCTCCGATCAAGAGAAAAACATTTAATGCATATATTCCTAATGATAATGAAATCTCGTCAAGATTCTTCACTTACTTCTGCTAACATCCGACCTAAAGGTGTGCACGGAGAAATCCTCATTTCTTAGAATAGGAACAAGGGCTTGGGTGTCAACTGTTATGGACCGTCCGCAAGGCCCATGGAAAAAGGCCTAAGAGAGAACTTCAAATATAAAGGCCTGCGAAAGAGGAAGACTTTCATTCTGATTAGAAGCAAACAATTTTACCCTTCAATGCATCGATCACCATCTAATTAAATCAGACGGATGTCCGCACACCTCTCTACATCAAGCGCGAACGGTTTAAACCGCTCTTGATATATAAAGGGAAAATAGTCCATTTTAGATATTCAAATCCATTTTTACTCTCAAATTACTTCTCATTCTCTCACTGACTTGTACGTTAGAGTGCTAACCTTGCAAGTCTATCCTGATCTGTCACATTGAAATTATTGTTCCACCGCAGCGAGACACAAATCCACCACCCCATCTTTTATTTCTAATTCTCAACCGAACATAAAAGTTATGTGTAATTTTGAAAACACTTATAAGCTGTAGAAGAAATAAAATAAATAAGAAATATATATGAAGAATTACACGTGACAAAAATCTTTAACGTGTGAGACAAAAAAACCATGACAACGAATCATAATATTATAAGATGAGATATGAGAAAATAGTGTTCCAAGTTTTTAAAAATACATTCTATTTTCTGTCAAAATGGTTTTCAATATGGGATTGCTTTCCCGCTGGCAATGACGGCTTAAAGACTAAGGGTTCTGGTTCTTTAACGGTTTACTTTTCTGAGTTCCCATATAGAACAGTTGCTAAAGATATTTTTCAGTTGTTCGGGTGTGTGGGCGAGGTTGTTGAGGTGGTTATTCCCTCTAAGAGAAACTGACTGGGTAAACGATTTGGTTTTGCCAGGTTCATTGAGAGGGGGGACACACGGCTTTTGGCGGTTAAATTAGATAAAATTTTGATCGACGGTAAGAAGATTCACGCGAATCTTCCAAGATTCAACAGAGTTGTCTTAAATTCTAAGGCTAATTTTAAAGTCGAAGCGAGCAAGGTTGGAATAGGGACCATTAAGGGGGTTTTCGGTGGAGGCAGAGGAAGAGATGTTTTTTGGGGAAGTAAGTCTTATGCTGATGCCGTGGTCCTTAATGGGCAAGAGTCCCATCCGGTGGGGAAGAAAATCGCGGTGAGGTTCAATTCTAATCAGGAAGATATTGAAAGGTTAAAGAAGGCATTCGTGGGAAGAGTTCATACGCCTGGTTCCTCTTACAATATGCAGACTAATTTTGAAATCGAAGGTGTTTTCACGATTAAAGTGACTCCGTTGGGAGGTACTTTATGTCTCTTGGAGAATGTGGAAGAAGGTTTTATTGAGGAGCTCTTGGGTAATGGTGAAGACTGGTGGAAACAGTGGTTTTTCGAAATTAAACCATGGGAGAAGGAGATGGTGGACGTCGAGAGAGCTATGTGGGTGAGGGTTTACGGGGTGCCCTGTCATGCTTGGAACACGGAGTTCTTCATCGAGGTGGGTAATTCGATCGGTGGTTTTGTTTGTGCGGATGAGAGCACAACGAAAGGCTTGAATATGGATGTTGGGAGGATTTTGATTAAGTTGTCGTATTCTGAGTGTCTTAAGGAACTGGTTTATGTGGAGGTGGACGGTGTCGTGTTTCCTCTAATTCTCAAGGAAGACACTTACGTCCCAGTATGGTACGAAGGGCCGTGTTAGTTTATCGAATTCTGATGAAACAGGATACTCCTCGGTTGTTAGAACAGGAGGGGAAGAAGAGAAGGACTCTATAGAAGATTTTGAATCCGATAACGAGGTCCCTCGTGATTTTCTAGAACCGTCTGGTAGGATTTTGAGCGGAGACAACTGCGCTGGGTTCTCTGGCTCCGGTTCTGTTCCTGGTTCGGTGACTCTCCCTGTGGAGGGCAGTTTCGATGAGGCGGTGGAAGGTATGAAAGTTCGTGTGGTTGGGGCTGCTGCTAGTAAATCTAGTGTGCCTGCTGATGGTGTTAATTATGTAGGTGTGGAGATTAATTATCCAAAAATTATTTCAAGTTCTATTGATACGTTAGTAGGCTGCAGCGTGGGATCAGAAGTTCCAAATCTTGTGGCAGAGGCGAATATTTTGTGTAATAGAAGGAGGAGACACAAAGTGGTTAAGTACAAAATATGTGTTGAAGAGGGAGGGCTATGCAAAAAGATTTTGGGAAGAAGGAAGGGTAGGATTCCGAAGCAGGGTCGGAAGCACGCGTGCAAGATTCGATGTTCGGATCAGGTTATGTCGGTTCCAAGTGGTGGTGTTCCTTCTCTTGATTCTATTGAAGGGAGTAGAGTAGCAACCACGGTGATTTACGGGGACCAATCGGAAGATTCCAATATTCTTAGGAATAACTTAAAGTTGTGGCAGAACTTGGAAAACAGGTCGGGTGATAAATTGTGGAAAGTGATGGAAAGTCTTGGGGTTACTTCTAAGGATTTGATGGAAGGCCACAAGGAGAGAACCATGGAGATGGAAAAGGCGGATAAGAGGAGAATGTTAACTATGATGGTGAACAACAATGGTGTTAAATGATTATCGGATCATTGAATATTAGAGGAGGTGGTTCTCTCTTGAAGAGAAGAAGAATCAGTCATATTATTAAAAAGGGTAATGCAGAGGTGTTTCTTTTACAGGATTCTAAATTGGCAACAATGAAGGAGGGAGTGGCTCAGAGCTTCTAGAATGGCGAGAAGATTGGCTTCTCTTATCTTGATTCTAGGGGAGCCTCTGATGGTCTTGTTATTTTGTGGAAGGAAGGTGAATTAGAAGTTATTTTTAGTTTCAGAGGGGAGGGGTTTTAGGGCATTAAAGTGGTTTGGAGAACTTTCACTTATTATATAGTGAACGTTTACTCTTCGTGTGAGTTAGTCAAGAAGAGAGTTTTATGGAATTCCCTATTAGAACTTAAGTCCAGGTTTTCAAATGGGGATTGGATTTTGAGTGGTGACTTTAATGCGGTGAAGAACATTAATGAAAGAAAGGGCAATACTAGTTGGAATAAAAGTTCTGAGATGAAGGAGTTTGGTAGGTTTATCGATAATAGTTCGTTGGTGGACGTTCCCTGTAAAGGAAAGAGGTTCAGTTGGTATAGCGGAGATGGTAAGGCCATGAGTAGAATTGATCAGTTTTTGGTGTCAGATTCGATTGTGAATAGATGGGGGATAGTGGGTCAACTGATTGGTGAGAGGGACATATCGGATCATTGTCCGATTTGGTTGGTAGGGGATGTTGAGGACTGGGGCCCGAAACCGTTTAAGTTTTACAATGAATGGTTTGATAATAAGGATTTTGTCCCTTTTGTGGAAAAGGAATGGAAGAATCTGGTGGTTAGTGGCAGGAGCGATTTCGTGTTGAAGGAGAAATTGCGCTTGATTAAAGGTCGTTTAAAGTGGTGGAACTCTAATGTCTTCGGGAGGTATGACTTGGAAGTGGAGGAGGGGGCTAGGAAGATTAATGAGGCATATGATATTTTAAGTAATGTGGATGAGGAGGAGGTGGAGGGGGTTCTAGGGAAGATGAGAGTAGCGTCAGGGAGGTTTTGGTTAAATTTAAAGATTAAGGAGAATATGTTGATCCAAAAGGCGCGGTTGAAGTGGATCAATGATGGGGACAACAATAGTAGCTTTTTTCACAAATTCATGAAGGAGAGGAGGATGCGGAATCACATTGGCATGATTAATACCGCCAACGGTATTGTGGATTCGGTAGATTCGGTTAAGAAGGAGGTGTTTGATCATTTCAATAATAATTTTAAGGAAGATGATGTCGAGAGGCCTTTGTTAGATGGTATTTCCTTCCCTTCTCTTTTGCAATCGGTAAGGGATTCTCTTGAAGCCCTATTTTCCGAGAGGGAGATTAAGGAGGCGGTTTGGAGTTGTGGGGGAACGAAGAGCCCGGGTCCCGATGACTTTTCGCTTTTGTTTTTTTCGGAATTGTTGGTCTTTCTTGAAAGATGATGTTTTGAACTTCTTTAGAGCGTTCCACTCGGGGATGGTTTTATCTAAATCGATTACATCATCTTTCTTGACTTTGGTGCCGAAAGTTCTCAATCCTCTTGGTCTTGATGATTATAGGCCAATTTGCTTAATGGGTTGCATCTACAAGGTTTTATCAAAACTTTTGGCGGGTAGATTGAAATTGGTTTTGGATTCTTTGATCTCTCCTTGCCAAAGTGCTTTTGTTCCTAGAAGGCAACTTCTTGACGGGGTTTTGATTGCTAACGAAGTGGTGGATTACTACTCTAAAGAACGCAAGAGTTGCATTCTTTTTAAGGTGGATTTCGAAAAAGCCTATGACAAGGTTAATTGGAATTTTGTTAGATATATGATGAAAAGGATGGGGTTTGGTGGGAGATGGATGAGATGGATGGAACTTTTGATTTTTAACAGTAACATGTCGGTTCTTGTGAATGGGAGTCCTACGAAGGAATTTAGGGTGGAAAGGGGGTTGAGGCAAGGATATCCGCTCTCTCCTTTTATTTTTGTTATTGTGGCGGAGGGTCTCTCGGGGTGTATATGCGTATTTTCGACGCCATGAGTTCAACACATAAAAGAGTTGTTTTCGACAAAATGGAGGTACATGCCAAAAGAAGCACAACTGAAAGAGTATATCTACTTGGGAGATATTCTTCAACATTCTTCGACATTTCGACGGGGCAACGTTTCGACATTTCATCAAGTAAAGATTTCTGCAAATGGAAAAGGTTTTGACAAGTATGAAGAACGTTGTGATAGTTCGACAATTCGACAAGTCTGAAAGGACGCGTTTGTTCGACATAACTTGAAGATTCAAATTCAAGAGAATTATAACGTTTGGCAGAAGACGCGTGGAAGCACCTGGCGAAAGGGAGACATGCAGAAGGCCAGATGTCGAAGTTTTAGGATTTAGTCGTTAATAGCAGTTATTTTGTTTATCTATAAATAGGATAGTTGTTATTAGAATTCAGTGTGAAAAACTTGTACAAAACTTCCTGCAATTACTCAAAGTACCCGTGTGAGAGAAAAGAGTTGTTTGGAAAAATGTACGTGTAAACACCATCTTTTAATTTCTTTATCAATCAAAGTCTTTTTACCAATTTCTTTACATTTACCAGCATCTTTATGTTTTCTTCGTCATTTTACTTTAAAGTTCTTTCTTCGCCATTTTACTTTAAAAGTTCTTTTCAAAGTCATTTTCTTTTATCTCAGACTTGTATCTAGAGTTAGTTGAAATCTTTCATTCTAAAAGGCTTAAATACATACAACCAAACACCAAGATATCACCCTTGACTTAAAATTATCACGTTGATCTAAGTTTTCGCCCGACGTCCTAGGATTTGTTTGGTTAATCCTGCAAGTAACCCAGATTTCATCATTCTGGTAAACCAGAGATTGTTCGCCAAGATCAACAGCGAACACGGGGTTGATCCAAAAGGCGGTGGACATCGGGGTGTATGGAGGGTTGGAGATTAAGAGAAAATGTTCGGTGGATATCCTTTAATTTACGGATGATACTTTGTTGTTTGGGGAATCGTCTTGGAATCAAATTTGGGCAATCAAGACGGATCTTAGAAGTTTCGAAGTTGTGTCGGGCATGGGTATCAACTACCATAAGAGCAAGTTGATTGGGATTAATTCGAATTCTCGTTTCTTGGAAGCGGCGACCTATTTTCTCTCTTGTAAAGTGGAGGGTTGTAAGTTTAATTTCCTTGGGATCCCTATTGGTTATAACCCGAGAAGGATTTCAACCTGGAGGCCTTTGGTGGACAAAATTAAGAAGCGGTTAGATAATTGGAAGAATCGTTTCCTTAGTTTTGGTGGCAGAATTACTCTTTTAAAGTCGGTTTTGTGTTCCCTTTCGATCTTTTGGCTTTCTTTCTTTAGGATGCCGATAAAGATTGCGAAGGAAATCACTAGTTTGCAAAGTAATTTCTTGTGGGGAGGTTCGAAGGAGAAGCGTAAGATCCATTGGGTGGGGTGGAAGGACGTTTGTAGTCCTTTTGCTAAAGGCGGATTGAGGATATAAACATAGCTCTTTTGCTCAAATGGAGATGGCGTATTCTTAAGGGTTCAGATTCATTATGGTATCGGATTTTGAAAGCTCGTTATGGTGATATTAATTTAGAGGTAATTATCGGATCTAATCATCATGATTCTATAGGCTCTCGATCGGTGTGGTGGAAGGATTTGGGTAATATTGATAACAAGTTAGAAGCAGATTATTTTGCGAAGAATTGTAGATTTGAGATCGGAAATGGGATGACGACGTCTTTTTGGTTCGGCTGTTGGTTGGATAATTGTTGTATTAAGGATGAATTTCGTTTAGCTTTTGAGGCTTCGAAGCTTAAATTTGTTTCGGTGGGAGGGATGGGAGGTTGGTCGGATGGTCGCTGGATTTGGAGTGATTTAGGTATTAATCTCGAATTGGATATCAATGGGGTTTTTGGGGTGGATCATTTGTTTGCTTTGCTGGAAGGGCGCAGTCCTGTTTCGTCAAGTCGCGATGTTATCAAGTGGAAAGCTGATGTCGAAGCCGGCTTTTCAGTGAGGTCGTGTTTTGATTTAATCCAACAATCCAGTTTTTGTGATGCAGATACTGTTATTTCTGGAGGTGCAGCGGTATTATCTTCTTCCACACAGGCCTTTTCTCATGGGACGGCCTCGGTTCTCTCTAGGCAGTGCAGCTGCTGTGCTGCTACTGGTTTTGACAGCTGCGACTGTTTTTTTTATTCTGATAGCGGGAACATTATGGTGGGCTCAGCTGATTTGGATGTTGCTAGCAGCAGGACTGTTGCGCCGGCTGTTGTTTCTTCTGGCCGCGGAGGTTCGGCAGTGGGTAGCATCTCTGGTAGTGTCGTCTCCCGGCCTGTCATGGATAAGACTTGGATTTCGATGTGGAAATTGGGGGTGCCTTTGAAAGTTAAGGCTTTTGCGTGGAGGTTGCTTAAGAATAGACTTCCGTCAATGGATAATCTTAAGGTTCGTGGCATTATTCTTCCGGTTAATTCTTCTTTTGCTTGTGCGTTTTGTTCTTCGGTTGAAGAATCGGTGGATCATTCTTTTTTGGGGTGTACGGTGACGAAATTGATTTGGAGGGAGATTAGGGAGTTGATTGGTTTTGTGGATAATTTGGGTGTCGAGGTGGGGAGCTTCCAAGATTGTTATTTGAGTTGGCTTAAGTTTTGCAAAACTAAGAAAATGAAAACTGAGAAAGCGGGTGTAATTTGGATGGCGGTTGTTAGAATATTTGGTCTCTTAGAAATGGTATTATTTTTTAGAATCAAAGTTGGAATGTTCTAGATGTGGTTTGGAATATTAAGATAACATCTTGGAAGTGGTTCTTTATAGGTGATATTGTTAAAACCAATTGTAATTTTTACGATTTTTGTAAAAATTCGTTGTATTTTTTATCGTAGGAACAATTGGTTTTCAATATATTTTTTGTCGAGAGTTGTTTTCTCTCGTTTTCTTTTGTAATCAGGTTTGAGAACCCTTAGTTCTCATTTATTGAATCTACTTGCTTAAAAAAAAATATATCGTCAATTTTTTATGTATCACACAAACCTAAGTTATTTAAGGTATTTCTCAAGTCCTTTTGATAATTCAAAAGTTTGCACAATAAGTGAGTGATAAAATATTTTGTAACTGCTAAAATTTTAAAAACTCAAATCAAGCATAATACACAACTCAATACTGAATGGATCTGGGAACCGAATTGACCCCGCGAACTGTGGTAGATGCCACCATTTTGCAAGAGCACCTCCTAGGCCGCAGCCGCGCCCTCGCCAGAAAAATAAGCAGTATTAAAATGTTTTTTTTTTCTCACTTGAGTTTTAAAGGCAAAATCAAGACAAGGAACCTTTTATTTTTTACTCAACTCATTTCCAATTTTTGTGTTTCAAAAATAAGAAGTGAAAAAGTAAATGAATATACTTGAGGTGACATTGTTAACTAAACTTAGTAATTAGAAAGTGAGAGATAACAAGAGAAGACATAGATACAACACAAAGGAAGAAGTGGCCAAGTAGGAGTTAAGCTGAAAATAGGAAAAGTTTTCTTTGATGTTGATTGTTAAAATATCAGAAATGATATTTTTACAACCAATTGTGACACTTACACCATAGTTTATACGGTTTTGTTTTTATTATCATGTTTAATAATTATTTTTTCTTCAGACACAAATAACCCATACTCCTAGGTTGTATTGTAGTGGGTGTAAGGATACGGTGTCGAATTTTAGTGCCAAAATAGCAGCTCTCTTAAAATATAGTAGGTAACTAACGTGTAGAAATGAAACTCAAAGAAAATGAGTGATTCTTTTTGTGAATAACAAAGAGGACAAAATAGAGAACTATTAAATCTAACTTCAATTCTATGCCCCTCTTGTGTTTCAATGTTGACACATATTCTCCACTTATTGGTTCACAAAATGCGACCAAAACATTTTTCCTCTATGCTCTCTTCACCTTTGTGATTTTCTAAGTCACAGTCCCACTCTCTCTCTCCCTCTCTATATAAACTCACAATTCCTCTTCTCTTTTTCTGTATAGCTTGTCACATTCTGAATTCAACAATTCTTTTATCTTTCTTTATCTTCACTTCTTCATCAATACTCTCATCTAATGGTAATAACTCAGGTAAGTGTATGTTCTTTCTTTTTCTTTTATTCATTTGTGCTATCACCATGATTTGGACTATTTGTTTGCCTTATCTTGTTATGAACCTTCATTCATGTATAAATTGAGACCTTTACATAATCTAAGAAACTGTAACACTGACACCTCTGAAAAAGGCGTGTCCGTGTCAGTGTCAAGTGATAGTATTGAGAATGGATTTTTGAATGCAGGAGAGAAACATGCTTAGTCCTGAAGGAAAAATTCAAATAAGTTTTGGTTATAAATGCAATAATGATACCAGTATTTCTAGCGAGATCGTTAACGGGTACAAAAATCTACCCGAAATCCATAGAACAAGTAGTTTCTCTTGTTTATCTGGTGCAGCCTTGAGTGCAAATGCTACACTAGCCAACACAAACATCTGCAATGGTAAGATAGGTGGAGAGATCCTTCCAAGTTGGGACTCTCCTAACTCGTTTCGTAGAGTACCTTCTTCGCCAAGTCTTTCACGGTTCGAAAGACTATCGTCTTCCCTTCCAAATAGTCTCTCTTACCTTAGTTGCAGCCCATCAACTGCTAGTGACAACCTTGAATACGACTCTTGCACGTTGAAATCTGCGAGCGATCGTTCCAGTAGCGACGGATTTCTTATTGCCACAGAAGTTCAAGTGGCAGGAGGAGCTGCGGGCGAAGATAGAGTTCAAGCTGTTTGTTCTGAAGAAAATGGATGGCTCTTTTGTGCAATTTACGACGGGTTTAATGGAAGAGATGCTGCTGATTTTTTAGCAGGTACACTTTACGACACCATCATATCGTATCTAGATAAGTTAATTTGGAAATTGGAGCCAGGTTCCATCGCAGCTTCCGGTCACGCGGATTTGGGAGAATTCTTTCGATATAAGTTGGATGATAGTGTTCATTGTCACGAGGATCGTTCTCTATCAAGAACATCGCGCGAGTCTTTTTCGCGAGGGGTACTTGATAGCCTCGAACATGCTCTCAGTCAGGCTGAGAATGATTTCCTATACATGGTTGAGCAAGAAATGGTGGAACGTCCGGATTTAGTTTCGATTGGATCTTGTGTTCTGCTTTTGCTTCTTCATGGTAATGATTTGTATACGTTGAATCTCGGCGACAGTAGAGCAGTATTAGCGACATGCAGTAACGGTGACAGAACGAATAAGAGCCAGAGACTCAAGGCTATACAACTTACAGATAATCACACTGTCGATAACGAAGCTGAAAGAGCTAGACTCGTGGCTGAACATCCCGATGATCCTAAGGTCGTGATAGCAGGAAAAGTGAAAGGTAAATTGAAGGTTACTCGCGCATTCGGAGTTGGCTACTTAAAAAAGGTTTGCATTTTCTTTTACTTTTTTCAGTGTCTTAAGATGTTTTCATAAACTCTTTCAAACACTTCGACCCGTGTTTATTATCATTCCCTTGCAGAAAAATCTGAATGATGCTTTGATGGGAATCCTTAGAGTTCGCGACCTTACGAGTCCACCATATGTTTCCACTCAAGCATCACTAAATGTCCATAAAATCTCGAATTCCGATCAATTTGTTATAATAGGGAGTGATGGTTTATTCGACTTCTTCAGCAACGACGAGACAGTTAAGCTTGTAGAGTCTTACATCTTAAGCAACCCTTTTGGTGATCCTGCAAAGTTTCTCATAGAGCAACTTGTTGCCAGAGCAGCTGATTCTGCAGGTCAGTTTTTCTTTATCTTATGCTAAATTTCAAGTTTGCGCGCGAATATAGATTGTTATGCGCTGTATTGACGAGTAAAGCTCGTGCAGGTTTCAGCATGGAAGAGTTGATGAATGTTCCGGCCGGGAGGAGAAGAAAGTACCATGATGATGTTACTGTTATAGTTATCATGCTTGGAATGAATCAACGGACTTCAAAAGCTTCAACTTGCATCTAAGATGAACCAAGATACGACGCAGTTTTCAATCTCGACTGTTAATATGAGATATGACAGTTTAGATTACACAATAACAAAATATGTTTAAATCAATTTAGACCATTAATTTGAGATCAGAGTTGAAATCGAGAACTGCCTAACACAGATACTGCACCAAATCTAAAGATAACTTGTGTGTAAACTTGTATGTAACTAGCTTTTCAGTGAATGCTCTTTGGTTTGATAAATTTATGGTATTGAAAGTGTATATATGCCATTTCACAAAAACCATTGGGTCCTTTATATGTAAAATATATTTTCATATTTGTGCGAGTTTTATTTATTTATAATTTCAGTCGTTACCTTAGTTTCGAACCCGAATGTGTGATTTCTAGTGGTTATTTCCATTTCGTTTCTATATAAAAATAAAGTTTCTTCTTTATCATTTCAAAGACAATGTCCTATTATGAGTGTGATTTCTAGTAATGTAATAGTGCTTGTTTGTTTCACCTTGCATCACCTTTTTATCTTCTCGGGCTTCAAGCTTCTGATAATGGACTACACTTCACACATGCTTCTTCCTTTAATACTTTTTTTCCACTTTATTTCATTGATGTTCACAATAGTTTAGGTCCACAAGCTGAACCACTCACATGGGGCTTAACAACTTAAAATGTAGAGGAGACATTAATTGTGGCCTCACCCTTTCATTATAAAATTATGAATTTGTATATCAACAAGCATTGATTCAAGTGCTAGCTGCTTTATTCAAAGCAAACAAGTTAAGGGATGGTATTTCTCTGCAGTCACATGTGCACGCATTCGGGACTTTCCTGACCGTTCGATCAAGATCAAACAATTTAAATTACATTTGGTATTTTAAATTATAAATTTTTTGTTCACGTCCACAATTTTGTATATATATAGTAATTAAGATTATTGAGTAGACAAACTAACAATAAGCTACGCCGCTATCCTCTTTTCAATGGTAAAATCAATTCTTTTAAATATTATATTCATTGTTTTAGGTGACATAACATTGTTATAGATGAACTTTTGCATTCTCTATAAAAGATAAAAATGTCAAAGAGTATGAAAGCATGTTAATTGTCGAAACACACTTTCTCATACTTGACCACTTTACTTGAAACATTAAATAACGGGCCACTAAAGTTTCAAATACGGGAATGAGTGCTTCGGTAACTTCGGAGAAGACAATTGAGATTCATGATTAGACACAAAAATCAGGGTTAGATAAACAAATGTTATATATCCTCACATTTGTAGAACATTTGAAGTAAATAATTTCACATTTGAAGTACATATGATTCTATTTCCCCCAAAATGCAAAATGCGATGAATCCTTAGGGTATTAAATTGGTGTTTGTTTCAACTTTAAATAAATATTTTTTTTTAAATAATACAAATTTTTTTATATTTATATATTTTTAAATTGAAAGATTAATTTTAAAATTTTATAACATAAACGTACATTATTAATGATCAAAATATAATCGAAATCGTAATTTTTTAAAAAACTTATATCTCAAAAATAATTTTTATGAAAAAATTATTTGAAATAACTTTAAAATTATATAATTTTTTTAAATTTTAATATAATTTTTTTCAATAAAATAATAAAATAATTAAAATAAAATTTTAAAAAATAACTATTCGAACATAATTTTTATTTGAAGTTTTTATAAAAAAAATTTATAAAATTCTTTTTTACAAAATTATACTACATTATAAAAAAATACAAAACAAATCAATTATAAATAGATACTACACCGTAGCTGCCAAATTTTATACTACACCGTAGCTGCCAAATTTTGTTGTCATAATAACTATTCACAATATACAAGTATTTTATCATGTGATTATATTTATAAAAATATTATTTAATTAAATTCATGAAAACGAGGTAGCTAGAAAACCATAATATATATGCCCGGAAAAGCAGCAATCAAATAAGGCACCGATCACGGCTCAATCAAAAGCTCTCACAACCTACACTCATATAGTAGTAGTAAATAAGTTCTTATTGCACAATTTGATATCTTTTCCTTCCATCACAATTTCTCCAAAATTGGTTCTCACGTCCAAATTAAGTAGATGGTTGTGAGTCAATGGTTGTGTAAACTTGTGAGTCCATGTGTTGATAAAAAAAAACTGAAGTTGTGAGCACTTTGGTCCAAAATCAAAATAAGCTAAAGTTGTAAGCATTTTCGGTGTTGAAAAAAACAACTTCTAAATGTAAAATCATCCC
Organism: Lathyrus tuberosus; assembly: GCA_022829125.1. Classification (NCBI taxonomy): domain Eukaryota; kingdom Viridiplantae; phylum Streptophyta; class Magnoliopsida; order Fabales; family Fabaceae; genus Lathyrus; species Lathyrus tuberosus. Next base: position 6,170,954 of record JALAZF010000239.1, on the reverse strand, counting down.
TACAAAACCAAAAACACAATGCTTGACTAAATTTCCCTCAATTACAAAATTACCATAACACAACAAAACTATCCTATAACAGAACAAACAAAAACCAGTTAAAAGTGCAACATCACATAATAGAACACCCATTTGCATTTTCATCACTAAAAAACTCAAATGGAATCAACGGTGCAGATTGAATCTGATAACAGTCGCGATCAAGGCCTGAACACATGTAGGGCAATGGCGGAACATAGTAAGAAGGACAATCCATTGTTCCCATGGGACATAATCTGTTGTATGTAGCATGTTGTTGTTGTACCAAAGGAGGATAACACGTTTCTGGATACATCATGTACGGTTGCTGACGTGTAGGGCTGAGATTCACTTGGCCCACAACCTTACCTGGACACTGGAATTCTGATCCACTCTGTGCAGGTGCACCATTAGATGCTGGACTCAACCCATTCTTTCTGGTTCTGGTTCTCGTTTCAGTTTCACCACCAAACTGAACTTTCTTTATCTTCTTCTTCCCAGAATCCCCTCCTCCCTTGTTGTCCGTTTCCGATCCCTTACCACTTGCCGGAGACTTTTCCGGCGACTCCTTAGTTGTTTTGTTACTACTGTTTTTTTCACCAGCATTTTCAACTTCTGTACTATGGTTGGATTCAGTACTATTTGCTGAAGAGTTGTTTTTCTTTTGTTCTTTGTCTCTTTGTTCACTCTTGCTACTGTTCTTAGCTTTGGTGGAATCTTTTCCTTTTGCAGGGAGATTCTCCGGCAAAACCTCAGCATGTTTTCCAGCTTTCGCCAGTTTCCTTATCAGAGTCTCAACAGCAACATTTCCTGTGACGGTTACTTTCTTCTGTTGCGGATCAATTTCTGTAGTAAACACTCCTGAATGCAGAACCAGAAAATATGAATAAAAAACACAAACAAAGATATTAAACACGATACTAACATAATGTCTGACACGGACACGTTGAATCTGAGTGTCGGGTGCTACATTGTTTTATACTATATGGTTTTGGGTTTATAACAGTAAAATTTGAGTTTTAAATCTTTCCATGCATGAGAAGAAGATGAAGAAATGAAGTACCATCAATGTTCTGAAGAACTTTCTTTACTTTTCTTCTGCAACCTTCACAATGGATAGAAACTTTCAAGAACCATGTCTGAGAAACAAGTAAGAGAAACAAAGTTTAGCTTACAAAACCAAACAAAAACAAAAAAAGATTTAAGCAGTAGAGTTGAGGGAAGATAGTTACCTGATACTTCAATGGTTGTGAAGTAGCATCCATTAGAGAGAACTTGTGAGAATGAGAGGGAATTAGAAAGTTTGAAATGAGAAAATGGGAAGATGAATGACTATGAAAGTATAATGTGACAATGACAGAAGAAGTAACACAGTGATGCTGCTTTCCTCTGCCCTCCGAAATCATTCACTCAATCTATTCTCCCATTTTTCACTTTTCTATTTTTATTTTTACTTTTTTTTGTCTCATGTAGATGTTCTAAGCGTGTGTTTCTTTATGACAAACAAATTCATTAACAGTAACTTATTGTTATGAGGTTAAAATAAAGAAGCAAGAAACAGCATAGGACAAGTAAAAGAGCCAAAGTTGATAACATCTAAGCTACATCGCCGTTTAGCAGAACAAAAAGAGTGTCTTAAATATTTCTAGTTTGGAAAACAACAACATCATTTTACCCAGTTTAGATTATTTACTGTCCTTTAAAGAAAAGACTAATCTACTTGAGCCTATGGATTTGTTTATTTATTATGAAAGGGAAATGACTGTGTAGGGCAATCTAGAGTGGGAAATTTTCTTATCGGTAATTGATTTCAGCTATGTTGCTATAAGATGACCGAGTTCAACAGTGCCTTGAAAGTTGTTGTTTAAAATATGAGAATATATAATTCAGTGATTGTGAATTTAAGTTTGCTCAACCTACTTAGAAGGCAAACTAAGTACTTGATCAGTAACAATCATTAAATGAGGAAAGACTTAGGTCATGAGTCATGACTCCCTTGAGTAACTTGTTTAAATGAATTAGAGTAGTCTATATCCAATCTCCTTGGGTTAATAAATGACATCTAGAACTACCCCGACCTAGACGTCATTCACAAGGCAACAAGTCATAACATGTTTCAAATTAAGCTTATTTTTTAAGGGGGAAAAATACTTGACAAACAATGATATCATAATAAGTTAATAACAATAATAATTACAATAGTTGTAGGTGTAATTTGATATCTCTTTGATATATATTGATTTTTTTTTCAATTAGGTTTTTGGTCAGTCTACAATAGTTGTCCTCGAGTTTTTGTCGAGTATTGAAGGAGTTAGGGGGAAGTCTTAAGTATCATTGACGGATATCTACCTCGTGATCTGATATAGAATGGAATTGAAATGTTTAGAATTGAGTTTTGAAAAAAAAATAGTGAGGAACATGCACGTTTAATGCGGTCCCATCATTAAAACGTTTTGTCACCCTTTTCTGGTACGTGCACTGACGTGATCAGTTAGGTATTATGAGGGCATCTCTATGTTTAGATATGTTTTTCATGATGTCAAAACTAGAAGAAACTTTAGCGTTTTTGTACATTGAATGATATCAACTAATTCTACGTGTACATTGTCAGGGTCGACCCAACAGACATTGAGACCTAAGTCGAATCTTAAAATGAGGCATTTTTAGGTTAATAGCATTTTTCATTTAAAATTTTATTTTGCGAGCTTTTTGAGATGCAAAATCATTTATTAAATTATTGTAATCTATTTCATTTAACATTTCTTTTTCAATTGATAATAAAGCAAATCCATTCAATCTTTGTTGAGACATTGTTGATCTTAAATAAGATTTTATTAACTTTAATTTTGAGGAACATGCGTGTTTAATGTGGTCCCATCATTAAAACGTTGTCACCCTTTTCTGGTACGTGCACTGACGTGATCAGTTAGGTATTGTGAGTGCATCTCTATGTTTAAATATGTTTTTCATGATGGCAAAACTAGAAAAAACTTTAGCGTTTTTGTACATTGAACGGTATCATAAATAAATCTAATCCATCAATATCTGTTTTGTCATTATGTTTTAATGAATGTTCAAGGTTAATACATTTTTTTTTTAATTTTCAACTTCAATGGATTTTAACATCTCAATACTAAATAGAAAACCAAAAATATCATTATATATTTTAAATTGTTCAAATCTACTTTGAAATGAAGTGATTGCTTGATCTATTATATATAAAAAGTAATCAGTTTTAAATGACTCTTCAGGAGATTTTATAACTTCATTGTCAATAACCTCATCAAATTGTTTCTTTCTGCGAATAATACGTTTTTCACGAAACTTCGATTTTTTATTCATTTCAAAAACAATTTCTTTTGCAGAAATCATAACATTTTCAAATCCATTTTCCCTATATTTTTCTAAAAATAAAATAAGACCTTTCAATTGTTCTATAGCAATATCAATATGCATATCTTTTGATTGCATATTTTTACTAATAGAGTTTACTGCAAATATTACATCATACCAAATAATCATGCCTAATAAAAATTCAAAATTTTCAAGCTTATAGATTGCTAAACATTCAGCTTCGCTTTTTATTTTAGGTTCATCGGTAATTTCACATAATTTCAATAAAGTGTCTCTTATTTGTAAAGTTTGAAATCTCAAAGCTTTCATACTTTCAATACGATTTTCCCAACGCGTTTGTGACAATGATTTAAGTGTTAGACTAGGAATATAATCTTGCAAAATTTTCCATCTTTTAGTAGAAGAAGAAAATAGTGTGTATATACGTTGTAGCACTCCAAAAAAAGATGTAGCTTTAGGACAACAATTAGCCATACAAAAAATAATAAATTTAAACTATGACAACCTATGACAATCACATGGAGTATAAAATGATCTAAGATTAATATCTAAATTTTTTTTTGCACTCCTTGATGTTTTCCTTTCATATTAGACCCATTATCATAACTTTGTCCTCTTAAGTTACTAATATCAAGTCTAATAATATTTATCTCATTTACAATTGCATCAAAAAGACTTTTTCCAGTAGTATCATTTACTTCTAAAAATTCTACAAAATGTTCATAAATTTGGATTGGACTAGAAGAAATATCAACACATCGTAAGACAAAAGTCATTTGCTCTTGATGGCTTATATCAGGAGTGCAATCAAGTATAATTGAAAAATACTTTGCATTTTTAATTTTTTGAATAATTTTTGTTTTGATTTCATTTGCCATCAAATTTATTAATTCATTTTGTATCTTATGTCCAAGGTAATGATTATGAATTTCTTTATCTTTAATTCGACGAATATGTTCTTGCATTATAGGATCAAATTCAGCAATCATTTCAACAAGACTTAAGAAATTTTCATTATGTTCTTGGTAAATCTTTTCATTTGTTCCGCGAAAGGCTAAGTTGTTTTTTTTCCTAGAGTTTTAACAACTGCAATTATTCTAAATAAAACATTTCTCCAATGTTCGCTATCTCTATTTATTTGTTCTTGAGCATGTATGTCAATTGTCTTATTTTTTAACAATCTTGTTTCTAGATCAACCCATGAACTCATATTAACAATGTGTTCATTAGTCATCTCATGTCTCCTTAACTTAGAACTCAAATTTTTCCAATCCTTAATACCACAACTTGCTAATTTGCTTTTACTAGAAAGAGTATTAAACAGTTTACAACAAAAACAAAATACTTTATTCAAATCTTGAGAATATACTAATTATCTTCTTTCACGCTTTTCTTCGTTGAATAATTTTTTAATATAAAATGAGGAAGAAAAATGTCTTAAGGATTCATCTTTAGGATAATCTATATCGACAACTTTAAGGGGATCTCTTTCTACTATTAAATCTCTCAAATTTGCACTAATATTTGTCCATTGAATTGGATCACATATATATCTAGTCGTGTCTACACTATCAAGTTTTTCTATTAATAAATTATTATTTGTATTTTCATCACTGTCTAAGTTGTTAACTAACTTAACTTCATCTACATTGTTAAGTTCTTCTACTAAATCTACATTTTCATTTCCGTGCACCTCTACAATGTTAGTAACTTGTTCATTCAATGAATAATCGTCTAAATTTTCAAATTTACTTTTTTTGTTTGTTTTGATAAATTTATCTAAAGCTCCCTTTTGTAATTCAACTAAAGATTCAATTCTTTTTTTTCTTCAATTTTGAAGCTCCTGATTCAAATTTTCGAGTTGACATTGTTTTATTCTAAAATAAAATAATAAATATTTTGCAGTATATACTAATATAAAATAAATAAAATTCATTAATAATAAAATTAAAACATATAAAATGATTAAAAATAATAATTAAATATTAAATAAATAAAACCTGTTTTTTGAGATGCCTTTGTTGTTCTTCCTTTTATCTCTTTCTTTACAATTATTTTTATAATACTTGCAAGAGATAAAAATGTGTGAGAGAGGTAAGAGGTAAGATTAAAGTGATGAATAAATTAGAGAGAAAGAGAAGAAAAAAAACAGAGACTTAAGAATTTTGTGGGTGTAGAATTATGCTTTGAGTTTGAGAGAGAATAGAATTGAAAAATGTTGCTATTTAAAAAGTTTTTATGTGTGATTGTACTATTAATGAAAATAAAAAATTACAATTAGTATTAATTAATTGTGCCTCTTCAAATTAATTATAAGAGTGATAATTATAATACTTATAGTTTACTTGTAAGAGAAATTAACCGTTAGCCTATAGCTTATTAATTGTAATAGTCATAATAATAAAGCTTAATACTCTCTCTGTCTCATAAAAAATGTCTCATTTATACTTTTTTTTTGTCTCAAAATAATTGTCCATTTACATTACCAATACATCATTTATTATTAGGGTTAATTGTGATTTACCCCCCTGACATATGAGCGTGTTTTGGTTTACCCCCCCACCGTTGCCATAGGCAGGTTTAGGCAATGGTTTTTTCAAAAAAACCGTTGCCTAAAGGCATGGAGGGGGGTAAATCAAAACTCGCTCATATGTCAGGGGGATAAATCACAATTAACCCTTATTATTATTATTCCACTACTATACCCTTATTGACTAACTTTCACTTTATCCAACAACTCTAATAACTATATTTAATAAGGGTATTCTAGTAAATGATATTTATTTTTTCATTAAAACCAGTGTACATCTAATCATTTTCTTAAAAACCGCGCATTGCTCAAATAAGACACTTTTAATGAGACGGAGGGAGTATTACAATTCAACATGCTTTGTTTTCAATTCATCACACTGCTGCTTTTTCAATTCAGCCTACTTTTGTACTTGTCATAATTTATTAGTTTCCTTATCATTATAAGTGAGAGATACTATTAATTATAATTGTTACAATTTGTCATAATAGCCTATACCCTATTTTTTTAAGAGCCAAAATGCTATTAATTATTAAATGTGCACAAGAATAGCCTACCTTATTAAAGGAAGCTTTTTTGAGGCCACGGGCAAAAGCCTCACTTGCCTTGCCATAGGACCGGCTCTGTACATTGTACATTTTAGCATTAGGAAATATGTCAACATGTTTGGAAATGCTTTAGAAAGGATTCATGCATTAAAAAATGACTTTATGCATCAATAACTTTGTTTTGTGTGAGAAAAACACTCTTCGAGTCGACACATAAGATAATACGTCGACCTATAGAAGAATTTGTCAGCTACAGGTCAACACATAAAATACATAGGTCGACACACATGCTTCAATATTAAAGTTTGTAGGCTCTGTCCATGTGTTGATTCCTATATGTCGACTCAAGACCTTTATAAGTCAACACATGACTTTGATAGGTCGACCTATAGACTAAAAATCTTGATTTTTTTGCATTTCTTTTATATTCCTTTTGCATTCCTTTTCTTTGAAACTTGCATACATATATATACTTGATACATGCATCATTTTGTTGTGAATTGATGTCGTCAATAACAGAACAAAGTTATGAGAAAAGATTGAGTTTCTTAAACAAACACAAAAAACCCTATTAGGTTTCACAAAGGAAAAGAGAAGAAGGAAGAAGAATATAGAATTGGTTAAATCTGTTTTACTATCACTTTCTCAATAAGGGTTCAAAGATTACAAGTGAATACCAATAATTAACCTCTCTCAACAACCTGAGAGAACTAGTCTATTTATAGACTACTAAGCTAACTTAGATTAATAGCTAACTTAACAATTAGGCTTACAAGCAAAGCCCAATTCGACATGCTAACAATCCTACCATTTCGACTAATGCATGCTTGAGCATACTTCGATCACAACATACAAGATAAATATGTGAACAGACTTCGACTTCATACTAAACATCCTGTCGAACCATGAAGCTATCCTTGTCGACACCAGAGTTCGATCCAAAATACCACAAATCTCCACCTTGGAACAAACTCTGCACAAAACAAAGAAACAAACTAGCTTTCATCATGCAACTTTATCAACTGCATACAGAGGAAAAACTTGCTACTCGGCAATGTCTTGGTGATCATATCAGCAACATTGTCATCAGTCGAAACCTTCAGCACTTGGACTTCTTCACACTCGATTATCTTTCTGACGAAGTGCAGCCTCACATCGATGTGCTTGGTTTGCTCATGATAGGCTGAATTCTTCGACGTGTGTATTGCACTTTGACTATCACATTTAACAGTGATAACTCGACCTTGATTTTTCAGCTCCTTAGCAAAACCTTCAAGTCATAATGCTTCTTTCACAACTTTAGTGAGGGAAATATATTCTACTTCAGTGGATGATAAGGCAACAACCTTCTGAAGTGTCACTTTTCAACTAATTGTTGTGTCGAACATAGTGAACACATATTCAGAAATAGATTTTCTGGAATCCATACAACTTGCATAATCAGAGACGATAAATCCTTCGATTTCGACTTTGCTATCATCACCACAGGCTCCACCATAAATTAGGAGTCTTCTCAGAGACCCATTGATGTACTTAAGAATCCACTTTAAGGCTTGCCAGTGCGCCTTCCCAAGATTGACCATATACCTGCTTACAAGGCTCACTCCTTACGCTATTGTTTGGCCTCGTACAGACCATAACATACATCAAAGAACCTACTATATTAGCATATGTGATGCTATTCATATAGACTCTTTTGACTTTAGTACTAGGACTTTGAATCGTACTTAACTTGTACTGAGAATTAGTCAGGTTAGAACAGACTTTGAATTCGACATACCAAACTTATTGAGAATCTTCTTCAGGTATGTCTCTTGAGATAAGCATAATCTCGACTGCTTTCTATCTCTCCGGATGTCAATCCTAAGAATTATGGAGGCAGCTCCCAAATCCTTCATGTCAAACACCTTATCGAGTTCAGTCTTTACCTTCATAACATCTTCTACATTGTTGCTTACTATGAGGATGACATCCACATAAAGCAACAAAATAACAAGTGAATTTCTAGGTCGAAATCTAAAGTAAACACAGTGGTCAAACTGACTCCTAGTGAATCCAATGTGTGCCACAAACTTATCGAATCTCCTTTTCCATTATTGAGGAGATTGTTTCAAGCCATACAGAGACATATTCAGCTTGCACTCATAATCTTCCTTTTCCCTTTCTACATACCCTTCAGGTTTCCTCATTAGGATCTGATCTTACTGGGATCAGAAGAATATTCAGCAGTCAGCAACACGTCGTGAGCTCCAAGTTCACCGGTGGTGGAGAATACGAGAGGGTATACCTGCAAGATACTCTGATGCCAAAGTGAGTTTCAGAGTGAAAGAGAGAGAGAGAGAGCAAGTACAGTAATGAGTATGAATTAGAATACCTGACCCTCTCGTGGAGGAGGGTAGTTATAACGTGCCTCCAATGCTTGGCCAACAGTCATCTGTTGTGGGCTGGATCACCAAGCTCATTATGGATGATTGCCAGGATCCTACGTGGGAGTAGGGAAGACCAACGCGTGGTCTTCATCCTGGGTTAACTGCCTCACGAAATGTGCGAGTTCAGTTTGTGACGTGTCCCTGCGTGGAGAGCACACGGAGAACGTGGAGAGGACGCGGAAAGAACGTTTCCTCCCAGAGTGATAGTGGATTGGGACTTTGCATTGGGCCCTCCACGACGCAGAGTTGTGTTGGGCTGTGCCCGACGGTGGGCCAGCCCCTAGCCTAGTCCAAAACATGATCGTTTCATCTAAATCACCATACAGGAAGGCTATCTTCACATCCATTTGTTCAAGTTCTAGGTCGAACTTCACCACCATGGCTAACAACATTCTAATGGATCTATGCTTTACAACAGGTGAGAACACATCCTTGAAGTCAACACCTTCTTTCTGAGTGAACCCCCTAGCAACCAACCTTGCCTTAAAGCGCTTCGACATCACTCATTCGATTCTTTCCTTAACCTTAAAAATCCACTTACAACTAACTAACCTGGATCATGCAGGTTTCTTAATCAACTCCCAAGTGTTATTATCATGAAGATATCTTATCTCATCATCTATGGCTTTTAGCCATCAGTATTGTCTCGAATACTCATAACTTCCTTATAATCTCTAGGTTCTTCATCAAGGATCTCACTTGCAAAAATTAAGGCATAAGCTATGAGATCTGCATAACCAAGTCTCTAAGGTGACTTGATGACTCTTTTCGACCTGTCTCTTGCCAGCAGGTAGTCATTATTAGTCTCCTCATCTTCGACAACAACTTCTACTTCTTCTTCGACTTCATCTGGGTTATGCAATTCAGTATCACTATGCTCTATCTTAATAGGAATTTTTCCATGTTCCAGCTCTTCTTCAGAAATCTTCGAACTTTGACAAATTTCATCAGTTTTCTTGAAAGCTATCTCAGCTTCATTAAAAACTACATCTCGACTTGTGATACACCTCCTGTGACCTGGCTCTAGGCACCACAACCTATAAGCTTTGACTTCTTCAGGGTATCTAAGGAACATACATTTCAGAGCTCTAGGTTCGACCTTGTCTTGCCTAATGTGAGCATAGGCTAAGCAGCCAAATACTTTAAGTCTGTCGAGACTAGGTGGATGTGCTGACCAAAAAATTTCAGGTGTCTTCATTCCCAAGGGAGTCGAGGGACACCTATTTATCAAACAAGCTACAATCGCAACAGCTTCTGCCCAAAATACCTTCTTCAATCTTGCACTTAACAACATGCACCTCACCCTTTTTAGATTGGTTCGATTAAACCTTTCAGCCTAACCATTTTGTTAGGAACTCCCTACAGTAGTTATGTGCCTTGTGATACCCGACGCATCACAACAGTTGTCGAACACCTCATTGCGAAATTCAAGACCATTGTCAGTCATCAACCTCTTGACCTTCCTGCCAGTTTGGTTTTTGACCAGAGTCTTCCAACTTTTGAAATTTTCAAAAGCTTCATCCTTAGTTTTCTAGATGAATACCCATAACTTTCTAGAGTAACCATCAATTATGCATAGAAAATACTTTGCACCTGAGTGTGAAAGATTCCTTGCAGGCCCCCAAAGATTAGCATGAATGTAATCAAGGGATCCATGTGTTCATTCTACAGGATTTACCAAATACACAAGGTTCACAAAACTCCAGTTTCTCGACCTTGTCACTACCCAGCAGATTTTGTTTCGATAGTTCGACCAAGCCTCTTTCACTGGCATGGCCAAGTCTCTTGTGCCATAGCTCATTCTTCGACACAGGTTTCGTGGATGCCACATCTGATAAACCACTTACAACCTCATCCTTAAGGGTATACAAGCCTTGTTTCTTCATGCCTCTCAAGACTTCCTTAGACCTCTTCATTACCCTTAAGATACTTTGCTCTCCTTTGAAAACATATCCTTTCTTGTCGAATTCACCAAGAGAAATTAAATTACTCTTAAGATCGTGTACATGCCTAACATCAATCAATAGCCTTAGTGACTCATCGTGGAGCTTGAATCTCACAAATCCAATACCTGCAATTTTGCAAGCTTTGTTGTTTCCCAATAGCATTGATCCATCATCTTGATCAAACAATTCCTCAAACACGTATTTGTTTGGAGTCATGTTCCAAGTACTCCCTGAATCCATAATCCACTCTTTGCTAGAGTCGCTGCTTGAAACCACCAGGACATCAGATGATTCATAACCATCTTGTACAATGACAACATTACCATTATCCTTTCCACCATGATTGTTCAGTCGATACGGGCATATTTTTCTTGTATGACCCTCATTCTTACAATGATAACACTTATTAGTAGGAGCATTACCATCATAAGAATTCTGTAGAACTTTACCCTTCTTCTTCTCAAATCTACCATCTTTCTTCAAGAATTTCCTCTTACGGACAAACCTTCACGAACAGAAGATGGCTTGTGCTTCTTTCGATCGTTCAAATCCTCAGAGTACAAGGCAAATTGAACATCATCAAAGGTCAATGACTCTCTTTCATACAAGAGAGTTTCTTTGAAGTGAGCATGAGACTTAGGTAAAGAGCACAACAACAACGCTTGATCTTCATCATCAATCTTGACCTTGATGTTTTCAAGATCAAGAATTAACTTGTTGAACCTATCCAGCTGCTCAGCCAAGGCTTTGTCTTCACCCATCTTGAATGAATATAAATCTTGCTTCAGGTAGAGACGTTTAACCAACAATTTTGTCATGTACAAACCTTCAAGTTTCGTCCATATACCCACTGCAGTTTTCTCCTTTGAAACCTTTCGGAGAACCTTATCACCAAGGCTCAATACAATGGTATTGTGGGATTTTTCGACCATCATTGTCTTCTCTTTCTCCGTTAGGGAAACATCCATCTTCTTTGATCCTTTCAACGCTTCTAACAAACCCTGTTGAACAAGAAGGGCTTGTACCTTCATCGACGTTCATCGACTACGGAGAATGTCTGTTTTGGGGCATGAGAGCCTCTACTATCTGCTTTATGGAAGAAATAATGCATTTAATTGTAATGAAGTGGTATATATGCCTTCGAAATTTTCCTGCTTTTTGCAGCTAGGTGCATTGAATAATGCTAGCTACCGTTTTTGGGTTCTATACTTGTTCGATGTATTTAGCGTTTGATGTAGTAGAGAATTTATTTGTACATCACGTTTGGAAATTTACTTGTGTTTCATGGGTCAAGGCATGGGATCAGTGAATTCAACGTAATGTGGTCGTACTTTGTGTTGTGCTCTGCCTTATAGAGGGTCGTTCATTGGACAAGGGTAGGATTCACATCCTTACCTCCAAGACTTGGTTCGGATCGAGGTGGATGTCTCTGGGCTCCACCACCTATGCCTTTGGACTGGCTAGATGTGAGGGGGGTTCACTAGCTACACCGAAATGTGTTTAATATTAAGGGTGGTAAAACGGGCCGCCTGCCCCACCCCGCCTTATGCCGGCCAAAAAAAGGGACGGGGCGGGCAGGTTCGCCAAGTGAAAATGAGCTTAAAAATCTAGCCCGCCCTGCCAAGGTGGCGGGTTGGCGGGCGGCGAGCTTGCCCGCCTATTTTATTTATTTATTTATTTATTTTTCATTTTTTAATAGATTAATAGGTTTATTTTACATTTAAATTAGATTTTTCACTTATTTTTTAGAATAATTTTTTTATAAAGCATCTTTTTAACAAATTTTACTTTAAAAATATTGCATATATTCACAAATAAATGTATAAAATAGAATCATCAACAAGTATTCTAAAATATAGTTCAAGTATTAAGCTTCAACCAACAAAAAAAATGATTTTAGTGATTGATAACTACGTTGGCGGGTGCATGGGTCGGCCCGGCGGGCTACCGCCCGTTTTGCCACCCCTATTTAATATGCCTTGGATAAAAAGTCCTGTGAGGTGTGCGTTTGAACCATATTAGAATCGCATTGATTAATTAAGTCTATATCTTCTATGAAATAATGCAGGCAGTGCGCTTAATCTGTATCAAAATCACATAAATGCATTAAGTCTGTATTGAATACGCAATAATGCAGTCGTTGCATTTAAGTCATATTAGAATCGCATAAATGTGTTAATTCTATATTGGATACACAATAATGCACGCAGTGTGATTAACCCATATCAGAATCGCATAAATGCGTTAAGTATGTATCAAATACATAATATTGCAGGCGGTCCATTTAAGTCGTATTAGAATCACATAAATGCTTAAGTATGTATCAAATATACATTCATGCATTTTGTCTTTTCTCATTGTCTCAAGCGATATAGGAGAAAGAGAGACAAAAAAAGCATAAAACATGGGAAGAAAGAGGTATATATATATATATATATATAATGAATTGATTTTGTCACAAATAAATAATGAAACGACGAGGTAAATAACCTTTGTTAGCGACTCCGACATGGGTGGACATTGTTCGGGGTCTCTAGTCGTTGTCATTTGTCGAGATTCTAGGTTGAGTGTACTTCGCACTTTAAAGCCTCTTCGTTGATTAGACAAAGTTTGAAGATGTCATGCATTGCATTTGCTTGTCGATGTATATTAGGATGGTCAGATGCTCTGAGGACGTAGCTTGACTTCGGCAGTTGAATTTGTATTGCCTAAGCTATGGGACTCACAAAGCAAACATGCAAGAGATGACTTTCCTAAGCTTTGGGACTTACAAGGCAAACATGCAAGAAATGACTTGCCTAAGCTCGGGGACTCACAAGGCAAACATGCAAGAGATGAAGGTTTGCCTAAGCTTTGCACTCTCAAGGAAAACATGCAAGAGATGGTTTGCCTAAGCTCTAGGACTCACAAGGAAAACATGCAAGAGATGAGGGTTTGCCTAAGATCTGAGACTCACAAGGAAAACATGCAAGAGATAGTTTGCCTAAGCTCTGGGAGTCACAAGGAAAACATGCAATAGATGAGGGTTTGCCTAAACTCTAGGAATCACAAGGAAATTTTGCAAGAGATAAGTGTAGCATAGTTTTCGTGACCGCCCGCATCCGTCTGCGGATGGGATTGAGTGCTACTTTCTGATTTCTTATTTATCCTATGAAGTTGGAAAGGAAAGGGAAGCTACTCAAACTAACCTTGCATGCAAATGTTTTCTTTAACATATGCTAAGAGATTGGGGAGTTCGCGGTCAGGTTATACAATGGGGAGTTGTCAATTACCCATCCTATACATGGTTATCCATGGGTTGTTAGCCATTTTCCTTACTGCTTTCTACTTACTGGTGTTTATCTGTCGTGAATGGGAAAGTTTCTCCTTTGGGAATGTCTGAGAGATGTTTGAAAAGATATTTTTGTTGTTTTTGGGTTTTTCGATGTTTTTGGTAAGGTACTGGACCTAAGGTTTTTGTTTAGTGTGCTCGCTAAGATTTTACATTCTTATGCCTACGTATTCCCGTTAAAGAAAACTGGGAAATCAGAACAATCGTAGTTCCTCCTATTCTATGGGAGGAGAAAGATGTTTGGTGTCTTGTTTAAAGCCCAAGATTGAAGCTAAAGGGGTATTTGTGGGAATTGATTGAAAGAGTGAAAAGATTAAAGATTGAGATATAAATATCTGAGAAAAACATCTGATGAAAATAGAAGGAATATCCAGAAAAGCGTTGGATGTAAAGAAAAGAAATATCCGGGAAAGCGTCGGATGTTAAAAAAAAAGGCTAAAATACAGTTTTGGTCCCCCTGTTTGTCAAAATTCACGGTTTTGGTCCCCTCATTTTGTTTTTTAACAGTTTTGGTCCCCCACTCCAATTTTGGCCCAAAAAAGTGATGAACAGTACCTGGTCCGTACATGAACAGTACATGTCCGTACATGAATAGTGAGGGGTGGGGGACCAAAACTGTTAAAAAAACAAAATGGGGGGACCAAAATCGTTGATTTTGACAAACAGGGGGACCAAAACTGTATTGTAGCCTAAAAAAAAAGAGAGGAAAGGGTTTTTCCCGTCTTTAAGGAGATAAAAAGGGTTCTTTGAAATCCAAGAGGAAATGAGACTGTCCAAGTCTACTGGTATGAGAAGGTTGATCTTTCTATGATGCCTAAGAGGAGGCTGATGTTTTAAGGGATGAGAATCAACCCTAAACTGGTGAGAGATTTTGACTCAGGAAGACTGCTCTAACAAAGGATGACTAAGTTTTGTCCTATACCTTTAAGAGGTCTTCGGGTCCTTGTACTAAGCCCAAGAGGAGGCATGAGAACCTTTAAGAGGCCTAAGGATCCTTGTACAACGCCCAAGAGGAGGCGGGGAATGCTTTTAAGAAGCTCGTGGGTCCCAAACCAAAGAAAAGTTCAATAAATGCTATTCACCGAGAATAAATCATTTAGTGAATAGTTCGGAGTTTTGAAGAAATTCAAAAGTAGCTATTCACCGAGAATAGATCACCTCTGGGGGGTAGAATTTCTTGATAGTTTCTACGGGTGACAGTCTGAGAAAAGTTTCACGAAGAATAATGCCTTTCTCTTTGTTCTATATTGTTTAAGCCCAAGAGAAGGCAAGACTGTATCTGGAAATCCTATGGGGATCTAGTTTTGACTGTATTTAAGAGTGATCAACTAGCTTTACCTAGTTCTAGACCTAGTTGCCGGGGAAAACTCTAAGCAGATATAAAAGTATATATACAGTTGATATTGTCGCTCCCGGGATTTTCATCCAGGTACAAACGCGAAAGTGGTGCGGAAGAAAGAAAGAGAGTCGCCAGCCAGGCATTTTTATCCCAAAGAAAGGGAAGGGTAATGCTGCACATACCTGGGAGAAAGGAAAGAACGAGGTCTCGCGAACCAAAGAGAACGGGTAAGGGAGTTGGTTACGTGAAGGGAAGGTTATCGCACCCCTTCACGTCCGTCGTACTCGACGGGATCCACGCTTGAAGTACTGCTCAAAGTGTGATAGAAAAGATGCTGGAAAAAGAATGGAAAGAGAACGAGAAACAAATGTAGGGAAAATAAAAGAAGTGCTCGAATGGGCCCTACCCCACTGCCTACGTATCTCATCGAGAACATGAGAATCAGAGCGACGTAGTTCCCCTAACTAAGGGAAAACTGTTTGTGTTTTTTAGTGGAAATGTCAGAGTGCGCGTCCCAGCAGTTAGGTGTTACAGCTCGCTGTATGGAGACTTAGGCGCTACTTGTTCGCGGTAGAACGGACATGACGAGTCCTGAAGGAATAGAATGAAGGAGGTGAGAAAAGAATTCCCGAGGGAAAGACGTTATTGTTTGTTTGAAGTGTTTTTAGGAGTTTTTTATTTGAAGTGTTTTGCATAAGTAAGTGTACTTAAGTCTTTTTCAATGGAATGTGCATCTCATACATCATTCCAAAATGAAATGATATTGAAATACACTAAGTATGAGGAAGACCCTCAAACTTACTTCCAAGGTTAAAGGTTTAAGCACACTAACCTATTCCCTTTATTAAATGTTTTTGTTGTTTTTTAGATGAAGAAGTGTTTTTTGTTTAGTTTGTGAAATCTCTTCATGTTAAAGACTTGTACATCATGCTAGAAAACCTACAACACATTCCAAGATGGAATGTATGCAAGCCCCCCCATGGAATAAGGCTCATGACACATGAAGATGTTTCAACCTTTATTAGGTGTTTTGAATTTATTTTGAGATGAGAGAAGAGAGACTCAAAAGAAAGCAAAGGTGAAAACTAAAGGGGACTAAGACTCACCATAATGTTATCATGCTTGGAGGTCCTAATGGTTTAGTGTGGCTTAGAATTCTAATCTAAAATAAAAGAAGAAGAAGATAAGAAACAACTTACTTCCAAGATGGAAGTTAAGTTGATCTTAAAGAGGGATGAAGAAAGAAGTTATTCAAGGAAAGCATATAAATACTTATCAAACACAAGTAGAATGAATAAAAGAGATAAGAGAAGATGAAAGGAAAAAGTATATGTGGAAGCATATCCACATACTTACTTACCATCAGCACCTACATGAGAAGGTTAGTTCAAAGACTATTTACAATTAGCGCAATAAGGAAAGAATAACAAGTAATGATCAAACAACTTAAGCATCAATGGATAAAGATCCTAAGAGATGAAAATCATTCAAAGTCAGAACTTATACCATTTAAAAATGTATTCTAATGCATATGAATCATCATACAAGTCATGGATGCAATGATACAAGTAGGAGAAAATAAGATGAAATAGAAGTAAAGAGAAGAAACAAGTTTCAATTATATGCACAAAGTGACATACCAAAAGTGCATAACATGTGAAATGATTAATGAATGCATATGGGCAGTGGCATACTATTGATGAGATACAAATGGGATGAATGAAAAGTCATACAAAATTCACACATGAAACATATAGAGCTTAAGAAGAGAAGATGCAAGAATTACGATAAAAATATTCATGTAAGAATGACATTTAGAACAATCATGTACAAATGACAAAGAATGAAAACAAATGACCTATAATCATGATTCAAGATGACCTATAATATCATACAAATAACCTATAATATCATACAAAGTAAACACAAGAGGTGGCACAAGTGCCTCAACAAAATCATATGAGAATGAAGTAGAAGAATGGGCATACATGTAACTTCAAATGCAAGGCATCAAACAAATATCAAGGCACATGAGAAAATTGTAAAAATGGGTCATATACAATCCAATTCAGAAGCAAAAACATGTACCAAAACTCATATCAAAACTCAAAAGAAAACATGACCAAAGAATTACACAAAATCACATTGAAACAAACCAAAAGGAAGTGCAAAGATGAACATGCAAACATGTGATAAAATGAATTCAAAAATCAAATGAAATTTTTTTTAGATGCTTCAAGATGTCCTATAATCAATGTAAAAAGAATGGATAAAAAACAGTGTGTGAAATGAGAGAAAGAAAGTGTGAAAGCTCAAGTATTCATGAAGAAATGCACTCAAAAAGAAATTGAAACGAAATTATGGAATAATATGCAAAAATCCATGAAATCAGAATTAAAAAATGGGAAAAATTAGTTTAATGTGTTAATAACATTCATGAATTTTTATGGAATTATTTAATGCATTTTAGTATTTTTAAAATAAGAAAATCAAACAAGTATACAAAAAAGAAAATAAAAATGGAATGGAAATGTACAAGGGGGTGTGGCGAAAGTAATTTGTTAGTTCAAAAGTAGTTTGGGCTCAAACATGGGGTGTACAGATAGTAATTAGAAACCCAGTCCATTAGGCGCGTGTTAGTGTGTGATATGGTGCACAATTAGTCAAACACGTGGATGCAATCAAAGCCATAGGATTAATCAGCAAACAATCATCAAGAAAAGCAATAAGATCAAACGAATCAGAATGCACGAACACAATAGCTACCACGTACGCACACATACATTAACGTCTGAGATCAAAAATGAAGTCACGTGAGTGACACACTCTTCATTTATGCGCTGGCGTGCTATGGACCATTGGATGGAAAAAGATCAAACGGCTATGATATAAAGTTGCACTAAACCCTAGCTGACCCCTCACCGGCCGGAGAAGGACCTCCGATCATCTTCTCCGGCCACTCTCCGACTACTGTAATCATTACATTTTTCCAGAAATGAGTAAAATGCACACCATTCGAAAGCTAAAGTTACGTAAATTAAGAATCTGGCTACAAAATTCACAAATCACATGCACACAAAGAGAATCGAACGCATCAATTTTGCCCTAGGTTTGGATCTACACCTCTAAGTGGTCTATCAACTAGCCAGAAATGTTACATTCCTCCTAGTGATCTTAAATCAATAGAAAAACATGCTATAATCAGTGATGTAACGCAAGAAAAGTTGAGAAATGTTGAACCTGAAACTTGAAGAACTTTGGATCTTCAGAAAGCCAGAGATGAGAGCTTGAATCCTTGCACTTGTTGAGCAAAATAAATGCTCGTAGAACTTTGATTCTTGATGAAATTAAGAGATTCAGAGTGAGAAAGATGCTACACTTGGTTCTGATTCACTTAGTTCTTGATCAATGGTTATGCAATATTGATGAAGATGGTGATGAGATTGATGAATTCGTGCAATGAGAGAGAGAGAGAGAGAGAGTTCAGAAAGAGTTTGAGATGGAGAGTTTGTGGAATGTGAGAGAATTCGAGCAAAATGAAGTGTCCTCCAAATTCTGTTTGAGTTTTTCATTATATATGTTGAGTTAGGGTGTTAACTAGTGTGGTTAAGTGAGTTGGTTAAGTGAGTCCACTCTAACTAACCGAGTCAAGTTAGTTAGTGGCGAGTTGGAAAGATTTGATTAAGGTGTGGAGAGGTTGATGGCAGCTATGGTGAGGGTGATGAAGTGTGATGGTGATGAAGTTATGTGATCAGTGGTGATGATTAAAATGAATGGTGGTGATGTTTCTGATTTCGCAGCAAGCTTGTTGTGAAAGTTTCCACTTTTCTTCTTTCATGTATGATGGATAGTATGGCATGGCATGTTTAAGAGAATGTTTATCCAAATGAAGTAAAGAGTGGGGAGGTGTGTAGTGTATGCGTGCAAACCAAATAAAATAACAACAACAACAATGCCAATCAAATCAGTGGGAATGTTGATGTTTGAGGAGGAATATCTCTATATACATGGCATGAAATCATGAGGTTTTGGTGTCATTAGAAAGAGGGAATATGGTAGAACAAGTTTGGTATGGAAATTGAATTGAATGGAGACCTCTAAGGTGCTTGAAATTGGCCATGAACTCAAGGGAACAAAACTGGTTTGTGGGCGTGTGAGGTTGTGGCACGCATGGCAACATGACTTGTGTAAAATTCAGAGTGAAACCATCACCTTTGGACCATCATAACTCTTTATCCTTTGATCAAATGAAAAATCACCAAACATGAAAGTTGTAGAGGGGATGGAGATGAACAACTTTCACGTTTGAAAGTTTTCCATTTGAAGCTTCCTTGATAGAGAAAATTAGCTTGACATTTGGCCCACCACCTATTTGATGAAATTATGGCCTAGAGGCCTGAACTTGCCTTGCCATGACTTGGTTTTTTGCCTTGATTTTACCAAACTTTGATTGATCATAAATCCCTCAATTTTGATCCAATGGAAGAGTTCTTTATATGGATTTGAAACTTGGAATGTGATCTTTAATTGGATCAACTTGGGCCCGAAGTTTGGAGCTTTTATCTTGAAGAAAGAATGCCTTAAAGTTCAGTGCAAAATGGTCCAAAACTTGCCATTTTTGGAAACCCTAAATTTCCAAAAAAGGAAACTTTGTACATTTCTTGATTTTTCATGATTCCTCCATCATTTATTGATCAAATCTTGTCCAATGAACATATGTGACTTGAATTTCATGAATTTGACCTTAAAAAGTCAGGAGTTGACTTTTTCCTTTGCACAATTGACTTTTTCCCCAATTTCTTGATTCTCAAGCAATTGGCCAATTGAACCTCTTCTGAAATGAACCAATGAGCAATCTTCCATCCTTATATACTTGATATCATGTAGAAAACATTGAGATCAAGTTTGAACCAAAATTTCATCAGGAGAGCACTTGGATCCAAAACCCTAATTTTGACTGCTTTTGGTTAGGAGATGATGAACTGTCCAACTTTCTTGATGAATTCCCATCTCCCAATAACTTGTGGGATTAATTGAGATCATATATGATATAATAGACTCTTGATATTTGCTTGAAGACCCTTGGATCTTGTACCCTTGCCTTGGATGATCAACACTCTGAAAACCACTGATCACATGCCCTATGCTGAATGCCATGCGATGCTTTATTCTTCTATGACTTGAATACAATGCAATGAAATGAAAGCTCATGCTAAATGCAATGAGAAATGAGAGGGAAAATTTTGGGGTATGACAGCTGCCCCTATTCAATCACTGTAGACCTGAATGGATGATAACGATTGCTTTCAGACGTTCAAGGTATGGAGGGATTGAATACCGAAAATAACCAAAAAATTTGCACTCTGTGGAGAAAAAGAAAAGGGATATAAACCCAACCAAATAAACTCTGCTTGAATAAAACTCTTATGATAACCATAACACTGGAGAGCTATCTTTTGAACGACGCCAGATGACTACTGGCTTGCCATACTGCAGATGGACTTGGAAAACGTCTTTTGTACGACGCCAGACGACTACTGGCTTGCCACACTTCGGGTGGACTTGGAAAACGTATTTTGCACGTCGCCAGACGACTACTGGCTTTCCATACTGCAGGTGGACTTGGAAAACATCTTTTGTACGACGCCAGACGACTACTGGCTTGCCACACTGCGGGTGGACTTTAACAATGTCTTTTTGTACGACGCCAGACGACTACTGGCTTGCCACACTGCGGGTGGACTTTCGCCAATCTGCGGTTGGTCTTGAAACTGTCTTTTAAATGGAGTCAGACGACTACTGACTTGCCACACTACGGGTGGACTTTCGCCAATCTACGGTTGGTCTTTACCCTGCTTTGCCACCCTAAGATGGACTTTTGCCAATCTGCGGTTGGACTTTGCTGATTTGCCACCCTAAGATGGACTTTTGCCAATCTGCGGTTGGACTTTGCTGATTTGCCACCCTAAGATGGACTTTTTCCAATCTGCAGTTGGACTTTGCTGATTTGCCACCCTAAGATGGACTTTTGCCAATCTGCGGTTGGACTTTGCTGATTTGCCACCCTAAGATGGACTTTTACCAATCTGCAGTTGAACTTTGCTGATTTTCCACCCTAAGATAGACTTTTGCCAATCTACGATTGGACTTTTGAAAGATTCCTTTTGGATGAAGTCAGTTGACTACTGATTGGCCACACTGCGGGTGGACTTTTGCAAAAATTCAACACTGGATTACGCTCTGCATACATATCAGACATCCCTGCTGACTCTGTTGAGGAACAATGATCAATGATTTGACCTCAGAAGTTCCTGAAAGGATACTATTTCTGCCGGAGAATGACTGAACAACCAATATACTCCAAATTGCCACGCTTGCCAAAAATAAATTGGACTTTGAGATAAGGGGGAGTAATAACTCTTCCAGGAATTATTTCATCTGTCTGGGGATGAATTATGATCATAGCAACTCTGCTGAAGGAATGACAACTTTTCGACTTGGCTGGGGAAAGAATGTACTAACACTCTGCTGAGGAAGAGATTCTGTTGATCTGATGAACCTCTGCGGGGAGAAAAATAACTCAGTCGGGGAGTATTTCTAACAAGATTCAATGCTCAACTCTGTGGGGATACAACTGCCGAAAATACGATCTTGCTGAGGATCGGAACTACTCTGTCGGGGATACGCAAATCCTGGTTAGAAGACATTCTGTTGCGCTATGCTGAGAAAGAGTCCCTAGAGATCTGCTGGGAAAACACAAAGCAAATCCACGGTAATCTGTTGAGGAACAAAACTGTCGAGCTTAGGATAAGTGCCACAATGCCCCATGTTAGGCGAACTTTCCATTTGACGACTCCACTGGGGATAATGAGTTTACAACAAACTCTGCTGGGGAAAACCGCTTCAAAGCGTCTCGTGCTGGGGAATGTCTCTTAAGAGGATTTTACAGAAGACCAAGCATCTTCAAACTCTTAAGCAAATGCCGAGACTTGAGCTAAAATACAATAATTGAGAGGTCACTCTACTGGAGATAATAGATTTGGAACACATCCTGCAAGAGGGATTTCACGATGCCCCATGCTTGGGATGGTCACCAACTCACTTTTGCCCCAGATTACGTGGCTGATCTGAAGAAATCGTCCCAAGAGAATTTTACATAAGATTTGGCATCTTCAAACTCCTGGACACTCACTGAGTCTTGAACATTAACTGCGAGGTCTGCAAAGTAACTCTACTGGTGAATTTGCAACCGTTATCGACACAGAAAAGCTTGTAGCTGTTGGAAGTATTGAATGGGAGAATCGACTTAATAAGATCCAATGATCCCTTATTAGCTTTGCTTCGTGGATCTCATCTTGCTGAATATGGTTGCCCAGGTATTCTGACTTAAGGGTAAGTAATTACTTGTCTGGAAGAAATGACCCATGCTCTTGAAAAAAACTTGTACCTGTTACCTGCAACAAGAGAATACGCACACATGCCCCAGGATATTGCGTGGTTTAAATCCACCATCCAGGATTACTCAACATTCAAAGTGATTTTAAATGTTTTTCCGCGCATGTTATTGTAAGGCCACAATGTTTTCAAATGCAATGCTTTATCAAAAATTTGGACGTTTTTGCAAACAAAGCAGTAAAAACAAAATAAGGAGCTTTTGACTAAAATTCAATTTATTGAAAAATGCCCGAAATCGAAAAATACATTCGGAAGCAAACCCTGGAAAGAGGAGATTAATGTAAATTGAGAAAAGAAACTATCCTAATGGCAATGTGAAAACGGCATTCCATTGAGTTTCAATCCTGCTATAACCAGTATGTCTTCAAAACTCCCCGACCTTGCCTTCTGAGGAGTGATTGGACCGATTCCTATCCTTTGGAATGTCAGTTGCTGAAACAGTAAGGTAGTACAGATAACTCAGACCGCAAATCACTTAAATCCCTCTTTTGCGTGGACCGCCCTTTCAGGTTTTCAATCCACCGGGATACCCTTTTTTTGCCTAAGTTGCCCTTTCGGGTTTTCAACTTATCGGGTGTACAATTTTTTCATTTATATCCCTAATTTTTGCCCGAACCTTTTTATTTTGTTTTTATGGTTCGCCGGGATGCCCTTTTTTTCCTGGACTCTTTTTTTTCCAGCGGGTCTATTTATGCGAAGTATTTTTTGACTGCATCTGAGTTAACAGGGGATGGAAAGTCTTCGCCATCCATGGTTGTAAGCATTAAGGCTCCGCCCGAGAAGACCTTTTTAACCACGAATGGGCCTTCATAGTTGGGAGTCCACTTGCCCCTGTGATCGGTACTAGGAGGAAGGATCCTTTTGAGTACTACATCTCCAACTTTGTAAACCCGAGGATGTCCCTTCTGATCAAATGCCCGCTTCATCCTTCGTTGGTACAACTTCCCGTGGCACACAGCTGCCAGACATTTCTCTTTAATAAGGCTCAACTGATTAAACCTGGCGCGAACCCATTCAGCTTCGTCTAATTTGACATCCATCATAACTCTGAGGGATGGAATCTAAACCTCCACTGGTAGGACTGCCTCCATACCGTACACAAGTGAGAATGGTGTTGCCCCAGTAGACATGCGTACTAATGTTTGGTACCCATGCAAGGCAAACGGTAACATCTCATGCCAATCTTTATATGTGACAACCATTTTCTGCACAATCTTCTTAATATTCTTATTGGCTGCTTCAACAGCGCCATTCATCTTCGGGCGATACGGAGAAGAATTGTGATGTTCAATTTTGAAGTCCCGACACAACTTAGCCATCATTTTGTTGTTCAAATTAGAACCATTATCAGTAATGATTCTTTCGGGCACTCCATAGCGACAAATGATATCCCGTTTCAGGAAACGAGCTACCACCTGCTTAGTGACGTTGGCATAAGAGGCTGCTTCAACCCACTTTGTGAAATAATCAATGGCGACCAAAATGAAACGATGACCGTTTGAAGCGGTAGGCTCAATTTTTCCGATCATATCAATGCCCCACATTACAAAGGGCCAAGGAGAGGACATGACACTCAACGGATTCGGAGGCACATGCACTTTGTTTGCATAGATCTGGCACTTGTGACATTGGCAGGCGTACTTGTAACAATCTGTCTCCATTGTCAACCAATAATACCCTGACCTCAATAGTTTCTTAGCCATCGCATGTCCTCCGGCATGGGTACCGAAAGATCCTTCATGCACTTCTTTCATTAACAGGTCTGCTTCGTGTCTATCCATGCATCTGAGCAGGTTCATGTCAAAATTCTGTTTGTACAGCACTTCATCTTGGTTCAAGAAGAAGCTACCAGACAATCTCCTCAAAGTCTTCTTATCTTTGGTGGATGCCAGTGGCGGGTACTCCTGACTTTTCAAAAAACACTTGATGTCATGAAACCACGGCTTGTCGTCAGACGTTGCATCAATAACAAACACAAATGCAGGTCTGTCAAGACGAGACACATTAATCTTGGGTACGTGGTTCCACCTTTGTACTTTGATCATAGAAGACAATGTGGCCAAGGTGTCAGCAAACTTATTCTCATCTCGAGTAATATGATACAGCTTTACTGTTGTAAAAACCGTCAACAATCTTCTCGTATAATCTCTATACGGAATCATATGTGTCTGGTGCGTGTACCAGTTCCCATTCACTTGATTGATTACCAAAGCTGAATCACCGAAGATATCAAGAGTCTTAATTTGTAAATTAATCGCCTCCTCAATCCCCATTATACAAGCTTCATATTCTGCTTCATTGTTGGTGCATCCGAAAGTTACTCGGGCAGTGAAAGGCATATGAACTCCTTCCGGTGTGATAAGAACTGCTCCAACTCCGCATCCATTCATGTTGACGGCCCCATCAAACATCAAACTCCATTTGGATTCAGGGTCTGGCCCCTCCTCCGGGAGTGGTTCCTCGCAGTCTTTGACTTTGAGAAACATGATGTCCTCATCAGGGAAATCAAATTTCATGGGTTGGTAATCATCAATCGGTTGTTGCGCAAGATAGTCTGACAAGATACTTCCTTTGATGGCTTTTTGAGAAGTATACTGGATGTCATATTTTGTCAAAACCATATGCCACCTGCCACTCTGCCTGTCAGTGCTGGTTTCTCGAAAATATACTTGACCGGATCCATTTTGGAAATCAACAAAATTGTGTGCATGAGCATATACTGCCTCAATCGCTTAGCAGCCCATGCGAGTGCATAACATGTATTCTCAAGCATTGAGTATCGGGATTCGCAGTCAGTGAATTTTTTGCTCAGGTAGTAGATAACATGCTCTTTCCTACCTGTCTCGTCGTGTTGACCGAGAACACAACCCATTGATCCTTCGAGTACTGTCAAGTAAATTATCAAAGGTCTCCCTGGAACCTGAGGTATTAGAATGGGAGGTTCCTGCAAATATCTTTTTATTTTATCGAATGCCACTTGGCAATCATCATTCCACTCGACCGTTTGATCTTTTCTTAGCAGTTTGAATATTGGTTCACATGTGGCTGTTAGGTGAGATATGAACCTTGCAATGTAGTTCAATCTACCTAGAAAACCACGAACCTCTTTTTCGGTTTTCGGTTCAGGCATGTCTCGTATTGCTTTTACTTTGGCAGGATCGACCTCAATCCCTTTTCCACTTACGATAAAACCCAACAGCTTTCTAGAACGCACCCCGAAAGTGCACTTGTTCGGATTCAACCTCAAACGGAACTTTCTCAACCTTCAAACAACTTCTTCAAGTTGATCAGGTGTTCTTCTTCTGTTTGTGACTTGGAAATCATGTCATCCACATAGCATTCAATCTCTTTGTGAATCAAATCGTGAAATAATGTTACCATTGCCCGCTGATACGTTGCCCCTGCGTTTTTCAACCCAAAAGGCATCACTTTATAACAGAAGATACCCTAAGGAGTAATGAACGTGGTCTTCTCCATATCCTCAGGTGCCATCTTAATCTGATTATACCTGGAGAAGCCATCCATGAATGAGAACACTGAAAACTGAGTTGTATTATCAACCAGCACGTCGATGAGAGGCAAAGGAAAGTCATCCTTCGGACTTGCTCTATTTAAATCCCTATAATCAACACACATTCTGACCTTACCATCTTTCTTCGGCACAGGAAGAATATTTGCAACCCACGGTGGGTAATTAGTGACGGCCAAAACTCCCGCATCTAACTGTTTTTGTACCTCCCCCTTGATTTTGAGAGCCATTTCTGGTTTAGTTCTCCAAAGTTTCTGTCTGACAGGAGGACAGCCCTCTTTCAACGGCAACCTGTGCACAACAATGTCTGTATCTAACCCCGGTATATCTTGATATGACCAAGCAAAGATGTCGACATATTCCCGCAGCATACTGATCAACTCTTTCTTTACCTCGGCCTGCAGACTGGCTCCACTCTTAATTTCTTTCCTTGCATCCTCGAAACCAATATTGATAACCTCAATTGTCTCTTGGTGAGGTTGAATGACCCTCTCCTCCTGCTTCAACAATCTAGCCAATTCCTCGGGAAGTTCTCAGTCTTCTTCATCCCCTTCTTCGACTTGATAAATCGGTTTGTCAAAGTCATACATGGCCATAGCAGAACTGATATCAGTGGAATCCGGAGGATCAAGTCTGCACGAGGGGGTTCATGCTTTATTTTAGAATTTACTTTGAAAAACAAAAAAGAAAACAAGACACTGCCATTTTTAATGTTTTTGTGCAAAAATAAAAATGAAAGACAAGGAACGAAATTTGAATGCAAAACATCCTTTATTAATGATTAACAAATGCAAATGAAAATGTGTGGCCCTACAAATGAATCTGTACTCCTTGGGCAGAGCACAAGATTTTAACATGCATTATGGTTAGAGAAAAACAAAGAAAATTACTCTGTTTGGAAAGTAACTGGAATGATTTCTTCAACAGACCAGTTTTGCAATTGTTGTCCCGAACCACGTGGGCGTACCCAATTGTCCACGTCACAATCACTGTCTATGCCATCTCCTGCAGCCGCACAAGATTGATCTGTATAAATGATTCCACCACTGCTGAATATGATGGGTCCACTGTACTTTGTATATGAATCCAGAGATGGTTGATAGCCAATACCAAACTTATCCTCTTTCACCGGTGTCTCTATCAGTTTTCCCCAGCCTTGGGCATTACCTGCTCTAACAACCTCGACGGCTTGCCTATAAGACGAAATTGACATGCCGGCTCCAGCTGATGTAAGAGAAGATTCAGATACTTTATCGATATTCACTGCCTCAAATGACTGGCAAAGCGTTTCATGGATTTCCCCATCCATATCAACATACTTGAATGTGGACAAGTGACTGACAAAAATGTCCTCTTCACCACACACAGTTACTACTTGTCCTTCGAACACGTATTTCAGCTTCTGATGTAATGTGGATGTAACAGCCCCGGCCGCATGATCCATGGGCGACCTAATAAACAACTATAAGTGGGTTGTATATCCATCACGTGGAATGTAGCCTTAAACACCTGAGGTCCAATTTGCACGGGTAATTACACTTCACCAAAAATATATCGCTTCAACCCATCAAACGCTTTGACAACCAGATTACTTGGCCTCAAAATTAGTCCATCAACCTCCAGTTTCATCAACGCCTTCTTGGGCAAGACATTAAGCGAAGAACCAGTGTCTACCATAACATGAGACAACACCGCACCCTTACACTCCATTGTGTCATACCCCAAATTTTGACCACTAAGATTTCCCATCATTGTGAAAATCATCATCACAATATGGAGGAATCATCATACTTCATCAGTCTCCCCAAAGATGGGTGAGCATCCACTACAATCAAAATTAGGGTTTCAAGCCCTCTCAGAGTCTTAGACAAAGGATCAATCAAGGAATGACATGATCTTCAACTTGTCTAACCTCTTAAACACTCACAAAGGATCAAGAGGACTCCCACATCAAGAATTAAGCACAAAAGTGCAACATTTCAAGTGGATCAAGCCTCAAGTTCATCTAATACAAAGTCGACTGACGCGGAAAGTCAAAGTTTGACTTTTGGTCAACTTTGAGCTTCACAAGCCATTACTCAAGAAAATATGATGGATGATTTAATTTGATCAAATTTAAATCAAGAAATCATGCAAAATTGCAAAATTGATCAAATTGAAAGAAACTTAGAAATTTTTTCTAAGTTAAAATCATGTTCAAGTGCACAACTTTTCAAGGTTGTAACTATTGATCCAAACATCCATTGATTTTGAGTAAGAGCTACTTTTAAAGAGGGTATTTGATACTTCAACATTGTAGAGGGAATCAACTCAAAATATCATAAGGATTGAAAGATATAAGTGATCAAAGTTGGGAATTCTTAATGTCCAATGTTCTGACATTGCATAGGACATCATTAATATTTTTTCAGCAAGAATGCCCCAACTTCAAGGACGTTTTTCTCCATGATCCAAGTTGAACCAGGTCTGGAGTCAAACATGAAAGTGGAAGTACGTCATCTCAGGTTTCCAGAAAGTCCTAGAATGTCCTTGTATCATACTCGAGCAGGGAGATATGATTTTCGCAAAAAGCAGTGATAAAGCACAATTTTCATGACAGCTTTTAGGACAGATTTGACTACACAAGTTCAAGACCATTTTTTATGACTTTGCAAGCTGAACCAAGACCAAAGTCAAACATCAAAGTTAAAGTATGTCATTAGGGCTTTCCAAAATGTATTAGAACTCCCATTAATTCAACTTGATCAAGGAGTTATGAACCTCACAACAGCCCTTGCTCGAGCTGATTTTTTAGGACAGATTTTGTGCACTTTTCTTGTGCCACCCAATTTTCAAGCTTTGTCACCATGCAAGAGAAGCATCAAAGATGCAATTCACTTCAATTCAAAATATCATAGTGGATAAAAATATACAAGTGATTAAAGTTTGGAATTATTAATGATCAAAGTTGTCAAATGTTTCAACATTTCATAGGACATCATTAATATTTTTCCAGCAAGAATGTCCCAACTTCAAGGATGTTTTTCTCCATGATCCAAGTTGATTCAAGCCAAACCTTGAACATCAAAGTTGAAGTACGTTGTCTCAGCTTTCCAGAAAGTTTTAGAACGTCCTTGTAGCATACTCGAGCAGGGACATATAATTTTCGCAAGAAGCATTGATAAAGCAGAATTTTCATGACAGCTTTTAGGACAGATTTGACTACAC
The DNA here is from genome assembly GCA_022829125.1 of Lathyrus tuberosus. NCBI lineage: Eukaryota > Viridiplantae > Streptophyta > Magnoliopsida > Fabales > Fabaceae > Lathyrus > Lathyrus tuberosus. Next base: position 6,141,268 of record JALAZF010000239.1, on the reverse strand, counting down.
AAGTTCAAGACCATTTTTTATGACTTTTCAAGCTGAACCAAGACCAAAGTCAAACATCAAAGTTGAAGTACGTCATCTAAGCTTTCCAGAAAGTCCTAAATAGAGCTCATTTGTGTTCAGTTTGAGTACACCAAAGCCATCAAACAGATGCTTTCCTCAAAATCTCTTCTTTCACCTCAAATTTGCCTTCCAAAGCAAGTAATTCTGAGTTTTTGAGCTTGAGAGCTTTTCCACTCAAACTAATCACACACACACCTCATATATATCATATGTAAGCTGTGCAAACTATCACAAGTGACCTGTAATCACAAAATCACAAAGTCACTTCTCAAAACCTCAAAATGACACTTTTTTGCATTTTTCAAGCCATGTCTTGATCCAGTCACTTTCCAAACCAGATAAAACCTCAAACACACTCCAAATATCATCCTTGAACTGTCCCAAATGGTTCCCAACATCTGGAACACCATTTGAGAGAGTTGTTGTTGCGGTGAAAATCGGATAACAAGCTATTAATTAACTTGCATCATATTCTTTTACAACCGACTTTGATTTATCCAAAGGAAAGGTTCAAGATCGTTAGAAAAACCTATAGGGGGAGATCTAAGGTTCGGGGGGTTGGTTACGCCTAGGGAAGGTATTAGCACCCTAAACGTCCGTAGTACTCTACGGGAACCTCTTGTTAGTATTTGTGTTATTCTAAAGTTTGCATGCTAAGAATCTGTACTATGGTAAAGATAAAGGCCTAAAGTATATACACTAAGTATGCTCGCCAATACATCGCATCTCGTGCCTACGTATCCTGACGGGAATGGAATCAGAGCATTCGTAGTTCCCCTCAATACGGGGTAAAAAGGTGAAAAGCTTGAAAGCAAAGCTTGTAAGGATGGATTGGTTAGGAGAAAGAGATTAATGGCTATCTCTTGAAAAGATTGTGAAAGGTTAGACCGTCTTAAAGGAGAAGAGATTAATAGCTATCTCTTTGGGAAGGCCAAGTCAGAAGGGAGAAGAGATTAATGGCTATCTCTTGTGAAACGGTTTGAGGTTAACAGGGTATTTGAGCTATCTATGACATGAAGTCAACAGAGAGACTTTTCCTTTGGAAGAATGGTAAGTGACATAGAGCAGAGAGGAAAACCTCCAGTGTCAAAAGTAAAACGAATAGCAATATATACAGTAAATGCAATAAGAATTAAATTAAAACATTAGGAATTAGCTAAAATGAAAGTACGGAATGTAAAGACAAATTAAGAACTAATAAAAATCCAAATAAACAAGATAAAAAATAAACCAAATTTACTTAAAACTAGTTAAACTATTTACACTAATTAAATAATTCCACCACTAACTCCAATTCTAAATGAAACTAACTACACTAATTCTAATTAACTAAACAAGTTTCTAGCTAATTAACTAAATTAATTTCTAATTAACTAAACTAAATTTAATTAAATAAAACTAACTAAATTAGTTTCTAACTAAAGCTAATCTCAACTAATTTCTAGTCTAAATCTAAAAACTAATTAGAAAAATTTTTATGGTTAAAGAAACCTCTAAACTAAATCTAATTCTAAAAATAACTAATTAAATAAATAAAGCTAATTCTAAGTCTAACTTAAAATCAAAAATCTAGTTAAAACGGAGTAACAAATTCTAACTAAAAACTAATGATTAACTAAAATTAACTAAACTCTAATTAAAATTATTAACTACATCTAATACTAATTCTAAATAAATTAAAGCTTAATTAATTTTGAAAACTAAGAAAAATAAAGGACATGGGCCAGTAAAAAAACAATAATCTAAGCCCACTAAAAAAACAGACGGGTCATGGGTTGGGTTTCATGGACCCGGTTTTGTTAACATAGCAGAAAAGGGTTAAAGAACCCTAACATCAGCCGCTTCACTATCGTAAAAACAGGGAACACAATGGAAAACTCCTAGCAAGATGGGAACGGCTGCTACACGATCAACATAAAATCACGGTAAAGAAACACGTTCTAACAAAAATGCTCAACAATGAAAACTACCTTCTGAGTTACTCTCTCGATTTCGTCTCTGAATCTCCTTCTTTTTCTGCGTGCGGCTTCGACTTCTCCTCTTTTGCGCAGCTCTTCCTCTCCTTGACTTCTCTGCATTTCTCGCTTTCTCCTCGCGTCTCTCACTTTCGTCTTCTTTTTCCGTTTGCTTTCGCGTCGGTTTATGCTCAGTTTCGCGGCGGAAGTGGGTTGTTCGAGTGGTGGATGGATGGTTCTTCGATTGGAAACAGAAAGGAGGTGGTGGTCGAGTTGTTTTTGAGTAGTGGTCTGGTGGCTATAAGCGAAATCGAGGGAGTGTGTGCGGAAATCAAATGTTGAAACAAAGGCGTTGTAGTTCACGACAGAAATCACAGTGGTTCGTTTGAGTGGAACGGTTTTGAAGACTGAGTTGTAAGGGTGGTGAAGGAACGGGTTATGGTGGTGATGTGCAGTTTGTTTGTGCAGTTCAGTGAGGAACAAGAGTTGAGGGCCGTGTCAGGGAAGAAGAAGGTATGGGTGGGAGTTTTTCTCAGATCCTGATAATTGGTAACAGGGAGTATGGTTTGGAGGTTGAGCGATGGTTGCTGTTGTTGATGGAAAGATGAGGTGAATGGGATGCGGTTGGCGGAAGTTGTGTGATGGTAGTTCACTATTGTTGTTGAAGATGGTTGGGCTGAAGATTGTTGGTTTCGGTGGAGATGATAGAATGAAATTTGGGAAGAGGGAAGTCTGAATAGTTGTGGAGCTTAGTCGCAGGTGATCGAAAGTAAAAAGAATTGAGTGGTTATATTTTGAAGGTCAGTTTCAAAATTTCTCCCCCCCCCCCCCTCCACCCTGCTCCTTCTTCTCTTTTTAAAGTTTTTCCAATTAAAATGCTTTGGTCGATAGGTCTCTTTCCGTGCAGGTTTGTTGCTTTGTTTGAGGTAGCCTGGGATGGTTTTTGGTTTGGCTTGAGGATCTGATACAAGGCGCAGGGGCGCTTGTAATACCCCGTAAATTTATAAACGCTCTGGTTAATATTATTATGATCAACTGGGTTCCGGAGTACTCTGAACAATTATTTGATAAAATAATTAGAGTAAACTGACGAACTCAGAGTTGATTAAATTAATAGTAGTTAACGTTGAGTTTTTATTAATTGATGCTTTTGAGCTAATTCGGACAATTAGTAGTGTTACTAAATATGATAGTTTTCCTTACTATCTATTTTTTCTTTTCATTTTTCCTTATTTGGTAAAAGTAGAGAAACTTAGAGAAGGAAAAGTGGAAGAAGGAAAAGAAAGGAAAAGAGAAAGGAAAAGGAGAAGAAAATTCTCTCAAAGCTCAAGAACATCATCAAGCAACAATTCTTCATCTAAATCGTCTCAGTAATAATCTCCTCGTCTAGTAATCCAGGTGGGTTCTAGTTAGACTCTTTAGAGTAGAGTTTTGTTGAGTTTAGAGTTAGGTTGAAATTGTGGAAATTGAATCTTTTTGCACAAAATTCGTGAATCTAACTGATAAATGCAATGTTTGATTATATGTTATACTGGTTGTGATGTTATAACATGTTTTGATGCATTTTGATTGATGAAAATGGGATTTGGGGTTGATTTTGGATCAACCCGTAGCAGGAAAATTCTGCAGGAACTTCTGCATTTTTCCTCTGCCCATACGCGTATGGAGCATGTCAATACGCGTATGGAGCTGGTCAATACGCGTACGGCAAGGGCAATACGCGTATGGATGGCCGGAGATTTTGGGCAATACGCGTATCGCTTGGGGCAATACGCGTATGGCCGGGCGAGCATTTGGGCAATACGCGTACGGGGAGTACCAATACGCGTACGGCCAGGAGAGTTACAGAATCCTGCTGTTGTGATTTATTTTCCCGATCGATTGTTTCCAATGCCGTAACTTTTTATCCGTAACTCGGAATGGAACAATTTTGGTATCGTTGGAAAGGTAATAAAATGTACTTTCTTATTACATTGGTTTTAAGAGTGGCGGCCGATTTAATTATATCGAAATTGTTGGAATTGTGTCGTTTTGTTGATTTTGGTGTGTATTGGTTGTTGAAAATGTAAGCATGATTAAAATATGGAATAAGTAGAGTGAGGACAATTACCCTAAGCAGTGTCGGAAAAATATAAATGATTGAACACTAGTATGGAACATGTGTGTTAACCGTTGGGTTGTGATAAGGCGTAATGGCCTTGTGATTGTTGAATACAATCACGACTGTGTGTGATCACGTAATCGTAACCGATTGTTGTTGTTTTTGCGAGTGCGTTTCATGGGTCTCGAGCTCCTCTGAAACATGTGCACCACTACTTGGCAGGTTTGATTCCCGCATTTCATTTTAGTACGAATGGCGCCCATGGAGCGTAGGCTTGTGACGGTTAATGGCCCGTGAGAAGTGACGGTTCATAACGGTTAATGGCCCGTAGAACCCGAATCCATTCGTATGTCAAGTAGGTTGCAAGGATCCATGACCCGGGTCGACTTCTAGACGTAGAAGAGGACGGGAAGAGGGGATACCTTGGCATGGTTATCGATTAGTGATATTGTGAGTTGATGAACTCATAACATGTTTCCATATAGTGTGTGTGTACTCATGGTCACTCCCTTTTTCCCTTTGACATGAGTTAGGTTTGTTAGAACCTTGTAGAGCCGAGAGGACTTTAAGATAGGGAACTCACTGAGATTTGATGTATCTCACCCCACTGTTGTTGTTTACATCACAGGTTCTGCAGGTTTGGCGAAAGGTAAGGACAAGGTTATTTGACTTTCCTTACGGATCATGGTTTTGTGATGGAATGGCTTCCGCTATGGCGTTATGTTTTGAGATCATTGTATTGATCTAGTTCTTAGTTTTTATCATTTTGGAACATCTTGTATATGTAATGCCTTAGACTTTTAGGTGTTTTGCATTAGAGGCATTTATATATATAATGTGTTAACTAGGAACTTATTATGTTTCAGTACCAAAAGTGAAACTCATGTATAATATATGATTTGATGCATGTATTATTATATGGGTCTTTACAGTTGGTATCAGAGCAGGTCGTATCCTCGACCTAGCCATGAAATAGAATAAGTGTTTCTTTCTGTTTCAGATGCGTGTTGTCGCCTTGGGTCTTAGGTGTTATATTTATGGTATTGAGCCTGATCAACTTAATTCTATCTATATGACATTTAGGAACATGGTTGGCGGACGCAGAAACAATAGTGGTAGACCCACAAATCCTCCAGCTGGGACGAATCCGCCAGGTGGCGATGAGAATGCTCCTTTGTATCAGTTTGTGCAACGGATGCAGCAGCAGCAGAACCAGTTCATGCAACATATGGTGCAACGGATGAATGTAGGTCTTCATCCTCAAGTAGTTGTTCCAGATGTTGTAGGTGGGAGTTTTCGGGATTTCCTCCGCATGAATCCTCCAGAATTTCATGGCGGATTGGATCCTGTGAAAGCTCATGACTGGATTGCTGGCATGGAGAGAATATTTCTGATGACTTACTGTAGTGAGGAGAACAAGGTAGTGTTTGCTTCTCACTCACTGAGAGGTCCGGCTGAGAGATGGTGGGATGTTGCTTCAGCTTTTATGACTATGCAAGGTGTACCTAAGGTGTGGGAGCAGTTCAGGTCTATTTTTATTGAAAAGTACCTTCCTAGTTCCTTGAGGATCCGAAGAGAGTTTGAATTCCAGCAGTTGCAGCAATACTGTGTGGCAGAGAACAGTTTGAAGGAAGTTCGGACAGAAGGGGGTTCGCGTAGGGCAAGCCAACAGTCTAATCCTAGGCAACGAGTTTTTAAAAGGAAACAAGTTCAGAGCTCTAGGACTAGTGCGTGTCGACACTGTGGTAGAAATCATTGGGGAAAGTGCGGTATCGAAGGTGTGAAGTGTTATCAATGTCAGAAGGTGGGCCATTTGGCGAGGGATTGTCCTCAGGGTAGAAATCAGACACAAGGGAAGACTACTGGCCGAGTGTATACCATGGATGCAAGGAAAGCAAAGGGTGATAATTCCTTGATTGCGGGTACGTGTTTTGTTAATGGACATCCTTGTTTTGTTTTATTTGACTGTGGGGCTACACATTCTTTTGTGTCTTTGAGATGTGTGAAGCGACTAGGGTTGCAAACTATTCCTTTGTTTCCTCCTATGGTGGTTACTACTGCCATGGATGAAATGGTTGAAACACCCCTGATGTGTGAAAATTGTGTGTTGTCGGTGAACGGAAGAGTTTTCCAGATTGATCTTATTTGTCTGCCGCTTGAGAAAGTGGATGTTGTTCTGGGAATGGACTGGCTTTCAGCTAATTCGGTTTTTATCGGTTGTGAGGAGAAGCTAATTATTATTCCATCTGCTGAGGCTACTCCGAAAGATGTATTATCAACGATTTTAGAAGGTACGGTGGGAATGGTAAATTTCTTGTTTGAGAAAGAGAAATCTGTTTTATTGGTTCTTACTAAGGAGGGAAGTAGGGAACAGCAAGTTCTGAGTATTCCAGTTGTGTGTGAATTTCCTGAAGTGTTTCCTGAGGATGTTTCTTCTCTTCCTCCGGAGAGAGAAGTTGAGTTCTCTATTGACCTGATACCGGGAACGGCTCCTATATCTGTTTCTCCGTATCGGATGGCACCGCTTGAATTAAGAGAATTAAAGGACCAATTGGAGGACTTGATGTCCAAGCATTTCGTTAGGCCTAGTGTTTCATCGTGGGGAGCTCCAGTGTTACTGGTAAAGAAGAAAGATGGGGGAATGCGTTTGTGCATTGATTATCGTAAGTTGAATAAAGTTACCATTAAGAATAAGTATCCCTTACCAAGGATAGACGACTTGTTAGATCAATTGAAAGGAGCATGTGTGTTCTCGAAGATTGATTTACGGTCGGGTTATCATCAGATTCGAGTGAAGAGTTCCGATGTGCCAAAGACTGCATTTAGGACACGTTACGGTCATTACGAATTCTTAGTGATGCCTTTCGGTGTGACTAATGCTCCAGCTGTTTTCATGGATTACATGAATCGAATATTTCAGGCTTACTTGGACCAATTTGTGGTAATCTTTATTGACGACATTCTTATTTATTCTCGTACTCCACAAGAGCACGGAGAACATCTGAGGATTGTCTTGTCGGTCTTGCAAGAGAAGCAATTGTTTGCTAAGTTGAGCAAGTGTGAGTTTTGGATGTCGGAAGTTAATTTTCTTGGACATGTTATATCTCGAGGTGGTGTGGCAGTGGATCCATCGAAAGTAGAAGCAGTAATTAATTGGGAGAGACCGAGAAATGTTTCAGAAGTCAGAAGTTTCTTGGGATTGGCCGGTTACTATAGAAGGTTTATCAAGGGCTTTTCTCAATTGGCCTTACCAATGACGAAACTTACTCGGAAGGATATTACTTTTGAATGGGATTCAGGTTGCGAACAAAGTTTTATGCATTTGAAGGAAAGTTTGACGAGTGCTCCAGTATTAATTATTCCTGATCCTAACAACTCTTATGAAGTATTCTGTGATGCTTCTAAGAGGGGATTAGGGGGTGTTCTGATGCAAGGTGGTCAAGTGGTAGCTTATGCTTCTCGACAGTTAAAAGTTCATGAGAAGAATTATCCGACTCATGATTTGGAACTAGCTGCAGTGGTTTTTGCACTGAAGGTGTGGCGTCATTATTTATATGGTGTACATTTTGAAATGTTCAGTGACCACAAAAGTTTGAAGTATTTGTTTGATCAAAAGGAGTTGAATATGCGACAAAGAAGGTGGATGGAGTACTTAAAGGATTATGACTTAGAATTGAAGTATCATCCAGGAAAGGCGAATAAAGTAGCGGATGCTTTAAGTCGGAAAATGGTTCATAGTGCAGAATTGATGATTTTAGAGTATTCATTGTTGGAAAAGTTTAGAGATCTTAATCTCCAGTTTGTGTGGACTCCGAATGGTGTGATTATGGGAAATTTGAATGTCAATTCTACTTTGAGAATTGAGATTCAACAGGCACAATTGTTAGAAGAAGAGTTACAAGAATTGTTACTTCAGCCGGGTTTTACACGAGCGACTGATGGGATAGTTTTGTTTAATCAAAGGATTTGTGTTCCGAGAGATGAGGCATTGAAAAGGAAGATTTTAGATGAAGCCCATAAAGGTACTTTTACGATACATCCTGGTTCTTCGAAGATGTATCAGGATTTAAGGAAGGATTATTGGTGGTCTGGGATGAAAAAGGATATAGCGGGATATGTGTCAGAATGTGCGGTGTGCCAACAGGTGAAGATTGAACACCAAAGACCGGGCGGTTTGTTACAACCTTTGGATATTCCAGTTTGGAAGTGGGATAGTATTTCTATGGATTTTGCAGTGGGTTTACCCCGTACCCAAGGTGGGTATGATTCTATTTGGGTGATCGTAGATCGACTAACGAAATCTGCACACTTCTTAGCCGTAAGGACTACTTATAAGGCAAGTCATCTTGCAAGGTTGTTTATTGCTGAGATTGTGAGATTGCATGGTATTCCTTCTAGTATTGTGTCCGATAGAGATCCGAAGTTTACTTCGAGATTTTGGAAAGTGTTCCAACAAGCGATGGGTACGAATTTGTGTTTGAGCACGTCGAATCATCCTCAAACGGATGGTCAGACTGAACGAACAATACAAACGATGGAGGATATGTTGAGAGCTTGTGCGCTAGAGAGTAGAGGGAATTGGAAAGAACTTTTGCCGTTAATTGAGTTTTCCTATAACAATAGTTATCATGCGAGCATCGGTATGGCTCCGTATGAAGCATTGTATGGGAGGAAGTGTAGGACACCTTTGTGTTGGGCTGAAATTGGCGAAGATAGAATTTTGGGACCCGAGATTATTCAAGAGACTACGGAAAAGATTCGAATGATCCGCGAGAAGGTTAAACAAGCACAAGATCGTCAAAAGAGTTATGCGGACAATCGTAGGAGACCTTTGGAATTTGAGGAAGGCGACCATGTATTTCTGAAAGTTACTCCGAGATTGAGATTGAAAGGACTGTTTAAGTCACGTAAGTTAAGTCCGAGATACGTGGGACCGTATCAGATTTTAGAAAGGATTGGTGAAGTTGCTTATAGATTAGCCTTACCACCCTCTCTATCGGAGATGCATGACGTTTTTCACGTATCTCAGCTCCGTAAGTTTATTCCTGATCCTCTTCAGCCGATTTTACCGGAATCAGTGGAAATAGAAGCAGATTTGACTTTTGAACCACAACCGAGTTGTATTGTGGGAAGGGAAACAAAAGTGTTAAGGAACAAAGACATTCCACTTGTTAAGGTGCAATGGGATATGACGCATCCGGGCGATGCTACTTGGGAACTGGAATCGGAAATGCGAGATTCTTATCCACATCTGTTCAGGTAATATTCTAAATTCGAGGACGAATTTCTATTTAAGGGGGGGAGGATGTAATACCCCGTAAATTTATAAACGCTCTGGTTAATATTATTATGATCAACTGGGTTCCGGAGTACTCTGAACAATTATTTGATAAAATAATTAGAGTAAACTGACGAACTCAGAGTTGATTAAATTAATAGTAGTTAACGTTGAGTTTTTATTAATTGATGCTTTTGAGCTAATTCGGACAATTAGTAGTGTTACTAAATATGATAGTTTTCCTTACTATCTATTTTTTCTTTTCATTTTTCCTTATTTGGTAAAAGTAGAGAAACTTAGAGAAGGAAAAGTGGAAGAAGGAAAAGAAAGGAAAAGAGAAAGGAAAAGGAGAAGAAAATTCTCTCAAAGCTCAAGAACATCATCAAGCAACAATTCTTCATCTAAATCGTCTCAGTAATAATCTCCTCGTCTAGTAATCCAGGTGGGTTCTAGTTAGACTCTTTAGAGTAGAGTTTTGTTGAGTTTAGAGTTAGGTTGAAATTGTGGAAATTGAATCTTTTTGCACAAAATTCGTGAATCTAACTGATAAATGCAATGTTTGATTATATGTTATACTGGTTGTGATGTTATAACATGTTTTGATGCATTTTGATTGATGAAAATGGGATTTGGGGTTGATTTTGGATCAACCCGTAGCAGGAAAATTCTGCAGGAACTTCTGCATTTTTCCTCTGCCCATACGCGTATGGAGCATGTCAATACGCGTATGGAGCTGGTCAATACGCGTACGGCAAGGGCAATACGCGTATGGATGGCCGGAGATTTTGGGCAATACGCGTATCGCTTGGGGCAATACGCGTATGGCCGGGCGAGCATTTGGGCAATACGCGTACGGGGAGTACCAATACGCGTACGGCCAGGAGAGTTACAGAATCCTGCTGTTGTGATTTATTTTCCCGATCGATTGTTTCCAATGCCGTAACTTTTTATCCGTAACTCGGAATGGAACAATTTTGGTATCGTTGGAAAGGTAATAAAATGTACTTTCTTATTACATTGGTTTTAAGAGTGGCGGCCGATTTAATTATATCGAAATTGTTGGAATTGTGTCGTTTTGTTGATTTTGGTGTGTATTGGTTGTTGAAAATGTAAGCATGATTAAAATATGGAATAAGTAGAGTGAGGACAATTACCCTAAGCAGTGTCGGAAAAATATAAATGATTGAACACTAGTATGGAACATGTGTGTTAACCGTTGGGTTGTGATAAGGCGTAATGGCCTTGTGATTGTTGAATACAATCACGACTGTGTGTGATCACGTAATCGTAACCGATTGTTGTTGTTTTTGCGAGTGCGTTTCATGGGTCTCGAGCTCCTCTGAAACATGTGCACCACTACTTGGCAGGTTTGATTCCCGCATTTCATTTTAGTACGAATGGCGCCCATGGAGCGTAGGCTTGTGACGGTTAATGGCCCGTGAGAAGTGACGGTTCATAACGGTTAATGGCCCGTAGAACCCGAATCCATTCGTATGTCAAGTAGGTTGCAAGGATCCATGACCCGGGTCGACTTCTAGACGTAGAAGAGGACGGGAAGAGGGGATACCTTGGCATGGTTATCGATTAGTGATATTGTGAGTTGATGAACTCATAACATGTTTCCATATAGTGTGTGTGTACTCATGGTCACTCCCTTTTTCCCTTTGACATGAGTTAGGTTTGTTAGAACCTTGTAGAGCCGAGAGGACTTTAAGATAGGGAACTCACTGAGATTTGATGTATCTCACCCCACTGTTGTTGTTTACATCACAGGTTCTGCAGGTTTGGCGAAAGGTAAGGACAAGGTTATTTGACTTTCCTTACGGATCATGGTTTTGTGATGGAATGGCTTCCGCTATGGCGTTATGTTTTGAGATCATTGTATTGATCTAGTTCTTAGTTTTTATCATTTTGGAACATCTTGTATATGTAATGCCTTAGACTTTTAGGTGTTTTGCATTAGAGGCATTTATATATATAATGTGTTAACTAGGAACTTATTATGTTTCAGTACCAAAAGTGAAACTCATGTATAATATATGATTTGATGCATGTATTATTATATGGGTCTTTACAGCGCTGGCATGAGGTTTTCATTCCACTTTGGAGTAATCTGAGCATGGTACGGTTATGACAGCAGATGGAGCAGGGTAGTGTATCATGGTTTTGTGAAAGGAAATTGCAGGTTGATGTTGCAGGGCTATAGGTTGTTGTGCAGCAGAGACATTGGAGCAAGCAAGTTTGTCAAGACTTCCAAGTTTTTTTGGGGTATGTTGTAGCACAGTCTTTTTGAGGCAGAGTTTTTGTGATGCAGAAATTTGGATGGTAGTATCAATGAGCTGGTTTGTGTTGGTCGTGTGGGGTTTGGGAGGAGTTTTGGTCAAAGAGAGAAAGCTCTTGTCTTTCTTCTTTTTTTTTTTGAATTTGGTAATTTTGTAATAACAAATAAATAAATGAGCTCTTTTGTAATTATTATTTTTTTGTTTTTTTTATTATAATAACAAATTTGTAAATAAGAAAAAGAGATAATTAAACTAAAATTTAGTCCTAATCTATATTAAAAATTAAATAAACTTAAAATTAAATGAAAGACTATTTTAACTAAAAATAAATTGAATTAACTAAATAAATTTAAATTAAACATAAATTAAAATAGAATATAAACTAAATTAAATAAGCTAAAATTAAACTTAATTAAAACTAAACTTAAGTAAGAGTTAAACTAAAATAAAATTAAATCATGCTTAAAATAAAAATTATAATTAAAAAAAAACATTAAACTAAATTAAATATGAACTAAGTAAAAGATAAACTATATTGAAATTAACTAAATAAATCTTAGACAAACTTAAAATGAGAATCCAACTAAAAGTACAAAAATAATAAATAATTTAAATCAAGAAATGACATGAAGAAGAAAATGCATGGTTAATGAGACGTTTACTAAAAATGCGAAAATAGAGACTGACTCAGAATGATATGAAATGATCAGAAAAACCTGAGGGTAAAATTTGGGGTACAACAGTTGCTATTTTGGTCACTTTTAACCCCTTTTGCAAGAAAGGGACAGTTTGTGTTTTTGCAGGTACCAGTTGATTCCAATCATCCTAAAAGCTTCTAAGGGATCATTTGAGTGTGTCTAAAGCATCAAATCATTTCTGGAACAAGAGGCTTGACAGATTGCACAAAAACTCCAAAAAGCTCAAAAAGAGGTAAGCATCACAACTTGGAATCCTTGGAATCATGCATTGCTTTGAAGTCCACTGATCATACACATCTCATACATGTTGTATATGTTGCGTTTGGGCTAATTCACCATGTAATCCATGCCTGTATCAAAGTTTAGCACAGAAAATGCAATTATAGGTCCTTTTCAAAACCACTATCGGGTTTTGAGGAGGGAGTGTGATCTGAAAAAACTACCACCACCATTGGATTCCTTGTGAAATTCTGGGCCAGCTGCATATAAATTTTGTCTCAAACCATTGAGATTTGAGAAAGTTATGGGTGTTGGAAGTTTGATAAAAAAGATGTTGAAAACTCATGAAAGATGTCGAATGAGATGTTGTGACATCTTTCCTCTTTTTCTTAGTTTATCTTCAAAACTCAACCAATTTTTTCACATAGCAAAAATCATCATTTTCAAAATCTGTTTTACACACTTCTTATTCATACTCCATAATATTTTAATCCACCAAAAAATCACAAAAAATATTATTATTTGATATATTTTTAATATATTCAAAAACATTGTTTTAAATTGTTTTAAATGCTTTTAAAATGATTTCTTTTTTTTTATTTTTAAAACCAAAACGATTTTAAATATTCATGTGGATAAAATACTTTTTCATAAACCTTAATCACTGTTTATAACATGATTAATGATTTTATTTGATATTTTTTATCATTTTTTACTTGATTTTTCTTTGAAAAATGCTCTTTAAAAAATGAAATTAGGGTTTTTGATTAATTCAACCCTCATCAAACTTTTTCAAACACTCATGGGCCTCTAATAGAGTGTAAGACCCAACCCTTTGTAAATACAACCCACTTTGGGCCTCACTTATGGTATAAGTCCCGTTGTATTTCAAAAAGTTCGACGCGATCATCATCCATTGAAAAAAAAACCTTTGGGCCTCTCCTTGAGCTATAAGACCCATTCAAACTTTTGGGCCTCTAATAGAGTGTAAGACCCAATCCTTTTTTTGACCAAATCATTTTTGGGCCTCAGTGTATTGTATAAGTCCCGATACCGTCAAAAACAAACGGCGCGATCATCGCCAGTTTAAAAATAAACCAACTGGGCCTCTCCTTGAGCTATAAGACCCATTCAAAACTTTTGGGTCTCTCCTTGAGCTATAAGACCCATTCAAAACTTTTGGGCCTCTAATAGAGTGTAAGACCCAACCCCCTTTTAACCAAAACCATTTTGGGCCTCACTTATTGTATAAGTCCCTCTGCGTTAAAAGAAAACCTCGGCGCGATCGTCATTTTTAAACAAAAAATCATTTGGGCCTACCCTCGTGTTATAAGCCCCACTCTTTTTCTTTAAACTTCTTGGGCCTCTTGAGAGAATGTAAGACCCATCCCTTTGTACAGAAAACCTTTTTGGGCCCCAGTCACTTGTATAAGTCCCTCTGTACAAATTCAACAGTGCGCTCACTTATAAAACCCTGGGCCTCTCCTTGAGCTGTAAGCCCCAAATCCTTTTATTTCAAAGCACTTTCTCCTTTGATTTTGAATATACTATTGTTTTCAATCTTTCTTTATTGAACAACTAACCAAACAACATGGAAGCTCTACAACCGAGTAAGTGGTTATTGCTTTCATTTACTGCTTTCATATACATATAACTGTATTGTGGGGCTGTTTCAATGTAAGTCTTCTTTCATAAACTCATATCAACTGTGTAATAATAGTATAGATATTTAGAGTTTCCCCGGCAACTACGTCTAGAACTAGGTGACGCCGTTTCGTTTATGCGTAGAAATAGACACCTAGATCCCCAATAGGATCACCAGATACAGTCTTCTCTTCGGCTGTCCTCATTAGGAATTGTCAAGAAATTCTACTCCCAGAGATGAATGTATTCTCCGTGAATGGCATCTTTGAGTTTCTTCCAAATTCTCGAACTTTCCTGGCTTGATCTATTCCTTGTGAATAGCCTGTCTTGAATTTCTCGGGGTTTGGGGACCCACGGGCTTCTTAAAAGCATCGGCCTCCTCTTGGGCATCGTACAAGGACCCACAGGCTTCCTAAAAGCAACCCCGACTCCTCTTGGGCTTAGAACAAGGACCCGTCGGCTTCTTAGAAGTATTCACTGCCTCCTCTTAGGCTTCGTATAATGATCTCTTCCTCCAGGAATGATAGCCTCCTCTTGGGCTTCGTACAAGGACCCGTCGGCTTCTTAAAAGTTTCCAGCCTCCTCTTGGGCTTCGTACAAATTGTCCCGACGACCTCCTAGAGGTATAGGAACAGAACTTAGTTATCTGCATAGAACAGTCCTTTCAAAGAGTCTACTACTGTTTCTCAAAGCATAGTACAAAAGATGAAACTCTAGACTTGGACAGTCTAATCTCCTTGAGTCTCAAAGACTTCTCAAGTGACCCCTTCGTTAAATAGGAAGAAAACCCGCAGACTCGGATAGTCTCAATACCCTTTGGATTTCCCGTTTCCTCAAAGAAAAGGAAATATCCTCGATCCTCGAATCAAATCCCTGAGTACAGTGTTGCTCATATAAGAACTGATTTTCTCTTTCAAAATTAGTATACTGGACCTGTCACTTAACTGAACAGTCACCATAGCCTCCTCTTAGGCTTTGTATAATGATCCTTCTTCAATGAAGTTAGCCTCTCTCTTGGGCTTTATACAATAATTCTCCCAAGCGGAGTCAAACAACGTTTAGCCTCTCTCTCGGGCTTCGTACGAGACACATAAAGACTCCCTCGTTGAGTCAATTACCCCTTAGCCTCCATCTCGGGCTTTATACGAGATACAAAAAGGTTCATATTGAGCCAAACAAAATTTCAGCCTCCATCTCGGGCTTCGTACGAGATACAAAAAACTCTCTTGTTGAGTCAAATAGCCTCCATCTCGGGCTTTATACGAGATACCAAAAGATTCCCTTGTTGAGTCAAAACCTTTTAGCCTCTCTCTCGGGCTTTGTACGAGGCACATACTAGCCTCCTCTTAGGCTTTGTATAAGAAAACCACTGGTTGATCCAATCAACCTTTTAGCATCAAAGTTATGCCTTGTTCACAGTACACAAACAGCAACAACTCCTTCCCCTTCATCTAATCGCTGTAAGCGGCAAGCTTCTGGATTATTTACATCCACGCCACCGTCCCTCTTTTAGCATGAGAAATTCCTAAGGAAAGATGGCATTTCTCTACACTGAGTTAAAGTCTTCTCCTTCAGGTTGGAATTCCCCTATAAAGGAAATTATGGCATTGCCGGATTCACATATCCCGGTTAAAGTAATTCTCCTTTATAAACAGTTGTGACAAAAACCCCCTCTTTAGAGATGACAAATTCTCTCTAAAGTCAACACCCTTTTAGCTTCACATCTTGGGCTTCGAACAAGATACACATAAACCCTTCAGCTTCACATCTTGGGCTTTGAACAAGATACAAATAGACCTTTCAGTTTCACATCTTGGGCTTTGAACAAGATACAAACCACCTTTCGCTTCACGTCTTGGGCTTTGAAAAAGACAACAAAAACAGCCATTTCCTCCCATAGAATAGGAGGAACTACGAACTCTCTGATTTCCCTGTTTTGGTAAACGGGAATACGTAGGCATAAGATTGAAAGAAAAATCTTAGCGAGCACACTAAACAAAAAACCAAAATCCCATACTCTCACATCAAAAAGCATCAGTCCTAACATCCTAATCCTTGTTCCCCGCCAGAAACCTTCTGTCAAGGTAAAAAGAAAGAAACTGTATTGGCGAAAATACAAATAACCAGTACAAAGGCCCCCCCACATTGATAGCATCCGTAACCTAACAGACCGCTGTTTAAACTCAGTATGCAAGCAGGGTTAATTGGAGACATCTATTTCCCTTCCTTATTCAGTTCACAATAGGATAAAAAATGAATCGACCTGTAGTAAGCTCAAACCGCAGAGAGCGACCAGCGCTTAAGAACCGCGTCCAAAATCGCTCACTACACATTGTAATGTGCAGAGCCTTGTTGTGGTTTCTACCTTCAGAAGTCAAATCTCGGCTCGTGAAACCCAATCCATGGCTGACATTGACATTAGAAATCACACTCTCGAGCTGATTGACAGTAATTTCTTGTGGAACATAGGCCATCTTTAACACCTTCAGCAAAGCCTCTCGGTGTGCATCAGAACACACCAGTAATGACAAAATTGAGATCTTTGAGGGCGTCTGGTTTAATTGATCAACGATTTTGTAATCACTTTTCTTTATTATCCTCATAAACTCCTCTACCTCGCTGTCGAAAGTAATTTTGGGATCTGTTTCAGGCACGGGCACACTTTCAGCCACTTATTTTCCTTTACTCTCACCGCAGCCTCGACTTCTTTATCGCTTCGAAGAGTTTGTGGAACAAACAACCTTCCACTCCTAGTAAAGCCTCCTAAACCACCTACATTATCAACACTTGAACCATCCGATGTTCCAAATTCCTGCTTCTTTCCCTCATAGTACACATCTGCCTCATAGTGCCATGGGACTGCTTTCTCAGAGGTAAACGGAACTGGCCCTGGCACCGTGATGGTAACAAGACTGGGTCTTTCCAGCATAACAATCGATACAGGAGCTGCCCTTGCAGGTACCTGAATTTCAGCAGGGGTATAATAAATTGTCATAGTTGACACCTCATCAATATCTTTCACAACACGGTCAAACTGTAGACGACCCTCATTAATCAGATTCTGTAAACCCATCCTCAGTCTGTCACAACCATTATCTTGACCCATACATTCTAAACAGTCTCAGCCACAACCCGGAAACACCTGTCCCTTCAAAAGACGATCTTTCACTACCAGTAATGAAGTCTTCACCCGCTTGATATCCGTTACCAAGTTCAACCTCTTTCCATTCTCAATAGCGTGCACATTTGCCTCTCCATGGTCCAGCATGGGGTTCTGGATAACATTGGGAGGTGGAGAAAAGTTGATCGTTTTAGCATCTATCAGATCCTGTACCTTATTTTGAAATGCCCAGCACTTTTCGGTGGTATGCCCCGGAGCACCGGAATGGAAATCGCAGCTGGAATTAGCATCATAATTGGGTGGCAAGTTACTAGCAACAGGAGGCCTCATAGCACGAAGTTCGACCAATTTCAGCTGGAGTAACTGGGGTAACAATTTCGAGTAAGTCATAGGAAAAGGGTCAATTTTGCGGTCCCTCTGCCTAGACCTTTGTTGGAACTGTGGTCGTTGTTGTTGAACATGCTATTGTGTCTGATGTTGCTGAACAGGTGGTGTTGGAATTGTCACTGCATCCACTTGGTGATAAGCCTGAGAACGTCCTTTTCCCCGTCCTCTGTACACAGCGCTTGTCTCGCCTTCTCTCCTTCTCTGCCCATTAGCAAAAGGTTTCTTTGTTCCCGAAGAGCCAGCGCTACTTACATCCTGAATCTTCCCCAGTTTCAACAAACTCTCGATCCTTTCACCAATAATTACGATATCAGAAAACCCTGTCGACGGACAAGCGGCCAATCTGTCAAGAAACGTCCCTTGCAGGGTACCCATGAACATATCCACCATTTCCCTCTCAAGCAAAGGGGGTTGAACCTGAGCGGCCATCTCTCTCCATCTTTGCGCGTACTCCTTAAAGCCTTCCTTAGCGCCCTACGACAAACCTTGTAGCTGAGTACGGTTGGGAGCCATATCGATATTATACTGATATTGCTTCAGAAACGCTTTTGCCAAATCTTTCCAGCTTCTCACAGCAACCCTGTTCAGCTTCATGTACCAAGTCAATGAAGCTCCAGCCAAACTGTCTTGAAAGTAATGCATCCATAACTTCTCATTATCGGTGTGGGCTGAGATCCTTCCAAATATGCCTGAATATGTGTCTGGGGACACGTATTACCGTGATATTTGTCAAAAGTGGGTGGCTTGAACTTTGGAGGAATTCTAACTCCCGGTACCAGACCTAGATTGGTAACATCAATGCCTAGAGAGTTATTGCACTCCATAGCCCTGATTTTCTCAGCCAGCTCATCATACCTTATGTCATTGGGATTACCCATATCAACATCCGGCAAGGTGAATTAATCTTCCTGAACATCCTCATTAGCACCAACATTTCTAACATTCCCAGTACCCAGATTACCAACAGGAGGAGGATTACCACTAGGAGGAGGATTGACCCTTGTCTGTGAATTGTCAACTTGATTACCTTCCGGCGTGACCTCTGGACGCTCGATCATAAGTCTTAACCTCTCTTGATTCTGTGCCATACCAGTCATGAGAGCCATGAACTGGTCCATACGGGCCTTCATCTCAGCCAAATCATTCTGAATTTGATCAACCATCCTGTTTTGATTGCCTCTTGTGGAGTAGCGATGTATGTGATCGGTAGCAATACTTCCTGAAATTTGAATAACCATGAGAACCATATAGGGTACCTGAAAAGCAAACAAAAATGCAAGAATGAAATGTATGCAATGCAATGCTATGTTTTTTATTCCCAGGCCCTTTCGTGCCCCGATTCCGGTATTCCAGAAGTCCGCAGCATTTAGATAACATACGAGATACAGCAGTTGATAAGAATATTCATTCAGGCAAGTGCACGTATAGGTGTAGAACCCTGTGAAGTGATATTGTAGGCAGGTGTCAGTGAACAGTGATGTAATATCAAGAAAGCCACTGGAGAAAATACTGGGCATATCATAACTGGAGGAAAACCCAAAGGGACTGAGTCTGAACAAGTACTTGAAATCATACAACCCAAATTCAAAAATTAAAGTAGCGATTCCTACAATAATTTTGTAGGTAATCAATATAATGAAAGCTACAACGGACGAAACACCACATCCTGTAACCCTAGGCTGAGCCTATTGACTTCCTCAAATAGCACAGCATTCTCGGGATCTTCTGGCGCCTCAATCAGGCCTCTGATCAAGCGTTCTCTCAAACTGAAGGATTGGTACAAAGTGTTGATATTCTGACACAATTCTTCCCCATTTGTACTGCCATAGTCCGGCTCTGTCCTGGACTTCTTCACTTCAGCCCGGATCTTGAGATCAGCTATTTCTGCCTGAGCTTCCTGTAATAGCTTCTAACTTTCTTCCAAACTATCCCGGTAACTCCGTCGTTGAGCATGTGCAGCTTTCAATTCTTCCTCTGAGGTCTTGGTCTTAGCTTCCAATTCTTTAGCCTTAGCTTTAAACTCTTCCTCTACCTTGGCTTGGCGCTTCTGTTCATCGGCCCATTTTTGTTGCCACAAAGTAATAGCCTCATTAGCTTCCTTCAAAGACTTCTTGAGATTCTGGCATTCTCTGGCATTATTCTTATCCATTAAGCCCCATTTTTAGAAGTAACTCAACCTCCCTTCGAGTTCTTTTTCCTTGCTTTCAGCCATCTTCTCAGCAATGTGAACCTTCTCTTCCAATCCTCTGTTAGCAAATGCAGCTTCCTGATACGATCTGGTGACATTCGCATTCTCAACCCTGAGTTCATGAACTAAGGCTTCCAGCTTTAGAAATTCTTCAATTGGCACAGAGGTCCTTGGCTCCACTACCTTGGGATATAATGGAGGCTCGACAGAGAATGGAAACAATGTAATGGCTACCCGGCGCTTCAGCCACTCAGTATAAGAAGGATAAGTTGTAGGATCAGGTCTCCCAAACTCCATCTTACCTTTCTTAACTGACACCAGTTCGTCATCTTTAGCGTGATAATACAAAGATTCCGCCACATCTTTTTCCAAAGGAGGTTCTTTTAATGCATACCCAAACTGCTTCACCGCGAGGATAGGATTATAGTTGATTCCTCCCCTCCTTCATACCAGAGGCACATTTGGAAAAGCTCCACAACTAATAAGAATAGGTATACCCACCATATCTTTCCGATGCCACCAGACTATATCTTCAGCCGTCAAACCCATCAGCCTCTTGGAGCACTTAACAGTTCCTTTGAGATCCACAAAAGCTCCTGTCTTCGGCAAATGTCTGTAGAACCAAGCATGGAATAAGGGAGCACAACATACTACCAATCTTCCTCATTTTTTCTCATTCTTGTAATACACGGAATGGTATACATCTCCCAACAAAGTTGGGATTGGATTTTTCTTGACAAAGATACTAATTGCATCCATATCAATAAATTCGGCTATATTCGGAAACAGACAAATTCCGTACACACAAAGAGCTAAGATTGCATTAGAGGTAAACACATCACCATTAGCAAAACTCTTCTTTGCTTCTTCAATCAGAAAGTCTAGATGGAACCCTTTACTGCCCTCCTTTTCCTTAACATTATCTTTAACCACAGATACCCTTAAATGAATAGCATTTGCAATGACGTTGTCAAGAATAACCTTCTTTGAACTGTAGTGAGGAGGAGTATCCTTGACAGAAATCTTCAGAATATCAGAGAACTCTTCCAAGGTAGGTACCAACATATAATCATTGAACGTGAAGCAACGCAGCTGAGGATCATAAAACTGCAAGAGAGTGTGCAGAGTATCATGTTGATCTGGAGTAAGAAGGCTCACATAACTCAAGATGTTCCCAAACCTCTTTCTGAACTTATCCAGTTGGTTACTGTCCATTAAATCTGCCACTTCTTTGATCTGTCCCACTTTAGGCTTCAGAAACCAGTAATGCACATTATTCTTTCTTGGAGGACCTTCCATTTGACGTAGAGAAAATACCTACCGGAATCGGAAACAATACTGAGACCTGGGAAAGAAAAACATAAATGTTAATGAAATGAAATGAGATACAACTAGGCATGTGATCAGAGCCAGAATCTGCTGTGTCAGTGAAATAACTGTGAAGACCCAAGTGTCTGTGCAGCATCATATCAAGAATACCAGACCCCCGCACCAGTAAAGAACCAGATCCAGAATACCAGAACAAAGTACCCAAATCACTGATCATAGGAGAACCACACAAAAGGATAGGTAGAAGGTCAAGGCTACCTGCAAACCTATAAACATCCCCCCAATCTCACAGGTGTGTTCTAAAAGGTAGGATCCTCAAATTCGGATCCCGGAATGAGAAGCAATAGCATATTCAGCCCGTAGGATACAATGTATCGCCAAACAAAGAGATCGTCATCTGATTCACCACAAAATAAAGGCCATCCTATGCAAGTTCCAAAGTGGGCCCTCGGGTGCGAATAGGTTTGCCACAGAATGTGGTCTGCCACTGTCACCACTTGTAGGTTGCTAATTTTGACGCCAAGGAAATTATTCAGAAGCAAAATGGAAACTTCGACAAGTCATTTCAATTAGAAGGTTTTTTCATGAGACAGGCAAGTCGAAGACAAATGGTGCTTAGGGAAAACATTGGCAGATTTTCTAAGTAAGAAGGATAGTTTCGACACAAGAGAAATAGGTCCATTCGACGGGTGTTTGAAATTCAAATTTTAGGAGGGAGTTTCGCTTTTGAAATTGGACGCGTGGAACACATCTAAGAGGTGAATGCATGCAGAATGCCATTTGTCGCCATTAGGAGAAATAGCTGTTATGGGTAGTTATTTCGTTTGTATATAAATAGGGGGTCTTAGTGTTAGATTTCCAGTGTGTTCCAAACTTTGTACAAACTACCACAATTACTCAAAGTAACCGTGTGAGAGAAACGAGTGTTCTGGAAAATGTATGTATGGAAAACACCAGTTTACATTTATGCACTTTAATAAGATTCCAAGCTTTTCTTCATTTCTTTACATTCAAGTCATTTCCTTTACTTTAGCAATTTACTTTGTTTCCCGTTTAAACTTATCTTCAATTACCTTTTCGCCGTTATTATACCTTTGTTCTTTTAGTCGAAAAAACAATTAAAAGAAACCTTAGCAAATACAAAACGAATACATTCCTTTTCAAATCAAAGACATTTTCAAAAGCACTTTGTCCTAGGATTTTTGTGGTTGGTCCTGTTAGTAAACTAATTTTCAAAAATTAGGAAACCAGAGGTTGTTCGCCAAATTTACAAGCGAACAAATTGGCACGCCCAGTGGGACCCAGTGCATTTGTTTAGTTTGTCTTTTGTTCTTATAGCAAATTCTTAGAAGAAAAAGTTTTTATTTCGTTGTATGATTCTAAGGAGTGGCAAGTTAGCCGTGAACAACGAAGAAAGACCAAAAAGAACAAGAACAAGAAGAATGGCGAATCAAAGCGCGCCTAATAATCAAAATGTTAACAACCCAACGCCTATTCCTTCGACAGGAGACAATACGGTGTCAGTTTCTATATCAGAGGTGATACCATCATCAACGGGATCGGTCCCGGCATTTTTGGCATCCCAAAACGCGCCCAGTGTCTCTACAGTTGGACCCCAAATGCCTCATATGACCCCTCCTCCTTTAGGGGGTGTTCATAGGCCATTTGTGACGAATTTTTCAATGCCTCCACATAATAGAGAACAACCTTATGGAATGCCAACAACGGCGATGGCAAGTTTGCACAATGCGTCGTCATTATATTCCGATCCTTTGGTTAATGTTACTTCGCCCCTACAAGGATCAGGGTCTGGTGCAAACCACATAGGCAGAATGGGTCAGCCTGTGCCAACGGGATACCAAACTTATATGCCTGCAATCACTAACAATTCTGCACAACTAATTAGGCAACAAATGGACGAAAGCAACCATGATATGGTGCAGATGCTAACGCAACAAATGAGGGTTGTGTTTAATCCTTTAATACAAAACACCACCCAAACGAACCAGTTATTAGCAGTGCAAATGACGCGCATTACTGACTTCTTTGGTGTTCCTCAAACCCAACAAAGGGAACAAATAGTTCAGAATCCCAGAGTAGTTGTCGAAGAGGAAACCACAATAAACCAGAGGCCAACGAATGTTCCTCAAGTAAACCCTAGAAACCAAGAGGTAGTGGTCGAACAGCCTCATGTCGAAATTCCTGTCCAACAAGAGCCTAGAAGGGTGTTAGTCCATAAAGACCAAGATGCTGATGATGTTGTGCAACAATTGCGTCATAACAACATGCCAGCAGAAAATAATTTAGCAGCCATGGTCGAAAGGATCATGGCCAGAAATGGTGTGAATGTGGGGTTGCAAAGGCCCAGTTATACATCCCCATTGTCTGAGTATATTTTGCAACAAGAATTGCCCCCAAGATGGAAAGTCCCCAAGTTTACCAAATTCTCAGGGGATACTAGCGAATCCACTATCGAACACGTGGCCCGTTACTTGATCGAAGCAGGAGAAATTGCACGTAATGAAAATTTAAAAATGAAATATTTTCCAAGTTCTTTAACAAAAAATTCTTTTACTTGGTTCACGTCTTTGCCTGCAAATTCGATCCATACGTGGGTCCAGTTAGAAAGGCTGTTCCATGAACAATTTTACATGGGACAAACGAAAATAAGTTTGAAGGAGTTGGCTAGTGTTAAAAGAAAATTCACTGAGCCAATTGATGATTATTTAAATAGGTTTAGATTAATTAAGGCGAGATATTTCACGCAAGTGCCTGAGCACGAATTAGTCGAAATGACAGCAGGTGGTCTTGACTATTCAATTAGAAAGAAATTAGACACTCAGTATCTGAGGGATATGGCACAATTGGCGGATAGGGTGAGACAGGTCGAACGTTCAAAAGCCGAAAAAGCTAGAGTAACTAAAAATAAGAAAGAAAGAGTGGCTTATGTGGGGGTATGTCAAGAAGATGATGATGACGAGAGCGAATCATTTAGTTTCGACGAACAAGAAGTTGACTTAGAAGAATTGAAACAGGGTCCGCCATACTCCTGTAAAGTATTGGCTCCGTCGAATGGAAAAAACCCAGTCGAACCTGAGAAGAATGATAAGTTTCCTAAAAGGACTTATACATTCGACGTCACTAAGTGTGACGAAATATTAGACTTGTTGGTTAAAGATGGCCAAATGATAGTGCCACCTGGCACTAAAGTGCCTCCTATAGAACAACAGAAAAAGAGAGGTTTTTGTAAGTACCATAATATTTTAGGTCATAAAACATCTCAATGTTTCCTTTTCAGGGATCTGGTGCAAAATGCCATTCGTGACGGAAGATTGAAGTTCGGCGACAAGTCGAAGCCACCAATGAAGGTTGACTCAAATCCGATGCAGATGGTTGAAGCCTACTATGCTGAACCATCCATAGTGAACATGGTGAAGGTCGAAGAGGGTTCTGACTGCAGCTTTGAGATGATAGAAGCCACTAAAGGTTTCGACACAAATGTGAACATGGTAGAGATCGCTGAGATCCCTACAGATGAAAGTGATGTGGAGGAAATATCCGAAGACTTCATCAACAAACCAGTGATGATCAAGGTTACTGAATACCTTGGCGAAGGAAGCTTGAAGAATTGCACCAACAAGGAGGCCACTGAAGGCCTCAACAATGTGAACAAGGATGAAACCACTGAGGGTCTCAACTTTATGAAGAATGACGAAGCTACTGAAGGTTTTGTCGAAGACAAGAATAAGGCTACTGAGGGCCTTAATGGAGACAACATGGAGTTTGGTGTTACTGTCGACCCAGCCAATACTGAGATTGGCGAAGGTATCTCTAAGATAAACGCGAAGACTACTGATGGTCATGCGAAGCGAATTGTTTATGGCATTCTACGAAAAACAATAGAGGATCCCAGAGAGAAATATGTGGGTTTTTGTTGCCAACATGACATTAAGAAGCCATCTCCAGAAGGGGATAAAAAAGAGGGTCAGGGAGATTTCGACTTGGCAAAGAAGAAGCATGAGATTGAGGAGGGACTCACTCTAAAGATGAACAAGTTAAGTATTGGAGATGGGCAAACAGCCAATGTTAATATGGTGGAGGTATCCCAGAAATCTCCAATGCAGACTGATGAAGAGCGTCGTAGAGAGAAATATCAAAAAGTGGCGTATCCTATAGAGGAAGAGAATCTGATTGAGTTCCTTCAAAGGTGTCAGAAGAAAAAATCTGAGGTTATACTGTGCCCCCGCTGTAGCGATGCGTTCGACAAGAAGGCAGCAGACAACCTGGAGGGAATGGAAAAAGCAAAAAGGAAAGGAAACTCAGGGGCAGTTCCACCTGTGAGAACGGAGTGGTTCAACCCAAGACGAAATGATCAAAACCAGCAAAAGTTTGGAGGAAGGTACCCAAATACCTTCAAACCCACCAACAAAGCTCCTAGTGACAAATGGGTTCAACCAATAAGGGAGGCCCAGGGACAGAGAAAGTGGAAAAATTTTGAAGTTCAGAGGGGTTCTTCTATGGTTGGCAACAAGGAAGGCGAAGGGCCAAAACCAAGGCCTTATCCCTCAGAGAATTATAAAGGCAAGAATCCCATGTCGAAGTCCCAATGGAGGCGATTCCAAAGACAAAAAAGGGCGAAAAAGGAGGCTGCTGAAAAAGGGGTTGCTGAGAAAGTTGTTGTCGAAAGAAGCAAACCAGAGTCAAGTAGCAATGCCGAAGTAGTGAATCGAAAAGAGGCATCTTACAGCAACAATTCCTGCAATGCAATTGAACCAGTACCATCTAAAGAAAAAGTGGGAGAGGATGACGAAATGACTGACGAGTTCAGGTCTGAGTCAGACGCGTCTCTCGACATTGTATGCAACGTGGTCTCTGTCCTTCCAAAAGAATACGACCAAATCATGGAGGTCGAAGAAGAGGAGGATGTTATGGGGAATGAAGTTATAGGGCACATGCCAGTATGTTACTATATCATGAACAACGACTGTGTCGAGGAACATAATGCCTTTTTTGAAAGGCCAGATGACTCCATGTATGGCCACCTCAAGCCTCTATTCATAAAGGGGAAAGTGGAGAACGTGGGAGTGAACAAAATCCTGGTTGATGGGGGGCTGCAGTTAACTTAATGCCCTATTATATGTTGAAGAGAATTGGGAAAGATGAGTCTGATGCAAAACCCCATAACATGGTATTATCAAACTATGAAGGCAAAGTGGGAACCACTTTGGGTGTTATCCAAGTGGATTTAACTGTTGGGACTATAACTAGACCAACGATGTTCATGTTCATAGCCTCAAAGGCTAATTATAACTTACTTCTGGGTAGAGAATGGATCCATGGCGTGGGTGTTGTGCCCTCGTCGATGCATCAGTGTATAGCTATTTGGCGATCTGATAGAATTGTCGAAAACATAGAGGCGGATCAAAGCTATTTCATGGCTGAGGTAAACCATGTGGATCGATGCAGCTTCGACAAACACTTGGCCCATATAGCTCCATGCAGTCCAACAACTTTCGACCTGAAGGCAACTGATAATGCTTTCTGTTCGTTGTATCTCCACCCCACATATGGTTTCCAGTGGGATATGGAAGTGGTCGATGAGGCAAACTATGTCTTTGGGACTGCACATATAGAGCCAACGGGCTGGGGAAGTGAGTTTGGTGACGATGAGTGAGTCATCAGCGCTTGAAAGGATTACGGCTTATATAGCCGAAAATAAACTCAAGGCGGCTCTTGAAGCTGAAGTAAAATACATGGCTGTCAAAGCCAATGGAAATGATTTCAACAAACAATGTCCTCAAAGGGACGTTGAAGAGGATCTGTTCAACGCAGAAGTTGGCAAATGACAACATCAAAAGTTGGACACCATTTATGATGACGAACCCTTGGGGTTTGAAAAGGATTCAGCTTCGACAGATATGAAGATGGTGGCCCAGGATCCATTGGAAGAAGTCGATTTAGGACTGGGGGCAGAAAAAAGGCCAAACTACATAAGTGCCAAGATGGACCCTCAGTTAAAAGTCGAAATAGTCCAACTGCTGAAAGAATTTAAAGACTGTTTCGCGTGGGACTACGACGAAATGCCTGGGCTCGACAGGAGTTTGGTCGAATTAAAGTTACCCATAATAGCAGAAAAGAAGCCTGTAAAGCAAACTCCCGGACGCTTTGCACTAGAGATTTTGTCGAAGATCAAAGAGGAGGTCGAAAGACTTCTGAAATGTAAGTTCATCCGCACAACGAGGTATGTCGAATGGATTGCAAATATTGTTCCTGTAATAAAGAAAAATGGCAAATTAAGGGTATGCATTGACTTTCGAGATTTGAATTCAGCTACCCCTAAGGACGAATATCCCATGCCAGTAGCAGAAATGCTTATAGATTCTGCTGCAGGCCATGAGTATCTGAGTATGCTAGATGGATACTCTGGCTATAATCAATTTTTTATTTATGAAGAAGATGTCCCTAAGACGACATTTCGTTGTCCTGGAGCCATAGACACCTACGAATGGGTGGTAATGCCCTTTGGTTTAAAAAATGCTGGGGCAACTTATCAGCGAGCCATGAATTCAATTTTTCATGATTTTATTGAAACTTTCATGCAAATCTATATAGATGACATTGTAATCAAGTCTGTTTCAGGCGAAAATCATGTTGACCATCTTCGACTGTCCTTTGAAAAGATGAGGAAGTTTGGTTTAAAAATGAACCCTCTCAAATGTGTTTTTGGTGTGCAGGCGGGAGATTTCCTTGGCTTTGTGGTCCACAAGAAGGGGATCGAAATCAATGAAAACAAAGCCAAAGCAATAATGGAGGCGAAAGCGCCATCGACAAAGAAGGAGTTGCAGTCTCTGCTTGGGAAGATCAACTTTCTCAGAAGGTTCATCTCCAACCTTAGTGGAAAAACGCAAGCCTTCTCTTCTCTACTTCGACTAAAGAAGGAAGATTTTGTATGGGGGCAGGATCAACAAGTTACGTTCGACAAAATCAAGGAATACTTGACCCATCCCCCAATCTTGATGTCTCCTTGTAGAAGTAAAAGTATGAGGTTGTATATAGCAGCATCAGATAGGACATTAGGAAGTATGTTATGTCAAGAGGATGAGAATGGCATCGAAAGAGCCATCTACTACCTCAGTAGAGTCTTAAATGATGCCGAAACTAGGTATAGTGTAATAGAAAAGCTATGTTTGTGTGTTTACTTTTCGTGCATGAAGTTAAAGCACTACATAAAGCCATTCGATGTATATATTTCCTCTCATTTTGACGTAATAAAGCATATGTTATCAAAATCAATTTTACATAGTCGAATTGGGAAATGGGCTTTGGCATTGACTGAATATTCCTTAATGTATTTGCCTTTGAAGGCTGTTAAGGGACAAGTGGTGGCTGACTTTATAGCTGACCACGCCATAAATGAAGATTATGTTGAATATGTCGAAATAGATCCTAGGAAACTATATTTCGACGGGTCCAGTCATAAGAATGGAACTGGTATTGGGATATTGATTATTTCTCCTAGTAGAATTCCAACAAAATTCAAGTACAAAGTCGAAGGCTTATGTTCGAACAATGAAGCAGAATATGAAGCTTTGATAACTGGACTTGAAATTTTATTGGAATTGGGGGCAACTAGAGTCGAAATAATGGGTGACTCTGAGTTGGTAATAAAGCAAGTAACCAAGGAGTACAAGTGTGTTAAAGAAAATTTAATTATGTACTTCGTAATAGCTAACAGACTCTTGAAGAAATTCGACAATGTAACTATCAGACATATTCCTCGAATGGAAAATCAAGATAGGAATGATGAAGATCTCAAAACGTGGGCTGAAAAGACGTTTGGAAAAAGTGTAATGATGATTCTGACATTTCTAACGTCTAATCATATGAGCAGTCACCGATCGAATTATTGATGGCGTCGAATTGCATTGGCAAAAAATGCTTTTCTCCCTCGATTGAAAATGCATTTCTTGGGGGGCAATTTGTAGGTTGCTAATTTCGACGCCAAGGAAATTATTCAGAAGCAAAATAGAAAATTCGACAGGTCATTTCAATTAGAAGGTTTTTTTATGAGACAGGCAAGTCGAAGACAAATGGTGCTTAGGGAAAACATTGGCAGATTTTCTAAGTAAGAAGGATAGTTTTGACACAAGAGAAATAGGTCCATTCGACGGGTGTTTGAAATTCAAATTTTAGGAGGGAGTTTCGCTTTTGAAATTGGATGCGTGGAACGTATCTAAGAGGTGAATGCATGCAGAATGCCATTTGTCGCCATTAGGAGAAATAGCTGTTATGGGTAGTTATTTCGTTTGTATATAAATAGGGGGTCTTAGTGTTAGATTTCCAGTGTGTTCCAAACTTTGTACAAACTACCACAATTACTCAAAGTAACCGTGTGAGAGAAACGAGTGTTCTGGAAAATGTATGTATGGAAAACACCAGTTTACATTTATGCACTTTAATAAGATTCCAAGTTTCTCTTCATTTATTTACATTCAAGTCATTTCCTTTACTTTAGCAATTTACTTTGTTTCCCGTTTAAACTTATCTTCAATTACCTTTTTGCCGTTATTATACCTTTGTTCTTTTAGTCGAAAAAACCATTAAAAGAAACCTTAGCAAATACAAAACGAATACATTCCTTTTCAAATCAAAGACATTTTCAAAAGCACTTTGTCCTAAGATTTGTATGGTTGGTCCTGTTAGTAAACTAATTTTCATAAATTAGGAAACCAGAGGTTGTTCGCCAAATTTACAAGTGAACACCACTGAAGAGGGATGTTTCCACTAAGGTCCTCAATGATCAGTCACCAGATGCACATAACTCTCAAAGCAAGATAATCCTAAGAAAATCGCACTCTGGCTGTGGAACTCACAACTACCCCGGTGGCTAAATACCATGAGAGCCCTGTGACTGTCCACTCTAAGTCCTAAAGTACACTCGAGCCTGGGTAATGGGCTCATCTCATAGTAACAATCCTATCCCGCCAAAGGAAACCAGACAATCCAGAATATATGATGCATAATATAAATAAAATGCAATAAAGGCAGTAAAGTAAAGCGATAAAGCTGTAAGTAAAAGCAGTAAAGCTAAACTAAAGCAAAACAAAGCAAACACCCAATAAGCAGTAAACAAACAAGCGCTAGGAGAGACTCGAATCGGGGAGGGACCAGCAGGAGGTCAACTATCCCCAGCAGAGTCGCCAGCTGTCGCTCCCGGGATTTTCATCTAGGTACAAATGCGAAAGTGGCGCGGAAGAAAGAAAGAGAGCGCCAGCCAGGCATTTTTATCCCAAAGAAAGGGAAGGGTAATGCTGCACAAACCCGAGAGAAAGGAAAGAACGAGGTCTCGCGAACCAAAGAGAACGGGTAAGGGAGTCGGTTACGTGAAGGGAAGGTTATCGCACCCCTTCACGTCCGTCGTACTCGACGGGATCCACGCTTGAAGTACTGCTCAAAGGGTGATAGAAAAGATGCTGGAAAAAGAATGGAAAGAGAACGAGAAACAAATATAGGGAAAATAAAAGAAGTGCTCGAATGGGCCCTACCCCACTGCCTACGTATCTCATCGGGAACATGAGAATCAAAGCGACGTAGTTCCCCTAACTAAGGGAAAACTATTTGTGTTTTTTAGTGGAAACGTCAGAGTGCGCGTCCCAGCAGTTAGGTGTTGCAGCTCGCTGTATAGAGACTTAGGCATTACCTGTTCGTGGTAGAACGGACATGACGAGTCCTGAAGGAATAGAATGAAGGAGGTGAGAAAAGAATTCCTGAGGGAAAGACGTTATTATTTGTTTGAAGTGTTTTTAGGAGTTTTTTATTTGAAGTGTTTTGCATAAGTAAGTGTACTTAAGTCTTTTTCAATGGAATGTGTATCTCATACATCATTCCAAAATGAAATGATATTGAAATACACTAAGTATGAGGAAGACCCTCAAACTTACTTTCAAGGTTAAAGGTATAAGCACACTAACCTATTCCCTTTATTAAATGTTTTTGTTGTTTTTTAGATGAAGAAGTGTTTTTTGTTTAGTTTGTGAATTCTCTTCATGTTAAAGACTTGTACATCATGCTAGAAAACCTACAACACATTCCAAGATGGAATGTATGCAAGCCCCCCCATGGAATAAGGCTCATGACACATGAAGATGTTTCAACCTTTATTAGGTGTTTTAAATTTATTTTGAGATGAGAGAAGAGAGACTCAAAAGAAAGCAAAGGTGAAAACTAAAGGGGACTAAGACTCACCCTAATGTTATCATGCTTGGAGGTCCTAATGGTTTAGTGTGGCTTAGAATTCTAATCTAAAAGAAAATAAGAAGAAGATAAGAAACAACTTACTTCTAAGATGGAAGTTACGTTGATCTTAAAGAGGGATGAAGAAAGAAGTTATTCAAGGAAAGCATATAAATGCTTATCAAACACAAGTAGAATGAATAAAAGAGATAAGAGAAGATGAAAGGAAAAAGTATATGTGGAAGCATATCCACATACTTACTTACCATTAGCACCTACATGAGAAGGTTAGTTCAAAGACTATTTACAATTAGCGCAATAAGGAAAGAATAACAAGTAATGATCAAACAACTTAAGCATCAATGGATAAAGATCCTAAGAGATAAAAATCATTCAAAGTCAGAACTTATACCATTTAAAAATGTCTTCTAATGCATATGAATCATCATACAAGTCATGGATGCAATGATACAAGTAGGAGAAAATAAGATGAAATAGAAGTAAAGAGAAGAAACAAGTTCCAATTATATGCACAAAGTGACATACCAAAAGTGCATAACATGTGAAATGATTAATAAATGCATATGGGCAGTGGCATACCATTGATGAGATACAAATAGGATGAATTAAAATTGATACAAAATTCACACATGAAACATATAGAGCTTAAGAAGAGAAGATGCAAGAATTAGGACAAAAATATTCATGTAAGGATGACATTTAGAACAATCATGTACAAATGACAAAGAATGAAAACAAATGACCTATAATCATGGTTCAAGATGACCTATAATATCATAAAAATGACCTATAATATCAAACAAAGTAAACACAAGAGGTGGCACAAGTGCCTCAACAAAATCATATGAGAATGAAGTAGAAGAATGGGCATACATGTAACTTCAAATGCAAGGCATCAAACAAATATCAAGGCACGTGAGAAAATTGTAAAAATGGGTCATATACAATCCAAGTCAGAACCAAAAACATGTACCAAAACTCATAGCAAAACTCAAAATAAAACATGACCAAAGAATTACACAAAATCACATTGAAACAAACCAAAAGGAAGTGCAAAGATGAACATGCAAACATGTGATAAAATGACTTTAAAAATCAAATGAAAATTGGTTTAGATGCTTCAAGATGTCCTATAATCAATGCAAAAAGAATGGATAAAAAACAGTGTGTGAAATGAGAGATAGAAAATGTGCAAGCTCAAGTATTCATGAAGAAATGCACTCAAAAAGAAATTGAAAAGAAATTATGGAATAATATGAAAAAATCCATGAAATCAGAATTAAAAAATGGGGAAAATTATTTTAATGTGTTAAGAACATTCATGATTTTTTATGGAATTATTTAATTCATTTTAGTATTTTTAAAATAAGAAAATCAAACAAGTATACAAAAAAGAAAATAAAAATGGAATGGAAATGTACAAGGGGGTGTGGCGAAAGTAATTTGTTAGTTCAAAAGTAGTTTGGGCTCAAACATGGGGTGTGCAGATAGTAATTAGAAACCCAGTCCATTAGGCGCGTGTGAGTGTGTGATATGATGCACAATTAGTCAAACACGTGGATGCAATCAAAGCCATAGGATTAATCAGCAAACAATCATCAAGAAAAGCAATAAGATCAAACGAATCAGAATACACGAACACAATAGCTACCACGTACGCACACATACGTTAACGTCTGAGATAAAAAATGAAGTCACGTGAGTGACACACTCTTCATTTATGCGCTGGCGTGCTATGGACCATTGATTGGAAAAAGATCAAACGGCTATGATATAAAGTTGCACTAAACCCTAGCTGACCCCTCACCGGCCGGAGAAGGACCTCCGGTCGTCTTCTCCGGCCACTCTCCGGCGACTGTAATCATTACATTTTTCCAGAAATGAGTAAAATGCACACCATTCGAAAGCTGAAGTTACGTAGATTAAGAATCTGGCTACAAAATTCACAAATCACATGCACACAAAGAGAATCGAACGCATCAATTTTGCCCTAGGTTTGGATCTACACCACTAAGAGGTCTATCAACTAGCCAGAAATGTTACATTGCTCCTAGTGAGCTTAAATCAACAGAAAAACATGGTATAATCAGTGATGTAACGCAAGAAAAAGTTGAGAAATGTTGAACCTGAAACTTGAAGAACTTTAGATCTTCAGAAAGCCAGAGATGAGAGCTTGAATCCTTGCACTTGTTGAGCAAAATAAATGCTCGTAGAACCTTGATTCTTAATGAAACTGAGAGATTCAGAGTGAGAAAGATGCTACACTTGGTTCTGATTCACTTAGTTCTTGATCAATGGTTATGCAATATTGATGAAGATGATGATGAGATTGATGAATTCGTGCAATGAGAGAGAGAGAGAGAGAGAGAGAGAGAGTTCAGAGAGAGTTTTAGGTGGAGAGTTTGTGTAATGTGAGAGAATTCGAGCAAAATGAAGTGTCCTCCAAATTTTGTGTGAGTTTTTCATTATATATGTTGAGTTAGGGTGTTAACTAGTGTGGTTAAGTGAGTTGGTTAAGTGAGTCAACTCTAACTAACTGAGTCAAGTTAGTTAGTGGCGAGTTGGAAAGATTTGATTAAGGTGTGGAGAGGTTGATGGTAGCTATGGTGAGGATGATGAAGTGTGATGGTGATGAAGTTATGTGATCAGTGGTGATGATTAAAATGAATGGCGGTGATGTTTCTGATTTCGCAGCAAGCTTGTTGTGCAAGTTTCCACTTTTCTTCTTTCATGTATGATGGATAGTATGGCATGGCATGTGTAAGAGAATGTTTATCCAAATGAAGTAAAGAGTGTGGAGGTGTGTAGTGTATGCGTGCAAACCAAATGAAACAACAACAACAATGCCAATCAAATCAGTGGGAATGTTGATGTTTGAGGAGGAATATCTCTATATACATGGCATAATATCATGAGGTTTTGGTGTCATTAGAAAGAGGGAATATGGTAGAACAAGTTTGGTATGGAAATTGAATTGAATGGAGACCTCTAAGGTGCTTGAAATTGGCCATGAACTCAAGGGAATAAAACTGTTTTGTGGGCGTGTGAGGTTGTGGCACGCATGGCAACATGACTTGTGTAAAATTCAGAGTGAAACCATCACCTTTGGACCATCATAACTCTTTATCCTTTGATCAAATGAAAAATCTCCAAACATGAAAGTTGTAGAGGGGGTGGAGATGAACAATTTTCATGTTGGAAAGTTTTCCATTTGAAGCTTCCTTGATAGAGAAAATTAGCTTGGCATTTGGCCCACCACCTGTTTGATGAAATTATGGCCTAGAGGCCTGAACTTGCCTTGCCATGACTTGGTTTTTTGCCTTGATTTTACGAAACTTTGATTGATCATAACTCCCTCAATTTTGATCCAATGGAAGAGTTCTTTATATGGATTTGAAGCTTGGAATGTGATCTTTAATTGGATCAACTTGGGCCTGAAGTTTAGAGCTTTTATCTTGAAGAAAGAATGCCTTAAAGTGCAGTGCAAAATGGTCCAAAACTTGCCATTTTTGGAAACCCTAAATTTCCAAAAAAGGAAACTTTGTACATTTCTTGATTTTTCATGATTCCTCTATCATTTCTTGATCAAATCTTGTCCAATGAACATACGTGACTTGAATTTCATGAATTTGACCTTAAAAAGTCAGGTGTTGACTTTTTCCTTTGCACAATTGACTTTTCCCCCAATTTCTTGATTCTCAAGCAACTGGCCAATTGAACCTCTTTTGAAATGAACCAATGAGCAATCATCCATCCTTAGATACTTGATATCATGTAGAAAACATTGAGATCAAGTTTGAACCAAAATTTCATCTGGAGAGCACTTGGATCCAAAACCCTAATTTTGACTGCTTTTGGTTAGGAGATGATGAACTGTCCAACTTTCTTGATGAATTCCCATCTCCCAATAACTTGTGGGATCAATTGAGATCATATATGATATAAGAGACTCTTGAGATTTGCTTAAAGACCCTTGGCTCTTGTACCCTTGCCTTGGATGATCAACACTCTGAAAACCACTGATCACATGCCCTATGCTGAATGCCATGCAATGCTTTATTCTTCTATGACTTGAATGCAATGCAATGAAATGAAAGCTCATGCTAAATGCTATGAGAAATGAGAGGGCAAATTTTGGGGCATGACAGATGTATGACAAGTATTTAAAAAGGATATGAAAGAATGACTTACAGGTGAGTAAGCTTCCCACAATACAGTTATATATATTTGACATGTATTTAAAAGAATGAAAGAAGGACTTACAGGTGAGCAAGCTTCCCACAATACAGTTTATATATATAAAAGCTGATAAAAATTTACAGGTGAGCAAGCTTCCATTGTAACAGTTGTATGGTTAGTTATTCAATAAATTGAAGAAAGTTTTGATAACAAATTATGAATTTGAATCTAAATCACAAGGAAAGTTGTTTTAAAAAGAAGTGATGTGAATATCCGGGAAAACATCGGATTGCAAGAGAAACGTAAAAAAAAAAATAAAAAGGTTGCAGATATCCGGGAAAACGTCGGATTGAAAGAGATAAAAAATAAGAGTTTGAAAATACGAATATCCGGGAAAACGTCGGATGTAAAGAGACGATGAAAAAAAGAAAAGGTTGCTCGCTAAGACTTTACAGTCTTATGCATACGTATTCTCAACGGGATCTTGAGAAATAAGAGCGGTCGTAGTTCACCCCTAAGGGGAACGACCTGCAGAAAATAAAGCTTAAATCGCACGATGGCGAGAGGGAAAATCTAACCTGAAATTATCATGCTTGGTTACATATACTAATGTCTATATTATTTCAAACCTAATAGAAAATTAAATTTGAACAAAGAGATCCCAAGGGAGCATGCATACGTGGCAAAACATCACGGAATAAATGAAGACACGACAAAACATCGTAACTGATACAATATACACGGAAAAGCGTCGTGAGATAAAAACATATACACAGCAAAACATAGTGAGATAAAAACATATACACGGCAAAATATCGTGTGTGATTTATCAACACATAAAATTAATAGACAATCACGGCAAAGCATCGTGAGACACAAAGAAAAAATACAATCACGGAAAAACATCGTGAAATAATCAAGGCAGAACATCAGGATTTAATCGAGGAAACAAGCAAGTCACAAAATAAAATCGGGCAACAAGAAGAATGATCAATTAATTTAAATATTAATATTTAATAAGATTAACTAATAATTTAATTAATCAAAATTAAATAAAAATATCTAAATTAATTAATAATTAAACAATATTTTTTTACATTTTTAAATATTTATTAATCTAATTAAAACTAGAAATAAAAAAATTAAAAATAAATAATAAAAGAGAGAAATACATGTGGGAGAGAATTGAGAAAACAATGTGAGAAAATTGTTTTAGTGTAAGAATTATGAAAACTTCTTCATCTATTTATAGGAAATCAAGACTTGGTGAAGAAGCAAAATGATGTAAGCCATGACATATGAATTTTGAATGTTAGAGTTCATGTTGGAATTGAGTTGGAATAATTTTGTGGAAAAATGTTATAATATGTAAATGTTTGAAAAATGAAAAGTGGTTATGTGATGGTAGTAGTAAAATATGAAAAGAAAAAAAGTTTACATAGAGTGAGAGAGAAAATGACGTGAGATTTTATGTAGTATGGGAGGAAAATTGTGAGTTTGAGAGATTAGTAGTGTAAAAGAGAAATTAGTAGTGTAAAAATAATAAAACAAAAATTATATTATATATTATAATAATATACTTAATATAATAAACAAATTAAATATAATAAAAAAATATAATAAAAATTAAGTTATTAAAATCTTGATTAATTAATTAAAATTGGAACCGAAATCGGTAAAAAACGATAAAAACTGTCAGTATCGAAGTTTCCAAAAAAATAAAATGAACACACCTAAACGATCAGCAAGAAAAAAATATGTATTGAAAAACACACTGTTTTACCAAATTTTGAAATTGATTTTACCCGCTAAAAAGACTCAAACAGATCAAAAACATGATGACCGGAAAGTCAAAAAATTAAAATAAGCACACCGGGTTAAAATACGTGAAAAATAAATAAAAAATAATGTCTGAAAGTTTGATTTAAAAAAATGTCCGGATACCGACTTTTTGCACTGTTGACTTTTTCAGTTTGACCAAAATACCTGAAAATTTAACACGTTAAATCCGGATGATAATTCAAAAAATATTCATGAAGAAAATATATGATATTATATACAGATGACACAGTATGAAAATATAGACAGATGAAATGAGAAAAAATAAAAACGTCTGGTCAAAATTTAGGGTATGATAATAAGGGTTTTCCTAAGCTCTGCGACTCACAAGGTAAACATGCAAGAGATGGTTTTCCTAAGCTCTGGGAGTCACAAGGCAAGCATGCAAGAGATGAGGGTTTTAACCAAGAGAATGTGATTAACCCGTGAAGGATGTGTTTTGACCAATAGAAGGTAATTTAACCTCATAAGTGTATGGTTCAGAGATGGGTATTTTAACCAACAGAAGGTGATTAACTCAAAGATAAGTATGGGTGTCCAAAGAGTATTGTGTTTGGTCCAAAGGGAATAGTGTTATTGGTGTGGATGGTTGAATGGTTGGTCTGAGGATGAAAGTTGAAATATGTTTTGATTTGAATTGCACCAAAGTCTATGAATGAAGGTGAATACTTCAATAATTGGGGCCTATGTCGCATATTCAAGATATTCAAAACAAGGGTAGGAAGGCTCACTCTCATTCTTCTCCATTTCTTAAGGCTCGTGGCGCATAATTCACATCATAATTAACAAATGTTTGAAGTTTTAAAAAAAAGAGTTTTTGTTTGAAAGCGATGAGGCAAGGTATGTTTGAAGGAATGAAATGAAGCTTAGCGTGATCATGTCTTGATGTTCACCTATTTCTAGGGTTTTGAATGAGAACGGACTTAGGATTGACTTAATGGATAAAAGGTAGGTGCGAGTATAAAGATCTAATTCTAATCAAGTGATTAAAGGACTTGTGATCACTTGATTGAATGTAAATCCTAAAGGAGCATGATTGTCTTTTAAAGGTTATGTTAAAAGTCCTAAAGCCATAATTTTAATTAATTGATCGAAGTATGTTTGATCAACTAATCAATTCAACAAGGGATCATGCTAAGAATTAAGCCAAGCTATATCAAGAAGAATCAAGCAAGCATTTCAAGAAGTAAACTCAATCATGAAATCAAGGGAAGAAAATTAAGGTTGAAGATAAACCCCAATTTCTAATTATCGTAACACTCTAATTTGCATTAGATCAAATTAATCGGTTTGCGGGGGAAATTAATTAATTAGTCATTTTATGAATAAAAAAATAACTAACTAATATAAAAATGGTTAATCAATTAATTACCCAAACATCTAATTAATTTATGATGATAGAATATTAGAAACAAAGCAACATGGGTGTAGAATTAATTAAAGGGGGTGGAAGGAGAATTCTGCATTTTCATCTTTTTCATTTTACATTCCCAACCGGCCATGTTTAGAGCATCACAAAATGGCCATTCCTTAACAAAAATGGACAAATGAATATATGTTTGAAAGCTCTCATGGCGTAGAACAAGATGCTATTAAGAAAAAAATGCAAGCACAAACAAAATCTAGGATAAACATGGCCACAAAGTTTACGAAAAAAATGTTACTCTTCATTTTATGCATTTTGCATTTCCAACTAGCCATCTTTAAAGCATCATAAAATGCTCATTTCTTAACAAAAATGGACAAATAAATATGCCCTGGAAATGTCTCA
Organism: Lathyrus tuberosus; assembly: GCA_022829125.1. Lineage (NCBI taxonomy): Eukaryota > Viridiplantae > Streptophyta > Magnoliopsida > Fabales > Fabaceae > Lathyrus > Lathyrus tuberosus. The sequence continues at coordinate 6,101,963 of JALAZF010000239.1, read as the reverse complement.
TTCTTTATAACAAGATGGTATCAATAAAAATGCAAACAAAAACAAAATACAGGATAAACGGAGCCACAAAGTTTATGAAAAAAACTGTTATTCATTTTCTGCATTTTGCATTTTCAACTAGCCATCTTTAGATCATCATAAAATGTTAATTTCTTAACAAAAATTGACAAATAGATATGCGTTGGAAAGTTCTAATGGCATAGAACAAGATGCTACCATGAAAAAACACAAACACAAACAAAATCCAGAATAAACAGAGTCACAAAGTTTACATAAAAAATTGTGTTCTTCAATTTCTGCTTTTGCATTTCCAACTAGCCATCTTTAGAGCATCATAAAATGCTTATTTCTTAAAGAAAATGGATGAATAAATATGTGTTGAAAGGGTCTCATGGCATAAAATAAGATGCTATCAAGAAAAAACGCAAACACAAACAAAATCCCAGATAAATAAAACCTCAAAGTTCACGAAAAAATAGTGTTATATTTTCTGCATTTTTGTGGTTTTGACGTAATTATGGTTCGAATACGGTTTTATTATGGTACAGGTTTTTAATTAAATTAAAGCAACAACATGCATATAATATCAATGGATTGGACATGATAAAAAATTAACGACTAAAGTGAAGAAAAATGTGGAGTTCGCTATTGCACACAAGGTGCTCGATAAAGTGTTTCAACCATTTCGGAAGCGGTAATGTAAAAATGAGGAAAAGAGAAGTGAAATTTCTTACCGACAGAGCAGAGGTGTGCCCCAGATAGTGTTGATAATCGCCGACGAATTTACCAAAGAGAAACCCAGAAAACTTCAAAGTAAGCTCTGTTAATCCAATTAATCTTTACTTGATAATTATGGTTGAATATAAATGATGAATGTAGAAGATTAATCTTAAATGTAGAATGTTGATGAATATGCTTGAATCTTGATAAGCTTTGGATGATGATTGTTGATGATAATGTGTGAATTGTTGAAATTTGATTAATGATTTGTTGAAATTGGATTGTGGCCAAGTTCCACCAAATTTAGAACTTCAAAGTGAAATTCTAGATGGTGATTAATATGAACTTTGGTGATGGTGAGTGAGTGAAGAAAAGAGAGAAATTAAGAAATAATGGTGGGAAAAATGGTTTAAGGGGTTAATATTAGTTATGTTAGTTAAATCCAAAATTGTGAGAACTGACATGTTTATATAGGCTTTGTAAATGAATGAGCACCATTGGATTGTGATCTAAGTAAGAGATTTATCAATGGTTGGAAATTAATTTAAGCCTTAGTTGTGGGGCACTAATTTTAACCATTAGATTGATTGTTATTAATGATTAGGATTGAATGAAAATTTGATTGAAAATGAAAGTTGAAATTTGTGTTAGTTTGGTATAATTTGTGTTAGTTTGGTAGTTATGGTAGTTAAGAGTTAATTATGTAATTGAAAGACTGTGGATGCATAGGTAATTAGAGACAAATGGTGTTTGGTTTTTGCAAAAGTACCAAGTTAGGATGTAAGGCAAAATGTCATTAGTGATAAACTTGAATTTAAATGCTTTGCCTTTTGATTTTTCTACCACCTTTGCCTTGAATTTGTGGTGAATTATCTCATGGCTTTAAGTGCTTTTGAGAAGTGATTTTTTGTCGAAAATAAGCACTTTTGAATAGTGTAAACTCATGGATCAAATTATGAATTTTCGGGTATGAATCAATGTTGGAAAGTGTTGAAAAAACAAGTAGTGAATTTAAGGAATAGTGCAGAATTTTTCTTTTGTTTCTCGAGTTTTTCATGACTTATGCATGAACTTTTGATTATTGAACTTCATGATATGAATGTCTAACTTGGTGTACCTTCTTCCTTGTAGTAAATTGAACATTGTAGTGGAAGAATGAACTTGAAGCAACACTGAAAAGTGAAGAGCAAGCCATGGAAGTGAAGCTTGATGGAATATATAATTTGTTGGAAATTAGCATTTAACATAATCATGACATAAGTCTCTTTTATTAATAATGATAAATTCTTTGATCAAATGCTTGTAGAATAGGTCTAGGAAAATTCAAGAGTCAAAATCGCGTCAATGATCAATAGTTCACCAAAAGTCAATAGTTGATCAAAAAGTCAATTGCACCCTAAAAGATGTAGTTTTTTTTTTACCCTCTTTCTTTGAAATCCATTCTTTTGCTTTGTATCTCAAGCAATATCCAATGTAAACCATGCATTTTCAATAAAATAATAAAATCTTCTTTATAATTCAACTTTTCCATTTTTTTTTGAATTCAAGTAATCTTTCGAATTAAATAACAATCATTTCAATTCCTCTACTAACCATGAATCTCGAATAAAAAGATGATCCGCACCACAAGTAATATGAAAAATAAACTCGAATAATCACCAAATTATATCTGCCTCGAAAATCCACTTAAACTAACTAAATCCATTACTGCTGAACTTTTGGCTCATTGACGAATTGTGTGAAATGCAATGAATGAAAGGCTAAAACAAACGACCTAATTGGATAACTCGATAACCATGCATAAAGATGATTTGAGCATGAACCAGAAAAGAAAAAGAAAAATGAAAAAAAAAGGTAAAATTAGGGTATGATAATATGTATTTGATGTGATCATGGCGTTATATCAATTTTAGCTAATCAAACATATTTGATCTTTATATTTTTGTCTAATGCTTGTGATATTTGTATCATGTCTTTCAATCTATCTGATGTCGAGATAAGCTATTAGGTTTAAACCTATGATAATGCAATTATGCCTAAACATGGTTTGTTAGTTTATAACATGATTTGTGAACTTAATTCGACCGCCACTAAGAAGCATACTTTAAGTTTAGATCAAGGTAACCAGCTATCAAAAGCTAGAGTCTACAGATAGATCTACATTTGATATTCAGATATATTATTGAATTTTAATACAATTGCTATCACGCCGCTATTTCATGTCCGAAAGAAGATTGTTTCTTGTAAAATTGCTACTTCTTTTGTTAGTTCTAATGATCAACTCTTTCATGACTGATGATCGAAAGAAGATTATGTCTCATGATATTTCATTTGTTAGTTTTAAAGATCAACCGGAAGACCCTTCATTTGTTATTTCATTTGTCATTTTGAAATACATCATGGACATTTAATGCTCATAAAATTGGTTTATATATATAATAAAAATTGATGTGTTTGATATGTGCTTATTATAATTGATAATAGTATATTGACTTCTCTTTAATCAATAAATTCTCATTGTACGATACTCAAAATAAACACCAAATTGAAGTCATTCGGTATGAAATTCTGATTCCCAGGTGTTGCTTCCATAAATATAATGATTACAACATTTATAATACAATTTTACTTGCGGTATCTTAATCAATCCCCTCAAAGACACTCAATAGCATTTTCCATTAAAATTTAAGATACTAGATGAAGTTAAAAAAAAAAAAAAACAAATCTGCAGACCAATATTAAATAGAAGACTCGAGCAAATACTTTAGTAGCATAGGTTATCTAAATTCAGAAATTGGCTTAGTCCAAACTCCCAAAGATGAATTTGTGTCCACTAGCCTAACATTTCAACTACTAAAATATACCAAAAAATAAATGACAAGAAATTGCCAAAATCATGTCTTATCTTCGTTTCACCTTTCTCCTAGGATGAATTTTCAGCTCAGAATTTAAAGAACCATGATAAAGTGGAATTAATAACTCATTCCCTCAATCCCTGAGAACTATCACACAATGTATCAGTACATTCATTCATTTATTTATTCTAGCTCATCGAGACAACCTACCCAGCAAAAGGGCAGAAACACTCATTCCATATAATACATCGCGACAAGGATTACAACATATTATCAATATAACGCTCTGAAGAACCTGTGCAATATTTTTAACATGTTCTGAACTCCACACACATAACCACCAACCGTTGATCACAGTATATATGGTGTGCTTTGTTGCTTTCTGGCCTTTCTGTAAGAACAAGGAACCTGTGATGTTGGAGTAGTAAAGCAAACCTGAAATTACCCAAGAAAAGAGAAAAAGAACCTAGAATATGAACTCAGCAATCCACAAATAAAAGTTCAGATGACCATAAAAACATAATATGTAGATCAGAACTACAAGTTTGTCCCATAAAACTTCATGCAGTCAGCCACATTTCGCCGGTCATATTAAGATCCCAACTTCTCAATTTCAATGCCGATTTTGTTTTTTGTTAAAAGAATGTAAAACAACGAAATTGAAATCTGATCGGATCGTCAAAATATGGCTAACAGCTTCCTTATATAACTGCTCTGCCTTCCACTTTGATGGCACGATCAAGAAAAAATTCTTTAAAGGCATGTAAACTTAACTTCCATGTCAATACTACTGATTATTGCCAAAAACACAACTTAAAAAAGGAAAGTACAAATGCTATTGGCTATTCAGCTATAACTTAAATTCTGAACCTAAATCAAGAAAAGGAAAAAATCTAATTACACAACCAAATCAAGTTCCTGAAGCCTCGTTCGAATCTTATCCAATGTACCATCAATGGTTAAATCAAATGCATCCTTCTTAGCTCTCAAACCAGGAGAACTATTATGCTTCCTATACACAACCCTAGGAATCAACTCCATTACTTTCTCCCTCATTCTCCTAACCCTAGCTCTAGGTATTCTCTGCAACACATCAAAAATCCTCAATCCCTTAAACACAACATCCTCCTTAGGTATAGTAACAGAAAAACCCTCAAATTCATTCTGCGGCAAATGCCACGAATACTGCAATTTCGCAGACAAATCCTCGAAAAACACAGGTATACAACCCGCAAGTATCGCATCGAAAGTGGATCTCCGAGTCGGAGTATCCCCGGGAGGCTGCAAGCAGAAATTCGCCCCTAACATTGGTTTCATAAACCTAATTGGATCATGCTCACAAACACCGTTAGAACAATCAACAGTATCACAAAGCTTTTCATAACCAAATGAATTCACATTCTTACTACTACCACTGCTGTTATTGCATTCGATCCTTATACTCCGCCGTATATTCGGCGTCGAAGAGTAACCTCCACCGCCGGCGAAAAGAGCCAGCGAATACCTCTTCGACTGACGCACGCGTTGAATCCACGAATCCAACAAAGCGAGATTCGGCGGATGAAACGACGTCGGAAAAGGAACAGCGTGTTCTTGCCACGGCCAAGCACGAGCCTCCAGAGTCAAAGCCGTTACATTGAAAAACTGCGGTAACTCAAGAAACGAAGTTCCCCAAAGACGAGGATCCGTATCCAACGGCTGAGAAAAATCCCAAGCGGGTCGGGCCATAACCAGAAAATGATCATGACCCGAAAAACGGTTCCATATGGAAGGGTCATCTTTTTGAAGAAAATGAAAAAGCTGAACACCGTGTTCTTCGCTGGAGTTATATTCAGGACCGTAAAGATAACGGAGAGCGTCGAAGCCAGCGTAGTAAGGAAGATAAACGGCGTTAGCGGTATTCGGATCTTCCGTTAAACATGGATACTCCAACATACGGCGATGGAAGATGAGTTCGAGCATGGTCGGGTCGGTTCGGTACCAACTATGAGAACGGTTATGGGTTTTTTGACCCAAACCATGGTTTGCTAAGAAAGGACATAAATCGTCTAGGAATGTGTATTCGGAGCAATTTGAGAGGAGATCTAGGTTGAAGATTGAAGGTAGTTTTCTTATGTAGATCCAACGGTTTTCACAGTCGTTTTGTGTTTGTGTTGTTGATTTGAGGATTTCGTTGTTTTGAGATGTGGTGGGATTGAAGAGGAGGAAGAGAGTGATGATGGAGATGGTGATGGGTGATATTGATAATGCCATTGGAAAAAGAGGATTGAAGGTTTGTTTAACGGTTTTGATAGTGTTTGGTGTTTTTCATTGTTTTGGTTGTGACTTGTGATAATGAATGATTGATCTGGGTTTGGTATGAAAAGGGAATTAAGGTGAAAGTGGAAATTAAAATTAGTTAATTTAAGAGTGATTAATTATTGTTTAACTAGTTGTATTTAATTAATTATTTATTTATTAATGGGGGGTTTGATTTATGAGTGTACAGGGTTATCGGTGTAGGACGCGTGGTATGGAGGGTGGTTTTCAGTTAAAGTCAGTGGCATTGTTTACTTTTGTTTTTACTACTGACAGTGGAAGCCATCAATTGTGTTGTGCGATGCTTTTTGTAATGAAGTAGAAGGGAGGGCGCATTTTATGTGTAGATGTTTTTAGCGCAGAAGAGTAAGTTTTATTGTAAAAAATAGAAAATTAAATCAAATAAATAAAAAATGTTTCTAAATAATTTCAATAATTTAAGATTCATTTAATTTATATATTATAATTATTATTTTTGAATAAATATGGTAAATTCTTTGGTATCCATGAATTTAAGTTGATTATCAGTACTTTTAGTGTAAATTGTAAAAAATATTTGATTTTTTTAAAAATAAAATAAAATAATAAAATGATGTGGCATTGAATTAAAATGTTTGATTGGTTAAAGGTACCGGTACCTAATTAATTTGAATGGTACCAGAGTGTTCACCATAAATATTGCAGAAACAGAATTATGTTTGAATAGTGAAGTTGGACTCCTAATATGAGATTGCAAGTCTTTGATGCAGTGGATCACAAGGTGGATATGCAAGGTTAACACTCTGACGCTCAAATCAGTTAATGAGTCCAAAATTGGATAGGATGAAATATGAGAAAAGTATGAATGTACCTTATTCTTGAATCAAATTGGTTATCCGATCTTTTTGGAATACTAGTGGGTCTCTCTATATTGGGATTTTGATCGACCTAGAACAGTTGCCCCAAGACTTGTCGTTGAATGTTGGATGAGAAGTCTTCAAGGATCAGTGTCGGCCTAGCTTTGTTAAGTCGTCTGTGGGTGAGACTAGTCGTGTCCGATTGAAAGAGAGGGGAAACAAGCATATTAAATGCCCTCCCATCATTGAGGCTTTTCGAGTGAATTTTAGACGCGTGCCCCTAGGTTGGCAGGTTCGGGTGTGACGATTTTCCCTAGGTTGCTTGAGTGCACTCAAGTGTTGTGGTATTCCCAATGTGTGATCTGACTGTTGCTTTTCATTTTTTTCATTTTCTTTCCATAAGATTCGTTGCTTACTTATTTTATTTTTCTATATAAGGTTCACACGATTTCGTAAGTGGGTTTTTTTATCTTACCACCACCTGAACCACACTCACTCTTTTGAGAATCATTTGCTCTTCTTGGCAACATTTAATTACAGTGTTCATTCCTTACTTACTAAAGCGGTGTGTTCTCTAAGTGACTTTAACCTCACTTTGATTTTCTTTCTTACTTGACATATCTACAGCCCAGGTACCTAAAGGGAAATCGCAATATGAACACAAAGGAAAAACAAAAATTTCTCTTAAGTTGATCCTTAGGAATGATCACGATCAATGATAGAAATGGTTACCTCTTGTGGCGATTAAAATCTTTGATGCAGAATCAGATGAATGATCGCAAGCGATGAATGATGAACAACGCCTCGACTTAGTCCACACGGACATAATGCCTTCAAATATATATATATATATATATATATATATATATATATATATATATATATATATATATATATATATATATATATATATATATATAAAGAGAGAGAGAGTGAGAGTGAGAGAGAGAGAGAGAGAGAGAAAGAGAGAGAGAGAGAGAATATGGCTAAGGCTTAAAATCAAATTTCATCAAGTGTGAAAGCTTCTGCACAATTATTCTATTTATAGAACCACTTGTGTGGGGTGCATGCTAAAAATCCCACTTAAGTGCATTGTATGGTGTAATGTATTTCACTTAAGTGAATGGTACCTTACCATATTTTGTATTCCACCTAAGTGCATCGAACATTATGGTGTTCTACAATTCATTTAAGTGCACCGTACTAGCAACATATCACTGCTACCCAAGTCACGAAAATGTGATGTTATATAAAAAACATTTTTGTGATAATGCTTGTGTATACAATTATGATGAATTCTCGGCAAGTGGATAGAGAGAGTGTTGCAGTAATAAAAGATCGAATCCACAAGAATTGTGTTCGAACAAGACAATAATTCTGCAATGTAAAAGAAAATAGTAAATATGGCTTTTTTTTTCAAGTTGTAGAGCGAAAAACTAAATAAGAGTTTTAACATAAATATTAAAATGGTCAGGTTGTGCTTCGAATCCCCTTATCCTCTCTTGTTGATGTATGATGCCTTGTATGAATGATTTTATCCTTATAACCTCACGGCGAATTAACAAAGTCGTTATAACGGATCCCTCACGAAATAACTCACTAATCACTACTCGGAGCTTTATATTCCAGTCCATTAGCGTAAGCAGGATTAGGCGATGTACAAAACCTTAATTCCTTATGCCACTACTCGAGGTCTCCTATCCCTATTTAACCAGCGTAAGTATAACAATTGCCCTAGGTCTAACATATGTCTTAAGGGTCAGTAATCCCTATGTGTCCTAACTTGTTAATTTTATTATTCGTGTTCTTGTTGTTTGAATCGGTTTTGAAAAGCTTTAATTTTTTGAGAAACCCAATTCAACCCCTTTTCTTGTATTTCTTGCCACCTTCATTTTCTTTTGACAATGGGGGTTCAAGAACAAAGTCTCAACCTTGTTCATCTTCCTCTGCCCGAATCCTGAAAGCCATTGGATTTTTCCCAGTGTCAAACCTTGGAGTTGAGTTGTTTGTTGATGCCATTGTTGGAAATATAAGCTTTTACAAGGGGGAGTGAAAGGTTTTTTCTGCGTAAGGAGATCAAGAAGATGACTGAATGAAGAAGATTAATAAGGAAGATGAAGCTGGGTATTTATAGCATTTTCATTGCATGCTTAAAGTCAGACACATGGAATCCGCTTGGAGATATTGGAACGATTTAGTGTATTACGAAGTGGCAACATTGATATGAGTGGAGCAGTTAGTGAAGACATGCATGCACACTTATTTCTTCCTAGGAAATAGGAGTGATGGTGAGATTCTGAACAGATCTTATGGAAAATGATAGTGTATAGTAAAGTGGTAATGATGATGATGACATCATCAGAGAAGTGGAAGTAGTGTCGAAAATACGATAAAAAATACCATATTTCTCTTTTCTGATCCAAATTGAAACCTGGTATTTTGGGGGCAATTTGTAACCTTGGGTTTTCGACATAGGATATAAATGGAAAGTAAGACATATATGTATGCTATGGTCAGAGGTGAAGTCGAAACATGGTGGATTGAGACCATAAAGTAGGTTGGTTTTTTATATGTCGAAAGGTGATGTAGGGATTGTGGTTGAAGTGTATAGCTAAAGGTTAAGGAGTCTTTGTAGAGTCTTTGGACTTTGTGAAATTTCCAAGTGTTTTAGTTGGTTATTTTGCTTAATCGAAAGAGCGGGAACTGGATAAGATCGGGTGGTTATTTAAAGACACGTGGAGGTTCATCGAAGATAACGGCTACATGGAAATTAAACATGCCATGATGTGTTTATTTGACCGTTGTAGATAGTTATTCTAGATTAGTATATAATGAGACGCTTGCTTATGTTGTATGGGTCCGCAATTGTACTCAAATTTCTACATACTCAAAGTATATGTGTGATTGAGAAACAAGTGAGGAAATGTACGTATGCGTTCCACATTTATAAATTTCAAGTGTTTTATATTCAAGTCTTTCAGAATTTGAATTACATTCCGATTTTAGTTATCTCACTTTCAGTCTACATTTCGATTTCAGTTATTTTGTTTTCAAAATCTTTTACATTTTGAGTTCAGTCAAGTTCTAATTACTATCTTCTAAACATTGTGTTTCAATTTCAATAGTAACATGATGTCCCAAAGTTATGATTCACACAAATATGTTACGGGATATTTTCGACTTCAATCCCTTAAGTATTAATTGAAACTTGTTTTGTTTACCAAATTTTCAAGTAAACACTCATGAAAAATTTACGAAAACAGGAAAAACACATGGCCATCAATAGTGCTAAGCTAGAGATGTATGCGAAGAACCACTAAAGTGTGTGTGTGTGTGTAAGGTAATGTCGGTTTAATCATAAGGGATAACGGTTCAAAGCATTTCTACCTAACATTCCGATTAGACTGCGTTATCTTTATTAAGGTTAAGTTCAAATCGAAAGATACTTAACTGTATTAACATTTTTTGTATCTCTTCTCTAGAATTGGTCTTGTCATTATTATAACAAGTGAGTGATTGTTGTAAATTACTCCCTCCGTCTCATAAAAAGTGTCTGATTTGGACTATGCACGATTCTTAAGAAAATGATTAGATGTATTGATTTTAAAGATAAAATTATATGTTTGTACTAAAATATCCTTATAATTAATTTATCAACTTTTTAAATATTCTCATGAATTACCATTGTGCCACTAAAAGTATCTACTACTAAAACTAAAATTACACGTTTTGGTGTTTTGGTACAGTGTAGAATATGAAGAGCTTTTCTTCTTTCCAAGCAATTAAATCAATCAATGTGAGTACATTTCTTCTATCCAAGCAATCAGAGTAAATTTCTTTTGCTACATCATTTCCATTTTACAAATGACGATTTTTTTCTACCATGAGCATTTTTTTTTAATTCTCCCGCTACAGTATTGAAATTTCCCACCATAACAGTGTTGGGGAAAATGTGAGTTGTTGAGAATCAAGTGTGAGTTCTAAGTCCCACACTGCTTAGAAAAGTGGAGGTTAAACACTTTATAAGTAATACACCTATCACCTTAAGGTTTTGCCTGAATATGTGGTGTCTCCCTCACTTGTTTGGATGCGTCTTTGACCTTTAGGTGAGTCTTTGACCCAAAGTGTATACTTCCCCCTCATGATGACCCTTAAGTGGTATTAAAGCCCGATTTGAGTAAGGGACAGACTCCTTGTGTCGAAAGTCTTCCTGACATGTTGGTCAGGCGGCGTGTTTCGTTGAAGTGCCCATGACGAGATAAAGGGTGTCTCTCAACGGAGGTACATGTATGTGGATGAAAGAACTTCCGCTTGAGGGGGAGCATAGTGGATGAACTTACACTTGAGGGGGAGATTGTTGGAAAAAATGTGAGTTGTTGAGAATCAAGTGTGAGTTCTAAGTCCCACACTACTTAGAAAAGTGGAGGTTAAACACTTTATAAGTAAGATGACACATAGACCTATCACCTTAAGGTTTTGGGTGAATATGTCGTGTCTCTCTCACTTGTTTGGGTGATTCTTTGACCTTTAGGTGAGTCTTTGACCCAATGTGTATGCTTCCCCCTCATGATGATCCTTTATATAGTGCTAGCATACCACATGATCCAATATTTAAAGGAATGTATAATATTATTCATATTGACGAAAAGTGGTTCTACATGACTAAAAAGTCAGAGAATTACTACTTGTTACCAGATGAAGAAGATTCAATCCGCACATGTAAGAGCAAAAACTTCATTACAAAAATTATGTTTCTAGTTGCCTTAGCTCGTCCACGATTTGATGCGCAATGAAATGAGATTTTTTCTGGAAAAATTAGTATATTTCCTTTTATTACGAAAGAGTCGGCTAAAAGGACAAGTTTTAACAGAGAAGCTGGAACATTAAAGACAAAACCAATTCTTTCAGTTAAAAGAGATGTTATAAGATCATATTTAATTGATAAAGTTTTACCCGCTATTAGAGAAAAATGGCCAAGAGAGGATATTGAAAATCCAATTTTTATTCAACAAGACAATGCAAGAGTGCACGCCAAAGATGATGATGATGATGAATTTTGTCAAGCAGCCACACAAAATGGATTTGATATTCGTTTGATGAGTCAACCTCCAAACTCACCAGACTTAAATGTTTTAGATCTTGGGTTTTTTAATGCTATTCAATCCTTACAACATAAAGAGGCTCCTAGAACTATTGATGAACTTATTAACGCGGTTGTGAAATCATTTGAGAACTTTTCGTCAATGAAATCAAATCATATATTATTGACACTACAGTCGTGCATGACCGAATGAAAGCTAAAGGTTCACACAAGTAAAAGATTCCACACATGGAAAAGGTAATGTTAGAAAAAAATGGTCAACCCCCTAACCAAATTAAGTGTGATTCCATGTTAGTTCAAGAAATTCTACATTATTTAGGTTGAATTTTATTTTTAAATGAATAAATTATTTTACAAAATTTCATATTTTCATTATTTGTTGTAAAATTTGTTTTTAAGTGAATTTTGTTTTATTTATTTATTTTCTAAATCTTAATTTATTGTAAAATTTGTATTTATATATTGTTTTTTATTTAGTTGTATGACTAACTAAAGTATAGTAGCATTATATATTCATGTTGTAACTGATACAATCATTAAATAAATAATATAAAAAAATTCATAAAATAGAGAAAACGTAACAACATGATAGAGAGAGTATGAATATTAGCATGTGTTGTCTAAGAAGTACTACTTGGAGTGTAAATATAAATAAGGGTAGTATTGGAAGAAGTTACATAAATATTGCATTGAAATCTTAAAGAGACAATTATTTTGAGACATAAAAAAAATGCGAATGAGACACTTTTTATGAGACGAATGTGTTAGAACAAGATTTGGTTCTGCAAGATATCTCTTTGTTTTGATAATAACAAAGTTGTATTTGTGTGAGAACAATTTTGGTACTCTAATGTTTGTTTTCTTAAGTATTGAAAAACAGATGCTGACGCTGATAAAGTTAATTCTGACTCTGATAAAGCTAGCTCTGATTCTGATAGAGATCATGTGAAACGTCACTCTCAAATTTTCTAAAGTCGCTTCTGCATCAAAGAAGCAAGATTGCTTCTGATCTACTACTTCAGGAAGACTCAAAGAAGATAATATGTTGCTGGTGCAATGTTCTTTTGGATTCTGGCTCTGAATTTAACTCTGATACTTATCTTCTGAAGACTAAGTGCTAACGACTCTAAAGACAAGGTTCTTATGAACAACGTTCTGAAGACTCCGAAGACTTAAGTATTTGAAGACCTAGTTCTGAAGACTCTGAAGACAAGTTTCTGCTGAACAAGTTCTGAAGACTCTGAAGACTTATGTTTCTGATAACAAAGGGTTCTGAAGACGGAGTGCTGAAGACTCTAAAGACAAGGTTCTGCTGAACAAATTCTAAAGACTATGAAGACTCAAGACTCTGAAGACCCAGTGATTCATTCTTTTGATTATGCTTTAATCATATCAATTCAGAAACCTCTGATGGATAGAAGAAGATGAAATGTTTGCGAGGGAAAATAGTACATAGTACAGATCAAACACGTTCTTTTCCACTACCTTTCCACTACTCTGATTTGGTGGTACAAAGGACAATTTCAGTGTACGATTTTCATCCCAGCATAACGACCTTATTTCAAGTCGCCAGTATTTTACTGATATTCCTGATCTGCCCTTCAACGGATCTTTTTCTGGCTATATATAAAGACTTGATCATTCAAAGAATCATGTGTGACACTAAGTGGAAAAAGAGAGATATACAAAACACTGATTCATACGAGAAAGAACTCAAGAAATAGAGAAATCCATGAGTGAACAGTAAAGCACCACAATACAAAGAAGAAGATTGTTCTTACTGTATAGATTCTCTCTAAGTTAGATTGAGCTAGAAATTGTGTTTATATCAGCTTATGTAAGAAGCATTTCATTGTAAACATTTTATTTGATCAAACAGTTGTTTGAATTCCTTAAGGGACCAGTTGGGTCAGAATCCTTAAGAAGAGACGGTTAGTCTGTGTATTGTTAGTCACTAGCAGTTGCTAGTGCAATTGTAATCAGTTTGGTTATAGTGGATTAAATCCTTGTGTATAAGGCGAAATCACCTTGGCGGGTGGACTGGATTAACTGATAGTTTTCAAGTGAACCATGATATATCGTGTGTCTTTCTCTATTGTTAGTCTGTTTATGATCTTTGTTTGAGTTTCACAAAAAGCTTTCATTTTGAAAACCCAATTCAAAACCCCCCTTTCTTGTGTTTTTCTCACACCTTCAGAATGTAGTATTAACAATTAATAATCTTGAGTATGTTCCAAAATGACAAGAAAATATGCAAGTGGATGTTAATTTTTAATTAAGAAATAGTCAAAACTTGTGAAGTGTTGATGTAGGCAGTTTGTATTTTGAATCCCGAAATAGGCAACACTTCATGAAGTGTTGCAGAATTCGAAACAATACAATATTTGAAAAATGTTGTTGTAGGCGAAACAATGCAACATTTGGTAAAACTGTTGTTGCAGGCGAAACAGTGCAATGTTTAGCAAAATTATTGCTGAAATTGTGTGTTTCATCAAGGGTTGCAACCTTATGAAACAACGACAGTTTGCCCTATAGATTGAGCATTTAGGATTTAGAAAAACACAATACAAAAGCCTATCATCTTCACACAAACTCCAGCTTTCATCATTCCTACATTCGAGTTTTCATCGGTCTTGTGCAAACTCGAATATACGCTAAATTATCCTAGACATTCTTGCGTCCAACTCTAAAACATTTAAGAGTGCTAGAAATACTTATAAGAAAAATAATTTTGTTCGCGATTCTAACCTCAATACATTTGATTTACAATAAATTTTCTAATATAAACTACTAGACAACCATCAAAATAACAAACTAAAACCTCTAAGACCTATAAACAAGAACTTGAGTACAATTATACACTCATCATAAATATAAAAAAAAAAAAAAAATTTGTGTATTTTTATATGATTCTCTTTGGAATTTCAACTGTATTAAGTTTTAGTTTTATTTAAGTATTTCTATACCGACATATCTCTATTTATTTTTTTTACCATTTTTTTAATGAAAAATATATAATATAATAGAAATATAAACTAACCCCCTCTCTCTTAAATAACAAAAATTTGTAAAATCATATATCAATTATCAACAACAAATCAAATTAAACTGTAATGCAACAATATGCTGCTTGACTACTCCTATACAGAAAACTGAACAATAATGTAAGAAACTTGAAGATTGTTAGGGACCATATTATCAATAGTTTTTCTTAGCTTTCTTCATTTAATACAGATCTTATTTTCAATTTTTTGGCTTTTCAGTGCAGTTTTATTTTTAGCTATCACTTTCTATAATCTTAGTTTTCTTGTATACTATTTTCTGTGTTTGCTGTATCTTGTGGGATGGGTATACATGAAAACTGGGTGGAGATCCGAATGGGTAAGAACAGGGGAGAAAAGCTAGCTAAGAGGTCAGAGTGGACAATAAGAGGAAACAAATTATCTATGGGGGTAGAAGATAGATCAGCCTCATTCTTCTTCACTGAGTTTCTAAACGGTTTTGAAGCTAAAGAGATGTTCGGCATTTTCAAAGAATATGGTATGGTGTTGGAGGTGGTTATCCCCCCAAAATGCGACAAACATGGGAAGCGATACGGATTTGTAAGATTCAAGAATGTGGATGATGAGAGACTTATGGCTATCAAACTTGATAGTATTATGATAAATGGTAGAAAGCTATATGCCAATGTACCTAAATTCCTAAGAACTAATATGTGGACTCGAAATGAAGAAAGAATACAATAGACATACAAAACAAATTCACACTTGGGAAGATTTAAAGATAACAATCAAAAACTTGGACAAAACATTCGGCCAAACATCTCTTTTGCTCAGGCAGTGTCTGGTCATACAAGAGGAAGGAGAGATAATTTTGCAGATAGAACCAGGTGGAACAAACCAGACAAACCCGAGAATTTAGACAAATACTTTCTTGGCACAAAACCTACTTTTGCACACTTACAATTTAACATTGATAAAGAAGAAATGCAAAGATTTGAGAAGGCATACGTCAGAATTGTCGAAGAAGCAGGTTCTGTAAGTTGTAAATGCCCCTAAGAGGGGGGGTGAATTAGGTTCTTAAAAAATTCTTCGATCCTTTTTACCGGTTCTTGGTTATTTTTCCATTTTATGATAAGTGCTGGAAAGTAAAGTGCGGAAAGGAAAAATGACACAAGAGAATTATAGTGGTTCCCCTCACAGCCCGAGAGTACTCCACTCCTCCTTCAACACGAAAGAGAGTTCACTATAGTTTAGAATTATTGTACAGCCTAATCACACCAATAGTGATGCTTACTATCTAACCTATAGGTAATTAAGTGTATGAAGAACAATCCTCTTCAAAACACTCACTTGTTTCCAACAATCCTGGACAACAAGGTAATACAACTCCACAATCTTATTTTAACAATCCTAAAATAAGATGTGTCTTTAAATAAATCTGAATTTTTAGTAAGTAGTTGAAACTTTGATTCTTCAATATATCAATCCAAAGATTGATCTTCTCCTTTTTGTAACAATCACTCTCAATGAGATTATACAAGTGTTCGACTCAATAATAATGAAACTAATGCAATGAGTATGAAAGTTTAAGTGCATAAGTTTCACTTAGAAAAGTTTGAAGAACACTTTGATAAAAATGGAAGAATATTTAAGTGATTGAATGTTTGAAAATTATATCAAAAGGAGGTGTGTTTAAATCTGAAAATGACATGTATTTATATTGATGAAAGCAACCATTCAAAAGTCATGGCAATGGTTAGAAAAATTCTGAATTTAATAAGATAAATGATGTAAGAGATGCCATGAAAAGATATAATGAAAAAGTGCATTCAAACAAAACATTTTTCAATTTTAAATAAAAAACACTGTTTCAGTACGTTGTAAATTGTGGCGGTTGTTTGGTCTGTTACGTCGTTTCAAAACGCCACAATTTACCAAATAATTTTGAAATTAAAAATTTAAAATACTGGTTCAGAACGGTGAGAATTATGGCGGTTTCTGGTGCTGTTACGACAGTTAAAAACGCCATAATTTACCGAAAACTGAATGTTTAAATAAATTAAATAATTAAAAAATTTGTCTAAGTATTTGAACCAATTTTATACAACATCTATTGATTTACCCAAGTCAATAGATTATATTTGAAAGTGATTTAACATGGTTCAAAATAAAAAAAAAACAAATAAATAAATAAAGTAAATAAAGTTTCAAATGTATGATAAAAATATTTTGTTTTTTAAAGCTAGAAATAATGATATATTTTCAACCACATGAACCATGTATGCAAGTGAATTTTGAAGATTATTTTGAGAACTATTTTATCAATATATATTGCATGCTTGAGACACTTTTGAACACTTGTATGCAACCATATTGATAAGTGAAAGTTATACCTTGATTATACTTGAGAACTCTTCAAGACTTGTAAAAATTAAAAACTTTGTGCTAACTTCAATGTCTTGATCCATTCTTTTTGAGCAAGCATAACATCTTGAATGAATAATGTTGTCTTCATCAAAACCATTGAGAAGCTTGCCTTCACATTCTCCCCCTTTTTGATGATGACAACCCAATTTTGAAAATTTGCTTTAATCTTGTTTCTCTAATACAAAAAGCTCCCCCTTGATCAATGCTCCCCCTAAATTAATGATTTAGAGTGTCTTTGCTAGCTGCATTTTGTTAGAGAAAAAACAAACACAAACACATACATCTTCTCCCCCTTTGTCATTAGCAAAAAGGATGAGAAAAGACTTGAAATATATAAAGAAATCTTGAAAAATGAAAAATAATTTTTACCTATGAGTTTTACCTCATGAAAGACTTCATCAAACATTTATCCTTGCCGGAACATGATTTTGAAGTCTTGACTTCATTATATCATATAATGAATAAATATTTGAAGATTTAAATGTCACCTTCATCTAAAATGCCAAGTTCTCGACGAATCTTGAAGAATTGTTCTTTTGCGAGTGGTTTTGTGAAAATGTCCGCTAGTTGATTATGTGTATCTACAAATGTGACTTCAACATCTCCTTTAAGCACATGATCACGTAGAAAATGATGTCGAATGTCTATGTGTTTGGTTCTTGAGTGCATGACGGGATTCTTTGTAATATTAATTGCACTTGTGTTGTCGCATCGAAGTGGTACGCATCCAAGATCGATTCCATAGTTGCTTAATTGTTGCTTTAGCCAAAGATTTTGAGCACAACAACTTCCCGCTGCTATGTATTCTGCTTCAGCCGTACTAAGAGCAACACATGCTTGTTTCTTACAGGACCATGAAACTAAGGCATTTCCTAAAATGTGACATGTTCCACTCGTGCTTTTTCTATCAGTTTTGCAACCTGCATAATCCGCGTCAGAATAACCAACTAAATTACACATACTACCTTTTGGATACCATAGACCAACGTTCGTCGTTCCCTTGAGATACTTCATGATTCTTTTCACAGTGGTGAGATGTGACTCCTTCGAATTTGCTTAAAAACGAGCACATAAACACACACTAAACATAATGTCAGGACGGCTTGCCGTCAAATATAATAAAGAACCAATCATACCTCGATACTTCGTTATATCAACCGATGTTCCCGATTCGTCTTGATCAATGTAGGTTCCGGATCCCATTGGTGTTGACATAGCTTTACAACCATCCATATCAAATCTCTTTAATAATTCTTTGCAATACTTTGATTGGTTGATGAAGATTCCTTCCTTTTGTTGCTTGATTTGTAATCCAAGGAAATAATTCATTTTTCCCATCATAGACATTTCAAACTCGCCTTGCATCATTGAAGCAAATTCTTCACATAGTTGATTGTTTGTTGAACCAAAGATAATGTCGTCCACGTACACTTGAACAAGTAAGGTATTATTCTTAATCCTCTTAATGAACAAAGTCTTGTCTACCTTGCCTTTTTCAAAACCTTTTTCGCATAAGAAATTACTTAGACGATCATACCATGCCCTTGGTGCTTGTTTTAAACCATAGAGAGCTTTCTTCAACTTGTATACATGTGAAGGATGCTTGAAGTCTTCAAAACCCGGAGGTTGTTTGACATAGACTTCTTCGTTGATATATCCGTTTAGGAAGGCGCTTTTGACGTCCATTTGAAATAACTGAAAATTCATTGAGCAAGCATAAGCAAGTAATAGACGAATAGCTTCTAACCTTGCAACCGGAGCGAATGTTTCTTCAAAGTCAATTCCTTCTTCTTGATTGTACCCTTGAGCCACTAATCTTGCTTTGTTACGAATAATAATTCCATTTTCGTCAAGTTTGTTCTTAAATACCCATCTTGTTCCAATGATGTGTTTGTCATTTGGTTTTGGAACAAGTTCCCAAACTTGATTTCTCTCGAATTGATTCAATTCTTCTTGCATCGCACATATCCATTGGTCGTCATTCAAGGCTTCATTAACTTTAGATGGTTCGATTTGAGAAACAAATGCCATATTTAAGCATGCATCCTTTAGATTCAATCTTGTTGCTACACCTTGACTTATGTCTCCGATGACTTTGTCGATTGGGTGATCCCTATGTGTTCTCCATTCTTTTGGTAGATCATTGTTGATCGACTTTTGTTGAATCGGTTCATCATGATGTTCTTCTTGTTTTTCTTCTAGATTTTCAATGAAGTCTTTAGAAGTATCTTCTTTGTGAATTTCTACAAGATCATCATCATTATCACAAACAATAATATCCTCTTTCGAGGGGTTAGATTCATCAAATTTGACATGCATAGATTCTTCTATTGTTAAAGTTCTTTTATTAAAAACTCTAAAAGCTTTACTTGAAAGAGAATAACCAAGAAAAATACCTTCATCGGATTTCTCGTCAAACTTACCAAGGTTGTCTTTGTCGTTGTTTAGGACAAAGCACTTGCACCCGAAAACATGAAAGAAAGAAATATTTGGTTTTCTCCCTTTGAAAAGTTCATAAGGGGTTTTCTTGAGAATAGGCCTAATATTGACACGGTTACTTACAAAATATGCCGTGCTCACCGCATCCGCCCAAAAATACTTAGGAAGATTTGAATCACTTAGCATTGTCCTTGCAAGTTCCACCAAAGATCTATTCTTCCTTTCTACGAAACCATTTTGTTGTGGAGTTCTTGGTGCGGAGAAATTGTGTGAGATTCCATGTTCTTCACAAAATTCTTCAAATGAGGCATTTTGGAATTCTCCACCATGGTCGCTTCTAATGGAGGCAATTGTAAGAGACTTCTCATTTTGTATTTGTTTTGCATACTTCTTGAAGGCTTTAAAAGCATCACTTTTCTGCACTAAAAATAATGTCCAAGTATATCTAGAGAAATCATCAACAATAACTAATGCATAGACATTACCTCCGAAGCTTTTTGTTCTCGATGGACCAAAGAGATCCATGTGCAACAATTGTAGTGGCCTAGTTGTGGACACCACATTCTTGGATGTGAAAGTTGATTTGGTTTGCTTTCCTTTTTGGCAAGCGCCACACAACCCATCTTTGATGAATTTGATCTTCGACAATCCAGTGACTAAGTCATGTTTGATCAACTTATTCAAGTGTTCCATATGAATATGAGCAAACCTCTTATGCCATAACCATGATTCATTGTTGTTTGCCAAGAGACACCTAACATTCAAAGATAAGTTATCTAAGGAAATTAAAAATATGTTATTAACTCTTTTACCTTTTAGCATAACTTCATGAGTAACTTTGTTTTCAATCAAACATTCATCTTTAGTAAAGTTGACTTTGAAACCTCGGTCACACAATTGGCTAATGCTAAGGAGACTATGCTTTAGACCTTCCACATATAGGACATCTTCTATAGTTGTTGAAGGCGGTGAACCAATGATGCCGACGCCAAGGATTCTTCTTTTGTTGTTGTCACCATAAGTAACATATCCTTTGGCCTTAAGCGTTAGATGTGAAAATTTGCTTATGTCACCCGTCATGTGCCTCGAACATCCACTATCAAGATACCATTGATTTGAAGAGGTCTTCAAGCATACCTACAAAAAAGAGTTACGTTTTATTAGGTACCCAAATTGCCTTGGGTCCTTCAAAGTTAGTTCCTTTCTTGACCCATACATAATGGCCTTGAGCAACACTAAAGTTTCTAATATAACATGCATTAGGAGTATGACCTTTAATACCACAATAGAAACAAGTAGGCTCAAAGTTGCTTTTATATCTAGGGGGATAAGATTTCTTCTTATTATAAGATTTTCTTTTCCTTTTGTTATATTGTTGAACCATTTTAGGCTTGTCACTTTTCTCTAAAGGAATTTGTTCTTTAGCTTTTACGAAAATGGTCTCGTTAGAAGTTTGTTTGGAAAATTTTGAGTAACCTAGACCACTTTTATCATTTGAGTATCTTTGACTACTAAGAACATGTTCCAATCCAATTTGTCCTTTCTCATATCTTTCTAGGACTCTTTTCATTTGAACTATTTGAAAAGCAAGTGACTCACATTTAGTGCATGCAAAATTCTTGATTAATTCTTCTTTTTCATCTTTGAACTTATTTTCCATTTTCTCAATATTTTCTTCCAAGATTGATATTTGTTTCTTTTGAGATGAGATGGTTTTATATAGAATTTTGCATTCACTTAAAAGTTCATCAATTGCTCCTTGAGCATCATTATCATAAATTGAAAAGTTACTACTAATCTCATCGTCTTCATCGTCAGAATGATGTGATGCCATCAATGCTAGATTTGCGCTTTGATCACTATCGGAGTCCGATGAAGAACTTATTTCATTGTCATCCCAAGCAATGTAGGCTTTCTTTTTGTAATCCTTCTTTCCTTTGTTGTCACGATTCTTTGCGAGTTTGGGACATTCCGGTTTGATGTGACCTTGCTTTCCACATTCATAGCATATAATGTCTCCATTGGATGTTGATGCTTCTTTTTCTTTGTTCTTTGAGGACTTCTTTCTTCTTGTGAAACTAGAGTTTCCAATATTATTTTTTGCACTGAAGTATTTTCCTAGTCTTTTTACAAGGAGCACAAAGTTTTCGTCCTCTTCGGGATTGTCTTCTTTCTTCACAACTTTAGATTCAACTTTTAAGGTAATGCTCTTGGATTTCTTTTCTTGGTTCTCACGTTTCTCCAATAGTCCAAGTTCCGTCTCATATTCTTGAAGCTTTCCGAATAGAGTAGCGGATGTCATCGTTGATAAACTTTTCTTCTCGGAAATCGCCGTCACTTTGGGTTGCCACTCTCTTGTTAAAGACCTAAGCACTTTAAGATTAAGTTCATCATTTGTTAGTGTCTTACCAAGTGCATTCAAGTGATTTGTCAAATGCACGAATCTTTTCTGCAAGTCGAGGATTAATTCTCCTGGTTGCATTCTGAATAACTCGTACTCTTGACTTAAAGTATTCAATCTGGATCTTTTGATTTCGGCGGTTCCTTCGTGAGTTTCTACAAGAGTCTCCCATATTTGTTTGGCCGTTGTACATGTTGAGACGCGGAAGAATTCATCCATTCCAAGTGCACTTTGTAAAATATTTATTGCCTTTTTGTCATAGAGAACCTTTTTTTTATCATCCTCATCCCATGATGCTTGTGGTTTTGGCGTACCAATTCCGTTGAAAACCGTTGTAGGAATAAAAGGACCATTTTGAACAGCCTCCCATATATCACTTCCTTGTGCTTCTAAATGTGCCTTCATACGGATTTTCCAGAAGTCGAAGTATTGGCCAGAAAACAAAGGAGGCTTGTTGCCACTACCACCGTCTTTGAATACAAGATCATTGTTTGCGGAAGCCATCTGAATCGAATAGGAAAAAGTTACCTATCACCTGCTCTGATGCCAATTGTAAGTTGTAAATGCGCCTAAGAGGGGGGGTGAATTAGGTTCTTAAAAAATTCTTCGATCCTTTTTACCGGTTCTTGGTTATTTTTCCGTTTTATGATAAGTGCTGGAAAGTAAAGTGCGGAAAGGAAAAATGACACAAGAGAATTATAGTGGTTCCCCTCACAGCCCGAGAGTACTCCACTCCTCCTTCAACACGAAAGAGAGTTCACTATAGTTTATAATTATTGTACAACCTAATCACACCAATAGTGATGCTTACTATCTAACCTATAGGTAATTAAGTGTATGAAGAACAATCCTCTTCAAAACACTCATTTGTTTCCAACAATCCTGGACAACAAGTTAATACAACTCCACAATCTTATTTTAACAATCCTAAAATAAGATGTGTCTTTAAATAAATCTGAATTTTTAGTAAGTAGTTGAAACTTTAATTCTTCAATATATCAATCCAAAGATTGATCTTCTCCTTTTTGTAACAATCACTCTCAATGAGATTATACAAGTGTTCGACTCAATAATAATGAAACTAATGCAATGAGTATGAAAGTTTAAGTGCAGAAGTTTCACTTAGAAAAGTTTGAAGAACACTTTGATAAAAATGGAAGAATATTTAAGTGATTGAATGTTTGAAAATTATATCAAAAGGAGGTGTGTTTAAATCTGAAAATGACATGTATTTATATTGATGAAAGCAACCATTCAAAAGTCATGGCAATGGTTAGAAAAATTCTGAATTTAATAAGATAAATGATGTAAGAGATGCCATGAAAAGATATAATGAAAAGGTGCATTCAAACAAAACATTTTTCAATTTTAAATAAAAAACACTGTTTCAGTACGTTGTAAATTGTGGCGGTTGTTTGGTCTGTTACGTCGTTTCAAAACGCCACAATTTACCAAATAATTTTGAAATTTAAAATTTAAAATACTGGTTCAGAACGGTGTGAATTATGGCGGTTTCTGGTGCTGTTACGACAGTTAAAAACTACATAATTTACCGAAAACTGAATGTTTAAATAAATTAAATAATTAAAAAATTTGTCTAAGTATTTGAACTAATTTTATACAACATCTATTGATTTACCCAAGTCAATAGATTATATTTGAAAGTGATTTAACATGGTTCAAAATAAAAAAAAAACAAATAAATAAATAAAGTAAATAAAGTTTCAAATGTATGATAAAAATATTTTGTTTTTTAAAGCTAGAAATAATGATATATTTTCAACCACATGAACCATGTATGCAAGTGAATTTTGAAGATTATTTTGAGAACTATTTTATCAATATATATTGCATGCTTGAGACACTTTTGAACACTTGTATGCAACCATATTGATAAGTGAGAGTTATACCTTGATTATACTTGAGAACTCTTCAAGACTTGTAAAAATTAAAAACTTTGTGCTAACTTCAATGTCTTGATCCATTCTTTTTAAGCAAGCATAACATCTTGAATGAATAATGTTGTCTTCATCAAAACCATTGAGAAGCTTGCCTTCACAGGTTCGACTTGTAATATTCAAGATGTAATGCTAGCTGAAGGTTTCTTCCACATAAAAGCAACTTCAATGGGAGAAAAACTATGTCTTTTGGAAGAAGAGGTTGGAGGAGAAATCAAAAGTGGTTCAAGGAGGAACAAATCTGGGTATCCCGTTGGTTCTCTGAGGTGCATCCATGGTCGCCTGATGACGTGGACAACAAGAGACTCACTTGGATACGCTGTTAAGGTCTGCCTTACCACACATTGTGCCCTCGCTTTTTCAGATTTATAGTAGGAGGAGTTGGTACTTACATTTGTTCTGATGACGAAACTGAAAATTTGAAGAGGATGGATGTCGCTAGATTTTTTATAACAACGAAATTTTCCATCAATTTAAACGAGATATTCAATGTTGAGGTGAATACAAGAGTTTATATAATCAAACTGAGTGAAAATAATCATGAGCCCATGAGGATTGAACCTTTGAAACGGAAGAAAAAATGGAGTTCGTCTGAAGACATTAGCTCAGACGATGAAGACGACGAGGACGATTGGGGAGACTCCATGGAAAAGGTGGTGGAAGATGCAGGTGGAAATCCAACGGATTCAAAGGTGAATGATGATGACAGAAAAAAGGCTAATCCCTACATCGTAGGTAAGGAGCAGAATAAAAAGGGTGGCTTGAGGGTAAAATAGGTATGGAAAAGATGTCAAGAAAAGGAAACGTGTCTACATCTATGTGCAAGGAAAATAAAAAATGCGTTGGAAAGAGTGAAAATGACAAGTTTAATCTGCTGGATAATGATAACATGGCAGTTTTGGATGTCATGGATAGTACCAGAAAAGAAATGGTAGGGCCTATTAATGGTAAAGTTCATAGGGAGAACATGATAATGGGCTCAGTGGTAGAAGAAGATGTATTGAATTTTGGGCCTAACTTACCAACATTTAATACAGATCCTACAGGTGGAGGCCCAAATTTGTTTTCAAAGCCCAGGAAAAAGAAGCTACTTCTTGATATTTACCAGAATTTGAAATTCCCATTCTCTCCATCTTATTACAGTCGTACCTCGAAAAATACGATCCTCGTGATGGACGCGGAAAGAACTGTTCGAAACAGAGTCGCCACCGAACTTTATTTATCCCAAGAGAGGGAAAGGAAAATATCGAGAAAACCTTTGAAAGGGATAAGAAAATGGTCATCGCAACCAAATTCGGGTTCGGGAGTCGGTTACGCAAGAGGGAAGGTATTAGCACCCTATACGTCCGTTGTACTCAACGGGAACCTCTTGATTCGATTCGTGAGAAAGTTAGTTAGGGTTTGTTTGCTATCTTCTAAGGTAAAAGAATTGGTTTTAAGGGGGAAATGGGGTGGTTTTTTATTAGTGTGCTCGGCAAGGATTGAGAACCCTTGGGCCTACGTATTCCCTCGTGCAATGGGAAAGTCAGAGCATTCGTAGTTCGTGGGACTACGGTTATTTGGTTTGTATTTTTTATGTAGGCGCCAATTGCCCACACACGAGTAAGTAAACTCGCACCCAAGCAATTAGGGAGAAGGGTCAAAGACTTGGCCCCCCTCATATCACCTTTTTAGAAAATTGTTAGGATATATTAAGTATGTTAAGAGGTTTGATTGAGAAATAATTTAATTTGTATGTGTTTTAGGGTTTCGATCGCACGGGGGCGAGGAAAGGAGTTTTATTCGTGTTGGATATTTTAGAGGTGACAATTGCCCACACACGAGTAAGAGAACTCGCACCCAAGCAATTGAGGAGAAGGGTCAAAGACTCGACCACCCTCACTTCACCTTTAGTAAAATGTGTTTAGATAGATATTAAATTTGATTTTGAAAGGTTTGAACGTTTGTCGAGTTCGTGTGTTTTAAAGGCGTCAATTGTCCACACACGAGTAAGGAAACTCGCACCCAAACAATTGAAAAGAAAGACCAAAGACTTGGTCCCCCTCTTTTTCACCTTTATAAAAATGTATTTGAATATTGATTACATATCTTAATGTTTGATTAAGAAAATGAGTTTGAAGGTGATCGGATAAAATGTGTTTTAAAGGTGTCAATTGCCCACACACGAGTAAGGAAACTCGCACCCGAACAATTGAAAAGAAAAACCAAAGACTTGGTCCCCCTCTTTTTCACCTTTATGAAAATGTCTAAGTATTATTAAGTATGTTGATTTGATTTGAGAAAAGTACTCGACATTGGATCGAGGTTTTGATTTATGAGAAGGTTAAGAAATAAGGATGTCTTATGGTTTAAAGTGAAGGTTGGAAATACTTGATATATGGATCAAGTAAATGCTTAGGATTGGATTGATTGAATTTATTTGGAAAATACTTGACGTTGGATCAAGTTTGTTTTACTCTTATAAAAAGGGTTGATTTTAATCTTATGGAATTAATTAAGCCGCGATTAAAATATACCAATCACATACATGCATACAAATCAAAATATAATGGGTAATCGTTGCATAAGGCCCAAGAGGAGGCATTGTGAGGTCGATTACGATCGTGAAAATGATCGACTTACAAGGTATGAAAATGGCTTGACATTGAGTCAATGTATTAGTTGAAAAATATTTTGATTTGAATAAACGCACAATGACATAGCATAATATAATCAAAGCATAAAAATCCACGAGATAAAAAAAGCATACACCATATATAATAAGCATTGAATAAATAAACTCAAGCATGACATGGTTAGTCACTTAATTCTAAAGTTAGTTTAAGGAAGGTATCCTAAACTAAAATAAACTCTAAGTTTTATTAGAAGGGTTTAAATAATTAATTAGATTATAATATTTAATAAAATTAATTATCAAAAAATTAATTAATATTAAATAAAACAATTTAATAAAACTAATTAAGAAATAGGGACTAATTGGATATAGATTTCTTAAAATTAAATTAATAATTAATCAAATTAAAATTCAATATTTAATAAAATTAATCATGAGTAAATTAATTAATATTAAATAAAAAATTTTAATGAAATTAAAAGAAATACTTTCAAAAGCTGTGTTTTAAAAAAAAAAGAAATAAAATAAAAATATCCTTTTTTAGATTTTTTTTCTAATATATTTAGTAATATTAAAAATTAAAACAAAAAAAAAAACAAAGAGGGAAATGGGCCAGGATGCATCATCAGAATGGGGTGTAATCAGAAAAAACAACTAGGCCCAAGGACTGGAGGCCCACGCTGGAATGGGAGAGTCTACCATAGACTCCGGTCAATCACTGTTGACCGTAGACTGATCTGAAGCGTCCGATTAGTGATGGGTCAAGCCATCTCTTGATCACATGGCCAATAAGCTGATGGTGCACGATATAGGCAAGGGTGGCGCGCATAGGAACAGGGAGGAATCCACCTCCCTGTGACACTTGTCAAGGTCGGTGACAAGTGTCACCCTCCATGCCTCACAACACAACAGTATTGGATGCAGTCATAAATAAGGGAAAAAAAAGAAAACATTTCATCCCCATTCACTCGTATTCTCTCACACTTCGCTCTCTTTCGTCTCATCTCCTCTCTCTCACACTTCCTCTCGCCGGAAACCTAACAACGGCCGGAGAAGCTGCGGCGCGCGGCGGCCGCCACCATCTTCTCCGGCGACACTACCACCAATCCTCAAAAAGTCCAACACTAACCCTACATATTTTCTTCTCCTCTTCTCAAATCCGACCTCAGATTTTCCTAAAACTCAACCTAAATCTCTTAATCGAAACCACTCAGAAAACCCTAGATCCGTAAAAAATAAACAAAACGAAACAATTAACAGAGGGGTTCAAAACACAATCGCATGGAGATTACTAATCAAGCATCAAGGAGTAAAGAAGAAACGAATGATACCTAGATCGGAGTAATTCCGATCCGAAGCTTTTCCGGCGAAGGTGAGGTTCTTAACTTGCGTATCTTCAACTTCTCTTCTTCTTTATATTTCTGTTTGCTTCTATGATTGTTGTTGTGTTTGGTTTAGTTCACGCTATCTCTGAATTTCAATGAGAAATTCAGAGTAGTTCTTAGGATTGAACTTTAGGTGGATTAGGGTTAGAGACGAAATTCCTTTTCAGTAGTAATTCTTGTTAGGTTTTTTTTTTCAAGGTCCGTGTTTTATAGGTCAGACTTCTCAAAGTTCAAATTTTGAATCAACGCCTTGACGGTTGTGCTCTGTGATCCTCAATTGTTTTTTTCCAAATTAGTTATTGAAGCTTTTTTCTGATAAATTCTGCTGCGCTAGGAATTACACTATTTTGATTCCTTTGTTCTGAGGCTGTTGATATTTCCCTTATTCGCGTCACTACTTTTTGTGCAGGGACCTGCTTATTTACTTTCTTTTATTTTTTTAATGATTTATAAACCCTGTTCCTGCTCTGAATCACTTTTGCTATGGGCTTTGTACAGTTGTCAGCTTTGACCTTGTGGTGAAGTTTTTTTTTTAACATGGTTTTGAATTATTATTCTGCAGCAGATGACCGTAGCAGGAGGTATAAGGCACAAGTTTGTGTTTGTCTTGGAGCAGCCGCATGCTAGCTTCACCGTAGTAGCAAGTCCTTTATCCTACTTTCCTTTTGTATTACTTTTTTATTTTGAAATTGGTTTGATAAGGAAAGTTGGTTTAATTGTGTGCAAGACTTTGTTGATGCCTTTTTTATCCGTTGTAGGTTTTTGGAGAGTGACTAAAAGTTGTACTATGGGAGGTCATGGTGAGCAATGTGCTGCTAGCTTTTGGCGTGAAGTGTGGCGCTTGGAATGAGATCTTGTACCAAGGTTTTGGTTCAAAGAGGAAATAACGTGGCATTTAGTTGCTTTAGGCCTATGCTTTGCAACTTTATGGAAATTAGGCTTTGTAACTTTGTAGGGCCATTTGTATCATTCTTGTGACCAAGTTTGAATTCACGTAGAAAATGTAACATTTGAACTCAATTGAATTTGTAATTCCAAACTTTATAGTGTGATATTGCTTATGTTGAAACTTAGGAACTGTAGGATGAATTATGGTATGATGTTTGTACTTTTGGAACATTGGAAAATAAGTATTTCATGACTTGTCCATAAGTATTTCATGACCTGGAAAATAAACAACCAACTCCATCAGCTTGGCTCACCCTTGGTCATAATATAATCAGGGCTTGAAACTCGTCACATGGCTTAAGAAGAATTCAAACCATATCCTTGAAGATAAATTCAAACATAAATTCAAAACACGGCTTGAAAGTTAATCGGTCATATCTTGCACTAATTTGAAATAACATTTGATTAGTCACAAACTCATGGCGTGGCTTAAAAAAAAAAATCCAAATACTGCGTGAGTTAATCATAGGACTTGATCTTGCTTATGCATTGGTTTGCAAATGGACTTGGATCACATGACTTGATTTAAGTCAAAGCTTATCATAGATTGGTCTTGAAACTTGAAACAACCTTAGGCATGGATTGAGAATAACTTCTAATCATAGCATCAAATCATGAAATCAACTTGATGTTAATTAATCAAGTCTTGACTAATTACCCATGATAATGAGGACATATCTTTTTTATATCTCCATATGAATTCCACACCTTGCAAGAGACAAAAATACCAACAAAATCTCCATAACCTAAATTTCGGAGGATCAAGGCTAAAGGCCAGACGATTATCTTGAGAGCGATCATGAAGCAACACATATGCTTGGTATAAGAAAAAATGAGAGGGTAGGACAAATTTGGGGTGTGACAATTACTCAACGCTAATATTATCTGAAAACCCTAATTTGAAAATTCCAATCAATACCTCAATTCCACAAAATCACGACCTTACACTTAGCAGCTCTTTTGTAGAAGATTCATTATCCCATTATTCTAGAGGGTCGATACTATGATGTGACTCAATTGGAGACTCTGATGTAAATCATAGTAATTCTCGCATTCTGAAAAAGATTGAAGGTGTTCCTAGCAGGGTGTGGGAATTAATGAAGAAACTAGGGATCGAGGGAGATGAGGACGAAGATGTATTCAAAAGTATAATCAAAAACATGGAGAACATTGATAGAATTCCGAAACAAATTCAGATGGAGGTTGATCATTCAGGTAAATGAATTTTACGAGTTTTAATATAATAGGATGTGGCAGCAATACTAAACGTAACAGAATCAAAGAAATTATCACAAGGGGAAAGACAGATGTTGTGTTCTTACAAGTGACAAAATGCAAAAACATGTCAGATAGTATAATCAGTAGTCTTTGGGGAAATACAGATTATGAATGGTCTGCAATTGATTTAGAGGGTTTATCGGGAGGTATGTTGACAATCTGGAGAAAGGATTTCTTATATCCTATAGCCAGGTTTCGTGGACAAGGTTTTCTAGGAATATCTGCAATTTGGAAACAGAAAAAGATCTATTTGGTTAATGTATATTCTTCATGCGGATTGTCGAATAAGAGAAACATGTGGGCTGAAATGCTGAACAACAAGGCGAAAATGGAACCATGGAGTGGATGTTAGCTGGTGAATTTGGTGGACCTTCCTACCTCGGGCTATAAATATACTTGGTTTTGTTCCAATGGCAAGAGAAGCAGTCGTATTGACATATTCCTAGTGTCTGAGGGATTGCTGAAGGATTGGAACATGGTTGTGCAAATGATTGGAAAAAGATACATATCAGACCATATACCGGTTTTGTTAAAAGCTAAAAACATCAATTGGGGTCCTAGACCATTTAAAACCTTAAACTCTTGGTTCGAACATCCATATTTCGTTACTTTTGTCAAATCAGAATGGAACTAGTTTGTTGTGGAAGGCAATTCAACATAGAGATTGATTATGAAATTTAAATTACTCAAAGGGAGGCTTAGGTGGTGGAACACAAACATCTTCGGAAGGCTGGATTTAAACGTCGAGAATGAGGCTAACATTATAAATGAAGTGGAAGAAGAGCTGGCTAAAGATAATGCGAAAGTTTCAGATGCAGAATTACAAAGGAGAGGACAACTAGTTAATTTGTGGAAGAATTTGCTTATTCGAGAAGGAATTCTGAAACAAAAATCGAAGGTGAAATGGATTCAAGAGGGAGATCAAAACACTAAATACTTTCATGCCTTACTTAAACATAGAAACATAATCAACTCTATAGCCTCCATATGTGTTAACAATGAATAGATGGAAGATGTTCAACATGTGAAGTTAGCTGCACAACAACATTTCAAAAAGAGATTTCAAGCATTGGAAATTCCCAGACCTGAGTTTGGTTTCGAAGGAATTGCAAGGTTAGCTGAAAAAGACACTAACATTTTAGAAGAGAGGTTCTGCACTGATGAAATTAGAGAAGTAATTTTTGAAGAAGGTGGGAACAAAAGCCCGAGCCCGGACGGTTTCAACAGAGAATTTATTAAGAGATGTTGGGACTTTATAGGCACAGAAATCACAAATTGTATCCATGATTTCCATAATACTTCTTGGCTACCTAAGGGTTTTTCATCTTCTTTCTTAGCATTGATTCCCAAGAAGGATAATCCACAAGATTTTGATGAATATAGACCAATCACTCTTATCGGTTGCATTTACAAAATCATCACAAAAATACTGGCTGCAAGACTTAAAAAAGCGATGAGGAAACTAATCTCAAGTACTCAAACTGCATTCATAGAGGGCAGACAACTACTTGATGGAGTTTTTGTTTTGAATGAAATCAGCGATCTTTCAAAGAAAAGCAAGAGAAGTTGTATCCTTTTGAAGGTGGATTTCGAAAAAAGCATGTGATTGTGTTGATTGGAATTTCCTTAAGAATGCAATGTTGGCAATGGGATTTGGAACTAAATGGATCAAGTGGAAGGCAGGAACGCTGATGAACAACCACTTATCGGTTCTAATCAACGACAATCCTACGCAAGATTTCAAAGTTTTTAGAGGACTTCGACAAGGAGATCCACTCTCTCCTTTCTTATTCTCTATGATTGGTGAAAGTTTGACATTATTGGTGAAGAGAGCTATTGCTACAAATTTACTTAAAGATTTCAAGATAAATAATGAAGTATCTTACAACATACTGCAATACGCGGACGATACGGTCATAATTTGTGATGGTTCAAGACATAATATGTGGGCACTGAAATCGATTCTAAAGGGCTACGAAATGATTTATGGCCTCAAAATAAACATTGGAAAAACATCTATGTTTGGTGTTGGAGTTAATGATGGTTTTTTAAATGTTGCAGAACAATTCTTGGGATGTAAGATAACCTCATTACTATTCAAATTCTTGGGAGTCTTTGTTGGTGGGAATTTTCGTAGAATCTCATTTTGGAAGTCGGTGATTGATTGTTTGAAGACTAGACTTTCAAGCTGGAAGGGTAGACTTCTATCTATAGGTGGGAGGATCACACATATTAATTTCGTCCTCACGAATATTCCGGTACATTACCTTTCTTTCTACAAAATTCCTAGGAAAATTCAGAAGTTGATAATCTCTATCCAAAGACAATTTCTGTGGAGTGGCTCAAAAGAATCGAGAAATATTGCTTGGATAAGTTGGGAAAATATATGCAAGACTAAAGAAGAAGGTGGATTGGGTATCAAAAAGGTTGGTTTGTTCAATAAAACACTATTATCCAAATGGTTGTGAATATTTCTAAATGAAAAAGATGCGATTTGGAATGGAATCATTGAAGGTAGATACAGAGACGTGGTTACTACAATACTGTCAAAAAATTCCTGTAATTTTAACAAGTATTCTTCCTCATGGTGGAAAGACTTAGTGTCTTGGTGCGGAGATGCGGCTGAGAGTAATTTTGTTGACCTTTTGTCTCATAAACTTGGTGAAGGTAGTCGAATCCTATTTTGGAAATCAAGATGGTTGGAAGGTTCAAATTTTCAATGTCTTTATCCTGAATTATTCAATCATTCAAATCTGAAAAAGGGATATGTTAAGCAAATGGGTGTTTGGATATATAATACATGGCAGTGGCAATTGGATACAGGTGATATTGGTGATGATATGTGTTTAAAACAATAGCTGGATGAACTGTGGCTGCTGCTAAGAGATGTCCAGCCAGTATTGAACTGTACAGATGACACCATTTGGCCATTTTCGATCACGAAACAATACACGACAAGATCTTTCTACGACATGCTATTAAAAAGGCAGACGAGCGGCGACCTAGACGAGGATAGAAAGCTTGCATTAAAACTGCTATGGAAATCACACTCACCGATTAAAATCAAAGTATTTGCGTGGCATAGATACTCGATAGAATTCCTATACGCATCAATTTAGTGAAATGCGAGATCATCAATAACTCTCATGATCGGGTATACGTTTTTTGTTTTAGTTTCGATGAAGATACTAATCACTTATTCTTCACTTGTTCTAAAACCAAAATTACTTGGAGATATATTTATTCTTGGTTTGGTGTCGAGAACATTGACGAAACAGAGACATGTGAACACTCATGATCTTGGATTGACAAGGTGAGAAGTAAGATCTCAATACCGAACGCAATGGGATTATGGCTTATTGTCTGCTGGAATATTTAGTTTTCTAGGAATCAAATTCTTTTCAATGACAAAATTGGTGATTCCGAATTGGTGAAACATAGAATTGTCCTAAATTTTTGGTGATGGCTATCAAAGAAAACCAATACTTGTAGCTACTATGATTAGGTAAAATACTCTTGGGATTCCTTGTAAATGTAAGATTGTGTCTAAAACTTTCGGCACTTCTTGAATAACTCTAATTTTGTAACTGGGTTAGGACCCCTAATACCCTCTTTATGAATATAATTTTCTGCTTATAAAAAAAAACAACAATTTAATATTATTCCAATTTTTTAAAATTCTATGATTTTATCAAAGAATCCTATATTTAGAATAATAATACTCAATTTGTTTACATTTATATTATTTGTTTAACTTTTCATCTTTATATATATATATATATATATATATATATATATATATATATACACGTGGAAAATGGATCAATATAAATTTCTCAGAAAGAGTCAGATGTTTAAATACGGTAGTAATGAAAATAAAAACATACACATATTTGCACACAAATATAAAATAAAAAACCCCAATATTGATTACAGAGAGACTAAAATTTATAGCAGCACAGCACACACGTACGTAAAAGAAACCAATATCCCTACCAACCAACCACACGAACCAAACCCTACCTTATTATTATCCCCTACATATATATGATTCAACATCTACATATCCCTAACATGAAAATAGTTCTTGTTCTTAACGACAATGTCATACATGTGCATGGGCTTGAGCTTGTTGAAATCCCTTGGAAGAGAAATAAGGTACACGGTGGAGCGTTTGTGGAACTGAAGCAGATGATCAGGGTCATCGTAGTAGCGTTCCCAACCAAGAGCGCTTAGCTTTCGTTCCAGCATAGAATAGGAAGTGATAACTTCATTGGTTGGGGTGTGAACAAGCACTTTTCTCCTTCCACTATTCTCACCCCCCTCGCCTCCAGGGTTCTCTACTAGCCTCACCACCCCGTTCTTAAATACCCAAACCCCAGACATGAGTTTATGTATACACAAAACAAACACTAAGAATGAAAGTATATGTACTTGTGTTTGTGTTTGTGTTTTTGCAAACTTACTAGCTAGCTTGGATAGAGTAGGATATATATAATGGTGGAGGTGTGAGAAGTAAGGGAATGATATCTGTTAACTAATGAATTATTTTATTAGATTATATACTCGTATCAACGTTACATATACATGGGGGAAGAATGGGAGATTATAATGTGTTTATGTGAATCCAGCTAATGTGGGACCCGGCATGGAAAAGTCCTAGACAAACTAAATTAAGATTCATTTTGTGGACAACTATGTTCGGGATAGGGGAGGTTCATGTCTCATTATCGAATTGAGGGAATCTTTGGTCTAAATTTGTAGCTCCAAATTAAGCATCTCTTAATAGTCTAAATCTTAATTCTATTAAGCAACTCCATATTGAGGGATATAGTTAAAACAGTGACATGAATAGTAAAAAGCTGCATTGAATTTTTTGTATGATGGCAAGAACGGACCTACAATGTTATCACTTAGACGTTCAATTTAATGAGAAAATCAAAATGATATAAAAATAAGAATGATTAAGAATAATTTTTAGTATAAATAATCAAGGGATATATTGGCAACGGACTATGCGAACAGCCGTTCAATTAATCTGAACGGTGGTTGATGCATTAAAAGATAAAATTATTTGCTTTGAATGCGTTCGCGTCCCTATTTTTTTCATTAGGCCTTTTATCTCAAGTACAACTCATTTATATACATTTCTAAATAATTATAAATAAATATAGATCTTTGATACTTTATCAAATACTCTTAAGGTGTACATCACTACTTTCGACATACAAACTAACGAGAATAATAAATGACTCTTTAAAGAAAATCTGTTCTTTTGGTTTGGCAGAGAAATAGTTCTTCTAGAAACAATGCGAAAAATATGATAAAGTCTGTCCACATGTATACACAGTTGTGTGCATAACAGCATCTTACCAAAGAGTATCACGTAAAGGATTTAATTGGCTAGAAAGGAAAGGAGCTATTTATAAAATTGTACGAAAAATATGAGAAGTAGGGGAGTGGAGGGATATAATTAGGACATGAATGGTTATTATGGAATAAGTTTATTATAAATAGAAACTTTAGAAAGAAGGATCTGTGCGTATTGCATAAAGTGAAGAGTGGGGGTGGGGACCAAATATAAAAGGAATGGCTTTTGAATTAATTATAGGGTCGTTGGTGTAGAAATAGTATTGGTGATTTGCATTACACAAAACATGTATAAAAGTTTGTATGGGAGGAGGCTTTCATTCCAGGCATTTTTCTTTTTGTTTTATTTGTTTGTCCATTGAAACTATTCATTCCTAAAAAAAAAAGAATTTTTCTTCCTTACTAATTTTGACAATTCAAATTTCTAGCTTTCAATTTCTCAATATGAAGCTAAAAGTAAAGAGAAGAATGAAGAGGTATAATATGTGCATGGGTTAAAAAAAATAGGTGTGCATGTTAGCTCTATAAAGGAGAAATATTTAAAGGTTTTAGTAGGTATATAATAATTTGTGGTAGTTAGAGTTTGTTTACGACGGCGAAAAACTATGTACGATGATGTTTATTGTGGTTTAGAGGACCTGTTCACGTGAGGTGGGAAGCTATATATATATATATATATATATATATATATATATATATATATATATATATATATATATATATATATATATATATATATATATATATATATATATATATATGTGTGTGTGTGTGTGTGTTTGGTGTTTAGGTATAAGCGCATGAATTAGGATATGTCTATCTCCCCTTGCAGGAGAAGTATTTATAGAGGCATTTTGAGTCTAGTGTTTAGGAAGCCCTAGGGGCAGCAACAACTCCCCCTTATTAAAATAAACTATTGACCATCTATTTCTCAGGGAGCCG
Organism: Lathyrus tuberosus; assembly: GCA_022829125.1. Taxonomy (NCBI): domain Eukaryota; kingdom Viridiplantae; phylum Streptophyta; class Magnoliopsida; order Fabales; family Fabaceae; genus Lathyrus; species Lathyrus tuberosus. Next base: position 6,065,389 of record JALAZF010000239.1, on the reverse strand, counting down.
TGGTGTGACTCACTCCCACATAACTAATAGGAGATAACGATATTCTACATATCACATGTCTCAAACGCGAGCCCCCCGTGCTATATGGGGATGTCGCTCGTGCGACATCACTCTAGGTGAGGACCCAAAAGTTATTCTTATTTTGGACCCTCACAAATACAACACTACACAGTCCCTCAAGCACGTTGGCTTTATAAAAGGTAAAGTGTTTTCATGGATTCTTTCATTAGCGAGTACCTCAGCTTGGGGCGAGTTCCTCAATTGAAAGCGACCTTTCTAATGAGAAGTGAGTTCCTCCACTTGGGGCTAGTCTCTCAACTGAAGGAAACCTTTCTAATGTTAGGCGAGTCCTTTAGGTTGGGACGAGTCCCTCAGTTGAAGAAGATCTCTTCCATTTGCGTAGGCCCTTAATTAAGGGATGGCTCATTGAAATTCTGGCCTGTATATATCAGATGTCCTATCGAGATGTCGTGACACTGATATACAACAACAATGAACAAGTTCAAAATAAAAGTGTGCATAAAATGTAAAGAACACCAGAAATTGTTAACCCAGTTTGGATCTAACTATCCTACATCTGGGGGCTACCAAGCCAGGGATGAAATCAATATTCGATAGTATCAATTCACTGATAACCACACCCGGTTCAATCAGCTCACTTAATCACTACCCTTCCTATGACTTCTACCTAAGACTCCCCTAGGTATGAGGCCCTCCTCAAATCCCTCTTCAATCACAACCCGTGACTGGTTCCTTACAAGACAAGTAATAATGGTCGAAACACAAATTCTCAATACTTCACAGCTTATGAGAATTAACACTCAGCTACTCAATGCTTAAAAGCTTATGAGCAACCTTACACAACTTACACTACAGTCCTTATACTGTTATCATAAGATCCCAGTTAGGCTCACAAAACACAAGCACACAACCCTAAAAATACATGTAAGTTCGACACCTAAAACTAGGTTTACATCAGTCTATTTATAGCTTGTAATCTGGACTGAATTGGGCTTCAAAACCGCAGCAATTAGGCTGCTCACAAATCTGCAAAATTAACTCCAATAAAATAGGTCTTCAATCCAAAGTTTCCTATTATGTCTCCATAATTAGAAACAGCAGCAAATCTGAAAACCAACAAGTAACCCTAATCCAAAAATGCTTTGGATGCCACATAGGATAACCAAATATTCACAGAATATTCAGTTACAAATCATTGTAACAGATTCTGCAATAAATCCTGACTTCACAGCGCGATGTCCTATGAGCAGTCATGGGACATCTTCATTCGACATGTTGAACAAAGAGTAGAGAAACATATCTTTAGACATCTTCATTCAACACCTGCTGCTACATGAGTTTTAGCAAAATAATGCCAACCATAAAACCAAGGAAATAACAATCTCCCCCTTTGGCTTATTTTTTGCTAAAACTCCACACACACTTAAACACCATCAGTATCAGCAGCGGAAAAATACACCATTAATAGCAGCACTCCCCTTCAGCTGCAACACACACACTCTACCTGCAGCACTCCCCCTCAACAGCACAAGCACTTACCAATGCTGCTCCCCCTCACACTTACTACTCCCCCTTTTTAGCCACAAATATGACAAAGAGAGGTCATAGATAAATGTAAATAAATTACATAGCAGTATATAGTTCAACACCAAACCAGAATTAAGTTGTCCAAAAAGAAAAGTAAAAAAAAACAAAAACAGACAAAAACAGAAAATAAGCTTTGCAGATAGTCTAGCTAATCAGCACTGTCCTCTTCATCAGCAACCTCATCACCTTCAGATCCAGAGGCACCATTCTCAGAACCGGAATCATCAGTCTGCTGGACATTCCCTCTATCAGACTCAGTAGATTCACCTTGTCCATCATCTTCAGTCAGCTCTTGATCTTTAGCAACATTTCTCGTCTCAACCAAGGCTTTAATCAGCTGCTCTAGCTTTGTCTTCCTAGCTGTATCTCTTTTGATAGATTCTTCCAGCTCCTTGCAGGTTTCTTACAGCTGAGCAATGGCTTCATCATCAAGATTAGCAGGACCAGGTGTCTGTGTAGATGTCCCAACAATGTCTGGGACATGTGCTCCACCCAGTAGCTTGTAGTGAAGGGACAAATGAGGTTTCCTTTTGAGGGCAGTGTCACCCCTCAACACAAGATGAGGACACTGTTCTAGAATAATACCACAAATCAAGGAAGGGAAACCAATAGGCATCTTGACAGCAGGTGAGCTAGCCTGTTTCAAGATCTGCTCAAAAAGTATGATCCAAAATCAAAGGAAATCTTCTTCCCTATAGCATATATGAATCTGCCAAGTGTAGACGAGATAGTAGATGTGTGATTTGTAGGAACCCAATTTACCATGGTAATCCTGTGGAGGATGGCATATTTGACACTTAGTTTACCAGACGACAACTTCTTTGCATTTGGCCAATGTCTCATACAGCCACCTGTTATCTCCTTGCAAATAGTATTATCAGTAACCTCTAACTCAGGTTGAGGTTCATTATTCCTTCCCAGATAGTTGTTGATAATTTCAGGTGAAAAGGTGACAGCTTCTCCTCTCACACATACTTGTCTGGGACTGTTGCCCCTGTTCTCGTCACCCTCTTCAGACATATTTACCACAAATTCTTTGACTAGATTTCCATAACAGGGTCCTAACTTGGACACTGTTCTCATCAATCCAGCCACAACAATGAGCTTCACTATTTCTTTGTACTTTTCGAAGTTCTTCCCCAACTCTCTCTCCAGAGCAATCCTTCTTTGATCAACAATTTTCCATCTATCTGTATTTCTCACAGAGCTTTCAGTAGAAGCCTTCTTGCAAGTGGAGTGTATGATGTCCTGGACATCTGTTTCAACTTCATAGTCAGACTCACTTTGATAAGTAATTTTTCTTTTCTTAGTGGGCACTACAACCTTGCTCCATTGCTTAGGCGGCCCTGCTTGAACTTTTCTTTCCCCACCTCCAGATTTACCACGCAATTTCGGAGACTTGGAGTCCTCGCTTATTACATTTTTTTCTCTTCTTCTCTGAATTCTTCTCAGTTTTCTAGCAATAGGTTCCTCATCAGAAGTGAGGTCATCAACATTAATAACATCGTCAGTCCTTACATCAGCTTTCCTTTTACTTCTTTTCTCACGGTCCACAAGCATGGAAACATCACCATCCGTCCTATCAGTAGGGTTGCTATTGATATTTTCTGTCACTGGTGTTGGAGCATTAGACTCGACATTTGCCTTAATTCCACTCAGGATTGAGGCAACAACCCTTCTAGCTTCCTTATCCCTTCTGACAGCATCATCATCAGTGGAATCCTTGTTCACATCACAAGATTTAGTACCCTTCCACTTCTCAACTATGCCTGATTTAGATCCCTTTTCAGCCATGTCTTTCTTAGGGCTTACTTGGTTAGCATACAAACTGGTCATGGAGTGGACTTTCTTCTTAGGTGAGAAGGGTTTAGATTTCTTACCTGGAATGTTGACATTCGTTGTGTGAGAAGCTTGCTGGTTGCCTTTTGGGTCAGCCGACATAACTTTCAACGGAGCAATGTTGAGCACTAGGTCAGAGAGGTTTATCATCTGTAGTGATTCTTCATCTCCAGTATTGATTCGTGGAGAACCAGTGTTATCAGGGGAGCCGTGCATGGAATCGGAGTTAGGATGTTGAGACATGTTTAGTTGATCACAAAACGCAGTATTGAGGAGAGTAAGAGCAAACCCTAGCGGAGAAGAGTTTTGAAAGAATAGGTCAGATGAAGTTTTTGCACTGTAGGATTGAAGTTGGAATGTGTTAGCTGGGCTATTTTTAAGTTTTGGAAATGGGTCCTTATACACGTGCCATTCACAAGCTCTTTCAGCTTTCCACAAATAGCAATCCTCTGTGGTTCTTTCACCTCTCATAACAACAGAATTATTTTCATCCATTATTAAACATTCGTAGTTTGTAAAGATGACCCTAAGACCTTGATCACACAACTGGCTTATGCTTATTAGGTTAGTATCTAACCCTTAAACAAGCAATACTTCTTCCAGAATGGGCTGTCCTGGACAATCCACTCTTCCAACACCAAGCACTTTTCCTTTTGATCCATTACCAAAAATCACCTCATTAGGAGCATGATACTTAACATGCGACATATATCTACTAACACCAGTCATATGTCGAGAACACCCACTATCAAAGAACCATTTTTCATCTGTAGAGACTCTGAAGGACTTGTAGTCCCTATGTTCCTTTACAAAATCCTTTGAAGTCCATATCCTTTTTGTTTCAACCCTGCTCTTCTTATACTGTTGCATGGGTTTGGGATAACCATGTAGCTTGTAGCAAAAAGCTTTTATATGACCAAACTTCCCACAATGGTAGCATGTCCATCTTTGATTCTTTTTCTTTATGAACTTCTTCTGATGCCTGGGAGGATGATGCAACATGTTATTCAACATCTTCAAACTTCTCTCATCTTGAATGGGTACTTCCTCAGACTCATTTGTACCTTTAAATCCAACACCACTGACATTTCCAGTATCTCTTCCTGACTTCAGAATTTCATCAAGTACATCCGAACTCCTATTTAACATTCTGACCTTTTTGATCATGTTGTCCAGTTTTGAATTCAAAACATTTACTTCACTTTGTAGATCAGCTATAGTCGACATATGCGCAATATTCTCAGCTTCTAAATGAACAATGGCACATGCTTGTTCTTCTTTCTGCTGACATACTTCTTCATGTTCAATGCACAACTTCTTATAAGAGATAGCCAGCTCTTCAAAAGTAAGCTCTTCAGATTCTTCATCTGATTCACATACTCCTGTTAATGCTGTCACCAACTTTGCAGATTTCTCATCAGTTTCAGAATCATCTTCTGACCATGTCACAAATAATCCATTCTTCTGTCTTTTGAGATAAGTGGGACACTCAGTTTTTACGTGCCCAAATCCTTCACATTCATAGCATTGAACTCTCTTCCTTTGATTAGAGTCCTCTCCAGTTCTGGATCTTCTGCCTCCATCCTGGTCTTTGTTGATGTCGAGAGACTTATTCTGAACATTTTCTCTTGACTTCCAGTCCATCCTTTTCAACACTTTATTAAATTATCTTCCAAGCAACACTAGCTCTTTGAACACATCTTCATCTTTGACCAGTTCTCCTTCATCATCTGAGTCATTAGCATTCGACACAAATGCTATACTCTTCTTCTTTTCAGCTTTTTCACTGAATCCTAACTCAAAAGTTTGGAGTGATCCCATAAGTTCATCCACTTTCATCTTGTCAATGTCCTGAGCTTCCTCTATAGCAGTAACCTTCATATCAAATCTCTTAGGTAGAGACCTGAGAATCTTCCTGACCAGCTTGCTGTCAGACATCTTTTCTCCTAAAGCACTAGAGGCATTAGCTATCTCAATAATGTTCATATGAAAATCATGAATGCTCTCATCTTTTTTCATCTTTAAACTCTCAAACTTGCTAGTGAGAAGCTGAAGCTTTGACATTTTCACCTTTGAGGTCCCTTCATGAGCAACTTTCAAGACCTGCCAAGCCTCTTTGGCAATAGTACAATGCTCAATCAGTCTGAAGATATTTCTGTTGACACCATTGAACAATGCATTCATGGCTTTAGAATTTCCAACAGATCCTTTGTAGTCAGCATCATCCCAGTCCTCTTCTTCCTTCAGAACATCAGTAAGATTTCCTTCTCCATCTCTTACCTTTGGAGGCTCCCAACCTTTGAGAACAGCTTTCCATGCTTGATCATCCATGGACTTGATGAAAGCTATCATCCTAGGTTTCCAATACTCATAGTTTGAACCATCCAGCAGAGGTGGTTTATTCAGAGCTCCTCCATCCTTGTCCATTGTGCCAGAAAGTACCTTCCCTGAATCTCACCCAGAAACAACAAAGGGTGCCAGCTCTGATACCAATTGAAATTCTGGCCTGTATATATCAGATGTCCTATCGAGATGTCGTGACACTGATATACAACAACAATGAACAAGTTCAAAATAAAAGTGTGCATAAAATGTAAAGAACACCAGAAATTGTTAACCCAGTTCGGATCTAACTATCCTACATCTGGGGGCTACCAAGCCAGGGATGAAATCAATATTCGATAGTATCAATTCACTGATAACCACACCCGGTTCAATCAGCTCACTTAATCACTACCCTTCCTATGACTTCTACCTAAGACTCCCCTAGGTATGAGGCCCTCCTCAAATCCCTCTTCAATCACAACCCGTGACTGGTTCCTTACAAGACAAGTAACAATGGTCAAAACACAAATTCTCAATACTTCACAGCTTATGAGAATTAACACTCAGCTACTCAATGCTTAAAAGCTTATGAGCAACCTTACACAACTTACACTACAGTCCTTATACTGTTATCATAAGATCCCAGTTAGGCTCACAAAACACAAGCACACAACCCTAAAAATACATGTAAGTTCGACACCTAAAACTAGGTTTACATCAGTCTATTTATAGCTTGTAATCTGGACTGAATTGGGCTTCAAAACCGCAGCAATTAGGCTGCTCACAAATCTGCAAAATTAACTCCAATAAAATAGGTCTTCAATCCAAAGTTTCCTATTATGTCTCCATAATTAGAAACAGCAGCAAATCCGAAAACCAACAAGTAACCCTAATCCAAAAATGCTTTGGATGCCACATAGGATAACCAAATATTCACAGAATATTCAGTTACAAATCATTGTAACAGATTCTGCAATAAATCCTGACTTCACAGCGCGATGTCCTATGAGCAGTCATGGGACATCTTCATTCGACATGTTGAACAAAGAGTAGAGAAACATATCTTTAAACATCTTCATTCAACACCTGCTGCTACATGAGTTTTAGCAAAATAATGCCAACCATAAAACCAAGGAAATAACACTCATCTCCCTTTGCCAGATATATCTCCAAATTATTTTAAAAATGTCAGTTGGGAATGTCAGTCAATCATTCAAACGGTCACACTTACTTTCATTTAATATAAGTATTGATGACCTGATTTTCAAGACCTTAAATGATAGTGGCATGTTTCGAAAATGTGTTGAGTTTTTCAAAATTATGGGGGAGTATAAATGGTTCCTTGTGGTTCTGACTCCCATATAAAAGCTTTCTTTTTGCATATCATTTGCTCCAATTTGTTCCCTACTTCTACAAGCTCATCTGAACTACCCAGCTCCTCATATCCACTGATTCCTCATTCACAACCTTCTTCCAAGTATGAATTTTAAAGGTATGAAAAGTACATAAGAAAGGGGGTTGAATTGTGTTTTCCGTTTTCATAAATATGCGTCTGATCAGAGATCAGAATCTGAACTGGTGTTCAGGTTCTGATTATACTTAACAACAGATGTTAAAAGAAGCAAATAAATAATAACAAAAAATACAAAGATTTATATTGGTTCCTCCCAACTGAGAGTGGTCCAGCCCCCTTGCTTCACAAGAGATTTTCACTATTACCAAATCAGGATTACAATCGCTTATGCATTCTGCATAAGTCTTTTACATTGCTCAGACCCTAGGTCCAAGGCTTCTTGCTCAAGTCCTACAGACTTAAGACTTCTACTCCAAGTTCCATGGAACAGACTTCCTTGCTTGAACCTCTCAGGTTTAAGACTTACTGCTCCAAATTTCATGAACCAAGCCAACCTACTCAAGCCACACTGGCCCAAGACTTATGCTCCAAATTCCATGAAACAGGCCTCCTTGCTTGAACCCCTCAAGTTCAAGACTTACTGCTCCAAATTTCATGAACCAAGCTACCTTGCTCAATTAATATACTTGATTAACACTTTCATTTCTCAAGCATATAGTATGAGACTTACATGGCTCAAGCATCTTGGAGAGAGACTTCCTTGCTTGTATCCCAATGATACAAGACTTCTGCTCAATCAATCCACTTGATTAAAACTTTCATAGCTCAAACACATAGGAAGAGACTTACATGGCTCAAGCATCTTGGAGAGAGACTTTATCTAAACTGCTAAACAAGTTCAACAGAATAGAGAACAAGGTGTACTTTAAACTAATATCATTGGTACGGGAAATCACCATAGCAAAGGCCTAAAGCTCTTAAGATTTCTAAGATATTCAATGTGTAAGAAATCTTAAGGCTTTTATAATTACAACCTACAATAGAAAATCTGCATATACAATAGAGTTGATAATTGCTGATCTTGTTACTCATTCTTCTGGTTAATCCTTATTGAAGATTCAGTTTGAACCTTCAGCCACTTATAAAGCAGTTGCAGCAGACTAGCCGTTGGATGAGATAACTTGATCGGTGTCTTTGCTTTACTCCATAGTACAAGAGCCGTTGAAGATAAATACACCAAAATATCTTGATCCATTGGGTAACATGTTTAAGCATTGAGTCTTAAAAGAGATCTTGTACTATAGAGCCGTTGAGAGCAGATATCTGTAAAGTATCTCAACCTTTCTTGAGCCTTGTGAACTCAGACTCTAGTTCACAAACTCATTTGACAATGCAGCTTGCTTTATGAAGTACGAATAACTTCAGCTTTATCACTAACTCTGAACGATAACAAAAGCCAATTTACATTCACCAAGTGTAGAGACAATTATGTTGCTTCTTCTGATGCTGAGGTCTTCAGCTTCAGAGTCTGCGCCAGACATCACTTAACAAGTGTTCTTCAGATTCTTCACCACCAGAAGCTAGCAATTCAGTTTCTCTCAAGTATGCCTTTGTATATCAGATTCTGTATCTAAATATTTACAAGTATTAGAACCTGCATACAAGAAACACACATCAAATATAACCATTGTTCTTTAAATACTTTGTTATCATCAAAATCTAAGGAATATATGTCATGAACAAATCTTGTTCTAACATTCTCCCCCTTTTTTATGATGACAAACATAAGTATTTAAAAGAACAATGTTGGGCCGTTATAATTTTATTTTCAACATCAAAGTATGAGGTTTGTAAGCTCCCCTTGAGTCTAATAGTCCAAAGTTGAGTTATGTGACCCACCCTAAGTACTACTTTCAAGAAAGGGTAATTTAGTTTTATTAGTAACATCAGAGTCTGAGGTTTATAAGCTCCCCTTAAGTCAAATAGTTTCAAGGTTGAGGTTTGTAAGCCCCCCCTTAGTTCTATATTTAAGAAAACTAAAAATAATATTTTAACTTCCTTTGGCAACAACAGAATACGAGGTTTGTAAGCTTCTTCTGAGTCTGATAAGCTACGGTTGAGGTTTGTAGGCTCCTCCTTAGTTCTATGTACAAGAAAGTTAAAATGTGTCCCCCGGGCAAGATAATCATAATAACAGAAATTTAAATAACAAAATTATAAATGACTATTATGTATAGACTGAATAGGTTCAATGGGTTCAGTTTCTAATTAAATACTTACTATCATTTCTCCCATTTTTGTCACATCAAAAAGAATAAAAAAGAGAAAGAAAAAAGAATTACAGTCATAAATGCATAACAGGCCATCATTACAATATCAGTTTCCAAGAGTTAAAAGATGATCAAGTAACAAGGGTCATTAAGGATTGTGCAATGCAGTTATTGGTCGTAACAGTCCACAAAATAGAGTAAAGGATTTTTATTATGTCGATTAGGATACTCAGAAGTCATTATAAAAGCAGCCAAAACCTAATTCATTTTCATCAACATCTACTAAAGTCATGGAGTCATCAGCTGAGAGCAACAAAGCTTCTGTAGTGATAGAAATCATAAAGAACTCTACAAGCCTGAGTGTCCAGAACCTTCAGAAACAAGCCATTTTTGAGTCATCCACTACTGAGCATATGCCCTCTACAAAGATTACTTCAAACAAAGCTACGTCAGCAGTTCCTCAATAACCTACAGAAGTAGGTTCTTCGGTAGCCGCGATGAAGCCAAGAAAGAAGTCGATGAAGAGGTCAAGAAGTTTCAACAAGATGTTTTACCGTTACCATTTTTTTATCCTAGAAGAAGACGAGGAAGATATTGATGAGGATGAACCAGAAGTTGACTATGGCAACTACTGCTCCTACAAGGAAAAAGATGACTTAGATAGAGATATATTCTAAGAACATACAATTCCTTTTGTAAAAATATTTTGTAATCCTTTATCTTGATTAATGAAGATATTCTTTGACCAATTTATTTTTATTTACATTGCATGCACATAGTCACTTAATTTCACCTTTTGATTTTCTGCTAAAACATTAATGAAGTAATACTGACACCAGAAGCAACAGTTAAACATGTTAACTATAATACTTACTATTGTTTAAAGGAATCTTAATAGGTTAGACTATTAGATAACATTTCCAAGAGTCATCATTAAAACATTGATTTGACTTAATCGATATTAAAATAACAGATACTTAAGGCAATGAATGTAACAAGTCTATAAAAACTCATAACAGACTCACTATCATAATCACTTAATCTTCAAAACACCAAGATGTATAAACAAAAACAAATCTAGGTTCCAAAGAGAGATTTCAAAAAGGTAGCCATACTAAATGCAGCAACTCAAGCAACCAAAAGCAATGCAACAGCTGAAGGATCTACTAGCCAACAGATGACTTCAGAAGCGCACACCTCTTCTGCATCCTTTGTGAAGACACCCAGAAGAAGAAGAACTTTTGAGTCCAAATGCAGAAACCATCTGAGAAAGGATGCTTTGGAGTTTGCTATGGAAGAATGGCAAGATTATTTAGATAATCTGGACATGTCAGATGATCCTAGGGAATACCTTAGGGAAAATCCAACAGACTAGAAAGTCTAAATAATTTGTAATATCTTCTAGTTTATTAATGAGAATTGTTGCACGTTTTGAGTTCTTAATCCCATTTCTTTAATCCATTAGAATAGCACACTCAAAATTCACCTAAACAATGCAGGCATTAATCCAAAACTCTTTGACAAGACTTGGATAAGTGAAACCACAGAGCATCTCAAAGTATCCATTCCAACTATGTTCAGACATAATCTTCCAGAAGTTAAAACCCAAGTTAAGCAACTCATCAAAATCCATAAACTTTTTATTTATGACAACCATTTGATTCAAAGAAGAATTGACTAGGAAACTCATCTCAAGTTTGGCTTGATCAAAACACAACCAAAGAGAAAACAAAAAGAAAAAGAAGAACTGAACAAGATTCTAAAGGAATAAGAATCTTGTGAGAAAAAGGATACAAAATGATGTTTCACAAGGCAGGGAATAGAGACAGAAAATATATAAAAAGAAAGCATCATTACCCAAAGGTTCTTATCCAGCAGATCTCCTGAATCCACTAGATGATTTTCAAACTTATGAAATTTAAGTAATATAAGAGTTTTATTTTTAAATTTACTTAATCTGCTTTATCAGAAGTAAAGAATCTTCTTCTGAATCTCAGAGTCTGACAATTTTCAGAAGCTATCATCCATCGAGTCTAGTAGATCTAAACTTAGAGAGAGAGAGAGATATCTTTTGTCAGTCATCAGTCTTCAAGATTCTATTAAAAACCAACATTTCCTCTTGAATAAAGAGTCATGAGTGATTAAAGAATATTTAATTGTTTCCTTTGACAGCTAACAAGCAGCAGTACCATCACAAAAAGTGAGGAAACTATTTCTATAAATATGATAGTCATCTAGCTAATGAAATATTCAATAAAGATAAATACAACATAGTTTCTTCTTAAAGATTTCTGAAGATTCTTTCAATAAAAGAACTCCTCTAGAAATCTAGCAGAGACTTTGTATTTACATATACACAAACATCCCATTGAATCAAGAGATAAGCTAGAAAAGAATATAACCTTTTTTTTATTGTTTTCTCGGTCAGACTCGTATTAGTATTCAGACTTGACCATAATGTCTGAACACCGCTTTGAGGGGATTCTGATTCAATTACTGTTAAACCATTGACTCCGCTTCTCCCACCAAACTCAGTACCTCTAGTACTTGAGTCTGGGATGTAGGCTCTTCTTCCATTAAATGCTGTAAACAACCTTTGATAAATGTCATGTAAGATGCCTTTGCTCATTTCTTCGATATCTGCAATAAATACATTTGAATGATGATATTCATATTCCTATGAGACCATACATAAATGTCCAGACAGGTTTTCCTTTGCCTTATACTCATATTCCTTATGCCATCACTTTGAAGTGTTCTTCAGATTCTGCACCGCCAGAAGCTAGCAATTCAGCTTCTCTCAAGTGTGCCTTTGTATATCAGATTATGTATCTAAATATATACAAGTATTCGAACCTGCATAAAAGAAACACGCATCAAATATAATCAGTGTTCTTTAAATACTTTTTCATCATCAAAACCCAAGGAATATATGTCATGAACAAATCTTGTTCTAACAAATTTCCCTTTCTTTCGCTGTTTTCTGTAATGAGTAGGTTCTATAAAGAAACATTCAAAATAGGGCTTAGGTTAGCATATGGTCATAGGTTTTAAGGATAATAGTTGCCCCCTTTGACAATTGCAACGATGGTGGTGATTTCTTTTTGTCCTACTCTTTTCCCAGGAACAAAAAGACAATGGATATCCCTTCCATCTTGTCTAAAGACGTCAGAGATGTTGGGCCTCAAGAAACTTCTGATGAACAGATCCTTCATTTTCATTTAAAAGTAGAGGTTTCTTCTTCAGAATTTGAAGGCAGGGTTATTCCAGAGGCTTGTTTTCCGTTGAAGAGGGTGACCACGCCCGTCTCCTCCAATCCTCCTTCTCTATAATTTTAATTCTATCTCTCTTTTATTGGGATATGTGGATTATTTTCCCCCTTTCCCCTTTTTATATGGACTTTTTAAGGGTTCTTAACAACGCACCCTCCCAGCTGTTCCCTAATAGTTGGGGTTATATTAGGGCCTTCAAGATGGTTTGTGAGGACCTGGACGTTACTCCAACCGCAGGAGTCTTTTTCTCATTTTACACCACCAGACTGACAAAAGGTAGTTGGGTGTCCTAAGATGGTCTGCTGGGGAAGGCCCTTTTTATATCCCACTCCAATCACTACAAATATTGGAAGGACAAGTTCTCTTGTGTGTGTGTGTGGGGGGGGGGGGGGGGGTAAGAGGATTCCTTTGGAGTGTAAGGAGCTGATGGTGCCCCCTCTCTTTCCCATATCCTAGACTAATGATATTGTGGCGATCGCGGAAGATGACAAGGAGTACCTTACTCTTTAGGAGTTGAGGATTGTTCACCTGCTTAGGAAGTTTGATGTTATGGACACACGTATAGTAGTTAAGCCGTGGTTAGAGGGTGGACACAAACTCGCCTTTTAATTATGTAAATTCAACATACCTTTTCTTTTTCTCTTGTAGGTATTTTTTAGACAACATCTCTGACCTCTATGCATTTTTTTAGAATAATTGGTGAACTGTCAGGGAGAGAAGAAGAAGATGAGAGAAGATCCAGGATGTCCATGCGGAGATTGATAGCCCCTAGAGTCACCCAGAGGGCTTTACCGTTAAAGGAATGAAAAGGCAAGCCGAGGACCCGACTCCAGGTTCGCCCAACATGATGTCTCAGAGGTTAGATGAGGGTTTTCCCCCGTAGATGTTACCGTCTCCCCCACCTCCTGCTACTTTGTAGAGTAACGTCAGTTCTAACACTCTCTGAGTCAAGAGTTCCCACCTTCCTTTATCCAAGGAGTTTCCCGCCGACTACTAGGCTCTCAGCTCTAAATTGACCCATACCATTGTACGCTCGAATGATAATCTTCTATTTAAGGCTATAATGATGCAGGATTTCGACTAAGATATGCAAGATAAGATTGAGAAAGAGATAGAGGCAAAGCTCTATAAGCATGTGGATGCCTAAAATGAGAGCAGAAGGGTGCTGAAGATTATTCAGAAAGACAATGAGGAGTGGGAGAAGAATATTGTGGATGGGAAGGCCAAGGCTTAAGAGATATCTAATAAGAAAAATCCCTTGCATGAATCCCTAGACGTCACCCTCCTTCCCAAGAGGCGTTAGAGCTTATCGATGAGGTGTTGTCTACTTTTGGAGTCTACTTCAAGCGCACCAAAGAATAAGTTTCCTTACTCTACCCTAATCTGGATCTGAGCCAAATGGACTTCCTTAAACTCATTTGTTATGGCCAACTGGTGGATGAGGAGGCGGTGCCCCCATAACTCATTTGTGATGACTAACTCATTTGTGTAATGCCCCAAACTGCTTTCAGTGTAATCGACTGAACCTACAAACCAACATGGGTTTTTTCAGCATGCTTTGTCCTCACTCACTCGCTTTCGAAAACACTTCCCAAAAGGTCACCCATCCAAAATACTAATCCAAGTCAAGCACGCTTAACTATGGAGTTCATATTTGTTAGGCTACCGAAAAGAAGATGCATCTTGTTGGTATAGATAGTATCAATCAATCCTTATAAGCCTTCCTTCAACCCTGCAATCCCATGCGTACACAGCCTCAGGAACCTCTCATTCCGATGTGAATTTGGGCGACCACTCTCCACCCTTTTTGGCCTCGGGTGTTACAATAAGGGCGGGGCAACGGGAGGCAGTGAATTTGGATTCCCTCAACAGGAGAATGCTATTGGGAAGGAGATAATTCTGGTGGAGAATTGATTGTTTGTTTTGCTTGCAATGTTCATTGTCCCCTAATTGCCTTTTGTTGTATTTCATCACCTCTTCGGGTGATTTTTGTAACTGTAAGAACACAGTGTACCTTGGAGGTGTCTTTTATGTTAACCCCCTTTATTTGTATTCTTCTTCGTAGTTACTTTTGTACGATTATACTTTAGTCCTTGGCTAAGGGTGTCTACTGTCATTTCTCCCCTTGAAATAATTTGATTGCTTTTAAGAACTGCATAGGGACCCAACATTTTGTCCCTCTTAAAGGATGGCAGGGATCATGTTTAGGGGTATAGCGTTTCGATTGCGCATATGGGGGGCAAGAGTACCACTTTTGGATCCATCATTTTGATCGCCTCTATGGACGGTAAGGGTCTCACTTAGGGATCCAGTATTTTGATTGCCTCTATGGGTGGCAATGATCCCACTTATGGATAAAAAAATTTGATTTCCTCTATGGGCGGCAAGAATATGTCATACCCCAAATTTTGGCCACCAAGATTTCCCATCATTGTGTAAATCATCACCACAATATGGATGAACCATCATGCCTCATCAATCTCCTCAAAGATGGTTGAGCATTCAATACAATCAGAATTAGGATTTTAAACCCTCTCAGAGCATTTAGACAAAGGATCAATCAATAATTGACATGATCTTCAACTTGTCTAACTTCTCAAACACCTATAAAGGATCAAGAGGACTCCCACATCAAGAATCAAGCACAAAGTTGCAACCTTCCAAGTGGATCAAGCCTCAAGATCGTCAGTGTCACCAAATTAGAGTTTTGGTCGACCAGGGCCTCTAGATGGAAATTTTCCTCTGGGCATAAGCCAATACTTCAAAGCATAACCCTAGATACTCCATGGGACCTCATGGACCCAATCATCAAGTCAATTTAACCTCAAGGGATACATTTATTAAAAATCAGGAATTAGGGTTTCTTGACCTAATTCACCCCTAAGTTGACTTTTGGGACAAAACATGAGCCAAGACTTCAAGACATGATTTAAGGGTCTCCAATACACCATATTGATCCATTTTCAACAATGGATTGATCCAAGAAGCTTGATCTACAAGTTTCGATTTCATCTGGACCACAATTAGGGTTTTGAAGAAAAAGTCAACTGTATCTTTGACTTTTGACCAGGACATGCTCCCAAACCTTGGGACATGATTCCATACACCCTATATCACCTATGGAATCCATTTATTAAGTTTGATTTAAGTCAAGGACTTGATTTCATAGAGGATCGCACAGTTTGAATTTCATCTTATAAAAAGTCAACTGTACAAAAAGTCAAAGTTTGACTTTTTTATTTTTTTTGGTCAACCAAGGTTCCTTAACCCTAAAATGATGTTAATGTGTGATTGGAATCATCATTCATCAAGAAAAATCAAAGAAAGTGAGTTAACTTGTAAAAAGGGGTAACCATAAAAAACTTAGAATTTTTCTAAGTTATGAAACAAAATGGCTAAGGTACCAACTTTCAAGGATCATAACTTGAGATCAAAGAAACCATTTTGGATGGTCCAAAGATGGATTTGTAGCTCTCATGGCATACTTTAAAAGTGTCAACTACATCTCATTCCAATTCTCCATTGATTTTTAGTTATGGAGTGATCAAAATGGCTGAAAACATGAAAATCACATTTTCTCAACACTTAGTGAAATTTTCACTAAGTCAAAATCTGCCTTACTTTTTCCAAAATGTAGGGACATTTTTCACCTTGATCCAAGACAAACCAGGTCTTGGGTTGGACATCAAAGTTAAAGTATGCCATGAGGGCTTTCTAATAAGTACCAGATCATCTCCAAATTCCATTTGAGCAAGGAGATACAACCCTTGAAACATGGCCTCATGAACTGATTCTTCCAAGACAGATTTAGCAGATTTTGTGCATTTTGCTTGATTTGTTCAAATATGGAAAATCCAAGCCTTGTCATCATTTTGGACACATCTGAGGATCAAATCCAAGGGGGATGATCTAATCTCCATGCCTCCAAAGTCCATGAATCTACAAATAGCATGTCAGACCTAAAAAGGCTAAAGATGCTTCAAGACTCCAATTTTGTTTTCAAGCATTCAATGGATGCACCAAGGTGGCATGAACTGAGCCTATTCCAACTGAATTTAGTCCAAGTTTATCTCTGAACTAAAGCTACAAAGCCTGTGCTCTAACCTCTAGTCAATGGCTAGAGGAGACTTAAGATTCCAAAGTGATCCAATTGGACAACATCCTACTGTAGTTGCCACACACTATTGCTTGCAAAATAAACTTGCTCTATTATAAATAGAGCTCATTTGTGCTCAGTTTGAGTACACCAAAGCACTACAACACTTGCTTTCCTCAAAATCCTTTTCTCTAGGCCAAAATGTCTTCTTTTGCAAGGTAACTCTGAGTTTTTGAGTTAGAGAGCAATTCCATCATAACTCATGATCCAAACACATCCAATATGTCATATCTAAGCTGTCCAAACTCTCACATGTAACCTGTAACACCAAAATCACAAAGTCCCCTCTCAAAACCTCAAAATTGGACTTTTTTGCAATTTTCAAGCCATGTCTTGATTCAGTCACTTTCAAAACCAGACAAAACCTCAAACACACTCCAAATATCATCCTTGAACTGTCCCAAATGGTTCCCCACATCTGGAACACCATTTGAGAGAGTTGCCATATTGATCACTTTTGCCTTTTTTGCAAGAAAGAGCTCAAACTTGTTCCTGAGGATTCCAACTGGTTCCAACCATTCTAAAAGCTTCTAAGGGATCAATTAAGAGTGTCCAAAACATCAAATTACTTCTGGCACAAGAAGCTTGGCAGATTGCACAACAAGCTCCTAAAGAGGTAAGCATCACAACTTGAACTCTTTGAAATATGCATTGCTTTGAAGTCCACTGATCATGCACATCTCATATATGTTATACATGTTGTGTTTGAACCAATTTATCATGTAATTCATGCCTGTAACAAGAGGTAGCATAGAAAATGCAATTATAGGCCTATTTCAAGAACACTATCGGGTTTTGAAATAGGAGCCTCATCTGAAAAAACCACCACCACCATTGGATTCCTTGTGAAATTCTAGGCAAGATAGACCTAAATTTTGTCCCAATCCATGGAGAAATGAGAAAGTTACAAGCTTCACGTTTTTTGCCAAAACCTTGCCTTGCATTGCCTTGGCCAGGCCAAAAACAAGTCATGCCTCATGTATTCATGGGGTGATTTTGATACACGGATGTATCACCACCCCAGTGGTAGAAGGCGCATGCTGCACACATGAGGTATGGGGTTCGAATCCCCCTCGCCCCAGATCCTCTTTTTACTATTTTTTTCCATTTTTTTTAATATTTGTTATATTATTTTAAATAATTTGGAAAATTAATAACTCTCTCAATTTTAATGATTTTTGATTGGTTATTTTTGTAAAAAATCACAAAAATGTTAAAATATTTTATTCCACAAAAAAATCATATTTATATTAATTATTTAATATAGTTGATATTTTTGTAAATAAATTCATTTTTAATTGTTTTAAACACTTTTAAAAGTGGTTTTTTATCTTGAAAATCAAAACTAAATGAGTTTTAATTCGTCTTGTGATTAAAACATCATTTTTCAAGTCTCAACAAAAAATCACAAGATGTTTATTCAAGCTTATTTGGTATTTTATCATTATTTATTGATTTTCTTTAAGAATTTACTTTTAAAAAATGATGAAATTAGGGTTTATTTGATTTTCACCCTCACAAATCTTTTTCAAACACTCGTTGACATCTAATAGAGTGTAAGACCTAATCCCCTTTAACCAAAACCATTTTGGGCCTCATATATTGTATAAGTCCCGACACGATAAAAAATCTCGGCGTGATCGCCAGTGTAAAATAACCCTTGGGCCTCTCCTTGAGTTGTAAGCCCCATCACTTGTACAGTGTAAGACCCATTCCTTGTAAATAAGATACCTTATTAGGCCTCAGACATTGTATAAGACCCACTGTGTTTTTAAAAACCTCGGCGCGATCGCCGTTTTCAAACAAACCATCTGGGCCAACCCTCGTGTTGTAAGTCCCATCTTTATTTTTCAAAATAATCTTTGGGCCTCTCCTTGAGTTGTAAGACCCATACCTTTGTACAGAAAACCTCTTTGGGCCTCAGTCATTGTATAAGTCCCGATATGATATTCAAAACACCGGTGCGATCACTGTTAAACCTTGGGCCTCTCTTTGAGTATAAGCCCCAATAATCTTTTCAAAACAACTTCCCTTTTGATTTAGATTCAAATATACAATTGTTATGAAAACTTTCTTTAATTTCTTTGAACAACTAACAAAACAACATGGAAGCTTGCTCACCTGTAAGTTTTTATCCGCTTTCATTTACTCACTTTAATATATATAACTGTATTGTGGGAAGTTGTGCATGGTTAGTCTTCTTTCATTCTTTTAAATACATGTCAAATATATATAACTGTATTGTGGGAAGTTGTGCATGGTTAGTCTTCTTTCATACTCCTTTAAATACTTGTCATATATCAACTGTATATATACTATTATAGTTATTTAGAGTTTTCCCCGGCAACTAGGTATAGAACTAGGTAAAGCCATGTTGGTCACTCTTAAATACAATCAAAACTAGATCCCCATAGGATTTCCAGATACAGTCTTCCCTTCTCTTGGGGTTAATCAATATGGAACAAAGAGAAAGGTAGTATTCTCGGTGAACCTTTTCTCAGACTGTCACCCCTAGAAATTGTCAAAGAAATTCTACTCCCCGGAGTTAATCTATTCTCTTTGAATAGCATCTCCTGAGTTTCTTCAAATCATAAAACTTTTGCTAAATGATCTATTCTCTGTGAATAGCATTTCTTGAACTTTTCTTGGTTTGGGACCCACAGGCTTCCTAAAAGCATCCCCGCCTCCTCTTGGGCTTTGAACAAGGACCTGTCTGCTTCTTAAAAGTTCTCATGCCTTCTCTTGGGCTTCATACAAGGACCCTCACGACCTCATAGAGGTATATGACAGAACTTAGCCATCCTTTGCTAGAGCTGTCTTTCTAAAAAGAGTCACCAAAAAGCCCTCAGACCAATTTTAGGGTTGATACTCATCCCTTAAAAGAGTCGGCCTCCTCTTGGGCATTGTACAAAGATAGACCACACTAATAGACTTGGACAGTCTAAATCTCCTTGAGTCTCAAAGACATTCTCAAGTTCCCTACAAACATAGGAAGAAACCCCAGATTCTGGATTAATCTCCAGCAGAGTTAAAACTCGTGGGTTCTAAAACCCCGTCTCTCTCATCCCCAGCCAGGGTCAGTTTATCATTATATAACACTATCCCAAATCAGAACCTCAAGGTGTCTGATCCATCAACTCTTCTGGATTCCCCTGCAAGAGTTGATTCCCCACTTGGACATACCTCGGGATCTCAACAATACCCAGCATAAGATAGCCTCCTCTTAGGCTTTGTATAATGATCCTTTCCTCAGGAAAGTCAGCCTTCTCTTGAGCTTTGTACAATGATTTTCCCCCAGCTGAGCTAACCTTTTCAGACTCTCTTGTTGAGTCAATCACCTTTTCAGACTCCCTTGTTGAGTCAACCACTTTTCAGACTCTCTTGTTGAGTCAATCACCTTTTCAGAATCTCTTGTTGAGTCAACCACTTTTCAGATTCTCTTGTTGAGTCAATCACCTTTTCAGACTCTCTTGTTAAGTCAACCACTTTTCAGACTCTCTTGTTGAGTTAATCACGTTCCAGACTCTCTTGTTGAGTCAACCATTTTTAGCCTCAATCTCGGGCTTCGTACGAGACAGATAAAAAGCACTCTCTTGTTTAGTTAACCCTTTTTAGCCTCAATCTCGGGCTTCGTACGAGACATATAATAGCACTCTCTTGTTGAGTCAAACCCTTTTTTGCCTCAATCTTGGGCTTCATACAAGACATATAAGTACCTCTCTAGTGGAGTTAGCCTCCTCTTAGGCTTCATATAATGATATCCCCAAAGAGTCAGTCTCTTTTAGCCTTCGTCTTAGGCTTTGTACAAAACACCAATATATCCACTCTCTTGTTGAGTCGGTCTCATACAGCCTCCTCTTAGGCTTTGTATAAGGACTTCCCCAGTGGAGTCAATCAACCTCTTAGCTTGAACCTTGGGCTTTGATCAAGGTACATAAAAATCAACAATCCCTCTTTAGAGATAACAAATTCTCTTTCAGTCAACCTTTTAGCTTTAATCTTGGGCTTTGAACAAGACATAAATATTCCGTTTAGCCTCTGTCTTGGGCTTTGAACGAGACACCAAAACATCTTTTTCCTCCCTTAGAATAGGAGGAACTACGATTGCTCTTATTTCCCTGTTTCGTTTAAACGGGAATACGTAGGCATGAGATTGCGAAATCTTAGCGAGCATACTAATCAAAAACTCTAGGTCCAGTACCTTCATACACCAATCAAAACTTAGGTCCAACACCTTACCAAAAACATCAACAAAAACTCACTCACTCATACTTTCCCAATCCATTAACGGATAAACACCATCAAGTACAAAGTAAAACCTAAAGCTAATATCCTGTGGATAACCACATATAGGATGGGTAATTGACAACTACCCATTGTATAACCTGACCCCGGACCCGCGAATCTCTTTTAAGCGTTTGTTCAGTTAAACATTCGCGTGCAAGGTTAGTTTTAGATAGCTTCCCTTTCCCTTTTAGCTTCATGGTATAAATAAGAAATCAGAAAGTAGCACCCCTTCCTACCATTGCGGTGAGGAAAACCCCAGCGATAAGGTGGTCGCGTCACCGACAAAAATTGCTCGCTACAAAATCTCACTTAAGGATCCAACATTTTGATCGCCTCAATGGGAGACAAAGATCCCACTTAGGACTCCAGCGTTTTGATTGCCTCTATGGGTGGCAAGGATCCCACTGAAGGATCTAGCGTTTTGATCACCTCAAGGGAGGCAAGTATCCCACTTAAGGATCGATCATTTTTATTGCCTCTATGGGTGGCAAGGATCTCACTTAGGGATCCAATGTTTTGATCACCTCAAAGGACGACAAAGATCCCACATAGGGAGTCAGCATTTTAATTTCCTCAATGGGCAACAAGGATCCCACTTAGATATAAAGTGTTTTGATTGCCTCAAGGGGCGACAAGGATCCCATCCAGCATTTGGATGGCCTCACAGGGAAATCTTTTCTCTAGGTTTTAGGTGTCCTGCAAAGAAGGCAATAACAAGCAAACACATATTCTCTAAGATAAAAAATTGAGGCACCTCATTAAAAACCCTTGTCCTATGAAAGACATAGAGGGAAAATAGTGCACCCCACAAAATAAATTGTCCTTACGATTGGTAGAGATGTAATACTCATCTATAAAAATCAACAACATAATATCTAAATAGTGGTACAGAAAAAAATAATGATGGCAACGTAAGTGGCTCTTGTAACACCATAAACCCCAAAACTCTTATTTAAATAAAATCATACAAAAGAAATCATTTTTATTCGAAAAAGATTGTCACATCTCTCTCATAAAACCATCATTCTCAAAATTTTAGAATAAAGTAGTGAAACTCAAAAACATGTTTCAACTTATTGTCTCATCAAAATAGAAATTATTTTAACTCAATGAAATATTAGTTTAGGTAAACATAATAACTCACAGAATAAAACAAGTAAATGATCCCAACCCAAGTGTTACACTATCAGAGCGGCACAAGGTAACTAAACGATGCGGAAAGCAATAAATGAAGAAGACCACTAGCCATCTTCCATACAAACAGCATCTAAGACTCCTTAGTCTCTACCAGAGTATCTGCACCATAGGCGTAAAGCCAACACAACAAACAAACGAGGAGTGACAATACATTCATAAATGTTAATGGTGTATATAACAACAAGGATGGATGACATTAGCTAACGCCACGGCTTTGATCCGCTTAGTGAAATAATCAACAACAGTGATAAGATACCTAATCTATCCCGGTTCCAATGCAAATGGTTCAAGGATATCCATCCCTCATTACATAACGATCATGTCAGTGTTAATATGTGTATCTTGGTGGTCGGGGCATTGAAAATGTAGCCATGTCTCTGACACTGGTCGCATTTTTTCACGTACTCATGTGAATTATATATCATTTTCGACAAATAATACCTCGTTCTTAGAACTTTCTTAGCTAGCACTCTTTCCCCTAGGTGCTTCCCGAAGATTCCTTCATGCACTTCCAGGTGAGCTTAACTGGCCTCTTTTTCCCTAATCACCTCAGAAACGGCGTGGACAATCCCTTTTTGTATAAAGTTCATCCAACCACGGTGTACCCCCTTAACCTTCTTTTAACCAGCATTACTTTGGACATATCTACTAGAAGGAATCTGGACTTGATATATTATTAATCTCGAATTCCTTGAATTTCGTTAACTTTTTAGCAGCCAACTTGAGGTATTTCTAGAAAAAAGGGTCCTTTTCTTGGCCTTCTCCTCTTATTTAGGAAAAACCCAATTGAGAGTCACTTCATAGCTTAATGCATTCGGCCCCCATTTCTTCCACGAGTATGATTTCGGTGATGATTGCCTCATATTCAACCTGGTTGTTGGTGGTAGGGAACTTGAACCTTACGGAAAATTCCACTACTAAACTAGAGTTGTTTTCTAACATTTCACTGGCGTTGCTTGCGTTACTGTTGGATGACCCGTCCATGAAGACTACCCATGTTCGGTTTGGCTCTGAGGGCATGGGAGTCATTTCGGCTAGAAAGTCAACGAACAACTTGGTTTTTAAATTTTTCCTTACTTTTAGGGATACCTCAAACTCGGACAACTCAATGGCCTACTTCGTTAGACACTAGACCATATCTGGTTGGTAAAACACTTGTTTTAGAGGATGATCTGTACAAATTATTATGGAATGTGCAAGGAAGTATCATTGCAGCTTGTGCGATGCTATTATTAATTCCAAGTCCGCCTTTTCGATCTTATGATACTGTGTTTCTACCCCCTCCAAGGCTTTTAAAATGAAGTACATCAGTCTCTGGTGGGTGTCAGATTCTCTAATCAGAACAAGGCTTACATCTTCTTCAGAAACAACTAAGTATAGGTACAAGACTTCTCCCAGAGAAGGTCGGCTGGTATCGGTGGTATGACTAAGGTTTTCTTCAAATATTGAAATGCTTCTTTGTAATCAGTTGTCCACTTGAAATTAGTCTTTTTCTTCAACGGTCTTTAGAAAGACAAAGCCTGTTGTGCAAACTTTGAGATAAATTTATTCAAAGCAGTCAATATACCGTTTAACCTCTAAACCTCCTTCTTCAAATTTATCTAGGTTTGCTTCAATTCCTTACTTGGTCAAATAGAAACCTAAGAATTTTCCCTCCCTTACCCCAAAAGTGCATTTCTTCAGGTTGAGACACATCTTGAATTGTCTGACCCTCTTGAATACCCGTTGAAGCTCCTCTTGGCTAGACTTTATGATTATATCATCCATGCATATGTCTAGTGTCTCTCTTATCTCTTCTTGGAAGATCTTGTTCATCATTCTCTGGTAGGTTGCATCGGTATTCTTTAGTCTAAAGGGCATGACATTGTATTGGAAATTGGCCTGCTCGGTCATGAAGGTTATCTTTCTCTGATCTATTTCATACATTGGGTATCTGATTATAACCTGAATAGGCATCCATAAATGAAAGCAATTATTATCTCGTTGAATTATTGACGAGTTTATCAATGTTTGGTAGCAGGTAAAAGTCTTTCGGGAAGGCCTTGTTAAGATTCGTATAATCAATGCACATCCTCCATTTCCCCGAGGCCTTCTTCACCAACATGATATTAGATAACCACTCTGTATACTTGGCCTTGGAAATGAAGTGAGGGTCAAACAAGCCCTTAAACGTGCTAGCGGTGGCTTCAGTTTTTTCTGAAGGATCTCCCTAGGATACTTCTATAGGTGCTCTAACACGATATTATCAGAAAATTGAGGATTACTTTTCTTTTGCACACTCATTCTCAAATATTCACTGTCATATCTGCAGTTCTTTGTGGATAAGCTATCAAATCGTTGAGTGATAATAGATCTCATCCTCCATACGAATTTAGGTTCTCTTGCTTGTTACCTATTAGATCCATTATTTCTAAGTAGATGACATTACACAAACTTCCTTCGTCTACAAGGAATCTAGTTAGATTGTGATAAGTGGAATTCTATTGATTTTATCACGATCTCGGAATCCTAATTCCAATCGATCTTTTCATCACTAAACATCTGCATCAACCACGAGTACGAAGCGGTTCGATGAAGGATATATGCTAGGTGATGCGATATCACATAATTCGTCAATTGGAGATACATGGTGAATGTTTGACTTAGGAGATGTATTAGAGATTCTAGACATAACTACTAGAGTTATTGTTTTTTCTTCTTTTGTTGTGGTTGTAAATTTGATTTCAGATCTAGATTGACCTTAATATGGAAATTAGCGGGAATCAGATGTCGTTTCCTGTAACACCCCAAATCTACCCATCGAATGTTAATAAAAATCACAGTGCAAAATTTCATCATACATGGGATGCCACATTTACTTCACATAAAAGCAACATATATATATTATACAGATACATAACACTTAGAACCTAGATGAACCTGTAATAATTTAATTCAACTTTTAATCAACTAAACAGCGGAATTATAATTTCTCAACTTGTAATAACATCACATCTTTTATTCAACTAAAAAACAACTTCAACATAACAATATTCAACTACAATTCACTTAATACTTTTGTTCGACTAAAACAACTTCAAAACAACATAATTCTGTAATAATTTAATTCAACTTAAATATTCAGCAACATAAAACATATTCAACAATAAACAACAAGCGTCCATCCCCCGAGTGTTACGTATCAGAGCGACATCACCGACTCAACTAGTGAAGATAAACAACCTTCGTCTCTGCTAACCTGCACGTTACCAACATAGGGGTAACATTCAAACAGAAGGGGTGAGATATCAAATTTTATAAACAAAGTATGATAAATAATACATAGATAGGAGATCATACAATTATCACCACTTCACATCAACAACACACAACAATCAACGACCACTTGAAAATGCAACTTTAATACGACTCGACTATGTTATGCATGTGGTACCATTTGGAGTAAAACTCCCAACTTAAAACTGCCAGTTTATCGAGGCATCAAGGCATAAGCCTTCAACTTTCAACTTTCAACTTGTGCCAATCCAAGCCAACGTGGTGTGAGCAACGCCTCTGACATAAAATGCAATGTATGCTTTGTGACATGCACAACTCATCAACATAGACAACTCAACAACATCCACTACATAATCAACTTAAAACAACATAACAACTTATACAACGTTGGCTATCAAGCCTACAACTTAAAACTTGTCCGTATACCGGAACGAAACGGTACAACTCAGCTGTACCTGCAAATCAACTTTTCCGACATAATTTCAACAAAACAAATCAACTAAAATCATCTACTAAACTACCCGACATACCCCATCAATTTTCGTTAAATTCCGAGCGACTAAATTTTTCGCCTAAATCGGCTAAACCGACTAAAACTGCATTATTTCCACTTCTGCCGTTAATACTAGTTTATTATAAAATTCTACGACTTTTCTGGTTTCTAATACAATGCCCCTGCTATAGTTAAAACTTTCTGTCATGAAAGTAAAAAACATTTTTCTGTCAAACTTCAAAATACTGCTTCTTCTGTCAAAAGAAATCCATTATGTTTCTATTAGAATCTGTCACACTGATATACAGTCCAAATATATTACACTATCAGTCCTACTCATTACTTCTAATTCATTTACTCACTAGGTGTATCACGTTTGACCATTAATTAATTTATTAATCAATCCATTAAACTAATTCACCTAATTTAATCACTGAATTAGTCACTCAGAATAACATACAAATGGTTCCACCTGGCATATGTGGCTCTCATCATGGATTTATGGTGGCTCTCATCATGGATTTGGTGGCTCTCATCATGTACTAACATGTTACTAATTTTTATCTATGAAATTATATATAGTTTCTCCTAAATGTTAAATTTCCACATAAGACAAAACAAACCACTACCCTTAATTATGGGTGGCTTACGCCACCCTGGCTATTTGAAAGAGTGGCTTGCGCCACATCTTCATGGGTGGCATGCACCACATTGCCTTGTGGCTCCCGCCACATGTTTTCCTCTCTTGTTTTGGGTGGCCTGCGCCACCCCTATGTGAGTAATGGGTGGCCTGCGCCACCCGTGCATCTGGAGCAACCAATTTTGTCCCAAACATTTTTTTTCCAGAAACAAAAATTTTACTGCAATGTTTACGAGATCAATCCAATGATAAAATTTAACAACATCAACTCATCAGTATAAACACAGAAACAACAACATTTTACAACAGCAGAATCACAATTCAACAACATTAATATCAATTTCCACACGACAACAACAACATATCAGAAAATCAATGGAAAACAGTCATATAATCCCCAACCCTTATATCATTCATCATAACCTGATTATAATAGTCGAACCCACCCTTACCTTGAATTAAAGGCAGCTCTAGGTTCGATCGGATTCTGGGGATTTGGCACCGGTAGCGGTTTCTCTCGTTCTCAACTTCTCACGATCTGCTCTTCTTTCCTCTACTGATACAAACCTAACTTCCTCTTCTCATATTATTTGTTTTTATCATATAATATTATTATTCTACTAATATTACTAATGGGCCTAACAACATACACCCCTCTATTACTAATTCTGACACAAATCCAAGCCCACGAAACCAACACACTCCAACAACGATAATATTACTACTAATATTATTCCACGACTTTCCGACTTAATATTCCGACTTAATTTATCACAACACAAAATCGACCGAATAATCACAAACAAATAATTAAATATTCAATTAAATAAATAATTAAATATTTGGGCGTTACAACTCTCCCCCACTTAGAATATTTTCGTCCTCGAAAATTTACTCGATACACCACACTCCAATTACGTTATCTTAGCTAACAAATCAACTTCCCATCATAGGAATTAGCTACTCGCACTCGAACCATCACCTTAGGTAACGAGGCAACAACAAGGATAAGAACACAAAAGCCCAAAGCACAACATCAACATAAGCAAACTACCGACATCGTGGTTACCCACATAAGAACCAACTGCGCTATGCCACGCTTTCGCTGCGCACTCTGATTGCTTGCAACCATCAAATCTACCAAGTTCACCTCCACTTCCGACTAGCAAAGCAGTCATAAAAAAAGACTTCCGACTTAATTCTCCGAAATTCCGACCAACAGGTATTCTACACTTTGATTACTGACCACTTCGAACTTAGATCCATGAATAATACCTCCGAATATCCAACACAACTACAACTGCAGCCAATTCCAAATCTTGAATAGGATAGATACTTTCAAGGATCCCCAATTATCGTCAACATAAGCTACAACTTCACCACCTTGTATTACACATCATCAAAATTCATCTCAACGCATAACAACATTACCACAGCATCAGGATACATGTGTCCAATTAATCTTAACAAGAAAAATCGTCTTTCCAACAGTGCTTAACACCCAATAGCCATAGATTTAGCCTCAATAACCTACACTTAGCATGGCATATTAACCAAACCAGTCAAACAAACTAATCCGTCAAGTCCTACTCATACTAGCACAATTCTACATACAACTTCATCTGAATTAACACAACAAGGCAACCTCATCTTACAAATCATAATTCACGCCTTGCTAACTCAACATATAGCCTCACTTCTTTCAATACTTGCAACTCAACTCTCAAATACTCCACGCGATCTTCTTTTGATTTTATAAAACATCAGAATATCCCCAACGAACACCAGTTCTAACTTATCCAACAAGTATGGAAAATACCATTCATATTTCCATATATATACTTTAAGGCATACCAGCCACTACCCTTCTCGATCCGACGTCCTCGGTCAATGTTAACCCTCAATTTCGACGCTAGAAAGAATCAAAGCTATTTTATGTTAAAAAATTATTTTTAATATAAAGAAGGCTTCGACCCAGTTTTTGGAGAGGTCTGAGTCGAATAGAGGTGTAGGAACCTCAAAAAATGGCTAAGTGCTGGAAGGGTTTCGACCGTGAGAATGTGGTAACAAGCGCTGCAGTGGTTATATTAAGGTTGGAGGTAATTTCCAATATTTGAAATTTAAATAAGAGCAGTTGTGAACGTGGGAACAGTTGAGACCAAGGAGAAGGCGCCAAAATCCACACGTTCGAAGCAGTAACCACCACTTAGTAGTTATTTCCTAGCACTATAAATAGGAGTTAGTTCTATGTAAATGGGGTGTTCATATTTTTGTACAAGTTACTCAAAGAAACTCAAAGTACCCGCGTGTAGAGAAACGAGTTCGTGAGAATGTACGTAATGTAACACCATTTTCTTCATTAATATAATTTATCTTCAGCATGTTTAAGATTCAGCCATTTACTTTCCATGCCTTTACAGTTTCTTGAACTTTATCTTCCATGCCAAATTTACTTTCAAAGTCATTTAAACTTTCTGCGTCTACCTTCGACTGCACTTTTACGTTCAAGCATTTAATCTTCAAGCATTTACTTTTCAAAGTCTTTTATTTTCAAGAACGTGGAGTTCTCCTTTAATCCATTGCATTTATTTTCAAAGTCTTTTACTTTCCTGCACTTTACTTTCGACAGCACTTTTATTATCCCAGCCTTTACTTTCCAAGAACGTGGAGTTCGTTGCATTTTACTTTCAAAGCTTTTCACTCATTGTCATTTCTTTTCGACGCCTTTAATTTATGCACCCTTTACTTACATCCCTTTAAATTTCAAGTCTTTGCTTTACTTTATTGCATGTAGTCGAACGTGGAGTTCAGTTAAATTTAATTTCAGCATTGTCGAACGTGGAGTTCAGTTTACATTCTCTTTAATTTTCATTTTGTCATTTACACTTGTCTCTCAAATTTAGCACATGTCCTAGGATTTGTGTGGTCGATCCTGCAAGTTAATCAATTTGCGTTTAGATTGATAGACCAGAGGTTGTTTACCAAAATTCACAGTAAACAAATTGGTACACCTGGTGGGACCCAGTGCTAAGTTACACCTTTTTGTCAACCTCATCTCTCTTGGTGAAGAAGTACTTTCGTTGTATGTTATTGAGAAGTGGGAAGTTAGCCACAACAAACGAAGGAATACCAAAGAGAAGATACACTAAGAAAATGGCAACCAATGCCAACCAACAAGTTGATCCTCAAGGGAGTATTTCAAACACTCAGTCAAGTAGCAGTACGGGATCTCAAAGTACACCATCACCAGTGTCTTCGACAGGAGGACAGGCGTCACTTCCATTAGTAGTATCTGAGCCAGGATCAACATATACAAAATCATATACTCAACCTGTGTTGGAGTACATAGGACCACAAAGTTCTAACTCACCAACACTCCCAGGAGGAAATTCAATGTACAGGCACGTTCCTCCTCCAGGTTTTCCACATCCAGGGTCAAGGAGTCAACCCTATGGTATGCCTACATCAATGATGCAAAATCTGCAGAATGCTCCACCTGTATTTTCAGAAACTGTCGTGTCTTTGCCACTACAAGGGTCAGGATCAAGAGGGCGAAACAACCAGAATATAGGTGTTGGTTACTCTGTTCAAACGCCTAGCCTTACAAATACATCCATAAATTGTTTGAGACAGCAGATGGATGAAAGTAACATGCAAATGGTACATACGTTGTCTCAGACGATGGGAGAAGTTTTTCAACCTTTGATTCAAAATACGACCCAAACTAACCAACAATTGGCTGCACAAGTGGCACACATGGCTGATTTCATGGGAGTACCAGCGGTAGATCGAAGAGCAACGGTTGTCGAAGATATTCCAAGACGTCATCCACGTCAGATACCTGATGCGAACTTGGAGGATCAAGAGATGATTGATCATTTTAGAGTCGAACCACCAAGAAACCAGATGCCATACCAGATGGAGGAAGAACCAGTAGTGATGGTGAACAGGAACCAAAACGCAGATCAACTACTTAGACAGGTTCGACACCAAAATCAAGCAGAAGAAAATAATCTTGCAGCCATGGTTGAAAGGATAATGACTAGAAATGGTATGAATTTTGGCTTCACCAGGCCAAATTATACTTCGCCTATAGTAGATTACATTCTCCAAGCAGAACTACCCCCTAGGATGAAGGTTCCAAAGTTCATCAAGTTTTCAGGAGATACTACTGAGTCTACTGTCGAACATGTGGCTAGGTATTTGATCGAAGCAGGCGAGATTGCAGCTGACGAAAGCCTTAGGATCAAATACTTCCCAAGTTCCCTTACCAAGAATGCCTTCACATGGTTTACCACTTTGCCTCCAAATTCCATATATAGTTGGACCCAACTAGAACGTTTGTTTCATGAACAGTTCTACATGGGGCAAACTAAGATTAGTTTGAAAGAATTAGCTAGCATCAAGCGCAAAGTTACTGAGCCAATTGATGACTACCTGAACAGGTTTCAACTTCTTAAAGCCAGGTTCTTTACACAAGTGCCAGAACATGAGTTAGTCGAAATGGCTGCTGGGGGTCTTGATTATTCCATTAGGAAGAAATTAGATACCCAATATCTTAGAGATATGGCCCAGTTGGCTGATAGGGTTCGACAGCTAGAGAGGTTGAAAGAAGAAAAGGCTAAATTCTTCAGGGGGGGGGGTTTGACCATAGGCGACTTTCGACAGGGCTAAAAAACCAAGCACCAGGAGTTAGGCCAGGTACGTTCAAACCAGCTGCGAATGTGCCAACAGGTAGTTGGATCAAGCCTATCGAAGGGAGAGGACAGAAGAAAAAGTGGGAGAAATTTGATGTGGAAAGAGGTTCTTCGTTCGAGTATAGAAAAGAGAACCACACCACCAACAAATCAGCATACATTTCTCAGAATTACAAGGGTAAAAACCCCATGTCTAGATCACAATGGCGAAGAGAGCAGCGCAGGCGAAAGGCTGTCAGGGAGGCTCAGGTGCAAGGAGAATCAAGCACCAATGTGGATAATCAAGGTGGGGCAATGGAGAAGATGCCCATACGACGAAAGTTGTTCACTGTTCAGCTAGAAAAGAAGGTCGAAGAGGATGAGAATATGACTGATAACTTCGACAATGAGTCAGCGGCTTCCCTAGATATTCTGGTAAATGTGGTGTCAATAATGCCAAGAGAATTTGGTCAAGTCTCAGAGGTCGGAGACTTAGATCAAACTGCTGAATTGGAAATGTTGGCACACAAGCCTGTGTGCTATTACATCATGAACAATGGGTGCGTCGAAGAACATAATGCTTTCTTTGAACGTCCCACAGAGGCAATGAAGGGTCATTTGAAGCCTCTTTACATTACTGGCAAAGTAAAAAACGTCCCTGTCAACAAAATTTTGGTAGACTGTGGTGAAACGGTTAATTTGATGCCAAGATTTTTGCTAAGCAAGATTGGGAAATTTGAGACTGATACTAAACCCCACAACATGGTTCTGTCGAACTATGAAGGAAAAGTTGGTTCCACTCTGGGAGTGATTCAGGTGGATCTCACTGTGGGAACTATTACCAGACCAACAGTGTTTATGGTCGTCGAGACAAAAGCTAACTACAATCTACTCTTGGGTAGGGAGTGGATTCATGGGATAAGAGCTGTACCCTCATCTATGCATCAAAGAATCACCATTTGGAGACCAGATGGGATAGTTGAAAATATTGAAGCTGATCAAGGGTACTTTAAGGTGCCTATTAATCATGTGGATAGTAGGCAATTTGAGAAGCATCTGGCGAACATCGCTCCATGTCCTCCAGCTGATTTTGAGTTTACACTTGACGTGGAAACATTTTATTCGTTGTATTTACACCCTGTTGAAGGTTTCAGATGAGACAAGGAGGTACCAGGAGGAAGGTTGCCATGCTTAGGCACACCTCCAATAGAGCCCACATGGTGGGGAGATGAATTCAATGATCATGACTGAGTTCGACTCTTTAAAAAGAATTTCGGCGTATGTGGCCGAAACAAAACTACAAGCGGCTTTGGAAGCCGCCAATGATTATATGGCTGGCGAAGCCATTTCTGAAGTATATCAAGGTCCTGGTAAGGACTTCGACCCAAAACCTCCAGATAAGGTTGAAACTGGAGGGCAAAGCCAGAGGCTCGACGCCATCTATGAAGATGAGCCTTTGGGATTTGAGAAGGATCCGTTGGCAAATAATATAAAAATGCTAGCACAAGATCCCTTAGAAGAAGTTGACCTCAGTGAGGGGGCAACCAAAAGGCCTACCTACATCAGTGCCAATCTTGATCCCTAGTTGAAGGATGAAGTAGTTCAGCTGTTGAAAGAGTTCAAAGATTGCTTCGCCTGGGATTATGATGAGATGCCTGGTTTGAGCAGGGAGTTGGTCGAACACAGGTTGCCTATGACGCCTGGGAAAAAACCAGTCAAGCAAAATCCAAGATGGTTTGCACCAGAGATATTGTCAAAGATCAAAGAGGAAGTCGAAAGACTGCTTCGTTGCAAATTCATTCGCACTGCAAGGTATGTCGAATGGTTGGCTAATATAGTACCTGTTATTAAAAAGAATGGGTCTTTGAGAGTTTGCATTGATTTTAGAGATTTAAACTCTGCAAATCCCAAAGATGAATATTCAATGCCAGTAGCAGAAATGTTAATAGATTCTGCAGCAGGACATGAATATCTTAGTATGCTGGATGGATATTCTGGCTACAACCAAATATTCATTGCTGAGGAAGATGTTCATAAAACTGCTTTTAGATGCCCTGGAGCCTTAGGCACCTATGAATGGGTAGTGATGCCTTTTGGTCTCAAGAATGCTGGTGCCACTTATCAAAGGGCAATGAATTCAATTTTCCACGATTTTATAGACACATTCATGCAAATTTATATTGATGATATTGTTATAAAATCTATTTCTGGGAAAAGTCACATTAACCATCTTCGACAGTCCTTTGAAAGGATGAGAAAATATGGTCTTAAAATAAATCCTCTCAAATGTGCTTTTTGTGTGCAGGCAGGGGATTTCTTAGGCTTTGTGGTCCACAAGAAAGGGATTGAAATAAATCAGAATAAAACCAAAGCCATAATGGAGGCGAAAGCGCCATCAACTAAAAAGGAGTTGCAGTCGTTGTTGGGCAAAATCAACTTCTTAAGAAGGTTTATATCCAACCTGAGTGGCAAAACACAAGCTTTTTCGCCATTGCTTCATTTTAACAAAGATGGTTTTGAGTGGGGGCAATTACAGCAGGAATCCTTCGACAAGATCAAGGAGTACCTAAGCCACCCTCCAATTCTTTCACCACCTTGTAGAAACAAAAGTATGAGATTGTATATAGCTGCATCAGATAAAACTCTAGGGAGCATGTTAGCTCAGGAGGATGAAAATGGGGTCGAAAGAACCATTTATTACCTTAGTCGAGTTTTAAATGATGTAGAAATTAGGTATAGCATGATTGAAAAGTTATGTTTATGCTTGTATTTCTCTTGTACTAAACTGAAGCAATATATAAAACCCGTTGATGTGTATGTTTCGTCTCACTTTGATGTTGTAAAACATATGTTATCTAAACCTATTTTGCACAGTCGAATTGGCAAATGGGCATTAGCATTAACAGAATTTTCCTTAACATATCAACCTTTAAAAGCTGTGAAAGGGCAAATAGTTGCAGACTTTATAATTGATCACTCCATAAATGAAAATGAGTTGAATTACGTTGAACTAAAATTCTGGAAGTTATACTTTGATGGATCAAGTCATAAAAACGGAACAGGAGTGGGAATACACATTATTTCTCCTGAAAAAATTCCAACAAAATTCAAGTACAAGGTCGAAGGACCTTGCTCTAACAATGAGGCTGAATATAAAGCACTAATTGCTGGCCTTGAAATTTTGTTAGAATTGGGGATAACTAGAGTCGAAATAATGGGAGATTCAGAATTGGTTATAAAACAAATCACAAAGGAGTATAAATGCGTTAAAGAAAATCTCATTATGTACTTTGTGATAGCCAATAGATTATTAAAGAAATTTGAGGTAGTGGCCATCCAACACATACCTAGAATAGAGAACCAAGTTGCTAACGACTTGGCTCAAATTGCTCTGGATACAAGGTGTTGAAAGGAAACCTTCAAGAAGTAATTGAAGCAAGAGGTAAGGTGGTGGCTGTTGGATTATGCCCATCAGACTTAGAAACAACTAAGCTTGGGTGCATAGATGGCGAAAATTTTGAAATTTTTGCCATAGATAATTTAACAGATGAAGATTGGAGAAAACCCATAGTTGAATATTTGCAAAACCCAACGGCTTCGACAGAGCAAAAAATCAGATATCAAGCTTTAAGCTATATACTGGTGGGTAATGAATTGTTTAAAAAGACCCCTGAGGGAGTCTTATTGAAGTGCCTTAGTGAAGCAGAGGCATATTTGGCCCTTTCGACAGTACATAGTGGGGCATGTGGAGCACACCAAGTTGGCCAGAAAATGAAATGGTTGTTGTTTCGACAAGGCATGTATTGGCCCACTATGCTGAAGGATTGCATAGAATTTGCTAAAGGGTGCCAAGAATGTCAAATTCATGCTGGCATACAGCACATCCCTGCAAGTGAATTACATTCCATAGTGAAACCATGGCCTTTCAGAGGATGGGCTTTGGATATAGTGGGAGAGATTCGACCAGCATCTTCAAAGAACCAAAGATATATTTTGGTGGGAATTGATTATTTCACCAAGTGGATTGAGGAAATACCACTGGTGAATATAGGTCAAGAAGATGTTATTGAATTCATTCAAAATCACATTATTTATAGATTTGGTATTCCTGAAATAATTACTACAGATCAGGGATCAGTGTTCATTGGTCGAAAGATGCAGGAATTTGCCAAAGAAATAGGTTTTAAGTTATTGACTTCTACACCTTATTATGCTCAGGACAATGGGCAAGTCGAAGCTGCCAATAAGGTAGTAATTGGACTAATTAAGAAGCATGTGGTAAAAAGGCCTAGAAGTTGGCACAGGACGTTAGACCAAGTTCTTTGGGCGTGTCGAACATCCCCTAAAGAGGCTACCAACACTACCCCATTTCGACTCACTTTTGGTCATGATGCAGTATTGCCTATTGAGATTTATCTACAGTCTGTAAGAGTTCAAAGACATCATGAGATTCCCTCTGAGAATTATTGGGAAATGATGATGAATGAATTAGTGGATTTGGATGAAGAAAGGCTCAGAGCCTTGGAGTTGTTAAGAAGACAAAAGAAGAGGGTCGAAGAATCCTACAACAAAAAGGTTAAGTCTAAATCCTTTGCATGTGGGGAATTGGTTTGGAAAGTGATTTTGCCCATGGATCAAAAGGATAGAACATTGGGCAAGTGGTCCCCTAAGTGGGAAGGTCCATTCCAAGTCATACAAGTTTTCTCTAATGGAGCTTATGAAGTGGAAGAGTTAGACAAAGATAAAAGAGTCTTGAAAGTAAATGGCAAGTATTTGAAAAAATATAAGCCTATGCTGCAAGAGATTCATATTAAAACATAAGCTTTATTTAATAAAAGAAAGCCAAAATAGGCCAAGTCAGGCTAATATGGCATACAAAGAAAAGAGAAACTAGTACAACAATTCTTAATCAAGGAAAGGTTATTCATAATATCTCCAATCTATGGATTTGAGGAAGTCCATATAATATGCATCTGGCTCATCATCAGAGTCTTGGGTGCTGGAGCGCCCTTTCTTAGAGATCTTCATTTTAGTTTCTCTCTTCTTGGCTAGAGAGGTTGCTCCAATGGAGGCTTCAGGTTGCTGGGGCGCCTCCATCTTTTTTGTTTCCTCAATTGCCTTGGCCTTTCCAGCCATCTTCTTGGTTGAGGATTTCTCTGAATTATTCATGTTTGCTTCTACGCAAAACGTGGTCAGGTGGAAGAAATTTATAGAGGATAAGTACTGATTGGATTGGCCAGTCAAACGGTGGAAACACGTGAGTTAATCTTGGAAGTAGGCCTGAGGGCTATGCTATGAATGTTACTTTAAAAGCTAGAGCCTTACGCCTTGGAATTTAAAGCTGGAGAGGTGACTTTCCAAGAAAAAGATAGAATGCCTTAATTGCAAATTTGACTGATAAAAGACAACAATAAAGTACATCATCATGCAATATGGGTCGAAAGCAGTTAAGGGCAAAATAATAATGATTGATTAAATCAATGCCAAAAGGCATAAAATTGTCATTACATAAAAAGCCTGAAAAGGCCAAGAAACAAGTGATGATTAAACAAACGAAGGTGTCGAAAGTATCAGAAGGGAAGCCTCGACACCAACTGAGAAAAAGATTCTATGTGATGTTTGAGGTGAGCGTTGCACAAAGATTCGTCAAGTTTTGCTTCTGCGAGCTCTTTCTCATATCTTTGGGCTGCCTCAATATGATCAATAGCATTCTTTGTTTCTTCAGCTATCTCAGTGTCGTCGAAATGGTGCAAATCACGGTTGCGTTTTTTAGTATTTTCAATTTTGGCTTGTAGCTCCGTGATTTGTTGCTTCCAGGTTTCAATGTCCTTCTGGTTGGAGGCTATCTCATCTTGCTTTTTCCTTTGATCAACCTCCATACGTTTGATCTCTTCGTACGCCTCTTTTGCACCATACCAGGCTGCACTCTCACAGCCAGATGTTCTCTCTATGGTATCCCTGATCGAGGGAAGCAGTTTTATTTCTGCAGCTATTTGGTTTACCACAGCAGTTAGCTCTATCAGAAAACTAGAAACATCTGGATTAAGAGTGGTGAGCTCAACCTTTGCAAGGGTGTCCTTCAAGTAAGCAGTTGCAGTTGGATCTGAGGCCAGAACTTTGTAAATATCCCCCCTGAAGAATTTTTTCTTGATGGCTTGGAGAATTGATTGGGCGAAGTCATCTGATGCTGGGGTCGAAGAGACAGAAGAAGAACCATACCTTTGCTCAAGAATCAATTTGGTAAACTCACGTGGGTTTGACCACTTGAGTGCTGTCAGCGAGTCCCCATGTGGTGGAGTGACCATAGGCGAAGGGATATGGTGGGGGCGAGGCTTAGCTTGTTCTTCTTCCTCCTCTGCTAATTCTTCTCCTTCTTCATCGTGTTCTTCTCCCATTTCTTCATCAGACTCTTCAGCAGCTGGTTGCATATTCTCCTGGTCATCAGCTGGTGTAGGAGGTAGTTCATTTGTCTCCTCAGGTGCAGCTTGATCAGGATTGGCGTTATGTGTTTGAACTTCAGGTTCACGCCTTTCTTCTTCAACCAACTGACCTTTATCCATGGAGGTACCCAGATTGAAAGGTGGTGGGCTTGAGGCGTCATCCTCATCAGAGTTGGCTCCATCAGCCTGTGCGTTTTGAGTAGGGGTTGGAGCTGGTGGTGCAGTGGGTGCTGTAACATGTGGAGTAGGTTGATTAATCTCACTCAAACCAGAGCCAATATCAGAAGATGGGTGATAAGTTGGCTCGCCTTGGCTGTTAAGGAGCGTGGTGGTGAGGCTTTTTGAAGTTGGGTGAGGAACATAATCGTCAATTACGGTGGCGGCGAAGTTGCTTGGAGTTGGTCGGGAATCTGGATTGTTGATTATGGGTGCCTAAAGAACACAGGTGGAGAGAATGAGAATGAAATAATAGGCGAAAGATGTCAAGTATAATAGAAAAAGGCAATGGTGCACATACCTGAGTTTTTTCAATAGCAGGACTTGATTTATCACTCCCATGGTCACCAAGAGGGGTTCTCAAGGCTACCTTGGAGGATTCCTTCTCGACACCACTTGTGGTGGATGCCTTTTCGAGTATTTTGGCCACCTTCGAAGGAGGTGGGCCAGTAGGTCCAGAGGCCTTTGTGGGTTTTTTCCTTTTCCTTGTGAGAACCTCCTCAGGAGATTCATCTGAGGCCTCTGAAGCTATAACCACAGCTGGGGTATCCTTCTTACCTTTCTTGGAAGGTGTTGGAGGTTTTCGACCAGTCTGAAGAGGCAGTGCAAAAATAAGAAAGAAATTCATATAGTACAAGCAGAAACAGGGGAGGTGAAATATACCTGTGTACTCTCGTGTTCTTTGCCACTTTGCAAGGTGGCAGCTCTAGTCGAAGCAGCTTTCCTAGGCACAGCTGAAAGATAGCACATAATTGTTACAAGTTAATGATTACATGGTTAGTCATAAAGCCATGGATTAAGGATTTCAAACCTTCATATATTTCAGATTCGACACGAACGTCCTGAATTCCTATATAAAGGTGCCCTTTAAAACTGTCTAACATATGCTTAGTCGAAACCACTCGTTGAGCCTTTGGCTGAGACTGCTGTCGAAGAAGTTTTAAATGCTCCCCACAGACAAACCAATCTGGAAATGGAGGGGCAAACGCCACTCCAAAATCAGCATTAGGCAATCGAGGGAACTTTGGAGGAAAAAGTTTAAAAGCTACCTCATAACGTTTCTCACGAGGGACGTTGGGAGGAATTTTTAGTTGATCCAGCTTTTCTAGAAATTTTCTCTTTAGAGTAACAGCAGCCTCATGAATGGTTCGACTAAGATCATCTGGTCGATAGATAGTTTCAAATTATTTTTGAAAATCCTGTATTTCTTCGATGTGAGTGAACTTACTTTTTTTCGTCTTGTCCTGCACATGGAGAAAAGCTTGGTCAAGTAACGAAGAAAATGTAGCCACATCAAGAAAGTGCTCACTATAGTGCTTCGACCACCATTGGTGGAAGGATGAAGTGCATAGAAAGGAAGGTTCAAAAAACACAGGAGAGAGGATTCTTCTTTTTTCATTCCGGCTGTCGAGTGTTTGAGAGACGTTTTCCTCGTCGAAGCAGGCGGTGTGAAGAATTACTTGGCCCTTTTTCTCATACAAGCACTGAGGGAAGCTCTGGGCCAGCCTAAATTGTCGAGAGACCAAGTTTGGTTGGTAGGCAATCAATGCTGATAAACCTCGCCCTAAGTTCAGCCTGTGGATAATGAATCTAGGAATCAAAAAGGCTTCCCAGATAGCAACAGATTCTTTATCAAGAGGTTGAAGAGGATTTGGAAATGGCCTTTGAAACCACCCAGGGCCATAGCTTCGTCGAGCAAAGAGTGCCATGCTAGGAGTGAACTCATAGTGCTTGACAAACATCATAATATAACTTATGAAAGCCCTTTGAAGGTTTTCACCATCATCATTAGGAGTGAGTTTGGCCAGATGTGTCCCTTCGACACTCCTTTCCTTGATCTCAGCAGAGGCTTCATCAACTATGCCTTTTCTGGGGAGGCTAGCCTCAAATGTAGCATTGAGCCACAATTGAAGTAGCCAAAGAGGACCACTCAAGTGCATAGGACCTTGGGCTTCCACATGCTTAAGTCGAGAAGCCCCTTCACTGATAGATTCGTAAAGGTTCTCCATAATGAGTTCACTCAGGCAGGTCCCTCTGTTGTGGTGGAGTTGGTTCGCCAGGGGCAGGTACTTCTTAGCTACCTGCAAAGACTTTGTACAAAAAACATACCTCGACAGCCAGACTGTGAGGAAAGCAATGTGTTCTTCATCAGACACCTCGTCATCTTCTTGTTTGAAGTGGTGTTTGATAAAGAGGGTGTAGGTCAGTTTGGAGCCTGAAATGTTGATGGTGTCCTCAGCATCAACATCAGGATTATAGACAAGGCCATCTGGACAAAGCCCCGTGATGGCAGCTACGTCGAAAAGGATTGGAGTAACCATTCCATATGGCAGATGGAATGTATAATGGGTGTTGTCCCAAAAGTATAAAGATGCTACCAACATGTTCAGACAATAGGGTATGCTGGTCTTCGACAGCATAAGAAGGTCATAAATCCCTATCTCCTTCCAATGGTCAGCTTTAACCTTCTCCATCTTTGCCATCCATTGGTCGAATTCCTTTAAAGGGTTGACAGCTCTCACCAGCCTGGTGCCATCAGTGAGATAGCCAACGTTGATTTTGGGTAAAGGGATCTCTTCAGTGGAAGCTCCAGCAGCAGAATTAATTTTGGGGAAACTCTTTTGCCCTAATGGTCTGGTTTTCCGGTACGAGGGGAAAAACTCACTTAGCCTCTCGTTAGAAATGTCCACATCAGCCAAAGGACTAGATAACGCATAAGTTTTATCAAACATAACTATGGGAATCATTACCTGAGATTTTTAGATGGCTCTTGATTCTTCAGAGGTGGGTTCAGGCATGCAATGGCGGTTATCTACCAGTTGGGGGCCTGACATGTTAGCGAACGGAGGGATGGTTTGCTTAAATGGAGTGGCTTTGCCCCTTTGAGTCTTCTTTGCTTAAGGATTAATTTGGGAAGATGCCATTGTTGAAGAAGATGAAAAGATGGTGTCTTTGCTGGGTTTGTGTGAGAGAACTGAAGAGAAG
This sequence comes from Lathyrus tuberosus, assembly GCA_022829125.1. Taxonomy (NCBI): domain Eukaryota; kingdom Viridiplantae; phylum Streptophyta; class Magnoliopsida; order Fabales; family Fabaceae; genus Lathyrus; species Lathyrus tuberosus. The sequence goes on along the minus strand of JALAZF010000239.1, from coordinate 6,024,355 downwards.
AAGGGTTTGCTTGAGAGTATGAAAAGTGTGGAAAGTTCAAAAAGTGGCGGAAATGGGTATATATAGACATTTGAAAATCTCAAGAGACTTAGATCCACCGTTGAAGCTGAGGGGTTAGTGGGACGCGTGTCTTTCTCCTGAAGGCGTGATGAAAAGTAGCAGTTATGTGCAGACTATTAACGTCTATTTTTAAAAAAGGTGTTATGATGAATACGGCTGAAAGGACGTTTTAAGGATTTGTCATGATGGTATGACGTCAGAGGCGTGGGTTAAAGAAACTGAACAGTTCAGCCATTAAGTAATTAGTGGGATGTTCAGGTAAGGCCATGCAAACAGGCGTCGAAATGGTTATTATATCAAGAAATGGCCTTCCTACCAATTCTAGCGAAAGGACATTCCTTGGGGGCAATTTGTTAACCCTCAATTTCGACGCTAGAAAGAATCAAAGCTATTTTATGTTAAAAAATTATTTTTAATATAAAGAAGGCTTCGACCCAGTTTTTGGAGAGGCCTGAGTCGAATAGAGGTGTAGGAACCTCAAAAAATGGCTAAGTGCTGGAAGGGTTTCGACCATGAGAATGTGGTAACAAGCGCTGCAGTGGTTATATTAAGGTTGGAGGGAATTTCCAATATTTGAAATTTAAATAAGAGCAGTTGTGAACGTGGGAACAGTTGAGACCAAGGAGAAGGCGCCAAAATCCACACGTTCGAAGCAGTAACCACCACTTAGTAGTTATTTCCTAGCACTATAAATAGGAGTTAGTTCTATGTAAATGGGGTGTTCATATTTTTGTACAAGTTACTCAAAGAAACTCAAAGTACCCGCGTGTAGAGAAACGAGTTCGTGAGAATGTATGTAATGTAACACCATTTTCTTCATTAATATAATTTATCTTCAGCATGTTTAAGATTCAGCCATTTACTTTCCATGCCTTTACAGTTTCTTGAACTTTATCTTCCATGCCAAATTTACTTTCAAAGTCATTTAAACTTTCTGCGTCTACCTTCGACTGCACTTTTACGTTCAAGCATTTAATCTTCAAGCCTTTACTTTTCAAAGTCTTTTATTTTCAAGAACGTGGAGTTCTCCTTTAATCCATTGCATTTATTTTCAAAGTCTTTTACTTTCCTGCACTTTACTTTCGACAGCACTTTTATTATCCCAGCCTTTACTTTCCAAGAACGTGAAGTTCGTTGCATTTTACTTTCAAAGCTTTTCACTCATTGTCATTTCTTTTCGACGCCTTTAATTTCTGCACCCTTTACTTACATCCCTTTAAATTTCAAGTCTTTGCTTTACTTTATTGCATGTAGTCGAACGTGGAGTTCAGTTAGATTTTATTTCAGTATTGTCGAACGTGGAGTTCAGTTTACATTCTCTTTAATTTTCATTTTGTCATTTACACTTGTCTCTCAAATTTAGCACATGTCCTAGGATTTGTGTGGTCGATTCTGCAAGTTAATCAATTTGCGTTTAGATTGATAGACCAGAGGTTGTTTACCAAAATTCACAGTAAACAGTCAAATCATAGTCTTACATTACCATTTACTTCCTACTTGGATCATCTCTACAATGCTTCAAATCTCACGTCAATCGAATTCTTGATCCATCAAAACCAAAACCCAAGTTATCCAGAACACGACTGTGAGTTTCCAAACTACCCACTGATCAACTCGCAACCTCATACTAACATCATTAAGGCCGCCTAATTTCCTTATATTGGAATCCGCATCAACAACTCAAACAATTCATAAGCACTTGGCTCAACCCCAAACAATTCACTGTGCATACTATTCTAGTTGGCAAGACACGTCTACTCCATCCACATGATTCCGTCTACTATCAACAAGGGATTAAGGGTGATCAGTTCCTCAATTTGTCAATAGACATCCGGCAACCATAATGGTGGCATAAATCATCATTACCCAACTACAATAGCGTCCTTTACCTTGTGCTCAAGATTAACTAAGCATACTGCTCTACCATTTCTCTAAGGCTCACAAACGTTTTTCTTAATTTCCTTATTTCCAAGAACGCACAAAATCCAACACATATATCCTTATACACACTTGTTGCACATCCTAATTATCGAATATCCTTCTGATACATCAAGTACAATCCAAATCGACCCACTTCAATCGAAACATTTATCCAAGTCCAAAACTTTTGACAACCTTAACCAATCCTTCGTCTTTCTTTTTAATCTCACAACTTCGATGATCCGCATAGTTTCACACTTGATCATCATTCCAATCACAATCTCAACAATACCATCTCATCATCTGGTTGGTGATATGACTTCCAAAAATTTTCGACTCATGTCGACACATCTCGCCAACAACACCCAATCCACTTTACTATTTAGCCTTCCTCGAAGATTTCTATACTTTAATCATTCTCAACTATCATACGCCGCACTTCCACGTGCTTCTCCGGTATTCTTCTTGTTATTACAAAACATTTCATACTTGACTTCATCTTACTATTTCCAGCAAGAATTGTCCAACTTCAAACATGATTATCTTCTTCAATATAGACCTCCCAGACACAAAATTATATTCCAAAATGTAGGGAATTTCGTAAGCTTTTTGAAAAGTCCAGAATCGCTTTCATCGGAGTTACGAGTAGATTCTAACAACTCCAACGACTTCTACAACTTTTTTTAATCACTTACCAATAATCCCACAGCAAGGTCTACAGCAATCCATCACTTAATCAGTGATCCAACATCGACATCTTAAGCAAGGCTACTTAAACAGCAACTTCACAGTTGACCAACAATGCTGGATATAGCAACTTTCTAAATTCCATCTTATAACAATCATCCTATTTCCAAGACATTCCAAGTTGTTAAACAACCAAAATCTTAAATCCATGTTACCTTCGAATTCGGAAAACAACAAAGCTTCAACAACACTTGCACTGTCGCCATCAGTAGCATGCAGAACCGACATCTTACAACTGAAGCATATCCAAGAAGCACAGCTTCTCCCCCCACTTAGCTTTAAGCAACTCTTGCAAACAATCGACTAGAAAGCAAACAAGTATCGACAGTGTTTCACACACTTGTCTATTACAGAGGAATAAACAACATTAGACAACATTGGCCGGACAGACCGACCTGCTCTGATACCACTAATGTAACACCCCAAATCTACCCATCGAATGTTAATAAAAATCAGAGTGCAAAATTTCATCATACATGGGATGCCACATTTACTTCACATAAAAGCAACATATATATATTATACAGATACATAACACTTAGAACCTGGATGAACCTGTAATAATTTAATTCAACTTTTAATCAACTAAACAGCGGAATTATAATTTCTCAACTTGTAATAACATCACATCTTTTATTCAACTGAAAAACAACTTCAACATAACAATATTCAACTACAATTCACTTAATACTTTTGTTCGACTAAAACAACTTCAAAACAACATAATTCTGTAATAATTTAATTCAACTTAAATATTCAGCAACATAAAACATATTCAACAATAAACAACAAGCGTCCATCCCCCGAGTGTTACGTATCAGAGCGACATCACCGACTCAACTAGTGAAGATAAACGACCTTCATCTCTGCTAACCGGCACGTTACCAACATAGGGGTAACATTCAAATAGAAGGGGTGAGATATCGAATTTTATAAACGAAGTATGATAAATAATACATAGATAGGAGATCATACAATTATCACCACTTCACATCAACAACACACAACAATCAACGACCACTTGAAAATGCAACTTTAATACGACTCGACTATGTTATGCATGTGGTACCATTTGGAGTAAAACTCCCAACTTAAAACTGCCAGTTTATCGAGGCATCAAGGCATAAGCCTTCAACTTTTAACTTTCAACTTGTGCCAATCCAGGCCAACGTGGTGTGAGCAACGGCTCCGACATAAAATGCAATGTATGCTTTGTGACATGCACAACTCATCAACATAGACAACTCAACAACATCCACAACATAATCAACTTAAAACAACATAACAACTTATACAACGTTGGCTATCAAGCCTACAACTTAAAACTTGTATGTATACTAGAACGAAACGGTACAACTAAGCTGTACATGCAAATCAACTTTTCCGACATAATTTCAACAAAACAAATCAACGAAAATCATCTACTAAACTACCCGACATACCCCGTCAATTTTCGTTAAATTCCGAGCGACTAAATTTTCTGCCTAAATCGGGTAAACCGACTAAAACTGCATTATTTCCACTTCTGCCGTTAATACTAGTTTATTATAAAATTCTGCGACTTTTCTGGTTTCTAATACAATGCCCCTGCTATAGTTAAAACTTTCTGTCATGAAATTAAAAAACATTTTTCTGTCAAACTTCAAAATACTGCTTCTTCTGTCAAAAGAAATCCATTCTGTTTCTATTAGAATCTGTCACACTGATATACAGTCCAAATATATTACACTATCAGTCCTACTCATTACTTCTAATTCATTTACTCACTAGGTGTATCACGTTTGACCATTAATTAATTTATTAGTCAATCCATTAAACTAATTCACCTAATTTAATCACTGAATTAGTCACTCAGAATAACATACAAATGGTTCCACCTAGCATATGTGGCCCTCATCATGGATTTATGGTGGCTCTCATCATGGATTTGGTGGCTCTCATCATGTACTAACATGTTACTAATTTTTATCTATGAAATTATATACAGTTTCTCCTAAATGTTAAGTTTCCACATAAGACAAAACAAACCACTACCCTTAATTATGGGTGGCTTGCGCCTCCCTGGCTATTGGAAAGAGTGGCTTGCGCCACATCTTCATGGGTGGCTTGCGCCACATTGCCTTGTGGCTCCCGCCACATGTTTTCCTCTCTTGTTTTGGGTGGCCTGCGCCACCCCTATGTGAGTAATGGGTGGCCTGCGCCACCCGTGCATCTAGAACAACCAATTTCGTCCCAAACATTTTTTTTTCCAGAAACAACAATTTTACTGCAATGTTTACGAGATCAATCCAACGATAAAATTTAACAACATCGACTCATCAGTATAAACACAGAAAGAACAACATTTTACAACAGCAGAATCACAATTCAACAACATCAATATCAATTTCCACACGACAACAACAACATATCAGAAAATCAATGGAAAACAATCATATAATCCCTAACCCTTATATCATTCATCATAACCCGGTTATAATAGTCGAACCCACCCTTACCTTGGATTAAAGGCAGCTCTAGGTTCGATCGGATTCTGGGGATTTGGCACCGGTAGCGGTTTCTCTCGTTCTCAACTTCTCACGATCTGCTCTTCTTTCCTCTACTGATACAAACCTAACTTCCTCTTCTCATATTATTTGTTTTTACCATATAATATTATTATTCTACTAATATTACTAATGGGCCTAACAACATACACCCCTCTATTACTAATTCTGACACGAATCCAAGCCCACGAAACCAACACACTCCAACAACGATAATATTACTACTAATATTATTCCACGACTTTCCGACTTAATATTCCGACTTAATTTATCACAACACAAAATCGACCGAATAATCACAAACAAATAATTAAATGTTCAATTAAATAAATAATTAAATATTTGGGCGTTACATTTCCCACAGACATCGCCATTGTTCCGTTCAGGAACTAGAAATGCACGCAGTTGGAAAACAATGATCTTACACGGTGACTCCGATCTCCTTTACGGTGGTGGGAGATGGACCTGGATGGCGTCGTACCCTAAATTTTGTTCACATTTTACTAGTTTACTTATTTGGGTATAAAAAAGCATTTGCATATTTTTTAGACCCAATTCGAAATAATTAAAAAAAAAAAAGAATTATTATTATTTATTCATGTTTTTATTAAAAAGTAAAAGAAAAGTCAACAAAAATTCAAATGTTAACTTTTTTAGAGTATTTTAATATTATTTTTGTATTTTTTAAATAGGTATTTTTTAATTATTAATTTATTTTATTTTATTCATTTTTTAATCACAAAATAATCAAAAAATCACAAAAAAATATGAAAAAAAATCATAATGTACATAATCTTTCACGATTTGTCACCCTTGTTTCTAATGGGTCGCAATTTGTCATGCTTGTTTTTAATTGGTCACGATTTGTCACTGCGACTTATTTTCCTTTTATGTTAATCTGAAAATTAGTATAAATAAGAGTCCAATTTCACAGTAGCGGAAAAACTCATAGAAAAAAACATTCCACAAGAAAAAAAAACCACTCGACCACCGCGCACTTCAAGCTCGTACTTTCCACCTCTATAAACCCTCCACGACGACGTAACCGCTGCCCATCGCGACGTTCATCTTCCTCCTATCAGTCTCCTTCCCCCTTTCTGTTCCCTTTTTGCTTTTCTATTTGTTTCCTTTTCTTTGAATCAATGATTTACTATTTGTTTTGAAGATGGTATGAAAAATAAATGAGAATATGTGTTCATTTCTTTTCTCTTTCTTCACGTAATGTTGTTGTTTTTTAACACAAAAAAGTTGTACACCGATAACTAAATCAACTTTATGTTTTATTTATTTATCATTTTTATTGTTTGTAATTAGTATAGATTTAATGGCTATTAATATCTCATGATTAAAATTGTAAGGAATTCGCTAATTTTATGGGCATTTCATGTCTCTGTTTAATGTGTACAAATATATAATATGTAGTTATAATAATGATGATGGTTGTCACTTAGTTGTCGTAGCTCACGTGATAATACAACGTTATATACTCAGTTAGCCCATTCTACTTGTAATAGTAATAATTGAGTAGCTTATTATTATTATTATTATTATTATTATTATTATTATTATTATTATTATTATTATTATTATTATTAACTTAAATACCAAAAATAAAAATAAAATTTATTAAAATACACAAATAGTTTTATTTATTCTTAAATTAAATTTTCCTTAAAATACTTTAATTAATTTGGAAGGAATGGGTGAATGCACGCTCACCTATTTGTCGAATAATTGTGGGTTTAGCGCACGCTTCGCATTTGTCTTCCACAAATAAATTTTCACAATAAACTTTGGAGGAATGGGTGAATGCACGCTCACCTGTTTTTTGGAGCAATCGAAGGTTTAGCGCAAGCTTTGCCCGAATCGGATATTCATCATCTGCACCTAAAATCCATCACAACTCATCAAATTAATCTCTTTGTCCCCGTGCAATTAAAACAAACTTTTCATAAAAAGGATAATGTTTTATCCATTCTGAAGCGAAATATAAACAGACGTTGCAACCTCCAAAGTGCAAGCATACAAGCAGACGTTTCTTCTCGCATAACCGACTCCCGAGCCCGAAACTGGTTGCGACAACCATGTTTTCGTTCTGCAAGGGTTTTCTCGATGGTTCCCTTTAAAAATAAAACTTCGGTGGTGACTTTGTAGTTTATTTTGAGAGTTAAGTACGCTTGGGCATTTTTCTACGCTGCAACATATTGTTAGCACTCTAATGCCCAAGTCAGTTCAAAATACAAGATGTGTGTAGTGAAAAATGTAGTTAAAAGATTGTATCTTGTTATTCATGTGTGAACTGATTTTATACTTTGTGTCGAATAAAATGGATTTGAAATGAATTGAACCTTAGTTGGTTTGGCCTTTGGCCGATCCAGAACAAAAACATAATCGAAATCACAATTTTTTCAAAATGTTGTATCTCAAAAATGATTTTAATGAAAAGATATTTGAAATAGCTTCAAAATTAAGTTTTTTTTTTTAAAATTTGATATTAAAAAAAGTTTCAATAAAATAATGAAATATTTAAAATAACATTTTAATAATATCTTTTAAAAAAAATCATTTGAAATTTTTATTAAAAATTTAATTATAAATTTTTTTACATAACTATAAAAATCATTTTAAAAAAATACTGAAAGAAACTGGTCCATAATTTTAAAGTTTAGTATTTTTACAATAATTTTAAACAATAATAACTTTTATCATATTTAGTTACTAATTGTGAGATATTGGATCGGACTCTAGTTTTAGCATGCCGTCGAAGTTTGCTCACATGTTGTTGTCGAAGACCTACATGCTGTAGTCGAATTGTGTTCTAGTATGTAGGAGATCAAATTAGGCCTTGTGTTATGGATCCAATTGTTTAAGTTAGCTTGTACTCTAAGTTAGCTTGTAATGGGTAATTGTTAAAAAAACTCATAAGTTTAGTATGTTAGGTTTATTATAAATAGCATACTAGTCTCTCTTTCTAAGGTGTGACAAAACCTTATTAGGTTGAGAGAGGTTAATTGTTGGTATTCACTTGTAATCTTTGAACCTTATTGAGAAAGTGAATAGTAAAACAGATTTAACCAATTCTCTATTCTTCTTCCTCGTTTCTCTTCCTTTGTGAACCCTAATAGGGTTTCGTGTATTTGTCCAAGTTTTTCCTTCTTTTCTACCCTTGTGGATTTCTTGGTGTTCAAGAAACCAAATATACTTTTTTATTCCGGTATCATTTTTCACAACAAATTGGTGCGGTGAGCGTGGAGAAGATGCCTTCAACAAAGTATGAGATTGAAAAGTTCACCAGAGTGAACGATTTCGGTCTGTGGCGCTTGAAGATGAAGGCCCTACTAATTCAGCAGGGTTGTTTGGAAGCGTTGAAGGAAGAGGCAACCATGGATGTTGTGTTAACGGTAAAAGAAAAGACGACCATGATAGAGAAAAGCCACATCGCAATATTGTTGAGCCTTGGTGATAAGGTTCTTCGACAGGTATCAAAGGAGACTACAACATCGGGGATATGGGTGAAACTTGAAAGTTTGTACATGACCAAATCTCTGGTGAATCGACTCTACCTGAAGCAAGCTTTGTATTCATTCAAGATGAGTGAAGATAAAGTTTTGGCTGAGCAGTTGGATAAGTTCAACAAGCTGATTCTTGATCTTGAAAATCTTGAAAATATTGATGTGAAGATCGATGACGAAGATAAAGCACTGTTGTTGTTGTTGTGTGCTTTTCCCAGAACACATGCTCACTTCAAAGAAACTCTCTTGTATGGAAGGGAGTCCATGAGCTTTGAAGAAGTTCAATCAACCTTGTATTCTAAGGACCTGAACAAACGAAAGGAGCATAAACCTTCGATGGTTAGTGAAGGTTTGGCCGTTAAGGGAAAATTCTTGCAAAAGGATGGTAAGTTCAACAAAAAGAAAGGTAAAAGTCTGCAGAAGTCTTATAGTGGCGAAACATCTGGTATTTGATGTCATCACTGTAAGAAGGAGGTTCACATAAGTAAGGTGTGCCCTGAACGCCTAAAAGATCATGGAGGTAAGGATAATGGTAATGCAACCATTATTCAAGACGACTTCGACTCATCTGATGTCCTTGTAGTTTCAAACGACGACTCAAGAAAATAGTGGATTATGAATTCAGGTTGCACTTGGCACATGACTCCAAACAGAGAATTGTTCGAGGAGCTATGTGATCAAGATGGTGGATCAGTGCTGCTGGGAAACAACAAATCCTGCAAAATTGCAGGTATTGGATTTGTGAGATTCAAGCTCCATGGTGAGTCAATAAGGTTATTGACTGAAGTCAGGTATGTACCTGATTTAAAGAGAAATTTAGTTTCTCTTGGTGAATTCGACAAGAAGGGATATATTTTCCAAGGAGAGAAAAGTATCCTAAGAGTCATGAAGGGGTCGAAGGAAGTCTTGAGAGGCGTGAAGAAACAAGGCTTGTATACACTTGAGGCTAAGGTTGTAATAGGTTCGACAAATATTGCATCCACGAAACCTGTGTCGAAGACAGATTTATGGCACATGAGATTGGGCCATGTCAGTGAAAGAGGCCTGGTCGAATTGGGGAAGCAGAACCTGCTAGGTGGTGACAAAGTCAAAAAGTTAGAGTTTTGTGAATCTTGCTTATTTGGTAAATCTTGTAGGGCGAAGTTTAACAAAGGCAAGCAAAGAACACATGGATCCCTGGATTACATTCATGCTGATCTTTGGGGGCTTGCAAGGAATCCTTCACACTCAAGTGCAAGGTATTTTCTATCCATTGTTGATGACTATTCCAGAAAGTTATGGGTATTCATTCTGAAGACGAAGGATGAAACTTTTGAGAATTTCAAAAGTTGGAAGTTTTTGGTTGAAACTGAAACTGGTAGAAAGGTTAAGAGTTTGAGAACCGACAATGGCCTTGAGTTCTGTAATGAAGCGTTCGACAGTTATTGTGTTAAGTCTAGGATTGCAAGGCATAAGACTGTAGCAGGTACTCCTCAACAAAATGGCCTAGTTGAGAGATCAATCAAACAATCCTTGAAAGGGTTAGATGCATGTTGGTTAGTGCTGGATTGAAGAAGGTGTTTTAGGCGGAGGCTGTTTCGACAGCAGCTTATCTGATAAACAGATGTTCTTCGACTGCATTAGATATAAAGACACCTAAAGAAGTCCGGTCGGGACATCCACCTAGTCTCGACAGACTGAGAGTATTTGGCTGTGTGGCCTATGCTTGCATTAGGCAAGACAAGGTCGAACCTAGAGCTCTGAAATGCATGTTCATGGGATACCCTGAAGGAGTCAAAGCTTATAGGCTATGGTGCCTATAGCCAGGTCATAGGAGGTGTATCACTAGTCGATATGTAGTTTTCAATGAAGCTGAGATGACTTTCAAGAAAACTGATGATGCTGGCGAAGAGCTGGAACAGGGAGAGATTCCTGTTGAGGTGGAGCATGTTGATGATGAATTGCGTATCCCAGATGAAGTCAAAGAAGAAGCAGAAGATGTTGTCAAAGACGAGGAGACTGATAATGACTACCTGCTAGCAAGAGACAGGTCGAGGAGAGTCATCAAGCCACCTCAGAGACTTGGGTATGCAGATCTTATAGCTTATGCCTTAATCTCTCCAAGTGAGGTTCTCGACGAAGAACCTAGAGACTATAAGGAAGTTATTATGAGTCGAAAGAAAAATGAATGGCTGAAGGCCATGGATGATGAGATGAAATCTCTTCATGATAACAACGCATGGGAGCTGATCAAGAAACCTGCTGGAGCTAGGTTAGTCAGCTGTAAATGGATTTTCAAAGTTAAGGAAGGAATCGGAGGAGTGGCGTCGAAGAGATACAAGGAAAGATTGGTCGCTAGGGGGTTCACTCAGAAAGAAGGTGTCGACTTCAATGATGTGTTCTCTCCTGTTGTGAAACACATGTCCATTAGAATGTTGCTTGCCATGGTGGCACAGTTCGACCTTGAACTGGAACAGATGGATGTGAAGATTGCGTTCTTGTATGGTGATCTAGATGAAACAATCCCGATGAGGCAACCTGAAGGGTATGTCGAAAAAGGGAAGGAAGATTATGTGTACAAACTAAAGAGATCTTTATATGGACTGAAACAATCTCCTTGACAGTGGAATAAGAGATTTGACAAGTTCATGGCACGCATAAGTTTCATTAGAAGTCAGTTCGACCACTGTGTTTACTTCAGATTTTGACCTGGTAATTCATTTGTTATTTTGTTGCTTTATGTGGATGATATTCTAATAGCAAGCAACAAGGTCGAAGATGAAATGAGGGTGAAAGATGAAATTAATAAGGAGTCCGACTTGAAGGATTTGGGAGTTGCGTCCAGGATTCTTGGGATTGACATCCAAAGAGATAGAAAGCAATCGAAATTATGCTTATCTCAAGAGGCATACCTACAGAAGATTCTCAAAAAGTATGGTATGTCGAATTCAAAGCCTGTTGTGGCTCCGACAAACCCTCAATTCAAGATGAGTATAGATCAGTGTCCCAGTACTGATATCGAAAAAACTTATATGAATAGCATTCCATATGCTAATATAGTGGGTTCTTTGATGTATGCTATGGTCTGTACTAGACCTGACATAGCATATGCAGTAAGTCTTGTAAGCAGGTACATGGCGAATCCTGGAAAGGCTCACTGGTAAGCATTGAAGTGGATTTTAAGGTACATAAATGGGTCTCTGAATAGAGTCATAATTTATGGTGGAGCCTTGGGTGAAGATAATAAAGCAGCAATCGAAGGATATATCGACTCTGATTATGCAGGTTGTATGGATTCCAAAAAATCTATTTCTGGATATGTGTTCACTATGTTTTGGACAATAATCAGTTGGAAAGCAACACTTCAGAATGTTGTTGCCTTATCAACCACTGAAGCGAAATATATCGCCCTAACTGAAGCTGTAAAAGAAGCATTGTGGCTTGAAGGTTTTGCAAATGAGCTGAAACTTCAAGGTCCAGTTATCACTGTTAAATGTGATAGTCAAATTACAATACACATATCGAAAAATTCATCCTATCATGAGCGAACCAAGCACATTGATGTGAGGCAGCATTTTGTCAGAGGGATAATCGAGCGTGGAGAAGTCCAAGTGCTGAAGGTTTCGACATATCATAATGTTGCTGATATGATCACCAAGACGTTGCCCAGTTGCAAGTTTTTCCACTGTATGCAGTTGATAAAGCTGCATGAAGAAAACTAGTTTATTTCTTGAGGATATAGAGTTAGATACAAGGTGGAGATTTGTGAGATATTGGATCTAACTCTAGTTTTTGCATGTCGTCGAAGTCCGCTCACATGCTGTTGTCGAAGACCTACATGTTGTAGTCGAATTGTGTTCTAGTATGTAGGAGATCGAATTAGGCCTTGTGTTATGGATCCAATTGTTTAAGTTAGCTTGTACCCTAAGTTAGCTTGTAATGGGTAATTTTTAAAAAACACATTAGTTTAGTATGTTGGGTTTATTATAAATAGCATACTAGTCTCTCTTCATAAGGTGTGACAAAACCTTATTACGTTGAGAGAGGTTAATTGTTGGTATTCACTTGTAATCTTTGAACCCTATTGGGAAAGTGAATAGTAAAACAGATTTAACCAATTCTCTATTCTTCTTTCTCTTTTCTCTTCCTTTGTGAACCCTAATAGGGTTTCGTGTGTTTGTCCAAGTTTTTCCTTCTTTTCTACCCTTATGAATTTATTGGTGTTCAAGAAACCAAATATACTTTGTTATTCCAGTATCATTTTTTACAACACTAATTATATATTCATATATAATATGCATAATTAGTGATATATATTGTTCATTGTACAAAAGTAATGTATATACTACAATATATAATTTTAACGATACAAAACGCAATGTATATACGAAAGTACATAGCTTTTGGCATATACGACAATATTCAATGGTCATGCTTTGTAGAAAGAATATAACATGCAATAATTTGTTATTATAGATTTTTATTTGTAGTTTTTATGCAATAATTTATGTCATCATTTGCTGAAGAATTAATATTGGAAGATACTATTGTTAGGTGAAATTCATTAATTTAATTCGATTACTACGGGGTTGTAATAGATTATTTATAACTGTATAGAGAAGTCAATAAAATAAAAAAATAAGTCATTATGTTAAGGGTGTAACCGGTTACACATTTGCAGTAACCAGTTATCACTATATTGTTTTTTAAGTTTGCAAATAGTTGTAATCAGTTACAGGTTTGACGTAATTAGTTACAGGCAATTAGTTTCAGATTTTTTGTTATTTTAACTTTGTTACTTGTATCTCAATCAATTGTAATTTTGTATAAAAATCCAAGGGGTGCCTCAATAAATGTTAATGAGAATTCTGACACTCAATTATACTCTCTCTAATTCTCTCTCTCTCTCTCTCTCTCTCTCACTCCACCTCTCCCTCTCCATATTCAATCACCCCATTTTCATCAACCGTGTGATTCCAAGTTCTAACATCTTGCATCAAGAGTCTGGTTCGATCCACCAAACACATAGTGTGCAACATGAAATCAATCTCCAGTAAAAGAGTATCTTCCACTTACCCATCCTTGATGCGAGGAACTACGACAAATATCGCAAACAAATCAAGTTGTTGTTTGGATACCAAGATGTTCTTGAAGTGATCAAGAACAATGTGAATCCTCTTGTCGAATGTGCAACAGGTGCCCAACGAGCAACACATAAGGAAGAAATGAAGAAAGATTTCAAGGCGTTGTTTTTTTATCCATCAATGCATGGATACTAACAACTTTGAGAAAGTTGGTGATTACAAATCATCGATGAAAGTGTAGGAAATCTTGAAGAAGGTATACACAGGGGTTAACAAGGTGAATGTAGTGAGGTAAGAAACTCACAAACTTCAACTTGAATTTATTCAAAGGAAAGAGAAGGGAACCATCAACGATTTCACAACAAGAATTACTCCGTTTGTGAACCAAGTAAAAGCATGTGGAGAAACAGTCACTGAGCAATATGTTGTCACAAAAATCTTGTGCTCTTTAACGCCAAGATTTGATAATGTGGTCCTTGAAATTGAGGGATCGAAGGATCTTGCGACGAAGAGCAAAGAGAAGCTAGAAATATCTCTTGAGGTACGTAAGTAAAGAATGAAGGGGAGAAATTGTGATAAGAAAAAAAGAAGATCACTTTGTAAGCTCGTTTCAACGAGAATGGCAAGAGATCGAAAGGAAAATGGCCCATGATGAGTAAAGGGAATTTTCAAAATTTTGATGGAAGTGAATCCCAAAATTTTGAGAATTTGGCTTGTCAAAGAGGTGAGAGTAGCTCCAATAAAAATGGTGGTCAAGACAACATTATAGGTGAAATGAGGAGGATAGACAAGAGCAAGATGCAATGCTTTGGTTTGTCAAAAGTTTGGCCATTTTGCAAGAGAGTGTAATGCGAACAAGAAGGAACCTCAAGTGGATGAAGGCAAGGTTGCAAGACAAGAGTTTGATAAGGAGAACACACTCTTGGTCATGATCACATAGGGGGAATGCAACATCAACAAGATGCGTGACAATATCAACAACACTTTTGGGAACACTGTAGAACCATGTTGTAACTGGTTAGGTAAATGCTGTAACATGTTACATGCAGAAGAAAAGGCAATGGTGACTTTGAAAGAAGCAGTGAAATGCAGCTAGGGCTGGAAATGAGTCGAGTCGAGTCGAACTCGCTTTAGCTCAGTTCGACTCGTTAAGAATTAGCCGAGTTTGAGTTCGAGTTCGAGTTCATCACGAATTTTTTTCAGCTAAAACTCGACTCGTTAAGAATTGGCTGAGTTTGAGTTCGAGTTAGAGTTCATCACAAACTTTTTTTCAGGTCAAACTCGACTTGTTAGAAGTTCACGAATATCTCGGTTCAACTCGTTAGGTTTATCTTGTTAGGTTCAACTCGCTTATTTCACAGACTTAAAAGTAAATTTTTAAAGTCTACTTTATATATATATATATATATATATATATTTGACATTTTAAATTAATATTTTTTAAATAAAAAATATAGAAATAAAATAAAAGTTATAAGATTGGAATTCATACGATGTTAATTTTATTTGTATAATTATTCGTAGAAATATTTTACTCACTTGAGAACATAACTTATCAATTAAAACCGTTAGATTAAAAGAAAATATGAGACTAAGATTTAGAACAAATCTTTAAACCTACTCTTAAAGACAATATAATCTATCTCATATATAATCAAATTGACTCATGAACCTAACGAGTCGAACTATGTATAGTTCAAGTTCAGATCATTTAGTTAACGAACTTAGTTTTTAGCTCATATTCAGCTCATTTGGTTCATGAACCTAGTTCAACGATTTAATTTTCGAATCGAATTTCGAACTATTTTCGAGTTGGTTTGGTTCATTGCCAGCCCTAAATGCAGCGATCATTGGTAGTTGAACTCCAAATGTTCAACTCATATGACAGGGAGGAAAGATTGGTTTGTAACAATCAATTGTGCCATGAAGAACAAAGTGAAGTTCGCGGATGACCCACTTTAGCGGTCGATGGGATCGATGATGTTTTGATCATGAGAAAGGATACTGGACATTCCTTGATTAAAGATGTGTTGTACATTCCCAGAATAAAGTGTAACCCTCTAAGTAATGGCCAATTGCTTCATAAGGATTACAAGATTCACATGGAGAACAAGACGCTACGCGTTATGGATGCAAACGAAGTTTTGGTCCTAAAAATTCCTATGGTTGCCAATAGAACTTTCTAGGCAGAGTTGAACGTTATGGATCATAGGTGTCTTGCTACAACGGCTAGTCGAGAAGAGTGGATATGGAGCTATAGGCTTGGGTATCTCAACTTTAGAAATCTCAATGCCTTGCAAGATAACATAATGGTAACGGAGCTGCCATTGATCAACATATTAGCTGAAATTTGTGAAGAATATGTGCAAGAAAAACAACATAAAGGAAAATTAAAAAAGGATGGAGGTTGTAGAACTAAGCACCACCTTGATGTGGTGTATTCAGATGTATGTGGACAGATGCAAGTTGACTTGATTGGTGGAAATAAATATTTTTTCACATTCATCGATGATCATAATAGAAAGCTTTTGATATGCCTAATCAAGAGAAAGAATAAGGTATTTGAAGTGTTTAAGAAGTTCAAGTCTATGGTTAAAAGGTAAAGCGGTCACAAGCTCAAAGTGTTCAAAATGGATGGTGGAGGCGAATATGTCTCAAATGACTTTGGGAAGTTTTATGATCAATAATGGAAATACATGAGGCATTACCACCTTATACGATGCAATAAAACGGTGTTGCTAAAAGAAATAATCGATCAATCATGAACATGATGAGAAACATGTTGAAGGGGAAGAATTTTTCGAAAGAGTTATAGGGGGAAGCGGTGTTCACAGTTGCATATTTGTTGAATAGGTGTCCAACAAAAAAGTTTGAGAAGATAACACAAGAGAAAGCATGGTCGGGATTTAAACCGAATCTGAATCACTAAAAGTTTTCGGTTCCGTAGTATATCGACAAGTTTTGGGGTAGCTTAGAAAGAAGCTGGATGATAAGAGAGAATTGATTATACTTGTTAAACATCACTCTACTGGTGGTTATTGAAGGTACGAGAAAGACACAAGAAAGGGGGGTTTGAATTATGTATTTACTCTTTTAACAACTTTTCGCTTCTTGTCAATAAGACACTTTACGTTACATCAGAGTTCGTTGAGAGACTCTAACTTACGAAGTTATATTCAGACTTGGCAATGCTTAGAGCGTGAGAACCAATAAGAGTCTGAACGCTGTGTACATCATTCAGAACTTGAAGAGCGGAAGCTTATTAGAGTTGCAAGGCTCTGACTTGCTTATGTAAGGTTCTGATCCTCAATATAGAAACATAAACAATGACATTAAGCATAAGAGTAAAGAACACATGATATATCCTAGTTCACCACAAAGGCTAATCCAGTCCACCCTCCTCAGGTGATTTCGCCTTGAACACAAGGTCTTAATCCACTATAATCAATCTCGATTACAGATGCATGGGCAACATCCGGTGACTAACAACATGCACAACCGTAGTTGTGACTAACCCACAATGAATCATTCAGGGATTCAACTTAATGAATATAATGAACATTGACCTGCAGGTTCCAATCTCGCAAGATCTACTGCTAGGATTTCAACAGCTAGACGTTCAGGGATTCATCGCAATGAATATAACGCTACTGGCCCTATTTTAAGATTTTCCACAATGACACCCAGCCATTGTCTTCTCAAGTCTCCGGTCACACTGACCACTCAAGGAATCCTAATTCACCAAGAATTAGTTATACATGAGATTACAAAGACGCTTCTTAACAAGTAGATTACTCCTAAGTTTAAGTACAAAGAACACACAAGTGTTCAAGCAAGATATGAGCAACATCTCCTTGCTATCTTAAGAAACTACAGAGATGTATAATGATTTGACAGTTGTTGACATCTTGTAGATCTTCTTCTTCTTCTTCTTCTTCTTCTTGGTTGAGCAAGCTTTGAGTAACAACTCCTTGCTTCAGATCTTCAATGTAGCCCTGACGAGAAGGTGGTTGATGACTTGACTGATTTTTAATGTTGTCTTCTTCATTAACAACTTCTGTATCAATTCATTGTTGTTGTGTTGAATGATGATATTAAGCTCCAACAAAAATGGCCATGCGTAAATGGTGATAGCTTTGAATGTTTAAGTGTTACAACGAGAACTCATCGTTGTTGCTATCTTCACACAATGACTTTGATCAATTCTCCATTCATGGACTGAATCGATACCTTCAGAAGCGTTTACTCCTTTCTCTAAATAGCCCAGTAAAATATAGCCGTTGAAATACTGTTGGCTGTTAGAAAAGAGACGTTGTGTAATAATTAGCTGTACTGACACATCTCCTTTTTGCTGTGGGAGAAGTGACGGGATATATCTTTCTTGGGCACTGTGTAGAGTCGTTCACAACAGTAACATTTGACTTCCAAACTTCAGAGGCTTCTGATGGTAATTTATTGAAGCATGAGTAGAGCCTTCTTAACAGGATATTTGATACGTCAAGTCTTCAGTCTTTTGAAGAAGTCCATTAGGAATCAGTCTTCATAACTTCAGTACTTGTCTTTAAGAACATTATCCTTTACTACTTCAAGTCTTCCGAAACTTCAGAACTCGTCCATTAGGAATCCATCTTCAGAGTCTTCAGCACTTGACCTTTGGAACCATGATCCTTAGATCGCATAAGTCTTCAGAGTCTTTCTGCACTTGGTCTTCAGAGCCTTCAGCCTTCAGAACTTCAAGTCATAGGAATCTTCAGCACTCCGGTTCTCTATAACATTGTCTTCTTCATAAGCTTCGCAATCTTCAGAATCACAACCACTTTTAGAGAGCAGAGCATTGCAACAACAATATCGACATCCTTGGATCTGACTGATCATGATCAGATACAGAAGCGTTCTTGTTTCTTGCGACTTGTGTCACACATAGTAACTTCGTATATTATCAATTACGCACATCTGGCTGGTGCTTGTTGGAACTGATATCTTCTATGATTATGATCTGGACACAACACACATTAGAACATAAAATAGTTCTTTCACAAATACGTATTGTTATCATCAAAACATAGATTGACTTGTAGAGACAACTCTTGCTCTCACAATCTCCCCCTTTTGATGATGACAAAACCAAGTTTTTTGATTGAACATTTTATACAAGGTAATCACCAAACAAACATATTCAGAGTCTGGAACAACAACTCCCCCTGAACGTGTTATCCTCAAAGTTTTATCTGTGATCATCTAGAATCTTATACGATCCAAAGATATACAGAATAACAACTTGAGTTGCCAGAACAAAGAATAGAAAAGGATTACTTTTCTATTTTGCCTATAAGAAAATAGAGAGTCTTTAGCATCTGGACTAGTTCATCAGAACTTCCATCTTCAGATCTTTAGAACTCAATTCCTTTGTAGTCGTATCAGAGCTTATAATCTTCAGAGACATCTGAAGCATTTCTACTTTTCAGCAGATTCATTTAAGCACAAACAAAACAATTCTTATCTAATAACATAGCATCGCTATTCGTCAGAGACAGACACTGTCTTTTGATAAACTCCCTCTGAGTTTCAGACTTTGTGAAGATTTTAGATTTTGCAATTGAATCTTCTGGGTAGTCTCCCCCTAATTTCCATAAGTCAGATATTGGGATCTTCAGAATCGTAATTCAGGAATATGAGTTTTTAATCACCAATATGGATCATGACTTTTTCAGAGTTTGACTTTTGAACACAAATCTTCATCTCAGAACCTTGTTACTGTCACAACTCAATGGTTCATCAAGGCTTGATTTTTTATCAGATACCAATTGAAGGTTAATTATTGTGATAAATCAACGCTTGACTCTGAAACTGGTACACATGTTTTAATCTTAGTCTGATACTGAGTTATACCAAAGTATGTTGTGTCTGATTCCAACTGAAGGAATTCTTTTCATACCACTTGAAGGATATTTCCTTAGTGTGCTGAGATTGATACCAATGAAGGTATAGAAAACATTTCACAGCTTAGCTCTAATTGATATTACTGCAGACTGAGTCTAATACCAATCTTTATGTATACTGAGTCTGATTACTATTTGTTTATTTAGTCTAATACCAAATCATTTTCTTCTTAATTGGTTCTTGGTAGACATCAGAACTACTTGTTCTTGGATCTTCAATCCGGATCTTCAGACAGTTCTTGACTTCTGATTTGCACAGTTCTTCTGAATAAGCATCTTGAGATGTAGACTTTGTCTTGACTGCTTTAAGAGTTTTCTTCTTCTGATTCTTACGTTCTGAATCTCATATTTTTAGACAGCTTACAACTTCTGAACCAAGTGAGACAGAGATCAAGATAAACTTTGACTTTCAGACAGTTCTCAACTTCTGAACAGTACTGGGTAGATCTGATTCTCAACATATGTTCACGAAATGTATAACTTCTATCATATGACCAACAGTTCATAAGAACTTCTAACAGAGTCCTTCTTTCTTAACCTGTTCTAAGAATGCCTAGTGAACTTGTTCAGAGTTCCTCGGTTAAATATCAAACAAACATTAGTGGTAAATGCATTTTATATCATTGATTTACTTTGTTTGAGTTTGCATTCTATCTTTAATCAAAATCATACTTTCTATTTCTCCCCCTTTTTGACATCATCAAAAAGTTTTAGAGCGTTTGAGCTTTTAAGCAATGTTAGATCAATATGATAATGAACAGTCTATTTCATTATGCTATTTTGCAAATAGATTCAAACGATATTTCATTAATAGTAACATAAACGTTTCATAGTTTTGAGAATGATATTTATGTAGTCCTTAAAGCCATTCAAAGGAAACTTCGTTCATAATCAAGAGTAGAATACATAATGCAAGAGTCAAGGCGACAAAACAAAGAGCAAAATAATCATAATTCTATCCTATTATCCTTCAGTGAATTCCAGAGAATTCCTCATAATTCATGGGTGAACGTTCTTCAGTTGCTCCAATGTGTTCTAATCTAGAGATTACATCCTGAATATCAAGAACACGAGATATAACCCTTCCATATAGAATACTAAAGGAAGACTTGTCTTTAGACAAAAGGATTTATTCCTACAAGTGATTGAACATGGTTTGAGGGAGGTTTATTTTTCTTCTGTAGAACAGAAAGAAAATAAATAGTCGGTCTGAGTGAGTCAGCACTCTTGTTCCTATTTCTCTAGGTCTTAAGTTAGTTTCCATGATCCTGTGCCAGATTTTTGCAGAGGGGATGAGTATGGAGGCACAGTTAGAAGAACCGTTTCCACAATGAATCTTGTAGATGAGATCATTGAAGATTTTTCTTTCCTTGTAGTCTTCAACGGTGTCACCGTTTTCATCACACTTGATTGCTTGTGCAATGACAGAGGGTTTAATTACTACGGGAATTCCGGAGACAGATGACTGAATGATGTGCTGGTTGTATATGTTAGAAAACACATAAGCATTTTCCCATAATTCTTTGATAAGATCTGTGTAAATGAGACCTGGAAGCATCTCAAGATAACCTTCCCATTTCTGACATTTTAATTCGGACGAAGTTCTTGTCAAGCCAAGTTCTTTGAGAGAACTGGTGTTCACAGAGAATTCATTTAGGATTCTTAACTCAGAGATTTCATTTTTAGTAGGTTTTGGATGAGAGGTGGACATTTTAGAGGAAATACTAAACAGAGACACTGACTGAGATGGTTTGGAATAATGGATAGGGGAGTGAACAAGGTGCCTTAAATAGACAACGAATAAAGAGAGTTAATAAAAGCTTGTGACTCCTATCGTTAGGTTCATTATTTCTTGGATATTTTAGGCTAGCTATGAATAGGTTAAGAGACCAGCACTAAGTTTAACAGATTGTCAATCTTGGAAAGACCAAGAGATCACACATAGAATTCTCTAATTAATTCTTGACAGAAGTCAAGGATTCGCAATAAGTGCATAGTAAAAGTGGTATTGTTTAATTAGGAGTGGAAACAGAGAGATACATTTTTCTATTTTCAAGAATATTTATCTAATCTGTCTAATAAGTGCTCAGACACAGATGTAAGCATAAAGACAACACATACTTCATTAAATTAGTTAGTAATTACATATGTGGTCTTAATGAACTATTGCAATTGATAACTTAGCCTACAAGTAATCGTCTAATTTTGTGAGAACCATCTGCTGTCAAAGGTCTCACAAAACTTCCTATCTAGAGCAGTATCTGGACCACATCGAACTCTGCAAATCTTTTGCACGATTCCTGCTCTGAAGAGTACTTCTGATAAAACTCTCCCATACAAAATGAATGATTGGTTCATGGTTCTTGACGTGACGAATGACTCTTTAAGACGGTCAAAGATTATTTGGGAAAGATCTATAGGTATTGGCCTAAGAAGACACATGATGAGGAGCTTATCATCATGATACAGAAAGTCCTTAGTTATACCGCGAGGTTTAATATTTGTCAGGATGAACTTGAACCATCCTTTTGCTGTAGGCAGGAGTTTTTCAGGGTTTGTGGGTTCAAAAGCAGATTCTTCATAAAAAATATGATGCATTTCAGCATCAGAGGTGTATCGAATGGATGTATGATTAGGTGTGACACCACCTGGGGGACAGTCAATGGCTTCAGCAATGTTTGTGGCGTTGAGTGTAACAGGAAGACCATAGATGTCAGAAGAGATAGTCAGACCATTGCTACTAATAGAGGCGTTGATCCAAAAGGTCTTTAAGATGCTAGGATAAATCGATCCCTTTAGCATGGATAGGTACCCATTCCAGTTTTGAGAATGAATCCCAAGAAAAAAAATTTGACTAATATTTCCTAGATTTGGTCGTTTCTCAATGATGACTTCTAGAAGATCATCGTTCCCATGAAAGGTTCTTGGAGTCATTTTCGGAAGTGTTTTTAGAGTACTAAGATGATTGAGGATAGGAGGTAATGAAGGATTTTAGAAGAGTGGTATGACCCTAAATAGGCAAGGGAAGAGACTTTGAATTGAATGGGTTAGAAGAACTGATTCATGATTACCTAGACTCTAGAGTAGGTAGGAATAGTCTGGAACAGTCACACGGTGTAACCGTCTGTTAGCCTAGGGAAGACCAAGACTTTACTTATACAATTCTTCTTAATTAATTCTTGGCAGAAATTAACTTTTTGTGATGAGTGGTGTTATAAAAACGAAGAGACATAATTCCTGGTCCCTAGAATTTTTATTTATTTTCCTTAATGAGCGCGTAACCACAGACGCAAGCATGAGAATTTTTATTTCTTCCAACACGAAATCAAGTCCTAAATTGTCAGAAAATTATCACGTTGGGTTAGTAGCTGTAGAACTGGGTTACAGGCAATTATTGACAAGGAAACACACTTTCCAATTTCGTACTTAAACGTACAAACATATGTCATTTAATATGTGTATTTTAAGGAGAATTGAATGGTTGAGATATTCCTAATTAGAGAACATGGTAAGGCAGTTGGGAATAGGTTCTCCTATCTAAGATGATTCGAGGGATGTTGAATTGAAGTAATTTATCATTATTATTTTCAAGACTAACTAAATGGATAGGAAGAATCTAAGAGAGAGAGATTTAGTATAAGAATACTGGTTAGGGTATACTCATAGACTATAGGAGGTAGCCGACACAGAGTGATTAGTCAGATGCGGATAATCTTACATATGAGACTCATTTACTCTAACTATTCATCAGCTATACACAGATGCGTATAGAGAAGAACCTAAGAGATTCTAATTACTTTTCTAACCTATTCTCTCGAGACTTGACATGACAATCGTTTTGGATTTTTAATAACATGTTCAAGTAGATTTAACAAAAGGCCATAGGTGGAAGGAAATCGTACCTGAAAGATACTAAAATCTTTAAACACTAGCTGATTATTATCCATTCTACTATGATCTTTCTTTCTTAGAAGGTTTGAAGTCTTAATCGCATATTGCACATGCATGCATTTCGTTTTGAGCTTTTGATCATCACCTTTTAGCTACAACTTCCTTCAGAGTGATCTGTTGATAGTTCCCTCATTCTGTAAAGGTTCATTTGTATTCTGACTTCTAAAGAGTACAATTTATTTTCTGAATTTCTGATCCCAGTTTGAGAGCTAGAATCAATCTATTCAAAAATCCTTTCCTTTTTCGCGTTCAGATATATTCATCTGATTTCTGAGAATAGCCAATCAGAGGTTCTGAACTTGAACATCAGAATAACTGTCTTTCAACAAGTTTCAAATTTTCAGAACGCCAATAAAAACTTAGCTTGATCATAAACTGCTTGGGAGGTTATGAGCTAAAGTGAATTGATTGACATCTCCAAACATCTTCTGACTATGTTTCTTCAACAGATGAAGATTATGTTTAGAAACAAGTATCATCAAACATGTGTGTAGCACAACACATAATTTGCATGACACTTCTTGATCTCACAATGCTCATTTAACTTGATTATAGAATTAGTCCATCAAAGATCAACAACATATCTTCTTTTAAAAGAATGTCAACTGATTTCTTCATTCTGAAAACATTAGCAACTTAAATCCGTTTGACTTCAGGAGATGACTTTAGTTAATGCATCAACTTGAACATCTTCTGATTTCGGATTAATGAGGTTCTGAGAAACTTATCAGATAGAATCTAACCAATAACATTTGTTTCTATTGAGATAGGATCTAAAGTTTAACAGAACTTTAATCATCTGAGTTTGTTCAACCAAGATTTAGGATTTATTCTGATCAAGTACTTAAATTTCTTCTACCTGAATATTCTTCTAGTCTTTTCAAGAAAACAATATTCAGTACTTCATTGAATCTTTCAACTTCTTGATTAGTCAAGATTCAGATGTTGAATCATTTCTAAGAGTTTGAATTCTTCAATTTTCTGAATTCAATAGACTTCATTCTGAAGTTCAAAATCATAGAACAACAATCTTTCTTCTTTACATGAAGAAGTTCTGAATGAGCTTTAAACGAGAAAGTCAAGGGTGGACCTAATCCGTTTCTTGAAAACATCTCAAAAACTCATAAAGAATTAATCTTCAGCAAACAAGACTTCTTGTTTTCTGACGATTCAACTTTGAGCAAATACGTGGTTCATCCACACGTATCTTCCAAGATAAACATTCAACAGATACTACTTCTTATCTGATGAATCTATCTTATCAGCTGATTATTCAATCTTCATTAAAACTTAAGTGAGGAAGATTTAGTTGTTTGACAACTGCAAAACTTCCAGAATCAGTGATTTGCTCAAGTACTCAGATTAATTACAATTTTGTACACAGTCATCTTCTGAACTGTTATAGAAATTGTAAGTGGATTTCAATCTCACCCAGAGTATCTCTACGCACTGCATCTGGATCTTTTTCTGACACTGTTAAGTGTTTGATATCCATCAATAACAGAACTGGAGCTCTGATACCAATTGAAGGTACGAGAAAGACACAGGAAAGGGGTGGTTTGAATTGTGTATTTACTCTTTTAACAACTTTTAGCTTCTTGTTAATAAGACACTTTACGTTACATCAGAGTTCATTGAGAGACTCTAACTTGCAAAGTTATATTCAGACTTGGAAATGCTTAGAGTGTGAGAACCAATAAAAGTCTGAACGGTGTGTACATCATTCAGAACTCGCAGAGCGGAAGCTTATCAGAGTTGCAAGGTTCTGACTTGCTTACATAAGGTTCTGATCCTCAATATAGAAACATAAACAACGACATTAAGCATAAGAGTAAAGAACACATGATATATCCTGGTTCACCACAAAGGCTAATCTAGTCCACCCTCCTCAGGTGATTTCTCCTTGAACACAAAGTCTTAATCCACTATAATCAATCTCGATTACAGATGCATGGGCAACAGCTGGTGACTAACAACATGTACAACCGCAGCTGTGACTAACCCACAATGAACCGTTCAGGGATTCAACTTAATGAATATAACGAACATTGACCTGCAGGTTCCAATCTCGCAAGATCCATTGCTAGGATTTCAACAGCTAGACGTTCAGGGATTCATCGCAATGAATATAACGCTACTGACCCTATTTCAGGCTTTTCCACAATGACACCCAGCCTTTGTCTTCTCAAGTCTCCGGTCACACTGACCACTCAAGGAATCCTAATTCACAAAGAATTAGTTATACAGGAGATTACAAAGATGCTTCTTAACAAGCAGATTACTCCTAAGTTTAAGTACAAATAACACACAAGTGATCAAGCAAGATATGAGCAACAACTCCTTGCTATCTTAAGAAACTACAGAGATGTATAATGATTTGACAGTTGTTGACATCTTGTAGATCTTCTTCTTTTTCTTCTTCTTGGTTGAGCAAGCTTTGAGCAACAACTCCTTGCTTCAGATCTTCAATGTAGCCCTGACGAGAAGGTGGTTGATGACTTGACTAATTTTAAATGTTGTCTTCTTCATCAACAGCTTCTGTATCAATTCATTGTTGTTGTGTTGAATGATAATCTTAAGCTCCAACAACAATGGCCATGTGTAAATTGTGATAGCTTTGAATGTTTAAGTGTTACAATGAGAACTCATCGTTGTTACTATCTTCACACAATGACTTTGATCAATTCTCCATTCATGGACTGAATCGATACCTTCAGAAGCGTTTACTCCTTTCTTTAAATAGCCCAGTAAAATATAGCCGTTGAAATACTGGTGGCTGTTAGAAAATAGACGTTGTGTAATAATTAGCTGTACTAACACATCTCCTTTTTGTTATGGGAGAAGTGACGAGATATATCTTTCTTGGGCACTGTGTACAATCGTTCACAATGGTAACATTTGACTTCCAAACTTCAGAGGCTTCTGATGGTAATTTATTGAAGCATGAGTAGAGAATTCTTAACAGGATATCTGATACGTCAAGTCTTCAGTCTTTTGAAGAAGTCCATTAGGAATCAGTCTTCAGAACTTCAACACTTGTCTTTAAGAACATTATCCCTTACTACTTCAAGTCTTCCGAAACTTCAGAACTCGTCCATTAGGAATCCGTCTTTAGAGTCTTCAACACTTGACCTTTGGAACCATGATCCTTAGAACGCATAAGTCTTCAAAGTCTTTCTGCACTTGGTCTTCAGAGCCTTCAGCCTTCAGAACTTCAAGTCATAGGAATCTTCAGCACTTCGGTTCTCTATAACATTGTCTTCTTCCGAAGCTTCGCAATCTTCAGAATCACAACCACTTTCAGAGAGCATCCACAAGAGCATTGCAACAGCAATATCGACATCCTTGGATCTGACTGATCATGATCAGATACAGAAGCGTTCTTGCTTCTTGCGACTTGTGTCACACATAGTAACTTCACATATTATCAATTACGCATATCTGGCTGGTGCTTGTTGGATCTAATATCTTATATGATTATGATCTGCACACAACACACGTTAGAACATAAAATAGTTCTTTCACAAATACGTATTGTTATCATCAAAACATAGATTGACTTGTAGAGACAACTCTTGCTCTCACAGTTATAAGTTCTATGATCCATCAAACAGAAGGATTGTGATCAGCTGAGACGTTATTTTTGACAAAATCAAGGAGTTGCAGCAACCTCTATTTGATTACCATAAAGTTATAACCAATTATAGCAGTAAAAAATTAGTTTTTGCAGAGCTGGAAAGTGCAAATCAGCCCCCATCGAAGCCCGAATTAAAGAGAATGTAAGAAGATCAACAAGGCAAAGAGGTTTGTCTCTAAGACTCGAAGATTGTGAGATATTTCAAGATAACAAATTCAATGATAATGGTGATTTCGTCCATTTTACACTTATGGCCGAATCTGATCCTATTAAAACGAAAGAGGTCTTGAGTGATCTAAAATGGATTTTTGCTATGAAGGAAGAGCTGGAATCAATTGAGAATAACAAGACTTGGAAGTTGGTTGATCTACCGGAACGAAAGAAGCTAATTAGTATAAGATGGGTGTTGAGAGTGAAGGAAAATCTCAAGGGTGAAATAATCAAGCATAAAATTTGATTATTTGCAAAGGGATTCTTGCAAAGAGAAGACATGGACTTTGAAGAGGTATTTACATCGGTTGCTAGAATTGAAATCATTATGCTAGTTGTTGGCATTGCGAATAAAAATTGGTACATCTACAAAATGGATGTTAAATCTGCATTTGTGAACGAACCGCTTGAAGAGGAAATTTATGTAGAACAACCCCTGGTTTTGTTGTGAGAAACCAAGAGTCAAAGTTCTACAAGTTGAAGAAAGCGTTGTACATTTTGAAACAAGCTCTAAGATCTTTGAACAAGAAGATATATGGTTTCTTAAAGGAGATTGGATTCAAGAAATGTGTATTCGAACATGGTGTGTATGTGAAGAAGGATACAGAATGAAAGGGTGATAATCCTTTGTCTATACGTAGACAATTTATTGATTATAGGCAGTGACAAATAGTGTATTTCTAAGTTCAAGAGTGAAATTATGAAAGAGTTTGAGATGATAGGCCTTGACATCATGACATACTTCCTTGGCATTGAGTTCCACAAGTCCAAAAGGGGACTGCTCATCCACCAAAGAAGGTATGCGCTTGAGATTTTGAAGAAGTTTGAAATGGAGCATTGTAATGTTGTCATTACTTCGGGTGAACCTGTAACACCCCAATTCCCATCACGAATAAATAATACATAAATAAAATCAGAGTAACTAAAAATTTATTTTTCCGACAGAAACAAGGATGCCACATTTAAATAAATAAAACACAATCCCTGCTCATATATTTGATACATAACACAAACAATTGAATACCCTCAAGGGGAAACTTTTTCCATATTAAAGGAAATGTCAATTATGGAATAAAGCGAAAGATCCATAACCGACTTGTTTTACAAAATAAATGGTTTATAACGTCAAAGTACACATACACAAGTAATACAAAAATATATTCCACAATTATATGTTGTATTAATTGGAATTTGAGGGCAATTTGATCACCTCTACTTGTATCACCAATCTTTGAACCTGCAAAATAATAAACGGTTAAACAAACCTGAGGCGTGTAAGAACACTGTCCTTAAGGATTTATCCCCCTCATATGCGCAAATCCCCCAGGATTCAACAGGCTCTTCTCGGTATAAATCCGAGGTAACAGAACAACAAGAAATATTTTGACTATATCATGTAACCAGGAAAAACTAAAAGAAAAAAGGAAGGGAAGACCAAGATATTTTTCACGTTCGTCTTTTTAATAGAAATAAGGGAGTCGTTATATATATGAGAGAGAAAGATAAATTGAGTAAATGATTTTAGTCAAAATAATAATTCATAATTATGTGACCAAGTCAAACGGTTACAAATTAAAAATAAATTAAATAAGTATTAATAATTTTATTAAAATTATTTTTTCATATTTCTCACTTAAAAAATTAAGACAATTTATTTAAAACTTTTGAAATATAATTAAAATTTACAACAATCCCCCACATATTTCAAAAGTTATAAAATTAATAATAATAAGGAATTTCCTGGATTAACATCATGGATGTGTGCATCAAACTGGTGTAGCAAGCTATATGAACCAGCTCTAGAATGATAGTACTTAACACGCAGTGAAGTTGGTGTAGCAAGCTATATGAACCAAAGACACTTGATGTATGTTAGAGGTCTACCACTCACATCACACCCCCACAATTTTTGTTGTTGACGCTGTGGTACGCTAATAGGCCATGCGCGTGCCTGGTTATTTCATGAGTGCTCTAGAGATTTCGCCAAGATCTCATACAAGCGGCCCCACTCAACACTCACATAGGTGATTTCATCAAGTGTATGCTGCAAATCATACACCACCAATAAAGGATATGAAATTCATTAAAAGCTATGTAAGCTTATCCTCTCAGTAATGCAGTGTCTAGCACTTTCTAACTTACACCATAAGAAAAGAACGCAAGAAAAATTAATCAAATAATTTTTGGTGCTAGCATAACTAACAAGTGACTTGTTCTTACCCATATGAACCTTATTCATGGGATCTCCAATCACAAAGGTTGGGTTCCCATCACTTGTTAATTTCAATTGGCTTTAAGTTCAATTCTCCTCGATGTGTTCACAAATCAATTTCTTCCCAGGGCTTTGTCAGAGGATCAATTAAGATCACTTTGATATGACTTCACATAAATAGAGGATATTACCTCGTTAATCAGTAGCTACTTTATACACAATTGAAGAAGACCCAATTTTCTTCCATCAATCAATATTGACTAAGACGTCTCTAAGTCAATAAATCTCATATACTTACTCAA
Organism: Lathyrus tuberosus; assembly: GCA_022829125.1. Classification (NCBI taxonomy): domain Eukaryota; kingdom Viridiplantae; phylum Streptophyta; class Magnoliopsida; order Fabales; family Fabaceae; genus Lathyrus; species Lathyrus tuberosus. Next base: position 5,994,256 of record JALAZF010000239.1, on the reverse strand, counting down.
GTTTATAAAAGTATACTGGTTTCCACAATAGATTTGTACAGGTCTGCTTATATGATAATTAAGCGACTTCACTATCAATAATGATAAATATAAATCTATTATTTAAATATTTATTTTGCAGGTCTGCTAGAATGACTTTCGAGCGACAACTTTTCATCTGACTAAAATTAAATAAATATGCTTATATATTTATTTTTATTGGAAGAATATTCAATTATCATCATTGTATTAATTTAATACAATGGCCCATCAACTCTAAATAATATTATAATTCATATTTTTTTTTATTTTATGTAATTAAAAATCATCATAAAATATTTTCCCATTACTCATTAAATAAATAATACACTAACCTTCCAATAAATCAATTTTTTTTATTAGAAATAATAACATATCCATTTTTATTTTAATCAGTGAAATCACAAGTGTACTCATTCATTACACATTAACGTTAACTTAATAAAATGTGAACAAATAAATTCACATAAATATTATATGATCAACTTTATTAAGCATCATCGTATTATTCCAAATATTTCATCATTCTATCAAATATCTAAAAATATATGCATCAATGTTAAAATTATTTCTAAATAATCTCATTTATATTTCACTTGCTTCTCACAATAAACTATATTTTGTATAAATTAAAAATACACATATCAATATATTTTATCTCAACAAAAATATCTTTTAATTGTTCACTTTTAACTCAAATTATTATTGAGAGTAAATAATATTTAAATAATTCTAAAATGCTCATTTTAAACTATACAGGTCTACTTAGATGATTTCTAAGTGACAACATTTCCATGAAATATTGAATAATCTAATCTTAGATGTATTCTCATATAGATTATCTCATTTAAAAAATTTCTCCAAAAAATAGTATCATCACACTCTTCAAAAAATATAAAGATACTGAAATATTTCTCCACAATATAATTTTTTTTTATGGTCAAATATTTTATCACCAAACACATAATAAATTAAATTAAATTGAATATTCAATACATAACAATTATGATTTTGTATAACAATTATATCTCTTAAAAAAACAGTAACCACCACAAATTATAAATAGTATTTATAACACATTATTATTAATTATATAATTTTAATAATTCCTAATCCAATTTGTCACAATATAATATCTCTCCTATACAAAGTTCTCTACATCAATTAACTCATCATATAAAACACACGTATTATTCTTTAAAAATTATAAATAGATTATAACATGTGAACTATTAGTTATATATTCCTACAAACTTATTTCTATTAATAAAGACATAAAATAGATGCATCTCAAATACATATAAAAAATACGTATATATGTAAATCAAATAGTAACACTTTATGCTTAAGACAACAATTTAACATCATCATTGAAATTAAAATTCAAAAGATTTTCAAAAAAAAATAGTGTACCTTGTGAGTAGACACAGTTAGCATTTCTTCATCACTAATAGATGAAAGTGGAAATACCTTGATGCTCTTGGAGTAGTTAAATTTTAATAAATAAAACTTTGTTACAGTAACAAGAGATCACTTCAACACATCAAGTCAAAAAAATTTATTTGGCCAAAATAAAATAATATGTTAACTATGAATCCAACAAACGAGTATTGAAATCCTAACTCCAGCACCAAGTAAACACCATAATAACCAATGAATATATATCAGCGGCTAAATAATTAGAATTAACCTGATAGTTGCAGGTCTAAGTAATATATGGTTCATTTCTTTTAATTTCTTCCGGTGAAGGCAAATAAAAATAAATCCTTAAGATTGTTGTATTAATTGGAATTTGAGGGCAATTTGATCACCTCTACTTGTATCACCAATCTTTGAACCTGCAAAATAATAAACGGTTAAACAAACCTGAGGCGTGTAAGAACACTGTCCTTAAGGATTTATCCTCCTCATATGCGCAAATCCCCCAGGATTCAACAGGCTCTTCTCGGTATAAATCCGAGGTAACAGAACAACAAGAAATATTTTGACTATATCATGTAACCAGGAAAAACTAAAAGAAAAAAAGGAAGGGAAGACCAAGATATTTTTCACGTTCGTCTTTTTAATAGAAATAAGGGAGTCGTTATATATATGAGAGAGAAAGAAAATTGAGTAAATGATTTTAGTCAAAATAATAATTCATAATTATGTGACCAAGTCAAACGGTTAAAAATTAAAAATAAATTAAATAAGTATTAATAATTTTATTAAAATTATTTTTTCATATTTGTCACTTAAAAAATTAAGACAATTTATTTAAAACTTTTGAAATATAATTAAAATTTACAACATTATATACATATATAACATAATCGTTCCCCGACTCCCGTGCTACGTATCAGAGCAGACAGACGACAAAGGACGGAGGACTAATCTCCACAAAAGCCTCCAAGACACTAATCTGCAATTGCCTCATAGAGCAATAAACCACAACAGAAGGGTGAGAAATAACAACTAAAATCAAGATTGCATAATAATATGCAAACACACATTCAAACACATGTATAAATCTTCTCACCCATACCATCACATACTAACACATATAACATGCCACGAATACAAAACATATCACACATAATAGATCAAATCATGATTTCCCACACATAACGCATCCATTCACAATTCTCACCACAATTCATCACAACTCACTCATATACATCACAATGTATATATATACAAAACCAAACATATTCATCATGCATACTTTCACAATTCTTATCATTCCACATAAACATACATATTCATGTTTATTCATCAATGCACAATTATAAAGATGATAAATGCAAATCATAGAGACCGACTTACGACTCTATGCAAATGCAATGCGGTACCGACTCAATCATCTCAAGTTCACACAGGAACTTATTGGAACCATCGCTCGTTACCAATATAACTCCCCGTCGGGCCTACGATGTTCACCCATTGCTCACACCTCACCTAGGCACATAATGTTTATGGATCACTCACACCCCACACGGGCACACGACCCGATCGCTCACACCCCACATGGGCACACGATCGTCTATAATCATTGCTCACACCCCACATGGGCACACGACGTTATAGCGGGTTCCCTCTGGAACCAATCCGTCGCTCACACCCCACATGGGCACACGACATTACAAGATGCATATCATGATGCTTGACACCCAAGAACTCATGACAATCAAATGCATCTTCACACATATATGCAACCATAATCATGCATAGATTTTAACTCATCATCATTATTCATGCATTGAAAATAATTCAAACAATGCATTTCAACCATGAAGGCCACCAACCACATACATTGGAATTTCACATAAACAATGCATATCATCACAAACCATAACAATCATACAATCACAATTACTTCCACAAGGGATTCACACCACAAAGGCTACCCACAACACATCATAACAACATACATTGATATTCAATCAAACAATGTATTTTACTACATAACAACATCATTTATGGATCGTTCACACCCCACACGGGCACACGACCCGATTGCTCACACCTCTCCTAGGCACACAATTGTTTGTAATCATCGCTCACACCTCACATAGGCACACGACGTTACAACGGATTCTCATTAGAATCACTCAACACAAGAATGTACATCATTATGCTTCACATACCAAATGACTCAAGAAATTCTTGAAATGCATACATATTCACAATATATTCATGCATTCATCTCATACAATCACATACAATCTATATACATTCGCATCAATGCACTATTGTATGATTCACATCCAAAACAATGCACATATTTGCCATAAAGCCATAAACCATCATCACAACATTCCATCATGTATATTCACATCATATAATGACCCACAAGCTACACGTTACATATTAAAAGCATATAGCATGATAACCCATCAATCGTACACATTATACGCGATAAAAACCCGACAACCCGACTATTTTCCAAAAACACGAATTAATTAAATAATCTTTTACCCTCCAAACCATCTTTAATAGAAATAACTTTTCATTAGCTTTCCAACGCTTCGAACGAGGTCAAAACGGACTCACGGTTCAAAAGTTATGAGGAAAACAAAATCGGACATTTTGGAAAATTTGCATCACTCGCGAGTATGCTCAGGTCGACTCATGAGTCGACGCAAGGGTTCTTTAGATCGACGTATACTGCACAGAATTTGATAAAAACTCAGTTTTCGATCGTTAAATGACTTCCGGACCTCCGATTTCGATTCCGTAAAAAGCTGCGATCTCAGAATTCAACATACTACAATATTTTCACCATTAAAAAGCCATCCAACACATTTTCTATTTTTAAAATATTTTAAAACATAATTTTATCATTGAATTCTAAATTCGAACTCGATCGAAACCGCGGAAAAACACGTAAACAACCATTCCCGATTAAACCCAAACCTTACCCGACTACACTACACAACTTATTCCAAATTCTAACCATGAAAACATAGATTTCTATCAATTGTTCATCAATTTATCAATTAGAGAAAAAGTTGTAAAAACAACCAAAACACATACATAAACAACACATATACATACACAAGCAAGATAGAATTGAAACTTCTCACCCTTACCCGGTTAATCGCGCTTGAAACGGAGCTATTCTCGATTTTTCTCTTTTTTCCTCTTCTCCCTTTTCCTTCTCTTCTTTCTCTCTGTTTTTCTTCTTCTTTTCTAACTTTCCCCTTTTTCTCTCTTTCTAACCAATATATATATATATATATATAATACTTATTATATAATATAAATCCAATAGGGTAAAATATCTCCAATTGATATTTTGTCTTCTAATACCAATTGATCAATTATTAGAGTTACCTTAAAATACTCTCTTTTCTCTCAAATCTCTATTTATAAAAATATATAATTTTTCTAAAATATCTAACTAATCAAATGACCATTTTGCCCCCACGCTCAAATATCTCCAAAACGCTCTCAAAATGCGATAAAACATAAACATACCGATGAAATATATTTCGGGAAATAAAAGTTGAAAAGAAATTATAATTTATTGCAAATATTTTACCTATCAGGGAAATTAACCAATTAACTCAATTAGCAGGTAAAATACAATAAATTCACATATTTCACAAAATTCACATAAATGAAATAAATAAATGCAATTAAACAAATCGGGGCGTTACAACTCTCCCCCACTTAGACATTTTCGTCCTCGAAAATATAACTGATACGAACAACTCCGGATACAACTCTCGCAACCGACCAACACACAACTTCAATAATACTCGAGTTACGAACACACACAGGTTCTCTCTCGAACCGAAACACAACAAGAACATAAATTTCCACGACCCAACAACGTCTCAACAACATCAACAAACCAGAATCCCAACATCCTTGCCACACAACAATATTACAACAATGCTACGATTCACCAATCGAACATATAACCAAAACATCCATCTACATATTAGTACCTGATTAATATTGAAACCTTCCACTTATCACTTTCATTTTGAAACGTCCAATGGTCTCATCACTCCTACATATTCCAATATTCAACTTATGAACTCTTACAAGTCACACACGCATATACGAAATGCGCCACACCATGCTTCCGCTGCGCCACTTTGATTACTTGTAACCGTCAAAACTACCAATCTCACGACCAAAGTCTAACTCTTCCTCATATTCTCCAAAAATCACTGTTCACTTTCAATATACTCAACCTCACACCCTACTGCGTTACCTCACACACCAGACACAAGTCTCGGAACTGCTCAAATAATTCTAATTCTCGGACCATCAAAACAGACATACATAGAAACTTTCGACTTAACTCATCAGGCACAACCTCAGCTTTTCCCCAAAGGATAATCCAAGCCAAATTCATAACTCGCCACGAATTCCAATTAAAGTCATAACTCATCACAAATTCTAACCATCCTCATTGTCTCATACACTATTCCTTCAAACCAACCAAGTACTTTAAACTCTTGCGATTACCAAACACTTCGAGCCGAGAACCATAAAAATATTACCTCCAAATTTTCCAACACAATACAACCACGACTAATTCCAAATTCAGAATAGTATAGATCCTTTTGTGAATCCTCAATTGTCGTAAAGCATAAGCCATAACTTTACCCTCTTGTAAGCCAACTGAGATAACAGAAGTACGAACTTAGCAAAGTCTTCCATAACCTTCTGTAACAACCAACTGAGCCCAAAAGTTTCTAATCTCCTTAACCAACTTCGGAACCTCTCATTGTAGAACTGCATCTACTTCCGATGAATCCACAACAAATACCATCCTCAGAAATAACATATCCAAGAAAACTAACCTTTTCAACCAAAATTCTCACTTGAATAACTAAGCATAAAACTTCGTCTCTTTTCAACACTTGTGATTCAAATCTCAAACACTCTACCTGTTCTTCCTCTGAGTTTACCTCAATCAAAACCACCACGAACTTATCCAATTAAATATAGAAGATACAATTCCCCTACTCCACAAACATTACAGACGCATTACTAACACCAAATAACCTCACTGAGCATTGTAATGCCCAACCAAATTCCAAAAGATATAAATTCTTAAAGTTCTTGCAAAATTCTTCTACTGGGTAACTGGTTGCTCACATACAAGCTTAACCGAGTAAATATCAGCCTATCCCAATGATAACAAACATATCTAATCACATTAAATCGATCAAAGCCTCAACTCACACAATTCACCATTCTTATCAAACAATCCGAACAATTGCAATCCCACTCAACCTCAACCAAACTATTTCAGTTATCTAATCATGAAAGTGGACACTTATTCTCAATCGTTACCTTATTCCACTTTTAGTAATCCATACCCAAGTTCTTCTCTTAACAATCCAAATTCTCATAAATCCCCACGTGTAGCAACAACTATCCCAAAAGAACTCTCAAATATTACATCCACACTTAAGGTTTTCTCAAAATTTCCATTAATTCTCTAAAATTCCAAAGACTCCAACCCTCTCCAGTACTCTAAGTTTCGCTTTCCATAGCCTCAATACCGTCATACACATCCTGCTTGTTATTCCATTCAATCATCATTCCCTTGTATTACTATCAATACTGGAGCTCTCTAAGACGACACACTTGGTCTCACAAATCCCTTTTTCCAGTAAATCTTCCAACCGCTCTTTCCATCTGAGTTTTACTTCCTAAAAGTTCTTCTACTTACTTAGCAGATCCAAACCTCAAATCCTTACCTTTGTCCAATTTGAGTTCACAATCTTCTCTCAAAAACTTCCCAACTGGACCAACATACCAAAACCTCTAATCCGTCTCATCTTCTAGTATAATAATCTTCATCGACTCAACAAAACAATCTGTAACCCTTTCCTTAATTCCAAACAATCCATTGCACATACTATCAAAGCCGGAAAGACCCGTCTATTCCATCCAACATAATTCCCGTCTACTATCAACAAGAGATTAAGGGTGATCAGTTCCTCAATTTGCCAATAGACAGTCGACAATCATGATGGGGCATAAACCATCTTTACCAAACTATAATAGCATTACTTACATCTCATGCACAAAACTACCTAAGGCACAAATCCTTAGTTGACAAAAACCTTACCTCCGCATTCCCGCCGGAACCGGAAAACACTGTCCAAACAACACTTACACTCTTGCAACCAACGGCACACTGAGCCCATGCTTCACAACCGAAGCAACTTGGAGAAGTTCCAACGTCTCCCCCACTTATCTCATTCTCAATCCTGAAGACAAAGGATTAGAAAAACTAGAAAGCACTGACAGTGTTTCACACACATATCACGTACTAAGGAACAAACAACAATGACAGTATTCAACTGTCACACCAACTGACTCAACAACTTGGCCGGACGGACCGACCTGCTCTGATACCACTAATGTAACACCCCAATTCCCATCGCGAATAAATAATACATAAATAAAATCAGAGTAACTAAAAATTTATTTTTCCGACAGAAACAAGGATGCCACATTTAAATAAATAAAACACAATCCCTGCTCATATATTTGATACATAACACAAACAATTGAATACCCTCAAGGGGAAACTTTTTCCATATTAAAGGAAATGTCAATTATGGAATAAAGCGAAAGATCCATAACCGACTTGTTTTACAAAATAAATGGTTTATAACGTCAAAGTACACATACATAAGTAATACAAAAATTTATTCCACAATTATATACATATATAACATAATCGTTCCCCGACTCCCGTGCTACGTATCAGAGCAGACAGACGACAAAGGACGGAGGACTAATCTCCACAAAAGCCTCCAAGACACTAATCTGCAATTGCCTCATAGGGCAATAAACCACAGCAGAAGGGTGAGAAATAACAACTAAAATCAAGATTGCATAATAATATGCAAACACACATTCAAACACATGTATAAATCTTCTCACCCATACCATCACATACTAACACATATAGCATGCCACGAATACAAAACATATCACACATAATAGATCAAATCATGATTTCCCACACATAACGCATCCATTCACAATTCTCACCATAATTCATCACAACTCACTCATATACATCACAATGTATATATATACAAAACCAAGCATATTCATCATGCATTCTTTCACAATTCTTATCATTCCACATAAACATACATATTCATGTTTATTCATCAATACACAATTATAAAGATGATAAATGCAAATCATAGAGACCGACTTACAACTCTATGCAAATGCAATGCGGTACCGACTTAATCATCTCAAGTTCACTCAGGAACTTATTGGAACCATCGCTCGTTACCAATATAACTCCCCGTCGGGCCTACGATGTTCACCCATTGCTCACACCTCACCTAGGCACACAATGTTTATGGATCTCTCACACCCCACACGGGCACACGACCCGATCGCTCACACCCCACATGGGCACACGATCGTCTATAATCATCGCTCACACCCCATATGGGCACACGACGTTATAGCGGGTTCCCTCTGGAACCAATCCGTCGCTCACACCCCACATGGGCACACGACATTACAAGATGCATATCATGATGCTTGACACCCAAGAACTCATGACAATCAAATGCATCTTCACACATATATGCAACCATAATTATGCATATATTTCAACTCATCAGCATTATTCATGCATTGAAAATAATTCAAACAATGCATTTCAACCATGAAGGCCACCAACCACATACATTGGAATTTCACATAAACAATGCATATCATCACAAACCACAACAATTATACAATCACAATTACTTCCACAAGGGATTCACACCACAAAGGCTACCCACAACACATCATAACAACATACATTGATAATCAATCAAACAATATATTTTACTACACAACAACATCATTTATGGATCGCTCACACCCCACACGGGCACACGACCCGATTGCTAACACCTCTCCTAGGCACTCAATCGTTTGTAATCATCGCTCACACCTCACATAGGCACACGACGTTACAACGGATTCTCATTAGAATCACTCAACACAAGAATGTACATCATTATGCTTCACATACCAAATGACTCAAGACATTCTTGAAATGCATACATATTCACAATATATTCATGCATTCATCTCATACAATCACATACAATCTATATACATTTGCATCAATGCACTATTGTATGATTCACATCCAAAACAATGCACATATTTGCCATAAAACCATAAACCATTATCACAACATTCCATCATGTATATTCACATCATATAACGACCCACAAGCTACACGTTACATATTAAAAGCATATAGCATGATAACCCATCAATCGCACACATTATACGCGATAAAAACCCAAAAACCCGACTATTTTCCAAAAACACGAATTAATTAAATAATATTTTACCCTCCAAACCATCTTTAATAGAAAGAACTTTTCATTAGCTTTCCAACACTTCGAACGGGGGTCAAAACGGACTTACGGTTCAAAAGTTATGAGGAAAACAAAATCGGACATTTTGGAAAATTTGTATCACTCGCGAGTATGCTCAGGTCGACTCATGAGTCGACGCAAGGGTTCTTTAGGTCGACGCAAAGATGCTTTAGGTCGACGCATACTGCACAGAATTTGATAAAAAACTCAGTTTTCGATCGTTAAATGACTTCCGGACCTCCGATTTCGATTCCGTAAAAAGCTACGATCTCAGAATTCAACATACTACAATATTTTCACCATTAAAAAGCCATCCAACACATTTTCTATTTTTTAAATATTTTAAAACATAATTTTATCATTGAATTCTAAATTCGAGCTCGATCGAAACCGCGGAAAAACACGCAAACAACCATTCCCGATTAAACCCAAACCTTACCCGACTACACTACACAACTTATTCCAAATTCTAACCGTGAAAACATAGATTTCTATCAATTGTTCATCAATTTATCAATTAGAGAAAAAGATGTAAAAACAACCAAAACACATACATAAACAACACATATACATACACAAGCAAGATATAATTGAAACTTCTCACCCTTACCCGGTTAATCGCGCTTGAAACGGAGCTATTCTCGATTTTCCTCTTTCTTCCTCTTCTCCCTTTTCCTTCTCTTCTTTCTCTCTATTTTTCTTCTTCTTTTCTAACTTTCCCCTTTTTCTCTCTTTCTAACCAATATATATATATATAATACTTATTATATAATATAAATCCAATAGGGTAAAATATCTCCAATTGATATTTTGTCTTCTAATACCAATTGATCAATTATTAGAGTTACCTTAAAATACTCTCTTTTCTCTCAAATCTCTATTTATAAAAATATATAATTTTTCTAAAATATCTAACTAATCAAATGACCATTTTGCCCCCACGCTCAAATATCTCCCAAACGCTCTCAAAATGCGATAAAACATAAACATACCGATGAAATATATTCCGGGAAATAAAAGTTGAAAAGAAATTATAATTTATTGCAAATATTTTACCTATCAGGGAAATTAACCAATTAACTCAATTAGCAGGTAAAATACAATAAATTCACACATTTCACAAAATTCACATAAATGAAATAAATAAATGCAATTAAACAAATCGGGGCGTTACAGAACCGAGACTACAATGGGAACAATCAATAGCAACACCAAAAACAAATCAAACACAATGCTACCATACAATCATGCACATAAATAACCATGCATGCACACATTCAAAGTTAGTAGACAATAGTCAGTAAGGTTAGTCAGGATACTCAGAACTACCACTACATATCAAACATCAGCAGAGAGATCAACTCATAAACATCAGAGTTCACACTCATAGAGAGATCAGCTCACAAACATGTTCATAGATGAAGGTCAAATGCTCCAGCATGTGAGCACACATAAGCTCATCTGATGAGACCATAAACAAAAACAAACTAGACCACACATCTATTAGAGATTATGTATGCACGCAACATATTTCTCCTCCCTTTTGCCACAATTTGGCAAAGGTACGAAAGTAAATTCCACAAACATGCTCAGAAAGGGTACAATACATCCACAGTCAGTTTTTGAACTTGAACACTAATTTTGATTAGCATGAGTCTTTTTCATTAGAGCAATAATAAGCATCATAAATGCCCATATACAAGAGCTATAACATCATTATTCAAAATAGTTGTCTTCAGAAACAACACAAACAACTCCAAAAGTCCATAAGAATTTAGGTCATTGATGCAGTTGGACTTCTAAAAAACACATGGGATCAATCTTCATTAATTATGATTGCCAAACTTGATTAATATCCTTGATTAAATATGAATCTCTTAATTATTCTTATTGTATTTGATTTAAATCACATCCTCCAAAAACTCCCATAATCAATCAAATATTTATTAGGAAGATTGAGATCCTTGAGTGATACAAAGAACAATCTGAGACAGATATCTCACAGATCGTGGAACATTTGGCTTAGCATTTGTCCACGTAACATAATTCTGAATCTTGAACAGATCAAATAAAATCTTTACTTGATATAAATCACAATTCCAACTTTTGATTTAGAATATATCTCTTGCAGAAAGTGAAACATATGTTTTCATGGAATGAATCTTCAATCCATATCTTTGCATATCCAATTTCAACTCAATCTTAAATAAACTAAATCTGAAGCAAATCTTCCTTCAAGGAATATTTAAATAAATCTATTCTTTAATGCAAATTCAAATCCAACTCTTTTAATTAAATCATATCCAATTAAAACTTCTTAAACCTTTATGGATTATGATCTAATAAAATATTTTTCCAAACTAATTTGGATTAACAAACTTCAAACAAAATTTATCTTTTGATCGTACCAGAATCAATGTAAAATTTCTAGCCAAATTCTAAAGTCATTACATGATGCATTCCGTGCAAAACGCACACCCATATGTCACACAACATGTTTAACACATCTTGCTCACTCAAGTTGCCAGCAATAAATGTTGTGCAGAATCTTCCAGACATTCTTCAGACATAATATCAGAGTGCAGCGAAACAAAATATGATAGCTAATCACAACCATAAGCATGAGCTTAAGATCACAACAACACACAACTTCTTATGAACACCAGTTGGAAGCAATAACATTTCTTTCAAATCATCATACCACCATCTCCCCCTACTTTTCTCAAAATAGGCAAAAAATAACAAAAAAAAATTCAGCCTAGAATGAGTACAAGTACTAGTTAATAAGAACACAGGAACACATACCAAAAAATAGCAGTTGCAACAATTTTGTTCTTAATACGGAAAGATGTCAAGCATAATATCTAGCACAATGTGTATTGCAATGTACTTATGTAGCAACAACAACAAGTTGAGGTTACAAAGCTCCAACATTACTTCATCAAAAACCATATCAGTTTTATCAACAGGTGCACAAATATTGGACACAATGTCTGCCACAGCTTTCCCAACATTCAGTATGTAACTCAAAGTCAAAACACTTGAGGCAACACCAATCTCATCCTCACAAATAACAATATGTATTTCTTTTGAACACTCAGACTAACACATATTAAAGAGGAAACATTGATAAATGGTTGGATGCCATGAGACTCAACATGTTTAAATAACATTCTCTATACTCTTAGGTAGCATGAATTCTTACCTGGTACAGAAAACTAGTGATGCAGGAGTAGATTGCTTCAAATTGCAAACTTAGCATATTGTAAAAACTAGATTCATCAATAACATGAACATTGGGAGGACTAATTTCTAGGAAATATTTCCCAACTAACAACTCACAACTAAAATTCATCAACCCTTGAGGAATATCATCATTCTTAACCACAAATTCCTTTATAAACTTAGGATAACCAGATCCAACAATCAACATTGTCTTCAACAACTGAGCATCACTAAGAAGCTCCATAATATCATTATACTTTAGAGCTTCAATATAATGTTCTTCTTCATCCTCACTTGCAGTTTCTTATTCTTCCTCACTGTCAGCTTCTTTTTCCTTGGTCATAACCTTGTCAATAGAGAAATCCTTATCATACCCTGCAGACTTGCTTCTGCCCAAATAGTCATCATTGATTGAAGGGGAAAACTTTTCACACTTTCCTCTATCATACACCTTTTTATACTCCTTGATTCCTTAAACAACACACTCAATAGAAATGACCACACTGAATTCCTTGACAATTTTTTCATTGCAAGGACCACCATCAGTTACGATTCTCATTAACCCAACTGCTTTCAGCAACTCCATAATCTCTTTATAATCGAATGCTTCTTTACCTATCTCTATTTCACAAACAATCCTTCTTTGAAAAACATATTTAGATTTTTGAACACTTGTTTCAGAATGAAATGAAACATTATCCATGTGACCAGAGGGGATATTCACATGAATTATTTTCCACTTGTCGCACGCGAAAAACAACCGGCGAAAAAACAGAGTCGCCACCGAACGTTATTTATCCTGACGAGGGAAAGGAAGTGGTCGAAGAAACCTCAAAAAGGGAAAGAAAATGTCTCACAACCAAATCCTGGGTTCGGGAGTTGATTACGCGAGAGGAAGGTATTAACACCCCTCGCGTCCGTTGTACTCAATGGGATCTACTCTTGTTGTTCTAATCAAAGGGTGTGTTTTCCTTAAGCCTACTTACTAACAAAAACGAAAAAGGAAAAACAAAAGGGGACTCGATAGAACCTCGTCGTTCTATGCCTACATATTCCCTCGTGCAATGGGAAAGTCAGAATCAACGTAGTTCGGAGGACTATAGGGGAAAATGGGGGAAGGTTGCTCGCTAAGACTTCGCTAACTAGTGCCTACGTATCCTCATTAGGACGAGAATGAAGAAGTCATAGAATTCGTAGTTCGGCCTACCACGAGTGGTTAAGTGTCTTTTATGAACGATGCTAAGCCCGCGTTCCAACAGTTAGGGACGAGGCCTGTTTGCGATAGAACGGAAGTAGCATGCCCTTTCTAAAAAAGGAGTTTGAAGTAAAATCTCGAAGGACAAAATGACTTGAATTTGTTCAAGGATTTTAAAGAAGTGAATTTACTTTGTTTGAGATGCGTATTGCACTAAAGTCTATGGCATAGGAGCGAATGCTTTGCAAGATCGCCCCCAAATGGGACGTATGCTAAGTAATCTAGAAGAAGTAAGGAGAGACTCCCACTCATCATTTCCCATGTACTTAAGGCTCATGACGCACAATACTCATCGTATTTATTCCGTGTTTTGATTTGATTTGAAAGAGAGAAGAAAGAGACTCAAAGAACAAAGAAAAATCTAAGGGGTCTCACACATAGATGTTGTCATTGCCAAATAGTCCTATAGTTGAGGATGAGAAAGGGAATCCTATCCTATTATTATCATACAAGAGATGGACCTAAGGTTGAGGTCAAGAAGGGATCTAACCTAATGTTGTCATGCAAAGGATTGAGAACCTAATCCTACTCCAAGCTTAATCAGAAATAAAGTTGGATTAGGAGCCTTAAGGGAGCATATGAGCAAATCACAAGTAAACATTACACAACTCAATCATAAGCAACATCAAGTATAAAACAAAAGCTCAAGTAAAGATGAAAAGAGGAGATTCAAAGATTAAAGATCAAAGCAACACAAGTAAAAACCAAAAAAATAAACCAAAAACAGCAGCATCAACAGCGCTTTAGCACAACACAACAATAAATTCTAGCAAACAAGCAAAACAACATTCAACAACTCCAATTTTCAGAAAAGAACATGTGTGCATTCATCAGCAACAGGATAACAACATATAACAACATACTTCACTCACAACAGCAGTATATGCAGCAACAACATCTACATTCTATCAACTTTTGCACAAGAAGACTCATCAACCATGATATATCAAGAATTAATCGACCCAATATGCATCAATATATCTCAAGAACTTAACAAAATATGCATCAAGAACTCATGAAAATATGCATCAAGAACTCATGAAAATTAACACCAAGTCATTTAAATAAGATTCTCAATGCAACTAATCGATGAAATAGTTCGACAAGTCATGAAACTTATTCCAAGCAAGACATGCAAAATACTCCACACAAATCATCAATAAGATTAATCAAAACTTCTATGGCAAGAAAATCAATCAAAAGTCAAACCGAAGTTCAATCAATTTGTTCCACTCAATAAAAATTTAACTATATGATTTAATGAAAATTCAATTAGTCACGACAACACCTAGTCAAACCAAAAATAATAAAAACAAAAACTAACACCAAATCAAAATGTTAATCAAAGTCCAAATCAAAATTTAATCAAAGCTAACCGAAACTATGATCAAAATCTAATGTTGAAATTCTACTCTAATTAATATCAAAGTTAATCACAAACTAACAAGAAATTTCAATCAAAGATAAAAACAACCAAAGATTAATATGACCTTACATCAAAACCAAGATTAAAATCTAAATCGGAATTTAATTAAAGCTCTAAGATCAAAATCTAAACCAAAATTAAGGTCTAATTCCAAAAAACTAAGATCAAAATCTAAGATAACATCTAATTACAAGATTCATAAAAAATTTAGAATTAAAATCTAAATCAACACAAAAAGAAATAATAAAACCAAGGGTGCAGATCAGAATTAGGGGTGATAATAGAACACAGGCCATACGACCCATCATTAAGCAATGTTAAAAAAGAAACAAACTACATCAGATTTAATGTTAAAACAAATAAAAGGTGAGGCAATGCAATGGTAACATAATAATAGCATTTCATTTTTAAAATACAATAACAACAATAGCTTTCATTCCTTTTTATGATAAAACAAACGCACAAATTAAATGACCACGCTCAGAATCATCATCATCGCATGTGACACAATCATAGTGAAAAATAAACAAAACACGGTCCATGTAAGATCATCGTGCGACAAAATGAACTAGGGAAAAGCGAATCGATTCAGCCTTTTCTGCGCAAATTGCTCCGTCTCAGTCTCTTTGTTTCGTGCTTCGATTTCGCTCAATCACGTTCAGTTTCGTTTTGGTTTGATCTCAATCTCTCTTCTCCTTTTTTGGTTCAGTTTCTAGTGATGATTTGGATTGTTGGTGGATTTGGAAGGTTTGTGGGTGAAAGCTTGAATGGAGGAAGGATTTTGGTGAGGTTTGGAGATGAAGGTTGAAAGAGGAATGTGAGATGAGGGAAGATTTATGCAGAATTTATTTGGCTCAATCGAACTTGAGGGAGAAGAATGGAAAGGATCTGTTTTATAGGAAAAAGCGAAGGGCATTTGAGGTATTGAAAATTTGTGACATGGTTATTTCGTACAAGTTGTTTTGGTTGCTGAAGGAATTTGGGTGTTGCGTGGAATTCGTATACGGGGCTGGAAATGAATTGTGCAGGTTGTTGTGTGACTTTTCTCATGGTTTTGTGAAACAATTTGGTATACGTAACGTGAATGGTTTTTTTGGCTGAAGGTCTTGCAAATTGTGGAAATGTGAGGTTATGTTGATTAGCCAGAAAATTGGTTGGTGGCTCGTGACATGTGGAAGATAACAGAGTAGGCTTTTGTTGTGATGCTGAAGTTTGGCTCGCGGAAAGTTGTGTTGTTGTTGTATTGTTTCTATTGGAATTCAAGTGGGGTCATATTGAAATTCACAAGGCTAGCTTAGTCTCTTGTATGTATTATGCGGGCCATGGTGCCAAAGGTTTGGCAGGTTGGTTGAATTGTTTGGGCAAGGTTTGTATTGGTGTTGTGGCTTTTATTTGAACATTTGTGTGACTTTGCAATGAAGGCATGATATTGGTAATGACTATGCGTGCAATTCATGAAGGATGACTCAAGTAGACTTTTTATTTTTGCAACATTGTATTAGGGCTCTTTGTAATTTGTGTGTAATTGATTTTGATGAAAAATGTGAATTGGACTTTGTAACACGGAGGGAGAACTGACTTTTTTTTTTGTTTTCGCAAAACATGTTAGTCGCCACCGACTTTTCTTTTATCCAATAAGGAAAGGCTGAAAAGAACAGGAACGACCTTGATAGATTTTGAGTTCGGGGGGTAAGTTATACAAAGGGAAGGTATTAACACCCTTTGTATCCATGGTTATCCATGGGCTCTTAAATGCTTAGATCACCTTTTTTACTTACTTTTTCAATGTGTGTGAACGTTTTTGAAAATAATTTGTAAAAGTTTGACTTTGTAATAATTCGTGTAAGAATGTATACAAAGTGTTTTTTTTTTTTTTGAAAATATTTTTGGAAAAGTGAGATATGAAAAGTATTTGTTTTTGAGTTGTAAGCAAGCATTTAAAAGTTACTTACCCCTAATTTGTAAGGTCTTTCTTGTACTTATCATTTTCCTTGAGAGATAGTACTATCCATACCATTAATGGGTAGGTAGTACTGTCTATTAGATGTTGAGGGACAGCGAAGGGTCATCGAATGGTCATAGAAGGCAACATGTAAGGATACATTAGCAATGCGAAGGAACTATCATCATTTTTCCATAGGGTCGTCGAGGGACAAGATCATCTTTTTATAGGCAGCTCGAAGGGTCATCGAGGGACTATGATCTTTATATCGAAGGGACTACGATGATATTATTCGTAAGCGTCTTTTGCTAAAGTACCCCTACTTTCGAGGGACATGACCGTTTTAATCGTAAGGCAACAGAGAGAGGCTACCCTAGAGGTGAATGTGTGCAATGTGCGTTGATTCAATTATATTATCTTGAGTTATAGGTTATTCTAACGTTTGATTTTAGATCTTGCCATACATGCCTATTTATCTAGCAAATAAAATATAAGTGCGAAAAATAAATACCTACACTATTACACGGCTTATGGGCAGTTACATGATATAATCGTGCGAGAATATAGCATAGCCTATTACAAGGCTTATGGACAGTTACATAATATAATCGTGCGAGAAATGTAAACTACACTAATACAAGGCTTATGAACAGTTACATAATATAATCGTACAAGAAATGTAAACTACACTATTACAATTTATGCACAAACCTATACATTTATTCTAAGAAAATAAATAATAAACGAAAAGCAATTACATATTAAAAGTCAAGTTAAATGTCCTAAATATCTAAGTCAATATTCGTTTTTTATTTTATTTTTGAGAAATAATTTTGAAATAAATAAACCTAATTTCTAATTCATTTGTACAAAAATTAATTAATTATAAGCCTAAGATTAAAAAATTAATTTTAATAAAAATAATCTAAGTCTAAAAAAAAAAGATTGCATAACCTAAACTATATTTTTTATTCTTTTAACGGTTTTATGATTTTTTTGTTGTTGTTTTAATTTAATCGAAAAGAAATAAAAAATTAATTGAAATATGATAAAAGAAAGGGATTAGAAAATATTTAAAAAGAAATTGCATGGGGTGGGAATCGAACCTTCAGGATAAGTATTTAATCATTGGTTTGGATTGAGAATGATTGGAAATGGAGTTTTGAATTTTCACCTCTTTTTTCAAGAATTTTGTGATTTGGAAGCCTTCCTTTGTGAAGCCTCTTGCCCCCCTTTCTCTTGTGTTTGAGCCTTGTATTTATAGGAGAAACATGGTAGACAAAGAATCATTGAAGAGCTAGGATCAAGGAACATGTTTCCAACCATTTTAATTTTTTGAAAACCATGTTTCCTTCACTCTCTCCCACGGTTTTATTTGGGTTTTGATAGCCTTGAATGACATGTTTAACCTTCTAGAAACTCCATTAAAAGGATCCATGTGCCCACCATTATTTGATTTATTTTGTTTTATTTAATTTTGTTTATTTCTTTGAATAAAATCAAAATAAAATAAAATCAAAATCAAAATAATACCAAAGTGAACTTTGAGGTCCTTGAATATGTCATAAACATGATTCAACTTTAAAAGATAGGCCCATTGGTCCAAAAGCTCAAAAATGTTCAATGTAGGTTTCATGCGTTTCTCAAATTTTGCTTAACTTGCACCAATCGTAACTCTATCAATTTTTGTCATATGAAGGTGATCTTGGACTTTTGGAACCCTCAAGATGTCCCCTACAACTTTCGCGTTGATCACTTTTTCATTTGAAGTCTTTATTTTTGTGTAAATTGCTTTGACGAAAAAAGTGTCTTTTTATTGACTTTCAAAATGACCTGTAAAGTTTTGGTCCATATCTCTCAAACGAGGCATTTTTGGCCTTGAGCTTATAGAGGCAAAGTTGTAGAGAATTGAATTTCCTTCAAAATGAGCTTTGGTTGAGGAATTTCTGATGAAGTATGTGAAAGTTGTGCATGGTCAAAGTTCAGTTGACTTTTCCTTAAGAAAACCCTAATTTGGCAATTTTTGACTTTTGAGTAAATCTTAATTTTCTTGAGGAATCATGATCAACCCTTGATCAAATGATGAATGGGACTTCAAAATCTTGATGTTGGCAAGAAATGATGACGTTTGACTGTAAATTGGTCAAAGTTGACTTTTGGTCCAATACAATCGATTGTTGATCATTTGAGCAATTGACTGAGCAAACTTGTGAAGCAAGGCTTGAGACTTGACATGAGGATACCCTAGAGCACATAGAGAACCATGAAGTCCATCTGAGGTATTGAGAGCTAAATTCCTTTTGAGAAAAATAAAACCCTAGTTGTAGGTTGATTGTTTAGGAGGAGAGCTTGTATGGTCAATCCTTGAGTAGTCTTGAGCTTTTGAGACTCCTAGGAGTGTGGGGAAGCTTCTTGAATCAATTTGTCTCAAAGACATGAGGGCAAATTTTGGGGTGCAACAACTGCCCCTGTTCAATTTTCTTAAACCTGAAGAGTTAGATTGGCGCATCCGCCATTCGTGATCTGAAGGTGGAAGAGGATTGAACACTTAAGTGCCCAGAAATTTGCACTCACGGTTGCACGAAGTAATGTTGTTGGTTGATTGTATTGCTTAAATAGGCTTAAAGTTGCCATTTCGAAAGATGACAGGATGGAGATGGGCTTATAGATGCCATCAAAAGTAACTGTTGACAGGAGTATCAGAAGGAATCTAGGTTTGACTGCATCTGAGGAGTATACTAGAATGAGTCCGTGTCCAACTGTATCTAGCAGATGTGCTGGGGAATGTCAGAATGAATCTACGCCTTGATTATATCTGAGGATGTATTGGAATGAGTATCAGAATGAAATCTATATCTAGATCGTATCTGAACCGTATCTGGAAAATATACTTGATCATCTCTGAACTGAATCTGGAACGTATTCTGGAATAAGTATCAGAATTAAATCTCCGTCTCGATCATCTCTGAATCATTTTTTTTGGAAAATCTTTTGGGATAAGTGTTATAATTAAATCTCAGTCCTGATTATCTTTGAACTGTTGGAGTATTAGAATTAAATCTCTGGGTTGATTATCTCTGAGCTGTTGAAGTATCAGAATTAAATCTCTGGGTTGATTATCTCTGAACTGTTTAAGTATCAGAATTAAATCTCTGGGTTGATTATCTTTGAACTGTTTAAGTGTCAGAATTAAATCACCTGTCTTGATTATCTCTGAACTGTTGAAGTATCAGAATTAAATCATCTGTCTTGATTATTTCTGAACTGTTGAAGTATCAGAATTAAATCTGTCTTTGAATCAGTGTTAGAATTAAATCGTTGTCTCGACTATATCCGCACCGTATCTAGAAGATGATAATGTTTGTCTGATTGTGAACTCACCTGAAAAAGGCAAAGTTAGTTTTATGCAATGTCATGATGTATGTAATGCATTGCGTAATGATGCTCTCAAGATAAATGAGAATGTTATATGTTTTGTATGTATATGCTATGATATTCTGTACATGATGCATGGATGTCAATGTTGCTGACGATAGCGGTGGCTTTGAATAGTAACGTCTGGCTGGGGAAAATAAATCTCTGTCTGTTGCTGGGAATGAAGAATATCACTCTTCATCTTTTGTTTGGAATGATTGTACTGGGAATTCCCGCTTTTCTATTTGGGAATACTCTGCTGGGGACCTTCGACTTCTGCTTGGGGGATAAAAGCGTTCAAGGAGAGTTTGGCTGCATGTGCCCTGACTGGGGATAAACGAGATAGATAATCTTTCGATGCAATATCTGTCCGGGTTCCAGATATGAGCGTCAACTATGCTGGGGGAGAAAATTCTGTATACTACAAAGAAGGAATAATCTATGATGGGGATTAGAATTTCATAGGCTGCGCTGAGGAAATTTCTGTTGTATGCTGGGGAAATTATCAACTTCCTTATCTGCTAGGGGACCCATTGGGGAAGATGATCATGCCAAGCTGTCCATCAAATATATGGAAGTGAACCGCTGGAAAATGCCCCAATTTTTGTCTGAGGGCATACTAATTCTGTCGGGGAATATATCTCTGTTGGGGATGAGCTTGTGAAGATAGCTCTATAGAGATAGTTCCATAGAGATTGCTCTGTGGGGATATTTCCACGAAACTGGCTCTATGGGGGTTCGTGGACATCTTGAACATTATCCCAACTCCTAGAGTCCTTAGTAAATTCTATTCCTATTTTCACGTATATTTTTGGTAAACTTTAATCATATTCAAGTGCATATGTTCATTCAAAGTACCCATTGGACGTTTACGCAAACAAAACAGGGCAAGTAAAAACAATTTTGAATTTGAAAGTAGACTTGTATTGATTTTGAAATTTGCCTATAAACAGGCATTTTTGTACAAGGAGACAGAAATCCTAGTAAGAGGAAATTGTCGTAAAAATTGAAAAGGTACAAAGTGATAAACAAAGAAAAACAACTATGTGGAAATGATCCCATTGAGTTTCAACTCTGTTATTGCCACTATATCTTCAAGCAACTCATCCCTTGCTGTCGGAAGAAAGATGGTTGGATTAATCTGCGCCGTTTGAACAAAACTAAGCTGGAAGTAGATAAGTGATCCAACGGGACATAGACGTACACTTTAATCCCTAACTTTTTCCTGGACCGCCTTTTCAGGTTTTCAGTCCACCGGGATACCCTTTTTTTGCCCAAGCCGCCTTTTCAGGTTTTCGACTTGCCGGGTGTACAGTTCTTTTGTATATATATCCCTAATTTTTACCCGAACCCTCTTGGTTCGCCGGGATGCCCTTATTTTTGCCTAGGCCAGTCAACCTAGCGGGTCTCTTTTTATGCGTAGTATCTTTTGACTATGTTCGCGTTCATAGGGTACAAGAAATCTTCACCGTCCATAGTAGTAAGCATCATAGCGCCACCAGAAAATATTTTCTTGATTACAAATGGACCTTCATATGTGGGAGTCCATTTGCCCCTGGGATCACCCTGTGGTAGTATGATACGCTTTATTACCAAATCACCAGCCTGGTACACTTGGTGCTTGACTTTCTTGTTAAAGGCCTTGATCATACGCTTCTGATACATCTGGCCATGACAGACAGCCAAGAGCCTCTTCTCATCAATCAAATTTATCTGATCAAGTCGAGTCTGAACCCATTCGTCTTCGTCTAAGTCTGCATCTTTCATAATCCTTAGGGAAGGAATCTGAACTTCAGCAGGTAAAACTGCCTCCATACCATAGACTAAAGAGAAAGGGGTTGCCCCTGTTGAGGTACGTACTGAGGTACGATAGCCATGAAGAGCAAATGGTAACATCTCATGCCAATCTTTGTATGTCACCGTCATCTTTTGCAAGATCTTCTTAATATTCTTGTTGGCAGCTTCCACTGCGCCATTCATCTTTGGCCGATATGGAGAAGAATTGTGATGCTTAATCTTGAACTGCTTACAGAGTTCAGTGATCATAGTGTTGTTCAGATTAGTACCATTGTCTGTGATAATCCTTTCAGAGATGCCATACTGACAGATAAGATTATGCTTGATGAACCGAGCTACAACATTCTTGGTAACAGAAGCGAACGAGGCTGCTTCCACTCACTTCGTAAAGTAATCGATAGCAACAAGGATGAAACAATGTCCATTGGAAGTGGTAGGTTTAATCTCTCCTATCATATCAATGCCCCACATTGCAAAAGGCCAAGGAGCAGTCAGAACATTCAACGGAACCAGAGGTACATGTACTTTGTCAGCATAGATCTGGCACTTGTGACAAGTTATGGAGTGATGATGGCGATCAGTTTCCATGGTAGACCTGTAGTAACCTGCTCTCAAAATCTTCTTAGCCATTGTATGCCCACTGGAGTGAGTGCCAAAGATTTCGTCCTACATCTCTTCCATAATCTTTTCTGCTTCATTCTTGTCTACACAACGAAGCAAGGTTGAATCGTGGTTGCATTTGTACAAAATTCCGTTACTCAGAAAGAACTTGGCAAAGAACCTCCTTAGAAACTTCTTGTCATTGATAGATGCCCCTTCAGGATATTCCTGAGTTTCGAGATATCTTTTCACTTTGTGGAACCAAGGTTTCTCTTCTACCCCATCAGTATCAACTTCATAACAGTATGCTGGCTCGTCTAGTTTGCCAAAGTAATCCTAGAAGCCTCTTTGTCCCATCTGACTTTGAACATAGAGGGCATGGTGGCCAACGCGTCTGCCAACTGGTTCTCTTCTCGTGGAATATTCTCAAAAGTGATTTCTTCAAAGAATGGAATCAAAGTCAACACATGTTCTCAGTAAGGAATGAGATTTGGATGCTTCGTGTCCCATTCTCCTTTAATTTGAATGATCACTAGGGCTGAGTCCCCATATACATTCAAGAATTTGATCCTCATATCAATGGCAGCTTTGATACCCATGATGCATGCTTCATATTCAGCCATATTGTTGGTACAGTCAAAACAAAGTCTAGCAGTAAACGGCGTATGGCAACCCTTAGGAGAGATAATTACAACACCAATACCATTGCCAAGTACATTAGAAGCTCCATCAAAAACCATACTCCATCAGGATCCCAGTTCAGGTCCTCCATGTAGTCCAGGTTCTTCATAATCAGTAACAAGCATAATATTCTCATCTGGGAACTCAAAATTCATAGACTGATAGTCATCCACCGCTTGATGAGCCAAATGATCAGCTAGTACACTTCCTTTGATTGCTTTCTGCGTAGTGTACTGGATGTTGTATTCTGTCAAGACCATCTGCCATCTTGCTATTCGTCCAGAGAGAGCAGGTTTCTCAAATATGTATTTGATAGGATCCATCTTAGAGATCAATAAAGTGGTATGAGTCAACATATACTGTCTTAGTCGGCGAGCAACCCATGCCAAAGCGCAGCAAGTTTTCTCAAGCAGTGAATATCTTGTTTCACATTCGGTAAACTTTTTGCTAAGGTAGTATATTGCATGCTCTTTTCGACCAGACTCATCATGTTTCCCCAACACACACCCCATTGAATTCTCTAGCACTGTTAAGTACATGATTAGAGGTCTTCCTTCAACTGGTGGCATCAGAATCGGAGGTTCTTGGAGATACTCCTTGATCTTATCAAAAGTTAACTGACATTCGCGTTCCACTTCACTACTTGATCTTTCCTCAGTAATTTAAAGATTGGCTCATAAGTAGCGGTCAAATGGGAGATAAATCTGGCAATATAGTTCAAACGTCCCAAGAAACCTCTGACTTCTCTCTCAGTACGGGGAGCGGGCATATCTTGTATAGCTTTTACCTTTGCAGGGTCGACTTCAATACCTTTACCACTGACGACGAAACCCAAAAGTTTACCGAATCTAACCCCAAAGGTGCATTTGTTTGGATTCAATCTCAACTTGTATTTATTCAACCTCTCAAACAGCTTGTGTAGGTGGTCAAGGTGCTCTTCTTCATTCTGAGACTTGGCTATCATATCATTAACGTATACCTTTATCTTGTGATGGATCATATCATGGAATAAAGCAACCATAGGGCGCTGGTATGTTGCCCCTGCGTTCTTCAAACCAAATGGCATTACCTTGTAACAAAAGGTGCCCTACTGTGTAACGAACGTAGTCTTCTCCATGTCTTCAGGTGCCATCTTGATTTGATTATAACCTGAGAAACCATCCATGAATGAGAATACCTTGTGCTGAGCAGTGTTGTCTACCAGAACTTCAATATGTGGGAGAGGAAAGTCATCTTTGGGGCTTGCCCTGTTCAGATCCCTGTAGTCCACACACATACGAACTTTACCATCCTTCTTAGGCACTGGTACCACATTTGCAACCCACTGAGGATATGATGTGACAGCTAGAAAACCTGCATTGAACTGCTTCATAACCTCGGCTTTGATCTTTTCAGACATCTCAGGGCGCATACGACGAACCTTCTGCTTTATCGAAGGACAACCTTCCTTCATCGGTAAACGGTGAACCACAATATCGGTATCAAGTCCTGGCATATCTTCATAAGACCAAGCAAAAATCTCAGCATAATCATGTAGCATTTAAATCAGTATTTTCTTGACACGGTCTTCTAATCCAGAACCTATCTTGATTTCTTTCGTATCCTCCTCAGTATCTAGATTTACGACCTCGATTGGCTCTTCATGCGATTGTATGGTCTTTTCTTCTTGCTCTAATAGTCTAGCAAGCTCTCTAGGCACTTCACAATCTTCCTCACCTCCATCCTCAGCTTGGTAGATCAGATTTTCGAAGTCATAATTGACAATAGTAGAACCGTTATCTATGGGATCCAGAGTGGGTGTGGATCTGCAGTTTGTCGCGTAGGTGCGTTTAAGAACACATAGTAATTTTGATGAAGATAAAGTAAAAGAAAAGACAAAGAGCGCAAAATTTGAATGCAAAACATCCATTGATTTATTGAATGAAAATATGCGATGAAATGACAACCCTAACAAATGGGCCATTGTGCCCCGGGCAAAGCATAAGGCTTAAAATTTTTATTGTTCAAATTACAAAACCAAACTTTGAAAATAAGAAAAACAGAAAATAGCATTTACTCCTGACTAAAGGAGATATGAATAATGTCTTCAATCTTCCAATTGTTGAGCCCACTGCCAATGGTAGGAAAGATCCAACTGTCTAGGTCACAGTCACTATCAGCATCTTCCACAGCGTTGACCTGATCTTTATGAACTCCTTTGTTGGTGTTACGAATAGCACGAGCACGACGTACAGCCTTCTGAGCTTCTGAAGTGAAGCCCAAACCAAATTTGTCAGACTTGTAAGAATGTCAGGAACCTGACCCCAAATGGTACAACCACCTTCTTCAACCACAGCTCTAGCATCCTTTAGGGAAGCCATTGTAGGAGGCACTCTAGTAACCTTGGGAACAGTAGGAACTGGTTTAGCAATAGGAACAGTCTGAGGAGCCAATTCATATGTTTGACAAGGAGTCTTGAGGAATTCGCCATCCATCTCAACATACTTGAAGGTATTCAAATGACTAACCATGTACTCTTCTTCACCACAGACGGTGACAATCTTGCCTTTCGCGGGATACTTCAACTTCTGATGTAAGGTAGAAGTCACAACGCCTGCCCCATGTATCCAAGGGCGCCCCAGCAAACAGGAATAGGCAGGATGAATATCCATTGCATAGAAAGTAAAATCAAAGACTTGAGAACCCACTCAGATCGGGAGATCAACCTCTCCACGCACCATTCTCTTCGAACCATCAAAGGCTCTTACCATGACGTCACTAGGTTTCAGCACAACCCCTTCATAGTCGAGTTTGTCTAGAACGACCTTTGGCAACACATTCAATGAGGAACCATTGTCCACCAATACATGAGATAGGGTAGTGCCCCTACACTCAATAGAGACGTGCAGGGCCTTATTGTGGTTCCTTTTGGCGGGAATCAAATCAGCATCAGAAAAGCCTAGACCATTATCAGTTGTCAGGCTAGCGACATAATTTTCAAGCTGGTCAATAGAGATTTCTTGCGGCACATGCGCAGATTTCAAAAACTTCACCAAAGCTTTAGCATGGGCCTTGGAGCACAACAACAGAGATAGCATAGAGATCTTGGAGGGGTGTGCCCCAACTGTTCAACAACATTGTAATCACTCTTGCGGATAATTTTCAGCACTTCCTCCATTTCTTGCTTGGAGGAATCTTCGATAGCAGTTCCACCCGGGGCCTCCATCTGGGCAGGCTCAATCATCGGTTCTTTGCCTCGAGTCTCAGTAATTGGCTCGGAGGCAGAGATACGAATTGGAGTAGTAACAGTCTTCGGAGAGATTTCTGGGGAGAAGATCCTTCCACTTCGGGTAACCTTACTAGTCCCAACGATATTGTTGACATCGGGATTAGTAACTTCAGCAGTTCCATCAGTCAAAGGCTCTTGCTTGACACCATGAATGTAAACATCAACACCATAAATCCAAGGGATAGCCTTGCTAGAGGAATATGGAATCGGACCGGGCGTAGTAATAATCAGGGGAGCCACTCTAGGCTCGGCAGTAATCTTCACAGGACCTTTAGAAGTGATCCTCACTGGAGTTTTGGAATTAGTAACCACAGATACGTCCTCAAACTTTAGACCTCGGGACAAATTTTCACATAAGCTCTCCATAGAAGGAGTCTTCTCAAACAATATAGTACGGTCGTCCATCAAATGCTGAATGCCTTCTTTCAGTTTCACACAACCATTGGATTGAGATGCACAATAATAACAGTTTTTAATGCAGCCCGAAAATAAACCGGCTTGCAACAGCTTCTTCTTAATAATTGATAGAGGAACAATCAAGTAAACCACGGTAGAAACAGAAGAACCATCGTCAATAGCATTAACGATCTTGTCATGATTCGGCATAGGAGCGGTAATCACATTAGGAGTCTCAAGGGGATCAAACTCAATCTCCTTAGCATCAATCATGTCTTGAATCTTGTTCTTCAGTGCCCAACAACTGTTCGTATCATGTACAGGACTATTAGAATGGTATGCACACCTTGCATTGGGATTATAGCTAGGAGCGGAAGTATTAGGATTCCTAGGAGGATCCCTCAAAGTAATCAATTCTGCCTTCAACATATGCTGCAATGCCTGAGCCAATGACATGTTGATTTTTGTAAACTGTCTCCTGGGTGCATCCTGCTTGCGCTGACTACCCTGTTGTTGTTGTGGCACCGGTGCAGAGATCAGAACTGCCCCAACAGATTGGTTGTGGTCATTCTTATTACGACCCTTCTGGCCGTACACAACATTAGACTCCTTCTTCCCATTATGTGGCTTCTTTGTAGTGTTTGAAGATGTAGCCACTTGTATTTTACCACTTCGAATTCCACTTTCAACACGTTCTCCTGTCAATATCAGCTCGGTGAAACCAGATGACGAGCTTCCAAGTAGATGACTATAGAAAGGACCGGTTAGTGTGCTCATGAACATGTCAACCAACTCTCTGTCAGCTAGGGATGGCAAACAAACCCGGACCCGCCCCGAAATTAACGGGGAAAACTCGATTTAATTGGGTGTGGGTGCGGGTGCGGGTAGACACTAAGACCCGCCCGCACCCGCCCCTGCCCCGCCCCCGGATAATGCAATTTGTTTTAATTTCCTTATTTTACATATTTTAATATTTATTTATTAATTATATTTTTAATTAAATTATTAATACCCCTATTGCAATTAAAATAATTAAATTTATCAAGTTAATATTTATTTACTAATTAATATTTTAATTAAATAATTAATTAATTTATTAAAATAATCAATTTTTTAATTAAAATTATTAATTTTTATTGTAATTAAAAAGAAATTATATTTTTGCGGGTGGGGGCGGGGCGGGTGCGGGTGCACCCGTTCACTATTGGGGGCGGGTCTGGGTGGTAAATTTTTACCCCCGGTTGGGTTTGGGGGCGGGGGCGGGTGGGTTATATGGGTGCGGGTGCGGGTGCGGGTGCGGGTATAGTTAAACCCGCCCCCGCCCCGCCCGTTTGCCATCCCTACTGTCAGCTAAAGGAGGCTGAACCCTGCCTACAAGATCTCTCCATTTCTGGGCGTACTCTTTGAAACTTTCATTAGGGCCCATGGACATGCTTTGGAGTTACATTCAAGTTGGCGCCAAATCAGAGTTATATTGGTATTGCTGGTAGAAAGCTTCAGCCAAATCATTCCAGGTACGAATATTGGTACTCTCAAGTTGATAGTACCACTCCAGTTGAGCTCCAGACAAACTCTCTTGGAAAAAATGCATCCACAACTTTTTGTCAGTAGTATGTGGCCGAATCTTTCGGACATAAGATCTCAAATGCAGCTTCGGGCAAGACACACCGTCATATTGAGAAAACGTGGGAATTTTGAACCTAGAAGGAATGACAACTCCTGAAACCAAGCCCAAGTCCTCAAAATTCAAACCAGGTACTTTCTGAACCTCCATGGCCATCAGACGTTCTTCAAGTAATTTGTATTTCTCATCACCAGGGGGATACTGATCATCCAGATAATCATCTTCCTCTTCAGAGTGTCCACCGGTGCCGTGGTTACTATCTTCCTCATGTTTGTCACTTTCATAGTTGTCATCCAGTTCATCATCTTGGTCTACTGGGATCCCAATTTCCTTGACCTGTTTAGTCGGACCTTTGAATCTCCTCCCCATGTTGATGACGCCAGTTGATTTTCTTGCTTTCTTCTTCTTCTTGGTCAGAAGTGCTTTCAGTTCTTCTTGCCCCTTGGACATGTTCAGGATCAACTCTTGGAACTGGGCGTTCTGGGCCTGGAGATCTTTGACAGTTTGCTCGAGAGCCATTTCTGCTTAAATAAACAGCGAGAAGATGAGAAACCTGTCTTAGAAACCTGCTATGTAATGATTATGAGATGTAGATGCATATGCAATGATTTCAAGGACTTTAGAGTTTATCTTTGCAAACAAACAGAAACAAAAGGAAAACTTTTATTAGTAAACTCAAAATTCCTTTTTTCTCTTTTATGCCTCTTGGGCTACAATGAAAGGAAATTTCAAAAAGCAAATTCAAAAACGCCTAAGACCTAGGACTCGAGACTCAAGTCTCCCACGGGCGCTTCCTCTTTATGCCGATGTAAGCATTGATGCTCTGCTCCTCATGAAGTAATTTCGTCAACTCCAACACCTTCTTCTCACTAGCATAGGACTGAGTCTCAAAGGTGTCCCTTTCTTTTTTCATCTGAACCCAGGACTTCTGCAGCTCTTCAAGATCGGTAGGCATATCTGGATGGAGAATGACTTGAGGAACATCTCCTTCAAACTCAGGTTCAACAATCACTGGTATGATAGCTGGATATGGCATAATAAGATCTCGAGCACGAGTACGCACCCATCTGAGGTAAGGCT
Organism: Lathyrus tuberosus; assembly: GCA_022829125.1. Taxonomy (NCBI): domain Eukaryota; kingdom Viridiplantae; phylum Streptophyta; class Magnoliopsida; order Fabales; family Fabaceae; genus Lathyrus; species Lathyrus tuberosus. The sequence goes on along the minus strand of JALAZF010000239.1, from coordinate 5,963,658 downwards.
CCAAAGGAATAGAGTTCTTCTGTCCCAAGGTCTTTCTTTCAATCTTATACACCTTATTCCACACGCGTATAAACCTTTGACGGTAACCTTGAGGATCATCTTCATAATCGAACACAATACCCTGAATAAGCCTATCATGAGGACCATCCCTTCGAGCATAACCAAACTGGCGCAAAGCTAGCGAAGGATTATAGGTGATGCCTCCCCTAATTCCAAGGAGTGGCACATTAGGGAATTCCCCACAATGATCAATAAGAGTGAAGTCTTCAAGAGATCAGGCACACCAATAGATATCTGAATGGGAGAGTGACAGTATCCTTTGAGACCACTGCAACCTTTGTTCATTCTTCAACACTGACCGGGGAAGGTGCGAAATAAACCACCTGGATAGTAAGGGTATGCAACACATGAGAGTCCCTCGCTCCTTGATAGTACGAGTGTGAAGCGAGTGCAGAATATCTCCGAGCAAGGTAGGTACCGGGTTATGAGTCAGAAATATTTTGATAGCGTGCATGTCTATGAGTTGGTCTGGATTAGGGAACAACACCAACCCATAGATCAACAAAGCCAATACTTCCTCAAAAGCATGGTAACTCATAGCGCTTAGGAACAATTGAGCCTTCTCAATCAGGAACTTAGCAAGAAACCCCTTGACTCCACGCCTTGTTTCCCAATTGGACACAATGTCTGACCTCTTCAGATGTAAAGCAACTGCAATGACTCCAGGCTTTGGAACGTCTTCTAGACTGGTAAAAGGTATCTGGTCGAGAATAGGTATTCCAAGTAGCTTAGAGAACTCCTCCATCATGGGCACCAATTGGTAATCCGGGAAGGTGAAACAGTGGTGCTTAGGATCAAAGAACTGGAATAAGACTCTCATCATGTCTTCTTCAAAACCTGAGGTAACCAAGTTGAGTAGAAAACCATGCCTTCCGATGAATCGAGAGCCATCGGGAACCTTTAAGACTAATTCTTTAAGCTGGGAAGGAACCCTTACAAAGTTGACTCGGATGAAATTTCTAGGAACGGAAGCCATGGCCTGCAACGACGAATAAAGATAAATTCCTTGTTCCTTGAAATGGTTAGTGAAAATGATATGTTATGATGTTATGATGTCATGTACATGTTAATAGTAAATAAGTAGCACACACAAACAAGTCATACAAGAGCCTTAGGTTTAAAGGCTTGTATGAAGTCCAAAGGTAAACACCCTTCCCCACTGAGGTTTAGTTGGCTCAACCCGTCCTAGAATAGTAACCGGGTTCTAAAGGACTCATATCACGGATCTTTCTCGAAGGCTTTATTTTAGTACGACACTCGAGTGGCTGACCAAAACATCCCGAAAGTCTGATCTCAATGAGCGTAGCCTCGAGTATCAACCAACTTTGGTCTAAATCCAAAGCCTGCCATCTCGCTACCATCTAATGGCCAAAGATGAGTTAACTAGGGTTATAAAGACTGTGACCATCATATCAACCATATCGGTACATGCCGTACAGTCTCCATGATCTATTGTCACTTACCTAAGGAATCACTAGGTCTGGGTGTAGGACCTTTCACACAAGTAACCCCAAAACAAAGCCCATTAGAAATAAAGCACATAAGTCAAACAATTTTAAGCAAGTGGTAAAGTGATCTAACTCTAAAGTAACCCCTCTTTTATTCGAATCCCCAGCAGAGTCGCCAGTTCGGTAACACGGTGGGAGAACTGACTTTTTTTTTCCGCAAAACATGTTGCGGTTAGCAAGAGTCGCCACCGACTTTTCTTTTATCCAATAAAGAAAGGCTGAAAAGAATAGGAAAGACCTTGATAGATTTTGAGTTCGGGGGGTAAGTTATACAAAGGGAAGGTATTAGCACCCTTTGTATCCATGGTTATCCATGGACTCTTAAATGCTTAGCTCACCTTTTTTACTTACTTTTTGAATGTGTGTGAACGTTTTTGAAAATATTTTGTAAAAGTTTGACTTTGTAATGATTCGTGTAAGAATGTATACAAAGTGTTTGTTTTTTTTTTTGAAAATATTTTTGGAAAAGTGAGATATGAAAAGTATTTGTTTTTGAGTTGTGAGCAAGCATTTAAAAGTTACTTACCCCTAATTTGTAAGGTCTTTCTTGTACTTATCATTTTCCTTGAGAGATAGTATTATCCATACCATTAATGGGTAGGTAGTACTGTCTATTGGATGTTGAGGGACAGCGAAGGGTTATCGAATGGTCATAGAAGGCAACATGTAAGGATACCTTAGCAATGCGAAGGGACTATCATCATTTTTCCATAGGGTCGTCGAGGGACAAGATCATCTTTTTATAGGCAGCTCGAAGGGTCATCGAGGGACTATGATCTTTATATCGAAGGGACTATGATGATATTATTCATAAGAGTCTTTTGCTAAAGTACCCCTACTTTCGAGGGACATGACCGTTTTAATCGTAAGGCAACAGAGAGAGGCTACCCTAGAGGTGAATGTGTGCAATGTGTGTTGATTCAATTATATTATCTTGAGTTATAGGTTATTCTAACGTTTGATTTTAGATCTTGCCATACATGCCTATTTATCTAGCAAATAAAATATAAGTGCGAAAAATAAATACCTACACTATTACACGGCTTATAGGCAGTTACATGATATAATCGTGCGAGAATGTAGCATAGACTATTACAAGGCTTATGGACAGGTACATAATATAATCGTGTGAGAAATGTAAACTACACTATTACAAGGCTTATGAACAGTTACATAATATAATCGTACAAGAAATGTAAACTACACTATTACAATTTATGCACAAACCTATACATTTATTCTAAGAAAATAAATGATAAACGAAAAGCAATTACATATTAAAAGTCAAGTTAAATGTCCTAAATATCTAAGTCAATATTCGTTTTATTTTTATTTTTGAGAAATAATTTTGAAATAAATAAACCTAATTTCTAATTCATTTGTACAAAAATTAATTAATTACAAGCCTAAGTCTAAAAAATTAATTTTAATAAAAATAATCTAAATCTAAAAAAAAAGATTGCATAACCTAAACTATATTTTTTATTCTTTTAACGGTTTTAGGATTTTTTTTTGTTGTTTTAATTTAATCGTAAATAAATAAATAAATTAATTGAAATATGATAAAAGAAAGGGATTAGAAAATAGTTAAAAAGAAATTGCATGGGGTGGGAATCAAACCTTCAGGATGAGTATTTAATCCTTGGTTTGGATTGAGAATGATTGGAAATGGAGTTTTGAATTTTCACCTCTTTTTTCAAGAATTTTGTGATTTGGAAGCCTTCCTTTGTGAAGCCTCTTGCCCCCCTTTCTCTTGTGTTTGAGCCTTGTATTTATAGGAGAAACATGGCAGACAAATAATCATTGAAGAGCTAGGATCAAGGAACATGTTTCCAACCATTTTAATTTTTTGAAAACCATGTTTCCTTCACTCTCTCCCACGGTTTTATTTGGGTTTTGATGGTCTTGAATGACATGTTTTAACCTTCTAGAAACTCCATTAAAAGGATCCATGTGCCCACCATTATTTGATTTATTTTGTTTTATTTAATTTTGTTTATTTCTTTGAATAAAATCAAAATAAAATAAAATCAAAATCAAAATAATCCCAAAGTGAACTTTGAGGTCCTTGAATATGTCATAAACATGATTCAACTTTAAAAGATAGGCCCATTGGTCCAAAATCTCAAAAATGTTCAATGTAGGTATCATGCGTTTCTCAAATTTTGCTCAACTTGCACCAATCGTAACTCTCTCAATTTTTGTCATATGAAGGTAATCTTGGACTTTTTGGAACCCTCAAGATGTTCCCTACAACTTTCGTGTTGATCACTTTTTCATTTGAAGTCTTTATTTTTGTGTAAATTGCTTTGACGAAAAAAGTGTCTTTTTGTTGACTTTCAAAATGGCCTGTAAAATTTTGGTCCATATCTTTCAAACGAGGCATTTTTGGCCTTGAGCTTAGAGAGAGAAAGTTGTAGAGAATTGAATTTCCTTAAAAATGAGCTTTGGTTGAGGAATTTATGATGAAGTATGTGAAAGTTGTGCATGGTCAAAGTTCAGTTGACTTTTCCTTAAGAAAACCCTAATTTGGCAATTTTTGACTTTTGAGTAAATCTTGATTTTCTTGAGGAATCACGATAAACCCTTGATCAAATGATGAATGGGACTTCAAGATCTTGATGTTGGCAAGAAATGATGACGTTTGACTGTAAATTGGTCAAAGTTGACTTTTGGTCCAATACAATCGACTGTTGATCATTTGAGCAATTGACTGAGCAAACTTGTGAAGCTAGGCTTGAGACTTGACATGAGGATACCCTAGAGCACATAGAGAACCATGAATTCCATCTGAGGTATTGAGAGCTCAATTCTTTTTGAGAAAAATAAAACCCTAGTTGTAGGTTGATTGTTTATGAGGAGAGCTTGTATGGTCAATCCTTGAGTAGTCTTGAGCTTTTGAGACTCCTAGGAGTGTGAGGAAGCTTCTTGAATCAATTTGTCTCAAAGACGTGAGGGAAAATTTTGGGGTGCAACAGACTTGTAAAAAAGAATGTAATTTGGACTCATATTTTTTGTGACTTTGGCAATTCTATTGTAAATGGAATAATGGAAAAAAGAAATGGATAAGAAAAATGAAATTATGGGTATTAGGGATATTGAAACGGAAATTGGATATTGAATGGATTTTGAAGTGGAAATTGAAAGCTGGATTGAAAAATGGATAATGGTTATTGAAAACGCATAAATAGCAAAGTGGATAAAATGGTTATGGGGATAGATATGGGTTTTGTAACGTGCCTCCATAACACTTAAAACCTTGACAACAGAACTTGAATGCCACTAATCTTGAACGATATCACAACCTTGAATCCACCTTAACATGATCTCTAATTGAACAACAAACTTGAAAAATCCTTGGATCAATGACAAGAACCTGAACCACATAATCAACACTTGCAAATAACCTAAAATATACCAACTACTTTGACCTTCAGTGGCTCTGCAACCTGACTTCAACAAACAACTTAAATTGACATGAAAACCCTATGGTCTTCAAGCATAAAGTACTGCTAGTCTCAAGTGAACCTGAATTGCACGACACATGCCCATCTTAAACACAAAGGGGTGAGATACCCCTAATCTTCGTGCCCTGGGAGCATACTGATGAAACAACGATTTAGAAAGCTGATGGGAACCAAAACCCTAGTCCAACATCCTCCCAGTTAAATTAAAGATGAAACCCCAAACACTTTATACTCTTGACAAATCTTGAAGAAGATAAACTTGATACTTGATGAACTTTTGATAAGAAGATACTCATGAGGTTGGGAGCTCAACCTTTGCCTCAATCTTGAGTGTAATAGCCGGATAATCCTTTGATCCTATGTCTTAGAAGATTAATGCAAATGAATGCAAATGTATGACATAATGAAGATGCATATGAATGTGAAGTGAAAGCTAGTAGGTTAGAAATAAGAGAGCAAATTTTGGGGTGCAACAGTTGCCCCTATTCAATCAACTTAAACCTGAAGGTATGAAAGACAATGAAGTTCAGACATTTGAGGTAAACAGGGATTGAATACCAAAAGAACACTAAAATTTGCAATCTGCAAAAGGGAGAGACGACTTCGTTGGGGAACAGGTGATAAGAGGTATAAAAACATGAAACTAACTCGGACGGGTGTCAAATCAATATGGACGAAGTACTGAAGCAGAATGAAACAAACACAGACGAGTGCTTAAAATAAAAGGAGGTGAACACAAACGATTGTCTGAAATCAATACGGACGAAGTATTGAGAAAGTGAGCAAAAACGGATGAGTGTCTAAGATCAATACGAGCGAGTATTGATGAAACTGAAGCAAACATGGATGAGTGTCTAAGATCAATACAGATGAGTATTGATGAAACTGAAGCAAACACGGACGAGTGTTGAGGTGCACGACGAGTGTATAAGATCAATTCAGATAAGTATTGATGAAATTGAAGCAAACAAAGACGAGTGTTAAGGTGCACGACGAGTGTCTAAGATCAATACGGACGAGTATTGATGAAAATTAAGCAAACACAGACGATTGTTGAGGTGCACGATGAGTGTCTAAGATTTATACGGACGAGTATTGATGAAACTGAAGCAAACACGGATGAGTGTTTAGGTGCACGATGAGTGACTAAGATCAATACAGACGAGTATTAAAAATGAGGTAAAGCATTTGCAGGAAGAAACAATCTTGGACGAACCAAAGTTGGAACCTAATACCATACGAGGATAGGTTTTTGAGAAAGTTTGCCGGAGAAAGGTAGATTACCAAACCGTAAAGGGGTTTGAAACACAATCTCTGTCTTGACTGAGAGTTAATTCAATTTTCCAGTCATAACTATTGTACCCTAATTTTTACCCCTAAGATTTATCACATCTCATTTGCATCTTTGCATCACAAACAAGATCATGCTTTGGTTCCTTTATCCCTCTCATCTTTGGGTTTATGCCTTGCAGGGATCACCGAGCATCTGTGTGTTTCTTATTTTCTTTTATTTGCTTGTTTATGTTTACTAACCTTTAATTAAAATCCAAAAATATTTGTGTTTTCCCTTTACTAACTTTTTCAGGAAGAGGTTGGGATCAAGAATGTAAAATACTAGTCACTCAGCTCGAATGAAATTCATCTTAACAAACTCAAAGTTGATATGCAAATAATTCAAAATAATTTGATTAAGAGTTTCCCAAGATTTGATTGTTTATTACTCAAGAAACCCTAAGGTTCATGTGTTTATTTCCATGCCTTCTTTGACAAGTCAAAAAAATTGAGCCAGAGCCAAGACAACACAACAAAAAGCCATTTTCCTCATTTTTTCACTGTGTTAATCGATTAACCAAAATTTGCCTAAAATGGGTTAATCGATTAACACGTGCAATTTTTGGCTAAAAACAACAAATTCAGGTTCTGCAGAATATTACCACCAATTTTTAAATGTGACCACATGTGGAATACTCTAGATCATGCAAAATCATCACAAAAACAATTCCCCTACATAATCACAATTAATTCCCACCATACATCCTCATTAATCACCACTTGATCTTGATTTTGCCTCCAAATTCAAATCCCAAGCCTAATTTTGGCTCCAAACCAAGCTCCAAGACACCAAAATTCCCAAGTATAAATTCTATAAATAGAGGCCTCATTTCATTCATTTTACAAGCTTTTGATAGCCAAATTTGTAACACTCTACTCTACCCATTAATATAAAAATAGAAAATACAGAAACATTGCGGAATAAAATCAGAGTTTATACTTGTAGGATGCCACATTACCAAAAACAACATCAAAGTGAAGTATCAATTCGCTTCACATTTTATTATTTCATAAAAATAAGTAGTTTTGATTAAATAGCGAAAATAAATCAAATGGTTTAACATTAAACCCCAAGGTACATCAATGCTCCACATAACACGTGGTCCAACAATAATTGATCAAGCAAAACAGATACGTAACAATTAACTAAGAAAAAAATAACATAAAAATATGACGAAATCCCCATCCTTCCCATGTTACGTATCAGAGCGACTCCTAAGACTCGATAAAAAAGAAACACAATGCTCCAAGCACTACTCAGGTACCTGGTCATCTGTACTCCCCAAGGAGCATAAACACAACAACTAGAAAAGGGGTGAGAACTACATTCAATAAATATACAGTGAAAAACACATGCTAAGGAATAGTTCACACAAAACACACCAATCATACAATCACCACACATATACAAGTGCCATGTCATAATTCGGCATGAACAACCCACATTCAATCATATATACATATATGCAATACGACTCACTGACACGACACAATGCATCCAGTACCATCAAAATCACATACGGTTCACCCTAGAACCCGATTCCCGTCAGAATCCGGATAAGTCGTATACGTTCCTCTGAACTACAACTTATCTCCACATGACTCTCACATAGAGTCTGGACAAGACTAGGCCCCCATCATGGATTCCCACCTAGCTCGTCTCCACATAACATGACATGAATGCATGGCACAAATTATACACAACATACTAATTAATCAAGCATAGTTTTACGATCTTCAATGATCACACACGAGCCACATGCTCACCATAATTCTCTCCGTAATTACCACCATAATAGAAGACCGTCCACACACGACAATCTTGGCCCACACGCACAATCATCAAACACGTCTCATAAGGACCATCACATATAAATCCCATATTTTATCATATTTAATGTCGTTGTTGTTCCCCCTATGTCCAATTTTACCCTCTTAGTCTTACGGATCAAGAGAAATTATATTACACGCGAAATCAGGACCGAAATTGCAAAAACGGGGAATTTACCCCACAACTCTGCCAATACGTGTATGGCCCTGCCCCATATGCGTATGGACTTCTCCCTATGCCCCAGGCCTGCGTATCATACATGTAGGGCTAGCTGCCCAAGCCATCCATATACGTATTGCCCTAGGCCATATGCGTATGGCCAGAGAGGATTTCCCTCTCAAAACCCTTCAAAACTCCTCATGCGCATAATGGCTAGCTCATACGCGTATGGCCCCTCCAAAAGCTACCCTTACGCGAACTGACCATGGCATACGCGTATGGCCACCCCACCATACGTATATCATACGCGTAACGGCAGACAGTCGTACTGGCTCTGGGGACAAGGCACGTATGCTACGCATAAGGCCTCTGGGAGTATCCCCCATATGCGTATGGCCTCCCCCCATACGCCTATTTTATGTGTTTAGAAACCTATTTTTCGCTAATTCCATAAACCCCAAATTCCAGATCTACTCTATATTAGAACTCAGCAACACAAAATCAATATGCACGAATTTTACTATTCGACTTCAATATAAAATACAAATTCACACATACATGCATTCACACCAGACATTACTCAAACACGGATTTACAACAGTAATCACACAATCACGTAAGAGATCCAGACGAAAAACATACAGAATCCTAAGAGGGAAATGACCCCTCACTATCCTCTCATGTTCAGATCACCTATATTGAACCCCATTTTCCCCCTTACCTGAATCCGAGCTTCAAATCCTTCAACAATAGTGGAATCCTTTCTTTCCCTAGTTCTCCATTGTTCTTTATCTTGTTCTCCTTTCCTTCTCTTTTCACGTAACTTCCTGATTTTGCTAACCTCTCCACTAATCCCTTTAATTATGTTTTAATAATTATCTTAATAATAATAATAATAATAATAATAATAATCCCAATAATAATGCTAATAATAATAATATTGTTAATAATTATAATAATACTAATATTAATAATTATAACAGTACTAATATTAATAATAATAATAATAATAATAATAATAATAATAATATTAATACAACTAACATTAACATTAATAAAATGTCTCCTTATTATATTATTATTACCATGTTGTCCTAACCTTTAGTTCTGATTAAGTCCTCTTACTAAGCTCTCACACCCGTCCTACACACATACCCTTAATTAAATCAATAAAATCACAAACAACACACAAAAAATCATAAAACAACTAAATAATTAAATGGGGTGTTACAACTCTCCCCCACTTAAAATATTTTCATCCTCGAAAATGTACCTGATGAGAACAATTCCGGATACGAATCTCACATCTTTTTCTCCAATTCCCAAGTCACACTTCCTTCAACAGCTCTTCCCCAAGCTACTCTCACTTAAAGGAATATCTTTTCCTCTTAGTTGTTTCATCTTGCGATCCTCGATCCTTATCGGCATCGCCTCCACGGTAAGGTTATCGCCTTTGCTGAATTCCAAGTCTTTTCTCCTATTATCATGATAGCTTTTCTACCTACTCTGGGATGCCTTCATCTTCTCTCTAATAATCTGAATTACCTCAGTAGTCTGTTGCAGAATCTCGGGTCCGAGTACAGTACTCTCACCCGACTCATACCAAATAGAGGCGTCCTACACCTCCTACCATACAATGCTTCAAAAAGCGTCATTTCGATACTAGAATGGTAACTGTTATTGTAAGTAAATTCAATCAGCGGAAAATGAGTATCCCAAGCACCTCCCTGCTCGAGTATACAAGCTCTCAACAAGTCTTCCAGCGACTGAATAGTTCTCTCAGACTGTCCATCCGTCTGCGAATGATAAGCAGAACTCAACTTCAAACTAGAACCCCAAAGCTTCCTGTAAGCTCTTCCAAAATCCGGAAGTAAACCTCGGGTCTCTATCAGACACAATGCTCGATGGGACCCCGCGCAACTTCACTATTATTATGATATAAATCTCTGCTAACTTTTCCAATGCGAAACTGATGTTAATCGGTATAAAATGCGCTGATTTCTCAGTCTATCCATAATTACCCGAATAACATCAAAGCCTCTCGCCATATTCGGCAACCCAGTCACAAAATCCATCGCGATACTATCCCACTTCCACTCTGGTATTTCCAGTGGTTGCATCAAACTGGAAGGTTTCTGATGTTCCACTTTTGACTTCTGACAAGTCAAACAAGCATACATAAACCTAGCTATGTCTTTCTTCATACCTGACCACCAAAACAATTTCTTAAGATCCTGATACATTTTCGTAGCTCCTGGATGAATACTCAAGCTACTCATGTAGCTCTCCACTAAGATCATTTTTCTCAATTCAGAAATCTCCGACACACAAATTCTGCCTCAAAATCTTAACACACCAAAATTATCCACTTTAAAGTCACCTTCTGCATCCGACCTTCTTGAAGTCATCAAATCTACCAGCTTCAAATTAAGCTTCTGACTCTCTCTAATCTCACTAAGGAACTCATTATTAACTTTCAGCATACCCAACATCACACTCTCAGGAGTCAGTTCACAAACCATGCTCAAGTCTCTAAACTGTTCAATTAAATCTAAGTCTTTAATCATCAATGTCTACATATGAATTGTCTTCCGACTCAAAGCATCCGCTACGATGTTAGCTTTACGAAAATGGTAACTCAAGCTAAAATCATAGTCCTTCAAGAATTCTAACCATCTTCTCTGTTTCATATTCAACTCTTTTTGGTCAAATAAATACTTCAAACTTTTATGATCATTGAACACTTCAAACCTCGACCCGTACAAGTAATGTCTCTAAATCTTCAACACAAAAACCACTGTAGCTAACTCAAGATCATGAGTAGAATAATTCCTTTCATGCACCCTCAATTGTCGTGAGGCATAAGCCACGACTTTAGCATCCTGCATCAACACTCCGCCTAATCCCATTTTGGACGCATCACAATATACCACAAAAGGTTCAACTGGCTTTGGTAGAATCAATACTGGCGCTGTAGTCAGCCACTTCTTCAATTCCCAGAAACCCTCTTCACACAAGATATCCCACACAAAGGCTTGAATTTTTCTAGTCAACTGAGTCAGAGGAAGGGCCAAATTAGAAAATCCCTCAATAAACCTGCGGTAATTGTAACACCCCACTTTCCCATTTATGAAAAATACACAAAATTCTATGAAATAATCAGAGTTTTTACACCAGAAATAAAGTAGGATGCCACATTCATAAAACCAACATCAAACTCCTTTTATTAGATGAAATAAAACAGCGGAAAATAATTTATTTATTCATATCACGGCCACATGCCAACAACTTCGAAAAAATTCCACATAACTCGTGGTTCACCATAAATTCATCAAAGAGAAAGATACGTAACAAAAACGAATAACAAATAACAAATGATTGAAATTCCCCTAATTCCCGTGTTACGTATCAGAGCGACTCCTACGACTCGAACAAGCAACACGTACTCCAGCAACCTAAGTACCTGGATTATCTGTACTTTCGAAGAAGCACGAACACAACAACAACAAAGGGGTGAGAATTACATTCAATACTTAACGGTGAACAATACATGATAAGGGTAAGTATTCACACACAATCATACAAAAACGACCCACTGGTCAACAAATCATCACTATACAAACAACACATATAAAAAATGGTTCAATGCGACTCAACATTAGACACAATGCATGTGGTACCAATATCACGGTTCATTCAATCGAACCCGGATAGATCACATACACCCCTACTTGACAATGATCTATCCCCACCATTCTCCATATCGGAGTACGGATGAATCACATACACTCCTCCTGAGCAATGATTCATCCCACCAACACCATGAAATGCATGAAACAATTATGCATATGAAACACATGTACAATGGCATATATATATACATGTTCACGATCCTCCCGATCACACCTGAATCACACATCAACATTCAACACCATACGATTACTTCACACAACATCAATCAACTATTAACTAATTAATTCCCTAAAATTATTAAATTAATTATTTTCGTCACCAATCTCACACTACTCAAATTCTGGCATCTAATCCCAACCTCCCAAATCATAAGAAACTACATTGGACGTGAAATCGGGAAAGAAATCGCAGAACAACAAAATTCTGCACTCACGCTGGCAATACGCGTATTGCCCTGGGCCATACGCGCATTGTCCAGTTCGCTCGCCCATCCATACGCGTAATGCCTCTCCCCCTTACGCGTAATGCCTAAAGTGCCCAAGTCCTTATGCGTAATGCCTTGTGCCTTACGCGTACGGACAGAGACGTTTTCACACTGAAATTCCCAAATCCCAACCCATTACGCATACGACCCTCCTATTACGCGTAGCCCCTCTCTTCATACGCGTATTGCCTTACATTCTGCCTTTCCATACGCGTATTAACATGTGTGTTACACGTATGGCCCCTCATTACGCCCAGCCATACGCGTATCGCCCTCTTTGGTACGCGTATGGGCAGAAGCTGTGAAAATACCCAATTTTCTTATCTCAGTCCTAATTCTGCCACATTGATCCCTATTCTACCATTCCAAATGCTCCTAAAATGAGTTATACACCAGTTTTATGTCCCATTATTCATCTTACATCTTTTCCTAACATTACTAAATCAGATCTATGAGTTCTATGTCTAATTCCTTTCCTACAACCTGCACCAAAACCAGATCTGCAACAAAGGTTATTTAGACAACAGCAACAACAACAAAAATTATGTTAACACGAATCAATTCATGCACAATTTCATCATCACATCAGACATATACACAAATCATTAACACAACATTTTGCATACGAATTCCTACGGGGTTAAGGACTCCCCACTACCCTATCATGAACATATCACCAATATTAAACCCGTTTCTCCCCCCTTACCTCGAATCTTGATTAATTCCTGCGAAAATCGGATGAAGATGTTAGCCCTAGCACACCCTTGTTCTTCCTCTCCTTAGCCTTTCTCTTTCTCTCTCTAAAATTCTGATTATGGCTAAACTCCCACCAATTTTCACTAATCCTCCTCTAATTACCAAACTGCCCTTATTATTTTCTATTAGCCACTATCTAATTAATTACATCAGATTTTTATTTAATTAATAATAAAATAATAATAAGTATAATAATAGTCCTAATAATAATAATAAGAATAATAATAATAATAACACTACTAACCATATTACTATTATTATTTTCACTACTATATCATTATTATTAGCTAAGGTTTTTAATCCCCACTAATTAAATAAGGCACTACCCTTCACTCACCCTTAACAAGGCCAAACAATACAAATTAACACACGACGATTAAATAATTAAAATGGGGTGTTACAACTATCCCCCACTTAAATTATTTTCGTCCTCGAAAATGTACCTGATGGAAATAGCTCCGGATACCACTCTCGCATCCTGCTCTCCAGCTCCCAGGTCACACTTCCGCCAGTAGCTCCTCCCCAAGCTACTCTCACCAGAGGTATCTCCTTTCCTCTGAGTTGCTTCATCTTGCGATCCTCGATCCTTATCGGCATCGCCTCCCTAGTAAGATTATCTCTAATCTGCACCTCATCCCTCTGGATAACATGAGATGGATCAGATACATACTTTCGAAGTTGCGACACATGAAACACGTCATGCAAGTTCGAAAGTTCAGGCGGTAACACCACTCTATAAGCAACTGCACCAACTCTCTGGAAGATCTGATACGGTCCAATAAACTTAGGATCCAACTTCTTTGATTTTAATGCACGTCCCACACCGGTCACTAGGTTAACTCTCAGGAACACGTGATCACCTTCACTAAATTCCAAATCTTTCTTCCGATTGTCATGATAACTTTTCTGTCTACTCTGAGACGCTTTCATCTTCTCACGGATCATTTGAATTGTCTCAGTAGTCTGTTGCACAATTTCCGGTCCAAGCACCACATTCTCACCGGTCTCATACCAACACAGAGGCGTTCTACATCTCCTACCATACAAAGCTTCAAAAGGTGTCATCCCAATACTAGAATGGTAGCTATTGTTGTATGTGAACTCAATCAATGGCAAATGAGTATCCCACGCACCACCTTTTTCCAATACACAAGCTCTCAGCAAATCCTCCAATGACTGAATAGTCCTCTCCGACTTACCATCGGTCTGTGGATGATAAGTCGAGCTCAACTTCAACTTAGAACGCAAGGCTTCCTGCAGACTCCTCCAAAACTCTGAAGTAAACCTCGGATCTCTATCCGACACTATGCTCGACGGAACACCATGTAACTTCACAATTATCCTGACATAAATCGCCGCCAGCTTCGACAACGGGAACTGATGTTAATTGGTATAAAATGTGCGGACTTCATAAGTCGATCCACCACTACCCAAATAGCATCAAAGCCTCTCGCCGTATTTGGAAAACCAGTAACAAAATCCATAGCAATACTGTCCCATTTCCATTCCGGAATTTCCAACGGTTGCATTAATCCCGACGGCTTCTGGTCCTCTACTTTCGATTTCTGACATATCAAACAAGCATAAACAAACTGAGCTATGTCCCTCTTCATACCGAACCACCAAAATAACTTCTTCAAGTCTTGATACATCTTTGTAGCTCCCGGATGAATACTCAAGCTACTCCGCTGACTTTCCTCTAAGATTACCTTTTTCAGTTCCTCATTATCCGGTACACAAATTCTGCCCCAGAACCTCAACACACCAACATTATCCACTTTAAAGTCACTATCAGAATCATCCCCTCCTGTAGCCATCAAGTCCACTAATTTCACATCCAGTTTCTGATTTTCTTTAATTACATCCAAAAAGTCATTATTCACCTTTAGCATACCCAATCTAATACTTTCTGGTGTAGTTTGACAAACCATACTCAAATCTATGAACTACTCAATCAATTCCATTTCTTTCACCATCAAGGCTGACATATGGATTGTCTTCCGACTCAGAGCATCTGCTACAACATTAGCTTTTCCCGGATGGTAACTCAAATTGAAATCATAATCCTTTAAGAACTCTAACCACCTTCTCTGCCTCATATTCAACTCCTTCTGATTGAATAAGTATTTCAGACTCTTGTGATCACTGAATACTTCAAATCTTGATCCATACAAATAATGCCTCCAGATTTTTAACACAAATACCATTGCAGCTAATTCGAGATCATGAGTAGGATAGTTCCTCTCATGCACCCTCAACTGTCGTGAAGCATAAGCCACTACCTTGCCATCTTGCATTAACACACCGCCTAATCCCATCTTAGACGCATCACAATACACTACAAAAGGATCATTTGGACTTGGTAAAATTAACACTGGTGCTGTAGTCAATTTCTTCTTCAGTTCCTCAAAACTTTCCTCACAGGCAGCATCCCAAACAAAAGCTTGATCCTTCCTAGTTAGCTGAGTCAATGACAATGCCAGTTTAGAAAACCCTTCAATGAATCTTCTATAGTAACCTGCCAAATCCAAAAAGCTTCTAATCTCCGTTGCTGTTTTCGGAGGCTCCCACTGAAGTACTGCACTTACTTTAGATGGGTTCACCGTTATACCATCACCAGAGATAACATGACCCAAGAAACTCACAGTCTTTAACCAGAATTCGCACTTCGAGAACTTTACAAACAATTTATTATCTTTCAACACCTACAATGCGATTCTCAAGTGTCCTGCATGGTCCTCGTCAGACTTAGAATAAATCAGTATATCATCAATAAAGACCACAATAAACTAATCCAGATAAGAGTAGAAGATGCGATTCATATATTCCATAAACACACCCGGTGCATTAGACACTCCGAAAGGCATCACTTCATATTCGTAATGTCCGTAGCGAGTTCTGAAAGCAGTCTTCTGAATATCACATTCCTTTACTCTAATATGATGGTAACCCGACCTCAGATCAATTTTGTTGAAAACACGAGCTCCTACCAGTTGATCCATTAAGTCATCAATCCTTGGAAGTGGATACTTATTCTTAATGGTCACTTTATTCAACTGACGGTAATCTATGCACAGACGCATACTACCATCCTTCTTTTTCACCAACAACACTAGAGCTCCCCACGGTGACACACTTGGTCTAATAAACTTCTTATCGAGCAATTCTCCGACCTGAGATTTTAACTCTGCCAATTCTGATACAGACATCCTGTACGGTGCCATAGAGATAGGTCTGGTACCCGGTACAAGATCAATAGTGAATTCAACTTCCTTTGTCGGAGGCAATTCTGTGATGTCATCTGGAAACACTTCAGGAAATTCATTCACTACTGGTAATTCATTAACTGAAGTCTTTCTTTCAATAGATAACGAGGCAAACACCGCAAACAGCTTCGCTTCATCCTCCAACAACGCCCTCAACTCCCTGCTAGATAGCGAATCTGCTAATGCTTCCTCTTCAGGAGTAAGAAACAGTAATATCTTCCTGAAGCAATCAATATAAACCCGATTGAACTCCAACCAGTTCATTCCTAAAATAACATCGAGATTACCGAGTGGCAAACAAATCAAGTCCACTCTGAAATCTCTACCAAACATGGTCAGCGGACACTTCAAACACACCAAAGAAGTAACCAAGGAACCAATAGATGGAGTCTCAATCGTCATCCTCTGCTTTAGAGTAGATGGCACAATCCCTAATCTCTTCACACAGTCAACAAAAATAAACGAGTGTGTTGCACCCGTGTCAATGATAGCAATCAAAGGAATATCATTTATAAAGTAAGTACCTTTGACGGAACGCTCCTCATCAGTGGGTTGGGCTCCCACCAAGGCAAATACTTTTCCACTGGCCTGAGCTTTCTTTGGCTTCTCACAGTGAGTGCTGATGTGACCTTTTTCTCCGCAGTTATAATAGGTAGGCATAGTGGCTCTGTAATTTGCTATAACATGACCAGGCTTACCACACTTAAAACACTTTTTCACCTCATTCGGACAGTTATTAGCACGGTGACCCGCACCACCGCATCAGAAACACTTGGGAATATCAGAACCTACTCCTTTCTCCTTTGGTTTCTTTCCTATGTCAGTTTTCTGTTTCCCCTTATCAGCTGGAGCACTGTAAGGAGTACCTCCAAACCTCTGCTTACCCTTCTTCTCATTCACAGCCTTGTAATGAGCAATTCTGGCTCTGTTATCATTGTCATAGATTCTGCTTCTGCTTACCAGTTCTGGATAATTTCTTATTTTCTAACAAGCAATGCCCAGTTTGATCTCGGGACGTAGCCCATTCTCAAACTTCAAGCACTTCGAAGTCATAACCTCCTCAGTATTGTAATGAGCACAATACTAAACCAACTCTTCAAACCGAGCAGTATATTCAGCAACTGTCTTATCACCCTGTTTCAGCTCCAAAAATTCAACCTCCTTTGCACTATGAATGTCTTCCGGAAAATACTTTTCCAGAAACTCAGCTTGAAACACTGCCCAAGTAATCTCAGTACCTGCAGCTTCCAATCTCTGACGATTGTTGTCCCACCAGGCCTCAGCCTCCCCTCAGCATATGAGTACCAAACCGTACCTTCTGAGCATCACTGCATTCCATGGTCTTGAAGATCTTCTCAACAGCCTTCAGCCATTTCTGTGCAGCCTCCGGATCCAACCCTCATATGTAGGCGGCTTATTGCTCTGGAATTGTGCCAAGTCACGAATCTGAGCACCTCCAGCCTGATTGGCGTTCTCTACAACTTGTGCCATGGCTTGCATAGCAGCAGCAAGAGTCGCATCATTCCTTCCTGCCATACTAGTCAACAATTAACATAAGGTCAGAACACACAACGACTCATATACTAAGGACAGACTCAACTACTACACCTGGCCGGACGGACCGACCTGCTCTGATACCAATTGTAACACCCCACTTTCCCATTTATGAAAAATACACAAAATTCTATGAAATAATCATAGTTTTTGCACCAGAAATAAAGTAGGATGCCACATTCATAAAACCGACATCAAACTCCTTTTATTAGATGAAATAAAACAGCGAAAAATAATTTATTTATTCATATCACGGCCACATGCCAACAACTTCGGAAAAATTCCACATAACTCGTGGTTCACCATAAATTCATCAAAGAGAAAGATACGTAACAAAAACGAATAACAAATAACAAATGATTGAAATCCCCCTAATTCCCGTGTTACGTATCAGAGCGACTCCTACGACTCGAACAAGCAACACGTACTGCAGCAACCTAAGTACCTGGATTATCTGTACTTCCGAAGAAGCACAGACACAACAACAACAAAGGGGTGAGAATTACATTCAATACTTAACGGCGAACAATACATGATAAGGGTAAGTATTCACACACAATCATACAAATACGACCCACTGGTCAACAAATCATCACTATACAAATAACACATATCAAAAATGGTGCAATGCGACTCAACATTAGACACAATGCAGGTGGTACCAACATCACGATTCATTCAATCGAACCCGGATAGATCACATAAACCCCTACTTGGCAATGATCTGTCCCCACCATTCTCCATATCGGAGTACGGATGAATCACATACACTCCTCCTGAGCAATGATTCATCCCACCAACACCATGAAATGCATGACACAATTATGCATATGAAACACATGTACAATGGCATATATATATATATATATATATATATATATATATATATATATATATATATATATATATACATGTTCACGATCCTCCTGATCACACCTGAATCACACATCAACATTCAACACCATACGATTACTTCACACAACATCAATCAACTATTAACTAATTAATTCCCTAAAATTATTAAATTAATTATTTTCGTCACCAACCTCACACTACTCAAATTCTGGCATCTAATCCCAACCTCCCAAATCATAAGAAACTACATTGGACGCGAAATCGGGAAAGAAATCGCAGAACAACAAAATTCTGCACTCACGCTGGCCATACGCGTATTGCCCAGGGCCATACGCGTATTTTACAGTTCGCTCGCCCATCCATACGCGTAATGCCTCTCCCCCTTACGTGTAATGCCTCAAGTGCCCAAGTCCTTACGCGTATTGCCTTGTACCTTACGCGTACGGACAGAGACGTTTTCACACTGAAATTCCCAAATCCCAACCCGTTACGCGTACGACCCTCCTATTACGCGTAGTCCCTCTCTTCATACGCGTATTGCCTCACATTATGCCTTTCCATACGCGTACTAACACGTGTGTTACGCGTATGGCCCCTCATTACGCCCAGCCATACGCGTATCGCCCTCCTTGGTACGCGTATGGGCAGAAGCTATGAAAATACCCAATTTTCTCATCTAAGTCCTAATTCTGCCACATTGATCCCTATTCTACCATTCCAAATGCTCCTAAAATGAGTTCTACATCAGTTTTATGTCCCATTATTCATCTTACATCTTTTCCTAACATTACTAAATCAGATCTATGAGTTCTATGTCTAATTCCTTTCCTACAACCTGCACCAAAACCAGATCTGCAACAAAGGTTATTCAGACAACAACAACAACAACAAAAATCATGTAAACACGAATCAATTCATGCACAATTTCATCATCACATCAGACATATACACAAATCATTAACACAACATTTTGCATACGAATTCGTACGGGGTTAAGGACTCCCCACTACCCTATCATGAACATATCACCAATATTAAACCCGTTTCTCCCCCCTTACCTCGAATCTTGATTAATTCCTGCGAAAATCGGAATAAGATGTTAGCCCTAGCACACCCTTGTTCTTCCTCTCCTTAGCCTTTCTCTTTCTCTCTCTAAAATTCTGATTATGGCTAAACTCCCACCAATTTTCACTAATCCTCCTCTAATTACCAAACTGCCCTTATTATTTTCTATTAGCCACTATCTAATTAATTACATCAGATTTTTATTTAATTAATAATAAAATAATAATAAGTATAATAATAGTCCTAATAATAATAATAAGAATAATAATAATAACACTACTAACCATATTACTATCATTATTTTCACTGCTATATCATTATTATTAGCTAAGGTTTTTGATCCCCACTAATTAAATAAGGCACTACCCTTCACTCACCCTTAACAAGGCCAAACAATACTAATTAACACACGACGATTAAATAATTAAAATGGGGTGTTACAGTAATTACCTGCCAAACCCAAGAAACTCCTAATCTCCGTCACTGATTTTAGAGGTTCCCACTGAAGTACAACACTTACTTTAGATGGATCCACTGCTATGCCGTCACCAAAAATAACATGTCCCAGAAAACTCACCTCATGCAGCTAGAACTCACATTTTGAAAGTTTCCCTAATAACTTATTGTCTTTCAAGACTTGCAACGACGCAACATTACAATATCAAGGCTCCATCTTCTAGAAGTTCATCCACTTACTTAGTAGACAACAACATCAGCTCTATAATAGCGTCTACTGACCCACTGAGCCATCACTCCACACTTGAGGCATCTTGGAGAAACATAAGCCTCTCCCCCCACTTATTACATTCCCAACCTACAAATAGAAAACAAAACAAGCATCGACCGTGTTTTCACACACATATCGCCTACTAAGGAACAACCAGCAATACAGGTTAGAAAATTACATGACTATATTCACTCTATAGTCAAACTTAACTATGAAACTGGCCAGACGGACCAACCTGCTCTGATACCAATTGTAACATCCTACTCTACCCATTCGTATAAAAATAGAAAATACGAAAACATTGCGGAATAAAATCAAAGTTTATACTCGTAGGATGTCACATTACCAAAAACAACATCTAAGTGAAGTGTCAATTCGCTTCACATTTTATTATTTCATAAAATTAAGTAGTTTTGATTAAACAACGGAAATAAATCTAACGGTTTAACACTAAACCCCAAGGTACATCAATACTCCACATAACATGTGGTCCAACAACAATTGATCAAACAAAATAGATACGTAACAATTAACTAAGAACAAATAACATAAAAATATGACAAAATCCCCATCCTTCCCATGTTACGTATCAGAGCGACTCCAAAGACTCGATCAAATAGCAACACAATGCTCCAAGCACTACTCAGGTACCTGGTCATCTGTACTCCCCAAGGAGCACAGACACACAACAACCAGAAAAGGGGTGAGAACTACATTGAATAAATATACAGTGAAAAACACATGCTAAAGAGTAGTTCACACAAAACACACCAATCATAAAATCACCACGCACATACAAGTGCCACATCATAATTCGACATGAACAACCCACATTCAATCATATATACATATATGCAATGCGACTCACTGACATGGCACAATGCATGCGGTACCATCACAATCACATACGGTTCACCCTAGAACCCAATTCCCGTCGAAATCCGGATAAGTCGTATACATTCCTCTGAACTACAACTTATCTCCATATGACTCTCACATAAAGTCCGGACAAGACTAGGCACCCATCATGGTGTTTTTCCAAACGTACATTTTCTCAATGATAACTCTTTTCTCTCACACGGGTACTTTGAGTGTTTTTTGAGTAACTTGTATAGAATTTGAATGCACACACATAAATCTAACACTATGACCCCCTATTTATATACATAGTCGAAATAGCCGTCAACAACGGTCATACCCCTAATGAAGACAAATGGCATTCGACATGCCTTCGCCTCTTAGATGCACTCCACGCGTCTCACTTTCAAAAACAAAATTCCCTTCTTTATTTAAATTTCAAAATATTAGTCGAAAAGAGATCTCCGTAGAATTGTGTCGAAATGGTTCTAACACTTAGAAAAATCTCCAACTCTTCTATTCCAAATAATCCTTGTTTTCGACTGATCTTTTTCACAAGAAACAAATTTCTGTCAAAATACTCTATAAAGCATCAATCTTTCACCTCATTTACAAATAAAATCCAGACGTCAAAATTAGGAGCCTATAAATAGCCCCCCAGAAAATGCATATTTCGACAAAGGAGAAAAAGCATTTTATGTCAATCATAATTCGACGCCTTGAACGATTCAACGAAACGACTGTTCATATGACTTAACATTTTGTGACGTCAGAATCATCATTACACTTTTTTCTGAAACGTCTTCTCAGCCCACATTCTGAAATCTTTTCAATCATCACTATCCTAGTCCCTAGGAGATCGTGGGTCGAAAATAACTGCCACCGTCCAATCAGTCCATTCAGGCTACCACGTGTCCCATGATCTCTTCTCATTAAATGATAACCCCTTTGAATAGTAACTGCTTCAGTCCCCTTTTCCACTTATAAATAAGTGAAATTTCTCCTCAATTCACTTTTTCCATTCTCTTTTTTGAAAAACCACTTACTTCATACAACTTCATCTTCTTCATTTCCTCTCTGAATTTCCTGCGAGCAACCATGTCTTCTTCCACAGCTCCTCAAGGAACCAACACCAAGAACAAAGACTCCTAGAAATCCAAAGGTTTGCCACCTATTCACAGAATCCTTGGTCCAAGCGTCGTGGGGGAATCAACAATACGTACCAGAACCTCCCAATGAAGAAGAAAAAAGACGTATTTATCAATCGCAGGTATTAATCCCCATCCTCACTTCTGGTAAATCCCATACAATCCTAGGACCCTTTCTTAATTTAAAGTTAGATCCTTTAAAAGTAAAGGAATTTTTACCAGCTTATCATCGTTATAAACCAACAGCTAATGGAGTTAGGCCTAGGACTGAACAAGAAATAGCCATAGACGAAAAATCTAAGGTAGATGGTCAAGGGTCACCTTCAGCTGTAGTCTCTAGGGATGCCATAAATCTAGAGTATATGAACAACTTTAGGATTTTTAGGTCTTGCCCCCCTGTCGAAAGACCCATCCGACTACTTATCTTGGTTAACAAAAATAGAAGCAGCCAAATCTGAGGATTGGAAAACCATGGGCATTTTCGACCTTATCCAGTTGTCGAAAGTAGGTCCTAGATATTGTTCATCCATGCTTTTAGCTTCCCTTTACTTTTGGGATAGTACCTACAACAACTTTCACCTTCCTTGTGGAATGATCACCCCACCCTTTTCGACATAGCTGCCATAACAGGTCTTAGTCCTCTCGGGGTGGATTATGATCCCAACCTCCTAGTTGACGATTCCATAGGTTTCGACATTAGTAAAGCTTCTTTTACCTCCTACATCGCGTACTATCATGATAAGGCAACTGTTGAAGTCTCTGACCAAGAGCATGTGGCCTTCCTATCTCTCTGACTGTCGAAGTGCGTCTTCTGCTCCAGGTCTCTCCAGGTGGCAAAAAGATACATCACTATGGCGAATCAACTCCATGCTGGACACAAACTATACCTTAGCAAAATCATCCTAGCCAACCTGTATGAAGCCCTTGGCGAAGGAGTCACTTTATTGAAGAATATTAAGACGAAGGGAAGTCTTCTATTGTCGGGACCATTCTGGCTCCTACAACTGTGGCTAAATGCCACATTCGAAGCTTCTCTTTCTAATAAAAACCCTGTAGACGAAGCTACTCTAAAAGATAGAAGGGTCAAAGGAACTAGGATGGCACTGCTGACGCCCAATGATGAAGGTCTGAGCCTCCAACAAACATTCACTGGTTATGTTATGATGTTTGCCAAACGTCATAACTTCACACCTAAGATGGCCCCTTTTGTAAGCAAAAAATTTGGACCAGAATGGTTCACTAGGAAGTTTCCCCCTGAGTCGAAAGAACAAGAGTCGGAATCTCTCAATGTCTGGGAATCCTTTCTAACCCCCAGGCTTCTAGCCTCAAGGATCAACCCATCAAAACAAAAAATCTCACTTGTCAACTACCAACCTAATCTGGTCTCTCGACAGTTTGGATTAATTAAAATAAAACCCAAACCTTTTTTTTCAAAGAAAGGTTCGCTGATACACTACAACATGACCCACAATGATGCTGAGTGTACAAAAATGCTGGCGAGATACTCGAATTTGGTTGAAATCCAACCGGTGCCTTTCAAACCCAGCTTCCTCTGTACTAAAGAGTTTGATGACTGGTGGAGGGATTAATACAATTCACAATTCTTCGACGTGTCTTCTTTTACTCTTCAACTGACCAAAGCTTTCGCCCTTGTACAGGACAAATCAAAGAAAGGTACTTCAAGACACATAAAAGAAATCCAAGCATTCCAGAAGTACTTTGAAACTGCCTATTGACCCAACGAACTTAGTCGAACCATTAGTGAATATGCCGTTACTTTGAAAGAAAAATTTACAAGGAAACTGGATGAGTTAAAACTACCTTCATACGTTCGACCAGATCAACGTTATAAGTTAGCTTTTAATCTCTATCCACTAAAGTTCCCTCCTCTACTGTCTGCTGAATTTGGTGTGGCTTTTAGCCCTCCATTTCCAGACTGGTTCTTCTGTGGGAATTTTATGAAAAATCTTCGCCAAGACTACCAAAAACGTGCTAAGCGAGTGGTTCCGACTAAGTATACTTTGGACAATTTCAAATGCCACCTTCATATTCGCATAGAACACGTTCGCGTGGAATCTCCTATATATGAAGGTGTAGAATGGGAAGATATTCAACACTACTTCCTTTTATTTATATATGTTTTCTTTTTCTTAGCTCATATTTAACTTTTTCCTTTTTTCTCTCTTTTTCCTAGCTATAAAAATTCCTGCTAAGAAATCGGCTATCGTCGAAAGGTCAACTGCAGAAGACGAAGAGGACCAAAAGAACATAACCAAGAAACCCATGGCGAAGGTATGGTTTCTCCTTTTCCCTAATTGTTATATATATTTTTATTTTCTCCATTTAAAATATATTAGCGAAATCCTTTTTGCAGGGAAGTCGGAAACCTCCTCTGACACCAAAGAAAAGAAAAGAAGTGGAACCTGAGCTTCACGTTATTAAATCTAACGATGGTGGAAATTCGCCTAACTAAGCTAAACCTTTGAAAAAGAAGATGAAACCATCGAAAATCCAACAACCCAAACCTTCTGCTTCCAGAGTATTGGAAATGAGTGCTCCTACTCCTCACAAAAATCATGTCGAACACACCACTCCAGCCCCAGCAGAAAGTGAAAATTCTAGTCTTAAGACTGAAATTCCAAAGGTATTCTCTTTTTTTGAATTTTGACATTTACAACCACTTTCACTCACTCGAAAATTTTGACTTATTAACTTTTCAGGTTATTGTTGATATTCATGGAAATCCTCTCGTCCAAGTTCTCCCCAAAACAAGCAACGATCCAACCTACGATCCGACAAGCCTCTCCAAGCCTTCCCCAAAGGATTCGACTAAAGAGTCAGCTACTGAAGTGAATCAGCCCACCAACGCTTCTGAGAAACTTCCCAAGATCATCACCACAATCTCATCTCCTGACGTGATCGAAGAGAAAATTGGTTTTGAGGAAGATATTTTAGTTGATGTTGGCGGGGACACTGTGATGCCCAATGCAGAACTCACCATGGAAGACAATCCTGAAGACAACTCCCTTATTAACCCAAAAGATGATAATGAAGAGAAAGAGGGGGATGTTGAAGCTGATTACGAAGAGGAAGAAGAAAAAGATAGCGAAAGGCAAACAACTCCAGAGGCTGGTGAAGAAGGAAGAAAGGACGAGGAAAAACTTGATGATCGTCCTAAAGCAGCTTCAACAAACACGACTTCGACTAGTTTATCTCATGAAGAACTTGAAAACTTGAAGGTGCAGAAACCACTGGAGTATCTGAAGGCTATGCCTAGTACACACTATAATTTTTGTGACACCACTACCAGCGGTTCGACCACCTCAGGGACTCTTTCTGGCGAAAAATTCATGGATGAAGTGCTAACCCAGATTCGGGAAAAAATCCTCAACATAGACTTGTTTCAACTCCTAGAGAAAGATTCCTCTGCCCAATTCAACCTAAAAAGATTTTAAAACAAATCAATGTTCTGGAAGCTCCCCCTGAAGTGACTGACGTTGTTGTAGATCTGACAACACTGATTGACCTTGTGGTGGCAGATTTTAACCGACTTCGAGATTACTCGAAAAAACTTGAAAATAAGTCGGGTACTCAACTTGCTGAATGGAATGTTGCCTCAAATTCTACCATCAAGGTGAATGAACTGGAGAAGACTTCCGAACAGAACAAAAAAGAGGCAACAATCTGCGATGAAAACATTCGTAAATGGGAGAATCAAATCACAATCCTTCAAGGAAAAATTTCTCAGGCTAAAAAGCTCAAAGAAGAACTGCAAAAATTCAACCAATAAGAGATGGCTAAAGAGCTTGAAGTTGGGATGCATCACGTCGAAAGAGCTCAAAAGCTTGGCAAAGAAATCGAAGAACTTTCGACTAGCAAAGCCCTCTGCGAACATTGCCTTATGATTCAGATGTCCAAGTTCGAGAAACTGAAGAAGTCTTTCCCTGTTTGAAGCACTTGTAATTTCATTTGGCCCTTTGAGGACTAATTTTGTAATGAATTTAAGCCATATATTTTGCGAAAAGAATTTTAATTCACCAAGTCGGTTGTTTCCTTTATTACTTTTCATGATTTTTCGACTCCTATCTTTACCTCTTGCAATGCAGGCTATTATTTTTTCAGATATTTTCCGTTTATTTTGAGCACTCGCTTATCTTTATCTAATTCTTCAACTTCATATGCGCCGTTTGAAAACACTTTAATAATTTGAAAGGGCCCTTCCCATTTAGGGGACCATTTCCCCATAAACCTGTCTTTTCAATCCATGGGAAAAATAACTTTCCAAACAAGATCACCAATCGAAAAAATCTTGCTTTTCACTCTTTTATTGTAGGATTTTTCCACCCTTTCTTTCTGCCTTTTTTTAATAATTCTAGCACATTTAACCTTTCTTCGTCTAAATCCACCAGTTCATCTATCATCATATTCCAATATGAATCTGGTGGAATCTCATGATGCCTTTGGATTCTTGTCGACTGTAAATATATCTCGACCAGTAGAACTACATCATGACCGTATGTTAATCGAAAAGGCGTAGCATTTGCAGCTTCCTTAGGAGAGGTTCGACAGGCCCATAGAATTTGGTCCAAAGTTTTGTGCCAATTCTTTGGCTTTCTTCCCACATGTTTCTTTATAAAACCAATTATAACCTTATTTGCTGCTTCGACTTGTCCATTGGCTTGAGCATAGTAAAGCGTCGGTGTGAGAAGTTTGAACCCCGTTTCTTTTGCAAAAGCTTGCATATTTTTACCAGTAAAAACAGATCCTTGATCTGTTGTTACAGTCTCTGGGATCCCGAACCTATAAATAATGTGTTTTTGAATAAATTCGATCACAGCTTCTTGATCCATATTTACTAAAGGTATGGCTTCGATCCATTTTGTGAAATAATCAACACCCACCAAAATAAACTTCTGATTTTTTGATGATGTTGGTCGAATTTCTCCAATCAAATCCAAAGCCCAACCCCTAAAGGGCCAAGGCTTTACTATAGAATGCAACTCGCTTGCAGGAATGTGTTGTATTCTTGCATGCATCTGGCATTCTTGACATCCTTTCGCGAATTCGATGCAATTTTTCAACATGGTTGGCATTACATTCCTTGTCGAAACAACAACCACTTCATTTTATGGCCTACCTAATGCGCACCGCATGCCCCACTGTGTACATTTGACAGGGCTATGTATGCCTCAGATTCACTCAGGCACTTGAGTAATATCCCCTCAAGAGTTTTCTTAAATAATTCATTACCCAAAATAACATAACTCAAAGCTCGATACCTGATTTTCCGTTCGACTGTTCCTGTCGGATTTTGTAGATACTCTATTATGGGCTTCCTCCAATCTTCAATTGTCGAACTATTTATGTGAAAAATTTCAAAATTTTCTTCGTCAGCGTATCCTAGCTTTATTGTTTCTAAATCTGATGGGGATAATCTGGCTGACACGACTCTTCCCCTAACTTCAACGGCCTTTTGCAAACTTTCCTTTGATATTTTGTAGCCAGAAGCAATTTGTGCTAACTCATTTGCCTCCTGGTTCTCTATTCGAGGGATATGTCGAATCATTACCATATCGAATCTTTTCAAGAGTCGTTTGGCTATTACAAAGTACATGTTCAAATTTTCTTTGACACATTTGTACGCCTTTGTTATTTGTTTTATGACTAACTCTGAGTCACCCATTATTTCGACTCGAGTTTCCCCCAATTCCAATAAAATTTCAAGTCCGGCTATTAAAGCCTCATATTCCGCCTCATTATTTAAACACAGGCCTTCGACTTTATACTTGAATTTTGTTGGAATTTTATTAGGATAAATAATTAGAACTCCTATACCAGTTCCATTTTTATGACTAGAGTCGTCGAAGTATAACTTCCATGGTTCTAGTTCAATGTAGTCCAAAGACTTTTCATTTATAGTGTAGTCGACTATGAAATCATCCACCACTTGTCCTTTGACAGCTTTTAGAGGTAAGTACGTCAAAGAATACTCAGTTAATGCTAACGCCCACTTTCCAATTCGACTGTGTAAAATTGGTTTGGATAACATGTATTTTATAACATCGAAATAATAAGAAACAAAAACATCCACTGGTTTTATATAGTGCTTCAATTTCATACATGAAAAGTATAAACATAAACAAATTTTTTCAACTACATTATATCTAGTTTCCGCATCGTTCAAGACCCTACTGAGGTAATAAATGGCTCTTTCGACACCATTCGCATCCTCTTGAGCCAACATGCTCCCTAATGTCTTGTCCGACGCAGATATGTATAGCCTCATACTCCTACTTCTACTAGGTGGCATCAAAATTGGAGGATGCGTCAGGTATTCCTTTATTTTGTCGAAGGCATCCTGCTGGGCTTGCCCCCTTTCGAAGTCTTCTTTTTTCAGTTGAAGTAGAGGGGAGAAGGCTTGCGTCTTGCCACTGAGGTTGGAGATAACCCTCATAAGAAAGTTATTTTTGCCAAGTAGAGACTGCAATTCCTTCTTTGTAGATGGCGCTTTCGCCTCCATTATTGCCTTGGCCTTGTTTTGATTTATCTCAATCCCTTTCTTGTGGACCACAAAGCCTAGGAAATCTCCCACTTGCACACAAAACGCACATTTGAGAGGATTCATCTTCAAGACAAACTTCCTCATCCTTTCAAAGGACTATCGAAGATGGTCTATATGACTTTTTCCTGAAACAGACTTAACAACCATATCGTCAATATAAATATGCATGAAAGTCTCAATGAAATCGTGGAAGAATGAATTCATTGCTCGCTGGTATGTTGCCCCAACATTTTATAAGCCAAAAGGCATCACCACCCATTCGTAGGTGCCTAAGGCTCCAGGGCATCGAAATGCTGTTTTAGGAACATCTTCCTCAGCAATAAAAATTTGATTGTAACCAGAGTACCCATCAAGCATACTAAGGTACTCATGGTTTGAGGCAGAATCGACAAGCATTTCCGCCACTGGCATAGGATGTTCATCCTTTGGGATAGCCGAGTTCAAGTCTCGAAAATCTATGCATACCCTTAGTTTTCCATTTTTCTTTATCACTGGAACTATATTGGCAATCCATTCGACATACCTGGTCGTGCGGATGAACTTGCATCTGAGGAGCCTTTCGATTTCTTCTTTAATCTTTGAGAGGATTTCTGGTGCAAATCGCCTTGGAGTTTGCTTAACAGGTTTCCTTCCAAGCTTGATTGGTAGCTTTAGTTCGACCAGATTCCTATCCAGGCTGGGCATTTCTTCATAGTCCCATGCGAAACAATCCTTGAATTCTTTTAGCAACTAGACTATTTCGACCTTGAGTTGGGGGATGACTTTTGCATTGATGTAGGTTGGTCTTTTTTCTGCCCCCGACCCCAAGTCGATTTCTTCGAGTGGATCCTATGCCATCATCTTGATGTCAGCTACTAATGGATCCTTCTCAAAGCCCAAAGGCTCATCATTATAAATCGCGTCGAGCCTCTAGTTTTGCAATTCTTCTAGATCTTTGTCAGGTGGATTTGGATCAAAGTCCTTTCCAGGACCTTGTTGATCCGCTTCGATCTCATTGGCTTCGACAACCATATAATTCACTTCGGCCTCTAAGACCGCTTTGAACTTGTTCTCGGCTATATAAGCCGCAATTTTCTCAAGAATTAGTGACTTACTCATTGTCACTAAATTCGCTCCTCCAACCAGTTGGCTGGATGTGTGAGGTTCCAAAAATATAATTCTCTTTGCCAACTACCTCTTTATCCCACTAAAACCCGTGGGTGGGATGAAGGTATAGGGAATAGAATGCGTTGTCTGTTGGTGCCATGTCGAACGTTGCAGGGCTACAAGGAGCAATATGAGTCAGATTTCTGTCAAAGCTTCGCATGTTAACCTGATTCATTTCGGCCAGAAAGTAGCTCTGGTCCGCCTCTAAATTCTCGACAATCCCGTCGATACGCCATATCGTTATTCTTTAGTGCATCGATGAAGGGACGGCTCCTATGCCGTGTATTCATTCCCTGCCTAACAGAAGGTTGTAATTTGCCTTCGAGGCAATTACCATTAACATTGTCGGCCTTGTGATGGTCCCGACTGTTAGATCCACCTGGATTACTCCCATGGTGGTTCCCATCTTACCCTCGTAATTCGACAACACCATATTATGAGGTTTGGTGTCAGAATCATCCTTTCTAATCTTCTTGAGCATGTAGTGCGGCATCAAATTGACAGACGCGCCTCCATCAACTAGAATCTTGTTTACCCCTATGTTGCCCACCTTTCCTTTAATGAACAGGGGTTTTAAGTGACTCCTCATCGAATCATCTGGTCTTTCAAAGAATGCGTTCTGTTCTTCCATGTATCTGTTGTTCATAATGTAATAACAAATAGGCATGTGCCTGGCTGTTTCGACTTCCCTGGTCTCTTCCTCATCTTCGACTTCCATTATCTGGTCATAGTCCCTGGGGAGTACCGACAAAACGTTGCACATCACGTCGAAAGATGCTTCTAACCCTGAGTTGAAATCATCCGTCATTTCATCATCTCTGGTTGCGTCCTCCTTCGAGGACACTTGTTCTGGAGCAAGGAACGGCTTTCTATCCTTCGATTCCTCTTTCTGATTCAAGGCTTGAATATTACTGCTGGTTTCTGGTTTAGCCATTCCTGCAGCCTCCCTCTCCGCTTTCTTTCGACGTTGATACCTTCTCCATTGTGATTTTGTCATAGGGTTCTTACCCTTGTAGTTTTCAGATGGGTAAGTCATCCTCTTAGATTTTTGGAATTCTTTCCTATATGATAAAGAAGATCCCCTTTGTACTTCGAAATCTTTCGACTTCCCTTGGCCTTGGGCTTGCCGGATTGGATTGACCCATTTGTCATCTAGGGCCTTATTCGTAGGCTTGAATGTGTTAGGGTACCTTCCTCCTAACTTCTGCCTGTTTTTGTCTCCTTTCCTGGGGTCGAATCTTTCTCCTCCTGTAGTTTAAGAAGGCTTCTACTTTCCCCTCCTTTTTGCCCTCTCCACCCCTTCTAGGTTTTGTGCTGCCTTTTTGTCGAAGACGACACTACAACGAGGACAGAGCATTACTTCGGACCTCTTTTTCTGGCATCTATGGATGAAAACTGCCAAGTTCTCCTCTTCTTTAGGGTATGCTAACTTGTGGTATTCCTCACATTGATGCTCTTCGTCGACTTGCATCGAAATATTCTGAGATACCTCCGCCATGTTTACATTGGCAGCTGGCTCTGTGGCAATGCTCAACTTGTTTAACTTCCAACTGAGGCCTTCATTGACCTCGCGATCTTTCTCGACATGGTTTAAACCCTTAGTGGTTTCCTTTGTTGGTACCTTTGGATGCAAACCCTTGGTAACCTGTTGGCTGATGAATCTGACATCTCTCTCCTTTGGATCCTCGATGGTTCTCTAGAGGAGGCCAACAACAACCTGTTTGTAGGAACCTTCAGTAGTCCCTTTATTAATCTGGACGAAACCATCAGTGGTCCCGTGTTTACTTGGGCGAAACCATCAGTAGTTTCGTTGTTGGTTTTAGCGAAACCTTCAATGGTTTCGTTGTTGATTCTGGCGAAGCCCTCAGTAGCTTCGTGGTTGACGCCATCAGTGGTCTCACCAATGTAATTCTCAATAATCTTTTCTTCAAGGTCTTCAGTGACCTTAACCATCACAGCCTGGTTCACGAAGTCATCAGTAACTTCGACCATGTTATTTTTGTCGGCGGGATCCTCAGTAACCTCCACCATGTTCACATTGTTGTTGAAGCCGTGAGCACCCTCGATCATATTCATATTGTTGTCGAAGCCTTCAGAAACTTCGACCATGTTCACCACGGATGGCTAAGTGTAGTGGGCTTCCGCTACTTGCAAAGGATTTGAATCGATCTTCATCTGGGGCTTCGACTTGTCCCCGAATTTGAGCCTTCCTTCTCTGATTGCATTTTGTACTAGATCCCTGAAAAGGAAACATTGAGACGTTTTATGACCCAAAAAATTATGGTATTTGCAAAAACCTCTCTTTTTCTGTTGTTTTAAAGGAGGTGCTTTAACACCAGGTGGTACTATCATTTGGCCATCCTTAACTAACAGATCAAATATTTCGTCACACTTTGTGACGTCGAACGTATAAGTTCTTTTGGGGAACTTGTCGTTCTTTTCCGATTCGATTGGGTTTTTCCCATTCGACGGAGCCAAGACTTTACAAGCATATGGCGGACCCTATTTTAATTCCGCCAGATCAACCTCATGTTCATCGAAATTCAATGACTCGTCTTCGTCATCATCCTTACACACTCCGACATAGGCTACCCTTTCTTTTTTATTCTTGTTAGCCCTAGCTTTTTCAGATTTAAGTCGTTCGACCTGTCTAACCCTATCAGCCAATTGGGCCATGTCTCTTAAGTACTGGGTATCTAATTTCTTTCTAATCGAGTAGTCGAGGCCACCCGCGGCCATTTCGACTAACTCATGTTTAGGCACATGTGTAAAACACCTTGCTTTGAGCAACCTAAACCTATTCAAGTAGTCATCAATTGGCTCTGAGAAATTTCTCTTGACGCTAGTCAACTTCTTCAAACTTATCTTTTTTTGCCCCATGTAGAATTATTCATAAACTAGGGAACCTTCTATCTTGGGGGTAAATCTGCCTGCAAGATATATTCAAATAAGGGGGAAGTATAACTAGGCCTCTGCAGGCCCACATTCATTCCATTTCGTACCATAATCCTTTCGACCATGGCTGCCAAATTATTTTCTGCTGGCATATCGTTACATCGTATTTGTTGTATAATATTATCAGCTTTTTGGTTTCTATTAACTAATACTACCCTTGGCTCCTGTTGAATAGGAATTTTGACTCTTGGTTGTTTGACTACTCCTCCTTGGTTCAACACATTCGCCTGAGGGATGTCTGGTTTTCTTTGATTTATGGTAGGGTCTTCTTCGACGGTTACTCCTGTATTTCGAATTACACGTTCCCTTTGGACAGGTTGAGGGACACCAAAGAAATCGACGATACGCGTCATTTGCGCTGCCAATTGCGGGTTTATTTGTGTAGTGTTCTGAATCAAGGGTAAATATAACCCCTATCTGTTGGGCTAGAATTTGAACAATATCATGGTTGCTTTCGTCGATTTGTTGCCTTATTACCGCTGCAGAATTATTAGTAATGTTTGGCATATATGTTTGATATCCCATTCCTAAAGGTTGGATAATCCTACCCATATGGTTTATACCAGAACCAGATCCTTGTAAAGGCGAAGTTACGTTTACCGTTGGATCTGTAAATACTGATGACACATTATGTAAACTTGCCATCACTGATGTGAGCATTCCATAAGGATGTTCTCAATTTAGTGCATGTGTGGAAAATCCGGGTATATAAGGCCTGAACATACTCCCTGATGGAGGAGGGGTCATTTGAGAAATTTGGGGTCCTATGGTAGAGAAATTAGGCGCACTCTGGGGAATTGAATGTGCTGGTGTCGAACCTGCTGTTGATGGCATGGCCTTTGATACTGGTATTGAGGCCGTACTGCCCCCAGTCGAAGGAATATGGGTGGCTCTCCATCATTTATGGAATTCTGATTGTTTGGCAGATTTGGATTTGCCATTCTCCTTACTCGTCTTCTTCTAGGTCTTTCTTCGGTATTTATGGCTATCTTACCACTTCTTAATCTCATCCAATGAAGTGAAGAAGGTTTCGTAAGAGTAATGTAAAAATAAAGGTTTTATGTTGACAATAGCACAAGGTCCCACTGGGCGTGCCAATTTGTTTGCCTTGAAAATTAGCAAACAACCGCTGGTCTCCTAATTTATAATAATTAGTTTACTTGCAGGATCGACCATACAAATCCTAGGACGATGTGCTTTAATAATTTCGACAACACATATGAAAACCAAATCCTTTATTTATTGTGTTCACCATCATTCTTCTAAAGTAATATGATTCGGATTAAAATGATAAAATTTTGTTCTTTAAAAAAGTAATGAAAAAATGTAATAAAAGTGCATAAATGAATTGCAGAAATGTAGAATAAACTGTATATAAATAACTTAAAATTTCATTGAAATGTAAAAGATAAAACAGGTGTTTTTTTAAACTTACTTTTTCTCAATGATAACTCTTTTCTCTCACACGGGTACTTTGAGTGTTTTTTGAGTAACTTGTACAGAATTTGAATACACACACGAAAATCTAACTCTATGACTCCCTATTTATATACATAGTCGAAATAACCGTTAACAACGGTCATTACCCCTAATGAAGACAAATGGCATTCGGCATGCCTTTGCCTCTTAGATGCACCCCACACGTCTCACTTTCAAAAATGAAATTCCCTTCTTTATTTAAATTTCAAAATATCAGTCGAAAAGAGATCTCCGTAGAATTGTATCGAAATGGTTCTAACACTTAGAAAAATCTCCAACTCTTCTATTCCAAAAAATCCTTGTTTTCGACTGATCTTCTTCACAAGAAACAAATTTCTATCGAAATACTCTAGAAAGTCTCAATCTTTCACCTCCTTTACAAATAAAATCCAGGCGTCGAAATTAGGAGCCTACAACAACACAAAACCGTCCGCACACGACAATCTTGGCCCACACGCACAATCATTAAACACGTCTCATAAGGAACATCACATATAAATCCCATATTTTATCACATTTAATGTCGTTGTTGTTTCCCCCTATGTCCAATTTTACCCTCTTAGTCTTACGGATCAAGGGAAATTGCATTACACGCGAAATCGGGACCAAAATCGCAAAAACGGGGAATTTGACCCACAGCTCTGCCCATACGCGTATGACCCAGCCCCATACGTGTATGGACTTCTCCCTACGCCCCAGGCCTGGGTATCATACGCGTAGGGCCAACTGCCCAGGCCATCCATACGCGTATTGCCCTAGGCCTTACGCATATGGCCAGAGAGCATTTCCCTCTTAAAACCCCTTCAAAACTCCCCATACGTGTAATGGCTAGCCTATACGCGTATGACCCCCCTCCAAAAGCCACCCTTACGCGTAACGACAGAGGGTCATGCTGGCTCTGGGGACAAGGCATGTATGTTACACGTACGACCTCTGGGAGTGTCCCCCATATGTGTATGGGCTCCCCCATGTGCGAATGGCCAGTGAGCATGCCAAAAAGTCCAGTTTTTCCTTTTACACGTGTTATCACCCATTGTTGGAGCGGTAAAGCGGCAAGCAACAAACATTTTGGAAGTATTTTTCTGGGAATTTATCGTGTCCACAGAGATCGGTTCGAGGGAAAGAATGTCGTTAGACAATTTAAATGTTAATGAGTTTGGATTTAAAATGAGTTTAAATTAAATGCGAGAAATAAAACTTATGAAAATAAAAAGAATTCATTCTTTGGAGAGTAAAGAACTCTCGAGTTTACATTTCATCTGCCGTATCAAATACTCAAACTTACTCAGTTGCACGCAACCTAAATCACTCGTCAACATTATCACGTATCGCTCACAACAAAGGTTATGTCTAATGCAAAGTTGAGAGAACAACCGCATCGCCTCGGAGGTGATGTCTCACGCAACTCAACCACAAAGAAGCATTAAGAATTGATACTCAAGTGAATATTAAGCCTAAATCTATCTCTAGAGTCTAGAACCTAATAGATGTTCATCCTAAATCCGGCTTCAAAGAGGATATGTCTACCGCAACTCAAAACCAAATAAAGAAATCATTCATCAACATTAATTTGTAAAATGAGTTTTATACAACACCATGAGCAATAAGTATACATATAATCAAGGTAAACTTACATACAAACTCACAACAAATGGAAACTACAAAGGGAAGAGAGAAGAGGAATCAAAATCTCTTGCGGTGTCAATCACGATCCAAGAATCATCCGCCTCCAATCGTCGAGTTGCAACCACCATTGATGCTTTTTCTAAGCTCTAAACTACAAAGAATGAAGGTTTGATGAATTGGGAACAAATACCCCAAAACATAACCTAAAAAATGACTGAAAATGAACTTATAGTATTACAAAATCTGTCGCATTCGCTAAGCGGACGTTTTACTCGCAAAGCGAGCCACTAAAAATGGCACTTAAGTGCCTCTGAAATTCCAAACCGCCTTTGCAAAATTCCAGAAGTTCACAGTACGAACGATTTATTCGCAAAGCGAATGCTCGCTACACAGTTCGCTAAGCGAACTTTGGTCCTTTTCTCCCCTGTCCAATTCTGGGAGCCTTCACTGGGAACTCGCCAGGCATTCGCAAAGCGAACATTCGCTGGCACACTCGCAAAGCGAACATGACAGCAAACCAGCTCTTATTTGGACCACAACTTCTGCACCGTAACTCTTGGTTTACGCACGGTCGAAAGCACTGAAAAGCTTATTAAATGCTTTTTACGACAATGGCAAGATATCCTTGATTGAATACCTGCAAAAATGAGAGAAAATCAATTAAACTCATTGATATTTACACGATACGCAATATATACACTAAAATGTAAAGTAAATGTATTTATAAACAAATCGGGGTTTATTCGAACAATATTAACAAAAAAGTATCGATAAGTGCAAAAAAACTTATATACAAAAATAGTTACATTTTGCGCTTATCAAACTCTCCCTAACTTAAACTTGTTTGTCCGCAAACAAGAATCAAGCAAACTTAAAAATACAAAAGCAATGACCAAAGAATCACAAATCAACAGGTTTTGAAAAACGGAACAAATGAATGGTTCAAATGAAAAACGGTTCACACAAAGTAAATACTTACCACTAAACTACGACGACAACATAGTCATGAAACAAATGCAAAATACAAAAATCATGTCAAACAACCTTAAACAACACAAGTTCAAACGTGAATCACACCTAGCAAAAACAATCATCGGTAGATGAAAAACACAAAATGGGGTACTTATCACTCACACAACAATCATGCAGGCAATAGACTAAATTATGCAACCATCCAAAAATTCACATTGAACATACGAAGGCAAGAATCACAAGGACTTTCAAGGTTGTAGTGTGGTCGGGAAAACAAACAAGGGGCAATTTCTAAAGGTAATTGAAACAAAAACTTGCCTAAACCTAAGGGAGTGATCAACTCACAAAGACTCAAACACAAAATTCCAATCAACTTCTTCCAAAATCCCAAGTGTTACACAAAACACAATACTTATTTAGCACAATTATTTGAACTCTTTTTGTTTCCTTTCTCAAGGATTTTCTTTTTCTTTCTTTTTCACATTTTTATTTTCTTTTCTTAGTCATATTTTTCTCTTTTTTTTTCTTTTTCAACCTCATAGAAACCAACCAATGAGTAAACAATTATTCTCTCCCCAACTTGAATTCAACCACATCATCATGTGAATACTCCCTACTTTCTAAGGCAAGGCAAAAATTCATACAACAACACAAAGTTAAGGGTTCAAGAAAAAACAAAATCCATTCAAAAATAAGTGAACTAAATACTCATAGACAAGCATTAAGTTCAAATAAAACATGAATCAAAAAGCTTAAAGGGGTTACGAATGATCACACACTCACAAGGTGAATGACTATTTGGATAGGTAGTTGTGCTCAAAATGAAACAAAATGCCTTGATCCTTTTCATGCTTTCACATAATCAACACAAACAACAGATTAGGCATAATAAAATCCAGTTAGAACAAGAATGTTGGTACTCCGCATATATGAACAATGGAAAGCTACCTCACAAAAAGGGTGGGAACTAAAGTGATTCACAACAAGAACAAGTATACAAAAGAATGAATGGCATGGAAGTTTGTAAAATGCCTAAGTATCATGAATATGCTAAAGTCTAGAAAGCAATAAACACAAACTTGGGACGTGTACAAAACTTAACAATATCATTACCATACATCTGCAAGTTGAAACGATCAAATTTGGAACATCACCTTAACTTTCCTCGAGCTACTCAAAACAAGCTCATTGACAAACACGAAAACTATTGATATAAATAAACTAAAAGACCGGGTGAAAATGCATTAAACAAGTTGTAAAGTGAAGATTTGAACATTTCACGAAAAATTCGAGTACAACTTGTTTAATGAATGTTCACCATACTACCTAAGCTAAAATGAAAAAGTGATAACGAAACAAAAAAACGATAAAACATGCTTGTTTTACGCCGTAAGCTAGACGCCTTTACAATGCTTAGCTAGCAACTTCCTTCCTTCATGCCATGGTGATGCCTCACCGCGCAAACCAAAAGCAAGTGCCCTAACCAAACACTTGAACAAACGTTACGGGAACAAAATGTATACAACACTTGAACAAACATAATGGAAATAGACAATATATACGATATATACAAAACTCAAAA
The DNA here is from genome assembly GCA_022829125.1 of Lathyrus tuberosus. Lineage (NCBI taxonomy): Eukaryota > Viridiplantae > Streptophyta > Magnoliopsida > Fabales > Fabaceae > Lathyrus > Lathyrus tuberosus. The sequence continues at coordinate 5,924,573 of JALAZF010000239.1, read as the reverse complement.
ACAAAGAAACTATCACAATGCGATTCAATATCAAAACCAATCCCCGACAACGGCGCCATTTTGTTGGAGCGGTAAAGCAGCAAGCAACAAACATTTTGGAAGTATTTTTCCGGGAATTTATCGTGTCCACAGAGATCGGTTCGAGGGAAAGAATGTCGTTCGACAATTTCAATGTTAATGAGTTTGGGTTTAAAATGAGTTTAAATTAAATGCGAGAAATAAAACTTATGAAAATAAAAAGAATTCATTTTTTGAGAGTAGAGAACTCTCGAGTTTACGTTTCATCTACCCTATCAAATACTCAAACTTACTACTCAGTTGCACGCAACCTAAATCACTCGTCAACATTATCACGTATCGCTCATAACAAAAGTTATGTCTAACGCAAAGTTGAGAGAACAACCACATCGCCTCGGAGGTGATGTCTCACGTAACTCGACCACATGAAGCATTAAGAATCGATACTCAAGTGAATATTAAGCCTAAAGCTATCTCTAGAGTCTAGAACCTAATAGATGTTCATCCTAAATCCGGCTTCAAAGAGGATATGTCTACCGCAACTCAAAACCAAATAAAGAAATCATTCATCAACATTAATTTGTAAAATGAGTTTTATACAACACCATGAGCAATAAATATACATATAATCAAGTTAAACTTACATACAAACTCACAACAAATGGAAACTACAAAGGGAAGAGAGAAGAGGAATCAAAATCTCTCATGATGTCAATCACGATCCAAGAATCATCCGCCTCCAATCGTCGAGTTGCAACCACCATTGATGCTTTTCTAAGCTCTAAACTACAAAGAATGAAGGTTTAATGAATTGGGAACAAATACCCCAAAACATAACCTAAAAAATGACTGAAAATGAACTTATATCTGTCGCGTTCGCTAAGCGAACATTTTAATCACAAAGCAAGCCTCAAAAAATGGCACTTAAGTGCCTCCGAAATGCTAAACCGCCTTTGCAAAATTCCAGAAGTTCGCAGTACGAACGATTTATTCGCAAAGCGAATGCTCGCTGCACAGTTCGCAAAGCGAACTTTGGTCATTTTCTCCCCTATCCAATTTTGGGAGCCTTCATTGGGAACTCGCCAGGCATTCGCTGGCACACTCGCAAAGCGAACATGACAGCAAACCAACTCTTATTTGGACCACAACTTCTGCACCGTAACTCTTGGTTTACGCACGGTCGAAAGCGCTGAAAAGCTTATTAAATGCTCTTTACGACAATGGCAAGATATCCTTGATTGAATACCTGCAAAAATGAGAGAAAATCAATTAAACTCATTGATATTTACACGATACGCAATATACACACTGAAATGTAAAGCAAACGTATTTATAAACAAATCGGGGTTTATTCGAACGATATTAACCAAAAATTATCGATAAGTGCAACTAAACTTATATACAAAAATAGTTACATTTTGCACTTATCACCCATTCCAACCCCTAAATCAGATCCAGAATCATCTTTATTTCTGTTTAATTCCAAAGTTCTAACTCTACTTGATGGTTTCATCATTTTTATCAACATTTTATGTGTTTAGAAACCTATTTTTCATTAGTCTCATAAACCCCAAATTCCATATCTGTTCTATATCAGAACTCAGCAACACATAATCAATATGCACGAATTTTACTATTCGATTTCAATATACAATACAGATTCACACATACATGCATTCACTCCAGACATTACTCAAACACGGATTTACAGCAGCAATCACACAATCACATAACAGACCAAGAAGACGAAAAATATACAAAATCCTAAGAGGGAAAGGACCCCTCATTACCCTCTCATGTTCAAATTACCTATATTGAACCCCATTCCCCCCCTTACCTGAATCTGAGCTTCAAATCCTTCAACAATGGTGGAATCCTTTCTTGCCCTAGTTCTCCCTTGTTCTTTCTCTTGTTCTCCTTTCCTTCTCTTTTCACTAACTGGCCTGATTTTGCTAACCTCTCCACTAATCCCTCTAATTATGTTTTAATAATTATCTTAATAATAATCCCAATAATAATTCTAATAATAATCATAATGTTAATAATTATAATAATACTAATATTAATAATTATAATAATAATAATATTAATCTTAATACAACTAAGATTAACATTAATAAAATGTCTCTTTATTATATTATTATTACCATGTTGTCATAACCTTTAATTCCGATTAAGTCCTCTTACTAAGCTCTCACACCCGTCCTACGCACATACCCTTAATTAAATCAATAAAATCACAAACAACACACAAAAAATCATAAAATGACTAAATAATTAAACGGGGTGCTACAAAATTTACCTTGAAAAATTTCTCTAAATTCTCCTCAACTACCAAATTCACCAAAAGCTCTTCCTCCATTAAAGTTAATAAGCTTTTCCTTGAAGCTTACTAATCTTTGAGCTAAACCTCCATCAAAACCCTTCATCAACATCAAATTCTATATATCAATTCTTTGGAGTGTGGTTCTTGAAGTTGATTTGAAGCATTTTCAGATTTGGAAGTGGTAAACTCTTGATCCACCATTGTTGTGCTTAATTCTCATCTTCCACAATGTGACCTCTTGTTGATCTTTGTTGCTTGACTCTTTGAGAAACATTTTATGATTCCATTAGTGTTAATTGCTCTTAATTTGATGGAATTTTCGTGCTCAATTGCATCCATGATCATGAGTTGTTTGAAGAAATAATTGAATCATGAAATGCTTTTTTTTTGTTGTGTTAATGTTTTGTTGTCCTGCCAGTGTTAATCGATTAACCAATTTGTACATGAAATGGTTAATCGATTAACCAGAGTCAGAATGTGTTTTTTTGGCTTGTTTTGGGATTGTTTATAGTTCTTTTCTTCATTCTTTCATTTCCGTTTGTTTTGCCTTGAATTGTGGTGTTTGTTGATCAAATTTCTCATTAAATTCCATGGACTTTGGGTGTTTGATGAGGTTGGATAAACCTTCATTAGTTCAAATCTATCTTTAAGTGGATCATTGGATTCATTTTAGGTACTTTGAATTAGTGATAGCTTTAGTACCTTAATCCACCAAGAAGAGTGATAGAACTTAAAGATGGAATGATTCGAATATTGTAATTCAATTTGGCTTCCCTTCCCCCTCTTCTCCTTTTTTTTTCTTTTGGTCAATGAAAATCATACATATCATTAGACTTTTCTTTGAAGTTATGATCAAGATGAGGCCACTACCTCTTTTCTTTTAGTGTGGAAAGTTTTAGAAGAATGACCTATATGTCATTTCTCTAATTTGTATTAACATAAACATTGTTATTGACCGACCTCAGATAGTCGTGGCTTCTACATAAGTCCGATTACGATTGTTTAACATAGCGCTAAATTGTCCCACAATCGGCATCAGTTCGTTTTTGTAAGTGAGTTGTCAATCTCCTACTCTCCATAGTGTGGTGTGAAATAGATTGTCTCCTTGTTGTTAAGGGAGTTAATTGGCATACTCATCGATTTTATCCGAGTTGGCACCCTTCCCTTAATGATGTATGGATTCATGTTTTCATGCTTATGGTTGACTAGTCGAGTATTCTCCAAAAAACCACCAATTGTTTTCCATCACTAACATTAACTTACTAACTATATAATTGCACTAACTTTACTTTGTGCCATTTAATTTTGCTCTTTATTTTCTTGTCATTTACTTTATGCATTTACTTTTAGCCTTTTATTATCACATTATCATCTTATTTTCTCTTTGTCCACTTGGACACATGTTTATGTTTATCCCATTTTTATTTTTGTCCACTTGGATCATACCTCTCTTAAGAGACTAATAAATACTTCAACAATTAAATGACTTGGTTCTCTTAATTCCGGAATGTTTTGACCTTGTGAATGAACTTGGACCTTGGACTTCGGACTTAGATATAGGATCCTTACCCTATGCTCTTGGAGATGGGAGGCCTTGGATTTTTTGTTATGGCTTACTTATGGCTTATGCTCAAAGTGGAAGGAATTTTGGTTGTGCTTATGCTAGGGATTTTGCTATCACGTGGTTAGATCTTTCTTACTCTAGCTTTTATTTTGCTTTTAGGGTAGTCACTTCTTCTCCACCCATTCTTCAATTTTCAAATCTTCTCCCTTTTTTCAAAACCTTCTTGTTTTCAAAACTATAACCTCTTTCATAATAAAATCTTGACTTTTGTCATGTGCATTTTTAAAACTTCATTTTCTTTAATAAATGTCAATCAATGTTAATCATACTTTGACTCTTTTCAAAAAGACAAAAATTATTCAAACTCATTCAAACCTTTTGTGCCTTATGCACTTTTTCTTTTAAAATCTTTTTTTCATAAGTTTAGACATGAGTCATCTCTTTAAGCGGAACTATTCGCATGGAAATGACAAGTTATCTATACTTTTAAAATCAATCAAAATAAACCAATTTTGTTATTTGGACCATAAACTACGAGGTTTTGATCCTATATTGCACTTTGTGGGTATGTAGGCATGAGGCTTAAGAAGTCTCTCCAAACACAAAAATCTTAAAAAAAATAATTTCTCTTTTCATCTCCCCAATCTCATTTCAAACAAACATTTTCAAACCAAGAAGTGTAGATATTTCAAATGGTTCCTATAGAGTACTATAGACGTTTTGGGTGCTAACACCTTCCCTTAGCGCAACCAACCCCCTTACCCAGTCTCTGTTCATCTGTTCTTGTTTTAGAAGTTGTTTAGGTTTTGTTCGCTCTTTTTTCTTTCCTTTTGGATAAAATAAAAGTGCGGTGGCAACTCTTACATTTTTTAGTTAAGTTAATCAATAGCTTACACTCACGATTTTTACCACTACAATAACGTACTGAAATTCTGGTATAGCAGACAACAGATGTCCTAACACATGTCAAGACATTGTTCTGCATAATTATTAAACAAGGAATAGAACAGCAGACTGATTTCCAAAAAATTAGTAACTGCAGAAAGACTGATGTTTCGACATGTGTTCCAACATGTTAATCAAAACTGAACTGTAAATTGCAGAATGATAAACAACATAGAATATGAAGACCCAGTTCGGTGCAAATCACCTACATCTTGGGGATACCAATCCAGGAAGAAGAATCCACTATCAGTAGTATAGTTTTAGGCAAACAACCTCAGATTTACAGTAAACACCCACGTTTACCTATCACTACCAAATGAAGACTTTATCTAAGAACTCCATCCTAGATAAGAGAAACCCATCTCACTCCCTAAATCACAACCTGTGATTATCTAACAGTTACTACACCATAACTGTATCATCCTATTGAAAGACACCTCTTTTAATACAAAGTTCAGTCAAGCATCCTTGACTAACAAGTTAACTTGGATTTGCTTCAAAGCTTCATCCAAGAACAATACACGATTCATTACCTACGGGTTTCTGAATCTGTACAAGTACCTATGTCTACCACAATGTATCAAATCGATACAGAGGGAGACTTACAAGAAAGCTTACGACTCCCAAAACCTTAAACACTATTTTCTACTTTACAAAAGTGTTACAATAGGTTCGGTTATTCAGTCCTAGGTCTTGGTCTTCTTTTATACTCATCTGCTTCCTTGGGCTTTGAATCTTCTGTTTATTGATCCCTTGATCCACTGCTAATCATTCCTTGATTCTTGCACCAGATTTAGAACCTGCTATATTTGTCGAGTCAGGATGTTAGGATATTGTATTCGACATCTTTATCTGCAACATTCTTCATTAAGTTTTAACCAAAATTTAGTCAAACCTCAGGAGCTTTGAATCTCCCCCTTTTAACAAATTCTGGCTAAAACTTCTTTTTAACAATAAACCCAGGGTGCTCCTTACGTCTCTTCACCCTGAGTGACGGTTATGATTGGAATACTGATGTGACTCTAATCATGTTGGAGTACAAGAGGAAGAGAGGATGACATTCATTCTCCCTTTCCCCATGAATCTATACTTCCTCACCTGGGGGAAGAATTTTGGCACTGAAGCAACCAAACACCAACCTGGGTAACTCAGAACACAGGACACGACTGTGTTCATAACTCAGATCACAAGACATGAAAGAAGGACTCAAAACATATGGGAAATCTGAGACTCTGTCAGAATGTCATAACATTCTGTCCAACATCCTTGCAAACCAACTGCAAGGACAGACTCAACCCTTGTACTTTTCTCCCCCTTTTTAGCCAAAAATTGACAAACATGTCCAAGACAGACCCATACCAAAACCGAGCCAACCCAAAAACGTATAAACCCCATAAGAACCCAGCACAACAGAAAAGAGAACTTGCGACAAGATGAGGACGAGAACACCCTTTATATACAAGAGCGTTTTTCTTAGGATGTAACGAACCATTGGAAGTAACACATGTCCATTCAATGAGAGCATTAAATGAAATTGTGTATCTTCATAGACAAAAGTGCACCGGCCAAATCGTATTTGACTGTTTCTTCCTTTTAACAATGACCCTACAAGGAATGCGTATTTTCTGAAACACCTGTTTAACACGCGTTCCCTAAGACACAATTTCTTCACTGTCCAAAGCAATTAAGAGTGCAACCATACATCCTAACCAATGTTCTGATATCTTGTCAAACTTTGTTTAGTCCATCTTGTAGCAACTATTTAATCCCTTTCAACCAGAAGACCAAGAATAACTGACTAAGATGTTAAGACATTTCTTCAAACATCTCTGAGTTAGCAACAACAACTCTCAAGATACTTGTATTCCTTATTCAATACATTGACACCCAATAACATAATCAGAATAACCTGATAAGTTCACCCAGAACTTGTCCAGTAGAGCAATGCCACGACATCTCGTCTGACATATCACCCTCACCTGAGGCAATCTATCACAAACTGCTTGAAACCACAAACAATCTTGATATTCAATCTGCACTACAGAAGTCTAACTCCCCCCTGTCGTAGATAACCAGTGCTCCTTTGCCATAAGAACACCTTAAATGAATGGAAAACATAAGACGCATCTTCATGTCTTCAAGAGCGCACCCTCTGTTCAACACACCTACTGAACGCATTCACCTAATGCTTGAAACTCAAGCAATCCATGTACCACACTAGTACATTTAACAGACAGAAGTTCTCCCCCTATCTTGCTCAAATGATGCTTCTTCAACAAGAAACACCCAAAATCACCACATGATATCCCATGACAACTTCATGATCATACAATGAGAGTACCAGGAACGCATCCTTGTACCACAACCAACAAACTCTTGGATTGAGACCAAAACACCATTGATCCCTCTCGTCCAGAAACCATCTATACACCACACGAATTCCTCCTGAATTCTCATGTATAGATCTCTTTGTTCCCTAAGATACAACCCAATTGAATCTGGAATACTTCACATTCCTCAAAGAGACATACAGAGCCCCTTAGTTTTTCAACTCGCCTAGACGTTCTTCACACTTGAAGGACATCAAACACATGCTCCAGAAATGCTCAGCTTATTTGCTCCACAAGCACTAAAATGATCCACTTCTAGCATGTCACATTCACATCAGACTTCCAAGACAGTCCTTTACCCATCATTCTCCCGCACGACAAGATAAATGCCTCGTAGACAAGATGCGAGTGTCAAGTTCCACACACAGAACTAATAATCCTACTCCAAGGATAACTAACCCAGAAGATGTTCTAACATCAGTTAAGACATCCTTCACATATCATAGACACCTACCAACATGGTTCTATATATGTTCCACCATTGGACTTACTATCTTCATAGTAATCTAGCTGAATATCTTCAAACAACACTACTCCACCAGCTTGTTCAATAAGAACTCTAGATAACCACGGAGAGAAATAAACTCCCATCCACAAAAAGAAGGTAATCTTCCATAATCAGCTTATAACTTCTACCACAAGCTCCAAGATAGAACTGAAGCAGAGCCTTCTTACGTCTTCAACCAACTACCCTTCTGCCCAAGAATAATTAGTTCCAAGCACCCTGCTTGAATGCAGAATAAAGATAAACCAAATGCCACTGCTTGGTTCATCTTAACTTTTCTTTAGAGTTTCAGACAATCTTCTGATCCACTAATGAATCCTAATGTTAAAGTTACATGATCTACTTACTCCACAGTAAGCCATCTTGGATCCACCAAGCCTTAGACATGCAACATCATCTCCTTTCACAGCTCCCGCAAACTGCATGAGATAAACCCTTTTTGAAGCATTAGTTCCATTTATATCTGAGAAGATCAACTTATCTTACAATGATGTACCACAACATCAACTAAGACCCTGAAGTTTTTGCTTGATATCCTGACATCTGATCAGACATCCAGCTGAGGAATTCAGCCCTTTCTTCTGCCACTTAGAAGAACCTCCTCCCTATAATAGAACAAGAGTTCCATGTTCTCATACACTTGATTCAACAATAAAGTTTGAGTAGACAACCTCTATCATGCTTAATCATACCACAGGTATTCATTTCAAGCTTACACCTTGATGAATATCTGCTATACAACTCCAAAGAACTCAACGTGCCAAGTCCGATTCTTCAGAAAAGAAGTACTCATAGACTACACCACAGCCATAGCAAAGAATGCCACTTTCCTTAAGTAGAGCAGTCTATAGAAAGTCAGAGATAACCGCCACTTATCCTTGACCTCCAAGATGAGCAAGATCACATGCTCCTATGTAACTAGATCAGAAATAAACTGACCCAAGTTGTGCCATCACCAACACCATATTCTGGACAAGTCTCTTGTCGAGATACTTTCCAAATAAACATCAGATGCTTCTAGTAACAACTAGAACACACCTGCTGCACTCCAATACTCCTAGATCAGAAATAAACTAATCCAAGAACTATTCATCAAGATTATGATGTCTTCTTCTTCATCTTCCACATCACCACTGTCTAGACTAGTTTCTTGCCAGAAAACTCTCCAAAGATCAGATGCTTTTGCCACAATACACTGAAGCAGATTATTAGGTCAACACCCAAGAGAAATAGACCCAAAAGCTTATGCAGTACCCCTCCCATGATTCTGCACAAACCCATATGAAGAGATGTTTCAACATCTTGTTGAACATTAGTAATCTTAAACTTCACATACAAGGATAATCAATTAAATACTTGTGGATATCACATATAGCAATTGATCTTAAATCCTTATTCAATAACCCTGCTTCACTGTTGAAGCCATACTCCAGCAGATCACTCCATGAACACTTATCAAGTATTCAATATTTGCAAGTATCTTTCTTGACAAACAAAGTGTTGAGATACCAAGGCTGCCACCCTTGACTCAAGTAACTAAGATTCTCTCTGAACGAACCTTATTTACCTTAACAGTTCTGAGATCTCCATTCAGATTGGATTCATCCTTAGGATTAAGAAAGATGAATCCTTACTTGCACTTTTGGACGGTGAAAATAAATCACCTCCACTTTCTTCAGGTTTATGTTTCACAGAAACACCCTCTAGTCAGAAGTAACTAGAAGACTCCAGATGCACGACTGATACGCCTTTATGAGTGGACTTGAGAGAATTCTCAAGTATCGTTTACAACTTAGCTGATCAATAATTTATCAAATTTCTAGAGCAAGAACTTGATAACCCCAATCTCAACTCCCCTTCTCTTCAACTGACTTCAAGATGCACAAAGGAACCAAGCTTCCAAGTACCAATTCACCATAACTGACATCTACCAACCACTCTTTCCATTCCATCGCTCCCGAATTTGGAATAAAGAGATGTAAATATCTTCAAATATAGAGGCCGACGATTGAGATCTTCCACCATCTATCTTCAGTAACAACTCCAAAATCCCATAAACACCAGAGTTCTTCAATAAAAAACATATGCAGCGGAACCACCAAGGAATAAATTCAATCTACCCTAATAAGATGTCAGAACATCTTACAAGACACCCCAACAAAAGAACTAGTCACTTCTCTTGCAGTTGTTGTAGAACCTCCTCAAAAACATAAACAACCACCGGGTTGTTACCTTCGATCCAGAACATCCATCCCATCCATTAATACCCTTGAGTATGTATGAGTTGATGAACTAATCTCCAAAACTCCTCCTTGTTTAAAATGCTAGAAAGTATCTCCCAAAGATCTCATCCAGAAACAGACCGGATGCCTGCTCTGATACCAATTGAAATTCTGGCATAGCAGACAGCAGATATCCTAACACATGTCAAGGCATTGTTCTGTATAATTATTAAACAAGGAACAGAACAACAGACTGATTTCCAAAAAATCAGTAACTGCAGAAAGACAGATGTTTCGACATCTGTTCCAACATGTTAATCAAAATTGAACTGTAAATTGCAGAATGATAAACAACATAGAATATGAAGACCCAGTTCGGTGCAAATCACCTACATCTGGGGGATACCAATCCAGGAAGAAGAATCCACTATCAGTAGTATAGTTTTATGTAAACAACCTCAGGTTTACAGTAAACACCCACGTTTAACTATCACTACCCAATGAAGACTTTATCTAAGAACTTCATCCTAGATAAGAGACACCCTTCTCCCTCCCTAAATCACAACCTGTGATTATCTAACAGTTACTACACCATAACTGTATCATCCTATTGAAACACACCCCTTTCAATACAAAGTTCAGTCAAGCATCCCTGCCTAATAAGTTAAATTGGATTTTCTTCAAAGCTTCATCCAAGAACAATACACGATTCATGAACTACGGGTTTCTAAATCTGTACAAGTACCTATGTCTACCACAATGTATCAAATCGATACAGAGGGAGACTTACAAGAAATCCTACGACTCTCAAAACCCTAAACCCTATTTTCTACTTTACAAAAGTGTTACAATGGGTTCGGTTATTCAGTCCTAGGTCTTGGTCTTCTTTTATACTCTTCTGCTTCCTTGGGCTTCGAATCTTCTATTTATTGATCCCTTAATCCACTGCTAATCATTCCTTGATTCTTGCACCAGATTTAGAACCTGCTATATTTGTCGAGTCAAGATGTTAGGACATTGTATTCGACATCTTTGGTCGCAACATTCTTCATTAAGTTTTAAACAAAATTTAGTCAAACCTCGGGAGCTTTCACGTACCAAACATGGCTTGTGCTTCGCATGCATGTTTGACTTTTTCTATGGCGTAATGCTCCATATAAATGGAAATGGTATGCGTTTGGGGTTGCAATGCGATGATTATGTATGCAAAATGTTGATGTAGGCTCGGGCTGCTAGGGATATGAGGATATGCGATCCAAGGGTTATGATTGTGCCAAGTATGGTTGGGCTTTGGTTTAGGGTCATGAATTGACATGAAAACCCTAGTTTGATGGTCTTCAAGCATAAAGTACTGCAAGTCTCAAGTGAACCTGAATTACACAACACATGCCCATCTTAAACACAAAGGGGTGAGAAACCCTAATCTTCGTGCCCTGGTGATAAGTGCTAAAATGTATAGATTTTGAGTGTGAATAATTGGCATTTATGGGCTTGATTTGTTTGTTTTTGGTTAATAATCCCCTATATTTTGTGTATATTTGTTGTATAGTTTACATTATAGTGTATATATTGCGTATCGTGTAAATATCATTGAGATTAATTGATTTTCTCTCATTTTTGTAGGTATTAAAGCAAATATATTTTACCATTGTTGTATAAAGAATTGAATAAGCTTTCCAACGCTTCCGACCCTGCGTCAATCCGAGTTACAGTTCAAAAGTTATGGTCAAAACAAGGGCTGGTGTGCTGTCATGTTCGCTTTGCAAACTTTCCAGCGAATACTCCCAGACTTGAGGCAGTAGAAAAAGGCACCAAAGTTCGCATTGCGAACTTTCCAGCGAATTTTTGCTTTGCGAATAAAAGTTCGCATTGCGAACTTATGCAGAATCGCAGAGGCGGTTTAACTGTTCCTGAGGCACATCAGGTGCCTAATTTGATGTTCACTTTGCGAATAAAAGTTCGCATTGCAAACCTGACAGATTTTGTAAATAATATATAAGTCATTTCATTCTTTTTTTAGGTTATGGTTTTGGGGATTTTTGCTCCCAACTCCATCAAACTCATTCTTCAGTAGGATTAGCTTAGAAAACAACATTGAAGCTTACACATGGATGGTCAGGGGTGGATTTCTCATCGACCAGCGTTGACAAACCGCGAGATGTTTGGTTTATTTCTTTTCTTCTTTGTGTATTTCTTCTTTGTAGGGTTGTTGTATATGTATTTACTTTGAACTAGTGTATATTTGTCGCACATGGCGTTGTATCTAATTTGCTTTACAAATCTTTATCAGTGATTGTCCTTGATTTTTGCTTTATGCTCGGGGTTTGGGTTGTGTTAGAGATAAACATCACAAACTTTGATTAGGGATGATTACCTATTAGTTTCTGAATGCTAGAGATAGATTTAGAGCTAACAATCTTTATGGGTGTCGGAGCTTAATGCCTCTGTATCTCGAGTCGGGTGCGAGAGCGTCGACGAGGGTAACACAATTGTTCTCTCAGCCCAATGTGTCAGAGATGGACACTGTTGTGAGCGATGCTGGATGATATTGAGGAGTATTGTAGGTTGAGTATAACTAGTCAGTAAGTTTAAGTTTGTGAGGAGTGGATTATATGCATAGCGGATAAGCTTCTTCTCTCTGATTAATGGATTCTTTTTATATTCATATTTACTTTTCTACTTTTACTTTAACCAATTTAATCCAAACTCGTAAATGCGAGACTTGTCGAACGACAGCTCAATAGCACCGATCTCTGTGGACACGATAAATTCCTGAAAAAATACTTCAAAAACTTTTGTTGCTTGCCGCTTTACCGCTCCAACAAAATGGCGTTGTTGCCTGGGCTTGGTTTTGATATTGAATTGCATTGCAATAGTTTTGATTGCATTGCAATAGTTTTGATGTTTTGGAGCTTTGTACATAATTGTTTATATTGTATATATGCTTGTAGACATACTTGTTTTGCTTTTATTTTCCATTATGTTTGTTCAAATGTTGTATACATTTTGTTCTCGTAACGTTTGTTCAAGTGTTTGGTTAGGACACTTGCTTTTGGTTTGCGCGGTGAGGCATCACCATGGCATGAAGGGAGTAAGTTACTAGCTAAGCACCGTAAAGGCGTCGAGTTTACGACGTAAAACAAGCGTGTTTTATCATTTTTTTTGTTTCGTTATTACTTTTTCATTCTAGCTTAGGTATTGTGGTGAACATGGATTAAACAAGTTGTACTCAGATTGTTCGTAAAATTCTCAAATCTTCATTTTACAACTTGTTTAATCCATTTTCAGCCAGTTTTTAGTTTGTTTATATTAATAGTTTTTGTGTTTGTCTAAAAGCTTATTTTGAGTAGCTTGAGGGAATTTAAGGTGATGTTCCAAGTTTGATCGTTTCAACTTGCGGATGTATGGTAATGATATTGTTAAGTTTTGTACACGTCCAAGGTATGTGTTTATCGCTTTCTAGACTTTAGCATATTCATGATCTTAGGCTTTTTACAAACTTCCATGCCATTCATTCTTTTGTATACTTGTTCTTGATGTGAATCACTTTAGTTCCCACCCTTTTTGTGAGGTAGCTTTCCATTGTTCATATATGCGCGGAGTACCAACATTCTTGTTCTAACTGGATTTTATTATGCTTAATCTTTTGTTTGTGTTAATTATATGAAAGCATGAAAAGGATTAAGGCATTTTGTTTCATTTTGAGCACAACTACCTAGCCAAATAGTCAATTTATCATGTGAGTGTGTGAGCATTTGTTAAACCCCTTTGTGTCTTTCTATCATTATCCATGTTGTTTGAAATTAATGATTGTCTATGAGTATTGAATTCACTTTTTGTATGAATTTTGATTGATTGTTTTTTCTTGAACCCTCAACTTTGTGTTGTTGTATGAATTTTTACCTTGCCTTAGAAAGTAGGGAGTATTCACATGATGATGTGGTTGAATTCAAGTTGGGGAGAGAATGATTGTTTACTCATTGGTTGGTTTCTATGAGCTTGAAAAAGAAAAGATAAAAGATAAAAATATAAAAAAGAAAAGAAAAGAAAAGAAAAAAGAAAGAAAAAGAAAATCCTTGCGAAAAGAAACAAAAAGAGTTCAAATAATTGTGCTAAATAAGTATTGTGTTTTGTGTAACACTTGGGATTTTGGAAGAAGTTGATTGGAATTTTGTGTTTGAGTCTTTGCGAGTTGATCACTCCCTTAGGTTTAGGCAAGTTTTTGTTTCAATTACCTTTAGGAATGTCCCCTTGTTTGTTTACCCGACCACGCTATAACCTTGAAAGCCCTTGTGATTCTTGCCTTTGTATGTTCGATGTGAATTTTTGGATGAATGCATAATTTAGACTTTTGTTTGCAAGATTGTTGTGTGAGTGAAAAGTACCTCATTTTGTATTTTTCATCTACCGATGATTGTTTTTACTAGGTGTGATTCACGTTTGAACTTGTGTTGTTTTAGGATGTTTGGCATGATTTTTGTATTTTGCATTTGTTTCGTGACTATGTTATCGTCGTAGTTTAGTGGTAAGTATTTACTTTGTGTGTATCGTTTTTCATTTGAACCATACATTTGCTTCCGTTTTTCAAAACTTGTTGATTCATCATTCTTTCGTTATTGCTTTTGTGTTTTTAAGTTTGTTTGATTCTTGTTTGAGGAGAAACAAGTTTAAGTTGGGGAGAGTTGATAAGTGCTAAAATGTATAGATTTTGAGTGTGAATAATTGGCATTTATGGGCTTGATTCATTGGTTTTTCATTAATAACCCCCCATTTTTTTGTGTATATGTTGTATAGTTTACATTATAGTGTATATATTGCGTATCGTATAAATATCATTGATTTTAATTGATTTTATCTCATTTTTGTAGGTATTCAAGCAATGATATTTTGCCATTGTTGTATAGAGCATTGAATAAGCTTTCCAACGCTTCCGACCGTGCGTCAATCCGAGTTACGGTTCAAAAGTTATGGTCAAAACAAGGGCTGATGTGCTGTCATGTTCGCTTTGCGAACTTTTCGGCGAATACTCCCAGACTTGAGGCAGTAGAAAAAGGCACCAAAGTTCACATTGCAAACTTTCCAGCGAATGTTCGCTTTGCAAATAAAAGTTCGCATTGCAAACTTATGCAGAATCGCAGAGGCGGTTTAACTGTTCCTGAGGCACATCAGGTGCCTAATTTGATGTTCGCTTTGCGAATAAAAGTTCGCATTGCGAACATGACAGATTTTGTAAATAATATATAAGTCATTCATTCATTTTTTAGGTTATGGTTTTGGATATTTTTGCTCCCAACTCCATCAAACTCATTTTTCAGTAGGATGTGCTTAGAAAACAACATTGAAGCTTGCACACGGATGATTAGGGGTGGATTTCTCATCAACCGGCGTTGACAAACCGCGAGATGTTTGGTTTATTTCTTTTCTTCTTTGTACATTTCTTCTTTGTTGGGTTGTTGTATATGTATTTACATTGAACTCGTGTATATTTTTCGCCCATGGCGTTGTATCTAATTTGCTTTACAAATCTTTATCGGTGATTGTCCTTGATTTTTGCTTTATGCTCGGGGTTTGGGTTGTGTTAGAGATAAACATCGCAAACTTTGATTAGAGATGATTATCTGTTAGTTTCTGAATGCTAGAGATAGATTTAGAGCTAACAATCTTTATGGGTGTCGGAGCTTAATGCCTCTGTATCTCGAGTCGGGTGCGAGAGCGTCGACGAGGGTAACACGGTTATTCTCTCAGCTCAGTGTGTCAGAGATGGACACAGTTGTGAGCGATGCTGGATGATATTGAGGAGTATTGTAGGTTGAGTATAACTGGTCGGTAAGTTTAAGTTTGTGAGGAGTGAATTATATGCATACCGGATAAGTTTCTTCTCTCTGATTAATGAATTCTTTTTATATTCATATTTACTTTTCTGTTTTTGCATTAACCAATTTAATCCAAACTCGTAAACGCGAGACTTGTCGAACGACAGTTCAATAGCACTGATCTCTATCGACACGATAAATTCCCGAAAAAATACTTCCACAATTTTTGTTGCTTGCCGCTTTACCGCTCCAACACTTGGGAGCATACTGATGAAACAACGATTTAGAAAGGTGATGGGAACCAAAACCCAAATCCAACATCCTCCTAGTTAAATCAAAGATGAAACCCCAAACACTTGATACTCTTGACAAATCTTGAAGAAGATAAACTTGATACTTGATGAACTTTTGATAAGAAGATACTCATGAGGTTGGGAGCTCAACCTTTGCCTCAATCTTGAGTGTAATAGCCGGATAATCCTTTGATCCCATATCTGAGAATACCAATGCAAATGAATGCAATGTTATGACCTAATGGAGATGCATATGAATGTGAAGTGAAAGCCAGTAGGTTAGAAATAAGAGGGCAAAAATTTTGGGTGGAACACCACCAACCTTTCTCCCTACAGTGTGCACAACGTCTTGGACATTTTCTTCAACATCTGTCTCAGAGTCACTTTAGTGTATAAGCTTTTTCTTTAGAGACTTTTTCTCAACGAATTTACTTTCCACAAAATTTTCTTTTAAAGTTCACCAAAATATTTTTTACACTCCATACTATTTTATATAATGCAGTCAATCAAAAAAGAACAACATTATGATTCAAATTCAAATTATGTAACAGCGTCTGCTTAAGTAGTACAATCCAAAATACACTATAATTATTTATCAAGAAAATCTTTAATAATAGAATATGCTCAATAGCCAAGCGAAATTTGCTTTTGCCCCCTTGAAGTTTTTTTTTTATCCCCCCTCAACAAATCAAGTTTCCATTTCCCCACACCCCTCATGCTGACTGTTCCATGGAATCTTCCTATGTGGCATTGAATTCATGGTTGACTTTGAATTATTTATGCCATGTCATGTCATGTAATGTATATGTATTATTTTGAGTTACCCCCGTCAAAAATTAGGGTTAGGAAGTCATCGGAGAAGAGGAAGGCGTCGGAGAAGATGAAGACAACGGTGGATAGTGGCCAAGACGGAGAAGATTCATCACCGGTAAGTTTGGTTTCTCTTCGGTTTTACTCGAATCATGTAGGGCCTGTATTGATTTTGCGTTTTTTTTATTCTCAAAACAAACAACTGTTCAATGTGGTCTTTAATCATGGTGGAGAGTTTGTAACGTTGTCTGATGGTGATGTTATCTATAGGGGTGGGGTTTCTACTCTAGTTTCTGCATTAAATTTTGAGAAATGGAGTTTGTGTACCGCGCGTGAGTTAGTTAAAGGGTGGGGTTACGTAGAAGGGAGTTATCGTATTTGGACCAAAATACTTGATATTGATGAAGACTTTTTCCAAATTAGAAATGATGATGTTGCGTATGACTTAGCTCACTATTGTTGTGCCATGGATGTAGATGGGGAATTGTTTGTGGAACATGAATGTGATGACCTCTCAGTTAGGTGCCCTAAGTGTGTGAATGAAAAGTGTTATTTCTTTGATTCTGTGGTTGGTATTTATTTTGCTAAAACTATTCTAGCAGCAAGATGTTGAAATATGATGTTCTAATTTGCTGCATTCAACATGTCGAATGAAGATGTCCCATACCTGCTCATAGGACATCACGTCTGGATTCAGTTTTAAAGCAGATTTTGTTGCTGTGAATTGTTACTGAATGTTCTGTGAATATTTGGTTATCCTATGTGGCATCCAAAGCATTTTTGGATTGTGTTTATTTGTTGGTCTTTCGGATTTTCAACTGTTTCTAATTATGGAGACATATTAGGAAACTTTAGATTGAAGACCTATTTTGTTGGAGTTTATTTTTCATATTTGTGAGCAGTCTATTTGGCGCGTTTTTGAAGCCCAATACAGTCCAGATTAAATGCTATATATTGACTGGTGTAAACCTAGTTTAGGTGTGGAACTTACATGTGTTTTTGTTAGGGTTTTCGAGTGTATTTTGTGAGCCTAACTGGTATCGTTCTGATAACAGTATAAGGACTGGTTTTTGTGTTGTAAGTTCTGTCAGTTACTCATAAGCTTTTAAGCATTGAGTTTCTTATGTGTCAATTCTCATAAGCTTTGAAGTATTGAGAATTGTGTGTTTTGAAAGTGTAACTTTCGGTTTGTTACTTGTGTGGAAAGAAACCAATCACGGGTTGTGGTTGTAGAGGGATTTGAGGAGGGCCTCATACCTAGGTGAGTCTTAGGTAGAAGTCATAGGAAGGGTAGTGATTAAGTGAGCAGATTATTTGGTAATTGTATGATCTGTGAATTGATACTATCGTATATTGGTTTAGTCCCTGGCTTGGTAGCCCCCAGAGTAGGATTGTTGATCTGAACTAGGTAAACATATCACTGTGTTATTTACTTTCTGCACTATTATTTTTATTGTTATCGTGTTCATTGTGTTGGATATCAGTGTCTCAACATCTGTGTAGGACATCTGATATCTGTGCCAGAATTTCAATTGGCATCAAGAGCTTGCACCCTTATTTGGTTCTGGGTGAGATTCAGGGAAGGTACTTTCTGGTACAATGGACAAGGATGGAGGATTTGTGAACAAACCACCTCTGCTTGATGTTTCCAACTATGACTATTGGAAACCAAGGATGATAGCATTCATCAAATCCATGGATGATCAAGCATGGAAAGCTGTTATAAAAGGATGGGAACCCCCAAAGGTTAAAGATGAAAAAGGTACCCCTACTGATGTGGTGAAGGAAGAGGAAGACTGGGATGATGCATATTACAAAGGGTCCGTGGGAAATTCCAAAGCCATGAATGCATTGTTTAATGGTGTCAACAAGAATATCTTTAGGTTGATTGAACATTGCACCATTGCAAAAGAGGCGTGGGAGGTCTTGAAGGTTGCTCATGAAGGGACTTCAAAGGTGAAGATGTCAAAACTTCAGCTTCTCACTAGCCAGTTTGAGAGTTTGAAGATGAAAGAGGATGAGAGCATTCATGATTTTCACATGAACATTATTGAGATAGCTAATGCCTCTAGTGCCCTAGGTGAAAAGATGTCTGACAGCAAACTGGTCAGAAAAATCCTCAGATCTCTACCTAAGAGATTTGACATGAAAGTGACTGCTATAGAGGAAGCTCAGGATATAGACAAGATGAAAGTGGATGAACTGGTGGGATCTCTTCAAACATTTGAATTAAGGATCAGTGAAAAGTCTGAAAAGAAGAAGAGCATAGCTTTTGTGTCAAATGCTGGAGACTCAGAAGATGAAGGTGACCTGGTCAGAGATGAAGGGGTGTCTAAAGATCTGGTATTGCTTGGAAAACAATTTAACAAAGTGTTGAAAAGGATTGACTGGAAGTCAAGAGCAAATGCTCAGAACAAGTCACTCGACATCAGTAAAAACCAGGATGGAGGCAGAAGATCCAGAACTGAAGAAGACTTCAATCAAGGGAAGAGAGTTCAGTGTTTTAAATGTGAGGGATATGGGCACATAAAGAATGAGTGTCCCACGTATCTCAAAAGGAAGAAGAAGAGCTTATCAGTGTCTTGGTCAGAAGGAGAGTCTGAGAGTGATCTTGAAGAAGAATTAGCAAAATTGGTGACAATTTTGACTGGGATCTGTAAGGCTGATGGAGAAACTACTTGTGAGTCTGACTCTGACAAAGAATCCTATATTGGAGAATTCACTAAGGAAGAAGTCTTCACAGGGTTCTCAGAGTTGTGTATCAAGAATGAAGAAAGGTGCCAGATAATATTAAAACAGAAGGTTCTGATAGCTCAACTAGAAGCTGAGAAGGAAGAACATCTATCAATCATTGCTGATCTGAAAGAGGAGGTTGAATGGAAAAAGTCAAAACTTAACAATATGACCAAATCTATAAGAATGCTAAACAATGGTACCACGCAGCTGGATGAGATTCTTCAGACTGGGAAAGATGCTGGAAATGTGCAAGGCCTTGGCTTTAACAATCAAGCAGAGACTTACAAGAAGCCTGTATTGAAGTTTGTTCCTCAGAAAATAAAGCAAGAAGAGGGGATGTCAAATCACATGTTTCAACATCAGATGAAGCATCAGAAAAGAGTTTGTAGATCAAAGTATAAACCATGGAGATGCCATTACTGTGGAAAGATTGGTCACTTAAAGTCCTTTTGCTACAAGTTGCACGGCTATCCCAAAACTGCTCATCAACAAAATAAAGGACAGAGCTGGGCTAAAGTGAAGAGAAGATGGACTCCTAGAAATATGATGGCCGGTCTCATAACACATACCTCTCTTAGAGCATCCGCAAGGGAAGATTGGTACTTTGACAGTGGTTGTTCAAGACACATGACTGGTGTGAAGAAATTCTTGTCAGATATCAAGCTTCACTCCACCAATTATGTCACTTTTGGGGATGGATCAAAAGGTGAAATAAAAGGTGTTGGAAAGCTAGATTACACAGGACAACCAAATCCGGATCGTGTGCTATTTGTCAAAGGGCTGACTACAAATCTGATTAGTATAAGCCAACTGTGTGATGTAGGTCTCAAAGTAAATTTCACAAAATCTGCATGTCTAGTAACCAATGAGAAAGATGAAGTTGTTATGAAGGGAACCAGGTCTAAGGATAACTGCTATCTGTGGAATCCTCAAGAACCGGAAAGTGTGTCTACTTGTTTGATGTCAAAGGAAGATGAAACCAAACTGTGGCATCAGAAATTGGGTCACTTACACCTGAAAGGGATGAAGAAAGTTATGTCAAGTGAAGCTGTTAGAGGTATTCCCAAGCTGAAGATTGATGAGGATAAAATATGTGGTGAATGTCAAGTTGGGAAGCAAACAAGGGTGTCACACAAGAGGCTTCAACATCTTACCACAACTTCTAGAGTTCTGGAACTGCTTCGCATGGACTTAATGGGACCTATGCAGGTCGAAAGTCTTGGTGGGAAGAAGTATGCCTATGTTGTCGTTGATGATTACTCCAGATTCACCTGGATAAGCTTTATCAGAGAAAAGACTGAAGTATTTGCAGCCTTCAAAGAGTTGTGTCAAAGGATTCAACGGGAAAAGGAATGTGGTGTTGTTCGAATCAGAAGTGACCATGGGAAAGAATTCGAAAATAGCAGGTTTGAAGAGTTTTGCTTATCTGAAGGAATCACTCATGAATTCTCGTCACCGATCACTCCTCAGCAGAATGGTGTGGTGGAACGCAAGAACAAGACTATACAAGAGTGTGCAAGAGTCATGATTCATGCCTAAAAACTTCCATATCATTTTTTGGCTGAAGCCATGAATACTGCTTGCTATATACACAACAGGGTGACTATCAGATCAGGTACTTCTGTCACTCTTTATGAGCTATGGAAAGGTAGAAAGCCAAATGTGAAGTACTTCCATGTGTTTGGGAGTAAGTTCTATATCTTGGCGGATCGTGAGCAGAGGCAAAAGATGGATCCTAAGAGTGAGGAAGGGATATTTTTGGGATACTCTACAAACAGTAAAGCATATAGGGTATTTAATTCCAGAACTAAGGTGATGATGGAATCCATAAATGTGGTGGTTGATGACTCTGGGAAAGACGAAGATGTCTTAGATGATGTTGGAGCATGCCTTCCCATGAACAATGAAATTTCACAAGACATTGAGTCTATCGAAGATAATGCTCAAGAAACCGACACTAGACCTGAGAATGAAGAGGTAGAGGATGCTAACAGGGGACCCTCTTTAAGGATTCAGAAGGATCACCCTAAGGAATTGATTATTGGAGATCTGAATGAAGGTGTAAGAACCAGAACGAGGGAGGATGTGTCAAATGCATGTTTTGTTTCAAAGATTGAACCAAAGAATGTCAAAGAAGCATTGATAGATGAGTTCTGGATAAGTGCTATGCAAGATGAACTTTGTCAATTCAAGAGGAATTAAGTTTGGGAACTGGTACCACGACCAGCAGGAACAAATGTGATTGGCACAAAATGGGTTTATAAGAATAAGTCTGATGAACAAGGAGTTGTTACCAGGAACAAAGCCAGATTAGTTGCTCAAGGATATACACATATTGAAGGAGTAAACTTCGATGAAACATTTGCTCCTGTGGGTCGATTGGAATCCATCAGATTGCTGCTAGGAGTGGCATGTTTGTTGAAATTCAGACTGTTTCAAATGGATGTCAAGAGTGCTTTTTTGAATGGCTACCTTAATGAG
Organism: Lathyrus tuberosus; assembly: GCA_022829125.1. Classification (NCBI taxonomy): domain Eukaryota; kingdom Viridiplantae; phylum Streptophyta; class Magnoliopsida; order Fabales; family Fabaceae; genus Lathyrus; species Lathyrus tuberosus. The sequence goes on along the minus strand of JALAZF010000239.1, from coordinate 5,902,470 downwards.
GAAGTCTATGTTGAGCAGCCTAAAGGTTTTATGGATCCAAATTTTCCTGATCATGTTTTCAAGCTAAAGAAGGCTTTGTATGGGTTGAAGCAAGCTCCACGAGCTTGGTATGAAAGGCTGACTGAGTTCTTAGTCAACCATGGGTATAGGAAGGGTGGTATTGATAAAACACTTTTTGTCAAGGAGAAGGATGGGAAACTAATGATTGCTCAGATTTATGTAGATGATATTGTGTTTGGTGGGATGTCGGATGAAATGGTCCAACATTTTGTCAACCAAATGCAGTCTGAATTTGAGATGAGCTTGGTAGGTGAATTGACCTACTTCCTTGGATTACAAGTCAAGCAGATGGAAGATTCCATTTTTATTTGTCAGAGCAAATATGCGAGGAACATTGTGAAGAAGTTTGGACTGGATAATGCCAAGCATAAGAGAACTCCTGCTCCTACTCACTTGAAGTTATCCAAAGATGAAAAGGGAGTGAATTTTGAACAAAGTTTGTACAGAAGTATGATTGGCAGTCTGCTGTATCTTACAGCAAGTAGGCCAGATATAACATTTGCTGTTGGTGTGTGTGCAAGATACCAAGCAGAACCCAAGGTCAGTCACATCAATCAAGTGAAGAGAATTCTTAAGTATGTGAGTGGTACATGTGATTATGGGTTGCTATACTCCCATGACTCAAGTCCCATTTTAGTAGGTTATTGTGATGCTGATTGGGCTGGAAGTGCTGATGATAAGAAGAGTACCTCTGGAGGATGTTTCTTTTTGGGAAATAATCTTATTTCATGGTTTAGTAAGAAGCAAAATTTTGTATCTCTTTCTACTGCTGAAGCTGAGTACATAGCAGCTGGAAGTAGTTGTGCTCAACTGGTATGAATGAAGCAGATGTTGTCTGAGTATAATGTCACACAAGATGTCATGACATTATTTTGTGACAACCTGAGTGCTATTAATATTTCCAAAAATCCTATTCAACATAGCAGGACTAAGCACATTGATATCAGGCATCACTTCATCAGAGAACTTGTGGAGGACAAAGTCGTAACTCTTGAGCATGTGAGCACAAAAAATCAGCTTGCTGACATATTTACCAAGGCCCTGGATGCAGTTCAGTTTGAAAACCTGAGGAGCAGACTTGGGGTTTGCATTCATGAAGAACTATAGCAATTAATGTTCCTTCTGGCTGCTAGATTGGGAAGATTAAAGGAGGTTCTGGTAGTGCAGTGTGTGAATGAAGGGAAAATGCTGAAGTTTGTGCATGACATTTGGTCATGTGATGTGGTGTGCATCTACTCTCTGATGCAGTTTATTCTGGTTTATGATTTGACCATTTCTCAATTATTTTTAACTGTTCTACTTGCCTTTGTCATATTTCTGGCTAAAAAGGGGGAGTAGTATGTTTGTGTGGTGTGCTTGTGCTGCTGCAGTAGTTGAGGGGGAGATTGTGGAATGTTGCTGCAGTTGAGTGGGAGTTTTGCTATGCTGCTATGCTGTGTTGTATGCTGTGTTGTGTGTTGTATGCAGTTGAAGGGGAGTGCTGGTATGTTTTTTTTGCTATGTGTACTGTTGGTATTTCGCTGTTGTCTGATATGGATTTTTTTTTTGCGCTTCTGTGCAAGTTTTATTTGGTGTATAGTTTTAGCCAAAATAAGCCAAAGGGGGAGATTGTTATTTCTTTGATTCTATGGTTGGCATTTATTTTGCTAAAACTATTCTAGCAGCAAGATGTTGAAATATAATGTTCTAATTTGCTGCATTCAACATGTCGAATGAAGATGTCCCATACCTGCTCATAGGACATCGCGTCTGGATTCAGTTTTAAAGCAGATTCTGTTGCTGTGAATTGTTACTGAATATTCTGTGAATATTTGGTTATCCTATGTGGCATCCAAAGCATTTTTGGATTGTGTTTATTTGTTGGTCTTTCGGATTTTCAGCTATTTCTAATTATGGAGATATATTAGGAAACTTTAGATTGAAGACCTATTTTGTTGGAGTTTATTTTGCAGATTTGTGAGCAGTCTATTTGCTGCGTTTTTGAAGCCCAATACAGTCCAGATTAAATGCTATATATTAACTTGTGTAAACCTAGTTTAGGTGTGGAACTTACATGTGTTTTTGTTAGGGTATTCGAGTGTATTTTGTGAGCCTAACTGGTATCATTCTGATAACAGTATACGGACTGGTTTTTGTGTTGTAAGTTCTGTCAGTTACTCATAAGCTTTTAAGCATTGAGTTTCTTGTGTGTCAATTCTCATAAGCTTTGAAGTATTGAGAATTGTGTGTTTTGAAAGTGTAACTTTCGGTTTGTTACTTGTGTGGAAAGAAACCAATCACGGGTTGTGGTTGTAGAGGGATTTGAGGAGGGTCTTATACCTAGGTGAGTCTTAGGTAGAAGTCATAGGAAGGGTAGTGATTAAGTGAGCAGATTATTTGGTAATTGTATGATCTGTAAATTGATACTATCATATATTGGTTTCGTCCCTGGCTTGGTAGCCCCCAGAGTAGGATTGTTGATCCGAACTGGGTAAACATATCACTGTGTTATTTACTTTCTGCACTGTTATTTTTATTGTTATCGTGTTCATTGTGTTGGATATCAGTGTCTCAACATCTATGTAGGACATCTGATATTTGTGCCAGAATTTCAAAAAGTTTGAGTCAGATGGAAGTGAGGTAGAGGAAGTAAAAGCTTTGAATGATAGTGAAGATGAAAGAGCGACCGCTAATTTAGATGGATTTGAAGGGATTGGTGTGACTATTCCCATAAGACAAGGACCAATAGTGGCTGGTTTGTTAACTGGATCCAGCAAGACAAAATTGGAAGATGATGACTATGTTAGTGAAGTACTAGATAGTTCGGATCCAGATGCCTCTGAAAATGAGAAAGAGAATAAGTGTGAGAAGTATAGGAAATATGAACTTAATAAGAAATTTAAGTTTAAGTGGGGTATGCAATTCAATTCTCTAGATGACTTTAGAGAGGTAATCCGTGAGTGGTCAGTTTTAAATGGTAGAGAAATTACGTTTGTGAAAAATGAGAGCTATAGAGTGAGGGTGGAATGTAGGGCTAAATGTGGTTTTTTGATGTTATGCTCAAAGGTGGGCCATAAGCACACATTTGCCATTAAGACTATAAAAGACAAACATACAAGTGCTAGGGTTTTGGATAACAGATCTGCAAATTCAAGGTGGGTTTCCAAACTTGTTGTGAAGAAGATGCAAACTTCTGACACAGTTAAGCTTAGTGACATTATTCAAGACTTAAGGCAAAATTACTCTGTGGGTATTAATGTTGCTCGTGCCTGGAAAGCAAAGTTGACGGCAAAGAAGATCATTGAAGGAGATGCAGACAAGAAATATGCTTTATTGTGGAGGTATATTGTTGAGTTACATAGGGTAAGTATTGAGAATACAGTGAAAATCAACATTGATAGACCCACACCATCAATTCAACCAAGGTTTGGGTCCTTTTACTTTTGTTTTGAGAGGTGCAAAAAAGGGTTCATAAATGGATGTAGGCCTTTTGTGGGTGTTGATGGGTGCCATCTAAAGACCAAGTACGGTGGTCAACTATTAATAGTTGTGGGTAGGGACCCAAATGACCAGTATTTCCCTTTGGCCTTTGGTGTGATAGAAACAGAAACAAAAGAAAGTTGGAGGTGGTTTATACAACTGTTAATGGAGGATGTTGGAGTTGACAAAAGATTTGTGTTCATATCAGATCAACAAAAGGTTAGTTATTTCATCTATGTTGTTCATTTTTTCCATAGTGTATCCATTTCTAATTGAGGATGCCCAATGTTGCTATCATTTATTAATGTCTATTGTAGGGATTGGTTGTTGTTTTTGAAGAGATGGAACAAAGAATTGAGCATAGGCTTTGTTTGAGGCATTTGTATGCCAACTTCAAAAAAAAGTTTTGTGGTGGTTCATTGATGAGAGACCTCATGATGGGAGCAGCCAAAGCAACTTACTATCAAGAACGAAGCAAAACCAGTTAGAAAGAGGGTTAGTGAAAGAATTAAACTTAGGATTTTTCGAAAACCAATCATTGGTCCTGGTTCAAAACCAGATCAACCAACGTATTTGACTGAAGAAGAGGATGGCATTCTGACTCAATAAGGACAAGGATCCCAAGTTACAAAGAAGGCCACAAAGAAAGCAAAAAAGGAGTAGAACACTTTGTTATAATGTTTATGTATGGTTTTTATGCACACTTTTGGTGCTCCTTTTGTAATGAATCTAATGCACACTGTATGTGCTCATTTTGTGTTAACTGAAATGCACACTGTTTGTGCTCTTTTGTATTGACAAAAATGCACTCTTTAATCATGGTGCTCTTTTGTATTGACAGAAATGCACACTTTTGGTGCACAGTAATCACAGAAATGACTTCAAGGCATATTTTGTATTTTTAAGCTTATAATTAGACTTCAACATAAACTTCAATGCACACTTTTGGTGCACTATTGTAATGACAGAAAAGACTTCAATGCACACTTTCATGGATAAAATTCAAACTTTTCATTGATAAAATTCAAACTACAACAACATTACATAAACTTCAAACTTTTCATACATAAACTTTAACCCAACCTAACATCATATACCCTAGAACAACATTACAGTAACAAATCAACCCAACCTAACATCATATACCCTTGAAAAACATTACAATAATAACCCAAGATAAAACAAGTGCCATCTTCAACTTCGAATTGATCTTTCTTTGGACTTCAACCTTCATCTTCACTCTATCTAACTTCTGCAATGTGGCCTCTAATTTCACTTCACGTATCTCACACTTTTGACAAAATGCTTCACTCCTAAAGGTCCCCTTCAAAGAATCTCCCATTTCATCATCCCACAAAAATAGGTCACAGCCAGTACCATTCTACATCAACATTGAACATGTAAAAACCGGTTAACACAAACAACACCATTTTCCTACTTAACCCAACATATACGAAACCAAAATTCTTACCGTTGCATTTCTACATCTCCAGAACTTCCTATTACGATTTTAAGCCATGTTAGAGACCCACATCTTCATCGCACTATTGTATCCACATCTGGGTAACCCATGAAAATCGATTGAACTTGTGTTGCTGCTTGAACTGCATTTGCTTCCAAACATGGTGAAGAAAGAAAAGATGAAGATGGCGCAGGCTTGTTGAAGAATGAGAAGAAGGAGAAGTGAACCCTAATTTTTCACGGGGGGTATCACAAAATAATGTCTACAGAGTACATGACATGGTATAAATAATTCAAAGTCAACCATGCATTCAATGCCACATAGAAATATTTCATGGAACAGTCAGCATGAGGGGTGTGGGAAAATGAAATCTTGATTTGTTGAGGGGGGGATAAAAAAAACTTCAAGGGGGAAAAAGCAAATCTCGCTACTTTTCCAGGGGGTGGAGTATATTTATCCCTAATTATCTACCTATATAAGAAAAGTTTAGGACTTGGACTTTACCAATCTACCCATCATCTACTTTCTGCCACATAGTCATTTCTGCCCTAAAATTGGTCATTTCACCACCTAATTCTAACTAATCGTTCCACTAAACATTAGTTACCATTATACTGAAGTATTGTTCATAATTTCCATAATCCTTTCTTCTAATGTAACCAAGCTGCGGGACTGGATACACACGCCCCAATGTTTTGAGAACACAACCTCTACGAACTCTACAAGGTTTGCTTTCTTTTCCTCTGTGTCTTTGCATTCTCATCTTCCAATTCTTTGTTCTCTTCCAACCCTCAACTGCACACAACGAGCCTTCGTCAAGACTTCTCCAACAATGGCGCGACCTTTCGAACTCATCACCAATATCAACGACCGTAAAGAGTTGTGGAAAATCGCTATAAAGGTTCACCACAAATGGGGCGTCAAGAGTTCAGCAAATGAGAATTTCGAAATGGTCGTAGGTGACACAAACGTGAGTTCTTTACGACTTTTCTGTTGTATACCTGATAGTTTTACACCTGTAGCTCATTTTACATATATTTGCATGTCGTCATGTTCATCCATTTTGTTGAGGTTTGTGTTGAAAGTTTGTTCATGGTGTTGTTTATGTTGACTTAATAACCATTTATTTTTTTCTTGCTTGCGTTGTTCATGGTGTTCTTTATGTTGTTGTTCATGGTGTTGTTCATGGTGTTGTTCAGCGAATGAAAATTCTGATTTGACTTTGAACTTCATGTCGCTGTTCATGGTGTTGTTTGTGTTGACGTAAATAACCATTTATTTTCCTGTCTTGCGTAGAATGAAATGACTTTTGAATTTTTTTTTTCATTTCAGGGACATAACATTCACGTTGTAGTTCCAACGATCTATAAAAAGGCTTTTGACTCGGTGTTGTCTGTAAACGTCACCTGCACTATATCAAACTTTCAGGTCCACCCTAACGATTTGCTATTCAAACCGACTAGCCACAAATAGCTCCTCAAGTTCACAGGTGGAACAACCATTGCGGATATTGGCAAACACACCATTCTTGACAAGATTATCAACTTCACACCGTTTTCTGATATAATTTCTGGCAAATGGCAGAAAAATCTCCTCTGCGGTATATAGCTTATCCATCATGGTGTTGTTTGCTTCTCTGTATATTTTTCTTAACTTTTGGCGAAACTTCTGTGATTTGTAGATGTTATTGGTGTTATTGATGAGGTGGGATACTCCCAAACAAAGACAGGGGGGAAGAAGCCTCAAGTCAACCTGGTTTTACGCGATTTAAGGTATTTCAATAGATAAATATAAGGTTTCCTGCTGCTTGAACGTTTCTTTTCTAACTGACTCTGTTTCATCCTTTTAGTGACAACACGTTGCTATGTACCCTTTGGGAGGACTATGCTGTCAAGTTCTTTGAGTACAAAAAAAAATCAACATGAGATTCCCACCCCAACTGTTATTCTACTGAAGTACGCAAAGATTAAGGAAGAAGGTAGTCCCCTAACCCCCTACGGTCTGCACTTTCATAACTCTCTACAATTTTGATGCTTTTACTTAAATCCATAATGTAATATATACCCTTTTGGTCGTGAAGGAAAGTACCCCCTAGCTGTGACAAACACTTACAATGTGACAGAGTTACATATCAACGACGATTTGCCTCAGATCAAAGTGTTTCTGAAGAGGTAGACAATTATGGACAATATTCCCTTTATATTATCTACAATTACTATTTTGTAACACACATTTCATCTACAGCTTGCCGAAAGGGACTGACTATGGGAAAACACTTACCACGGCTAACAACCAAACACGTAATTCGTTGCATATGTCGTATGGGTCTCAACAATCTGTAACTGAAGCTTTTTTGACGAAATCTGTCCACTTACCACTGCGAGAAATCATCCAACTGTACCAAGTAATGCAGTTTGGCAATGATATTCTAAAAAATTCACCAAATTCACTCGACTTAACCCATGTTTTAATCCCATTCAGGCAACTGTATGCGTCACGGTTGCAACAACTGACAAACTTATCGCTTCGCCAAATGGGTGGTGCTACAGAGCTTGCCACCAATGCCCTCAAGTTGCCAAGGGATACATGCCTCCTTTTGTCTCCCGAGATGGCCACCGCACTGAGGCAGAAATATGGAGGTTGAGCTATCATAATCTTTATCGTACTTTATGTTGTTTAGAAATATACCTTTCCCATGTCTGATTTAGGTTGCATCCGTAGGTATAAAATAGAGGTGGTTGCAGTTCATGAGGGATGATCGGCAATATTTGTTTTCTGGGATGAAATTGCAGCCCAGCTTTTGGAATCATCTGCTACTCAGTTACGAGCCACAATGATTAAGGTGATTGAAAACTACAATCAACAATAATTCTAACCATTCCTATTATCCAATTCAAATTCCAAAATTATGAATGGGTTTATACATGATGGGAAACAGGCCGGAATCACTGACCTGCTTGAGTTCCCACTAGCCCTTGATAAAATGTTGGGAAAGAAGTTGGAATTCAAGGTTAAGTGGAATCCTCGCTTTAAGAGTTGCTCCGTCATCCACTTTCTTGACGATGACCAGCTGATCAAGCAACTTCAAGGACCGTTTGCAATTACTCAGGTTACTATTGTGTAACATATTCTATTATGTCTATCACGAATTTTATTGACAGAATCTATTATAATAGTATATTTCCAATGGCAGGATGACAAGCTCATTCAAGACAACGACCAGTTTATTGAGGCCTCTTCTAATTCAGTGCAGGTAGCATAATTGTCCTTTAAAACGATTCCATTAGGAATCATGTCAAACATGAACCATTGCACCTGCATGTTATGACTCTAACAACATGCAAATGCATTCTGATTTGCACAAATTGTCGAGAGTGTCGGTGAGGATGTTCCAATTGTAAAACTAACTCCTACTATGGTAATCTATTCTTATATATGATGAATTGAATTTACTAGGACTAATTACCACGGCCTGCAATTGTAACACATTTTATATTGTTGTCGATTTCAGGATGGTGAAATCACATCTTCCCACGCTCCTGATCCTTCAACCCCTAAAGCCAGTGTTAAGAGGATGTCTACGGAACCTGCCGGTGAACCGTCGATCAAAACTGAAACATAAGGGGACCTTTCGTCGACAAAAGCCAAGAAACTTATCAAGCGGGGTAAAAAACAAGTTTGACTGTCATAAACTGGCGGAGCTGGAAATTGTTGTTGGACTCTTTTTTTATGTGTCAACTTCCACTACTACCATGTCTAATTAATACAGGAAATTGATGTATATGTTTTGAAGTATTTTGATGGGTTTTTCATCAAATGACTACAACAATGGGGTTTATTTGTAACATTGCCACAATATCTTATGTGTAATATATTTTGTATTCTATTTATGTCATCTGTTTTCTGTTTCAACTTATATTTATCTGTATTGTTAAGATACATTGATAGAAGCACCCAAATCTATAGATTCATTGCATATGTATAATCACAACTGAACCATAAGGGAAAAACGAAAAACGTTGAGTGATACTACATTTTTGAATATTTACAAAACATAAATCTCGTGGCAGCTAACCCTTACTGAGTAAAATATGTTCTTTCTCGCATGCATGTAATGAAATATACTGTGTGCATACCATTGCCATTGTACTTAACACGTGAATCCAAATACTGGCCAAAAGCAACACGGTCTATGTAATTATACTTCAGAAAAGCATGTATCTCATACTTAGCATGTTACAATAATATTAAAATATTGGTCCTTTCTACTTTTATACATTGTACTATACCTACAGACAGCAGTTCAGTAGCTACCACTGCACAACACTTAAGCACCCCCTCTCCCATATGTCACGTCGCCGTTTATGCCTGCTTCATGTGAAAGAAGAAGTACAGTGTTAGTGTTAAACACTATTTACCTTCCCACCATATTATAACAATATAAAATTTCAATAAAATAATACCATTATGCTGCTACTATTTGGAGGTTCTTTTCAAATTTTCAAATTTTTAGTGGGAAAGTAATTACAACACACAGCCACTCCATCATCACCTCAGCAAAGAAAGCTACCTGTGTTTGTTCTGTCTTTCTAACAACCTTGCCACTACAACGATACACTTCAACTGCAGGCATCTTTTGAGTGATATTTGAACATCTCTTACTTTTCACAATAGGTAACTTAGTATATTTTTAAGCTATTTGTTTCCTCTCTCCCACTGCCCAGGGTTTGCTTACGATTGTAATGTTCCTACTTAATTTTTTATGGTAACAAGTCTTTATTAAGAATTCCTTTTGCACGTCTAATGTTTTAGGACAGCCTTTCCATGGATGGTGACAGTCATACGCCGACCTCTATTGCAAGACAGAAACAAAAATTATTGTTGACTGAAAAGAGACAATAGAGTTTGCGACCCAACAAGGAGAACAATGTTGCTTCAACATCAACACCTTTGCTTCCTAATGCAAAAAACTCCCAAACTCAACGTACAACCCCCACAGTAATGTTGTTAATACCACACACACAGGACCATCTCTTCGGCACAATCATCCTACTGCCCCTCTGAAGCGTAGACGATTCGATATTAGTTCTGGCATAAATCTATTTCCCATGTTAAATTCTACAGTGTCCCCTAACAACGCGTCTACTATGTCAGTAAAAAAGAATAATTTAACCTTGCCACAACATGTTTGTCCTACCCTCATTAAGTCTCAGTAAATTGCTCCCAATCAGGGGTATGGTCATCAACCTCCCTTGGTTGCGTCCTTATCAACCCACATAGGCACTTTTGCATCTTCAAGTTATACTCCTCCACAACCCTCATTCATGCCCCGTGGCTCCTCGAGGACAGTCTTTCGCCAAATCCAGCTTCCTGTCGGAAGTAATGCATATTCAACATGTAATGCTTATGCTTTTGGAAATCCACAACGCAATGCACCTACAAATTCATCTTCCGAGGAAAACTTTGATTCGGATTCTGATCATATTGTGGCAAATTATTTAGACTCTGACATCGAAGCTGGTGATGAAGATGTCGAAGATCACCTACAAGGTAATTTCTTTACGAAATTACCAAACATGATTTCCATTTGTCTATTAGTCCCGCATTATGCATATCTTATTGTTACATGCATAAAATATGTCGATATCGGAATCCCTAATTGGTAATGCCAACATTGCAAGGCATGTATGTGGTATCAGGAGCGAAAATCCAAACATAGACATGCAACTGCACCAAAGTTTCACATTTGCTGCAAGTCTGGAAGAGTCGTGCTACCACTGATGAGGCAGCCTCCACCTTTATTAGCTCAGCTCCTTTTCGATGGAAACTCCACCCGTAGTAAAAACTTCCAGGCCAACATACAAATATACAACACTATGTTCTCCTTCACTTCTCCTGGGATGAAGTTTGACACAACATCACAGAGAGGACACGGTCCTCCAACTTTACGACTACACAGTCAGGTGTGTCACCGGATAGGTACTATGCTTCCCAATATCGGTCAACCTCCGCAATATGCTCAGCTATACATCTTCGATACGGAGAATCAGGTTGATAACAGGATGGATTGTTTCAGGTAACAAAAATGTCTTTGCTCATACGCACAAGTCAAAGTTTGTCAATCGCTTTGAACTGAAAATCGTATCTGCACTAATATATGTAATTACTGATTATTGTAGGTACAACAAAAAACTTGAAAAAGAATTAGTCAGGGACTTGACGGTGATGTTGGATTCTTGCAATGTCCATGCCAAAGCATTTAGAAATGCTAGGGATCTCTTGAGGGAAAATTCTTTTCTAGACTTGAAGTTGAAGTTGATATCTAGTAGACCCAGCGACGGTCGTGTGTATAATATGCCAACTGTTGCGGAAGTTGCTGCTCTCATTGTCAGCGATATTAATTCTGCAGAAAAAAGGGACATAATAGTCCATCCACGCGAGGGGGGGGGGGGGGTTACAAAGAATAGATGAATTCTATCCGGTATACCTTGGATACCAATACCCACTCATTTTTGTATATGGCGAAGACGGTTACAGAGATAATATTCTTCACAAATATAGTCACGAAAGACAAGTCACAAAGAAAAATCGTCAAACAATAAAGGATTGGTTATGCTTCCGTCTACATGAGCGCATCTTGGAACCTAAGACTTTACTTCATTCGCGGCGCCTTTTCCACCAGTTCCTAGTTGACGGTTATACTATGATGGAATCCGAGCGTCTAAACTGGTTGCGGAAAAATCAATCTAAATTAAGGGTTGGTAAATATAGCAACTTACAGCAGGAAAACGTTGCTGGTAGTTCTAAACAAAGTACAAAACAGGGCAAGCGTGTTATATTGCCTTCGACGTTTGTTGGAAGAAAACGATACATGGACCAGCTCTATTTTGACGGGATGGCGATTTAAAGTAAACTTGGCTTCCCTGACCTGTTTATAACATTTACCTACAACCCTGCGTGGCTTGAAATAAAGCGTCTGTTGCATAACAACAATTTAAGTGTTGTTGATCGTCCGGATATTGTAGCAAAGGTCTTCAAAATTAAGTTCGACGAACTTATGCGTGATATAACAAAGAGACATGTCCTAGGACGCGTTTTGGCATGTAAGTCTACGTTTGGAATTCTGTCAGTATTTTATGTTCACTTATATTATGCACAACTATTATGTTTATACTAACTTCTGTGCTATTCCATTCAACAGTTATGTACACCATTGAATTCCAGAAAAGAGGTCTACCTCACGCTCACATTCTTATCTTCTTGCATCCTCAGAGTAAATACCCCACACCCAATGATATTGACAGAATAATTTCCACCGAGATTCCTGATCCGGACATTCATCCTACGTTGTACAACTTGGTCAAGTCGCATATGGTGCATGGACCTTGTGGTATGGCTAGGCAATCATCATCGTGTATGAATAACAGAAAGTGCACTAAATTCTTTCCAAAAAAGTTCATTGAGAATACCATTGTTGATGTCGAAGGCTACCCTCTATACAAACGACGATCAACTACGCATGGCATACACAAGAATGGCATCCCTCTGGACAATAGGCATGTAGTCCCGTACAGCACAAAATTGCTCTTGAAGTACCAAGCCCATATTAACATGGAATGGTGTAATCAGGGTACATCAATTAAGTATCTTTTAAAATATATACACAAAGGCCATGATCGAATTACGGCTTCTGTCGTACATAAGTTTCATCCTTCCTCGAATAGTATCGAACCCGTAGACGAAATTAAACAATATCTTGACTGTAGATACGTCTCTCCGTGCGAGGCGAGTTGGAGAATCTTCTCTTACAGTATTCATGGCCGTAAACCCATTGTGGAACGCATGTTTTTCCATCTTATAGGTGAGAAGTCTGTCTACTACACCGATCATGACCGGATGGAGAATATTTTAGAGAGGGCGAGCATAACAGAGACTATGTTTTTGTCGTGGTTAATTGCCAACCAGACTTACGAAGAAGCCAGGGAATTAACTTATGGTCAGTTCGTCACAAGGTTTATTTTCCATAAAAGAAATAGAATGTGGAAGCCTCGGAAAAAGGGTTATACAATTGGCCGTTTAATTTGGGTACCACCATCTACGAGCGAGTTGTTTTATCTTCGTATGATGTTGACTGTCGTGAAAGAACCCACGTGCTATAAGGATATTCGCAAGGTCGGCGATACACAGTGTGATTCCTTTAGAGATGCATGTTTTGCTATGGGTTTCCTTGAAGACGATAGGGAATGCATCGGAGCCGTTAAAGAGGTAAGTGAATGGGGGTCCGGTCATTTCCTACGCAAGCTTTTCGTTGTTATGCTTATGTCGGGCAATGTCAATCGGCTGACGTATGTGTGGACAGAGACATGGGCATTACTCTCCGACGGTTTGTTGCACCAACAAAGGGTCTTGGTTAATAACACGGGTCAGCTTTTCATTTTCATCCATTTCAATATCTTGAGCATATAACTTTCTAATATGGGTTTTAAGTGCCAAAACTATAAAACCCTTCATTTATAGCCATACTGCATGGGATTCAATACTGTGCCTTGGAATAGTCTGTCCATACTGACCACATAACTCTTTTCCTCTGACAGAACTAATATTGAATGACCATGAGCTGCAAAATCTCACGTTACATCATATTGAGACTCTCCTTCAAAAGAATTGAAAAAGCCTCCATGACTTCAAACCTATACCATATCCTGACAGTTATGTCTTGAAGCAGCTGGGGAACCATCTCATATACGAAGAACGTAGTTACGACATACAAACCATGAAAGACGAATTCCAATCACTGCATGTTGCTCTTACAGGTACTTACCACGAAACTGAATGCTATTCATCATTTAATACTTAGGCATTACTTTGGTCTGATATTTGACTTATTTTTATTAGACGAGTAGCGCGGAATCTATGATAGGATTATGACCGCCGTAACAAATCAGAAATGTGGAGTTTTTTTCCTGCATGGTTATGGTGGAACCGGGAAAACTTACATGTGGAGGACAATGGCAAGTGCGATTAGATCTAAGCACGACATATGTTTAACCGTCGCCACCAGTGGAATCACATCGCTATTAATACCAGGTGGTCGAACGGCTCACTCAAGATTCAAAATACCAGTCCCTACCTTAGCAAACTCTACATGTAACATTACTCACAAAGAAGAAGCCGCAGAACTACTACGACAATCAAAATTAATAATTTGGGACGAGGCACCCATGGCTAACAAATGGTGTTTTGAAGCACTTGACAAGACATTGAAGGATGTGATGAGTACTGATGGGAACTCAGAAGAACTATTTGGTGGGAAGGTTGTCGTGTTTGGTGGGGATTTCAGACAGATATTGCCGGTAATACCAAGGGGTAGTCGTTCCGATATTGTACATGCCACCATCAACTCTTCCTACATATGGCATTCGGTACAGGTATTGAACTTAACTAAGAATATGCGTCTTAATTGTGGTCCCACCGAACACGACAGGCAAGAAACGGCGGAATTCTCCAACTGGCTACTCAAAATTGGAGAAGGAAAGGTCGGAGAACCGAATGATGGGACTGCTGAAATTGAATTCCCACCTGAGATGCTTATTACAGATTTTGATGATCCTATCGTTGTTGTCATAACGAGTACGTATCCTAATTTTCTCACAAATTATAAGGACTTCAACTATCTAAAGAGCAGGGCTATATTGGCATCAACAATAGATATGGTGGACAAGATTAATGATCATGTGTTATCCATTATGCCAGGTAGTCTCACTTTTCAGTTGATAAGCTCCTTAACACAATACAGTTGGTGATGCATTTCTTTATATATATCTCTCATGATGTGACTGCAGGTGACTTGAGGGATTACTACAGCTGTAATACAGTCGATCGATCGGAGATACATGACAGGGACGTGCTTGATGTTCTGACCCCGGAGTTTCTCAGCTCATTAAAAACTTCTGGCTTTCCTAACCATCATATCAAACTTAAGGTCGGGGCACCCATTATGTTGATGCGAAACATCGATCAGTCCGAAGGCCTGTGCAATGGTACGCACCTAATAGTCACCAAAATGGATACACATGTGCTTGAGGCCCATATAATGGGGGGAAAACACCATGGCAACGTCGTATACATTCCCAGGATGGATATGTCCCCATCACAGTCTCCTTGGCCTTTCAAGCTAAGCCGAAGACAATTCCCCGTCATTGTCTCCTACGCGACGATGATTAACAAATCACAGGGTCAGTCATTGGATTGGGTGGGGCTTTATATTCCTCGAGACGTTTTTACTCATGGCCAGATTTATGTCGCACTTTCAAGGGTCACAAGCAAAAAGGGTATCAAAGTATTGATACACGATGAAAACAACAATGCCAAAACATGTACATCCAATGTTGTTTACAAGGAGGATTTCAACAATGTTTAGTTATGCGAAATTAACTCCGTACGTACCCTTATAAGCAAAGTTAAACATTGTTGTTTAGGTTTCAGGTTTTTTGTTATACTTTGAGGGATATCTGTAGATTTTTTTGTTAAGTTCCAACCGATTCATGTATTTTCACCTTCTATATAAACAGTAAAGAATTGCATTAACTGCAGGCATACCATTTTTGCACTTCTGTATAAAGCTATACTACAGAAACATACATTAATCTGTAGAGCATAAAAACAACCCGACACAAACTTTTAATATCAAGTGCAAGCTTACCCATGTCATATCTTATACACATGACAACCTTTGTTTTCATCAGTTGCATCCAAACAGAAGCGTATTCGGTCTCCGCCTTTGAAATTGTTTGACACGCAGAATGCATCCCATTCATATCCTAACTTGGTTCGATATGCATCATCGATGTCCAGTATCGACAGCATTTTGCAACATCCGTTATCGCCAAACAACAGCAGATCTTCGTAACCGCATTTTTGTAGAACACCGGAAAATTCAGGCGGTACCTTCTGAATGTATATAACAGATGAACCAATTTATTAGCTATTCAACTACTTTAAAACTATATTAGAACTGGCTTAAACATAAAAAATATAACTCAACTAATTTCGGTGAAATCTCACTCAACGGTGGGAGCACGCCGTCAACTGCATATATCGATTCGTTATACAAATACCTACTATGGAATGTGGGTAATTCCTGTTTTGCATGAATCTCTTTAAACCCACATATCCTGAAGTTATTGTCCCCGTAATAGCTGAACCAAACAACGACGTTAGCTGGTAGTGAGTAGTAATCTTCAATACCCTTCCATCCACTGATTATAAGTGGTTGAACCTCCCTATTGTTATATATTAAGGTATGATGAATACCTTGGTTGTTCAGTATTGTCCACATTTTATTTTACTTCTCCCCGGTACGTTCGAACAAATACAGGCTGGATCTCAGGAAAGGCCTACACACATAACTTTCTTATGACTTATTTCATGAAATGAATATATTGCACAACTAATCAGTAAGAAACACAAAAATAAACCAAAATAATAACTTATTTCAGCCACATGGTTTAACTTACTTGGAATGATAACTTTGCTATTTACAACTGTGTCAATCACCTCTGTATGAACCAGAGGACCAACCATTTCCATTGCAACTCTACGAAATGTTAAAATGAAGAAATGGATGGAGGTAGCTTGCGCCTATTAGAACTAAGAAGTGGATGGTATTTATTGCTGCAAGTAATGTTTCCACTACCCTATCAAAATCACATGTCAACAGTAAGATTAATATTTTATATTTTCTCCTACAGTGCCCATGTGAAGTGAGGGAATAATGTGGTCCTTCGAAATTACTTTCACTTGCTTTACACTTGTGTTGTGTTTTTGTATTCAATGTGTGGTCTACAAAGCATGCATTATTTATCTATTGTCCATGTTGGTTTTGTGTTTTCCAAATCTGTTTTAAATTCATTACAGAAACACTTCTAATAAAAACATTAACCATATTATATTTCACCACTTTATGAAATGTTGGACAAAGACTTTAACACCACCATGATAACTTAGAAAACACAAGAAGCATTTACAAATTTAACATTGCATCAGTCAAACATTAATTCTTTTTACAAACCATGACAGAACAAACTCAAAACATAACATCCTACATATGCTTCATATAGAAACTTCCAAAAGTTACAAACTTTGGTCCTACAGCCACAACTATTACAATTCTTAACAAATCCACAACAACACTACACCACCAAACCCTTTAAACTAAACCGAATATCCACGTTTCTTGAACCACACAGGGGCACATTTCAATGCCATTATATCTTCATTTTCCATACACCACTGTCATAAAAATCACCGCCTCACGTTTCCATGCTTCACAGACACCAATATTTCACTGGCTGGCGGGTGTCTGATGCAGAACTCCAACGCATCTCCATCCTGGATGTCTCGGTCTTTCACAAAGTCGTACCATCCACCGAGAAGATACTTCTCCATTTGTCCACGCCTATTTTTCAATTCACAGTAGTAAGCACATGACCTATCTGTATCATATAGGTTGATAGAGTCCTGTCGTTTGCGCAGGCACCTCTTGATCACGACCCGCGGTATTTGTTGTACAACCGATAAGCCAACAGTTATAACATCAATTCATGCATGAAATCATTATATAATAATAAACATAAAATATATATTACTTACATATACATTCGAACGCAACGCCTTCACATCTTTCACTACCCGGACCCAATTTTCTTCAAACTCTTCACAGTAAACAGGTGTAACCTCCCTGCATTTAACAAAAACCCATAACAATATCACAATACCTCCATATGAACCAAAACGTATTGTACCTGCACCAATATATCAGTTGCAGGGAACTGGCCATCGTAAATACTCACCCATCGCTATCAGACGATATACAAATATAGTCCGGCTCTGTTTTAACTTCCACAAAGCAAACCCAAACCTTGCTTTTCCCCTTAACGTCTTTCCCGACTGCCACGACTTTAGCTATACCCTTCCCGTTCGCACGGTGATCATCAGCACCGTGAATAACTATGCCCTTCTGTTTCTTCATCCCTTCATTGGCCAACTCTGTACTGTAGAAACAATATAACAAAAACACATTATTCCTGCATTCTAACTACAATCCGTATGCATGCAATTGGAGAATAATAACTTCAAATTAGATCTTTACCGTTCACACCTACGCAATACATATATCGTTTCAATACTCTACTCTACAAAAACCGACACCATCTTTTACCATTGACAAGTTCTGATCTGAGTCTTACCGTTGTCTGCGTGTCGCTTTCGTGTTGGGAGAGACGAAATGAGCTGCCATGGTGTCTTTCGGAGCCTGCTTCATCGTGAAATACTTTGTCAGAATGCCATCGTCACTTCGCCTGTGAGATTTGAAGTGGACAGCCATTGTGTCTTTCACCTGCTGCTTCATCTTCTTTACATGCGTGAGACGGCTGCTTTCCATTTGCCGGGGTGAGGACGGTGAAAGTATTGAAAATGAAGGGTTGATATAACTTTATAAATGTTTAATTCTTTATTTTTAAATAATTTTTTTAAATATAAACGTTTTTTGGATAGCAATAACAATAAAGGAAACTTCAACCCACCTAGGAAACGGTTTTCTATATTTTTTTTTATTTTTTTTTTCTAAACATTTCATTTTTACTATTCTTTTTTTAATTTATAGTAAATATTTTATTCTCTTTTGTACTTTTTTATTTTTCATAATGGGCTCATATACCTAACATCTTTATCTTCATAATTTGAATTTTTTCCTGTCTAAACTTTTGTGATTTATCACTATTTCATATTACATTTTTTTATTAACCTAATCCTTTAAAAATTGTGAATTTATATTTTTCTCTATCAAAATGTATTGGTCCAATCCGAAATGTCTTCAGCGGAACCCGTGCGGACGCACGGGTATCCCACTAGTTTATCAAAAGAATCTTTAACAATAGAACATGCTCAATAGCCAAGCGAAGCTCATAGAGTTGATAAATTGGTAACTCACCCGCCAAATAAATCACCTTTGTAAACCAATGCACTATAACATTTCAAAATTATATCAAGCTTATTCAAACTAGATAAATTTCACCATCTATGTATGAATCATATATATGAATCAGTTACATTAAAACATTCATATTTATCTTCAATTTACTCCTATGTTATTTTTTTTACGCATTATATAACTTTGACTTCTAAGTATATTTTTTCAAATACATATCCATATCTTGAGATGCATTAGTACGAGAAATAGGTGATCACTCATCAACCACATAAATTCAATTACCTTGTTAGTTTATAACAAATTTGGTTCAACTATTATGTTTTTTCTACTTTTGCTTGCAATTATCAATCTTTCTTAAACAAAGTCTGCGAAAGCTTAAACATTAGGTATAAGAACTTATTCCATCCATTGGAACCGAGTTAAAAAACAAAACAAAACCCGAATATGCTTAAAAGAAGGGTATTGGAATTTTGCGACAGAGAAAGGAAAATAGTTTATTTGCTTATTGATTCTTTGGTTTACCATATCTTTGATTAAAAATGATATAATAAGGGAATATGCATTGATTTTAAGAGTAAAGTATTGAACATAAGGAATGTTGGATCAATTCTCCCATAAAGCCATTTTAAAGAATTTTCGTCATATTCCTTTGTTACAAATAACAAATTTTAAAAGGAAAAAGAAATTGTTTTTTTTTTTATATTAAAATATCAAAACCAATATAGATGAGTATCTAATCTTTCATTTATACGGGGTGATGGATTTAGCAGTGTTTGTGTTCCTTTTTTATTTTCTTAATAATGAGTGTGCATCTTCTTCTATTCTTTTGGATATAAATATTCAGTATAATCTGATCAAGAAATTGATAATAATCTTGTGTGTACTCACATGGTAAAAAAAATAGAGAAACGTGTTGAAATCGATCTTGATAGAATAAAATTTAATCATTTTTTTTATTGATTCAAAATTTTTGTTCTTTACTATTCACTCGAGTAATTCAACCACACCTTAGTTACACGATGATTCCCTCGCACAATGATTTGAAGAGAAAAAATAATTATAGAGAAAAAAGAGAAGAGAGAGAGAAGGTTAGGTTTTGGTAGAAGAGAAAAAGAATGTATTGAGTTGGATTGACTTAACAAATTACAAGTACAAAAGGCCCTTCCTATTTATAATGAACAAGGTAGATTGATCACAACAGTGTATCCCTAACAACAAGAAAATAAATAAGAGAAAAGATCAAGACATGAGTTATAACGTTGTTACCTATACCATCACAGAAAACAATTAGCTGATTTTCTCACAAAACCTCGGCTTCCAACAAATTCCAAAGTTTCATTTACAAGCTTGGCATGATAGACATCTATCATGCTTAAGCTTGAATTATTTTCTTCATGTATTCTTCTTCTTTTTCGTCTTCCTTAAATATTCAAAAGCTTCAATCCCCTCTTTCATGGAGTTTCACTTTCTCAACATTGTTTGCAAAATATAAAATAAGGAGTAAATTTAATAAAGTATAAAATAATATGAGACAAGCATATCAGATATGAGATTTTGATTTTCAATATCTTAAATTGACCTTGTAACAACTTAGTTTTATTCCTAAGGATTATTGGTTCTCTACGTTATATATTCCTAATTCCTTAGTGAATAGACTTTTGAATATTAAATTAATTTTTATGGTCATTAGTCAGTCATAGATAAATTTAAGCATTTAGTTACCAAGAATGATTCAATTTCCAGTTGATATTCCTAGGACAAGGTGATAACTAATCAAGAATATTTTTTATAAAACATCAGTTATTGAATTTCCTTTCTAACAGATAACTGTAAAAAAATTTACAATTGATCAAAAAGAAAAAATCATTAAGAAGGAATAAAAAATAAATCATAACAGAATAAAATACTTAGTTATAATAAATATCAATTCAAAATTACAAGTTTCATCTGTTAGATCCGTTCAAAACCTTATGATTTTCACCGATATAGAAATCAAGAACAGAACTCTAAAATAATTCCTATAAGTCGATATAGAATCAACTTGTATCCTTTAAACCCATATCTGAATACAATTATGAGAATGAAGGCGGAAGCGTACCTGACTTTGCCATTGAAATCGTTGAAGGTTCCGGGTATGTGATCTTCCGATTTGTAGAGTTTCTTAGGGTTCTTTGAATCTCCTCTGATGGGGATGAAGAGAGAAAACCTCATAAACCTTATTTTGTTCGTACTTTACAAATGGGGACCATAACCCATTTAAATAACCCTAGGGTTATTTCTTAGTTTTCAATATTCCAATTTGCCCCCTCATCAAATTAGATATTAACTTACGCTATCTACATAATAACCTGACCTTTCATGACATTTATACTTTTAGCCATAAACTTAATATTATATTAATTAGACCACTTTAAGTCTTGACTAATTAAAATAATGACACTAACACCTTAAATGTTACATTTGTCACCCAAAATTCTAACAATCTCTCACTGGTCACATATGTAACTTTACATATGTGTTAGACTTTATGAGCTCAAAATTTGCCATTATATTATTTAAGCATATCTAAAGTATTTCGTCCATTAGTCATGCCTCTATACAAAATCAAGGTGATTTTCATTATATCAATCATAACTAAACCCATCAATGATCACCGATAGTGACACAACTAAATGACATAGATCCATCATGAAATGTGTAGTATGAAAATCACATGAAGTTGGTCTTTATATGTCGATTTTCAACTGGTCCTACTTTACTGTAGTGAGATTATTCAATAACTTTATTGTACAAAATGTAAACTACTGAATATCAAACTTTATTAATTGGAAAATATCCAAAATCATATTTTGCATACATAATATCAAACACAGAACATAAAATTCATAATCGACTAACTCCCACTAAACCAAAGACTTCTCTAACGATAAAACACTCATGCGAGCAGTGTGCTCATGAAAGACCTTGGGTGGAAGACCTTTTGTAAGAGGATCTGCTATCATGGAGTTTGTCTCTAAATGTTCTATAAAAATCTATCCACTTTGTACCCTTTACTTAACAACTAGGAACTTGATGTCAATATGTTTTGACTTAGTCAAGCTCCTATTATTGTTGGAATACAGGACGATTGATTTGTTGTGACAATATAACTTAAGTGGCATTTCAATTCCTTCCACAATTCTTAGCCCAGTGACAAGATTCCTCAGACAAATCCCATGGTTGGATGCCTCATAACATGCTATAAACTCTGCTTCCATAATGGATGAAGCCGTAAGAGTTTGCTTAGCATTGCGCCAAGAAACTGCACCACCAACCAACAAGTAAAGATAGCCTGAAGTGGATCTTTTACTGTCTTGGTATCCAGCAAAATCTGAGTCAGAGTATCCAGTGATCTCTAGCTGGTCTGACCTCTTATATATGAGCACATAGTCTTTTGTTCTCTTTAAATATCTCATAACCTTTTTGGCTGATTTCCAATGATCCATTCGTGGATTGCTAAAATATCTTCCTAACATCCCTACTATGAATGCAATATCCGGACGCGTGCACACTTGGGCATACATAAGACTCTCTACTTCTGACGCATAAGAAATCTTTTGCATTTCTTGAATTTCTAAGTTTCCTTTTGGGCACTGACTTAGACTGAATTTGTCTCCCTTAACAATTGGAGTATCTCATGATTTACATTCCTGCATGCCAAACCTTTTAAGTACTTTTCGATATAGCTCCGTTGTGGTAATCCTAGAATACCAAGAGATCGGTCTCTATGTATCTAAATTCCTAATACAAAGGAGGCATCACCAAGAACTTTCATTTCAAAATTTCTTGATAGAAATTTCTTAGTTTTGTGCATCATTCCTATATCATTTGTGGCAAGCAGTATGTCATCTACATACAAGACCAAGAAAATGTACTTACTCCCACTGAATTTGTGATACACACAATCTTCAACAACATTCACCTCAAAACCAAATGAGACAATTACTTCGTGAAACTTGTGATACCACTGACGAGACACCTACTTTAGTCCATAAATGGATTTCGTCAATTTGAAAACCATATTCTTTGAGTCTCCTGACACAAAGTTTTCTGGTTGCATCATATAGATTGTTTCATTAACGTTGCCATTGAGGAAAGTTGTCTTGTCATCCATTTGATGGAGTTCCAAATCATAATGTGCAACAAAAGCCATGATTGTCCTAAAAGAGTCTTTTGATGAAACCGGAGAGAAAGTCTCTTTAAAGTCAGTCCCTTCTTTTTTAGTATAGCCCTTAGCCACAAGACGAGCCTTATACCTCTCCACATTACCATTAGAATCCCTTTTGGTCTTAAAAATCCATTTGCAACCAATGGGTTTCACACCTTTTGGTAATGGGACAAGTTCCCAAACTTTTATTGTCTTGCATGGACTTATACTCCTCCTTCATTGCTTCAATCCACTTTTCCGAGTTGGAATCCTGCATGGCTTGACGGAAGTTGATTGGATCATCTTCCAGCATACCATTATTTTCCTCATGTTCTTGGAGAAATACTATGTAATCATCCAGAATAGTATTTCTCCTTTCTCTAGTGGATCTCCACAAATGTATTGGTTCTTGTAACACTTGATCTTAAGGATTTTGAGTTTGTTCTTCATGAATTACCAAATCATCTTGAGTTTGAGGAATTGCAACAATGTCTTGCGCAGGTTCCGTACTTGCTTGATCAAAAGCAACTATATGAATCGGTTCTGGAATTGTTATCGATTCTTCCTCTAAGACAAAGTCTCTAACCTTATTCTTACCCCAAACTCAATATCCTCAAAGAATGTGGTTGTTCCTGTCTCAAAAATTGAATTTAATTTAGGATCATAACATTTGTAGCCCATAGATCTTTCAGAATAACCAATAAAGTTGCTGCTCACTGTTCGGGAGTCCAATTTCTTTTCATTTGGCCTATAAAGCCTTGCCTCAGCCGGACATCCCCACACATGAAAATGTTTGAGACTAGGCTTTCGCCCGGTCCAAAGCTCATAAGGTGTTTTGGCAGCTGCTTTTGTTGGTACTCTATTTAGAATATAAGCTGCAGTCTTTAGTGTCTCCCCAGAGTGACTCTGGCAAGGTAGAATGATAAATCATACTCCTTACCGTATCTTTAAGAGTCTGATTTCGTCTTTCAGCAACACCGTTCATGCCAGGAGATCCTGGCATGGTGTACTGTGGGACAATTCCACATTCCTCTAGGTATTTGGCAAAAGGCCTTTGACGTTGTTCACTTGAACCGTCATATCTACCGTAATATTCACCGCCGCGATCGGATTTGACTTTCTTAATTCTTTTGTTAAGTTGATTCTCAACCTCAGCCTTAAAAGATTTGAACACATCTAATGACTGAGACTTTCATGTATAAGAAATATGTATGTATATCTAGAATAATCGTCTATGAATGATATAAAATATTGTTGACCATTTCAAGAAGGTGCCGGAAATGGTCCACAAATGTCTGTATGTATCAATTCTAAGACATCTGTAGCTATATATTGTTAAGTGCATATTTTACCTTAAAATGAATTATCTTTCTTGGCACTTTTTCTACTCAATTCTCATGTTTTCATTGATTTTACTCTTGAATTGTTGTTGTTCTTCTAACCTTGAGAATATACCTTTGGTGCTTGTAATATGTGTGTTATTGTGCAGGAAAAGGCACTAAATGATCAAAGTTGTAAGACACAAGAAAGTGATCCAAGTTTCCAAAGAACAGAGGAAAACATCAGCAAGTTCGCTTTGCAAACTGGCTAGCAAAGTTTCGCTTTGCGAACTCTGGCGAAGTCCCCAGTGAATGGTCCCAGATTTGGACAATAGAAAAAGGCACTAAAGTTTGCTTTGCGAACTTGAAGGTGAGTGTTCGCTTTGCGAGTAATCCTTCGCATTGCGAACTCATGAAGAAATTCTGTGGCGGTTTAACTATTCAGAGGCACCTCAGGTGCCTAATTTTGTCATTCGTTGTGCGAGTGAAACGTTCGCTTTGCGAACATGGAAATTCCTGAATGTATTATAAATAGATTTTTCACATTTTTAGATAAAAAACAACATTTAGAAACTTGAGAGAAATATGCGAACGTGTAATTTAAAGATCAGAACTTTGTATCTCTTCATTTGAAGGGAGAAAAGGTAGGATCTTCAATCTCTTGTTGGGAAAGGATGTAATCTTTTGATACCTTATGTATTTCATCTAATGTATGTTTGTGAAATAGTTTTGATTCTCTATTGTTTATTGTCTTTGATTGCTTATTTGTGGGTCTTGACAAAACCTATTTCAAATCCTTGATCTTAGATTTTTTATCTATCAATGAACAAACTTTTGACATGGTTTTGTGAGTTGATATTCATTGTATCTTTTGTTGTATTGTGTTGATTAAGTAGCATAAGTAGCATGAGTAGGATCGATACGGTATTGCGATGATGCATGATAATAGTGATGAAGAATGTTATTCACATTCATTTGGCCAATTAGTTGAACGCATGAAAAAAGGATTAATCATATGTACGTATTCTAATCATGGCTTTGTATATGAATTACTCATTAGTTTGATATTGATGTTATACTAATATCTGTTGAGTCTTGATGTCAAAAATGGATGTAGGCTTAATATTCATGTAGGTTTTAAATGCTTTGTATTGATTGGTAATGTGCGAGAGCAATTATTGATCGGTACAAAATCACTCACACATGCGGGGACCGAGAGGATATGTATGTCGTGAGTGATACATGATGATATTAGACGAACAAGTTATTTATGTATAAAATGATCTGAAGAATGCATGTGTTATCAATTGATGAGATCCAATTCCAACAAGGCTCCGTTTATAATTCAGTCTTTACTTTATATTTTCCATCTTTACATTCCTGCTTTAATTTTGGCTCCTTGCTATCTTAAGAAACTACAAAGATGTATGTTGATTTGACAGTTGTTGACATCTTGTAGATCTTCTTCTTCTTCGTCTTATTGGTTGAGCAAGCTTTGAGCAACAACTCCTTACTTCAGATCTTCAATGTAGCACTGACGAGAAGGTGGTTGATGACTTGACTGATTTGCAATGTTGTCTTCTTCATCAACAGCTTATGTACCAATTAATTGTTGTTGTGTTGATTTATGATCTTTGAGCTCTCAACAACAATGGCTATGTGTAAATGGTGATAGCTTTTGATATTTAAGTGTTACAACGAGACCTCATCGTTGTTGCTATCTTCACACAATGACTTGATCGATTTTGTAAATGATACATCCAATCGATACCTTCAGAAGCGTTTACTCCTTTCTTTAAATAGCCAGTAAAATATAGCCGTTTAAATTTGGCTGTTAGAAAAGAGACGTTGTGTAATGACACAGTTGTACTGACACATCTCCTTTTTACTATGGAGGAAGTGACATGATATATCTTCTTGGGCACTGTGTACATTCGTTCACAACGATAACATTTGACTTCTAAACTTCAGAGGCTTCTGATGGTAATTTATTGAAGCATGAGTAGAGCCTTTATAACAGGGTATATTAAATTTCAAGTCTTCAGTCTTCCAAAGTTGTCCATTAGGAATCTGCCTTCAGAACTTCAGCACTGGTCTTGAAACCCGTTATTCTTCATTGCTTCAAGTCTTCCGAAACTTCAGAACTGTCCATTAGGAATTCGTCTTCAGAGTCTTCCGCACTTGACTTTTGGAACCATGATCCTCAGAACGCATAAGTCTTCAGAGTCTTTCTGCACTTGATCTTCAGAGCCTTCAGCCTTCAGAACTTCAAGTCATTGGAATCTTCAGCACTTAGATTCTTTATAACATTATCTTCTTCAGAAGCTTCTAAATCTTCAGAATCACAATCACTTTCAGAGAGCATCCACAAGAGCATTGAAACAACAATATCGGCATCCTTGGATCTGACTGATCATGATCAGATACAGAAGCATACTTGCTTCTTGCGACTTGTGTCACACATAGTAACTTCGCATATAATCAATTACGCACATCTGGCTGGTGCTTGTTGGATCTGATATCTTCTATGATTATGATCTGCATACAACACACGTTAGAAGATAAAATGGTTCTTTCACAAATACCATTGTTATCATCAAAACATAGAGACGACTTGTAGAGACAACTCTTGCTCTCACAATCTCCCCCTTTTTGATGATGACAAAACCATGTATTTTGATTGAACATTTTATACAAGGTAATCACCAAAACTAAACATATTCAGAGTCTAGAACAATAGCTCCCCCTGAATGTGTTATCCCCAAAATTTTATCTATGATCATCTAGAATCTCTTATGATCCAAAGACTCACAAAATAACAATTTGAGTTGCCAAAACATAGAATAGAAAAGGAATACTTTTTTATCTTTTCTTTAAGGAGACAAAAAGTCTTCAGCATCTGGACTAGTTCATCAGAACTTCCATCTTCAGATCTTTAGAACTTAGTTCCTTTTAGCATCATATCAGAGCTTATAATCTTTAGAGTCATCTGAAGCATTTTCTACTTTTCAGCAGAATCATTTTAGCGCAGAAACAGAATAGTTCTTATCTAATAACATAGCCTCGCTATTTATCAGAGACAGACACTGTCTTAGTAACCTCCCCCTGAGTTTCAGACTTGGTGAAGATTATAGATTGTAACATTTGAATCTTCTGGGTAGTCTCCCCTTAGTTTTCATAAGTCAGATATTGGGATCTTCAGAATCGTAATTCAGAAATATTAATTTTAAATTACCAATAAGATCATGACTTTTCAGAGTTTGACTTTGAACACAGGCCTTCATCTCAGAACCTTGTTCCTATCACATCTCAGTGGTTCATCAAAGCTTGATTCTTGATCAGATACCAAAAGAAGGTTAATTTAGTGATCAATCAATGCTTGATTCTGAATCTGGTACCAATGTAATTTAATTCTTAGTCAGATACCAAAGTATGTTGAGTCTGATACCAACTGAAGGTATTCTTATACCAATTGAAAGGTATTTCCTTAGTGTGCTGATATTGATACCAATGAAGGTATATGAAGACATTTCACAGCTTAGCTCTGATTGATATCACTATAGACTGAGTCTGATACCAATCTTTATATACAGAGTCTGATTACCAATTGTTGATTTAGTTTAATACCAAATCATTTTCTTTTTAATTGGTTCTTGGTTAACTCAGAACTACTTCTTCTTGGATCTTCAATCCGGATCTTCAGACAGTCCTTGACTTCTAATTTGCACAGTTCTTCCAAAAAGCATCTTGAGATGTAGACTTTACTTTGACTGCTTTCAGAGCTTTCCTTCTTCTGATTCTTATGTTATGAATATCATATTCTCAAACAGCTTACAGCTTCTGAACCAAGTGAAACAGAGATCACGATAACTTTGAATTTCAAAAAGTTCTCAACTTCTAAACAGTACTGGGTAGATCTGATTCTGAACACATGTTCACGAAGTGTACAACTTCGATCATATGAACAAACAGTTCATAAGAACTTGTATCAGAGTTCTTCTTTCTTAACCTGTTCTGAGAATGCCTAGTGAACTTGTTTAGAGTTCCTCATTTAAACATCAAACAACAAACGTTAGTGGTAAACGCATTTTATATGATTAATTCATTTGTTTCTGTTTGCATTCTTTTTAAGATTCTTCTTTTTAATAAAAATCATATTTCTATTTCTCCCCCTTTTTGACATCATAAAAAAGTTTAGAGCGTTTGAGCTTTTAAGTATTAAGCATAATTAGATCAATATGATAAAGAACAGTTTTACA
Source organism: Lathyrus tuberosus (assembly GCA_022829125.1). Classification (NCBI taxonomy): domain Eukaryota; kingdom Viridiplantae; phylum Streptophyta; class Magnoliopsida; order Fabales; family Fabaceae; genus Lathyrus; species Lathyrus tuberosus. The sequence continues at coordinate 5,873,735 of JALAZF010000239.1, read as the reverse complement.
TAAAATAGTTTCAAAAGATATTTCATTAAATTCAAAGATTTTTCAAAATCCTGACTAGTTCTAAGCAAATAAAACATAGACCTAACTAAAACAGGTTCCTAGGGTTTAGACTATGAAGTGCCTAATGATGAGGAAATGGATGAGGACGATTTTTCAGACTCATAAGTTCTTGAGGTATGCAGCCATTTTTCTTCTGCTTGTGTGACATCCAATCTCTTGCTCTTCACAATTTCCTCTGAGATCCATCCCTGGAACTCAGTCCAGATGTTTCCTATTTCTAAGGGATCTATGCTTGAACGGGAGACATCTACTAAGCTTTTTGGATTCTTGTGATGGCATTATCCTTGAAGGATGTTAATGTGTCATTGAGAGTTTTTGACCTTTTTAAGAAAGGTTCTTTAAAATTGTTATCAAGTTATGAGGACGTTGTAAACATTTTAGAGAAATGATAAGAGTTTTCATGCAGTTCTTAGAATGGAATCATAAGGTAAAGACTTTCACATTTTTAAACCCAAAAGATATTTCATTCAATAGCTTAACGAGAATACATAGTGCAAGAATTATCATAACAAGCCAGACACTTATAACCCTATTCTTTTTCTTCTCAGGAACTCCCAGAGAGATCCGTAAGATCCATGGGTGAACATTCCATGGTTACTCCTATGTGTTCTAGCCTAGTGATCACATCTTGAATCTCTAGGACTCGAGATATGACTCTTCCATATGGGATACTAAGAGAAGGCTTCTCTTTAGATAAGAGAATTTGTTCTTTCAAGTGATTGAACATGGTTAGAGGGAGGTTTATTTTTCTTCTGTAGATAAGAAAGAAGATAAATAGTTGATCCGAATGAGTTAGCAATTGCCCTCCTATTTCTCTAGGTTGTAAATTTGTTTCCATTATTCTGTGCCAGACTTTAGCTGAGGGATTGTGTGTGGAGACACAGTTGGAAGCACCATTTCCATGATGAATTCTGCAAATGAGATCATTGAAGATATTTATTTCCTTTTAATCTTCAAGGGTATCACCGCTTTCATCACACTTGATTGCTTGTGCAATGACAGAGGGATTAATCATCACAGGGATTCCAGAGATGGTTGATTAAATGATGTGTTGATTATACACATTTGAAAACACATCAGTATTTGCCCAGAATTCTTTGACACGGTCTGTGTAAATGAGACCTGGAAGCATGTCAAGATAACCTTCCCATTTCTGACATTGTAATTCAGAAGAGGTTCTTATCAAACCAAGTTCTTTGAGAGAATTGGGGTTTATAGAGAATTCATTCTGGATTTTTGACTATGAGTATTCTCCCTTAGCAACCATAGTTTGTGAGTTAGACATTTTTAGAGGTGATAAAACAAGATAAAGAAAGAGAGAGAACCACTAACTGATATAGGCTGGAGATATGGACAAGAGAGTGAGCACGTTGCCTTAAATAGGCAAAGAATAGTGTGAGCTAATGAGTGCTTGTGACTTCAAATGATAGGCTTTTCATTTCCATGGTTTTAGACGTATTATAGGTACTAAGTCTGACGGTCTCTTAATCTTGGAAAGCCAAGTGATCACGCATGGGATTCTCTAATTAATTTTTAGGCAGGAGTTAAGTATGTGCAATAAATGTATTTGAATGAGTAGTGTTTGACACAATTGAAGATTGTTAGTTCTTGTATTGGCTGCAATTTCTGTAAAACAATGTTGTTGTTGAAGATGTCATTTGTCTGATGTCTTAACATGAGTTATGAACATTCAGTTTATGTTAAGTTGTTTAGGGTTGCAGTTTTGTGTGCTGATGTTAAACATGATGTCTTGACATCAGTTGACAGAACATCAGAACACCAGTCTGTTGTGTTTTGTTAGGAATGCGTGTATCAGTTTGTTTTGAGAGATCTGGTGGAGAGATTGCAGGCGAACATCTTGGTAAAGATATATTCAGTTGCAATAAGATATGGAGCAGATCTTGTTGCTGTTTTTAGGGCTGAAAGATTTGAAAAGATTTGAAGATAAAATATGTTTTTAAATTCAAATCAAATCAGATATTTGGAGGAGTCCAAGCCCAAGTTTGAGTTTCTATTTAAAGCAGCCACAACCCTACTTGGAAGATACGAAGACTAGAGAGTGTATACTGAGTATCAGTTGTTAGAGTTTTCGTTTATGTTTTGTAATCCATTCATGCTTGAATTGGTATAGTTTGTTTGAGTTGTAATTGTCCTCTCTAAAACTTTTAAGCAAGAGAGTATTGTTCTTGATCAAAGCTTTTAAGCAAGATCAAGTTGTGAACTTTGTAATCTTTGAGTTGTATCACTGAGGTGATTAAGGGGGAGTGAGTGGTATCTCATATCTAAGAGGTTCTTAGGTAGAAGTGTCATTGGGTAGTGATTAAGTTAGGAGATTGTCAACTAGGATTGTTGAGTCTGTAATTTAATACTACTAATAGTGAATTTCCTCCCTGGCTTGGTAGCCCCCAGACGTAGGTAGTTAGACCGAACTGGGTGAACAATTCTCTGTGTTGATTTACTGTTATTTTATTGCCTTGTTTCATATAGCAGATTGTGTTGTTGTGACATCTGTCATACCCCAAATTTTGACCACTAAGATTTTCCATCATTGTGAAAATCATCATTACAATATGGAGGAACCATCATACTTCATCAGTCTCCCCAAAGATGGGTGAGCATTCACTACAATCAAAATTAGGGTTTCAAGCTCTCTCTGAGTGCTTAGACAAAGGGTCAATCAAGGAATGACATGATATTCAACTTGTCTAACCTCTCAAACATCCACAATGGATCAAAAGGACTCCCACTTCAAGGATTAAGCACAAGGCTGCTCCCTTCTAGGTGGATTAAGTCTCAAGATCGACAGTGTCACCAAATTAGGGTTTTGGTCGACCAGGGCCTCCAGATGGAAATTTTCCATCTGGGCACAAGCCAATGATCCAAAACCTAACCTAATATACTCCATGGAACCTCATGGACCCAATCATCAAGTCAATTTTGCCTCAGGGGATGCATTCATCAAAAATCAGGAATTAGGGTTTCTTGACCTAATTCACCCCTAAGTTGACTTTTAGGGCAAATCATGAGCCAAGACCTCAAGAGAGGGTTTGAGGGTCTCTAATGAACTATATTGATCCATTTGTAACAATGGATTAATCCAAGAAGCTTGAGCAACAAGTCTCAATTTCATCTGCACCACAGTTAGGGTTTTAAGGGAAAAGTTAACTGTAACTTTGACTTTTGACCAGGACATGATCCCAAGCCCTAAGACATGATTCAATATGCCCTATGACACCCATGTAACATGTCCATCAAGTTTGATTTAGGTCAAGGACATGATTTCCTGAAGAATTGCACAGTTTGGAATTCATCTGATAAAAAGTCAACTGTGCATAAAAGTCAACTTTGACTTTTTGAGATTTTTCACCAAAATGGATTTTTAACCATAAAATGATGTTAATGTATGATTTGAATCATCATTCATCAAGAAAAATCAAGAAAAGTTGGATAACTTGTAAAAGGGGTAACCATAAAAACTTAGAAAATTTTCTAAGTTAAAAATAAAGTGACAAGGGTACCAACTTTGGAGGATCATCACTCCTAAACCTCAAAGCCATTTTTCCTCATCCAAAGATGGATTTGTAGCCCTCATTACCCTCTACAAAAACTTCAACTAGACCTAAGTCCAATTCATTAAGGATTTTGAGTTATGGAGTGATCAAAATGGCTGAAAAATGAAAATGTCACTTTTTCCAACACTTAGTGAAATTTTCACTAAGTCCAAATCTGTCTTCATTTTTTTCCAAATGTAGGGGGATTTTTCACTTGGATTCAAAAGAGATCAAAACCAAACATGTTCAAACAGTTGTTATATCATGTAAGGGCTTTCCAAAATGGCCAAAAAACATTGCCAAATTCCATTTGGGCTATGAGTTATGACATTGTCAAATTGCCTTGTTGAAATCTGTCAAGGCAAGGCAGAATTTGCATTTTTGCTCGATTTTCCAAAATTGTGCAAATCCAAACACTCCTATCCACTTGGACACATCTGAGGATTGAATCTAAAGGGGACAATCACTGAGCCAAGCCTCCAAAGTCTTTGGAACAAGAAATAGCATGTTGAACCTAGAATTGCCAAAATAGGGACAAGACTCCAAATTTGGATTGGAGCATTCAATGGAAGCATCAAGGTGGCATGGACTGAGCCATTTTCATTTGAATTCAGTCAAGACTTATCCAAGACCAAGGGAACCAGCAGCCTGTGCCCTAACCTCTAGTCAATGGCTAAAGGAGACTTGAACTTCCATTGGCCAACATTGAACAAACCTACTCAGCAGTTGCCATTCACTATTCCTTGCAAAACAAACTTGCTCTACTATAAATAGAGCTCAATTGTGATCAGTTTAAGTACACCAAAGGCCTACAACACTTGCCTTTCTCAAAATCTCTTTCTCTTGGCAAAAATGCCTTTCTTAGCAAGGTAGCTATCGGGTTTTGAGCTAGAGGGCAATTCCACTCAAACCAATCACTCACACACCTCACATACATCACATATGAGCTGATCAAACACTTAAACAACAACTGGAACACTGATTTCTCAGAATCACCAGTCAATTGCTCAAGGTTTTAACCAAAGTGCAGTTGAGATGCCATGAAGTGATCCAGCCAATTTCAATCAAGTCCAAGCATTCAAACACACTCCATAGGGTGTAGGGAAGCTGTTCAGATCATCACCACTCAACTGTAACACCTCCAAATCAAAAATCACATTGCACTTGCTGTCACGGCCTAGAGGTAAGCATATACTTGGTCATCTCTCAATCTATGCATATTTCCTCGCACAATAATTTGGCCATATGTTCATAATCATGCATAGAATGTTTCCCCTCAATTAATTGCATTATTTGAATCGTGTATCAAAAATCCCAGCCTTCATGCAGAAATTAGGGTTCTTGAGGATTTTTCGTGATTTCTTGTTATATGTTTAATTTAAATGAAATTAATTGACATAGACATGATCGTGAGGTTGAAACGAGTTGATTGGTATGTGGATTGCATGATATAATCAAGTATTCAGTGAGATTGGATAGAAAATGCAAATCTGGCCAAACCCAGAACACGCGCGTGTTCTAGGTGTGTTCTTGGCGCCATTTCTTTCAAATTCAAATATTTGAATTTTGTGATTTTATTTAATTGATTCAAAAATTAATTTCTCTCTGAGTTTTAATGATTTTGAGTTGATTCTTTTTTTAATAATTCACAAAAATGTTAAAATATTTTATTTTATCAAAAAATCCCAAAAATATTATTTATTTCATATAATTGATATTTTTGCAAAGAATTAATGTTTTAATTGTTTTTAACATTTAAAATATTTTTTCCACCTTGATTTTTGCAACTTTTAATGTTTTCTAATTATTTTGTAGGCCAATACTTAATTTTTGAAGCATTAATCCAAGATCACAATTTGTTTTTCATATGTTAAACAATTTTGATCATTTTAATTGAATTTTTATTCAATTAAATACATTTTTTGAAAGCAAATTAGGGTTTTGAATTAATTCAACCCTCATAAATCATTTTCAAAACACTCTGGGCCTCTAATAAAGTGTAAGACCCAATCCTTTTTTGACCAAATCATTTTTGGGCCTCAGTGTATTGTATAAGTCCCGATACCGTAAAAAACAAACGACGCGATCGTCGCCCTTTTAAAAATAACCATGGGCCTCTCCTAGAGCTATAAGACCCATTCAAAACTTTTGGGCCTCTAATAGAGTGTAAGACCCAATTCCATTTTAACCAAAATCATTTTTGGGCCTCACTTATTGTATAAGTCCCTTCGCGTTAAAAGAAAATCTCGGCGCGATCGCCACTTTAAACGAAAAGTCAATTGAGCCTACCCTCGAGTAGTAAGACCCATTTCCTTTATTAAAACTTTTTGGGCCTCTTGAGAGAGTGTAAGACCCATCCCTTTGTACAGAAAACATTTTGGGCCTCAGTCACTTGTATAAGTCCCTCTGTACAAATTCAAACAGTACAATCACTGATAAAACCCTGGGCCTCTCCTTGAGGTGTAAGCCCCAAATCTTTCTTTTTCAAAGTACTTTCTCCTTTGATTTTGAATATACTGTTGTTTTCAATCTTTCTTTGTTTAACAACTAACCAAACAGCATGGAAGCTCTACAACCGAGTAAGTGGTTATTGCTTTCATTTACCGCTTTCATATACATATAACTGTATTGTGGGGCTGTTTCACTGTAAGTCTTCTTTCATAAACTCATATCAAATGTGTAATAATAGTATAGATATTTAGAGTTTCCCCGGCAACTACTTCTAGCATTAAGCCCGTTGATCACTCTTAGAAATAGTCTAAACTAGATCCCCATAGGATTACCAGACACAGTCTTCCCTCCTCTTGGGGTTAAACAATATGGAGACATGAAAGGCAGCATTCTCTGTGAACCCTTTCATAGACTGTCACTCATAGAAGTTGTTAAAGAAACTCTATTCCCCAGAGATGATCTCTTCTCTGTGAATGGCATCTCTTGAGTTTCTTCCAAATTCTCGGACTTTCCTGGCTTGGTCTATTCTCGGTGAATAGCCTGTCTTGAACTTCTCGGGGTTTGGGGACCCACAGGCTTCTTAAAAGCATTTGTCAAGAAACTCTACTCCCCAGAGATGATCTTTTCTCCGTGAATGGCATCTCTTGAGTTTCTTCCAAATTCTCGAACTTTCCTGACTTGATCTATTCCTTGTGAATAGCTTGCCTTGAATTTCTCGGGGTTTGGGGACCCATCGGCTTCTTAAAAGCAGCGGCCTCCTCTTGGGCATTATACAAGGAACCACAGGCTTCCTAAAAGCAACCCCGCCTCCTCTTGGGCTTAGTACAAGGACCCTACGACTTCTTAGAAGTATTCACAGCCTCCTCTTAGACTTCGTATAATGATCTCTTCCTCCGGGAATGATAGCCTCCTCTTGGGCTTCGTACAAGGACCTCTCGGCTTCTTAAAAAGCTTCCAGCCTTCTCTTGGGCTTCGTACAAATTGTCCCGACGACCTCCTAGAGGTATAGGAACAGAACCTAATCATCTCCATAGAACAGTCCTTTCATAGAGTCTACTACTATTTCTCAAAGCATAGTACAAAAGATGAAACTCTAGACTTGGACAGCCTAATTTCCTTGAGTCTCAAAGACATTCTCAAGTGACCCCTTCATTAAATAGGAAGAAAACCCGTAGACTCGGACAGTCTCAATCCCTTCGGATTTCCCGCTTCCTTCAAGAACAGGAATAACCCGGATCCTTGAATCAAATCCATGAGTACAATGTTGCTCACATAAGAACTGATTTTCTCTTTAAAATCAGTATACTGGACCTATCACTTAACTGAAACTGTAACCACAGCCTCCTCTTGGGCTTTGTACAATGATTCTCCCCAGCGGAGTCAAACAACGTTTAGCCTCTCTCTCGGGCTTTGTACGAGACACATAAGAGACTCCCTCGTTGAGTCAATCACCTCTTTCGCCTCCATCTCGGGCTTTATACGAGATACAAAAAGGTTCTTATTGAGCCAAATAAACAACAGCCTCCACCTCGGGCTTCGTACAAAATACAAAAAACTCTCTTGTTAAGTTAAATAGCCTCCACCTCGGGCTTCGTACGAGATACCAAAAGACTCCCTCGTTGAGTCAAAAACCTTTTAGCCTCTCTCTCGGGCTTTGTACGAGACACATAATCGCCTCCTCTTAGGCTTTGTATAAGAAAACCACTGGTTGGTCCAATCAACCTTTTAGCATCAAAGTTGTGCTTCGTTCACAGTACACAAACATCAACAACTCTTTCCCCTTCATCTAATCGCTGTAAGCGGCAAGCCTCTGGATCATCTACATCCATGCCACTGTCCCTCTTTTAGCATGAGAAATTCCTAAGAAAAGATGGCATTGCTCTACACTGAGTTAAAGTCTTCTCTTTCAGGTTAGAAATCCCCTATAAAGGAAATTATGGCATTGCTGGATTCACATATCCCAGTTAAAGTAATTCTCCCTTATAAATAGTTGTGACAAACAAACCTCTTTAGAGATGACAAATTCTCTCTAAAGTCAACCCCTTTAACTTCATATCTTGGGCTTTGAACAAGATACAAATAAACCCTTCAGCTTCACATTTTGGGCTTTGAACAAGATACAAACCACCTTTCGCTTCACGTCTTGGGATTTGAACAAGACACCAAAAACAACCATTTTCTCCCATAGAATAGGAGGAACTACGAACGCTCTGATTTCCCTGTTTCGGTAAACGGGAATACGTAGGCATAAGATTGAAAGAAAAATCTTAGCGAGCACACTAAACAAAAACCCAAAATCCCATACTCTCATGTATCTATCAAAAGCATCAGTCCTAACATCCTAAATCCTTGTTCCCCGCTATAAAGTCCTAGAAAGAGAAAGAAAATCGTATTGGCAAAAATACAAATAACCAGTACAAGGGCCCCCCACATTGATAGCATTCGTAACCTAACAGACCGCTGTTTAAACTCAGTATGCAAAGCAAGGTTAATTGGAGACATTTATTTCCCTTCCTTCATCAGCTTTAATAGGATAAAAAATGAATCGACCTGTAGTAAGCTCAACCGCAGAGAGCGACCAGCGCTTAAGAACCGCGTCCAAAATCGCTCGCTACAGAAAAATGGCGCCCACCGTGGGGCCCGTCTCTGTTTTTCTTCTTCCTTTTCACCTCTTGTGTGAATACCACAGATTAGGGCTTCCTCCGGGGGACCCATTTCTGTCAGGAACCTAGGATTCATAGCTTTAAAGGTCTAGGATGTTTAGGACAAATATATATATACTGCTTTTCCTAATTGCTATACATGTTTATTTTTCTGCTAATGGGAATGCGTGTGATGCCGCATGTGGAAAGATTGAGTATACACTTAAGATAAGTGATGGCGACGAGGTCGACCATCAACCTCAGTGGAGGCTGACCAATGCAACCCATTCTCTCACCTAGACAATGGGCTGATTGTTAAGTCTGAGAAGCTGAGGAGCCAAACCCTTTCGTAGTGCGGAAACTATCGGGAATAGTTGTTACGCGATACTACCCTCATTTGAGGCTGGTGATCTATTCTCGGTGAATGGCACTTACTCTAAGATTGCTCTACAACTCGCTGGCGATCCGCTTGTTGTTTTGCTTTCCTGGGAGGAGCTGATGATAATGAGTACAGGTACAAAAATCACCCTAGTATAAACCTTTGGGGATGGGTAGAGCCTTGACTTCATGACAACGACCCTTTGACCCCATGTTTTTTCTATGTTTTTGTGTGCTGCATTCATGCATTCATTTAAAAAAAACATTAAAACATTCAAAAAATTCTTCTCTTCTAGTCTCTCTGTTTTTCAAATTAAACTAAGACTGTGATTGCAAATATCAGAGAAAAGGATTGTGCTAATGGATTTCAGTAGAAGGAGAACTCACCAGTATACCTTCAAGGTTCCAAAACTAGAGGATTTGAGAAGGTTAGCAAAAATGATCACTAACCCTGAGGCTTTCAGAGCCAAGCACGGAGGTTTGCTACCACTGTTAAGAGTCCATGTGATTGAGGGAATCATGGATGTGCTCATTCAGTTTTACGATCCGGTTTATCACTGTTTCACATTCCCGAGTTACCAGCTCGCACCAACGCTGGAGGAGTGTTCTTATCTGATCGATCTACACATTACAGATCGAGCTCCATTTTCTGGACTGGAAGAAATTCCAAAGAATCAGACTATTGCAAGAGCAATTCATTTGGACGAGTCTGAGGTCAGGACTCACATAACCACTAAGGGTGGCATCCAAGGTTTGCCAGCCCAGTTCTTGACAAAGAAAGCCCTGTATTTTGCTAGTATAGGAAACGTGACTGCTTTTGAAAGCATCTTTGTCTTGCTCACCTACGGGTTATTTTTGTTTCCCAACATCAATAACTTTGTAGATATCAACTCCATTAAGGTTTTTCTCATTGGAAATCTTGTGCCGACTTTGCTCGCATATGCGTATCATTCTGTACACTTAGGAAATTTGTACAGCGGAGGGGAGATCACATGTTGTGTACCTCTGCTTTATAAATGGTTTACCTCCCACTTGCCCAAGTCTGCTACTTTTTGGGATTGCAAGAGTGCCTTACGTTGGTCGCAGAAGATCATGTCTCTTACCAACTCTGATATAGATTGGTGTAATAGGATCTATGATGGAATCAGAATCATTAATCGTTGTGGAAATTTCCCCAACGTACCCCTCATAGGAACTAAAGGAGGAATCAACTACCATCCGGTATTGGTTCTTCGTCAATTTGGATACCCGATGAGACACGTCCCATGGGGTGTTCATCTGGAAGGTCTTTTCTTCAAAGAAGGAGAAAATGACAGAGCGCTAAAGATGGAAATAGTGCATGCTTGGAAACAGGTTCATAAGAAAGGACGAGAGTCTCTAGGAAAACCGGACTGTGTCTCGGTGGAGCCTTATCTCCATTGGGTACAAACTAGAGCTCTCAAGCTAAAAATGCCTTATCCTCGTTACGAAATTCTTCCGCCAAAGGAATCTGTCATGTATTTCATGACGGAAACGGAAAAATTTCAGGTTACTCTCAACAAAGTTCAAAAGGAGAGAAGGTCTTGGAAGAACAAGTACCGCACCCTCGACGTAGAGTGCATCAAAATACAACAATTACTGAAAGAGAAAGATGCTCTGATTGAAATTTTGGAGCAACATGCTGTAGAGAATCAAGATGACCAAAGGAATTTGCTCGCTCCTTTCACCTGGCAAAGGAATGACAACCCGACAACGGCCCAAGAACCCCGGTCAAAGAAAAGGAAAGTACAAGAATCAGCACCCGATTCCTCTTCAGAGAGGACTCGGGACCCATTAGCTTAGGTTTCTGTTTTCTGCACCTTGTAATCTACTGTATTTCTATTTCTGTAATCCTTTGAATTCAATAAAAAGGGGTTTCCCCACTGTTTGATATTTGCAATCTAATTGTCAAAGTTTATTTTGATTAAACAAAAAAAAACAATTAATATAATCATTGCATTCATCATTCTCACATCACGAATTCTTCTTACCTACGAATCTCACGTTTGTGTCTCGATTCTAGAGTCAAACTGTCTCATTCGTAAAATACTCGGGCCAATCGTCAGAAAAAGATGGATGATCTTGAGGAAGAAAACAGAGAGTTGAAAGAAGAGATCGATGCTCTTAGAGAGGATATGAGAAAGCTTCGTAACGACATGCAAGCCATGGCAGAAGCTCAGCTACAAAGAACTGTGATCTCAGAGATCACCTCAACGCCCATCGTGGAAAAGTCCGATCCTAGGTATCAAATGCCGAAAGATCGTCCTTGGGGCATGCCTGTTAACTATATCCCGGAAGGATATGTTCCGCCGATCGCTGAAGATCAGGGAATCACGACAGAAGCCGCTGGGCCTGAAGGTTACAAACTTCGGGAAAGCGAAGATGCCAGGGGCATACTGAAGACTCCTGAAGGTTATAAACTTCGGGAAATGCCAAGATTTACTGCCGTAGTCACGGTACCACCCCCTGTGGTGCACACTGTCCCGGAAGGACAGATTCCACCAATACCTTCTGGTAAAAAGGAAACTATGTTCGACATAATGGAGAAATTCCAGGAGCAGTTCCTGGAAATGCAGAAAGAGCTGCAAGCCATTCGCGGTCAGGATCTATTTAGAAAGGACGCCGCAGACCTCTGCTTAGTCCCCAATGTGAAAGTCCCGCACAAGTTCCAAGTGCCCGACTTTGAAAAATACAAGGGTAACTCTTGCCCTCAGAGCCATCTGGTGATGTACGCTCGGCGGATGTCAGCTCAGACGGAGAATCAGGACCAACTGATTCACTATTTCCATGATAGTTTAACCGGTGCCGCATTAAAATGGTACATGGGTTTAAACCGTACTACGATCAGTACATTCAGAGATCTTAGTACTGCCTTCATCCAACAATACAAATACAATTTGGACATGGCACCGGACAGAGACCAACTCAGATCAATGTCGCAAAAGGACAAGGAAACCTTTAAGGAGTATGCTCAAAGGTGGCGTGAAATTGCCGCTCAAATTTGTCCACCTCTTGAGGAAAAAGAGATGACAAAGATCTTCTTAAAAACCTTAAGCTCATTTTACTATGACCGAATGGTTGCCAGTGCACCCAGTGATTTCACCGAGATGGTGGGCATGGGCGTACGTCTTGAGGAAGCCGTCCGAGAAGGACGTTTGGTAAAAGACGCTGGATCATCGAGTGGTACTAAAAAATACGGTAGTACTCTCCCTAAGAAAAAAGAGCAAGATATTGGGAATATCTCTCTCGGAAAGCAAAGGCGTCGATATCAACCAGTAGCAGATGTGACTCCTGCTATCAGCCCTGCGCCTATTCCTACGTATCAACCTCAGGTTACACAGAGCCAACCTGATCAGCAAAGGAAACAACAGCCTCTTCAGCAGGCTCGTCCTCCATACAACAACAACTGTACAACACGGCCACCAGGATTTGATCCTATACCCGTATCGTACGCAGAGTTGTTTCCATTACTACTGGCTAAGGGGCACATTCATACTAAATCTCCTCTTACAGTACCGGAAAATCTGCCTTTTTGGTTTAAGGTAGATCAAACATGCCCTTACCATCAAGGAGGACCAGGGCATAACATCGAGACTTGTCTCAATTTCAAGTCCGACGTGCAAAAACTTGTTAGGAGCGGGGTCTTATCCTTCAAGGATACAAATCCTAATGTTCTCACAAACCCGCTGCCTCAACACGAGAAGGCTGCAGTCAATTTGATAGAAGGAGAGACTAACGATGTCTATCAAATTCACGATGTACTCTTGTTGAAAACCAATCTGGTCAAGATGCATTGTAGACATAGTGGATATGGCCATGTGCCACCTCATAATTATCACCAGTGTGATATCTGCCCTAAAGACAACCAAGGATGTTCTGTGGTGCAAACATCTCTACAGGAACAAATGGATCTCGGATGGATCCAAGAGCACCGAGTTCATGGAGTTAACCTGGTTTACATGAATTCTAACATCATTCAAAACCACGACATCCGTGCGATGAATGTCAACTTGGTGTCGATGCACTCAAGGTAAAGCAAGTATCATAATCTGCCACGGCACGATTACAGTTCCTGTCTGATTTGCTCGGTAAACAAACAGGGATGCTCTTTCATATAGGAGGCCCTCCAGCGTCAGATGGATCTTGGATGGATCCAAGACTACCATGATAGGAATTCCTATCAGATCAATATGGTTCAGATCTTTGATATTCGCGTGATGAATACCAACCTGGTAGAGTTACATGCTGAGCAGGTCCGACTCGGATTTCTGATACCACATGACTATCAAAGCTGTAAAGCGGGTTGCGAAAATGATCGAGGTTGTACCCTTGTTCAGGAGGCACTTCAGCACTTGTTAAATCACTGGTGGATGCCAATTTATATGGATGAGGATACTCAGCAAATTAGTATCAGCAACAGAAACCCCACTCGGCGTCAGAGTCAGGATGTCACACAACTATGAACGTTGCGGCGTCTGTTCGGAAAGTAACCAAGGGTGCTACCTTGTGCGAGCAGCTCTTCAGGGTCAGGTAGATCGTGGAGAGATTCGTCCATATCTGGGTTCTGGACCTATCAACTGGACGCCGAACTACCTTGCCGAGCAAGTTGAGGATGTTGTCACGATCTCTGGTCATCACAGGACCAGGGATGTTTTTGCCATTATCCCTCTACTTGACGAATCTAAAGTTCCCAACCGGGAACGGATCGAGATTAATTATGATGGTAAGAAAAATCATAAGGTTCCCATAGTCATCTATCTGCCGGGACCAACACCGTATGAATCAACTAAGGCTATCCCTTACAAATACGGTGCAACGATAATTGAAAATGGAAAGGAAATTCCGTTACCCTCCGTTGTGAGTATTGCAGACATCAGTCGTGTAACACGGAGCGGTAGAATCTTCAACCGAGGAGTTGGACAACCTAACAAGGAAAAGGAACTTCAGACAGAAGCTGCCAATCCACCAGTCGGTCAATCCAGTAATCCCGACCTTTCGAAAAATAATGATGAGATGCTGAAGCTCATCCAAATGAGTGAATACAACATTGTTGATCAACTGTTACAAACTCCTTCAAAGATCTCGGTATTATCACTGTTACTCAGTTCAGAAGCCCACAGGGAGGCTCTACAGAAAGTCTTGGAGCAAGCCTTTGTGGAACAGGATGTAACAATCAGACAATTTGATAGCATTGTCTCTAACATCACTTCCTGCAATAATTTGGGATTTAGTGATGAGGAATTACCCGAAGAGGGTCGCCGTCATAACATGGCGCTCAACATTACAGTTAACTGCCAGGACGATGCTTTAGCCAGCGTACTGGTAGACACAGGGTCAGCCCTGAATGTTATGCCGAAGTCCACTTTGATGCAGTTATCATTCAAAGGCCCTCCAATGAGAATCAGCGAGGTCGTCGTCAAAGCATTCGACGGATCCAGAAAAATGGTTATCGGCGAAGTTGATCTTCCCATAACTATCGGTCCTCACACTTTCCAAGTCACTTTCCAGGTCATGGACATCCAGGCTTACAGTTGTTTATTAGGAAGACCTTGGATACACCAGGCTGGAGCGGTTACTTCAACCCTCCACCAAAAGCTAAAGTTCGTCAAGAACAATCAACTTGTCACAGTTTGTGGGGAACAAGCCTTGCTTGTAAGCAACTTGTCATCATCTACTGGTATAGAACCCGAGGAGGTTATTGGAACTCAGTTCCAAGCACTGTCGGTAAGCAAGAACAATCAGTTCAAAGAAGGAACTTCGATTTCTTCATACAACGATGCTATCAAAGCGGTCGAGAGTACCAATACAACCGGATGGGGACAGCTTGTCATTCCTATTGACAATAAAACAAAGAAGGGTCTTGGTTTTTCTGCAACCTGTACCCAGACAGCTGCCAACGATGAAAGTCTTCATCCCCTTCAAAACTTCTTCCATAGTGAAGGTTTTCTCAACCCAGTGTCTCAGACAGTTCATGCTATTAATGAGGAAGATCCCTCTGACACAGATGAAGAATGGAAGTCCTATCTTAACAAGGACGATTATATGTCTCAGGAAGAGGTGCCTACGCTAATTTGTTATCCCACACAGAGTCCGAGATTTATACCAAGGTCAGACGTCGAAATGATATATGGAGATTGTGATCCGGAAGGATGTCGTGCTCCGCCAAATTCATTAGAGGAAGACACTCTGATGAAAGACAACTTTGACTACAACTACTATGGCCCAATGGATGGTCTGCCAATGTGGCAACCTTACCCAGGAAACTAGGGGCAAGAAAGTCAGCCGAACAATGAAAATCAGTTGAGCATCATTGAACAGAATACCTGTGTCCCCACCATGTCATGGGATCAACACTCAGGTTATTCAGAAACTACTCAACATGAAGATGAATTCGCAACATTTGCAGGACTTTAATTCATCAACTATGCTTTTCCCAAGGTCAACGTCATCGAGAGGGATGACTCCTCCAGTTCCAAAGAAGTTTGGGATACCTTGGGACAACCGAGTGGAAAATACGACTTTATGGTCAAGTACACCGCTCCCGAAAGCTCTCGTATCAGGTTTAAAGACATCCAGCCTACTGGATGGGGAGATACAGCTGAGAGCACAACTACTCTGCATAATGCAACAGAGGAATTCTCCTACGATAACTCTGCCTGAGAGACAGATTCCAATGATCCTGCTTCACCAGAAATCAGCGTCATTTCTGAAGACAAATCAAGGAAGGTACCAGACTTTGTGATTCACCGAGGAGTTCGCCGCCAATGGGTTACTGTCGATGTTCCGAAGGTCGTTCATCAGTCAAAGTAATTGCCATCTTTAACCTTTCACCCTGCCCATGTGAAACGAATATTTTGATAGGGCTCGCTTTCTGTAAATTTCCCTCTTCGCTTTGCCCGAAGCGACATAGTTTTGTTTTATAGGGTTGTAGTTTCAAGAATTGACTTGTTCATTAATAAAATAACGTCGTTCTGTAATTTCCGCATTAATTGCTGTTTTCTCTTTTTGCTTTTTCAGAAAATGGTAATCCTAAAAAACAAATTAATAATAAAAACAAGCAGTAAATAAATACACTGCACACACTTGCATTTTCTCTATCTCTTCTAAACACGAAACACACGTCATGCAGATTGCTTGTTTTACACCCCGTTGAAACATACGATCCGATGCCTTCTCCCAACTTTGAATTCCCAGTATTTGAGGCTGAAGAAGAAGATGACAATGAAATTCCAGAAGAGATCTCCCGACTACTCAGACAAGAGGAAAGGTCCATTGAACCTCACAAAGAGCCGTTAGAAACGATCAATGTGGGTTCAGAGCAAGAGAGAAAAGAAATCAGGATTGGGGCACTGCTCAATCCAACTGCCAAAGAGAGTTTGATAAAGCTTCTCAAAGAATTCCCCGATGTATTCGCTTGGTCCTATCAGGATATGCCAGGGTTGGATACCAGCATCGTGGAACATCACTTACCATTGAGATCGGAATATCTGCCAGTAAAGCAAAGGTTGAGACATACTCATCCAGACATGGCCATCAAAATCAAAGAGGAGGTGCAGAAACAGATTGACGCGGGTTTCCTCGCTACGTCTGAATATCCTCAATGGTTAGCCAACATCGTACCCGTTCCCAAAAAGGACGGAAAGGTCAGAATGTGTGTCGATTACAGGGATCTGAACAAGGCAAGTCTGAAGGACGACTTTCCTTTACCACACATTGACATGCTGGTTGATAGTACAACAAAGTTCAAAGTATTCTCCTTCATGGATGGATTCTCGGGCTATAACCAGATCAAAATGGCGCCGAAAGACATGGAGAAAACTTCGTTCATTACCCCATGGGGCACCTTTTGTTACAAGGTAATGTCGTTCGGTTTGATGAACGCCAGAGCAACCTATCAAAGGGCCATGACTACTCTTTTTCATGACATGATACACAAAGAAATCGAAGTGTATGTCGATGATATGATTGCAAAATCAAAAACAGAGAGTGAGCACGTTGAACATCTGTCAAAATTGTTCGAACGTTTAAGAAAGTTCAAGCTCCGCTTGAATCCCAACAAGTGCACCTTCGGTGTCCGTTCAGGGAAACTACTAGGGTTCATCGTTAGCCAGAAAGGGATTGAGGTTGATCCTGACAAGGTCAAGGCCATTCAAGAAATTCCTTCTCCAAAAACTGAAAAGCAAGTCAGGGGATTCCTGGGACGTCTGAACTACATCTCCAGATTCATATTCCTTATGACTTCCACTTGTGCGCCGATCTTCAAATTACTCAAAAATAACCAGGATTGCGTTTGGACAGAAGATTGCCAAACCACCTTCAACAGTATTAAGGAATATCTGTTGAATC
Organism: Lathyrus tuberosus; assembly: GCA_022829125.1. NCBI lineage: Eukaryota > Viridiplantae > Streptophyta > Magnoliopsida > Fabales > Fabaceae > Lathyrus > Lathyrus tuberosus. The sequence continues at coordinate 5,856,289 of JALAZF010000239.1, read as the reverse complement.
CTCCGATTCTATCACCTCCAGTGGAAGGAAGACCGCTGATCATTTACCTCACAGTTCTAGAGGACTCAATGGGATGTGTACTTGGCCAACAAGACGAAACCAAACGGAAAGAGTCTGCCATTTACTATCTAAGCAAGAAATTCACCGACTGTGAAACTCGGTACACGATGCTTGAGAAAATTTGCTGTGCTTTGGCTTGGGCAGCCAAACGTCTTCGCCAATACATGATTCGTCATACTACTTGGTTAGTCTCCGAAATGGATCCAATCAAGTACGTATTTGAAAAACCTGCTCTCACGGGAAGAATTGCCCATTGGCAGGTGTTGTTATCAGAATATGACATAGAGTACCATGCTCAGAAAGCCGTTAAGGGAAGTATTTTAGCCGATCATTTGGCTCATCAACCGATTGACGATCAAGAATCAATCGGGTTTAACTTCCCAGACGAAGATGTCATGTATCTAAAAATGAAAGATTGCGATGAACCGCTACCCAGTGAAGGGCCAGAACCAGGTTTCCAATGGGGACTTATCTTTGACGGAGCAGTTAATCATTACGGAAACAGAATTGGGGCAATCATTGTTACCCCTCAGGGTACCCACATTCCTTTCACCGCCAGACTTACGTTCAAATGTACGAACAACGAGGCCGAATACGAAGCTTGTATTATGGGTCTCGAGGAAGCGATTGATTTAAGGATCAAAAACTTGGACGTATACGGTGATTCAACCTTGGTTATCAATCAGATAAAAGGTGATTGGAACACATACCAATCAGGACTGATTCATTACAAAGATTATGCAAGAAGGTTGTTACCTTTCTTCAACAGAGTTGAGTTTCATCACATCCCTCGTGAGGAGAATCACATGGCTGATGTATTAGCCACTATCTCTTCCATGATTAGTGTAGGTCAATGGAATAACCTACCTAAGATCGATATATTGCGCCTTGAACGGCCCGCTTACATCTTCACGATTGAAGCAGTCATAAATGACAAACCTTGGTATCACGATATCAAATGCTTCCTTCAGAAACAAGAGTACCCACCTGGGGCATCCAGGAAAGATAGAAAGACCCTCAGAAGATTGGCTGGAAACTTCTTCCTGAGCTGTGGCACTCTCTATAAGAGAAATTTTGACATGTTCTTGCTCCGATGCGTCGACAGACCAGAAGCAGACATGCTTATGAAAGAAATTCATGAAGGATTCTTTGGCACTCATGCCAATGGACACGCAATGGCGAGAAAAATTCTCAGAGCAGGGTACTATTGGTTGACAATGGAATCTGACTGCTACAAGTACATGAGGAGGTGTCACAAGTGTCAGATATACTCCGACAAAATTCATGTACCGCCAACGCATCTCAAAGTTCTCTCTTCCCCATGGCCATTTTCCATATGGGGAATCAACATAATTGGCATGATTGAGCCCAAGGCTTCAAACGGACATCGGTTCATCCTAGTAGCCATTGACTACTTCACCAAGTGGGTCGAAGCAGCGTCATTCGCTAATGTAACCCGACAAGTGGTGGTCCGATTTATCAAAAACAATATCATCTGCCGTTATGGTGTTCCAAGCCAGATCATTACTGATAATGGATCTAACTTGAACAACAAGATGATGAAAGAGTTGTGTACTGAGTTCAAGATCGAACACCATAACTCATCTCCCTACCGACCTAAGATGAACGGAGCGGTAGAAGCGGCTAACAAGAACATCAAGAAGATCGTTCAAAAGATGGTTATAACCTACAAAGATTGGCACGAGATGCTACCCTTTGCTCTTCAAGGTTATCGCACATCTGTCCGCACTTCAACAGGGGCAACCCCTTTATCTCTAGTGTATGGCATGGAAGCAGTGCTCCCCATAGAAGTAGAGATCTCGTCAATCCGAGTATTGATGGAAGCTAAGCTCACCGAAGTTGAATGGTGTCAAAGACGACACAACGAATTGAATCTGATCGAGGAGAAGCGAATCACGGCACTATGCCATGGTCAATTGCATCAACAGAAAATGAAGAGGGCGTTTGACAAAAAGGTCCGACCTCGTGTCTTCAGGAAAGGAGACCTCGTGCTCAAAAAGATACAATCATTTCTCACTGATTCGCGAGGTAAATGGACTCCGAATTATGATGGCCCCTATGTGGTCACGAAAGCTTTCTCAGGCGGCGCCTTGAGACTTGCAACCATGGATGGCGAGGAATTTTCCTACCCCACAAATGTTGATGTAGTCAAGAAATACTTCGCCTAAAAAAAACGTCTCGGTGGACTGAAAACCCGAAAGGGCGGTCCAGGCAAAAATTAGAGACAAAATAAAAAAAAATCATCCCGGTGGATTGGAAAATCATAGTACAATCCAAGCAAAAATTAGGGATAATGGCAAGTAACTATGTTCAACAGAGGCAAGTCCCTCAGTGGCAGCAGTTACATCATCTGTCAGAAAACTCCAGTCAAGGTCATCTTTGACAGAAGCTCAGGATGCCCAGAATTCAAAGTTGGTAGAAGGATAGTGGTCGTTATGTTTCAATGTAGCCCTTTTTCCTGTAAATTACCATTTTCTAACTGTGTAAATACTCTTTGGAATCATGCGTTTGGCTGATCTTCATCTTATCAATAAAATTTGAGCCTTTGTGCTTTTGTTTGTAATTCTCATTTGTTTTAGCTTTACAGAACGACGTTGTTAACATGATTAACGATTCTTAAAATAAAACAAAAATGAATTTACTTGTTAAAACTTTTTCTGCTTTTAAAATAAAGACGGCAATTCCTTTTGACTGTTGAACATCAGAAAAACATCGGTCGCTTCTCCAGAAGTAAGCAAACTTCAAAGTGCAGAATCAAAGTACTCATTCTCAACCAGTACGCCTGAGTAAAGGATCAACTGTGTCAGAGACCTTGTTTCATCTAACACACCTCGGCATAGTACTTACCTCCTAAGCCCGACCAACGTAGCTCCCAACAGGGACTATCTCTCCTAAGCAAGGCGGAATTACTATCTTGAACCAGCGATATTTCTACATGCCCCCGCGATGGTCGAGTATCCAGTCATGTTCACCCATTAGTTTGTAGGTTGCGTCAGTTTTGTCAGCATAAACATACATACATCATGCATTATTGATTTGCATTCACATAATCATATTGCTTCACTATCACTCTAGTCGGTCTTGTCCCTTAGTGATAGGACTTCTCTCAATCGAGTTGTTAGTTCTTGCCTCGTCAGGAAACGCTGAGTTTGAACAACCTCGCCTCCAGTTTATTTCTGGAAGGAAGTTGGCCCTTGGCCACTTTGATAACTTGAACCTCTGAAAAACCAGAGGAACCCTCAGTCAACATCACTCTTCACCATTGAAGATGATATCCTTGCTTTCCCAGATTAAGGAAAATCCATAGAGAAAACCTCGTAATCAGAGATTTAGCAGCATGCCAGTTTCGCTCCGAAAAGATCGCTGATGAAAAGGTCATCGACACCTCAAAATTGGACCCCATCATATGGCATTTCTCCGGGAAGATCCCGAGAAAAGTATGATGTAAGATCCCAAGCGACAGCAGTCTCCCAAGAGACTCACTTTCCCCAGTAGAAACAAATGGCGTCTCCAACAGAGAAGTTTGTGCAACTCTACAGCTCAGACGGTTGGGTTCCCCAGCAAGTCTGACATCAAAACTTTTTCCGTCAAATGGCATCTCCCCAGGAAAATTCGGCGAGAAGTTTGAGGAAAATCACTACACATAGCGTCCCTTGTCAGTAAAGTTTATTGACGAAAGAAACTAAGACCAGTTCCTTGGTAGGAAACCAGGATCGAGGGGAAGTTTATTTTAGAAACTAAGACCAGTTCCTTGGTAGGAAACCAGGATCGAGGGGAAGTTTATTTTAGAAACTGAGACCAGTTCCTTGGTTGAAGACCAGGATCGAGGGGAAGTTTACCTTTTCTAAGCATCATTGCTTAGCTGAAGAAGATGAATGCGTAAGCTACCATTCATAACCACCATCAAAATTTCGGGTATTCCGATATTTAATCCTCTTGCACCCCGAATGCCCGAATACCTTCGTCATTCACACCTTCGTGTCCAAGAAGATTAAATAGGGGCATCTGTCATACCCCAAATTTTGACCACTAAGATTTCCCATCATTGTGAAAATCATCATTACAATATGGAGGAACCATCATACTTTATCAGTCTCCCCAAAGATGGGTGAGCATTCACTACAATCAAAATTAGGGTTTCAAGCTCTCTCTGAGTGCTTAGACAAAGGGTCAATCAAGGAATGACATGATCTTCAACTTGTCTAACCTCTAAAACATCCACAATGGATCAAAAGGACTCCCACTTCAAGGATTAAGCACAAGGCTCCTCCCTTCTAGGTGGATTAAGTCTCAAGATCGACAGTGTCACCAAATTAGGGTTTTGGTTGACCAGGGCCTCCAGATGGAAAATTTTCATCTGGGCACAAGCCAATGATCCAAAACCTAACCTAATATACTCCATGGAACCTCATGGACCCAAACATCGAGTCAATTTTGCCTCAGGGGATGCATTCATCAAAAATCAGGAATTAGGGTTTCTTGACCTAATTGACCCCTAAGTTGACTTTTAGGGCAAATCATGAGCCAAGACCTCAAGAGAGGGTTTGAGGGTCTCTAATGAACTATATTGATCCATTTGGAACAATGGATTAATCCAAGAAGCTTGAGCAACAAGTCTCAATTTCATCTGCACCACAGTTAGGGTTTTAAGGGAAAAGTCAACTGTAACTTTGACTTTTGACCAGGACATGCTCCCAAGCCCTAAGACATGATTCAATATGCCCTATGACACCCATGGAACATGTCCATCAAGTTTGATTTAGGTCAAGGACATGATTTCCTGAAGAATTGCACAGTTTGGAATTCATCTGATAAAAAGTCAACTGTGCACAAAAGTCAACTTTGACTTTTTGAGATTTTTCACCAAAATGGATTTTTAACCGTAAAATGATGTTAATGTATGATTTGAATCATCATTCATCAAGAAAAATCAAGAAAAGTTGGATAACTTGTAAAAGGGGTAACTATAAAAACTTAGAAAATTTTCTTAGTTAAAAATAAAGTGACAAGGGTACCATCTTTGGAGGATCATAACTCCTAAACCACAAAGCCATTTTTCCTCATCCAAAGATGGATTTGTAGCCCTCATTACCCTCTACAAAAACTTCAACTAGACCTAAGTCCAATTCATTAAGGATTTTGAGTTATGGAGTGATCAAAATGGCTGAAAAATGAAAATGTCACTTTTTCCAACACTTAGGGAAATTTTCACTAAGTCCAAATCTGTCTTCATTTTTTCCAAATGTAGGGGGATTTTTCACTTGGATTCAAAAGAGATCAAAACCAAACATGTTCAAACAGTTGTTATATCATGTAAGGGCTTTACAAAATGGCCAAAAACATTGCCAAATTCCATTTGGGCTATGAGTTATGACATTGTCAAATTGCCTTGTTGAAATCTGTCAAGGCAAGGCAGAATTTGCATTTTTGCTCGATTTGCCAAAATTGTGCAAATCCAAACACTCCTATCCACTTGGACACATCTGAGGATTGAATCTAAAGGGGACAATCACTGAGCCAAGCCTCCAAAGTCTTTGGAACAAGAAATAGCATGTGGAACCTAGAATTGCCAAAATAGGGACAAGACTCCAAATTTGGATTGGAGCATTCAATGGAAGCATCAAGGTGGCATGGACTGAGCCATTTTCATTTGAATTCAGTCAAAACTTATCCAAGACCAAGGGAACCAGCAGCCTGTGCCCTAACCTCTAGTCAATGGTGTTGCACCCCAAAATTTGCTATTAACTGGCTTATGTTGCATTGCATTTTGCATTATCATGTGTGCATATCATTGGTTCTTAGCATGGGGTCAAGGTGCCTGAGGCAGTGCTTCAGAGGGTCAAGCAAGAGTCCTGGTTTTGTCCAAGGGAGCTCAGGTGGATCATCCTCTCCTAACCAGTGCATAGATTAGGGTTTTGAGATTCTTGGGTTTATTGCTTCAATGGGCAAGCTCCTTGGGTTTTTATCATCATCAAATGGCATATATTATCTTTGTTGGAGAGGATACACATCATATTCAGAGGAATTTGGATTTGGAGACTGTGATATTTCCTCCTAGACTGAGGGCACCAAAACTAGGGTTTGCTATAAAGTCAGTTTATTTCTGATTTTTTGGACAAGACTTGATTCTATGGTATTCCTTGGGTCCCTGAGTATCTAGGAATGGAAGGTTGCCCATTAGTTTGGTTCAGGAGAAGTCCAATTGGCCAATGGATTGAAAATCAGTTGAATTGGGTAAAAGTCAACAATCAAAGGAGAAAAGTCAACTGTGGAATTTTGAGGTTCTCTTCAGGGATTTCAAGGTCTCACATCCTCATATGGCCTCCAGGGGTCAAGTTTCATACATATTCATCAGGAATCAGGAGTTGGTGCAAAGTTTCTAAATTTGGAAAGTGACCTATAATGAGAAGTTTCTATTTTTGGCAAGTTCCTGCACTGCATTCAACTTGACTTTTCACCATCAAGAAGGCTTCAAGTGAATTATTCTCCAACATGAAAGTTGAAGATATTTTTCTGCTCTTTCCAACAAGTACTAGTGGGTCTCCATATCATTTGTGAAACTCCGGTTATGATCAAAAGTAGGCAAAGTGGTTTTTAGGGTTTCTCATGATGCCATTTTCACAACTTTGGGCATAGTGACCTATAATCAATTCCATTGCTTCATGCCACATTCCAATATTAAAAGACACTCCTCAAGGATTATTATAGGCCTTTTAATCAAGTGGTGCTATGTTTTTTTCTTCATTTATTCTCCATTGTTCAAAAATGCCAAATTATTCAAAAGTCATGAATCAATTATTCTCAAGGCCCAAGTTCCATATAGGTGTAATTATCAATCCAAATGCAAGTGATCCATCATGGAATTTTTAAGTGAACATGCATGGAGAGAGTTGTATTCCACATAATGCATTTTAACAAGATAATTCAAAAACTCTTAAAACCAAGGATTGCCCAAGCCCAATTCATGATCAGCAAAAAAAACCTAGAATATTTAAGCTCAATCATGCACTGGCTAGGGTTCACACACGTGAATTTGGAGAGGAATCAAAACTTGAACCCTAAAACCTTTTTTCATCAAATCTCACAATCTACAAGGGTTCTTCCAGAAATTCTTCCACAAGGCTTCTCTTGGTGATCTCTAGAGCAAAAACCCATCACCACGTGAAGCCAACAACAAGGGTACTCGTTACACCATCTCAGGTTAGGGCATTTTCTCATAACCATAAAACTCTACTTTTAAATATGCATAATGGTCTGTGATTGGTGCTGATAATTCTGATCTGTTTACTTTTGAATTTGGACGTGTACATGGGTTGCTTGGTGAGTTTAAAAATTGTGAACCTTACTTGTTTTCTTTCGAACCTCCTTATTCATTGGTTATTTGCTTTTTTCGATTGGATATTTGAACTCCTGACATTTTTCTGATTAAAACAATGTATTCGCACGTCTTTTCTGGGAAATTTGGGGATGAGGGTCGCCGGAGATGACGACCGGAGCTAGGGCTCCGGCGTCTGGTTTGGTCTCCGGCCGGCTAGGGTTCTGGGTGGGGGAGACGCAATCCTCACCGTCAATGGTTTGATCCCACGGCCACCATTACGCCATGTGCTTTATTGTTATTTTTTTTTCTGAATTTTATTTTATGATTGTGTGTACATCAACCCATGCTAGATACTGTGCACATCCAATCGTGTTATTTCTTTTTGCTTACTTTTTGTTGACTATTGACCTGTTGACTCAACCGTGTACGTCTGATGAATCACACGGCTATCATCGAGCCAGCACATTAAAATTAACATGTGCCAGGCACATGGGGAGTATAGTGTACTGACCACTTGCGTGTATGTTTGCGTATAATAATTATGGTGTACCATATGATCATGGTCGTTGATCACGAATACTGGTAAGCTTTGTTGACTTTTGATGAGCGCTGGATCAATCCTATGGTAGGTATCAAGTCAATCAGTTGACTGAAGCACACGTACACCCTTTTTTTCTTTTATTTTCCCTGATGCTTATTGGGCTGGACTTGCTATTAACACCACCCCCTTGCCAGCCCAATATCATTTCCAGATCGTTTTTTGTACTTAACGCACCCCCAGGTTTTTTTATTTTTTTTTATTTTCTGACAGACTTAACGCATGGGCTCACTATTCGCGCCCCCACTCTCTGGCCCAACCTTCATTTCTAATGCATTTTAGTTACTCATTGCACCCCCATGCTATTTTCTTCATTTTCATTATTACACTTTCATTTTCAATTATTAAAAATAGTTTTTTACATCTAAAAATCATCATAAAATTCATACATCACCTTTATTATTTTATAAAATTTTCACAAATTTTATTTTTTATTTTTATTTTACTTTTCATCATCTAATATAATTGTTTAGTGAATTTCTTTTTAGCATTATCCATACCATGCATACTTAAATTTCTTTATTTTATTTCTCTGCAATCATAAAATATTTTTGATCCGTTCTTTTTGCATTGGTTCATTAACATCCTAAATTGCATAAAAATATTTTTCTTGCATTTTTAAATTTATTTCCTATTGCATTTTGGTCCTTCCCTTTGGCACACTAAGCCCTAATTCCTATCTGAACTCTGCCTAATTATTTGAATGACTAATATCTTGATCTTTTGCAGGGACTTTTGATATGTTGTTTGCCTCTGGTTGAGAAACCTTAATGTTTAATTTGGGAATTTTAGGAGTTGATTTTTCTAATTATCTGATTTGTTTTCACTTGAGATTTTCTTGCAGGCGCATCTTTGACCTTGTATGATTATCTGTTTGAAAAGGCACTTGTGCCATTTGCTTTGGGGCTGTTTCTTTGTTTCTTTGATTCATGTTTGGATGATAATCATTGTTGTTTGTCATTGTTTGATTTTCATTCACCTCATCTCTCTTACTTATGTCTATTCTGTACTAATCTTTTATGCAGGGACTAAGGTAAGTTCTTTAAGGGTGTGGATAAGCATCCATATTCACCTTTATTATTCTCTCCTTCTCTCATCTCCTTCCTTTAGGATTTAGGTTGTCGTCAAACCTCACTAGCCGTAGGTCACCTATGCATGATAACTTTAGGATTCATAGTCCCCCTTTAGAGTTACCTTTGTGTCTTCTCTCTTCTCATCTCAAATTTCTTTAAAACACTTAATAATAATAAGGTGTATTGCGCACGAGCCTTAAGCGTAGGGAATGAGAGATGAGGGTCTTCCTCTCATCTTTCTAGAGTGCTTAGCGAGAGTCCTGTCTTGGGACGATGCGTTAAGTATTCGCCCCTGTGCCCTAGACTTTGGTGCAATGCAGCTTAGGAACTAACTTAAGCCATTTCTGTCCTAAAAAACACAAACCAACTTCAAACCTTTTTGTCCTTCGGGATTTCCAAACTTAAAGGCTATTTTCAAAAAGGGCACGTTACCTTCCGTCTGAGTCGCAAACAGGCATCGACCCTAACTGCCGGACGCGAACTTAACGTCGCTCATAAAAAACACAAAAAAGAACTTGGTCCGAACTACGTTGACTCTGAATTCCCCATTGCACAAGGGGGGTACGTAGGCCTAGGACGTCGACGTCCTACCGAGTCGGTCTTTGTCTTTCCCTCTCCGTTTTAGTACAGCCCTAGATGATAGTATAACTTACCCTTAGATTAGACAACAAGCGTGGATCCCATCGAGTACGATGGACGCGTGGGGTGCTAGCACCTTCCCCTCGCGTAACCGACTCCCGAACCCAGGCTATGGTTGCGATGACCATTCCTTTCCCTCTTCCTCAGGTTTATGCGGTGTTCCCTTTCCCTCTCTTGGGATAAATTTACATGGCTGACGACTTTGTTTTTCCGCGCCACTCTCGCGTTTGTACCTGGATGAAAATCCTGGGAGTGACAAATGGCTAGAGGAGACTTGAACTTCCATTGGCCAACATTGAACAAACCTACTCAGCAGTTGCCATTCACTATTCCTTGCAAAACAAACTTGCTCTACTATAAATAGAGCTCAATTGTGATCAGTTTAAGTACACCAAAGGCCTACAACACTTTCCTTTCTCAAAATCTCTTTCTCTTGGAAAAAATGCCTTTCTTAGCAAGGTAGCTATCGGGTTTTGAGCTAGAGGGAAATTCCACTCAAACCAATCACTCACACACCTCACATACATCACATATGAGCTGATCAAACACTTAAACAACAACTGGAACACTGATTTCTCAGAATCACCAGTCAATTGCTCAAGGTTTTAACCAAAGTGCAGTTGGGTTGCCATGAAGTGATCCAGCCAATTTCAATCAAGTCCAAGCATTCAAACACACTCCATAGGGTGTAGGGAAGCTGTTCAGATCATCACCACTCATCTGTAACACCTCCAAATCAAAAATCACATTGCACTTGCTGTCACGGCCTAGAGGTAAGCATATACTTGGTCATCTCTCAATCTATGCATATTTCCTCGCACAATAATTTGTCCATATGTTCATAATCATGCATAGAATGTTTCCCCTCAATTAATTGCATTATTTGAATCGTGTATCAAAAATCCCAGCCTTCATGCAGAAATTAGGGTTCTTGAGGATTTTTCGTGATTTCTTGTTATATGTTTAATTTAAATGAAATTAATTGACATAGACATGATCGTGAGGTTGAAACGAGTTGATTGGTATGTGGATTGCATGATATAATCAAGTATTCAGTGAGATTGGATAGAAAATACAAATCTGGCCAAACCCAGAACACGCGCGTGTTCTTGGTGTGTTCTTGGCGCCATTTCTTTCAAATTCAAATATTTGAATTTTGTGATTTTATTTTATTAATTCAAAAATTAATTTCTCTCTGAGTTTTAATGATTTTGAGTTGATTCTTTTTTTAATAATTCACAAAAATGTTAAAATATTTTATTTTATCAAAAAATCCCAAAAATATTATTTATTTCATATAATTGATATTTTTGCAAAGAATTAATGTTTTAATTGTTTTTAACATTTAAAAAAAAATTTCCACCTTGATTTTTGCAACTTTTAATGCTTTCTAATTATTTTGTAGGTCAATACTTAATTTTTGAAGCATTAATCCAAGATCACAATTTGTTTTTCATATGTTAAACAATCTTGATCATTTTAATTGAATTTTTATTCAATTAAATACATTTTTTGAAAGCAAATTAGGGTTTTGGATTAATTCAACCCTCATAAATCATTTTCAAAACACTTTGGGCCTCTAATAGAGTGTAAGACCCAATCCTTTTTTGACCAAATCATTTTTGGGCCTCAGTGTATTGTATAAGTCCCGATACCGTCAAAAACAAATGGCGCGATCGTCGCCCTTTTAAAAATAACCATGGGCCTCTCCTCGAGCTATAAGACCCATTCAAAACTTTTGGGCCTCTAATAGAGTGTAAGACCCAATTCCCTTTTAACCAAAATCATTTTTGGGCCTCACTTATTGTATAAGCCCCTTCGCGTTATAAGAAAATCTCAGTGCGATCGCCACTTTAAACGAAAAGTCAAATGGGCCTACCCTCGAGTAGTAAGACCCATTTCCTTTCTTAAAACTTTTTGGGCCTCTTGAGAGAGTGTAAGACCCATCCCTTTGTACAGAAAACATTTGGGGCCTCAGTCACTTGTATAAGTCCCTCTGTACAAATTCAAACAGTACAATCACAGATAAAACCCTGGGCCTCTCCTTGAGCTGTAAGCCCCAAATCTTTCTTTTTCAAAGCACTTTCTCCTTTGATTTTGAATATACTGTTGTTTTCAATATTTCTTTGTTGAACAACTAACCAAACAGCATGGAAGCTCTACAACCGAGTAAGTGGTTATTGCTTTCATTTACCGTTTTCATATACATATAACTGTATTGTGGGGCTGTTTCACTGTAAGTCTTCTTTCATAAACTCATATCAACTATGTAATAATAGTATAGATATTTAGAGTTTCCCCGGCAACTACGTCTAGCATTAAGCCCGTTGATCACTCTTAGAAATAGTCTAAACTAGATTCCCATAGGATTACCAGACACAGTCTTCCCTCCTCTTGGGGTTAAACAATATGGAGACATGAAATGCAACATTCTCTGTGAACCCTTTCATAGACTGTCACTCATAGAAGTTGTCAAAGAAACTCTATTCCCCAGAGATGATCTCTTCTCCGTGAATGGCATCTCTTGAGTTTCTTCCAAATTCTCGAACTTTCCTGACTTGATCTATTCCTTGTGAATAGCTTGCCTTGAATTTCTCGAGGTTTGGGGACCCATCGGCTTCTTAAAAGCAGCGGCCTCCTCTTGGGCATTATACAAGGACCCACAGGCTTCCTAAAAGCAACCCCGCCTCCTCTTGGGCTTAGTACAAGGACCCTACGGCTTCTTAGAAGTATTCACAGCCTCCTCTTAGGCTTCGTATAATGATCTCTTCCTCCGGGAATGATAGCCTCCTCTTGGGCTTCGTACAAGGACCTCTCGACTTCTTAAAAAGCTTCCAGCCTCCTCTTGGGCTTCGTACAAATTGTCCCGACAACCTCCTAGAGGTATAGGAACAGAACCTAATCATCTCCATAGAACAGTCCTTTCATAGAGTCTACTACTGTTTCTCAAAGCATAGTACAAAAGATGAAACTCTAGACTTGGACAGTCTAATTTCCTTGAGTCTCAAAGACATTCTCAAGTGACCCCTTCGTTAAATAGGAAGAAAACCCGTAGACTCGGACAGTCTCAATACCCTTCGGATTTCCCGCTTCCTTCAAGAACAGGAATAACCCGGATCCTTGAATCAAATCCATGAGTACAGTGTTGCTCACATAAGAACTGATTTTCTCTTTAAAATCAGTATATTGGACCTGTCACTTAACTGAAACAGTAACCACAGTCTCCTCTTGGGCTTTGTACAATGATTCTCCCCAGCGGAGTCAAACAACGTTTAGCCTCTCTCTCGGGCTTTGTACGAGAGACATAAGAGAATCCCTCGTTGAGTCAATCACCTCTTTCGCCTCCATCTCGGGCTTTATACGAGATACAAAAAGGTTCTTATTGAGCCAAATAAACAACAGCCTCCACCTCGGGCTTCGTACGAGATACAAAAAGCTCTCTTGTTAAGTCAAATAGCCTCCACCTCGGGCTTCGTACGAGATACCAAAAGACTCCCTCGTTGATTCAAAAACCTTTTAGCCTCTCTCTCGGGCTTTGTACGAGACACATAATCGCCTCCTCTTAGGCTTTGTATAAGAAAACCACTGGTTGGTCCAATCAACCTTTTAGCATCAAAGTTGTGCCTCGTTCACAGTACACAAACATCAACAACTCTTTCCCCTTCATCTAATCGCTGTAAGTGGCAAGCCTCTGGATCATCTACATCCATGCCACTGTCCCTCTTTTAGCATGAGAAATTCCTAAGGAAATATGGCATTGCTCTACACTGAGTTAAAGTCTTCTCCTTCAGGTTGGAAATCCCCTATAAAGGAAATTATGGCATTGCTGGATTCATATATCCCAGTTAAAGTAATTCTCCCTTATAAACAGTTGTGACAAACAAACCTCTTTAGAGATGACAAATTCTCTCTAAAGTCAACACTTTTAGCTTCATATCTTGGGCTTTGAACAAGATACAAATAAACCCTTCAGCTTCACATCTTGGGTTTTGAACAAGATACAAACCACCTTTCGCTTCACGTCTTGGGCTTTGAACAAGACACCAAAAACAACCATTTCCTCCCATAGAATAGGAGGAACTACGAACGCTCTGATTTCCCTGTTTCGGTAAACGGGAGTACGTAGGCATAAGATTGAAAGAAAAATCTTAGCGAGCATACTAAACAAAAACCCAAAATCCCATACTCTCATGTATCTATCAAAAGCATCAGTCCTAACATCCTAAATCCTTGTTCCCCTCTATAAAGTCCTAGAAAGAGAAAGAAAACCGTATTGGCAAAAATATAAATAACCAGTACAAGGGCCCCCCACATTGATAGCATTCGTAACCTAACAGACCGCTGTTTAAACTCAGTATGCAAAGCAGGGTTAATTGGAGACATCTATTTCCCTTCCTTCATCAGCTTTAATAGGATAAAAAATGAATCGACCTGTAGTAAGCTCAACCGCAGAGAGCGACCAACGCTTAAGAACCGCGTCCAAAATCGCTCGCTACAACATCATACTTAACATCCCATATCTGATACCAGAATTTCAATTGGTATCAGAGCGGGCATCCTGCTCTGCATCTGGGTGAGATCTAGGGTTGTTACTTTCTGGTACTATGGACAAGGAGAGTGGTGGACTTGTGAATAGACCCCCTATTCTAGATGGCTCAAATTATGATTATTGGAAACCTCGCATGGTTACCTTCTTGAAGTCCTTGGACAGTAGGGCTTGGAAGGCTGTTTTAAAAGAATGGAAACATCCTGTTAATGTTGAAAAATATGGAACATCAAAACTAAAACCTGAGGAAGAGTGGACCAAGGAAGAAGATGAACTTGCGCTTGGAAATTCTAAGGCTTTGAATGCCATTTTTAATGGTATTGACAAGAACATCTTTAGGCTGGTCAACACTTGTGAAGTGGCTAAGGAAGCTTGGGATGTCTTGAAAACTACTCATGAAGGAACCTCCAAAGTCAAGATGTCAAGACTTCAACTGCTGACAACAAAGTTTGAAAATCTGAAGATGAAGGATGATGAGACCATTCATGATTTTCACATGAATATTCTTGAGCTATCAAATGCTTCTAGTGCCCTTGGAGAGAAAATGACTGAAGAGAAGCTGGTAAGGAAGATTCTTAGATCCCTTCCCAAGAGATATAAAATGAAGGTGACTGCTATAGAAGAAGCTCAAGACATCAGCAAGATGAGGGTGGATGAGTTTATTGGTTCTCTTCAAACTTTTGAATTAGGGATGGATGAGGAACCTGAAAAGAAGACCAAAAGCATAGCTTTGGTATCTAGTTCTGAAGATGCTAAGAAAGAGAATAGTCCTGAGTCTCAGGAGGAGCTGTCCCATGCCATTGTTCTTCTAGGAAGATAGTTTAATAAGGTGTCAAAAAAATGGACAGGAACTATAGACCAAATGTTAAGAACATCTCGTCTGACATCAACAAGAGAACTACAGCTGAGGAGAAGCCTAATCTTGACAAAGGAGTCCAATGCTATGAGTGTGAAGGTTATGGTCATGTCAGAAAAGAATGTCCTACATATCTCAAGAAGCAGAAAAAGGGGTTATCTGTTTCCTGGTCTGATACTGAGAGTGAGAGTGATGAAGAGACTACCAAGCATGTTAGGGAATTGACTGGAATATGTGCTTCTGATGGAGAGTCTAGTGATGATGATCTGACCTTTGAAGAGCTAACAACCTCCTATAAAGAGTTGTGTCTGAAAAGTGAAGAGGTTTGTCAAGAAAGGGAGAAGCAGAAGAAAATTATAATCCAGCTTAAGGTTGATAAAGCTGAACTTGAGAATGAAGTTCTGTTGTTAAAATCCCAGCTTGATCAAATGTCCAAATCCATCAGAATGTTGAATAGTGGAACTGACACTCTGGATGAAATCCTTCAGGCTGGAAAAGGAGCACGTGATAAGACTGGTCTAGGATTTAATGGTGAAAAGAAATCTTCTTCAGATGCTAGTTCTTCTGGTACCAAACAGAACTTGTCCCATCAGATGTCTCAACATCAAGGGAAAGCTCATGTGTCAGGACCCAAGCAATATGTACCTCATCAGAAGACTCAACACCATGGGAAAGGTTATGCATCTAGACCTAAACATAACATGTCCCAACCTATGTCTCAACATCATGGGAAAATGTATGGGCCTAATAATACTGTGCCTCACTATTATGGCAGAAGAAAGCCCCATCGTCATGGGAAAAGACAGCCTAATCATCATTACAGAAAACATCCTCAAGAGAGAAGGCATGTTAATCACTTCAGAGAAGAGTTCAAAGCTGGAGATGTCACTATTGTGGAAGATTTGGTCACTTGAAATCTTTCTGTTTCAAGCTCTATGGATATCCTCAACCTAATCCCTAACCTAGACAGAATCAGGATAGTCCTGCTGTTGTTAAGCATTGGGTTCCCAAGGATGGTGCCACTTGTTTGTTAGCTCAGATGTCCTTAACTGGTTCTACCAAAGAGGACTGGTATTTTGATAGTGGTTGCTCTAGGCATATGAAAAGTATGAAGAGTTTGTTGTTGAATGTTGAACATTATTCCAGCTGTGTAACTTTTGGAGATGGTGTCAAAGGAGAAATCAAGGGTGTGGGAAGACTGAACTGTGCAGGTGCTCCTAGACTAGATGATATGTTATTTGTCAAAGGATTGAAGGCCAACTTGATCAGTATTAGTCAACTATGTGAGCAAGGATTTAAAGTTCACTTTACTAAAGCTGAATGTATTGTCACTAATGAGAAAGGTGAAGTTGTCATGAAAGGTGCTAAGTCCAAAGACAACTGCTATCTATGGGATAAAAAGGGAGAACATCTAGAGGTGAAACAAAGTCTGATTGATCGCAATGTCAAGCATGATGTCATGACATCCTACCGTGACATTCCAAGGATCACCAAACACTCTAGTGTTAATCTTAGGGAAAACAAGATCATTGAGGTTGACCATACAGGAAGGATGTGTAATGACAGTTTCTCTAAGGATATATGTGCTGAACATTGTGATGTCATAAGAGGAGAACTGGGTATGTGTAAAAGTCAATAGATGTTAATGACTTGTGTTGAACATTTATTAAAATTAAAAAATTTGAAATTTTATACATTTTGGTGGGGGAATTACATTTATTGGCTTTTAAGTGCTCAACAAATGCAGCCCTCCTACCCTATGCAATCATTTCCTCACTTTGCCTCCACACGCTACATCAATCCTCATTCACATAGTCTGTTCATCTTCTCTCCAAAGAATAGAAGTCTCAACACATTTTTGTTCATCAATTGCTACAGAGGAACAATGTCTCAACAAATGTCGTCTCCCTCCAAGAAGTCTACATCCAAGAATCCCTCACATACAAAACCTAGGGTTTCGACGAAAGGGGTTTCTGAGGATGAAGCTTTGGATATAGCCCCTCTCTCAATGATTCCAGTTTCTAAGACAAGACCTGACAAGCTGCAAACAAAAAGGCCTTCTCATGATACATCAGGTAAATCTTCTGATCATTCTGCTGGTAAAAAGTTTGATGATAGGAAAAGTAGAGAGTTTGTTACTAGCATTCTGTTTGGAGATAAATCTGCTCCTAGGACCTCCACTCCTCAAGCTGTTGGAAATCAGAATGAGGAAGAGACTGTTGATGTTGATAAAAGTATAGGTCAGATTGTCACTAAGATTTTTGAGAAAGGGATTCCTGTGGCTGGAATATCAAGACCTTTGGCTCAAATGGCTGCTGTGCAATCTGAAGGTAAAAATGATGACATGCAACCAGCTGAAACCAATCTTCACAGGTTGGCTATTTCTGTCATTGAAGATTCTGAAACTGAAGCTGAAGCTGATGTTGATCCTAATGTTGGAGCTAGGGTTGATGTTGAACCTGATGTTATAACATCACCTGCTAGGGAAGTTTCTTCTAGCCCCAAAGGAAAGAAGCTTGTTGAGGTTGTGAATGTTGAGGATTTGTCAGACAATGAGGTTATTGGCAATGCAATTCCAGGTATTGCAAAAAGATTGAAGTCTAGAAAAGGGAAGACTGTTGATTCATCTCCAAAGGTGAGAACTGAAAGCAAAAAGAAGAAGGCTCCTGTTGTTGGCCCTGCAAAGTCTTGGAGCAAGGTTTCTGGCTCATCCAAAAAGAGGAAGATAAGGGAAGACTCTGACTCTGAGTTTGATGTTGATGAGGATGTTCAAGACATCACTCCAGTGAGAAGGTCCATTTTGAAGAGGATTGCTGATAAGGTTCCTGATGTACCTGTGGACAACATCTCTTTTCACTATGCTGGAAGTGCTCACATGTGGAAGTTTGTGTGTCAAAGAAGATTGGCTCTGGAAGAGAGCTTGGCAAAGATGCTCTGGAGATTAAGGAAGTTATGGAGCTGATTAAGTTTGCTGGGTTGATGAAAACTGTTTCTGGGTTCTCCAAATGTTATGATGGGCTAGTTAAGGAGTTTGTTGTAAACATTCCAGTGGACATTACTGACAGAAGGAGTGTGGACTTTAGAAAAGTATATGTGAGAGGTAAGTGTATTGATTTTTCTCCTGAGGTTATCAACACCTACCTAGGAAGAAATGAGCAAGATTATAGAGAGCTGGAAGTTACTGGCAAGGAGGTGTGCAAGGAGATCACTACAACTCAAGTGAAGGTTTGGCCTTTGAAAGGAAAGCTGTCTGCTAGTCTTCTTAGTGTCAAATATGTTGTCTTGCACAGGATAGGTGCTGCAAATTGGGTCCCCACTAATAATAAAACTACAATCTCTGTGGGTTTGGGGAAGATGATTTATGCTGTTGGGACAAAGAAAAACTTTGATTATGGGTCCTACATTTTTTATCAGACTGTGAAGCATGCTTCAACAAATGTTATTAAAATGCCTATAGCATTTCCTTCTCTCATTTGTGGAGTGATCCTGAAGCAACATCCTATAATATTGACTACTTCAGATACTGCTTGCAAGAGGGAGTCTGCATTATCCTTGCATCCCAAGTTGTTTGTAGGGAATCATGTCCCAGATATTGTCTCAACATCAGGTTCTGGTGTCAAGAAGGCGTGTACAAAAGCTGATATGATAGAAGAATTGAAGTCTGCCTGCATGGATCTAGATGTGGTGATCAGCACCAACACTACCAGGAAGATGAAACTTGAGCAGTTGATCAAGTCTTTGGAATAGGATAGAGATGATGAGGATGTCAACACAAATGTCAATGTTGAAGGTTCAGGTTCTGAGAAAGGTGATTCAACAACTGAGAATGAGGATGATGAAGATGTTTCTACTGATGATTCTGATGAAGATTGATTTAGCTAGCTATGCTGTTTCAATTTTTTTGTTTTATCTTTTTTTGTACCTTGAGTGCCTATTTTGTATCTTGGATAATGGTACTGTTATGTTTATCTAGTTTTTGTTCTATGATTTGTCTTGTCATGTGATGCCTTCTTTTGACTGACAAGGAGAGCTAGCCTAGGACTAACTGGTAGTTTTTTACAGTAGTGAGAGGGACTAACTATTTGATGGTTGGCCAATTGTGGCTGAAAAGGGGGAGAGTTACCTAGCTGTTTGCTGTGGTTCTTGTTTTGAGGGGGAGTTTTGTGTTGTGCAGCTTTGGAAGTTGTTGCTGCTGTTTGTATTGTTTTTTTTCGCTGCTGGTATCTCTGGTGTAGGCTGAGATTGTTTTAGCCAAAATTAGCCAAAGGGGGAGATTGTTAGTTCTTGTATTGGCTGCAATTTTGGTAAAACAGTGTTGTTGTTGAAGATGTCATTTGTCTGATGTCTTAACATGAGTTCTTAACATTCAGTTTATGTTAAGTTATTTAGGATTGCAGTTTTTTGTGCTGATGTTAAACATGGTGTCTTTACATCAGTTGACAGAACATCAGAAGATCATTCTATTGTATTTTGTTAGGGCTGCGTGTATCAGTTTGTTTTGAGAGATCTGGTGGAGAGATTGCAGGCGAACATATTGGTAAAGATATATTCAGTTGCAATCAGATATGGAGCAGATCTTGTTGCTGTTTTTAGGGCTGAAAGATATGAAAAGATTTGAAGATAAAATCTGTTTTTAAATTCAAATCAAATAAGATATTTGGAGGAGTCCAAGCCCAAGTCTGAGTTTCTATTTAAAGCAGCCACAACCCTACTTGGAAGATACGAAGACTAGAGAGTGTATACTGAGTATCAGTTGTTAGAGTTTTCGTTTGTGTTTTGTAAGCCATTCATGCTTGAATTGGTATAGTTTGTTTGAGTTGTAATTGTCCTCTTTAAAGCTTTTAAGCAAGAGAGTATTGTTCTTGATCAAAGCTTTTAAGCAAGATCAAGTTATTAACTTTGTAATCTTTGAGTTGTATCACTGAGGTGATTAAGGGGGAGTGAGTGGTATCTTATATCTAAGAGGTTCTTAGGTAGAAGTGTCATTGGGTAGTGATTAAGTTAGGAGATTGTCAACTGGGATTGTTGAGTCTGTAATTTAATACTACTAATAGTGAATTTTCTCCCTGGCTTGGTAGCCCCCAGACGTAGGTAGTTAGACCGAACTGGGTGAACAATTCTCTGTGTTGATTTACTGTTATTTTATTGCCTTGTTTCATATAGCAGATTGTGTTGTTGTGACATCACACTTAACATCACATATCTGATACCAGAATTTCAAAGATATTAACTCACAGTGAAAAGGAAGAGGTACGATCCTTAGTTTCAAGAATTTTTACTTTAAAGTTTTAAGTAAATGCATAGCTAAACATGCAAGCCCAAGGATTTTTACTATTCTTAGCATGAAGGTGAATCCTACTATGTCAGTACATGATCACGCCCGGTTAGTAGCTAGAGGACTAGGTGACAAGCTATTTTGGCCAAGGTAGCACGCTTCCCAATTTCGTACTTATTCATACGAACAGGTGTCATTCAATGTGCGTATTTCAAGGAGATTTGGATGGCAGGGATATTCCTAAGTGAATATTTAGGTAAGGCTATTTGAGACAGATTTTCCTATATGGCATAAATCAAGAGAGTACTTGTTGGAGTATGCTTATAGATTATAGGAAGTAGCTAACATAGAGTGAATGACATTTTGAGGAGAATCTCACATATGAGATTGATTTACTCTAACTATTCATCAGCCATACACAGATGCATACAGAGAAGGACATAAGAATTTCTAAATATCTTTCTAACCTATTCTCTCCAGACTTGACATGACATGACAATTGTTTTAAATTTTTAATAACATGTTTCAAGTAGATTTATCATGAATTTTCAAAAAGCCATAAGTGGAGAGAAAATCGTACCTTAAAGATACTAAGATCTTTACAGACTATCTGATTGCTATCCATTCTAACTCTGATCTTTCTTTCTTAGAGAGTCTGAAGTCTTAATCGCATACTGCACATGTGTACATTCCGTTCTGAGCTAGTGATAATCACCTTTTAGCTACAGTTTCCTTCAGAGTGAACTGTTGCTAGTTCCCATGTTCTTCGAAGGTTCACTTGTACTCTTACTTCGGAAGAGTGTAATTTATTTTTGACTTTGATCCTAGTTTGCAAGCTAGAATCAATCTACTCAAGAATTCTTTTCTTTTTCCTGTTTAGATATATTCATCTGATTTCTGAGAACAACTAATCAGAGACACTGATTTTATTAGTCAGAAGGACAGACTTTTATAAAGCTTTCTCATTTTCAGAATGTCATTAAATTCATAGCTTTATCATAAACCGTTGAGAGGTTATATGCTGAGGAGATTTGATTGTCATCTCATAACATCTTCTGACCTTGTTCCTTTGAACAGATGCAGATCATGTTCAGAAACAAGTATCATCAAACATGTGTGTAACATAACATATAGTTTGCATGACACTTCTTGATCTCACAATGCTGATTTAGCTTGTTTATAGAATTAGTCCATCAAGGATCAACAACATATCTTCTTCTAAAAGAATGTCAACTGATTTCTTGATTCAGAAGGACATCAGCAACTTAAATCCTTTGACTTCAAGAGATGACTTTAGTTAATGCATCAAATTGAACATCTTCTGATTTCGGATTAATGAGGTTCTGAGAAACTTATTAGATAGAATCTGACCAATAACATTTGATTCAACTGAGATAGAATCTC
This sequence comes from Lathyrus tuberosus, assembly GCA_022829125.1. Taxonomy (NCBI): domain Eukaryota; kingdom Viridiplantae; phylum Streptophyta; class Magnoliopsida; order Fabales; family Fabaceae; genus Lathyrus; species Lathyrus tuberosus. The sequence continues at coordinate 5,834,499 of JALAZF010000239.1, read as the reverse complement.
AAGTTTAACAGAACTTAATCATCTGAGTTTATTCAATCAAGACATAGAATTCATTCTGATCAAGTACTTGATGAATCATTTAATTTCTTCTTCCTGAATATTCTTTCAGTTTATACTTTCCAAGAAAACAATAATCAGTTCTTCATTGAATCTTTTAACTTCTTGATCAGTCAAGATTCAGATGTTGAATCATTTCTAAGAGTTTGAATTCTTCAGATTTCTGACTTCAGCAGACATCATTATGAAATTCAAAATCATAGAACACCAATCTTTCTTCTTTACATGAAGAAGTTTTGAATGAGTTTTAAACGAGAAAGTCAAGGGTGGACCTAATCCGTTTCTTGAAAACATCTCAAAGACTCATAAAGAATTAATCTTCAGCAAATAAGACTTCTTGTTTTCTGATGATCCAACCTTGAGCAAATATGTAGTTCATCCACACGTATCTTCTGAGATAAGCATTCAACAGATACTACTTCTTATCTGATGAGTCTATCATATCAGTTGATTCTTCAATCTTTATCAAGGCTTTAGTGAGGAAGATTTTGTTGTTGACAACTGCAAAGGCTTCCAGAATTAGTGACTTGCTCAAGTAATCCGATTGATTACAATTTTGTACACAGTCATCTTCTGAGATGTTACAGAAATTGTAAGTGAATTAAAATCACACCCAGAGTATTTCTATGCACCGCACCTGAATCTTTTTCTGACACTGTTAAGTGTTTTGATATCCATCAATAACAGAACCAGAGCTCTTATACCAATTGAAGGTGCGAGAAAGACACAAGAAAAAGGGGTTTGAATTGTGTATTTACTCTTTAACAACTTTTCAATTCTTATCGTTAAGACGCTGAGATAACATCAGAGTTCGTTGAGAGACTCTGACTCGCAAAGTAATATCCAGACTTGACATGCATGAAGCATGAGAACCAACAAGAGTCTGAACGCAATATGCATTATTCAGAACTTGGAGTGCGGAAGCTTATCAGAGTTAAGCTGCAAGGCTCTGACTCACTTATGTAAGGTTCTGATACTCAATACAGAAACATAAACACTAACATAAAGCATAACAAGAGTAAAGAACACATGATATATCCTGGTTCACCTGAGCAACTCTCAAGCTAATCCAGTCCACCCTCCTCAGGTGATTTATCCTTGAACACAAGGACTTAATCCACTATAATTCAACTGATTACAGATGCAAGGGCTAACGCCGATGACTAACACACAATGAACCGTTCAGGGATTTAACTTAATGAATATAACGAACATTGACCTGCAAGTTCTAATCTCGCAAGATCTACTGCTAGGATTTCACAGCTAGACGTTCAGGGATTCATCACAATGAATATAACGCCTACTGACCCTATTTCAGGATTTACCACAATGACACCCAACCATTGTCTTCTCGAGTCTCCGGTCACACTGACCACTCAAGGAATCCTAATTCACCAAGAATTAGTTATATAGGAGATTACAAAGATGCTTCTTAACAAGCCGATTACTCCTAAGTATAAGTACATAAGAACACACAAGTGTTCAAGCAAGATGTGAGCAACAGCTCCTTGCTATCTTAAGAAACTACAAAGATGTATGTTGATTTGACAGTTGTTGACATCTTGTAGATCTTCTTCTTCTTCGTCTTCTTGGTTGAGAAAGCTTTGAGCAACAACTCCTTGCTTCAGATCTTCAATGTAGCACTGACGAGAAGGTGGTTGATGACTTGACTGATTTGCAATATTGTCTTCTCCATCAACAGCTTCTGTACCTAATGGATCAAAGAGTTTGACTAAATTTTGGTAAAACATAATGTTGGGAAAGATGTTCCAATATGAAGGATTCAGACCCAGACTAAAGATGTCGAGTGAAATGTCACAGCAGGAAGACTCGACATCATGACTGTCATATCAGGTTTTGTTTAAATCTGTTCCATGATTCAAGGCATGACTAGCAATGGATCAAGGAAGAAATATACAAAGCCCAACTCAGCAGAAGACTATAAAAGAAGACCAAGACCTAGACAGAAGAGAGAGACAATGGCATAGACTTAGGAATCCTATTTTGTAAAGTAGGTTTTAGGTTTGAGAGTCGTAGGTTTCTCTTGTAAGTCACCCTTTGTATCAGTTGATACACTGTGGTAGACATAGGTGTCACACATATCCATAAGCCTTGAGGTATTGGGTTGTGTATTGTTCTTGGATGAAGCTTTTAAGAAAATCCGACTTAGCTTGTTTGCCAAGTAGGCTTGACAGATTTATGTATTGACAGGGACGATGAAGAAATCATAGTTGGTGGTCGAGGGAAGTGGTGTGGTATCTCGTATCAGGGTTCTAAACGTTTGATTTTAACCTTGGTAAAGATGTTCATGGGGTAGATGTTAGGGATAAAGTTGTAAACGTTGGAGTTTAACTTTGTAACAGTCTACACGATAGTGAAGTCTTCTTCCTGGATTGGTATCCCCCAGATGTAGGTGAGTTGCACCGAACTGGGTTAACAATTACTATGTTCTTTATCATTCTGCAGATTTATGTTTTCTGTTAGGGTTCATGATAAACATGTTGGATCAGATCTCGTGACATCTGTGATGGTGCAGTTTTGATATTCAAGGTATCAGTTTGCTGTTACGCCTCCAAGTTTAAATGATTATGTAGCACAATGTCTTGATATATGTTAGGACATATGTTGTCTGCATAGTCCAGAATTTCAATTGGTATCAAAGCAGGCATCCTGTCTGGTTCTGGATGAGATCTTTGGGAGATACTTTCTGGTGTTTAAACAAGGAGGAGTTTTGGAGATCAGATCAATCAACTCAAACATACCCAAGGGTATTAATGGATGAGATAGATGTTCTGGATCGAAGGGAGCAACCCGGAGGTTGTTCATGTTGCTGAGGAGATTCTACAACATCTACATGAGAAGTGGCTAGTTCTCTTGTTGGTGTGTCTTATAAGATGTTGTGACATCTTATTAGGGCAAGCAGGATCTGTTCCTTGGTGGTTCCGCTGCATGTGTTTCTGATGGAAGAACTCTATAAGTATGGGATTCTAGAGTTGTTACTGTAGACAGTTGGTGGAAGGTCTTAATCGTCGGCCTCTATATTTGATGATATCTGTGTTCTTTTATTCCAGAGTCAGGAGTGATGGAGTGAAAGGAGTTGTGGTTAGATATCTGGTATGGTGACTTGGTACTTAGAAGCTTGGTTTCTTAGTGTAGTTTGGAGTCAGTTGTGGAGGAGAGGAGTTGAGTTAAAGTTTATCAGGTTCTTGCTCTAGGATTTTGATAAATGTTTGATCGGCAGGTTATCAAAGATACTTGAGAATTCTCTCAAGTCCACTCATAAAGGCATCTATGTCGTGTATCTGGAGTCTTCTAGTTACTCTTCTGACTAGAAGGTGTTTCTTTGAAACACGATTTGAAGAAAGTGGAGGTGATTTATTTTCACCATGCAAAAACAGCAAGGAAGGATTCATCTCTCTTGACCCTAAGAGTGGATCCAATCTGATTGAAGAGTTGTTGAGGTAAATAAGACTTGTTTAGAGAAAGTCTTAGTTACTTGAGTTAAGGGTGGCAGCCTTGGTATCTCAATATTATCCTTTTAAGTAGATACTTACAAAAGATTGAATAATGTATAAGTGTTCATGACATGATCTGGTGGAGCTCAGCTACAACAGTGAAGAAGGGTTATTGTACAAGGATTTAAGATCAATTGCTACTTGTGGAATCCACATGTATTTAATTGATTATCCTTGAAAGTCAAGATTGAGGATGTTCTGTCAGATGTTCTAACATCTTTTCATCAGAGGCTTGGAGAATCATGGGAGGGGTTCTGCATTCGCTCAAAAGTCTCCTAGGTGTTGACCTGGGATTATTGCCTTAGCATCTGTTCCAGGAAAGTATTGTGAATGACTTTTCCAGATGGTGATGCTGTTGAAGATGGAGATGGAAGACTATGAAGACATCATAATCTTGATGGTTACAGCTTGGGTCAGTTTATTTCTGATCCAGGTGCCTTGGAGCATAGTGTGTGCTCTGGTTGTGAAGGTCGAGGATAAGTGGCAGTTGTCTCTGGCTTTCTACTAACGACTCTACTAATGGAAGTGGCATTCTTTGGTATTACTATGGGGTAGTCTTGGACTACTTATTTTCTAAAGATTCAGATGTGGAAGGTTTAAAGTCTTTGGAGTTTCAAAGTAGAATGGAGGTTGTCTACTCAAAACTTGGTTGTTGAATCAAGTCTGTGAGAGCATTGAAATCTATTTCTGCAAAGGGAGGAGGTTCTTCTAAGTGGCAGAAGGAAGAGCTAAATTCAACAGTTAGATGTCATAATGTTCTGACATCTAACTTAACATCAGAAGTCTCAGCTGGTGATGTGGCACATCAGCTTAAGATAAGGTGATCTACAGGAGAATGGGAGTGATGAATTCTTCAAAAAGGTATATCTCATGCAGTTTGCGGGAGTTGTGGATGAGAAGATGTTACATGAATAAGAGGCTTGGTGGATCCAAGATGTCTTGCTATAGGGCAAGTAGTTCATGTGACTTGAAGATCTGATTTCATTAGTAGATCAGGGTATCTTGTGGGAGTTCTGAAGATGAGTGAGGTCAATCAAAAGGTGGCATTTGATTGGTTTAACAATGTTCGTTCAAGCAGGATGCTTGAAACTTATTGCTCTTTTGTAGAAGAGTAGTTAGTTGAAATTGTAAGGAGGTTCTGGTTCTCTGGGAGCTTGTGGCAAAAGTTCTGGGTTGAGGATGGAAGCATACCTTCTTGGTGGATGAGAGTTTATTTCTCTCTGGGTTTCTGAAGTCTTCTTTGTTCAAGCTGGTGGTGCAGTGTTGTGTGAAGATCTTCAGTGTGGATTACTATGATGGTAGTAAGTCCAGTGGTGGAGCATATCAAGAACCATGGTGTGTGGTGTCTGTGATGTGTGGAAGATGTCCTAACTGATGTTAGAACATTTTTGGGTTGGATATTGTTAGGTGCAGATTTGACCTAAAAATGACATATCTTTCTTTGCATTTTTTTCCACTCTTTTCTCATGTTTTCATTGGTTTTTATCCATGATTGTTGTTGTTCTTCTAACCTTAAGAAAATACCTTTGGTGCTTGTAATATGTGTGTTATTGTGCAGTATAAGGCATGAAATGATCAAAAGTGTAAGACACAAGAAATGGTGCAAGCTGTCAAAGAAATGAGGAATGCATCACTTGGTTCGCTTTGTGAATTATGGGAAGGCGAGTGCCAGCGAAGGTTCGCTTTGCGAACTCTGGCGAGGGTCCCAGCGAATGGTCCCAGAATTGGACAGAGGTAAAAGGAGCAAAAGTTTGCTTTGCGAACTTGAAAGCGAGTGTTCACTTTGCGAACAAATCCTTCGCAGTGCGAAGTAGCGATAATTTCTGGGGCGGTTTAACTGTTCAGGGGCACTTGAAGTGCCATTTTTCACCATTCGCTGTGCGAATGAATGGTTCGCAGTGCGAACGTGTAAATTCTTGAATTGTATAAATACAATTTTCACACTTTTTAGGTGATGTTGTTGTAATTTCAGATAGAGAAACTTTGTATTCTTTCATTTCCACGGGAGAAAAGGTAGGATCTTTGCTTTCTTATTAGTGTTGGATGTAATCTCTTGATACCTTATGTATTTTATCTAATGTATGTTTGTGAATGAATTCTGATTTTCTATTGTTGTTGTCTTTGATTGATTATTTGTGGTCTTGACAAAACCTTTACAAATATTTGGTCTTATATTTTCTTCTATCAATGAGCAAGCTTTTGATATGGCTTTGTGAGTTGATATTCATTTTATCTTTTGTTGTATTGTGTTGCAGATTTGACCTAAAAATGACATATCTTTCTTTGCACTTTTTCCACTCTTTTCTCATGTTTTCATTGGTTTTTAATCATGATTGTTGTTGTTCTTCTAAACCTTAAGAAAATACCTTTGGTGCTTGTAATGTGTGTGTTATTGTGCAGTATAAGGCATAAAATGATCAAATTAGTAAGACACAAGAAAGTGGTGCAAGCTGTCAAAGAAAAGAGGAAGACATCAGTTAGTTCGGCCTTGCGAACATGAAGGCGAGTGCCAGTGAAGGTTCGCTTTGCGAACTCTGGCGAGGTCCCAACGAATTGGACAGGGGCAAAATGCAGTAAAGTTTGCTTTGCGAACGGGAAAGCGAGTGTTCACTTTGCAAATGAAGTGTTCGCTTTGCGAATTCATGAGAATTTTTGGGGCGGTTTAACTATTCAGAGGCACCTGAAGTGCCCTTTTTCACCATTCGCTGTGCGAATGAATGGTTCGCTGTGCGAACTATGGAAATTCCTGATTTGTATAAATAAGATTTTCACACTTTTTAGATTATTAACTCAGAATTTTAGATAGAGAAACTTGTAATTAGAATATCAGAGCTTATATCTCTTCATTTCCAAGGGAGAAAAGGTAGGATCTTTGATTTCTTGTTGGGAAATGATGTAATCTCTTGATACTTTATGTATTTCATCTAATCTATGTTTGTGAATTAGTTTGGAATCTCTATTGTTGTTGTCTTTGGTTGATTATTTATGGTATTGACAAAACCTTTACAAATCCTTGATCTTAGATTTTCATCTATCAATGAACAAACTTTTGACATGGTTTTGCAAGTTGATATTCATTTTATCTTTTGTTGTATTGTGTTGATTAAGTGGCATGGCTAGCATGAGTAGGATCGATACGGTATCGCTAGGATGCATGATAATAGTGATGAAGAAGGATATTCACATTCATTGGGCAAATTAGTTGAATACATGTAAAAAGGGTTAAGCGTGTGTACGTATTTTAATCTTGATTAAATACAAAGAAATCATTTATTTGATATAGATGTTATAGTAATATCTGTTAGGACTGAACTCTAGACATAGATTTAGGCCTAACACTTGCATGAGTATTAGCTCTTAAAGCTCTGTGTTGGTTTTGTTGCGTGAGACATCACTGATAAGACAATACAGTTGGCCTCTCGACGTTGCGTTAGACATAACCTCTGTTGTGAGTGATACGTGAGGATATTAGGCGAATGATTGATTTATGTTTACTTGATTAGAAGAATGCATGTGTTATCAATTGATGAGATCCAATTCCAACAAGGCTCCGTTTATAATTCAGTCTTTACTTTATATTTTCCGTCTTTACATTTTCCGCATTTGCTTTTGGTTCGCTTTAAACCAGAACTTTTGAATCATAAGCTTAGAAATATAGATATCGTTGAATGGAATTCTTTCCCTCGCATTGATCCCTGAGGAGACGATAAAACTTGGTCCTTACTTACTATAAATTTTTGTTGCTTGCTGCTATATTACAGTTCAACAAAATGGCGCCGTTGCCGGGGATCGGTGTTTAGATATTGAATCGCATCGCATAGTTTCTATATTTGTAAGCTTTGTACATTTTTTAATATTATATGCATTTGTGTTCCTTTAATGTTTTCTCTAGTGTGATCAGGAATGATGAGAACTCCTTCTAGATTGGTTGCTTTGTGTGTAAAAGTAGTCAATGAAGCTTCGACCGAGTCTGGATGGATGTTGAGCGTTGAAAGTATGCCTGGTAAATTGTACTGCTTTATAGAATGTTAGATTGATTTAAGAATTTTCTGCTTTGTTCAAATGTGTATTCTTGTTTCATTTTGCAACTTGTTTGATTGCTTGTTTCACTTAGGTCCAAAAGCCACAAATTGTGAGAAACCTCCTTTGTTTACTAAATGCTTGGATGACTGATAACTTTGTTTAATTCGTTTGATTCATGCTTTCTCTTTTGATTATTGTGATTTTTTGGAAGCATTAGAAATGATCAAGGCATTTGTTTATATTGAGCACAACCGTATCCAAAAGTATCTTACCTGTGAGTAGAGAGAATTTGTTAGCCCCTTTGAGCCTAAACAGTTTAGATCTCATTTTAGTGATGAACTTGTTTATGTACATAATTTGAAAGTGTGGTTCATCATTGAATTTTGTGAGTTTCTAAAAATTTCTTCTTGAACCTTTGAACATTGGTATAATTTGATTTCCTTGCCTTAAAAAGTAAGTTTCATTCACTTGAGGTTTGGTTGAATTCAAGTTGGGGAGAATGAAAAAGAAGATGGTAGGTTGCTTTCAACTTTTGAAAAATTTCAAACAAGCATGAAATGAAAAAGTGTAAATATGAATGTGAAAAACAAAAGAAAAAGAATGCTTGTTTGATGAGAAAAATAGAGATGAAATAATTGTGCATAAGGAAGTTTGAGAAGGTTGGTGGTAAAGGAATGAGAATGGTGAATGAAGTTGTAGTGTGTAAATACCATTTATCGGCAATTTCGATTCAATGGCCTTTAGAAATGTCCCTTTGTTGTGAACCCGACCAAGCTATAACCTTAAAGCCCTTAGTGATCTTTTTGCTTCCATATTTTCATGTTTGATTGTTAGATGTTCTATGAATTGAGTTGTTATTTGCATTGTTTGTCGGGTGAGTGAAATTTCCCCGCGGATGCAAACGCGTTAATTTCTTCATTCTTATTCTGAAGAGGAGTGTTAGAGTGATTCAAGTATGAAAACTTAGTTTTTCTTGGAAACAATTATGATATTTGTTTAAGAACTTAATTCTTGGTCATTGTTCGATTCTATTGAGTGGTGAATGTTGCTTGTGCGCATTTTCGTGCTTGTCCGCATTTATCTGGCTTTGGTTGAATCTTATGCTTGAGCAAATCCTCTTGTTTTCATGAGGGGTGCTTTGCTTGAGGAAAAGCAAAAGTTTAGTTGGGGAGAGTTGTTAGGTGCAGATTTGACCTAAAAATGACATATCTTTCTTTGCATTTTTTCCACTCTTTTCTCATGTTTTCATTGGTTTTTATCCATGATTGTTGTTGTTCTTCTAACCTTAAGAAAATATCTTTGGTGCTTGTAATATGTGTGTTATTGTTCAGTATAAGGCATGAAATGATCAAAAGTGTAAGACACAAGAAATGGTGCAAGCTGTCAAAGAAATGAGGAATGCATCAGTTGGTTCGCTTTGCGAATGGGAAGGCGAGTGCCAGCGAAGGTTCGCTTTGCGAATTTTGGCGAAGGTCCCAGCGAAAGGTCCCAGAATTGGACAGAGGAAAAAGGAGCTAAAGTTCGCATTGCGAACTTGAAAGCGAGTGTTCGCTTTGCAAACAAATCCTTTGTAGTGCGAAGTAGCGATAATTTCTGGGGCGGTTTAACTGTTCAGAGGCACTTGATGTGGCATTTTTCACCATTCGCTGTGCAAATGAATGGTTCGCAGTGCGAACGTGTAAATTCCTGAATTGTATAAATACAATTTTCACACTTTTTAGATGATGTTGTTGTAATTTCAGATAGAGAAACTTTGTATTCTTTCATTTCCAAGGGAGAAAATGTAGGATCTTTGCTTTCTTGTTGGTGTTGGATGTAATCTCTTAATACCTTATGTATTTCATCTAATGTATGTTTGTGAATGAATCTGATTTTCTATTGTTGTTGTCTTTGATTGATTATTTGTGATCTTGACAAAACCTTTACAAATCGTTGGTCTTAGATTTTCTTCTATCAATTAGCAAGCTTTAGACATGGCTTTGTGAGTTGATATTCATTTTATCTTTTGTTGTATTGTGTTGATTAAGTAGCATGGCTAGCATGAGTAGAATCGATATGGTATCGCTAGGATGCGTGATAATAGTGATGAAGAAGGATATTAACATTCATTGGGCAAATTAGTTGAATACATGTAAAAAGGGTTAAGCGTGTGTACGTATTTTGATCTTGCTTAAATACGAAGAAATCATTTATTTGATATGGACGTTATAGTAATATATCTGTTACGACTGAACTCTAGACATAGATTTAGGCCTAACACTTGCGTGAGTATCAGCTCTTAAAGCTCTGTGTTGGTTTTGTTGCGTGAGACATCACTGATAAGACAATACAGTTAGCCTCTCTACGTTGCGTTAGACATAACCTCTGTTGTGAGTTATACATGATGATATTGGGCAAATGATTGATTTGTGTTTACTTGATTAGAAGAATGCATGTGTTATCAATTGATGAGATCTAATTCCAACAAGGCTCCATTTATAATTCAGTCTTTACTTTATATTTTTCGTCTTTACATTTTCCGCATTTGCTTTTGGTTCGCTTTAAACCATAACTTTTGAATCATAAGCTTAGAAATATAGATACCGTTGAATGGCATTCTTTCCCTCGCACTGATCCCTGAGGAGACGATAAAACTTGGTCCTTACTTACTATAAATTTGTGTTGCTTGCTGCTATATTATAGTTCAACAGATATCCTTGGTGAAGGATTTCAGGTTCTGTGATGAACTGGTTACTTGCATCGTGTCCAAGAAGTGTCTACATGATCATCCGGGTGAATGATGGAGTAGAAGGGTTCCTTGGAAGGAGGATGTAAGTGTTTGTGAAGACTGAAGTGGATCACGTGTTGATTGCTTGGAAGTCTGTTTCCTGAATGCGTTCAGAAGTGGAGATTCACCATAAATTAGAAGTATTCCAGTTTATCATACGGGAGAATGATATGAATGACTGTCTTGGATTGCGGGGTGTTTATCTCTAATGCTGGCCTGGTGAGGTCAGTGGAAAATCTTGCATACGACATTGGAGCCCTTGGAGCAAGTCATGCTAGTAGTGGATCAGTTTAGCAGCTGTGAAGTTCTGGAGCATGCATACGATAACTGACATCGTTATAACAAACTAAGGGGCCCTGTGCGTCTCTTTGAGGAATGTGAAGCATTCTGATTCAATTGGTTTGTGCCTCAAGCAGCTGGAGGTCTATACATGAGAATTCAAGAGGAGTTCGTGTGGTGTGTAGATGGTTGCAGGATGTGGGGGATCAATGGGACTTTGATCTCAAGCCAAGCGTTTGTTATGGTTGGTATACACTTCCTCACGGGTAGCGTGATGGTGATCATGTGTGAATGATTATTGTTTCTTGTCAGAGGGAACAATAAGAGAGTTGATGATTCCGTTCAGCAGGTGTGTTGAACAGAGGGTGCGCTCTTGAAGACATGAAGATGCGTCTTATGTTTTCCAGTCATTAGCTTGGGTGTTCAGTGGAGGAGTACCAGTTACCTTAGTCAGGGGGAGAAGCCTCTTGATCTGAGATGAAGTTCCAGTTTGTATTTGTGCGTCAAGCAAACTGAGATGTCAAGATGGCTTGACATTATTGTTGAAGATCCAGTTTGTATTTTTGCGTCAAGCAAACTGAGATGTCAAGGAGGATGGCTTGACATTATTGTTGAATTTCCAGTTTGCATTTGTGCGTCAAGCAAACTGAGATGTCAAGGAAGATATCTTGACATTTTGTATTGTTACAAGTTGTGGGAAACTTGGTAGTGCATGTTGAATGGTTCTTATTGGATGCTTAAGAATCATTGATGAGTCTGGGAGAATTTATTTTTCTCTGCAGATTGTAGTCACGTAAACTGTGAAGAGTTTATTCAATACAGAAATCTATTGGTTGCTAACAGAAAGAAATTGGTTATGTTCTAATGAAAGAATTTTGATTGTAATCGAGTCTGCTAAATCTAGATTAAGAAAGTCCTATCTGTGGGGACCATAAGCCTGACAATATCAGGTTAGGTATCAGGACAAGGTTCAGAAGTAGTTTCGAGGACAAGTCAGAAATGATGGAATCTTTGACTAGTCTTTTGGCTCTATCTACATAGCTTTCTTTTTAAGAAGAGGTGGAAACACTCGTCTTAAGTTGAGGGAAAATGAGTTATGGTCGGATGTGGGTAAGCATCATTTTGGTTTGGGTATGCATGGGCCACTTTTGCCAACTTTTGCCTAAAAAGGGGGAGAATGGCTTATTGCTGAGAGGTGTATGGTCTGTGCTGCTGGTATATGCAAAAAATGTTCCAAAGGATGTTCCAACGTTTTTGGTTATAACATCTTGGGAAGTTGTGTTTTGTGACCAGAGTTAGAAAGCAAATTGTGTTTTGTGACCTGAGTTACATTCACTATGTTCCAGGTATCACAAGGAAATGAAGAGGGTAACTCCAAATTATCTTCTCCCTTTTCCTCACCACTTGCTTCAAGTACTTTTCCACTGCATGCATCATTAGATTGAAGGATGTTTTAGCCAAAATTTGTCAAAAGGGGGAGATTGATGGCTCCAAGAGTTTGACTAAATTTTGGTAAAACATAATGTTGGGAAAGATGTTCCAACATGAAGGCTTCAGACCCAGACTAAAGATGTCGAGTGAAATATCACAGCATGAAGACTCGACATCACGACTGTCATATCAGATATTGTTTAAATCTGTTCCATGATTCAAGGCATTACTAGCAATGGATCAAGGAAGAAAGATACAAAGCCCAACTCAGTAGAAGACTATAAAAGAAGACCAAGACCTAGACAGAAGAGAGAGACGATGGCATAGACTTAGGAATCCTATTTTGTAAAGTAGGTTTTAGGTTTGAGAGTCGTAGGTTTCTCTTGTAAGTCACCCTTTGTATCAGTTGATACACTGTGGTAGACATAGGTGTCACACATATCCATAAGGCTTGAGGTATTGGATTGTGTATTGTTTTTGGATGAAGCTTTTAAGAAAATCCGAGTTAGCTTGTTTGTCAAGTAGGCTTGACAGATTTCTGTATTGACAGGGACGATGAAGAAATCACAGTTGGTGGTTGAGGGAAGTGAGTGGGGTATCTCGTATCAGGGTTCTAAATGTTTGAGTTTAACCTTGGTAAAGATGTTCATGGGGTAGATGTTAGGGATAAAGTTGTAAACGTGGGAGTTTAACTTTGTAACAGTCTACACGACAGTGAAGTCTTCTTCCTGGATTGGTATCTCCCAGATGTAGGTGAGTTGCACCGAACTGGGTTAACAATTACTGTGTTCTTTATCATTCTGCAGATTTATGTTTTCTGTTAGGGTTCATGATAAACATGTTGGATCAGATGTCGTGACATTTGTGATGGTGCAGTTCTGATATTCAAGGTATCGGTCTGCTGTTACACCTCCAAGTTTAAATGATTATGTAACACAATGTCTTGACATGTGTTAGGACACCTGCTGTCTGCATAGGCCATAATTTAAATACCAATTAATTGTTGTTGTGTTTATTTATGATCTTTGAGCTCTCAACAACAATGGCCATGTGTAAATGGTGATAGCTTTTGATATTTAAGTGTTACAACAAGAACTCATCGTTGCTGCTATCTTCACACAATGACTTGATCGATTCTGTAAATGATACAGCCAATCGATAAATTCAGAAGCGTTTACTCCTTTCTTTAAATAACCAGTAAAATATAGTCGTTCGAATTTAACTGTTAGAAAAGAGACGTTGTGTAATGACACAGCTGTACTGACACATCTCCTTTTTACTGTGGAGGAAGTAACATGATATATCTTCTTGGGCACTGTGTACAGTCGTGCACAATGGTAACATTTGACTTCTAAACTTCAGACGCTTCTGATGGTAATTTATTGAACCATTAGTAGAGCCTTTATAACAGGGTATCTGAAACTTCAAGTCTTCAGTCTTCCAAAGTTATCCATTTGGAATCTGCCTTCAGAACTTCAGCACTTGTCTTGAAACCCGTTATTCTTCATTGCTTCTGTCATACCCCAAATTTTGACCACTTAGATTTCCCATCATTGTGCAAATCATCATCACAATATGGAGGAACCATCATACTTCATCAATCTCCCCAAATATGGGTGAGCATCCACTACAATCAAAATTAGGGTTTCAAGCCCTCTCAGAGCCTTAGACAAAGGATCAATCAAGGAATGACATGCTCTTCAACTTGTCTAACCTCTCAAACACCCACAATGGATCAAAATGACTCCCACTTCAAGGATCAAGCACAGGGCTGCTCCCTTCTAGGTGGATCAAGTCTCAAGATCGACAGTGTCACCAAATTAGGGTTTTCCTCGACCAGGGCCTCCAAATGGAAAATTTTCATCTGGGCACAAGCCAATGATCCAAAACATAACCTAATATACTTCATGGGACCTCATGGACCCAATCATCAAGTCAATTTTGTCTCAGGGGATGCATTAATCAAAAATCAGGAATTAGGGTTTCTTGACCTAATTCACCCCTAAGTTGGCTTTTAGGGCAAATCATGAACCAAGACCTCAAGAGAGGGTTTAAGGGTCACTAATGAGCTATATTAATCCATTTGGAACAATGGATTAATCCAAGAAGCTTGAGCAACAAGTCTCAATTTCATCTGCACCACAATTAGGGTTTCGTGAGGAAAGTCAACTGTAACTTTGACTTTTGACCAAGACATGCTCCCAAGCCCTAAGACATGATTCAATATACCCTATGACACCCATGGAACATGTCCATCAAATTTGATTTAGGTCAAGGACATGATTTCCTGAAGAATTGCACAGTTTGGAATTCATCTGATAAAAAGTCAACTGTGCACAAAAGTCAACTTTGACTTTTTGAGATTTTTCACCAAAATGGATTTTTAACCCTAAAATGATGTTAATGTATGATTTGAATCATCATTCATCAAGAAAAATCAAAGAAAGTGGGATAACTTGTAAAAGGGGTAACCATGAAAACTTAGAAAAATTTCTAAGTTATGGAAAAAGTGACAATAATGTGCCAACTTTGGAGGACCATAACTCCTAAACCACAAGGCCATTGTTCCCCATTCAAAGCTTGATTTGTAGATCTCATTGCCCTCTACAAAAGCTTCATACTGACCTATGTCCAAATTCCTCATGGATTTTGAGTTATGGAGTGATCAAAATCAAGAAAAGTCACTTTGTTCCAACACTTAGTGAAAATTTCACTAAGTCAGATTTTACCCTACTTTTTGCCAAATGTAGGGGGATTTTTCACTTGGATTCAAAAGAGATCAAAACCAAACATGTTCAAACAGTTATTGTATCATGTAAGGGCTTTCCAAAATGGCCAAGAACATTACCAAATTCAATTTGAGTCATGAGATATGACATTGGCTAGTTGCCTTGTTGAAATCTGTCAAGGCAAGACAAATTTTGCATTTTTGCTCGATTTGCCAAAATCATCCAAATCCAAATGCTCCTATCCACTTGGACACCTCTGAGGATTGAATCTAAAGGGGACAATCACTGAGCCAAGCCTCCAAAGTCTTTGGAACAAGAAATAGCATGTTGAACCTAGAATGGCCAAAATAGGGACAAGACTCCAATTTTGGATTGGAGCATTCAATGGAAGCATCAAGGTGGCATGGATTGAGCCATTCTCAACTGAATTCAATCAAGACTTATCCAAGACCAAGGGAACCACAGCCCTGTGCCCTAACCTCTAGTCAATGGCTAGAGGAGACTTGGATTTCCATTGGACAACATTGGCCAAACCTCTGCTGCAGTTGCCATTCACTGTGGATCCTAAAACAAACTTGCTCTACTATAAATAGAGCTCAATTGTGATCAGTTTGAGTACACCAAAACCATCAAACAGATGCTTTCCTCAAAATCTCTTCTTTCACTCCAATTTTTCCTTCTAAGGCAAGTCACTATCGGGTTTTGAGTTTGAGAGCTTTTCCAATCAAACCAATCACACACACACCTCATATACATCATATAGAAGTGATCCAAACACTCACATAACATCTGGAACACAGATTTCACAAAATCACCAGCCAATTGCTCAAGTTCTTGAGAGTTTTGCAGTTGAGGTACCATCTTCAACTCCAAACCATTTCAATCCATTCCAAGCATTCATACACACTCCATGGCACCTAGGGAAGCTATCCAGATCATTGGAACCTAGCTGTAACACCTCCAACACAAATCACGATCACCAGTTGCAAGTGGTAAGCATGAGCTCTTCTAACTCTATGATCCATGCAATTTTTACTGCACAATAATTTGGCCATATGTTCATAATCATGCATGGAATGTTTCCCCTCAATTAATTGCATTGTTTGAATCGTGTATCAAAAATCCTAGCCTTCATGCAGAAATTAGGGTTCTTGAGGATTTTTCATGATTCTTTGTTATATGTTTAATTTAAATGAAATTAAATACCATAGACATGATCGTGAGGTTGAAACGAGTTGATTGGTATGTGGATTGCATGATATAATCAAGTATTCAGTGAGATTGAAGAGAAAATGCAAATCTGGGCAAACCCAGAACACGCGCGTTTTCTTGGGTGTTCTTGGCGCCATTTTTTGAATATTTGAATATTTGAATTTTGTGATTTTATTTAATTGATTCAAAAATTAATTTCTCTCTGAGTTTTAATGATTTTGAGTTGGTTCTTTTTTTAATAATTCACAAAAATGTTAAAATATTTTATTTTCCCAAAAAATCCCAAAAATATTATTTATTTTATATAATTGATATTTTTGCAAAGAATTAATGTTTTAATTGTTTTTGACATTTAAAATATTTTTTCCACCTTGATTTTGCAACTTTTAATGCTTTCTAATTATTTTGTAGGTCAATACTTAATTTTTGAAGCATTAATCCAAGATCACAATTTGTTTTTCCTATGTTAAACAATTTTGATCATTTTAATTGAATTTTTATTCAATTAAAACACATTTTTGAAAACAAATTAGGGTTTTTGGATTAATTCAACCCTCATAAATCATTTTCAAAACACTTTGGGCCTCTAATAGAGTGTAAGACCCAATCCTTTTTTTGACCAAATCATTTTTGGGCCTCAGTCTATTGTATAAGTCCCGATACCATCAAAAACAAACGGCGCGATCGTCGCCTTTTGAAAAATAACTTTGGGCCTTTCCTCGAGCTATAAGACCCATTAAAAACTTTTGGGCCTCTAAAAGAGTGTAAGACCCAACCCCTTTTTAACCAAAAACATTTTGGGCCTCAGATATTGTATAAGCCCCTTTGCGTTAAAAGAAAATCTCGACGCGATCGCCATTTTAAACAAAAAATCATTTGGGCCTACCCTCGTGTTATAAGCCCCACTCTTTTTCTTTAAACCTTTTGGGCCTCTTGAGAGAGTGTAAGACCCATCCCTTTGTACAGAAAACCTTTTTTGGGCCTCAGTCACTTGTATAAGTCCCTCTGTACAAATTAAAACAGTGCGCTCACTGATAAAACACTTTGGGCCTCTCCTTGAGCTGTAAGCCCCAAATCTTTCTTTTTCAAAGCACTTTCTCCTTTGATTTTGAATATACTGTTGTTTTCAATCTTTCTTTGTTGAACAACTAACCAAACAGCATGGAAGCTCTACAACCGAGTAAGTGGTTATTGCTTTCATTTACCGCTTTTATATACATATAACTGTATTGCGGGGTTGTTTCACTGTAAGTCTTCTTTCATAAACTCATATCAACTGTGTAATAATAGTATAGATATTTTGAGTTTCCCCGGCAACTACGTCTAGAACTAGGTGACGCCGTTTCGTTTATTCATAGAAATAGACAACTAGATCCCTAATAGGATCACCAGATACAGTCTTCTCTTCGGCTGTCCTCATTAGGAATTGTCAAGAAACTCTACTCCCAGAGATGAATGTATTCTCCGTGAATGGTATCTTTGAGTTTCTTCCAAATTCTCGAACTTTCCTGACTTGATCTATTCCTTGTGAATAGCTTGCCTTGAATTTCTCAGGGTTTGGGGACCCACGGGCTTCTTAAAAGCATCGGCCTCCTCTTGGGCATCATACAAGGACCCACAAGCTTCCTAAAAGCAACCCCGTCTCCTCTTGGGCTTAGTACAAGGACCCGCCGGCTTCTTAGAAGTATTCACAGCCTCCTCTTAGGCTTCGTATAATGATTCTTCCTCCGGGAATGATAGCTTCCTCTTGGGCTTCGTACAAGGACAGATCGGCTTCTTAAAAGTTTCCAGCTTCCTCTTGGGCTTCGTACAAATTGTCCCGACGACCTCCTAGAGGTATAGGAACAGAACTTAGTCATCTGCATAGAACAGTCCTTTCCGAGAGTCTACTACTATTTCTCAAAGCATAGTACAAAAGATAAAACTCTAGACTTGGACAGTCTAATCTCCTTGAGTCTCAAAGACATTCTCAAGTGACCCCTTCGTTAAATAGGAAGAAAACCCGTAGACTCGGACAGTCTCAATACCCTTCGGATTTCCCAATTCCTTAAAAAAACAGGAATAGCCCGGATCCTCGAGTACAGTGTTGCTCATATAAGAACTGATTTTCTCTTTAAATCAGCATACTGGACCTGTCACTCAACTGAAATAGTAATCATAGCCTCCTCTTAGGCTTTGTACAATGATCCTTCTCCAGTTACAATAGCCTCTCTTGGGATTTATACAATGATTCTCCCCAGCGAGTCTAACAACGTTTAGCCTCTCTCTCGGGCTTTGTACGAGACACATAAAGAGACTCCCTCGTTGAGTCAATCACCCTTTCGCCTCCATCTCGGGCTTTATACGAGATACAAAAAGGTTCTT
This sequence comes from Lathyrus tuberosus, assembly GCA_022829125.1. Lineage (NCBI taxonomy): Eukaryota > Viridiplantae > Streptophyta > Magnoliopsida > Fabales > Fabaceae > Lathyrus > Lathyrus tuberosus. Next base: position 5,816,122 of record JALAZF010000239.1, on the reverse strand, counting down.
ATTGAGCCAAACAAATTTTAGCCTCCATCTCGGGCTTTGTACGAGATACAAAAACTCTCTTGTTGAGTCAAATAGCCTCCATCTCAGGCTTTATACGAGATACCAAAAGACTCCATCGTCAAGACAAAACCTCTTAGCCTCTCTCTCGGGCTTTGTACGAGACACATATTAGCCTTCTTTTAGGCTTTGTATAAGAAAGCCACTGGTTGGTCCAATCAACCTTTTAGCATCAAAGTTGTGCCTCGTTCACACTACACAAACTTCAACAACTCTTTCCCCTTCATCTAATTGCTGTAAGCGGCAAGCCTCTGGATCATCTACATCCATGCCACTGTCCCTCTTTTAGTATGAGAAATTCCTGAGGAAAGATAGCATTGCTCTACACTGAGTTAAAGTCTTCTCCTTCAGGTTAAAATCCCCTATAAAGGAAATTATGGCATTGCCGGATTCACACATCCCGGTTAAAGTAATTCTCCTTTATAAATAGTTGTGACATACAACCCCCTCTTTAGAGATGACAAATTCTCTCTAAAGTCAACACCTTTTTTAGCTTCACATCTTGGGCTTTGAACAAGATACAAATAGACCCTTCAGCTTCATGTCTTGGGCTTTGAACAAAACACCAAAACACCCATTTCCTCCCATAGAATAGGAGGAACTACGAACGCTCTGATTTCCCTGTTTCGGTAAACGGGAATACGTAGGCATAAGATTGAAAGGAAAATCTTAGCGAGCACACTAAACAAAAACCCAAAATCCCATACTCTCATACATTCGTCCTAACATCCTAACCGATAGCCTAAAGCATCCCTCGTCAACAAAATAACCTAGGAGAAACCCCGAATCTTTGTAGCATCTGTAAACCAATAGTTTTGACTGTTTAATCTCAGTATGCAAGCAGGGTTAATTGGAGACATCTATTTCCCTTCCTTCATCAGCTTTAATAGGATAAAAAATGAATCGAACTGTAGTACCAGAGAGATCGTGCTTCGCAACGACATCCAAAAATCACTTGCTACAGAAAAATGGCGACTATGTTGGGGACTACATGTCTCTTTAGGGATCTTGTTCTTTTTTTGAAACCTTGACGTCATTAGGATCTTAGGTCAAAACGTCGTTAATTTGGAATGAAACCACAGATTGGGGCTTCCGCCGGGGAACCCATTTTCTGTCAGGAACTTAGGATTCATAGCTTTAAAGGTCTAGGATGTTTAGGACAAATATATATACTGTTTTTCCTAATTGCTATACGTGTTTATTTTTCTGCTAATGGGAATGCGTGTGATGCCGCATGTGGAAAGATTGAGTATACACTTAAGATAAGAGATGGCGACGAGGTCGACCATCAACCTCAGTGGAGGCTGACCAATGCAACCCATTCTCTCACCTAGACAATGGGCTGATTGTGATGTCTGAGAAGTTGAGGAGCCAAACCCTTTTGTAGTGCGGAAACTATCGGGAATAGTTGTTATGCGATACTACCCTCATTTGAGGCTGGTGATCTATTCTCGGTGAATGGCACTTACTCTAAGATTGCTCTACAACTCGCTGGTGATCCGCTTATTGTTTTGCTTTCCTGGGAGGAGCTTATGATAATGAGTACAGGTACAAAAATCACCTTAGTATAAACCTTTGTGGATGGGTAGAGCCTTGACTTCATGACAACGACCCTTTGACCCCATGTTTTTTCTATGTTTTTGTGTGCTGCATTCATGCATTCATTTAAAAAAACATTAAAACATTCAAAAAATTTCTCTTCTAGTCTCTCTGTTTTTCAAATTAAACTAAGACTGTGATTGCAAATATCAGAGAAAAGGATTGTGCTAATGGATTACGGTAGAAGGAGAACTCATACGTACACCTTCAAGGTTCCAAAACTAGAGGATTTAAGAGGTTTGGCGAGGATGATCACAAACCAAGAGGCTTTCAGAGCCAAGCACGGAGGTCTGCTACCACTGTTAAGAGTCCATGTGATTGAGGGAATCATGGATGCGCTCATTCAGTTTTATGATCCAGTTTATCACTGTTTCACATTCCCAGATTACCAGTTCGCACCAACGCTGGAGGAGTATTCTCATCTGATTGATCTACACATTACTGATCGAGCTCCATTTTCTGGACTGGAAGAAATTCCAAAGAATTAGACCATTGCAAGAGCAATTCATTTGGACGAGTCTGAGGTCAGGACTCACCTAACCACTAAGGGTGGCATCCAAGGTTTGCCAGCCCAGTTCTTGACAAAGAAGGCCCTGTATTTTGCCAGTATAGGAAACGTGACTGCTTTTGAAAGCGTCTTTGTCTTGCTCACCTACGGGTTATTTTTGTTTCCCAACATCAATAACTTCGTCGATATCAACTCCATTAAGGTTTTTCTCATTGGAAACCCTGTGCCGACTTTGCTCGCAGATGCGTATCATTCTGTACATTTGGGAAATTTATACAGTGGAGGGGAGATCACATGTTGTGTACCTTTGCTTTACAAATGGTTTATCTCCCACTTGCCCGAGTCTGCTGCTTTTTGGGATTGCAAGAGTGTCTTACGTTGGTCGCAGAAGATCATGTCCCTTACCAACTCTGATATAGATTGGTGTAATAGGATCTATGATGGAATCAGAATCATTGATCGTTGTGGAAACTTCCCCAACGTACCCCTTATAGGAACTAAGGGAGGAATCAACTATCATCCAGTTCTCGTTCGTCGTCAATTTGGATACCCAATGAGGCATATTCCGCTGAATGCTCATCTGGAAGGTCTTTTCTTCAAGGAAGGAGAAAACGACAGGGCACTAAAGATGGAAATAGTGCACGCTTGTAAACACGTGCATAAGAAAGGACGAGAGTCTCTAGGAAAACCGGACTGTGTCTCGGTGGAGCCTTATCTCCATTGGGTACAAACTAGAGCACTCAAGCTAAAAATGCCTTATCCTCATTACGGAATTCTTCCGCCGAGGGAATCTGTCATGTATTTCATGACGGAAACTGAAAAACTTCAGGTTACTCTCAACAAAGTTCAAAAGGAGAGAAGGTCTTGGAAGAACAAGTACCGCACCCTCGACATAGAGTGCATCAAAATACAGCAATTACTGAAAGAGAAAGATGCTCTGATCGAGATTTTAGAACAACATGCTGTAGAGAATCAAGATGACCAAAGGAATTTGCTCGCTCCTTTCACCTGGCAAAGGAATGACAACCCGACAACGGCCCAAGAGCCCCGGTCAAAGAAAAGGAAAGTACCGGAGTCAGCACCCGATTTCTCTTCAGAGAGGACTCGGGACCCATTAGATTAGGTTTCTATTTCTGCACTTTGTAATCTACTGTATTTTCGTTTCCGCAATCCTTTGAATTTCAATAAAAAGGGGTTTCCCCATCGTTTGATATTTACAATCTAATTTTCGAAGTTTATTTTGATTAAACCAAAAAACAATTAATATAATCATTGCATTCATGATTCTCACATCGCGTATTCTTCTTACCTACGAATCTCACGTTTGTGTCTCGATTCTAGAGTCAAACTGTCTCATTCGTACAATCCTCGAGCCAATCGTCAGAAAAAGATGGATGATCTTGAGGAAGAAAACAGAGAGTTAAAAGAAGAGATCGACGCTCTGAGAGAGGATATGAGAAAGCTTCGTAACGACATGCAAGCCATGGCAGAAGCTCAGCTACAAAGAACAGTGATCTCAGAGATCACCTCAGCGCCCATAGTGGAGAAGTATGATCCTAGGTATCAAATACCAAAAGATCGTCCCTGGGGTATGCCTGTTAACTATATCCTGGAAGGATATGTTCCGCCGATCACTGAAGATCAGGGAATCATAACAGAAGCCGCTGGGCCTGAAGGTTACAAACTTCGGGAAAGCGAAGATACCAGGGGCATACTGAAGACTCCTGAAGGTTACAAACTTCGGGAAACACCAAGATTCGCTGTCGTAGTCATGGTACCACCCCCTGTGGTGCACACTGTCCCGGAAGGACAGATTCCACAGATACCTTCTGGTAAAAGGGAAACCATGGTCGACAGAATGGATGAATTCCAGGAGAAGTTTCTGGAAATTCAGAAGGAGCTGCAAGCCATTCCCGGTCAGGATTTATTTGGAAAGGACGCCGCAGACCTCTGCTTGGTCCCCAATGTGAAAGTTCCGCACAAATTTCAAGTGCCCGACTTTGAAAAGTACAAGGGTAACTCTTGCCCTCAGAGCCATCTGGTGATGTACGCTCGGCGAATGTCAGCTCAGACGGAGAATCAGGACCTACTGATTCATTACTTTCAGGATAGTTTAACCGGTGCCGCATTAAAAAGGTACATGGGTTTAAACCGTGCTACGATTAGCACATTCAGAGATCTTGGTACTGCCTTCGTCCAACAATACAAATACAATTTGGACATGGCACCCGACAGAGATCAACTCAGATCGATGTCGCAAAAGGACAAGGAAACCTTTAAGGAGTATGCTCAAAGGTGGCGTGAGATTGCCACTCAAATTTTTCCACCTCTTGAGGAAAAAGAGATGACAAAGATCTTCTTGAAAACCTTAAGCTCATTTTACTATGACCGAATGGTTGCCAATGCACCCAGTGACTTCACCGAAATGGTCGGCATGGGCGTACGTCTTGAGGAAGCCGTCTGAGAAGGACGTTTGGTAAAAGACACTGGATCGACAAGCGGTACTAAAAAATACGATAGTACTCTCCCTAAGAAAAAAGAGAAAGATATTGGGAATATCTCTCTCGGAAAGCAAAGGCGACGTTACCAACCAGTAGCAGCTGTAACTCCTGCTATCAGCCTTGCGCTTATCCTTACGTATCAACCTCAGGTTGCGCAAAGCCAACCTGATCAGCAAAGGACAAAACAGCCTCTTCAGCAGGCTCGTCCTCCATATAACAACAACCGTGCAACACGGCCACCAGGATTTGATCCTATACCCGTGTCGTACGCAGAGCTGTTTCCATTACTACTGGCTAAGGGGCACATTCAGACTAAGTCTCCTTTTACAGTACCGGAAAATCCGCCTTTCTGGTTTAAGGTGGATCAAACTTGCCCTTACCACCAAGGAGGATCAGGGCATAACATAGAGACTTGTCTCAATTTCAAGTCTGACGTGCAAAAACTTGTTAGGAGCGGGGTCTTATCCTTCAAGGATACAAATCCTAATGTTCTCACGAACCCGCTGCCTCAACATGAGAAGGCTGCAGTCAATTTGATAGAAGGAGAGACTAACGATGTCTATCAAATTCATGATGTACTCTTGTTGAAAACCAATCTGGTCAAGATGCATTGTAGACAGAGTGGATATGGCCATGTGCCACCTCATAATTATCATCAATGTGATGTCTGCTCTAAAAACAATCAAGGATGCTCGGTAGTGCAATCAGCTCTACAGGAACACATGGATCTCGGATGGATCCAGGAGCACCGAGTTCGTGGAGTTAACATGGTCTATACGAATTCTAATGTCATTCAGAACCACGATATCCGTGCAATGAATGTCAACCTGATGGCAATGCACTCAAGGCAAAGCCAGTATCATAATCTTCCGCGGCACGATTACAGTTCTTGTCTGACTTGCTCGGTAAACAAACAGGGTTGCTCTTTTGTACAAGAAGCCCTCCAGCGTCAGATGGATCTTGGATGGATCCAAGACTACCATGATAGGAATTCCTATCAAATCAACATGGTTCAGATCTTCGATATTCGTGTGATGAATACCAACCTGGTAGAGTTACATGTTGAGCAGGTCCGACTCGGATTCTTAATATCACACGACTATCAAAGCTATAAAGCAGGTTGCGAAAACGACCGAGGTTGTACCCTTGTCCAGGAGGCACTTCAGCACTTGTTAAATCACTGGTGGATGCCAATCTACATGGATGAAGATACTCAGCAGATTAATATCAATAACAGAAACCCCACTCGGTGTCAGAGTCAGGATGTCCAATCTGTGGAAGCTAACCTAGTGAGGTTACATTGTATTCAAAGTGGGCGTGGCCAGGTGCCACCACACAATTATGACTGTTGTAGCGTCTGTTCGGAAAGTAACCAAGGGTGTTACCTTGTGAGAGCAGCTTTTCAGGGCCAGGTGGATCGTGGAGAGATTCACCCATATCTTGGTTCTGGACCCATCAACTGGACGCCGAACTACCTTGCCAAGCAAGTCGAGGATGTTGTCACGATCTCTGGTCGTCACCAGACCAGGGATGTTTTTGCCATCATCCCTCTACTTGACGAATCTAGAATTCCCAACCGGGAACGGGTCGAGATTACTTATGATGGTCAGAACAATCAGAAGGTTCCCATAGTCATCTATTTGCCGGGACCACTACCGTATGAATTAGCTAAGGCAATCCCTTACAAATACGGTGTAACGACAATTGAAAATGGAAAGGAAATTCCATTACCCTCCATTGTGAATATTGCAGACATCAGTCGTGTAACACGGAGTGGTAGAATCTTCAACCGAGGGGTTGGAGAACCTAACAAGGAAAAGGAACTTCAGACAGGAGCTCCCGATCCATCCGTCGGTCAATCCAATAATCCCGACCTTTCGAAAAATAATGATGAGATGCTGAAGCTCATCCAAAGGAGTGAATATAACATTGTGGATCAGTTGTTGCAAACTCCTTTAAAGATCTCTGTGTTATCACTGTTACTCAGTTCAGAAGCGTACAGGGAGGCTCTACAGAAAGTCTTGGAGCAATCCTTTGTAGAACAGGATGTAACAATTAGACAGTTTGATACTATTGTCTCTAACATCACTTCCTGCAACAATTTGGGATTTAGTGATGAGGAATTACCTGAAGAGGGTCGTCGTCATAACCTGGCGCTCAACATTATAGTTAACTGCCAGGACGATGCTTTAGCCAGCGTACTGGTAGACACAGGGTCAGCCCTGAATGTTATGCCGAAGTCCACTTTGATGCAATTATCATTCAAAGGCCCTCCGATGAGAATCAGCGAGGTCGTCGTCAAAGCGTTCGACAGATCCAGAAAAACAGTTATCGGCGAAGTTGATCTTCCTATAACTATCGGTCCTCATACTTTCCAAGTCACTTTCTAGGGCATGGATATCTGGGCAATGTACAGTTGTTTATTAGGAAGACCTTGGATACATCAGGCTGGAGCGGTTACTTCAACCCTCCACCAAAAGCTAAAGTTCGTCCAGAACGATCATCTTGTCACAGTCTGTGGAGAACAGGCCTTGCTCGTAAGTAACTTATCATCATCTACTGGTATAGAACCCGAGGAGGTTATTGGAACTCAGTTCCAAGCACTGTAGGTGAGCAAGAACAATCAGTTCAAAGAAGGAACTTCCATTTCTTCATACAACGATGCTATCAAAGCGGTCGAGAGTACCGATACAACAGGATGGGGACAACTTGTCATTCCTACTGGCAATACAACAAAGAAGGGTCTTGGTTTTTCTGCAACCTGTACCCAGACAACTGCCAACGATGAAATTCTCCATCCCCTTCAAAACTTCTTCCACAATGGAGGTTTCCTTCACCCGGTATCTCAAGAAGTACATGCTATCAATGAGGAAGATCCCTCTGACACAGCTACCTTAACGAGGATGGTTATATGTCTCAGGAAGAGGTGCCTATACCATTTTGTTATCCCGCACAGAGTCCGAGATTTATACCCAGGTCAGATGTCGAAATGATATATGGAGATTGTGATCCGGAAGGATGTCGTGCTCCGCCAAATTCATTAGAGGAAGACACTCTGATGAAAGACAATTTTGACTACACCTACTATGGCCAAATGGATGGTCTGCCAATGTGGCAACCCTACCCAGGAAACTTGGGGCAAGAGAGTCAGCCGAGTAACGAAACTCAGCTGACCATCATTGAACAGAATACCTGTGTCCCCACCATGTCATGGGATCAACACTCAGGTCATTCAGAAACTACTCAACATGAAGATGAATTCGCAACGTTTGCAGGACTTGAATTCATCAACTATGCTTTTCCCGAGGTCAACGTCATCGAGAGAGATGACTACTCCAGTTCGAAAAAAGTGTGGGACACCTTGGGACAAGCAAGTGGAAAATTCAATTTTGTGGTCAGGTACACCGCTCCCGAAAGCTTTCGTATCAGACTCGAAGATATCCAGCCTACTGGATGAGGAGATACAGCTGAGAGCACAAATGCTATGCAAAATACAACAGAGGAATCCTCCTACGACAATTCTGCCTTGAAGACAGATTCCAATGATCCTGCTCCACCAGAAATCAGCATCATTTCTGAAGACAAATCAAGGAAGGTGCCAGACTTTGTGATTCACCGAGGAGTTCGCCGCCAATGTGTTGCTGTTGATGCTCCGAAGGTCGTTCGTCAGTCAAAGTAATTGCCATCTTTAACCTTTCACCCTGCCCAGGTGAAACGGATGTTTTGATAGGGCTCGCTTTCTGTAAATTTTCCCTCTTCGCTTAGCCCAAAGCGACAGAGTTTTGTTTTATAGGGCTGTAGCTTCGAGAATCGACTTGTTCATTAATAAAATAACGTCGTTCTGTAAATTCCGCATTAATTGACGTTTTCTCTTTTTGCTTTTTCAGAAAATGGTAATCCTAAAAAACAATTCAATAATAAAAACAAGCAGTAAAATAAAACACTGCACACACTTGCATTTTCTCTATCTCTTCTAAACACGAATCATCACGTCATGCAGATTGCTTGTTTTAAACCCCGTTGAAACATACGATCCGATGCCTTCTCCCAACTTTGAGTTTTCGATATTCGAGGCTGAAGAAGAAGTTGACAACAAATTCCAGAAGAGATCTCCCGACTACTCAGACAAGAGGAAAGGTCCATTGAACCTCACAAAGAACCGTTGGAAACGGTAAACTTGGGTTCAGAACAAGAGAGAAAAGAAATCAGGATTGGGGCACTGCTCAGTCCAACTGCCAGAGAGGGTTTGATAAAGCTTCTCAAAGAATTCCCCGATGTATTCGCTTGGTCCTATCAAGATATGCCAGGGTTGGATACCAACATCGTGAAACGTCACTTACCGTTGAGATCGGAATGTCCGCCAGTAAAGCAGAGGTTGAGACGGACTCACCCGGACATGGCCATCAAAATCAAAGAGGAGGTACAGAAACAGATTGATGCGGGTTTCCTCGCCACGTCAGAATATCCTCAATGGTTAGCCAACATCGTACCCGTTCCCAAAAAGGACGGAAAGGTCAGAATGTGTGTAGATTACAGAGACTTGAACAAGGCTAGTCCAAAGGACGACTTTCCTTTACCACACATTGACATGCTGGTGGACAGTACAGCAAAGTTCAAAGTTTTCTCCTTCATGGATGGATTCTCGGGCTATAATCAGATCAAAATGGCGCCGAAAGACATGGAGAAAACTTCGTTCATTACCCTATGGGTACCTTTTGTTACAAGGTGATGTCGTTCGGTTTAAAGAACGTCGGGGAAACCTATCAAAGGGCCATGACAACTCTTTTTCATGACATGATACACAAATAGATCGAGGTATATGTCGATGATATGATTGCAAAATCTAAGACAGAAGAGGAGCATGTGACCCATCTGTGTACAAACTCCGCTTGAATCCCAACAAGTGCACCTTCGGTGTCCGTTCAGGGAAATTACTAAGGTTCATCATCAGCTAGAAAGGAATTGAGGTTGATCCTGACAAGGTCAAGGCCATTCGAGAAATGCCTTCTCCGAAAACTGAAAAACAAGTTAGAGGATTCTTGGGACGTTTGAACTACATCTCCAGATTCATATTCCTTATGACCGCCACGTGTGCGCCGATTTTCAAATTACTCAAAAAGAACCAGGATTGCGTTTGGTCAGAAGATTGCCAAACCGCCTTCGATAGTATCAAGGAATATCTGTTGAATCCTACGATTCTATCACCTCCAATGGAAGGAAGACCACTGATCATTTACCTCACAGTCCTAGAGGACTCAATGGGATGTGTACTTGGCCAACAAGACGAAACCAAACGGAAAGAGTCTGCCATCTACTATCTGAGCAAGAAATTCACCGACTGCAAGACTCGGTACACGATGCTTGAGAAAACTTGCTGCGCTTTGGCTTGGGTAGCCAAACGTCTTCGCCAATACATGATTCGTCATACTACTTGGTTAATCTCCGAAATGGATCCAATCAAGTATGTCTTCGAGAAGCCTTCTCTCACGGGAAGAATTGCCCGTTGGCAGATGCTGTTATCAGAATATGACATAGAGTACCACGCTCAGAAAGCCGTTAAGGGAAGTATTTTAGCCGATCATTTGGCTCATCAACCGATTGACGATCAAGAATCAATCGGGTTTGACTTCCCAGATGAAGATGTCATGTATCTAAAAATGAAAGATTGCGATGAACCGCTACCCAGTGAAGGGCCAGAACCAGGTTCCCAATTGGGACTTGTCTTTGACGGAGCAGTTAATCATTATGGAAATGGAATTGGAGCAATCATTGTTACCCCTCAGGGTACCCACATTCCTTTCACCGCTTGACTTACGTTCAAGTGTACCAACAATGAGGCCGAATACGAAGCTCGCATCATGGGTCTCGAAGAAGTGATTGATTTAAGGATAAAAAACTTGGACGTATACGGCGATTCAGCCTTGGTTATCAATCAGATAAAAGGAGATTGGAACACATACCAACCAGGATTGATTCCTTACAAAGACTATGCAAGAAGGTTGCTACCTTTCTTCAACAGAGTTGAGTTTCATCATATCCCTCGTGAGGAGAATCACATGGCTGATGCATTAGCCACTCTCTCTTCCATGATTAGTGTAGGTCAATGGAACGACTTACCTAAGATCGACATAATGCGCCTTAAAAGGCCCGCTTACATCTTCGCGATTGAATCAGTCATAGACGATAGACCTTGGTATCACAATATCAAATGCTTCCTTCAGAAACAAGAGTACCCACCTGGGGCACTAAGAAAGGACAGAAAAACCCTTAGAAGACTGGTTGGAAACTTCTTCCTGAGCGGTGACACTCTCTATAAGAAAAATTTTGACATGGTCTTGCTCCGATGCGTAGACAGACTAGAAGCAGACATGCTTATGAAAGAAATTCATGAAGGATCCTTTGGCACTCATGCCAACGGACACACAATGGAGAGAAAAATTCTCAGAGCAGGGTAATATTGGTTGACAATGGAATCCGACTGCTACAAGTGCATGAGGAGGTGTCACAAGTGTCAGATATACTCCGACAAAATTCATGTACCGCTATCGCATCTCAAAGTTCTTTCTTCCCTGTGGCCTTTTTCCATATGGGGAATCGACATGATTGGCTTGATTGAACCTAAGGCTTCAAACGGACATCGGTTCATCCTGGTAGCCATTGACTACTTCACCAAGTGGGTCGAAGCAGCGTCATTCGCCAATGTAACCCGACAAGTGGTGGTCCGATTTATCAAAAACAATATCATCTGCCATTATGGTGTTCCAAGCCAGATCATTACTGATAATGGATCTAACTTGAACAACAAGATGAAGGAGTTGTACGTTGAGTTCAAGATCGAACACCATAACTCATCTCTCTACCGACCCAAGATGAACGGAGCGGTAGAAGCGGCCAATAAGAATATCAAGAAGATCGTTCAAAAGATGGTTGTAACCTACAAAGACTGGCACGAGATGCTACCCTTTGCTCTTCACGGTTATCGCACATCTGTCCGCACTTCAACAGGGGCAACCCCTTTTTCTCTAGTGTATGGCATGGAAGCAGTGCTCCCCATAGAAGTAGAGATCCCATCAATCTGAGTATTGATGGAAGCTAAGCTTACAGAAGCTGAATGGTGTCAAAGCCGACACGAAGAACTGAATCTGATCGAAGAAAAGCAAATCACGGCACTATGCCACGGTCAGTTATATCAACAGAGAATGAAGAAGGCGTTCGACAAAAAGGTCCGACCTTGCGTCTTCAGGAAAGGAGACCTTGTGCTCAAGAAGATACAATCATTTCTCACTGATTCGCGGGGCAAGTGGACCCCAAATTATGATGGCCCATATGTGGTCACGAAATCCTTCTCAGGCGGCGCCTTGAGACTTGCAACCATGGACGGAGAGGAATTTGCCTACCCCACAAATGTTGATGTAGTTAAGAAATACTTCGCCTAAACTAAAAATAAAACGTCTCAGTGGATTGAAAACCCGAAAGGGCGGTCCAGGCAAAAGTTAGAGACATGAAAAAAAATCATCCTGGTGGATTGGAAACATCATAGTACAATCCAGGCAAAAGTTAGGGATAATGGCAAGTAACTATGTTCAACAGAGGCAGGTCCCTCAGCAGTAGTTACACCATCCATCGGAGGAAAACTCCAGTCAAGGTCATCTTCGACAGAAGCTCAGGATGCCCCGAATTCAAAGTTGGTAGAAGAATAGCGGTCGTTATGTTTCAACGTAGCCCTTTTCCCTGTACATTACCATTTTCTAACTTTGTAAATACTCTTTGGAATCACGCGTTTGGCTGATCTCTATTTTATCAATAAAATTTGAGCCCTTGTGCTTTTGTTTGTAATTCTTATTTTTTTAGCTTTACAGAACGACGTTGTTAACATGATTAACGATTCTTGAAATAAAACAAAAATGAATGTACTTGTTAAAACTTTTTCTGCTTTTTAATAAAGACGGCAATTTCTTTTGACTGTTGAACATCAAAGGAACATCGGTCGCTTCTCCAGAAGTAATCGAACCTCAAAGTGCAGAATCAAAGTACTCCTTCTAACGCAGTACGCCTGAATGAAGGGATCAACTGTGTCAGAGACCTTGTTTCGTCTGACACGCTTCGGCCGAGTTCTCATCTCCTAAGCCCGATCAACATAGCTCCCAACATGGACTATCTCTCCTAAGAAAGGCATAATTGCTATCTTGAACCAGCGGTACTTCTTCGCCCTGCAATGGCCGACTATCCAGCCGTGTTCATCTTTTAGTTTGTATGTCGCGTCAGTTTTGTCAGCATATACATACATGCATCATGCATTATTAATTTGCATTTACATTTCATATTGCATCGCTATCACTCTAGTCAGTCTTGTCCCCTAGTGATAAAAGTCTTCTCAATCGAGTTGTCATCCCTTTCCTCGTCAGGAAGTGTTACGTCTGAGCAATCTCTCTCCTCCAGTTTTATTTCTGGATTGAAGTTGGGTCCTCAACCACTTTGATAACTTGAAACTCTGAAAGACCAGAGAGCCCTCAGTTAACATCACTCTTTGCCGTTGAAGATGATATCCTTGTTTTCCCGAATTAAAGAAAATCCCGAGAGAAAGCCTCCTAAATCGGAGATTCGGCAGTATGGCAGTTTTTCTCCGAAAAACCCGCTGATGAAAGGGTCATCGGCACCTCAAAATTGGATCACATCATATGGCATTTCTCCGAGAAGATCTCTGAGAAAAGTATCATGTAAAGACCCCGAACGAAGGCAGTCTCTCAAGAGACTCGTTTTCCTCAGTAGATTCGACAAATGGCGTCTCCAAACAGAGAAGTTTTTGCACCTCTACAACTCAGACGACTGGGTTCCCCAGCAAGTCTGACATCAAAACTTTTTCCACTCAAATAGCATCTCCCCAGGAAAATTCGGCGAGAATTTTGAAGGAAAGCCGCTACGAATAGCGTCCCTTGTCAATAAAGTTTATTGACGAAAGAAACTAAGACCAGTTCCTCGGTAGGAAACCAGGATCGAGGGGAAGTTTACATCAGAAACTAAGACTAGTTCCTTGGTAGGAAACCAGGATCGAGGGGAAGTTTACATCAGAAACTAAGACCAGTTCCTCGGTAGGAAACCAGGATCGAGGGGAAGTTTAAATCAGAAACTGAGACCAGTTCCTCGGTAGGAAACCAGGATCGAGGGGAAGTTTACCTTTTCTAAGCATCATTGCTTAGCGAAAGAAGATGAATGCGTAAGCTACCATTCATAACCGCCGTCAAAATTTTGGGTATTCCGATATTTAATCCTCTTGCACCCCGAATGCCCGAATACCTTCGTCATTCACACCTTCGGGTCCAAGAAGATTAAACAGGGGCATCTGTCATACCCAAAATTTTGACCACTTAGAATTCCCATCATTGTGCAAATCATCATCACAATATGGAGGAACCATCATACTTCATCAATCTCCCCAAAGATGGGTGAGCATCCACTACAATCAAAATTAGGGTTTCAAGCCCTCTCAGAGCCTTAGACAAAGGATCAATCAAGGAATGACATGATCTTCAGCTTGTCTAACCTCTCAAACATCCACAATGGATCAAAAGGACTCCCACTTCAAGGATCAAGCACAGGGCTGCTCCCTTCTAGGTGGATCAAGTCTCAAGATCGACAGTGTCACCAAATTAGGGTTTTGGTCGACTAGGGCCTCCAAATGGAAAATTTTCATCTGGGCACAAGCCAATGATCCAAAATATAACCTAATATACTTCATGGGACCTCATGGACCTAATTTGAATCATCATTCATCAAGAAAAATCAAATAAAGTGGGATAACTTGTAAAAGGGGTAACCATGAAAACTTAGAAAAATGTCTAAGTTATGGAAAAAGTGACACTAATGTGCCAACTTTGGAGGACCATAACTCCTAAACCACAAGGCCATTGTTCCCCATTCAAAGCTTGATTTGTAGATCTCATTACCCTCTACAAAAGCTTCATACTGACCTATGTTCAAATTCCTCATGGATTTTGAGTTATAGAGTGATCAAAATCAAGAAAAGTCACTTTGTTCCAACATTTGGTGAAAATTTCACTAAGTCAGATTTTACCCTACTTTTTGCCAAATGTAGGGGGATTTTTCACTTGGATTCAAAAGAGATCAAAACCAAACATGTTCAAACAGTTATTGTATCATGTAAGGGCTTTCCAAAATGGCCAAGAACATTACCAAATTCAATTTGAGTCATGAGATATGACATTGGCAAGTTGCCTTGTTGAAATCTGTCAAGGCAAGGCAGATTTTGCATTTTTGCTCGATTTGCCAAAATCAGCCAAATCCAAATGCTCCTATCCATTTGGACACCTCTGAGGATTGAATCTAAAGGGGACAATCACTGAGCCAAGCCTCCAAAGTCTTTGGAACAAGAAATAGCATGTTGAGCCTAAAATGGCCAAAATAGGGACAAGACTCCAATTTTGGATTGGAGCATTCAATGGAAGCATCAAGGTGGCATGGACTGAGCCATTCTCAACTGAATTCAGTCAAGACTTATCCAAGACCAAGGAAACCACAGCCCTGTGCCCTAACATCTAGTCAATGGCTAGAGGAGACTTGGATTTCCATTGGACAACATTGGCCAAACCTCTGCTGCAGTTGCCATTCACTGTGGATCCCAAAACAAACTTGCTCTACTATAAATAGAGCTCAATTGTGATCAGTTTGAGTACACCAAAGCCATCAAACAGATGCTTTCCTCAAAATCTCTTCTTTCACTCCAATTTTGCCTTCTAAGGCAAGTCACTATCGGGTATTGAGTTTGAGAGTTTTTCCAATCAAACCAATCACACACACACCTCATATACATCATATAGAAGTGATCCAAACACTCACATAACATCTGGAACACAGATTTCACAAAATCACCAGCCAATTGCTCAAGTTCTTGACAGTTTTGCAGTTGAGGTACCATCTTCAACTCCAAACCATTTCAATCCATTCCAAGCATTCATACACACTCCATGGCACCTAGGGAAGCTATCCAGATCATTGGAACCTAGCTGTAACACCTCCAACACAAATCACGATCACCAGCTGCAAGTGGTAAGCATGAGCTCTTCTAACTCTATGATCCATGCAATTTTTGCTGCACAATAATATGGCCATATGTTCATAATCATGCATGGAATGTTTCCCCTCAATTAATTGCATTGTTTGAATCGTGTATCAAAAATCCTAGCCTTCATGCAGAAATTAGGGTTCTTGAGGATTTTTCATGATTCTTTGTTATATGTTTAATTTAAATGAAATTAAATACCATAGACATGATCGTGAGGTTGAAACGAGTTGATTGGTATGTGGATTGCATGATATAATCAAGTATTCAGTGAGATTGAAGAGAAAATGCAAATCTGGGCAAACCCAGAACACGCGCGTGTTCTTGGGTGTTCTTGGCGCCATTTTTTGAATATTTGAATATTTGAATTTTGTGATTTTATTTAATTGATTCAAAAATTAATTTCTCTCTGAGTTTTAATGATTTTGAGTTGGTTCTTTTTTTAATAATTCACAAAAATGTTAAAATATTTTATTTTCCCAAAAAATCCCAAAAATATTATTTATTTTATATAATTGATATTTTTGCAAAGAATTAATGTTTTAATTGTTTTTGACATTTAAAATATTTTTTCCACCTTGATTTTGCAACTTTTAATGCTTTCTAATTATTTTGTAGGTCAATACTTAATTTTTGAAGCATTAATCCAAGATCACAATTTGTTTTTCCTATGTTAAACAATTTTGATCATTTTAATTGAATTTTTATTCAATTAACACACATTTTTTAAAACAAATTAGGGTTTTTGGATTAATTCAACCCTCATAAATCATTTTCAAAACACTTTGGGCCTCTAATAGAGTGTAAGACCCAATCCTTTTTTTGACCAAATCATTTTTGGGCCTCAGTGTATTGTATAAGTCCCGATACCGTCAAAAACAAACGGCACGATCGTCACCTTTTGAAAAATAACCCTGGGCCTCTCCTCGAGCTATAAGACCCATTCAAAACTTTTGGGCCTCTAAAAGAGTGTAAGACCCAACCCCCTTTTAACCAAAAACATTTTGGGCCTCAGATATTGTATAAGCCCATTTGCGTTAAAAGAAAATCTCGGCGCGATCGCTATTTTAAACGAAAAATCATTTGGGCCTACCCTCGTGTTATAAGCCCCACTCTTTTTCTTTAAACCTTTTGGGCCTCTTGAGAGAGTGTAAGACCCATCCCTTTGTACAGAAAACCTTTTTTGGGCCTCAGTCACTTGTATAAATCCCTCTGTACAAATTCAAACAGTGCGCTCACTGATAAAACACTTTGGGCCTCTCCTTGAGCTATAAGCCCCAAATCTTTCTTTTTCAAAGCAATTTCTCCTTTGATTTTGAATATACTGTTGTTTTTAATCTTTCTTTGTTGAACAACTAACCAAACAACATGGAAGCTCTACAACCGAGTAAGTGGTTATTGCTTTCATTTACCGCTTTTATATACATATAACTGTATTGTGGGGCTGTTTCACTGTAAGTCTTCTTTCATAAACTCATATCAACTGTGTAATAATAGTATAGATATTTTGAGTTTCCCCGGCAACTACGTCTAGAACTAGGGGACGCCGTTTCGTTTATTCATAGAAATAGACAACTAGATCCCTAATAGGATCACCAGATACAGTCTTCTCTTCGGCTGTCCTCATTAGGAATTGTCAAGAAACTCTACTCCCAGAGATGAATGTATTCTCCGTGAATGGCATCTTTGAGTTTCTTCCAAATTCTCGAACTTTCCTGACTTGATCTATTCCTTGTGAATAGCTTGCCTTGAATTTCTCGGGGTTTGGGGACCCACGGACTTCTTAAAAGCATCGGCCTCCTCTTGGGCATCATACAAGGACCCACAGGCTTCCTAAAAGCAACCCTGCCTCCTCTTGGGCTTAGTACAAGGACCCGCCGGCTTCTTAGAAGTATTCACAACCTCCTCTTAGGCTTCGTATAATGATTCTTCCTCCAGGAATGATAGCTTCCTCTTGGGCTTCGTACAAGGACCGATCAGCTTTTTAAAAGTTTCCAGCCTCCTCTTGGGCTTCGTACAAATTGTCCTGACGACCTCCTAGAGGTATAGGAATAGAACTTAGTCATCTGCATAGAACAATCTTTTCTGAGAGTCTACTACTGTTTCTCAAAGCATAATACAAAAGATAAAACTCTAGACTTGGACAGTCTAATCTCCTTGAGTCTCAAAGACATTCTCAAGTGACCCCTTCGTTAAATAGGAAGAAAACCCATAGACTCGGACAGTCTCAATACCCTTCGGATTTCCCAATTCCTTAAAAAAACAGGAATAGCCCGGATCCTCGAGTACAGTGTTGCACATATAAGAACTGATTTTCTCTTTAAATCAGCATACTGGACCTGTCACTCAACTGAAACAGTAATCATAGCCTCCTCTTAGGCTTTGTATAATGATCCTTCTCCAGTTACAATAGCCTCTCTCTTGGGCTTTATACAATGATTCTCCCCAGCGGAGTCAAACAACGTTTAGCCTCTCTCTCGGGCTTTGTACGAGACACATAAAGAGACTCCCTCGTTGAGTCAATCACCCTTTCGCCTCCATCTCAGGCTTTATACGAGATACAAAAAGGTTCTTATTGAGCCAAACAAATTTTAGCCTCCATCTCGGGCTTTGAACGAGATACAAAAACTCTCTTGTTGAGTCAAATAGCCTCCATCTCGGGCTTTATACAAGATACCAAAAGACTCCATCGTCGAGTCAAAACCTCTTAGCCTCTCTCTCGGGCTTTGTACGAGACACATATTAGCCTCCTTTTAGGCTTTGTATAAGAAAGCCACTGGTTGGTCTAATCAACCTTTTAGCATCAAAGTTGTGCCTGGTTCACAGTACACAAACTTCAACAACTCTTTCCCCTTCATCTAATTGCTGTAAGCGGCAAGCCTCTGGATCATCTACATCCATGCCACTATCCCTCTTTTAGCATGAGAAATTCCGGAGGAAAGATAGCATTGCTCTACACTGAGTTAAAGTCTTCTCCTTCAGGTTAAAATCCCCTATAAAGGAAATTATGGCATTGCCGGATTCACACATCCCGGTTAAAGTAATTCTCCTTTATAAACAGTTGTGACATACAACCCCCTCTTTAGAGATGACAAATTCTCTCTAAAGTCAACACCTTTTTTAGCTTCACATCTTGGGCTTTGAACAAGATACAAATAGACCCTTCAGCTTCATGTCTTGGGCTTTGAACAAGACACCAAAACACCCATTTCCTCCCATAGAATAGGAGGAACTACGAACGCTCTGATTTCCCTGTTTCGGTAAACGGGAATACGTAGGCATAAGATTGAAAGGAAAATCTTAGCGATCACACTAAACAAAAACCCAAAATCCCATACTCTCATACATTCGTCCTAACATCCTAACCGATAGCCTAAAGCACCCCTCGTCAACAAAATAACCTAGGAGAAACCCCGAATCTTTGTAGCATCTGTAAACCAACAGTTTTGACTATTTAATCTCAGTATGCAAGCAGGGTTAATTGGAGACATCTATTTCCCTTCCTTCATCAGCTTTAATAGGATAAAAAATGAATCGAACTATAGTACCAGAGCGATCGTGCTTCGCAACCACATCCAAAAATCACTCGCTACAGCTTCAAGTCTTCCAAAACTTCAGAACTGTCCATTAGGAATTCATCTTCAGAGTCTTCAGCACTTGACTTTTGGAACCATGATCGTCATAATGCATAAGTCTTCAGAGTATTTCTGCACTTGGTCTTCAGAGCCTTCAGCCTTCAGAACTTCAAGTCATTGGAATCTTCAGCACTTCGGTTCTCTATAACATTATCTTCTTCAGAAGCTTCGCAATATTCAGAATCACAGCCACTTTCAGAGAGCATCCACAAGAGCATTGCAACAGCAATATCGGCATCCTTGGATCTGATTGATCATGATCAGATATAAAAGCATACTTGCTTCTTGCGACTTGTGTCACACATAGTAACTTCGCATATAATCAATTACGCACATCTGGCTGGTGCTTGTTGGATCTGATATCTTCTATGATTATTATCTGCACACAACATATGTTAGAACATAAAATGGTTCTTTCACAAATACCATTGTTATCATCAAAACCTAGAGACGACTTGTAGAGACAACTCTTGCTCTCACAAATACCATGTATAGTGAATGTTTCTTTTTGCATCGGGAATTTCGATTCAATGGCCTTTAGAAATGTCCCTTTGTTGTGAACTCGACCAAGTTACAACCTTTGAAGTCCTTAGTGATCTTTTTGCTTCCATGTTTTCATTTTTGATTGTTAGATGTTGTATGAATTCAGTTGCTATTAGCATTGTTTGTCAGGTGAGTGAAATTTCCCCGCGGTTGCAAACGTGTTAATTTCTTCATTCTTATTCTGAAGAGGAGTGTTAGAGTGATTCAAGTATGAAAATTTAGTTTTTATTTGAAACATTCCATGATATTTGTTTAAGAACTTAATTCTTTGTCATTGTTCGATTCTATTGAGTGGTGAACGTTGCTTGTGCGCATTTTCATCTTTTCTTGGTTGAATCATAAGCTTGAGCAAATCCTCTTATTTTCATGAGGGGCATACTTTGCTTGAGGACAAGCAAAAATCTAGTTGGGCAGAGTTGTTAAGTGAAGATTTTACCTTAAAATGAATTATATTTCTTGGCACTTTTTCTACTCAATTCTCATGTTTTCATTGATTTTACTCTTGAATTGTTGTTGTTTTTCTAACCTTGAGAATATACCTTTGGTGCTTGTAATATGTGTGTTATTGTGCAGGAAAAGGCACTAAATGATCAAAGTTGTAAGACACAAGAAAGTGATCCAAGTTTCCAAAGAAGAGAGGAAAACATCAGCAAGTTCGCATTGCGAACTGGCTAGCGAAGTTTCGCTTTGCGAACTCTGGCGAAGTCCCCAGCGAATGGTCCCAGATTTGGACAGTAGAAAAAGGCACTAAAGTTCGCTTTGCGAGTAATCCTTCGCATTGCGAACTCATGAAGAAATTTTGTGGCGGTTTAACTATTCAGAGGCACCTCAGGTGCCTACTTTGGTCATTCGTTGTGCGAGTGAAACGTTCGCTTTGCGAACATGGAAATTCCTGAATGTATTATAAATAGATTTTTCACACTTTTTAGATAAAAATCAACATTTAGAAACTTGAGAGAAATATGAGAACGTGTAATTTAAAGATCAGAACTTTGTATCTCTTCATTTGAAGGGAGAAAAGGTAGGATCTTCAATCTCTTGTTGGGAAAGAATGTAATCTTTTGATACCTTATGTATTTCATCTAATGTATGTTTGTGAATTAGTTTTGATTCTCTATTGTTGATTGTCTTTGATTGCTTATTTGTGGGTCTTGACAAAACCTATTTCAAATCCTTGATCTTAGATTTTTCATCTATCAATGAACAAACTTTTGACATGGTTTTGTGAGTTGATATTCATTGTATCTTTTGTTGTATTGTGTTGATTAAGTAGCATGAGTAGGATCGAAACGGTATTGCGATGATGCGTGATAATAGTGATGAAGAATGTTATTCACATTCATTTGGCCAATTAGTTGAATGCATGAAAAAAGGATTAATCATATGTATGTATTCTAATCATGGCTTTGTATATGAATTACTCATTAGTTTGATATTGATGTTATAATAATATATGTTGAGTCTTGATGTCAGAAATGAATGAAGGCTTAACATTCATGTAGGTTTTAAATGCTTTGTATTGATTGGTAATGTGCGAGAGCAATTATTGACCGGTACAAACTCACTCACACATGCGGGGACCGAGAGGATATGTATATCATGAGTGATACATGATGATATTAGACGAACAAGTGATTTATGTATAAAATGATCCGAAGAATGCATGTGTTATCAATTGATGAGATCCAATTCCAACAAGGCTCCGTTTATAATTCAGTCTTTACTTTATCTTTTCCGTCTTTACATTTTCTGCTTTAATTTTGGTTCCTTAAATCTTTTAAACAAAAACTTTTTAACCATAAGCTTAGAAACATAGAGACCGTCGAACGACATTCTTTCCCTCACACTGATCCCTGTGGATATGACAAAACTGAGTTACTTAATTAGTTTTTGCTTGCTACTGTATTACAGTTTCAACATATATGCACCAAATTTCTTTGTTTTGGTCTGTTTTCCTTTAACGCATTCAACACAAACATCAAAGTTTGTGAAGTCAATGGAATCCAAAATTTCATCTGACACTAGTCGCTCAACTCTATTTTTAGAGATGTAACCTAGGCGTTTATGCCATAATGCTCTTGAATTGTTATCCTCAATTTTACGCTTAGTACCATGTGATTCCACATTCAAGGATTCGCCATAGGTAGCTATTGTGTCAAGCAAATATAGATTATCATGACCCATAAATGAATCAGTCCCAACAATATTTGAATTGAAAGACAGCTTGAACATATTGTTTCCAAATGAACAAAAATAACCTAATTTGTCTAAATAAGAAACTGAAATCAAATTCCGTCTAAATGACGGAAGCACAAAAGTGTCTTTCAAATCCAAATAAAATCCGGTACGCATTAATAATCTAAAATGTCTTATAGCTTCCACCATACCGACTTGCCATCTCCCACATAAATGTATCTTTCAACATCATTTGGCTTCCAGGAGTTCAGGCAACCTCTCATTGAAACACTGATGTTAGTAGTTGAACCATAGTCTAACCACCAAGTGTTTTCAGATACTAAAGCTAAATTGACCTCAGAACAAACCAACCCATGACTCATGCGATTGGAGCGATCCCACTTCTCATAATCTTTCCTCTTTTCAGAGGTATCAAATTCCATAGGAGAAGGAGGTTTCCTCATCCTTAATGCAATGTCAAGATCCATGCAGCCAAGAACAATTTCCATGTTCTCATTCCAATCCTTAAAATCTATCTCATTCAGGACCTGAACCTTATTCATATTAGCATATATTGAAGCAATTGTAGCTGAAAAAGAATAAAAAGTAAACATTTTAAATATACTCACATAAATTAAAAACCGAATCATCAATGTTGTTCAAATAAAGACATAACCCATCTCAAGATACCCAGTGCACCACCAATATCAAGTCTTTGGACAGTAATATCGAGTGTTAGTGGTACTCTTGTCGTAACGATCAAACATTGATAATAAAAACATGTCGAATAATAAACCCCTCTTTGGATTGATTTATTATTCACATGTAGGATCTCATAATTATCACATGTTTACCATCACAGGCGCGTATGAAAACCGATCAACCACCAATTATCCTTTGGGTCAATTGATACTCGCATGGACAAACATACACACAAACCATAAAAATATTTAATATTTTTCATAAGCAATTGTTATAAAAGAGGTCACTTTGACGACTTTTTCATTTCAACTACTTACCTCAAAATGTTAAATTACTGTATAAAAATACATTCTGTAGCCAAATTCGAACAAAATTGAACCAAAGAAAAATTGAAATTAAATCCAAATCAAAAACACCAATGCATTTTATTGTAATGTTATGATATTATACTAAGTTTAATTTCAAAATATAATATCACTATTATTTATAATAAATAATAAATAATATAAAAAAACATATAATTCTTTTAAACCAAAAAATTTTATAATGCAATTATTAAAAAGAACATTGATCCTTGTTTTTATCCTTATACACCGCATGGAAAAACTTGGAGAAAAAATTCAACAAAACTATGAACAATTTCATTACGCACTGAAGATAGAACCATATCGTCAGTTTTATTACCTTTAGCTGCAGAAGTGTTGGTTGTTAGGTACAACACCTCTATATATAGTATTATCCTTTGATATGCATCTAAGTGCAATTTACATAAGAAATATTTATTTGATAAAAAATATAAAATTTAATAATGGTTAGAATATAAATAGAAGAAAACAGAGAGATAGAGATGAATCTAATCGTCCAACAGAATGACTATTATTTGGAGATTATAAGTGGTAAAGAGTATTTTAGTCAAACCCAACAAAAAACACTATTATAATAATAACAAAAGAGTGTAAGAGTAAAAAAGTTTACGTGTAAGAGAAAATAAAATTGACGATAAATTCAACCTGATATTTAATATCAGATCAAGATTTTGAGCACAAAAATTTTGTAAGATAAAAAATGGATCTCAATTTTAAAACCATAATAAAAGAAACCTCATAAACACAATATATATTGATTTGTACAATTGAAAGATCAAATGATCCTAAATAACCCAAAAACAAATTGAATCAGATATGAGTGACTTTGATACCACTTGTTAGATTCGTTCAAAACCTTATTATATTTACCGATAGAGAAATCAAGAAAATAACTCTAAAATAATTCCTATAAGTCGATATAGCAACAACTTGTATCCCTTAAACCTATATCCGAATACAATTATGAGAATGAAGGCGGAAGCGTGCCTGTATTTGCCATTGAAATCGTTGAAGGTTTCGGGTATGTGATCTTCTAATTTGTAGAGTTCCTTAGGGTTACTTGAATCTCCTCTGATGGGGATGAAGAGAGAAAACCTCATAAATCTTATTTTGTTCGTACTCTACAAATAGGGATCATAACCCATTTAAATAACCCTAAGGTTATTTCTTATTTTTCAATATTCTAATTTGACCCATCATCAAATTAGATATTGACTTAGGTATCTACACAATAACCTGACATTTCATGACATTTATACTTTTAACCACAAACTTAATAGGGTTAAATATGTTTTTGGCCCCTATAAAATTACCACATTTAGTTTTTGGTCCCTATTAAAAAAATAGTGTGTTTTGGTCACTACAAAATAATTATGCATGTAGTTTTAATCCCTACTGTTAAATCAATGTGTATTTTTGAATTATTATTTTGCAGATATGTTTAGAACGTTATAAAAAGTTTCTCGAAAAAAAAGGAACTCAAAATTTGATTTATAAATCGAGAATTTCATTACTTTTATCATTATCTTTTGAAATTTAAAAAATTCATATTTAATTCTTCTCATTTTTAAAAAATATATAATTTGGTAAAGAAATACTTTATAGTAATCTAAACACGTATGAAAAAAATTATTCAAAAACTTAAAAGTTTAGGGGTAATTAAATAGTTTTTAAAATTTTAGAAAATAGTAAGGCCTAAAACTGCTTGCATAAAATTTTTGTAGGAATCAAAATATGTCTTTTTTTATAGGGACTAAAAATAAAGTGAGATATTTATAAGGACCAAAAACATATTTATTCTAACTTAATATTATATTAATTAGACCCCTTTAAATCTTTACTAATTAAAATAATGACTCTAACACCTTAAATGTTACATTTGTAACCCACAATTCTAACATCATCAAGAACAATGACTCATCCCTTGCACTAAAGAGGCAAAATACTCATTATCCTAACAAAATAAATTTAAAGAATTGTAAAAGTTACATATAAATTCGTGATGAGAAAGTTTCAACACATATATTCGTTGAAATATGCTCTACACGGCTCCTTACGGGTTTGCTCTTCTCCAAGGTGTTTTTTCCCTCAAAGACCAATAATTCCCAAGAAAATTAGATTTTCTTCATTTAAATACGATTTGGGCATTTTGGGTGCTGCAAAATGCGTCTTAAAACGCGTACAGAAGCTATCTGCTTTTCTAGAGGCGTTTGGAAACACGTTTTATCAGGGGAGAAAATGCAGAATTAGCCTTTAGTGTTTTCATATGAGTAGTATTCCTTGATGTTAACTTTCATTTTTCTTCTGTCACATGTCAATCAGAGTTAGGAAAATATATTATTAAGACACGTTAAACATTTCCCAAGACATCATATTATTAAGAAAATATACTTGAATTTTGTAAACTTCATTTGTTGATAAACTTGCAAATACTTATTATTCAAAAATACTAAAAGGTTAATAATTTCAATGTAAACTTAAGGATAAAACATAATAAAATTGTGAATAATCATTAGTCCACCAAAAACTTCACATCTCTAGCATTTTAGTCTTCTGTCACCACAAGAGATAATTTTAATATTTTTGACCAAATACACTTGTTGGATTTTAAGTGTGAAAGTGTTAAAGTCTCACATTGATTAGGAATTGAGAAAATGTTGGGTTTATAAGATAGGTGACCCATACCCTATTTCCTTAAGGTTTTGGGTGGATATGTGGTGTCAAAGTCTCTTGGATCATGGAAGTTTGACCCATTGACACTTCTGGCACTCCCCAAAATCCCCAACAAGTAGTATCAGAGTCCTAGTTGGCTCGGTAGGTGAGCGGGAGTTAATCCTAGTGTGGATCAAGGCTGGTGATGTGGGTGACTCACATTTGTGGGAGAGATTGCTGAGTTTCAAGTGTGAATGTGTTAAATTCTCACATCAACTAGGAATGAAGTAAATGTTGAATTTATAAGACATGTGACTCATACCCTAATTGTCTTAAGATTTTGAGTGAATACGTGGTGTCAAAATCTCTTAAATTTTGAACGTTTGCTCCATTAACACTTTTACTGCTACTCAAACTCCCAACAATTTGTTTATTTTCATATAACCTAAGTATTTGCCAACTTAGATAACTTGAATCCACTGACAAACCTTCTTTTAAAAAAAAGAGCTCTAGAGAGTTTGAAGAGCATGAGCATCAATAACATTAGAAAAAATAGTGAATTTTCAACCATAGACATTGCTCTAAATTTACTACAATACATACACTAAAATTTGGTGCTAGAGTGTTCATATCTTCTACACCCACCTCTCCAGCTCATTGATTCTGGCGATAAATCGAATTCGTAGTTTCTCCAAGTTGTCTTTAATAGAGATCTTGTTGTTATATCAAAACAAAGACTTTTCAATGGCATAATTTTTTTCCATATATTTTTTTTTTTGAAATAAAGAATATTTATATATCTCAAAAAAACAATACAAAGACCAAAAGGCGACCCAAACGGTCCAGCCGAATCACAAAGACACAAAAAACCATAACAAAAGACTACTTACATAAGCATTTTTGCTAAGTGACTCCTATACTTAGTCTTTTGCCACCCTCTAAAAACTATACACTCTTTTATATTTCTAATGACATTATCTTTATTACACTGTCCTTCAAAGATAGTTCTATTTCTATAGTTCCATATACCATAAACAACTTCAGTAGCAGTTAGCTTCAAGAAGTCTTTCTTCCATCCTTTTCCTTTTGTATTCATCACTAACCAAGACAGTTTGTCCCCCCATTTCCTCGGACTGTGTTGGATCTCTAACCAGTCGAGGAAATAATCCCAAATACTTCTAGTATCTGCACACTCAAATAACAAATGTTCCATCGTTTCCTCTTTGTCTTTACATAAGCTGCATTTATCGTCGAGTCCCAAACCAATCTTCTTCAATCTAGCTTTTGTGGCAAGTCGCTTATGACAAGCCATCCACATCGTTTGCACAGCCCTTGGTCTTGCCAAATTATGATACATCAGAGAATGCCAAGATACTGAAGTGTTGTTGTTGTTTAGCAGCAAATAAACCTTCTTCATTTGGAACTTCTTCTTGCTAATCATATCATCCCACAGGTTCTGTATATCACTAATCAACATTCTCTGCTGGATGATGTTCTTCAGAATCCAAGTGCACCTGTTATCATTATCATTACAAGTAAGAACAGAATGGCCTTTTAGAAAATAACTGTGGACCCACTTGACCCATAGGTTATCACTCTTAAGGCAGACACTCCACAGACATTTCAACATGGCAACACTGTTCCAACTCTCTAGATTTATGATGTTCAATTCTCCATTTTCCATATAATTTTTTGATAGGTATATGTATAAAATATTAAAGCATAAAAAATAAAATAATTACATCAACAAGAAAATATGTCTAAACATTGCAAAAAAATTATATTATTTATCTAAAATTTTGAAAATACTCCAAAATATATATACATTACAACTCCTCTTTAAGTGTTTTGATATTTTAAAATTGTTTAAGCTATTTTTAAAAAATTTCTAACACCATTAAAAAATATTTCTAAACAAGCATTTAATATTATATATATATATATATATATATATATATATATATATATATATATATATATATATATATATATATATATATATATATATATAATAGTACAGCTAGTGGCAAATACCCCCGATATTATCAACTTGGATAGGTCCCTATCTCTCAAGTTGACTCAAAATCGAGCTAGTCTTCGTGAGTCAAAAAATGTATTTAACTTTCATTAGGTAGTCAACATCACAATCGAGAATCTACAATCAACAAGTTGTAAGAGTTAGTTCTCATCTTTTCAATCGATGAGAGCACAACCTCACCCCGCCATAAGAAGCCGCCATAAAAAGTCATGTTGTGTATAAATTCTAGGATATCTTTAAATTTCATTTGAGAGTTCAGAAAGAAAGGGTATAAAAAGTTTTGAAAGAAAAAAAAAACTTAAGTAAAAATAATAAAATAATTTAAAGGGAGAAGGTTTTAAGAGATTTATTTTTATTTAAAATTTAAAATAGTTTTAATTTGAGGAAATTTGAAAAATTATATTACAGAAGGATTTAAAGGATTTTAGAGAAATTAGACAAATTGTTCAAGTATATAATTAATATTGTTATAGTATTTTAAAAAATTAAAAAATCTTAATGATAGACATTCTTGTATTATTTTATTATAAAAATCAAAAGATGTTAAAGTTTTTTATACATTAATTTTTTTTTTCTTTCAAAACTCTCATTTTCATTCTTTTCAAACTCCCCAACAAAATCTCAAAGTTGTAAGTCAAAGATTAATCAAGATGATATCTTTTTCATGATTAGTGAAATGAAAAGTAAATAAATGAAAGATAAAAAAAAGTAGGGAATTTCTTAATGCATCTTATAGGTTACTTAGGCACCACACCAAAATACTTAAATGTTTTTAAATTTCGGAGATGTATTTCTGGACGCATCTAATTTTCAGTTAACATTAAAAAATTTCAGAGATGCATCTTCGAACTTATTTTGGAGATGCATCTCTGAAACGTTTTGGAGCATAAATCGCGGCAAAATCCTTCTCCTTCCTAATTTTTTATATTTCTCAAAACGTCTTCAAACTCTCTCAAACTTTTTCTCATCACCAAGTCAAAAATCAAATAACAAAGCTCAAGGGAATTTCAATCAACATCACAAACATCATCTAACACTGAAGTAAAGTGAAAAATTAAAAGTTTTTTTTTATGTTTTGATAAAGTGTAAAACACGTTTGTTGGCTGAAAATGATGATCAAAACATGATTTTTTGTGTATGCGTATGTGCATTGACGCCATTGACGCACCCGTTGTGTTGTAGAAAATCCCGGAGATAAATCTCCGAAATTTTTCAACGTTTCAGTTTTCTTGTAACCGGAGATGCATCTCCAGAATTTTCTCAGTCTTTTATTTATTTTTTATTTTCTTGATTGTAGTGTTGTTTACTTGCACTAATTGTCTTGTTTACTTTAACTTACAGGCATTATGGCTGATAGACACGATAGGTTGTCGCACAGTGCGGCGAGAGAAGAGTCAGGTTTCAGGGGCTCCTGTTTCCTCTGGCCATGCAAAGCCATCTACTTCTGAGGCTCCTCCTGTTACTGCATTTTCTTCTTCCCATAGGAGACGAGTTTCACCTACCGACGCGTCACTCCCACCACCATCCCGCAGGCACCAAGTTTCTCCTATTCAAGAGTCTGAGATACTCGAGTCACCGGTGGTACCTCTTACTGCTGATATTGCTGAACCAATGGTACCTCTTACTGAGCCAGTGGCACCTCCTGCTGATGAGCCAATGCCACCTCAGGATGGTGAGGCTGCTGAGGATGTTGAGCCAGAGGCTTTTGAAGGAGGCCCTGTAGATTTGTAACTACTTCCTCTGTACTCAGACCATACTGCAAGACATATCTGGACGAAGAGGTAGCATTAGTTGGATTCATTCTTTTTAATTTACGTTTATTTCAATTGACAAGTTTCTGACATTGATTTTTATTTTTTC
This sequence comes from Lathyrus tuberosus, assembly GCA_022829125.1. Taxonomy (NCBI): domain Eukaryota; kingdom Viridiplantae; phylum Streptophyta; class Magnoliopsida; order Fabales; family Fabaceae; genus Lathyrus; species Lathyrus tuberosus. Next base: position 5,786,410 of record JALAZF010000239.1, on the reverse strand, counting down.
AAGACCGCGATCCACTGAAGTTTATTAACCATGGGCCGAAGATTACTGAATTGTCTCATCCTAATGAGTATTGGTTTCACGAGATGGTTAATGTATTCGTGGAGAGATAGTACTTCGAGACCTCGTCCTTTCATCTCCCGCTTGATGAGATGTCTATCACACTCGACGATGTGTCGTGGTTGCTACATCTTCTGATCAAGGGGAGACTTCTAGATCACGAAAGGATTACCAAAGACGAGGTACTCGAGATGATAGTAGATTATGTGGGAGATGACCCAGGGGAGGCGAAGGAGAAGTTCGATACAACCAGGGGCTCATCTAGGTTTTTATACCTGAAAAAGGTATATATAAATGAGCTCCAGAGAACACATCAGGCCACAGGTGATGACGAGCAGGTGGAGCTCCATAGAGCGCATGCTATGAGAGCATATATATTATATTTAGTTGGCATTGCAATTTTTGTGGACAAGAGTGCCACTTATACAAATGTCGTCTACCTAAGGTACTTCGAGGATTTTGAGCCGATCCATGAGTACAAATAGGGGGCCGCTTATTTGATCTACTTGTACTCGAAGTTATCAGAGGACTGTAGGTGGAAGATGAAGTAGGTCACAGGCAACATCACACTACTGACGGTAATATTTACTAGTCTTTTAATCTTTATGTGTCATTTTCATTTCATCTTTACGACGATATTACTTATGATTCGTGTGTTCCAAACATTTTAGATTTGGATCCTCCAACACTTCCCGTGCATCTCCGGCTAGGGGAGTGTACTGACTTACACTGAGGATATGTCGCGTGGTACTGCATTTGCCCTGCTCAAAGGGAACCAAGCGATAAAGTTGTTCAGAGTGTATCTTGATCGATTGGTTGCCGAGGACATGCACTTCAACATCTATGTCGATCACCGTGAGATGTAGCCATTTGATGAGATAGTGTTATACTCATGATTGTTAGCCTGCAGATCACGTCTTGCTGCTCCTCATCTGCCCAAGCGCGTCACGCAGAAGTTCGCCTACACTTATACCATTCCAAAACACCCTGTGGTTTCTGTTCCTTCTTCTTTGACACGTTGACATATGGATAAGATGTTTGATGATTATGAGACTCATCTGGTACTGGAGTAGGTACAAAATACCATAGCCGTGAGCGATTGGAGCTACGTTGACAGTATATCAGGTGGTTCTTCAAGGTGTCACATCCGTACATGGTGCATGCTGCTCCAGGAGATCCACTAAGGCCCAGTTCATTAGGAGATACTAGAGGAGAAGCACACACAGTTAGATCATGCTGAGGATGTCGTCGCATAGTGGAGATTGTGCAGACATGCATTGATAGAGGTATCGGAGACAACGTCAGATGACAGGGGGGGATTGTTGGCCGTGGAGGCAAAGGAGATGTAATCTCATATACACAGTAGTGCATTAGTGTATAATAGTAGTACTTTGCATTGTATTTTATTCTCACATCATACTACTTTATCGTTGCTCTTGACATTATTTATATATGACATTTTTTTACCATCTGAATTTATGTACGTCATTTTTTGTATTACGATTGTATGATTTAAATCAGAGGGTACATAACGCTTATAACGTGATACATAAAACTTATAAATCTTCATTTAGATGCACATAAACAAAGTATAACATGCACTATTTTGTTCTAATAGACCATGTAGATGTCTCTCCAGAAAATAAACAGAGATGCATCTCCGAAATATTTTTAACATTTTATTAGAATTTAATGCGTCTGAAGATGTTTCTCCAAAATATAAGAACTATTTTAATACTTTTTCAAGGTACGTCATATAAGGTGTGTTAAAAAATTCTAAAAAAATATATATGCTTTTAATTTATATGGACTAACTAAGTCCCTTTATCCAATAAATAAACTGGCGATAATTATCTTAACCACTAATTGATCACTCCTTTTTATGATCGGGTTTTCACCAATCATTCCAATTTTTTTTCATCGAACCAGTTCTTATATTAGTCAAGCAGTTCAAACCAGTTCAAAACCAAACCCCCAAAGATTGGCCTAGTGGTGAAGGCTTGGGTTTTGAGAGTGTACTCCTCTCAAGATCTTAGGTTCGAATCTTATTAAGTGCATCCATATTATCCCAATCGTGATTAAATCAAACCCTGGTGCTAGCATTCATGGAAGAAATATTTGTGTCCAAAGGCACATATTGAAGTGTAAAGACGATGATAATGAAACAATAGAAGAAGAGAAGATTGCACCTACAACAAACAAGGAACAAGTTAGTTTAGTTAGTTATAGGGTTGTTATTGTTAGTTACTTGCACCCTAAGAAACTATATGGTGTTCTATGGTGTAGGGAATTAGAATACTACTACACTACTCTTATATATATATATATATATATATATATATATATATATATATATATATATATATATATATATGTCGCTACTCGAAAAATAGTCGATCGTAGGCGAAAGAGGAAGAAACAGAGAGTCGCCATCGAACTTTATTTATCCCATGAGGGGAAGGGAAAACATCGAGAAAACCCAAAGAAGAAAGGATAAGATGGTCTCGCAACCAAATTATGGGTTCAGAAGCCGGTTATGCGGAGGGAAGGTATTAGCACCCACCACATCCATCGTACTCGATGAGAACCATTTGCTTGTCTATGTGTAAGGATGTTTGCTAAGGACATTGCTTTCTAAGTGTGTTCTAAGAGGGAGAGAGAAGGGTAAAGAACAAAGAATGTGAAAGAAAATAAAATGAAAGAAAATGGTGGAAACAAAAACGAGAAGAAGAAGAAGAGGACTCAATAGGACTTCGCGGTCCTATGCCTACGTATTCCCTCGTGCAATGGGAAAGTCAGAGTCAACGTAGTTCGGAGGACTACGGGTGAAGAAAATGGAAGGGGGATCGCCAAGATCATTGCAATCTTGTGCCTACGTATCTTCACTTAATAGAAGTGAAGAATCAGAGCATCCGTAGTTCAGCGAACTACAGTTTGTTGGTGTTTTTATGGATGATGCTAACGTGAGGGTTCTAGAAGTTAGGTGTTTTGCAGCTCGTTCGTGGAGTCTTATGCGTTACCTGTTTACGGTAGAACAGACGTAACATGTCCTTTTTGAAAGGGTTGATTTTCGCCATTAAGGCAAGATGTCACATTTGATTTGTTGAGATTGTTTTTAAGGATGAAATAAGTCCTCGGATAGGAACCCCTTCAGGTAGTACCTAATTCTTTATCTCAAAAGATTTATTTTGAAAATGGTGTGGCGAATACGGTTATGTCTTTGTATTGAAAGACGAGTATCGAGATCACACACTCTTAAGTGAGCATCCTAATACTCGAAGAGGAAGAAGTCTTCACCCAATCCTCTCTCTTTAGTTCAATACAAAGAGAACATATTCTCTTATTAAGGAAGTGTTTTGATTTTAGATGGTAAGTGCTTTACGACAGTGAACCCTAAAGGTAATGTCAAGCACTCGGGATAGGAGAAGGCCTTCGCCTAACCACTCCACTACCATCTAAGTTTATTAAGAAAAGGTTTTGAAAATACACTTGGTACAAGACCAAGGTTTTTGGACTTAAGAAGAAAAGAAGGTGAGAAATGAAATAGAAACCGAAATGAAATCAAAATGGTCTCGTCTTAATCAAGATTTTAAATCGATAAATCAATAATCTTTGATTTTTTGACTTTCATTGACCAATAAAAAAGAAAAATGGCCTCATATTGATCTAGATTTTGAATCGAGATCTTTTGTTATATCATTGGCCAAAATAGCCGAAATACAAATCGAAACGAAAATCAAGGTAAGAAATGAGAAGTAAATCAAGACATAAAATCTAAATAATAAATAAATAAATAAACTTGAAATCAACCTAATTAAATTCTAGAAATAAAATATTTTGTCTTTTTGATATTCATCATTTTTTTTATTATTAAACATTAAAAGTTATTAATCCAAATTTCTAATCCTAAGAATTAAAGTACAAATCTTAAAAATTAAAATACTAACTAAAATTTAAAATACTAAATCTAAAAATAATAAAAAACTTATCCTAACGTAAAAACACTAATCCTAATATTAAAAATATTAGCAATCCTAAAGCTAAAATTTTATTAAAATTAAAATACTAAACTTAAAATTAAAACTTACTAACCTAAAGTTATAATATTAATCCTAAAATTAAGATTACTAAATCTAAACTTAAAATATTAAACCAAAAGTTTGAAAAAACTAAAAGAAAAAACTTAAAAAAACCCGAAGTAAATGGACCTGCGGAGAAGGGGCTGTTAAGCCCAAAGCATGGAGGAGACGGGTTGGGTCCTGTTGACCCGCACCCGGTTTAGTTACAGCAAGGGAAAGGGTAAAATAACCCTAATAACACAACCGTTTAAAAAGAAACTTGAAACAGAGATTACGTGAAAGGTCCCTCATCCTCTCCCTCAAACGTAAACAGAAAACCAGATAAGGAAAAAAAAGAAACCTTCATGTAGAATCAAACCAAATCAAGCGCATACTCTCTGCCAAATCCGATCTATCTCTCTTTCTCTCTCTCGCGGTGCCTCTGCATGTTTCACGATTTCCTCCTCATAACGGCTTCTCTCTCTTCTTCACTAGCTGCAAAATCTCACTCAAACCGATTCTCTCTCGATCTCGCACTCTATTTCTTATCCATCAATCGGTCTCGTCGGGAAGAAGAACGAAAGGCATAATGGTCAGAGATTATGAAGTGGTGTGAGTCGTGGTTCACGGCGGAGGGAATGGTGGTACGGCGTTGTCCATGACAGAAGCAGGGGTGAATCAGAGGGAGGAACCGGGTTCGTCACAAATGTAAGGAGAAAATTGAAGTATTTTATGGTTGTTTATGTCATGGAGGTTTGATGGTTGTTCAGTTGTGAACAGATGGCGAAATGTTGATGGTTTTGAAACGCGATGTGATGAGGAATAATAGGTGCGGTTGAAGAAGGGATTGGTGTTGCGTTTTTATGTTGATGTGTGAGTATTAGAAGCTGAGCTGTTTGGTGTTTGTGAATAAGAAACAGGTTGTTTCTTCAACATGGAAGAGATTGGTTTAAGATGAAGGAGGTTTATTGGAAAAAGTTGCAGAACATTTATGAAGTTGTGAGGGTTGTTTCGAGGATTCAAGGTTCAAAATTTTTAAGGAATTTTTTCACAAATGAAGGTTTTTGAACTCTATTTTTCAGGTTGTTGTTCTCTTTTTTGTTATGTCGAAGATCTTCAAGTCTGTCCCAGTTCTGAAAACTCTTCCCCTTATAAAACCATTGAACTTCTATATTTTTTTTGAATTTTTTTGTATTGTCTCTTTCATGGCAGGCTGTTGTTGTTGTGGCGGTATGATCCGTGTCATTGTGTTGTTACTATTGCTTGTGGCAGATGTTGTTGGTTATTGTGTTGTTATTTTTGCGTGTCATTGAAGGTTGCAGGATTTAGGTTTGTGTTGGTTTAGCAGGTCTGTTGTCTTGGATGGAAATATCCCTGCGGTTTTGTCTCGGAGTGAAGCGCATGGCTTATGGTGTACGGTTTAGGCATGGCGCAAGCTTTGGTTTGGTTGTTCACTTGCGGCAGTAATAGACTTGTTGCTAGTTGTTTTGTCATGTTGTGAATTTCATGGGTGGCAATTGTATTGATATGGGCTTAATGTAATGGAACATGGACTTTCTTTGGTAAAATTTGAAATGGACCCTTTTGTAAATTTTGGTGATGGAATGTGGACTTTTGGAACATGAATTTATTTATTTTTAATGATTTTTTATTGGATTATTAATTTATGAAAATGGTTAGAAAGAAAGTGAATATTAAAATGGATAAGTGGTTTGGATGAAATGGATTTAGAAAATGGTTAGAATAAAATGGATTTAGAAAATGATAAAATGGTTTAGAAATGGATTTGGACAAATGGATATGGATCAAATTGGAAATGGCATTTGGATATTAAATGATGGATTTGGTTAATGAAATGGACATGAAAATGGATAGTCGAATGAAAAATTGGATTGAAAAATGGGTAAATAACAAAATGGTTACGAGAATGGATATGGATAACGGTAATGTGCCTCCACCTTTGTTTGATCAACACTCAAAACCTCTGACAAATGAAACTTGCATACCACAATTCTTGAATTAAGTCGAAGAAGTTCCTCCTTGAATCAACTTTTAATTAATGACACCACAATCTCGAATTCGTCTTAGCATGGTTTTGATTAAACAATAAATCTGTCGAATCCTGGATCAATGACAAAGAACCTGAACCACACAATCAATACTTGTACACAACTTGATAACTTGATCCACACACGAATAATCTGAATTGGAACAAAAACCATGACTGAAACTTCAGGCACAAACACTTGAATCAATCACACCCAGGCCTTGATCTTGAAACAAAACTTTGGTTGACCAAGATTAGGTCAAACCATTGAATCTCTAACAGTACTGCCTTTGCGCACCTGATCTGACAAACCTGATGAATCTTAATGAGGAGTTAAGACAATTAGAACTCAACCCTTGCTTCAAACTTGAATGGAAGAACCTCAAAGCAAATAGGAAACCCTGATTCAAAGAACCACTTGACCCCAAGCCTTAGGAGCTCAATGAAACACATGATTGATATGACCTAATGGGATGCATAGATGATGGAAATGTTATGCTATGCCAGGTTAGGGTTAGGGTGAAAATGAGGGTGTGACAGATGCCCCTATTTAATCTTCTTGAACTTGAAGGTGAGAGTGACAGAGGCTTTCTTACGGTCAAGGTACAAGGAGATTAAATATAAGAATACCTGGAATTTTCAGCCGAAAAAGGAATGGAATGGGAGGTAATGAAATAGTGGGATGGCTTGAAAAGGCATTTATCAGTGGGAAATGGTAATTGGTTATGAGGGATATGATAATGCTTGAAATGCAATGTGGGATGAACATGAGTGCTTTGCCAGTCTTGAAAGGGAGGCATCCTTGTAGCATTCTGAGGATATATAAAAGGTTGAGATAGGACTCAAGAATAAAAGGATTGTGAGATATTCCTCCTACGAAAGGTAGAGAGGACTCAAAAAGTAAGCGAAGGGGGGACAAAGTTCACAAGAATGCCCTACCATACAGGAATTGGCTAAACAAGTGTGCAAATGATGCAGAAATGTATGCAAAATGCTAGGGATATGAATATTGGAGAGTCTGGACTTTGTTGAGAATAATGGAATATCAACTCGGGGGTTGAGAAAACAAACATATCATCGACTCGGGGGTCCTGATCAAATTGAAAAAACAAGTCAACTCGGGGGTTGAAAAAACAAAAAGATAAATTGTCAACAAAAAGATAAATTGTCATCAACTAGGGGATTGAAAAAAGGTAAAGGTAACAACATCGACTCGGGGGTCGAGAACTAAAACAAGATATCAACTCGGGGGTCGAGAAAGATATTGACTCGGGGGTCAAGAAAGTAACGACAACATTGACTCAGGGGTCAAGAACTAAAACAAGATATCAACTCGGGGGTTGAGAAAAAAATGACAATGATATCGACTCGGGGGTCGAAGAACTAAAACAAGATATCAACTCGGGGGTTGAGGAAGTAACAACACTGATATCGACTCGGGGGTCAAGAAAATAAAGACAACATTGACTCAGGGGTCAAAAACAAATCAAAATATCAACGCATGTGTAGTACCCCAAATTTTGACCAGTGTTTTTCAAGGTTTTTGGTGTTACTAGGGGGTGTCATTTGGGCTTTGGGGTGTGCTATTGCTTTTAGGCTCATTTTTGGGTTTTTTGGGTTCATATAAAGTTTACATTTTAGGATTTAGATTTATTTTCTACTTCATGTTTTGCTCATTTATTTTAAGGTAAAGTTTTGTTTTGAGATTTTATTGATTATAAGAAATTATTGGGGATTTCACTTATTTTAGATTTTTATAGTAGAATGAATTAGGTTTTTATTTTATTGGGAAAAGACTTGGGCTTTTTAGATTTTTACTTTTTTATAGTTTATTATTTTAACAGAAAATTAAGTGGGTATTATTTTAGGAAATAGTTAGGTCTTGTTTTAATATTAATTAGTTTAAGTATTTTATTAATATCCTTTTATTATTAATTAGGAATTTTGTTTTAATTAAGATTTAGATTTTAAAATATATATTATTAGGGATAATTATTAATTAGGGTCAAGAGTGCTTAGTATTGGATTTTAATTATTTATTAATATAATTACTAATTATTATTTATTTTTATTATTAAGATTGTTTTGGTGATTTTATTTTAAGCTTGATAATGCATTTTTTTGTACGGTTGTGAATGTGTCAATTATTATTATTATTTTTTATTATTGTTTATTTTATTTCGTTCGGTCAAAATAGTTGACCCAAAATGGGCCTTCTTCTTCCCCCATCACAAACCCTAAATCTTGCGCAAAATCAGAGAAATCAAATCACATCAGAATCATTCTGTTATTAATTTTCAATCTAAATTTACATACAAATCAAATCAAAGGACTTACAATCAAAGGGGAACCCTAATTCTAATTATACAACAGAATCAGATCAAATCAGAATTACTTCAAAATTTTCCTAACTAAATCTAAATCTAATTAATCCTAAAACCTAATTTTTACCTATAAAAAGCTAAAAGAAAATTCTGGAAAAAAGGAGAGAACCCTAAGTAAAAAAGGCACTTGCGGCTGCGCGAATCCACAAACCTTCACCTAAAGCTCCAACTAATAGAGACTTAGGGTTCATCACTAGAACCCTAATCCCTCTGAGCTTGACCTCCATCATTCACATGCGAAAGGAAAGAAAAAGGATTAGTGAAATTGGAAAACGGAGAAAGGGAAGGAAAACAGCTTAATCGGTCACGGCTGGGGAGGTAACCACTTAGCTTTTAATTGCTTGATTGTTATTTGCATGTGTGCTGGAATCGATTTGAGTTTCTGGAGATTTTTAGGGTTAGGGTTTGAAATAGGGTTAGGGTTCATCAATTATGGGTTAGGGTTCTTAGGGTTCTTACGAACCCTGAAGAACTAGGAGGGTCTCTGGGTTTGGGGAGGTTAGGGTTCATCAAAAGGGGTTAGGGTTCGAAGGGTTAGGTTAGGGTTCTTGGGAGGGGATATGTTTCTGGGTTTTCTGGGTTGATGTTCATCACCCAGATGAACATGGTTGAAGATCCCGGTTGAACTTCAGCCGGAGATCTGGGTTTTGGGGTGGCGTTGTGGTGGTCAGAGGGGTTTTTGGACGGTGGTCGGAGGAAGGAAGTAGAGAAAAGCGAGATGAAATGGGCTTAGAGAGAGAGAGTGTGAGAATTAGAGAGAGAAAGAAAGGTGAGAAATGAAGAAATCTGAGGGAGAGTGAGTTTAAATATTCCCTCCATGCATCGCTGGATGAACGACATGTGGCTCATTCATCAGCGTTTGAATCATGTTGACTCCTCAGTCAACAGGTGATCCTAGGAATCTTGAGTCTACCGTGCTCCCTGTGTTGACTTTGCATCACGGCCGTTCGTGTGGTTTACTGGGATGGGGTATGATCATCTGACGGTCCTATAATGAGATCTGGGTGGATCTCACTAGATCAATCCGACGGTCTGGGAGAGTCAAACGAGTGGGTTCATCTCCACCGTGAGTTTTTTTTGGGTTTATGACTTGGATTTTTTTTAGGGATTGGGCCTTGCGCCCAGACACTACCAGCACCCCCTAGTTTTTAAGCCCAGTGCTTATTCAAAGGAAATGCACCCCCCTATTTTTTAAATAAAGCAATAAATTAATTTTTTTTTAGGATGTAGTTTTAATTTTGTTTTTTTTCTTCTTCATATAATTAAGTTAATTCCTTAACTTAATTATGTTACAAATTTTTAAATTTAGGTTTTTGTGATAATTAAGTTAATTACTTAACTTAATTATTTAATTGGATTTTTAAATTTAGGTTTTTGTGATAATTAAGTTAATTCCTTAACTTAATTATTTAATTGGGTTTTTAAATTTAGGTTTTTTGTGATAATTAAGTTAATTCCTTAACTTAATTATTTAATTAAATATTAATTTTTTTTAGGGTTTTGTTGTAATTAAGTTAATTCCTTAACTTAATTATAAAATTAGGTTCTATTTGTTTAAATTAATTAACTTAACTATTTGACATTTTTTGGTAAAATACATTTTAATGGGAGAAATAAAGGGGTTGTTTGGATATTTTCAATATAAAGTTTTGGATGCTTATTTCTCTTGAATTTTGGAAATTCATCTTAAGGGATACAAAAAGGGATTTAAACTAGGGATAATGCTCTTGGCCCGAGAGCCTAAATAAGGGATAGGATAAGGGATAAAACTCTTGATATCTGAGAGTATAAATAAATGGATTAGGGATAGAACTCTTGATATCCGAGAGTATGAATAAATGGATTAGGGATAAAACTCTTGATATCCGAGAGTATAAATAAATGGATTAGGGATAGAACTCTTGATATTCGAGAGTATAAATAAATGGATTAGGGATAGAACTCTCCGTCCGAGAGTATAAATAAGGGACAAGGGATAAAAATCTCCATCCGAGAGTATAAATAATGGTTAAGGGATAGAACTCCTTATCTTGGAGTATAAACAATAGATCAAGGGATAGAACTCTTTATCCAAGAGTATAAATAGTGGATTGGGTTTAGGATAGGAATGGGAATAGGATTAGGGGGTAGGAATAGGGGAGGTGAACTACGGTTACTCTGATCCTTCAAGATTGAAGGTACGTAGGCATAGGGTTGTAAACTCTAGCGAGTATAATAATAAAAACTTAGGATTCTTTTTGTAAATAAATAAAAAGTTAGACGACAAACAAACATACCCTAGAACCTAAGGAGGATCCCATTGAGTACAATGGAAGTGAGGGGTGCCTAACACCTTCCCCTCACTTAACCGACTCCCGGACCTTAGGAATCCCTGCCCTTGGGATTTAGGATTTTTAGGTTTATCATTATTTTCCTTAAAAAAATATGATGGCGACTCGAAAAGTTTTAGCCGGCCGCGACAGCTGGCGACTCTGCTGGGGATTCCTCCCTAGAGAGAGAGTCCATCCTAACCTTAGGTTCTAGGGTCCTTGTTTGTTTTGGGTGTTTATTGTTTTTAATTTTTTGTTTATTATTATTATTATTATTATGATTTATTTTATGTTTTTATTATATCCGTCTATAATATTTTTTTACTATTTTTGTCATCATGCATTGGATTGGGGCAAATAATGTGTGAAGCTAAAGCCCAAGCTTGGAGTATAACCCTAGATTAGGACGTGGAACGGAAATGTTTTTGGGGGGGATGCGACATCCCCAACAATTCATTGATGTCACACTCAGAATAGATCCTTCCAAAGGTGTCCTCATGAAAGGGCTAGCCCCTAACGTAGAGGATGATTTGGATGTGGTCCGAGACTCTGAGAACTTTTAGCCTACCCCTTACCAACTCATGGAGACCCTACGTATTCAACCCTCAAGGGTTGTTACTAGGGTCCTACCCAGATGAGACTTATCCCGAAGGATTACCGTAGGAAGGCATGCTCCTTCTCATGGTAAAACAAGGATATAGTCTGTACCTTATAGGGTCGTTATGTTGTCCGAACTTTATATCCTACATGTGAGGGGATTGGGTAGACAAGCTTTAGATCTAAACCTATTATAAGGAGCCTACCTTTACTAGGGCATGCTTGCATATTACCTTACCCTAATCAAAGTACATAAAATTTGCATTCATCATCCTCATAAATTCTTTTTTTACATGGTCATGTCACAGGAATCTTAAATATTTTCAAAAAAAGGGGTTAAAGTCAAAGACAATGGAATTCGCGAAAAAGAAAACTATCACGATCAAAGTAAGAACGTCTAACATAGGGAGCTTAAAAGCTTATGTTAGGGGGTTGCCTCAGGAAAGGAGAAAGCCCCTAATTCGTAAGTATGGGGATATATTATATCTGGTCACTACTCCTATTCAAGAAGAGGGTCTAACCGCCTTGGCTCAGTTTTACGACACAGAGTTAAGGTGCTTCCAGTTTCAAGACTTTCAAATAGCCCCCACCCTAGAAGAGGTTCGTAGGATGCTGGGTCTCCCCAAGAACAACAAGGGTTCATTCAAGGCTTTAGGGTATCGCCCTACCTTCAAAGAAATGGCAAGTGGTTTTCATATCCGTGAGGAAGACTTGCAAGCTAACTTAAAGGTTCAAGAAGATTTTCATGGGTTCTCTAAAGGGTTCTTGGAGAAGAAAGCTAATTATTTTGCTGCTTGCAAAAATTGGGCAGCCATGGACGCTATCATGGTACTCCTCATCTTTGGGTTAGTTCTACTCCCGAGCGCGAAGAACTTTGTAGACGTCGCTACCATTAATTTATTCTTGGCCGTGACCATTAGAGAAGAAGATCCTACGCCAGCCCTCCTCGCAGATATATACTTTACCCTTCACCAGAAATTTGAAAGGAGGGGTGGAGCTATGTTGTGTTGCTCTCAGTTATTGTACAAATGGTTGTGTTCTCATCTAGTAAGGGATCTAAAGGATATGGAAAAAATGAAAGCCTATGATTGGTCTTAATATTTGGTATCTCTTGGTGATAAAGACATCTTGTGGTTCCCTCAAATACTCCTTCGAGACGACGTGGTCCTAAGCTGTGGGGATTTCCCTAATGTACCTTTGATAGGATCAAGAGGGTGCATAAGTTACAATCTGGTCTTATCAATGAGGCAATTGGGGCATCCATTGGCCTACAAGCCATAGGATAGGTTGTTAGAAGGCTTCGTCCTACAAAATGTAGCTGGAAATCATCCCGATGTTCTAAAGATTGCTCAAGCTTGGAAGTTAAGTATCAAAGGGAAGGGCAGTAGACCAAGGGAAGAATCTAGGGTACCATATCTACAATGGATGAAAGAAAGGGTGAGTATAGTGAAGTTGCCTTTTACTCTGGATCGTCCTGTCAATCCAAGGGTTCCCCCACCTGCCGTAATCTCCATAGAGGAAAGTGACAGACTCAAAGAGACTATTGCATAATTACAAAAAGAAAAAGAAGAGTGGGAAGGTAAATATTACCAAGCCACTGGGGAAAGTAGTCAGTTAAGAAGGAGTCTCAATGAAGTTATGGAGCAATCAAAGATCATTAAGGGGATAACCCAGATGGAGGAAGAGAAGAAGGAATAAGCTTATGCCGACCTTCAAGTTGTGAGTTCACGCCTCAAAGACCACAAAGAGCAACTAGATAGAACCTGGCGTCAAAGGGACGAGTGGAGGGACATTTGGATGACGTCAACGCAAAGAGAATTCAAAGAGGGATATGATAGGCGTATCCACAAACTTGAACCTGAATTCCAAAGCTTATCTAGCGCTCTTCTCGAGAGAAAAAGGCAAGCCCTAGATGCAACTATGCAATTGAGATCATCCGAAGAACTTCTTGCCCTACGACCAGAAGGATGGTTAGAAACTCAAGAGGAGAACCAAGAACTTAGAAGGCTATATGGGGAGCTTCAGGATTCCTACGAAGATCTAAGGGTGTCGCTCCCAGGATTTTCATCTAGGTACAAACGCGAAAGTGGCGCGGAAAACAGAGTCGTCAGCCGTGTATATTTATCCCAGGAGAGGGAAAGGGAACACCGTATAAACCTGAGGAAGAGGGAAAGGAATGGTCATGGCAACCATAGCCTGGGTTCGGGAGTCGGTTACGCGAGGGGAAGGTGCTAGCACCCCACGCGTCCATCGTACTCGATGGGATCCACGCTTGTTGTCTATTCTAAGGGTGAGTTATCCTATCATCTATGGTTGTACTAAGACGGGGGAACAAAGACAGACTCGATAGGACGTCGTCGTCCTAGGCCTACGTACTCCCTTTGTGCAATGGGAAATTCAGAGTCAACGTAGTTCGGACCAAGTTCTTTTTGTGTTTTTTATGAGCGACGTTAAGTCCACGTCCGGCAGTTAGGGCCGATGCCTGTTTGTGACTCAGACGGAAAGTAACGTGCCCTTTTTGAAAATAGCCTTTAGTTTGACAATCCCGAAGGACAAAAAGGTTTGAAGTTTGTTTGCATTTTTTAGGACAGAAGTGGCTTGAGTTAGTTTATAACTTGCATTGCACCAAAGTCTAGGGCACAGGGGCGAATACTTAACGCATCGTCCCAAGACAGGACGCTCGCTAAGCACTCAAGAAAGATGAGAGGAAGCCCCTCATTTCTCATTCCCCACGCTTAAGGCTCGTGCGCAATACAATTTATCCTTATTAAGTATTTTCAAGAAGTTTTGAGATGAGAAGAGAGAAGACACAAAGGAAACTCTAAAGGGAAACTAAGAGTCCTAATGTTATCATGCATGGGTGACCTACGGTTAGTGAGGTTTGACGACGACCTAAACCTAAAGAAAAGAAAAGATGAGAGACAGAAAGAGTGAGAGTGAGTATGGATGATTATCCACACCCTTAAATAACTTACCTTAGCCCCTGCATAAAAGGTTACCGCGAACGGACATAAGTGATATTAAGGAAAATGGAAACCAAAAATGACATATAATAGTGATTAAATGACCTACAACAATTCAAACATGGTTTATGAAGTCAAATAAACAACCCCCAAAACAATGGCACAAACGCCTCTTCAAACAGATAACCGGACAAGATCAAGGATGTGCATACAAGGAAATCTCACACAAAGAGCAATTAAACAAGTAGTAAAACATCTTTTAAAATTTCCAAATTAATTCTCAAAGTATTTCAACCAGAAGCAAGCAACATGTCCAAAACTCATGCAAAAATTCAAGAGGTAAGTCACTCAAACAAATATTCAAACTCAGATGAGAAATATGACTTAATATGCAAAAAGGAGGACTAAAATGCAATATGAAATAATTTTAAAAATGATAGAAAAATATTTTAATGCAATTCAGTGTATTGGTGAGAAAATGCAAAAAGAATGGGTTCTAAATAATTTATGGATGCAGAGAAATAAAATAAACAAATTTAGGTATGCATGATATGAGTAATTCAAAAAGAAAATAAGCAAATATTTAATTTAGATGCTAAAAATAAAATAAAATAATAAAATAAAATTTTTGAAAATTTTATAAAATTATGAAAATGATGCATGAATTTTCTTGGGAATTTTTTAATGCAAAAACTGTTTTTAATAATTAAAAATGAAAATGTAAGAAATTAAATAAACTAAAAATGAAGAAATACCATGGGGGTGCGAACAGCAGCTGGATCACGTTAAAAATGATAAGTGGGCTAAGGAGGGGGTGTAATTAGCGAGCCCAAACTTAAATCCAATCAGAAAAAAAATAAAATAAAAAAAATAGTCCACGTGTGGACCTCAGTCAACCCAGTTGACTGACTGCTTACCATTAGATTGATCAGACGTTCATCATTAAGTCAACACAAACATAAAGTATTTATGATTAACGGTTAGGATTAGCAAGCACACCACAACAAGCAAACACACGCGCGTACCAAATTGTTCAGCATACCATGCGCAGCCATGTGCCATGCACATGTTCTCATTAATTTGATGGCAGCTTAATAGCCGTCTGATCACATCAAGGCTTCACATTAAGTCAAACAATAGAAAATGATACATGATGAGAGATCATGATTGAGTGGTACACGATACTTACCATAGGGTAATGAGCACACAACTAAATAAAATAAAAATTAGAAAAATAAAATAAAATAAAACGTGGCAGAATGGGAGCCACACGATCAAGCGAACCAATAGCCTGGATTGTGTCTTCTACCTCCAGCCTCCCCCTTCGCCGGACCACCACACCAGTCGCTGGAGCCCTAGCTCCGGCCGCCACCCACGGTACCTACAACTCAAAAAGCACCCAGAAAACGCAAACCCATATACTACCTTGACCATATTTTCATGAGGATTAATAATATGTCATCAAAAATTCCAAACAACCAACACACAATGAGATTCGCATGAAATAAGATTGGATTCAAAAACTTTAAACTCAACATACAGCCAATACACACGTCCAAACACGAAACAAATTATATCAGGGTTATCAGTGAACATCACACACCATTATGCGCATAAAAAAGGAGAGTTCTATGATCATGAAAATCATCACTAACCTGAGATGGTACAACACGTATCTCCACTGTTGGCTGCGAATGGGGGATGGTTTGCACTCTATTGATCACAAGGAAGAAGTTTGTGGAAGAAGTTCTTGAAAAACTCTTCTTGCTTGAGAGATATGAAGGAATGATCTTTTAGGGCTCACACTTGAATTCTCCACAAAGGCACGTGAATGAAACCCTAACCAGTGCATGAATGAGTTTAAATACCTAGGTTTAATCCATTGATCAGCATTTGGGCCTTGGTAATTCTTTGTTTAATGAGTTTTGGGAAATTTTGGAAAATCACATAATGTGAGATACACCTCCTTCCATGCATGGATATCCAAATATTCTATGATGGATCACCCATGTTTAAATTGCTAACCACACCTGAATTTGATTTGGGCCTTGAAACATTTTGGTTCATGAGTTTTCAATGACTTGGCAATTTTGAATAATGGAGAATAAATGATAAATACACCATGGATTCACTTGATTCAAAGGCCTAAAATGATCCTTGAGGAGTGTCCTTTGATGTTAGTATGTGACATGAAGCAATGGAATAAATTATAGGTCACTATGCCAAAGTTGTGAAAATGGAATCATGAGAAACCCTAAAAACCACTTTGCCTTCTTTTGATGATAAGTTGAGTTTCACAAATGCTATGGAGACCCATTAGTACTTGTTGGAAATAGGAGAAAAAGATATTCAACTTTCATGTTGGAGAAAAATTCGTTTGAAGCTTCTTTGATGATGAAAAGTCAAGTTGAATGTGGTGTAGGAACTTGCCCAAAAAGGAAACTTTCACATTATAGGTCATTTCCATATTTAGTAACTTTTGCACCAACCCTTAATTCTTGATAAATGGCATGAAAATTGACCCTTTAAGACCATATGAGGATGTGAGACCTTGAAAACCCTGGAGAGAACCTCAAGATTCCACAGTTGACTTCCCCTCTCATTGTTGACTTTTACCCAATTCACCTGATTCCCAATCCATTGGCCAATTGAATCTCCCCTGAATCAAACTGATGGACAACCTTCTATTCCTAGATACTTATGGACCCAAGGAATACCATGGAATCAAGTCTTGCCCAGGAAATCAGAAATAAACGGACTTTATAGCAAACCCTAATTTAGGCACCCTCAGTCTAGGAGGAAATAACACAGTCTCCAAATCCAAATTCCTCTGAATATGATGTGTATCCTCTCCAAAAAAGATAAGGTATGCCATTTGGTGATGATAAAAACCCAAGGAGCTTGCCCATTGGAGCAATAAACCCAAGAATCTCAAAACCCTAGTTTTTGCACTGGTTAGGAGAAAGTGATCCACTTGAACTCTCTTGCTTGACCCTTTGAAGAACATCTTCTCCTCTTGAACTTGCCTCAGGCACCTTGACCCCATGCTAAGAACCAGTGATATGCACACATGATAATGCAAAATGAGATGAAACATAAGCCAGTTAGTACTAAGGTAAGAGAGCAAATTTTGGGGTGCAACAAAGGGCATGGGGCATTTATGTTGAAGAACATAACCAACAGCTAGAGCAAACTACTAGGGAGGATTTAGAGATCATGGCAAAGTTACGAGAGGACGAGGCATATTATCGAGAAAGGTATCAAAAGTTGGTCTTACTATCCAACGATCTCATCCACGAGATCCCTCAAAGTTTAAAGGAGGCTGAGTACATGGCTGATATCTTCAAGCCGGTCAAAGAGATTGCCGATTTGCTTGCACTTTGTCGTGAGATGGTAGAGGAGTTTAGGGCTAGGATTAGGAGGAGGATTTAGCTTTTCTATGTAATGACTTCTTACGGTTGGTTTTTTGCTATGAATAATTTAAGGGTTTATCCCTAGTTTGGTTTTCCTTATGTAATAAATGGGGCTTTGACCCTAGTACTTTCTTTTTATTCATAAAACTATTTGTTTTCCATTATCCTTGGCTTTAATCTTAATAAACGAAAGTTTAAGATTCCTGAAATAAAAATAATTTTTGCATACTCATACATTCATGCATGCATAACATAATTCCAAAAAATAAACATCAAACGGAAATCACCTTTTGATATCTTCTCTCAGAATCATCGCAACAATCTGACGTCTCGACCCAACACCCGTGCTCACCAGAAGAAAGCTATGGAACAAATGGAGCTGAACCACGCTGCTCTAAAGGGAGATGTGGATGTTGTCAAAGGAAATGTGGAGGAAATGAAGGACAAAATCGATCAGCTGACTCGAGCTATTCAGAATATGATAGCAAGAGACACCGAGGCTAGTAACCGTAGGAGTGTCCCTACCCTCCTCCCCAGTATGAAGATAGTAATCCTCTTTTGGGATTTCCGGCTGACTTGGAACGTGAGGCATTAGAGGATAGTAAAGGGAAGAATAACACTCAACCTCCTGTAGGGTCTGTTCCTCCTCCCGAGCACAATGGAGAATTACGACCTATACAGATACCTGTCACTCGTGAGGCCTCTGATGACTGGCACCTCCAATATGGAGAGGAAGACTCAAGGCAAGTAGTTCGTGAAACCAAACCAGCTGCCATGGAGGGAAGAAATGAGGATGAAAAGTACAAGATAATTGAGGAACGATTAAGGGCTATGGAAGGATCCAAGGTCTTTGGGATTGATGCCTTGGAAATGTGTTTGGTACCCGACGTGGTCGTGCCTCCTAAGTTTAAGGCACCTAACTTCGAGATGTATAAAGGGGTTAGTTGTCCCAAAAATCACATTCGGATGTTTTCCCGAAAGATGGGGGCACATGCTAAGAACGAAAAGCTGATGATGTATGTTTTCCAAGACAGCCTCAGTGGGGCATCCTTGGACTGGTACATGCAACTGGAAAGGGCATACATCAAGAATTGGGAGGATCTGGCAAGCGCCTTTATAAGGAAATACCAATATAATGTAGACATGGCCCCTAATCGCATTCAATTACAGAACATGTCTCAGAAAGGGAACGAATCTTTTAAGGAGTATGCCCAGAGATGGAGGGAGCTAGCCTCTCGTGTGCACCTCCATTGAGGGAAAGCGAGCTAGTAGATACATTCATGGGAACTCTGCAAGGATTATACTACGAAAAGATGATTGGATATGTCTCAACAGGATTTGCGGATTTGGTTATCATTGGGGAAAGGATCGAGAACGGGTTAAAAAGCAGAAAGATTGGAACACCGTCTTCCAGTCAACATAATGACAAAAGGTACTCCGGAAACCGTTCGAAGAAGGAGGCCAATGCCATTTCTGCTAATAGGTATACTCAAGTACCTTATAACCCTTACGTGGCGGCCATGGCCTCTGGTCAAGCGTCTCCTATGCTCCGGATCGAACAGCCAAGGGCGCCACCCCCTCAAAATCAGCAACAACAGAAGTATCCCCGAAGGGAACAAAGAAGGCAATGGAAGGACTTTGACCCTATACCCACTACATATACTCAGATCCTGCCAATGTTAATCCAAAAGGGATTGGTAGAAATCAAGCCGTTAGGGCCCCCTCCTACGCCTCTTCCTCGAGGGTATGACGCTAATGCTAGATGTGATTACCATGCTGGATCGCCAGGGCATACGACTGAAAAATGTTTAGCCCTTAAGTTTAGGGTGCAAGATTTGCTGGATCAGAAGGTCATTAACTTCAGTTATGACGCTCCAAATGTAGGAGATAACCCTTTCCCAAGGCACGCTGGATCAACTGTTAACTCTATTGAGGGACTGGGAGAGAATGTGCTAATTAGACGGGTAGAACAAATAAAGACCCCTATGACGAAAGTGACGGAAGTATTAATTGGGTACGAGGAGTTCGAAAGGCTGCACGGTGACTGTGAGGATTGCACGGCTGATCCCAATAGCTGTAAAAAGATGAAGGAGGTCCTCCAACAACTAATGGACCAAGGGGTAGTACAGATTGGGTACTTAAGGAATATGAATGAGGTGGCTGCCTTAGACTCCCAGGGGCAAGTACCTTCTGAGATTCCATACCAGAAAAGAGGAGTCACGACTCCTATTCAAATACCAGTTCCAAGGCCTACACAAGTGCCTATTCAAATACCAGTTCCCAGGCAGGCACAGGCGCCCATCCAAATACCAGTTCCAAGGTCTGCACAAGTTCCTATTCAGATATCAATTCCGGTGCCTGCACGAACACCAATTCAAATACCTGTTCCTGCGCCAGTCAAAGCTCCGGTGCCTACAACGTCAGAAGGTCCTATCACATTCCATGTACCAACGCCATTTCTATATGAAAGCTCTAAGACTGTACCTTGGAAATATGACATCACTACGTCAGTAGGAGGGAAGACTATAATGCCGTCACCAGCAGTTACTAACATAGCTGGTATTGGAGGAATGACACGTAGGGGAAGGGTATACTCGTCAGAACAACCCAAGAAGGATATCCCCTAAAGCTCAAAGGGGAAAGAGACCACAAGTACATGCAAGGGACCGTCCAAGAAGGGCATATCTCAAGAAGACGCCGAGTAATTTTTAAGAATCATAAAGAAAAGTGATTATAGGGTGGTGGACCAACTAAATCAAACACCGTCCAAAATCTCTATTCTATCCTTGTTGTTATGCTCAGAGGCACATAGGGAATCCCTGCTGAAGGTCTTAAATGAAGCCCATGTCACCAAGGACATATCAGTCACTCAGTTCGACGAGGTAGTCGCTAATATCGCCGCCAACACCTGCCTGGGTTTCAGTAGTGAGGAATTACCTCCCGAGGGGCAAGCACATAATAAGGCCTTGCATATATCAGTTAAATGTCAGGACACTATTCTCTCAAGGGTGCTAGTAGATACATGGTCTGCTCTAAATGTCATGCCTAAAGATACCCTTATGAAGTTAACCTCTGTAAGGACCTTTATAAAGACCAGTTCCCTGGTTGTTAGGGCTTTTGACGGTTCGAAAAGAATGGTAATTGGGGAAGTAGACATACCTACAGTGGTGGGATTACATACCTTCATGATCACTTTCCAAGTCATGGACATCAATCCCTCCTACACTTGTCTTCTAGGACGACCATGGATTCATGCTATGGGCACAGTTACTTCCACACTTCATCACAAGTTGAAGTTTATATCTGGGGACAATTTAATAATTGTTGATGGGGAGGAATACATGTTCGTCAGCCATCTCTCGTCATTCAGATACATAGAAGTGGATGGGGAAACATTTGAAATACTGTTCCAAGCTTTGGAGGTTGCGACGGTCAGTCGTAAGCAAGTCGTTCGACAGGAGGAAAGGCCGAAAAGGATCACAGACTTGATTCAGAAGGGGGATACTAGGGGCTGGGGCAAGGTGATAGAGATACATGAAAAGAAGGATCAATTCGGGCTGGGTTACAAACCAGCTAATAAAGGGGTTCAGAAGTCTCGACAAATGGCATTTCCTCCTCTTGAAGAAACTTTCCATAGTGTCAGATTCACAGATGAAGATCAAGTGGCTGAAATTGAAGAGGAAAATAGAGGGATACCAGATTGGGTGCGCCATTGCACACCAGATACAGTTCTCAACAATTGGAGGGCCATCGAGATTCCTGAGATGATTTCTATTTCAAAGTAATTTACTTTTCTTTAAAAAATAATAATAATAAGTTCTTTGCTATGCCCAAGGCAAATGGACAAGCTTTGTAGGGCCACCTTTTGTTTCTTTGAATTATTTAATAATAAAATCGCATTTTGTTTTTGTTAGTTCTTTAATTTTTAGGGTTGGCATTAATTTTGTAAAACAAATAATAGCAGCAATATGTTAGATAGGATATTCTATCTTGCTAAAGAAGAACAGGTTGAGCAAGAAGTCCTATTGTGCGATGGAACATGTTGAGTTAAAGTGGTTTCAACATCTGGAACAACATGTCGTATTAAGATGTCCCATGAAGGTCCATTCGACATCGCACCAGAACTGAAGTGAATTAAAGATTCTGTTATGTCTTAACAGATGCAGAATATTCAGGGAATAATTTGCAAATTCTTTGTGGCGCTGAATTAAAAGGTCTGAAGATTCAAATTTGAAATTGAGAAGAATATTGAAAAATATACACTTTCTAAATATGGAGATATTTTAGGAAGTTAAAGATTGAATACCTATTATGTAGCAGAAGTTTCTGCTGATTTGTAGCAGCTTATTTGCTGCGTTTTTGAAGGCCCAAATCCAGGTGGGAATAGGTTATATATAGATGCATTGTAACCTAGAATTGTAACTCAACCAAAGATGTAAAAGTTCTATTATTAGGGTTGGTTCCTGTACCACTCGACTTGTGAGTTGGACAGTTTATTAGTGTGATCATCGAAGCTGTTAATTAAGAGGAGTATTGTTCTTGGAGGAAGCTTTTAAGTAACTCTAAGTTGTGTCTTGGAAGTGTGTCTTCCTTGTTGAATTGTTGTATAGGTAAAGAGTCGTTGATGCAGTGGTGGAATGTTGACTGCTAGACATCATTGGGATGATTGGGAGTGAGAAGGGTTTCTCATATCTAGAGAGGATCTAGGTAGAAGGGTCATTAGGTAGTGATTAAGTGATAAGCTGTAAATGGGGAGTTTAGCTTTGAATTGATACTGCTGATAGTGGACTTCATCCCTGGCTTGGTAGCCCCCAGAGTAGGTGTGTTAGACCGAACTGGGTTAACAATTCTGGTGTGTTCTTATGTTTTTTTTGTACTAGTTTTATTTGTTTATACCTTGCCATGCTGTGTTGTTCATATCAGATGTTCAGAAATTCTATAGGACATCTGTTGTCAGATATACTAGAATTTCAATTGGTATCAGAGCATGTCATTCTGTTCTGTATCTGGATGAGATCTGAGGGAAGATACTTTCTGGTTCATGGTCAAGGTAGAAGCTTTCTACTGAAAAGTTGTTTGGACTTGGAGAAGTTCATATAGTTGTGAGAATGGTCCCTAGAAGTGGAGGATGAACTGTTCGTGCCAGGCAGTGGCATGTGCTGAAGGCTTGGAGTTTTGGTTGAAAAGCTGTTGTGTTGTGGTTATGTTAGGTTTGATTTATTTTCAAACCTGTGGTATTGTGGTGTCACCTGAATTATGATGCTAGGGCTGATATGTGACACCTGAAGGTTTTGAGGAGTGTGTATTTTGATCCGCTGCGAATCTATCTGAAAACTCCCGAGGTTGTAACTGAGAAGGTTGTTCTTCTCTGAATGTATATCCTATGGTGATGGGATTTATGCAAGACTGCTTCAACTTACTCTGTCAATGATACTTGAAGATTATTGTTCAAGTCCACTCTTAAAGGCATTGATAAGTGATGTTGTAAGGAAGAGATCTGAGAAGTAATTTACTTTTGCTTCTATTCCTAAAAGGGCTAATCTCCAGTCTTTGATCTCTTGATGTGTTCCTTGGAATAATGTCCTATCTTGTGTTAGAACACACGTCAGAAGTGTGCAGAATTCTATTGTCTAAAGGAATGGCATAGCAGATGCTCTGGGTGCTAAACTAATGTGGTTTGATCACATGAGTTTAGAACCTACTCCTGATCTGGAAGAGGAGGCATCTGGGTAGTTTGTCTAAGAAGTTTCTGGCCCTGGAACTTATCTTAGATGTGTGAGTTGGTCAAGGTGTGATCAACATGTTATTTACTCCTGAGGTCAGTTTATTTCTGGTCCTTGCTGCAGGAGTGGAGAACTTGAGATTCAAGAAGTATTATCTCTAGCAGACTTCTTGGACATGAAGGTCAAAGATCAAAAAGTCATGATTTTTCTCTGTTATTTGGAAGCATTATCTGAATGATCTTGTGAAGCTAGATAAGCATTGACTGTGTGTGCTTAAGGATTGATATGATCTAATCACAGTCTGTGCTGCTATTAAAGGGGAGAATGTATGATTCTCTGAAGTGCTCTTGGAAGATTCTGAGGGAGAGTGCCTGATGTATTAAGAATTTATTTTCTCAAGCTGTCTGGATGATGTTTCTCTGATTCAGGATGGAGGTTGTTTACTCAAACTTGATGACATTTATCAAGTCTATGAGAGCATGGAACTCTTATTCTGGTGTAGTGGAGAACTTTCAAGGGTTAAGCACTGTGGAGTTGAATCAACCGGTGGGGTTGGTTGGTGACTATGTGCTTGGATTATCATCCAAATTGTCTGGGATGAGTTTGGCTGAAGGATTAGAAGAGGCAGATTGGTTGTGGAATGTTGATGACATCCAACATCTCAAAGTCAGACAAGATGTTATGATTTAAGGAGAAGACTCTTGAGATGTTCCTGCTGCTGAATGTGTTTGTGATATGACCTGGAAGCTTGATCAGCTACTGATGGTTGATCCTCGTGTGTTCCCCTGCTAGAGCTTTACTATAGATGATATCTTCAGAAAAGCTCTGTGAAGATGTGTGACTGAGATTGATGTTGGAACATCAATTCAGGTGGTTGTTGCTTGTTCAGCCAAGGTTGTTTTGCGCAGAAAGAAGTCCAAGATCAAGCCACTGATCCAAGTTAAAGTAACTTGTGAATAAATGTCATGACAATTTGTCATAAAGAAGAATCAGAAGTTGTCATACGTATGCAGAAGAAGATGTCAAACAAATTTTCATACCTTGTGTGAGAAGGTAATCTTATTCTGACTAATAGTAGATACTTTGACGAGAGACTTAGTATTTGTCTATTATTGATGTTATGCATAAGGGTAAATACTTTGACGGGAGACTAAGTATTTGTCTAGAGAATTATGCAAGTCTGCAGTCTGGATATTATGGTTCAGGAATTTATTTTTTTCTGAGTGGCTGTGATTGATGACAACCTGAGGTAGCCTTATCAGCTGACTGTATCAGAAGTGTGTGAATGAAGAAGTGAGCATCATCTGCTGTTTGTTTGTGAATCTTTCTTGGATAACAAATACCTTGTCGGGAGCTAGGTATGAGTCTGATGGAGATGTGTATGTGACTGATGGTAAAGACCTTGTTGGGAGCTTGGTAGTTATCTGATGTGTGGATGCAATTCAGATTTCTGAATTGTGTAAGAGTTTATTTCTCTCTGTTGTGATCAGGTGGTTGTGATTACCTGAATAAAATGCAGAAGGTGTGATATTTTATCTAATGCTGATGGCCTACATAATGTTACAACATCATTGTTTGTTGTGTATCCAGGATGAAGGTCTGGAACTGTGCTTGTGGAGTTGGAAGAAGCAGCATTATTGTCTGAAGTGGCAGTTCTGACATAATGTAGATTAGAATGGGCATATTCTGATCTTGATGTTAAGTAGTTTGTTCTGGCAATACATGACTACTTTCATGATGAAGACTTCATTAGATGCTTGTGAATGTAAGGACAGAAGGTTGTTGTCAGTGGTGTGATCTGATCAGAATGGATGAAGATAAGGAGGTTTCTTCTAATACAAGTAAAAGGTGGTGGCAGTCCTTATCTTGTGTTGCAAGTAATATAAAGACATTTGTTATGGAATATGTGAGAAATTCCAAATCAAGTGGGCTTTTATATTGGACTTGGCAGACCATGTATCTGAAATAAACATGGTGAGATTATGCTCAACAAATACAAGAAGTGGCAGTTCTTAATGTTGAGAATGTGGCAATATCATTGTGCTATCATCTGGTGTCAAGTGTTCATCTTCATAAGGAGCATTGGTTGTTCATGTCAGGGGGAGTTAAGGTTGTTGTCTATGGTATATTACTGCAAGGGTGCAGATTTTTGTGAAGCTTGCGTGCTGTCTAAGTTTTGTGCAGAGTGATGTCAAACAACATGATGGGACATGTACTATTGAGTGTGGTTGGGTGTTCTTAAGGCTGGTGTGCTATCCTAGCTGCGTGAAGCTAGTGCTTATGCAGGAGGAGTCTGAAGAGCAGAATTGTTATATCTGGGAGAATTTATTTTTCTCTGCTATTCTGAAGGAATCTAGAAGGGATTGTGAGTTATGCTAATCGATAGAAGTCGTCTCAGAATCCAACAGAAAAGAAAATGTGCTTGTGTTTTGGGATGTATAATTTTCTGTGGAGTCTTGGGTTGATAATGTTGTGAGCAAGCAGACATTGTCTGATTAGATGTCAGAACATGGTACAGGACATGTTTTTCTTGAGCCAAACAAGGAATTACTCTGGACGGTGGTGTAAGGATAAGGTGAAACACGTGTCTTTGCCTATGCATGGAACGTTATTGGCTCAATTTATGGTAAGAATCAATTGAGAAGCAATAAAGGCGGTCAAGACTGTTTTGGACGGTAGACATTGAATTTGGATGGAGTTTTTAGTACCTAAAATAGCGTTTCTTTGACCAAGAACTTTGACATATTCAAAGCTCGTTAATTCCAAAGTAACTGGTCAGCTATTTATAGGGGTTATTCTTTTCTCCTTCAGCCAGTGAGTGTTCTTGTTTCATAAGTCTTATGGCGTTTGTTCGTTTTTGGGTGAGCACTACTTGGGTCTGCTTCTGTGAGGGCTTTCTTTGCCAATTTTTGGCTAAAAAGGGGGAGAAAGGGTTTGCTAAATGGTTTGCGCAGATGCTATGTCTGGAGTCTGCAGTTCCAGATGTATTTCAGAGATGTCGAAGAGGGTGTCCTATCCTTAAGTTGGTGTTGAGTCTTTGTGACTTGTGTCCTGAGTTATGAACACAGTTGTGACTTGTGTTCTGAGTTACCTGGGTTGGTAGATTGGCACTTCTTAAGTTTCATCTTATGCCACAGGTCGACTAGGGGCGTCTGATCAAATAAGGTGTGCAGAAATCTCTTATGCCACCATTGGTCTTTTATGTCAAGACAGACGTTTCTTTTCTGGAGGAGTCTTCTACATTTATTCTGGGTCTGTCCTGGAAGGAAAAAGAAATGTGTTGTATTGAGGGAGAGTGTCAGATAACTTCTTCTTCATGTGCACCAAAGGACTTCAGGACTTTCTACTTCTTAGGTCCTAATGTGCTGCCTGAAGTTGTTGTGCTGTGGTGCTCGGAGGTGATGTTATGGAGCTCATAGAGTATGCTGGAAGAGTTGTCAAACATGATGTCCTAACATCATTCAAGATTTCCCAAGAAGATGATTCTCCATGGTTGCTGTACACAGTAGCTACTGATGGTTACTGTTAGGTTCAGTAGTTGCTGATGACTACTGACAGTAGTATAGGGTTGTAATTGCTGCTGTAATCTGAGTTGTAATGTTTATATATTTGTTTTAGCCAAAATTTTCCAAAGGGGGAGAATGTTAGTTCTTTAATTTTTAGGGTTGACATTAATTTTGTAAAACAAATAATAGCAGCAATATGTTAGATATGATATTCTATCTTGCTAAAGAAGATCAGGTTGAGCAAAAAGTCCTATTGTGCGATGGAACATGTTGAGTTGAAGTGGTTTCAACATCTGGAACAACATGTCGTATTAAGATGTCCCATGAAGGTCCATTCGACATCGCACCAGAACTGAAGTGAATTAAAGATTTTGTTATGTCTTAACAGATGCAGAATATTCAGAGAATAATTTGCAAATTCTATGTGGCGCTGAATTAAAAGGTCTGAAGATTCAAATTTGAAATTGAGAAGAATATTGAAAAATATACACTTTCTAAATATGGAGATATTTTAGAAAGTTAAAGATTGAATACCTATTATGTAGCAGAAGTTTCTGCTGATTTGTAGCAGCTTATTTGCTGCGTTTTTGAAGGCCCAAATCCAGGTGGGAATAGGTTATATATAGATGCATTGTAACCTAGAATTGTAACTCAACCAAAGATGTAAAAGTTCTATTATTAGGGTTGGTTCCTGTACCACTCGACTTGTGAGTTGGACAATTTGTTAGTGTGATCCTCAAAGCTGTTAATTAAGAGGAGTATTGTTCTTGGAGAAAGCTTTTAAGTAACTCTAAGTTGTGTCTTGGAAATGTGTCTTCGTTGTTGAATTGTTGTATAGGTAAAGAGCCGTTGATGCAGTGGCGGAATGTTGGCTGCTAGACATCATTGCGATGATTGGGAGTGAGAAGGGTTTCTCATATCTAAAGAGGATCTAGGTAGAAGGGTCATTAGGTAGTGATTAAGTGATAAGCTATAAACGGGGAGTTTAGCTTTGAATTGATACTGCTGATAGTGGACTTCATCCCTGGCTTGGTAGCCGCCAGAGTAGGTGTGTTAGACCGAACTGGGTTAACAATTCTGGTGTGTTCTTATGTTTTTTTGTACTGGTTTTATTTGTTTATACCTTGCCATGCTGTGTTGTTCAGATCAGATGTTCAGACATTCTATAGGACATCTGTAGTCTGATATACCAGAATTTCAGTTTTCAATCAAGATCTTTTTTCTTTCTTAGTTGTTTTTTTTCAAATGGCAATACACTTTCTTTTCAGCACTTTCATTTGCACCAATTCTAAAAATAATAAGCATAAAAAAATCTCCCTCATGCAGATTTAAAAATGAACCTATTGAAAACGACACCGCCATAATTCCTTACAACTTCGAGTTCCCGATTTACCAAGGGGAAGAGGGTGATGAGGACGATTGTGAGCTCCCTGAAGAGCTAGCCAGAATGTTAAAGCAGGAGGACAAGGTGATACAACCTCATCAGGAACCAGTGGATGTAATCAATCTGGGAACTGAAGAGGACAAAAAGGAGGTTAAAGTTGGTGCTTCTTTAAACAAGGACGTCAAGGGGAAGTTGATCAAGTTACTACAAGAGTATGTGGATGTGTTCGCTTGGTCTTACCAAGATATACCCGGTTTGGACACGCCGCTTAAACCCGAATGTCCACCGGTCAAACAAAAGTTAAGGCGGACTAGACCAGATATGACTCTCAAAATCAAGGAAGAGGTTAAAAAGCAGTTTGACGCAGGGTTCTTAGCCGCAGTGAAGTATCCAGAATGGGTAGCCAACATTGTGCCCGTGCCAAAAAAGGATGGAAAAGTCAGAATGTGCGTAGACTACCGAGATCTCAACAGAGCAAGTCCTAAAGGTGACTTTCCACTACCCCATATTGACGTGCTGGTGGATAACACAGCTCAATTCTCAATCTTCTCATTCATGGATGGGTTTTCTGGATACAATCAGATTAAGATGGCTCCCTCCGACATGGAAAAGACCACTTTCATTACTCCATGGGGAACCTTCTGTTACAAGGTAATGCCCTTCGGGTTAAAGAATTCTGGGGCAACTTATCAAAGGGCAATGGTAACTCTCTTTCACGACATGATGCACAAGGAAATAGAGGTTTACGTCGATGATATGATTGCTAAATCACAAACTAAGGAAGAGCACATAGTCAATTTACAGAAGTTGTTTGAACGGCTGAGGAAGTTCAAGCTACGACTAAATCCTGCGAAGTGTACTTTTGGGTTCAGGTCTGGGAAGTTGTTGGGGTTCATAGTCAGTCAAAGAGGTATAGAAGTTGATCCTGACAAAGTGAAGGCCATCCAAGAAATGCCAGCACCGAGGACTGAAAAAGAAGTGTGTGGGTTCCTGGGAAGATTAAATTACATCGCCAGGTTCATCTCCCACCTTACTGCTACTTGTGAACCAATCTTCAAGCTATTGAGGAAAGGTCAAAACCTCGA
This sequence comes from Lathyrus tuberosus, assembly GCA_022829125.1. Classification (NCBI taxonomy): domain Eukaryota; kingdom Viridiplantae; phylum Streptophyta; class Magnoliopsida; order Fabales; family Fabaceae; genus Lathyrus; species Lathyrus tuberosus. The sequence goes on along the minus strand of JALAZF010000239.1, from coordinate 5,756,884 downwards.
GTGGGGTGAAAACTGTCAAAAGGCCTTCGATCGAATCAAGGAATATTTACAAGAGCCACCCATATTGATACCACCCGTACCTGGAAGACCACTCATAATGTACCTAACGGTGCTTGACAATTCGATGGGCTGTGTACTCGGACAACAAGATGATACAGGAAGAAAAGAGCACGCAATCTATTACTTAAGTAAGAAATTCACGGATTGTGAATCCAGATACTCACTCTTGGAGAAGACTTGTTGTGCTCTTGTATGGGCCGCCCGACGATTAAGACAATACATGGTGTGCCATACTACTTTCTTAATATCCAGAATGGACCCCATCAAGTATATATTTGAGAAGCCTGCAGTGAATGGGAGAGTGGCTCAGTGGCAGATGTTACTGACTGAATATGACATCCAGTATGTTACCCAAAAGGCCATAAAAGGGAGCGTGTTAGCCGATCACCTCGCTCATCAGCCAGTAGATGACTATCAACCTATACAATTTGATTTCCCTGACGAGGATGTGATGGCTGTAAGAGACGATGATATTCCGAATTCTTACGAAGGACCTGAGCCCGGATCCCAGTGGAAGCTTATATTCGATGAAGCCTCGAATGTAGAAGGACATGGGGTAGGAGTTGTTATAACTTCTCCAACAGGATTCCACATACCTTTTACTGCAAAAATATGCTTCACGTGTACTAACAATATGGAGGAGTAAGAGGCGTGTATCTTGGGAATTAACGAAGCCATTAATCTCAGAATCAAGATCTTAGAAGTATATGGAGATTCTGCTCTCGTCATCAATCAAGTCAAAGGAGAGTGTAGAACACTTAATGCCAAGCTGACTCGATATCGAGATTGTCTCTGGAAAAGGATAGCGTACTTTGATGAGATCATCTTCCATCATATCCCCAGAGATGAGAATCAACAGGCAGACGCTTTGGCAACTTTGGCGTCCATGTTCAAAGCCAAATGGTATAACGAAGCACCGGCTATCAGAATTAACCACCTAGATGAACCATCATACTGTGCAGCAGTGGAGACCGAAGTAGATAATAAACCGTGGTTTTACGATATCAAACAGTTCCTCCAGAAATAAGAATATCCTGCAAATGCCTCAAGTGGGGACAAGAAAACACTTAGAAGACTGGCTGCCCAGTTTTTCCTTGACGGAGAGGTACTGTATAAAAGGAATCATGACATGGTATTACTCCGGTGTTTAGATGGACATGAACAGGACATGCTCATCAGAGAAATACACGAAGGATCCTTCGGAACCCATGCAAATGGGAATACTATGGCCAAGAAGATTCTCCGAGCAGGGTACTATTGGTTGACTATGGAGTCCGATTGCTTTAAGTAAGTCAAGAAGTGCCACAAGTGTCAAATCTATGCGGATAAAATTTATGTGCCGCCAACTCCCCTGAATGTGTTAACTGCTCCGTGGCCTTTCTCTATGTGGGGGATAGACATAATAGGGATGATTGAGCCAAAGGCATCAAATGGGCACCGATTTATTCTAGTTGCTATCGACTACTTCACCAAATGGGTAGAAGCTGCTTCCTATACTAATGTGACATGACAAGTAATTGCACGATTCATTAAGAAAGAGATAATTTGTCGCTATGGGGTTCCTAACAAGATCATCACGGATAATGTGCTCAATCTAAATAACAAGGAGATGGATGAGCTATGCGAGAGTTTCAAAATCGATCACCATAACTCGTCGCCCTATCGCCCGAAGATGAACGGCGCGGTAGAAGCAGCCAATAAGAACATCAAGAAGATCATTCAGAAAATGGTGAAGACTTACAAGGATTGGCACGAAATGCTCCCTTTCGCACTACATGGCTACAGAACCTCAGTTCGCACTTCGACAGGAGCTACGCCTTTTTCCTTGGTATATGGCACAGAAGCGGTACTCCTTATTGAAGTAGAAATTCCTTCGCTTAGGGTCATAATGGAGACCAAGCTGGATGAAGAGGAGTGGGTACAAAATAGACTTGACCAACTGAATCTCATAAAGGAGAAGCGCATGGATGTTATATGTCATGGTCAGTTATATCAGTGGAGACTCAAGAAGGCATTCGACAAGAAGGTTCGTCCTCGCCTATTCGAAGAAGGAGACCTGGTATTAAGGAAAGTGCTACCCATCTATAAAGATCCTCGTGGCAAATGGGCCCCAAACTATGAAGGACCATATGTTGTAAAGAGCGCCTTCTCCGGTGGAGCTTTAATGTTGACTACTATGGATGGAGCGGATTTACCGCGACCGGTAAATTCCGATTCAGTCAAAAAATATTATGCCTAGAAAAAGAGGATAAAAGCCCGCTAAGTCGAAAACCCGAAAGGGCGACTTAGGCAAAAATTAGGGACTTAAATAAAAAAATGATACCCGACAAGTCGAAAACCCTAAAGGGCGGCTAGTTGAAAAAAATGGTATATTATCCTGATGGACTAAGACACAAAAGGAACGGTCCAGGCAAAATTAAGGATATCCAAAGGGCATAGGACTGATAGCACTTACGATCACACAACGAGGATTCAGAAAGGGATGGGCAATCCAGTCGTCATCTTCAGAAGCGAAGTGTCATGGCCTCGGAGACTTAGGGATAGTAGCTGGTGTTGAATTCAATAGGGACATAGATAGATTTGTTTTTTGTATAGCCATTTTTCATCTTATAAATTTGTGGTAATTCCTCCTTATGAGGATTACTTTCCTTATGTACTGTTGCCTGTTTATGGGCCATTTTTCAATAAATAAAATTTTCTTTTCTCTCTAATTACTCCGCTTGATTACAAAATGTCGATTAATTATAGAGTAATGCATTGAAACATTGGGCAAAATTAAAAGCTTTAAAAAAAAAGAGAAAAAAGAAAGGTATTTTACTTCGATTTGGAGACAGTACAGGGATCATATTTCTCCCAAGTTAAACACAGAATCTGCATGTTAACAATCAAGATGCAACCATTATGGAAGTTTCTTCAAAGGAATAATACACATCTCTAGATAGCAAGAGCATATGACTTGTTACGCTCATCAAAGGAGTCAGGGGTTCAGGGGTTGGGAAGTCGGAATATTACCAAAGGATTTGGTTTCCGTAAATACATGCATTGCATATCATAAAAGAGGCGTTAGCCCAAATAATGCATCATGCATAAAAGCACACATACTTTTAAACATGCATACATGGCATAGAATTACAGTTACTTCCAGGGATAAAGGGGTTTAATCGGATATTTCGATACGGGTTTGTTACTAAGGATCTCAGGGGTAGTCAGCGTGATACTTGTCTGACTCAACGGTCAAAATTAGGATTCCTTTATATTTAATCATCTCCTCCCTGCGAAGATGAAGACTCACCGTCATCATCATCCCAGTTTGAAGCTGATTAAATAGGGGCAGCTGTAGTACCCCAAATTTTGACCAGTGTTTTTTAAGGTTTTTGGTGTTACTAGGGGGTGTCATTTGGGCTTTGGGGTGTGCTATTGCTTTTGGGCCCATTTTTGGGTTTTTTTGGGTTCATATAAAGTTTACATTTTAGGATTTAGATTTATTTTCTACTTCATGTTTTGCTCATTTATTTTAAGGTAAAGTTTTGTTTTGAGATTTTATTGATTATAAGAAGTTATTGGGGATTTCACTTATTTTAGATTTTTAGAGTAGAATTTATTAGGTTTTTATTTTATTAGGAAAAGACTTGGGCTTTTTAGATTTTTACTTTTTTATAGTTTATTATTTTAACAGAAAATTAAGTGGGTATTATTTTAGGAAATAGTTAGGTCTTGTTTTAATATTAATTAGTTTAAGTATTTTATTAATGTCCTTTTATTATTAATTAGGAACTTTGTTTTAATTAAGATTTAGATTTTAAAATATATATTATTAGGGATAATTATTAATTAGGGTCAAGAGTGATTAGTATTGGATTTTAATTATTTATTAATATAATTGCTAATTATTATTTATTTTTATTATTAAGATTGTTTTGGTGATTTTATTTTAAGCTTGATAATGCTTTTTTTTTTGTACGGTTGTGGATGTGTCAATTTTTATTATTATTTTTTATTATTGTTTATTTTATTTCGTTCGGTCAAAATAGTTGACCCAAAATGGGCCTTCTTCTTCCCCCATCACAAACCCTAAATCTTGCGCAAAATCAGAGAAATCAAATCATATCAGAATCATTCTATTATTAATTTTCAATCTAAATTTACATACAAATCAAATCAAAGGACTTACAATCAAAGGGGAACCCTAATTCTAATTATACAACAGAATCAGATCAAATCAGAATTACATCAAAATTTTCCTAACTAAATCTAAATCTAATTAATCCTAAAACCTAATTTTTACCTATAAAAAGCTAAAAGAAAATTCTGGAAAAAAGGAGAGAACCCTAAGTAAAAAAGGCACTTGCGGCTGCGCGAATCCACAAACCTTCACCTAAAGCTCCAACTAATAGAGACTTAGGGTTCATCACTAGAACCCTAATCCCTCTGAGCTTGACCTCCATCATTCACCTGCGAAAGAAAAGAAAAAGGATTAGTGAAATTGGAAAACGGAGAAAGGGAAGGAAAGCAGCTTAATCGGTCCTGGCTGGGGAGGTAACCACTTAGCTTTTAATTGCTTGATTGTTATTTGCATGTATGTTGGAATCGATTTGAGTTTCTGGAGATTTTTAGGGTTAGGGTTTGAAATAGGGTTAGGGCTCATCAATTCTGGGTTAGGGTTCTTAGGGTTCTTACGCACCCTGAAGAACTAGGAGGGTCTCTGGGTTTGGGAAGGTTAGGGTTCATCAAAAGGGGTTAGGGTTCGAAGGGTTAGGTTAGGGTTCTTGGGAGGGGATATGTTTCTGGGTTTTCTGGGTTGATGTTCATCACCCAGATGAACATAATTGAAGATCCCGGCTGAACTTTAACCAGAGATCTGGGTTTTGGGGTGGCGTTGTGGTGGTCAGAGGGGTTTTTGGACGGTGGTCGGAGGAAGGAAGTAGAGAGAAGCGAGAGGAAATGGGCTTAGAGAGAGAGAGAGTGAGAATTAGAGAGAGAAAGAAAGGTGAGAAATGAAGAAATCTGAGGGAGAGTGAGTTTAAATATTCCCTCCGTGCGTCGCTGGATGAACGACATGTGGCTCATTCATCAGCGTTTGGATCATGTTGACTCCTCAATCAACAGGTGATCCTATGAATCTTAAGTCTACCGTGCTCCCTGTGTTGACTTTGCATCACAGTCGTTCGTGTGGTTTACTGGGATGGGGTATGTTCATCTGACGGTCCTAATGAGATCTGGGTGGATCTCACTAGATCAATCCGACGGTCAGGGAGAGTCAAACGAGTGGGTTCATCTCCACCGTGAGTTTTTTTGGGTTTCTGACTTGGATTTTTTTTAGGGATTGGGCCTTGCGCCCAAACACTACCAGCACCCCCCCCCAGTTTTTAAGCTCAGTGCTTATTCAAAGGAAATGCACCCCCCTCCTGTTTTTTAAATAAAGCAATAAATTAATTTTTTTTAGGATGTAGTTTTAATTTTGTTTTTTTTCTTCTTCATATAATTAAGTTAATTCCTTAACTTAATTATGTTACAAATTTTTAAATTTAGGTTTTTGTGATAATTAAGTTAATTCCTTAACTTAATTATTTAATTGAATTTTTAAATTTAGGTTTTTGTGATAATTAAGTTAATTCTTTAACTTAATTATTTAATTGGGTTTTTAAATTTAGGTTTTTTGTGATAATTAAGTTAATTCCTTAACTTAATTGTTTGGATATTTTCAATATAAAGTTTTGGATGCTTATTTCTCTTGAATTTTGGAAATTCATCTTAAGGGATACAAAAAGGGATTTAAACTAGGGATAATGCTCTTGGTCCGAGAGCCTAAATAAGGGATGGGATAAGGGATAAAACTCTTGATATCCGAGAGTATAAATAAATGGATTAAGGATAGAACTCTTGATATCCGAGAGTATAAATAAATGGATTAGGGATATAACTCTTGATATCCGAGAGTATAAATAAATGGATTAGGGATAAAACTCTTGATATTCGAGAGTATAAATAAATGGATTAGGGATAAAACTCTTGATATCCGAGAGTATAAATAAATGGATTAGGGATAGAACTCTTGATATCCGAGAGTATAAATAAATGGATTAGGGATAGAACTCTCCTTCCGAGAGTATAAATAAGGGACAAGGGATAGAACTCTCCATCCGAGAGTATAAATAATGGTTAAGGGATAGAACTCCTTATCTAGGAGTATAAACAATAGATCAAGGGATAGAACTCTTTATCCAAGAGTATAAATAGTGGATTGGGTTTAGGATAGGAATGGGAATAGGATTAGGGGGTAGGAATAGGGGAAGTGAACTACGGTTACTCTGATCCTTCAAGATTGAAGGTACGTAGGCATAGGGTTGTAAACCCTAGTGAGTATAATAATAAAAACTTAGGATTCTTTTTCTAAATAAATAAAAAGTTAGACGACAAACAAACATACCCTAGAACCTAAGGAGGATCCCATTGAGTACAATGGAAGTGAGGGGTGCCTAACACCTTCCCCTCACTTAACCGACTCCCGAACCTTAGGAATCTCTGCCCTTGGGATTTAGGATTTTTAGGTTTATCATTATTTTCCTTAAAAAAATATGATGGCGACTCGAAAATTTTTAGCCGGCCGCGACAGCAGGAGTTGAGGAAGGAAATTGATTATGTATGCATGTGGTGCATGTTAATTGTATGTGGTGCATATGTGAATGCAAGCGGGTGATCGGTTTTATGAGGAAGCCAACAGGGTGGACTTTTGGTAGGTGCCAAGATGAGTTGGACTTTGAGGAGGCGCCAAGCAGGGTTGGACTTTGGTTTCGGGGTGCCAAGGAAGGTTGGGCTTTGGTTTATGATGATGCCAACATGGTGGGCTTTTAGTGGTTGCTAAGCATGGTTGGACTTTATTTGGTGAAAAGATCCGACTTCCCGACACTCGGTCTTGGATGATGCTATGATCAGTGGACAAATGCGGATGCGATTGGTGCCCCAAGTTTGATCCTTTGCAGAAGTTGTGTGCTTGTTCCTGAGAGAACCTCACTTCTAACTGATATGACATGATGGCTTGCAAATTATAGTATGAGCGTAGCGACTTAACCAATGCCTGTTGATTGTGTTGTTGCTCTGCCCCAAGGCTTGCTGAACTCCAAGGTTGCTTAGGGTCCGACATGGTCAGCTTGACCAACTTGAAAGTATGAAGGGAATTTGATCCTTCGTAAAATGTTTTCCCCAGCCCGTAGGGTCTCTGAAGGATTTCTCCTGGAAAGGTTTGGGCCATGACATAGTCTGGGATGATTTGCCCCAGATTTACAAGGTCACGAGAAAGTCTTGATTCATGCCAGCACCAACGGATGTTCAAGTTCCTCTATGATTGCTCTTGGTTGGAATTTCCATATTGTCAAGTACTAATTTGTAGTTAAAATTGATCATTCAGAAATGGAAATTTTAATGCGACATTCATGCAAGTTTTGAAAAGATCATTTATTAGGAATGATGTGAAAGTGTGTGACGAGAGAACCATTAGTCCAAACACAATGCTGATTTAGATGGTGTGAAAGATATAGCAAGAATATGACACCAATGCTAAATATTAGCAAATATTTGTGGGGAGTCAGTTTACGCAACCTTGCTGTAGTATGCTTTCAGAATAAACCATGTCTCAATTAGGTCTTTCGAGGGTTGTAACTTGGTCTGGTTCACAGTTATTGAAACAAAGGATATTAGGCTCAAAACATATTTTGGTACCCACCCCTTCTTCATGATGATTCTCCAGTCCTACGTTCAGTTAAATTGACACACACACATCTAGAGTTTGACGGTGTGAGAGTGAAGATGATGATTCAAGATTTTCTTGAAATGACAGTCACCTTATTTTATTTTTGTGGATGGATATCAGTGATCTATTGATGGTGATCACTGGATATTATTTTGTTTTGCTTGAGGATTTGAGGGCCTCTTTTGCTTTATTCATTTTTGATCCCTAACTTTTTCCTAAGTCGCCTCTTTGGGGTGGTGGACTTAGCAGGCTTTTTCTCTTTTTTTTTTTTTTTTGGAAAGGCTTGTGACTGCCTAGTCACTGTTCATTGAAGAACAATTGTCGTAATAGGAGGTTTCATCTTGAAAATATGTGTAATCAGGATAACTAAACATTACCCATGCCCCAGGTTAAGCGTAAGGGTTTGAAAATCCGAAGGAAACTCCTACTTCTAGGCTCGAAGTGGTTGACTAGGGATTAACTCCTTATCTCTCCAGTGTTTGGGGGTTTGAAACAATGCCTGTACATCATTAGCAGGATTTTATCCGAAAGCATACCATCAGCAGTTATGGGTATTTTGTTTTCATCATCCTCCCTCCAATCTTTGCTAAAACAACAGTTGATAAATGGAGTGAAATGTAGAAATATTTTTGTGATTTTTTTTTAATAAATGAGAAAAGACGAGTGAATACGAATAGACTTGTTCAAAAAATGCATGCTCATTACATTAACAATACCATTATTAAACAACAACGTCTTAAAAGCAAATAACAATGAACAAAAGAAACTACAAATGCATAGTAAAGACATGATCTAAAATTGCCAACATTGAGGAATTGGGCTTTTCTCTTTTGAGTTGCTGTTGGGCTAGCTCTCTTGCTTATCGATACCAGTATGATAGCCTTCTTCACACTTACTCTCAACAACTTCTTCCATAACATGGGCTAACGGACCCACCTGATCAGATGAAGAATTAATGTTGATTTGAAGACCTTGAGGTGTAAATGAGATTAGCTTGGACTCAATCAAATCTTGGACCTTGTTTTTGAGCTGTTTAAAATCCTCGGTTGAATGCCCCATTGCGCCAGCATGATAACCTCATCGTCCATTGGCGTCAAAGCCTGGTGGGTATGGAGGGATCACAGGGTCCAAGTCCTTTGGCACTATCAGCCCACTATTGATCAAACATGGCAGGTATGGCATTGGCAATGCATCAAAGTGCCTTTTTGGTCTTTGAGTGTAGTAGCGTCGGCGTTGCGGAACGTGCTGTTGTGCAATCTGTTGTTGATGAGGGGGACCTCTATTGACAGGAGGATATTGACCATGTGGAGAGGATGGAGTCACACAGGTAGACCCATAGGATTGCTGACTTTGAACATATGAGATGCTTGTGTGATAAGGTAATGGAGGTGGGACATGTGGAGCTTTCCAAATGGAGCTTCTTCCTCTTGGGAACTGACAACTGATTCACTTTCACTAGCTGGGATATTCAAGGAGCCTTGGATCTTTCCACTCTTAAGGATGCACTCGAGGCGTTCTCCAGCTATTACCAGGTCAGAGAAGTTTGATGTCCCAGTGCCAGCCATCTTTTCCAAGTATGGACATTGCAAGGTATTCAAGAACAGATCAACCAATTCTCTATCTAAGATTAATGGTTGAACACGAGCAGCTACCTTTCTCCATCTCTGAGCATATCCTCTGAAGGATTTGTCGTCCTCTTGAGATAAGCCTTGCAATTGCATGTGACTGGGAGCATGGTCAAGATTGTATTGGTATTACTTCACAAAGGCGTTAGCTAGGTCTGACCATGATTTGATGTGGCTGCTCTCTAGCTGCATATACCAACTCAGTGATGCCCCACTCAGACTGTCTTGGAAATAGTGAATCATAAGTTTGTCGTCGTCGACATACGAGGTCATTCTTCTACAAAACATCACCAAATGTTGCTTTGGACAATTATCCCCTTTATACTTCTCAAAATTCGGTGTCTTGAACTTTGGAGGTATTACAAGGTTGGGTACCAAACACATGCTTGAACCATTCAGATCTAAAGTATCATGGCTCTTTATGGCATTAAGCTTCTCTTCCAGCACTCGACATTTTTCCATAAGCTCAACAGCTTGCGGATCCTTGCTTTTCATCACAGGGACTGCCCCTTGGGGATTTGGCTCAGAGAACACAAAACTATGATACTCCATGCTATCAAGAGAAGAAGAACGTCCATCTTGGACAATGGTACGTTCGCGTATAATAGGATCCTCAACGGGGATCTGCACGGGCTGAGCTTGAGCACCATTGTTCACTCGAGATGAAATGACATTTCCAGTGGTTGAAGTGCTTTGAATGTTGCCATCTTTCCTTGCCAAGGTTGTCATAGCTTCCATAAGTTGGTCCAACTGGCTTTTCATTAATTCAACATCTGCTCTTGACGCAAACTGGTTATGCTCTTCGGAGGCCATGATCCTTCAAAAGCTACTTCAAGTCCAATACGGGTTTCTGGAAGTCAACTGCGGGTTATGTACAAAGGATGGATGAGTTTTCTGGTTTGAGGTTGGAGAATGATATGCAAAATGATGCAAAATATGCTGATGCAAATGCAATGTTATGAATGCAATAAGACATGGGATCAAAGATCGCTGAATCAGGGGTTCACAATAAGTATCAAGGTCACAGATTCGGCAGGACAACACAACATGATACCTCTCACCATGGGTAGGCAATCTATTGGGTTATAACAGGGCATTCCAAGGGTTTTCAAACAAGGTCCCATGCACTAACCCTTAAAAGTTTTCCATCATAATGACGATTTGTAAGACGGTAATCCCTTCAAAGGATGAGCACGGAGTTATGTCTTAGTAACCTTCGGAATTTGGTTCTAGAAAGGTCCTCAGAATCACGGACTCCCAGGTCAGAAACAAAGACCCCATTACGACTAATAGTAAGGCATAATCATTCCCAAAGGGGCCTCATCTGAGCGGTGGAAGTCAAACCAACTCGACGAGGCCTAAGTCTCACAAATCAATAAGTAACCACCTCCTAGCTTAGTGTATACTTGAAAAGCTCGGGTAGAAAGCCTTTCTCCTCACAAACCATCCCCAATAACCCCAACAGATAAGAGGAACACAAATAACAAAGCAATAAAAGCAAACAAATCACACAAACGACAAACAAAGTAGGCTTGGCTTGCTTAGGGTGAACCAGTCCCTAGCAGAGTCGCCAGCTTTCGCTACTCGAAAAATAGTCAACCGGAGGCGAAAGAGGAAGAAACAGAGAGTCGCCATCGAACTTTATTTATCCCATGAGGGGAAGGGAAAACATCGAGAAAACCTAAAGAAGAAAGAATAAGATGGTCTCGCAACCAAATTATAGGTTCGGAAGCCAGTTATGCGGAGGAAAGGTATTAGCACCCACTGTATCCATCGTACTCGATGGGAACCATTCGCTTGTCTATGTGAAAGGATGTTTACTAAGGACATTGCTTTCTAAGTGTGTTCTAAGAGGGAGAAAGAAGGGTAAAGAACAAAGAATGTGAAAGAAAATAAAATGAAAGGTAATGGTGGAAACAAAAAGGAGAAGAAGGAGAAGGAGACTCGATAGGACTTCGCGGTCCTATGCCTACGTATTCCCTTGTGCAATGGGAAAGTCAGAGTCAACGTAGTTCGGAGGACCACGGGTGAAGAAAATGGAAGGGGGCTCGCCAAGATCATTGCAATCTTGTGCCTACGTATCTTTACTTAAAAGAAGTGAAGAATCAGAGTGTCCGTAGTTCAGCGGACTACAGTTTGTTGATGTTTTTTTATGGACAATGCTAACGTGCGGGTTATAGAAGTTAGGTGTTTTGCAGCTCGCTCGTGGAGTCTTATTTGTTACCTGTTTGCGATAGAACGGACGTAACATGTCCTTTTTGAAAAGTTTGATTTTCGCTATCAAGGCAAGATGTCACATTTGATTTGTTGAGATTGTTTTTAAGGGTGAAATAAGTCCTCGGATAGGAACCCCTTCGGGTAGTACCCAATTCTTTATCTCAAAAGATTTATTTTGAAAATGGTGTGGCGAATGCGGTTATGTCTTTGTATTTAAAGACGAGTATCGAGACCACACACTCTAAAGTGAGCATCCTAATACTCAAAGAGGAAGAAGTCTTCACCCAATCCTCTCTCTTTAGTTCAATACAAAGAGAATATATTCTCTTATTAAGGAAGTGTTTTGATTTTAGATGGTAAGTGCTTTACGACAGTGAACCCTAAAGGTAATATCAAGCACTCGGGATAGGAGAAGGTCTTCGCCTAACCACTCCACGACCATCTAAGTTTATTAAGAAAAGGTTTTGAAAATGCACTTGGTACAAGACCAAGGTTTTTGGACTTAAGAAGAAAAGATGGTGAGAAATGAAATAGAAACCGAAATGAAATCAAAATGGTCTCGTCTTAATCAAGATTTTAAATCAATAAATCGATAATCTTTGATTTTTTGACTTTCATTGACCAATAAAAAGAAAAATGGCCTCATATTGATCAAGATTTTGAATCGAGATCTTTTGTTATATCATTGGCCAAAATAGCCGAAATACAAATCGAAACGAAAATCAAGGTAAGAAATGAGAAGTAAATCAAGACATAAAATCTAAATAATAAATAGATAAATAAACTTGAAATCAACCTAATTAAATTCTAGAAATAAAATATTTTGTCTTTTTGATATTCATCATTTTTTTTATTATTAAACATTAAAAGTTATTAATCCAAATTTCTAATCCTAAGAATTAAAGTACAAATCTTAAAAATTAAAATACTAACTAAAATTTAAAATACTAAATCTAAAAAATAATAAAAAACTTATCCTAACGTAAAAACACTAATCCTAATATTAAAAATATTAGCAATACTAAAGTTAAACTTTCATTAAAATTAAAATACTAAACTTAAAATTAAAACTTACTAACCTAAAGTTATAATATTAATCCTAAAATTAAGATTACTAAACCTAAACTTAAAATATTAAACCCAAAGTTTAAAAAAACTAAAAGTAAAAACTAAAAAAAAAAAGCTGTAACGAAGTAAATGGACCTGCGGAGAAGGGGTTGTTAAGCCCAAAGCATGAAGGAGACGGGTCGGGTCCTGTTGACCCGCACCCGGTTTAGTTACAGCAAGGGAAAGGGTAAAATAACCCTAATAACACAGCCGTTGAAAAAGAAACTTGAAACAGAGATTACGTGAAAGGTCCCTCATCCTCTCCCTCAAACGTAAACAGAAAACCAGATAAGGGAAAAAAAGAAACCTTCATGTAGAATCAAACCAGATCAAGGGCATACTCTCTGCCAAATCCGATCTCTCTTTCTCGTGGTGCCTCTGCTTGTTTCACGATTTCCTCCTCACAACGGCTTCTCTCTCTTCTTCACTCGCTGCGAAATCTCACTCAAACCGATTCTCTCTCGATCTCGCACTCTATTTCTTATCCCTCAATCGGTCTCGTCTGGAAGAAGAACGAAGGGCGTAGTGGTCAGAGATTATGAAGTGGTGCGAGTCGCAGTTCACGACGGAGGGAATGGTGGTACGGCTTTGTCCACGACAGAAGCATGGGTGAATCAGAGGGAGGAACCGGGTTCGTCACAAATGTAAGGAGAAAATTGAAGTGTTTTATGGTTGTTTATGTCTTGGAGATTTGATGGTTGTTCAGTTGTGAAAAGATGGTGAAATGTTGATGGTTTTGAAACGCGGCGTGATAAGGAATAATAGGTGCGGTTGAAGAAGGGATTGGTGTTGCGTTTTTATGTTGATGTGTGAGTATTAGAAGCTGAGTTGTTTGGTGTTTGTGAATAAGAAACAGGTTGTTTCTTCAACATGGAAGAGGTTGGTTTAAGATGAAGGTGTAGCCCAGTTTTTGTGGTTACGAATCACTATTGCTTTGGTACTACAGTTCGATTCATTTTTTATCCTGTTGAGCTGATTAAGGAAGGGAAATAGATGTCTCCAATTAACCCTGCTTGCAAACTGAGGTTAAACAGTCAAAACTGTTGGTTTACAAATGCTATCAAAAGAGGGGTTTGTCTTTAGGGTTATTTGCTTAAAAACAGTGTCTAGACTATGGGCTAGGTTTTTGGTAAGGTGTTAGGTCTGATGCTTTTGATGGATATCTGAAGGTACTGGATTTTGGGTTTTTTGGTTAGTATGCTCGTTAAGATTTTTGCAATCTTATGCCTACGTATTCCTGAAACAGGGAAATCAGAGCGATCGTAGTTCCTCCTATTCTATGGGAGGAAAAAGGTTGTTTTGGTGTCTTGTTCAAAGCCCAAGACATGAAGCTAAATGTGGTTTGTATCTTGTTCAAAGCCCAAGATGTGAAGCTAAAGGGTTTTGGATGAGAGAGAATTTGTCATCTCTAAAGAGGAGTTGTTGATGTTTGTATGCTAAGAGCAAGGCACAAATTTGATGCTAAAAGGTTGTTTGACTGAACCGAGGTTTCCTTATACAAAGCCTAAGAGGAGGCAGGAAGTTTGACTTTTCCGGGGCAAACATTATTTTTGTCTTGTACAACGCCCAAGATTGAGGCTAGAAGGGATTTTGACTCCGTTGGGGAGAATGTATCTTGTATAAAGCCCAAGATGGAGGCTTAAAGGGTTTGACTCAACAAGAGAGTACTTTTATCTGTCCTGTATAAAACCCAAGATAGAGGCTAAAAAGGTTGACTCAACAAGAGAGTCTGGAACATGTGATTGACTCAACAAGAGAGTCTGTTTGACTCAACAAGAGAGTCTTTTATACTCAACAAGAGAGTGTTTTGTTGTCTCGTACGAAGCCCGAGATAGAGGCTAAAAGGAGATTGACTTAACAAGAGAGTCTTTTATACTCAACAAGAGAGTGTTTTATATGTGTCTTGTATGAAGCCCAAGACGGAGGCTAAAGGTTGACTCAACAAGAGAATCTTTTATACTCAACAAGAGAGTGGGTTTTTATATGTCTTGTACCAAGCCCAAGACGGAGGCAAAAAGGAAGAGTGACTCAACAAGAGAGTCTGAAAAGGTTAGCTCCGATGGGGAGAGTCATTGTACAAAGCCCAAGAGAAAGCTATCTTACTGCTGAGGATTAGATCCATAGGCAGGCCCAAGGGTGGGGAACTCTCATGAGAGAGACCAGGTTTCAGAGTGATCAGTGTTTTTTTTCTATGTTTGAAAGGAACTTGAGAATGTCTTTGAAACTCAAGGGGGTTTAGATTGTCCAAGTCTAGAGTTTTATCTATTGTACAATGCCCAAGAGGAGGCACGGGCATTAAGGGATGAGTATCAACCCTAAAATGGTTGGAGTTTTGACGCTGGAAAGACTGCTCTAGCAAAGGATGACTAAGTTATGTCTTATACCTTTAAGAGGTCGTCAAGGTCCTTGTATTAAGCCCAAGAGAAGGCATGAGAACTTCTAAGAAGCCGAAGGGTCCTTGTACAACGCCCAAGAGGAGGCGGGGATGCTTTTAGGAAGCCTGTGGGTCCCCAAACCAAGAGAAGTTTAAGAAATGCAATTCACAGAGAAGAGATCATTCCAGGAAAGTTCGAGAATTTGGAAGAAACTCAAGAGATGCCATTCACGGAGAAAAGATTACCTCTGGGTAGTTAGAGTTTCTTCGACAATTTCTAAAGGTGACAGTCTGAGAAAAGGTTCACCGAGAATACTGCCTTTCTCTTTGTTCCATAATGTTTAACCCCAAGAGAAGGGAAGACTGTATTTGGAATCCTACGGGGGATCTAGTTTTGTTTGTATTTAAGAGTGACCAACAAGGCTTTACCTAGTGCTAGACGTAGTTGCCGGGGAAAACTCTAAATAACTATACTAGTATTACACAGTGGATATGTGACAAGTATATAAAAAGATGTGAAAGAAGACTCACAGTGAAGCAGCCCCACAATACAGTTATATACATATGAAAGCGGTAAATGAAAGCGAATAAACACTTACCCGTTGTAGAGCTTCCATGCTGTTTTGTTAGTTGTTCAACAAAGAAAGTTTTGATAAGAACAGATATTTGAATTCAAAATTAAAGGAGAAAGTGCTTTGAAAAGATTGTTGGGGCTTACATCTCGAGGAGAGGCCCAAGTTTTAACGATGATCGCACCGTTGTTTTGAAAACTGTACAGAGGGATTTATACAATATGTGAGGCCCAAAAAGTTTTTATGTACAAGAGGATGGGTCTTACAGTCTATTAGAGGCCCGAAGATTTATTTTTTATACAAGAGATGGGACTTACAACTCAAGGAGAAGCCCAAGGTTAACGGCGATCGCGCCGAGGTTTTGAAAACACAGTGGGTCTTATACAATATCTGAGGCCCAAATCATTTTTGTTTCAAAAAGGGGTTGGGTCTTACACTCTATTAGAGGCCCAAAGAAATATAAAGAAAATAAATGGGGCTTATAACACGAGGGTAGGCCCAGATGATTTGATTTTTGAACTGGCGATTGCGCCGAGATTTTTCTTTTAACGCAGAGGGACTTATACAATATCTGAGGCCCAAAAATTTTTTGGTTAAAAGGGGATTGGGTCTTACACTCTATTAGAGGCCCATAAGTGTTTGAAAATGATTGATGAGGGTGGAATCAATCAAAACCCTAATTTCATCATTTTTAAAAGTTAATTCTCAAAGAAAATCAATAAAAAATGATAAAACACCAAATAAGATTGAATAAACAACTTGTGATTTTTGGTGAAGGTTTGAAAAATGAGGTTTTAATCACAAGATGAGTTAAAACTCATTTGGTTTTGATTTTTCAAGGTGAATATTCACTTTTAAAATGTTTAAAGCAATTAAAAATGAATTTATTCATAAAAATACCAACTATATTAAATAAATAATATAAATTTGATTTTTTTGTGGAATAAAATATTTCAACATTTTTGTGATATTTTGCAAAAAGAACCAATAAAAAATAATTAAAATTGAGGGAGTTATTAATTTTTCAAATCATTAAAAATAATAAGAAAAATAATAAAATATGAAAAAGTGGTAAAAAAGAGGATCTGGGGCGAGGGGGATTCGAACCCCAGACCTCTTGTGTGCAATGCACGCGTCCTACCACTGGGGTCGTGATACATCCGTGTATCAAACCCCAGCCACAAATATACAAGGCTTGCCTTGTTTTTGGCCTAGCCAAGGCAAGATTTGGCCAAAAACGTGAAGCTTGTAACTTTCTCATTTCTCCATGGATTGGGACAAAATTTAGGTCTATCCTGCCTAGAATTTCACAAGGAATCCAATGGTGGAGGTGGTTTTTTTAGATGAGGTCCCCATTTTAAAACCCGATAGTGGTTTTGAAATAGGCCTCCATTTGCATTTTTTGTGCTACCTCATGGTACAGGCATGAATCACATGATGAATTGGTTCAAACACAACATATATAACATGTAGAAGATGTGCATGAGCAGTGGACTTCAAAGCAATGTATATTCTAAAGAGTTCAAGTTGAGATGCTTAGCTCTTTAGGAGCTTTTTGGGCAATCTGTCAAGTGCTTTGTTCCAGAAATGTTTTGATGCTTTGAACACCCTCAAATGATCCCTTGGAAGCTTTTAGGATGATTGGAAACAGCTGGAAACCTCAGGAATGGAAACTGGCCCTTTCTTGCAAAAGGGGCAAAAGTGACCAACATAGCAACTCTCTCAAATGGTGTTCCAGATGTGGGGAACCATTTGGGACAGCTCAAGGATGATATTTGGAGTGTGTTTGAGGCTTTATCTGGTTTTGAAAGTGACTGAATCAAGACATGGCTTGAAAAATGCAAAAAAGTCCTATTTTGTGGTTTTGAAAGGGGACTTTCAGATTTTGGTGTTACAGGTCACTTGTGAGAGTTTGGATAGCTTAGATATGACATATTGGATGTGTTTGGATCATAAGCTGTGATGAAATTTCTCTCTAACTCAAAAACTCAGAGTTACCTTGCTAATGAAGGCATTTTTGCCTAGAGAAAGAGATTTTGAGGAAAGCAAGTGTTGTAGTGCTTTGGTGTACTTAAACTGAGCACAAATGAGCTCTATTTATAGTAGAGCAAGTTTGTTTTAGCTGCAATAGTGAATGGTAACTACTGCAGAGGTTTGGAAAATGTTGATCAATAGGAATCCAAGTCTCCTATAGCCATTGACTAGAGGTTATAGCACATGCCTATTGTCCCTTGGTTCAGAGAACATCATTGACTCATTCAGTTGGAAATGGCTCAGTTCATGGCACCTTGGTGCATCCATTGAATGCTCCAAAACAAAATTAGAGTCTTGTCCCCTCTTTAGGGTTTTTTAGGTTTGGCATGCTATTTTTAGTTCCAAAGACTTGGGAGGCTTATGGATCAGTGTTTGTCCCTCCTTGGTCCCTCTCTGAGGTATTCAGATGGATAAACTTGTTTGTCATTTGCACAAATTGCTTAAATCGAGAAAATGCACAAATCTTCCTAGTTATGACAGATGCAGCAAGGCATATTGCCACTGTCATAACTCTTAGCTCAAATGGAATTTCATGGGGTTCTTGGCCATTTTGGAAAGCTCTAATATGATACAACATATTTGTGATCATAGTTTGTCTTGATACTTTTTGGATCCAATTGAAAAATGCCCTTACATTTTGGAAAAAATGAAACAGAATCTGACTTAGTGAAAATTTCACTAAGTGTTGGAAAAAGTGACATTTCATGTTTTCAGCCATTTTGATCCAACCATAACTCAAAATCCATAATAAATTGGAATGAGGTGTAGTTGATACTTTTAAAGTATGCCATGAGAGCTACAAATCCATCTTTGGATCAGCCCAAATGGTTGCTTGGATCTCAAGTTATGATCCTTGGAAGTTGGCACCCTAGCCACTTTGTTTCATAACTTAGAAAATTTCTAAGTTTTTTATGGTTACCCCTTTTACAAGTTATCCAACTTTTCTTGATTTTTCATGATGAATGATGATTCAAATCACACATTAACATCATTTTAGGATTAGGGGACCATAATTGATCAAAAAATCAAAAAGTCAAACTTTGACTTTTGGGCACAGTTGACTTTTTATCAGATGAATTCCAAACTGTGCGATCCTCTATGAAATCAAGTCCTTGATCTAAATCAAACTTGATGGATTGATTTCATAGGTGTTATAGGGTGTATTGAATCATGTCCCAAGGTTTGGGAGCATGTCCGGGTCAAAAGTTAAAGGCACAGTTGACTTTTCTTGCGAAACCCTAATTGTGGTTCTGATGAACTTGAAACTTGTGAATCAAGCTTCTTGGATCAATCCATTGTTGCAAATGGATCAATGTAGTGTATTAGAGACCCTCAAATCATGTCTTGAGGTCTTGGCTCATGTTTTGTCCCAAAAGTCAAGTTAGGGGTGAATTAGGTCAAGAAACCCTAATTCCCGATTTTTGGTGAATACATCCCCTGAGGTAAAATTGACTTGATGATTGGGTCCATGAGGTCCCTTAAAGTATCTAGGGTTATACTTTGAAGCATTGGCTCATGCCCAGAGGAAAATTTCCATCTGGAGGCCCTGGTCGACCAAAACCCTAATTTGGTGACACTGGATATCTTAAGGCTTGATCCACTTGGAATGTTGCAGCCTTGTGCTTGATTCTTGATGTGGGAGTCCTCTTGATCCATTGTGGATGTTTGAGAGGTTTAGACAAGTTGAAGATCATGTCATTCCTTGATTGATCCTTTGTCTAAGAGCTCTGAGAGGGCTTGAAACCCTAAGTTTGATTGTAGTGGATGCTCACCCATCTTTGGGGAGACTAATGAGGTATGATGGCCCATCCAAATTATGATGATGACTTGCATAATGATGGGAAATCTTAGTGGTCAAAATTTGGGGTATGACAAATGCCCCTATTTAATTTTCTTGGACCCGAAGGTGTGAATGGCGAAGGTATTCGGGCATTCGGGGTGCAAGAGGATTAAATATCGGAATACCCGAAATTTTGACAGTGGTTATGAATGGCAGTTTATGCATTCATCTTCTTTTGCTAAGCAATGATGCTTAGAAAAGGTAAACTTCCCCTCGATCCTGGTCTTCAGCCAAGGAACTGGTCTCGGTTTCTTTTGAAATAAACTTCCCCTCGATCCTGGTTTCCTACCAAGGAACTAGTCTCGGTTTCTGAAATAAACTTCCCCTCGATCCTGGTTTTCTACCAAGGATCTGGTCTAAGTTTCTGATGTAAACTTCCCCTCGATCCTGGTTTCCTACCAAGGAACTGGTCTAAGTTTCTGATGTAAACTTCCCCTCGATCTTGGTTTCCTACCAAGGAACTGGTCTAAGTTTCTGATGTAAACTTCCCCTCGATCCTGGTTTCCTACCAAGGAGCTGGTCTCAGTTTCTGATATAAACTTCCCCTCGATCCTGGTTTCCTACCAAGGAACTGGTCTAAGTTTCTGATGTAAACTTCCCCTCGATCCTGGTTTCCTACCAAGGAACTGGTCTTAGTTTCTTTTGTTAATAAACTTTCTTGATAAGGGACGCTATTCGTAGTAGTTTTCCTCAAACTTCTTGCCGAATTTTCCTAGGGAGATTCCATTTGATAGAAAAAAATTTTGATGTCAGAGTTGCTGGGGAACCCAGTCGTCTGAGTTGTAGCGGTGTACAAATTTCTTTGTTGGAGATGCCATTCGTTGACTCTACTGGGAGGAAAACGAGTCTCTTGAGGGACTGCTTTCGCTTGGGGTATTACATCATACTTTTCTCGGGATCTTCTCGGAGAAATGCCATATGATGTGATCCAATTTTGAGGTGTTGATGACCTTTTCGTCAGTGGATTTTTCAGAGAAAAACTGCTGTATTGCCGAATCTCTGATTAAGAGGTTTTCTCTGAGGATTTTCCTTAATCCGGGAAAGCGAAGATGTCATCTTCAATGGCGAAGAGTGATGTTTGTCGCAGGTCTTCTTATTTTTCAGAGGTTCAAGTTATCAAAGTGGTCAAGGGACCAACTTCAATCCAGAAATAAACTGGAGGAGAGATCGTTTAGATGGTTCACTTCCTGACGAGGAAAGAACTGACAACTTGATTGAGAGGACTTTTATCACTTGGGGATAAGACTGACCAGAGTGATAGTGATGCAATATGAATGTGAATTTAAATCAATAATGCATGATGTATGTATGTTTATGCTGACAAAACTGACGCGACATACAGGCTAATAAATGAACATGATTGGATACTCAGCCACAGTGGGAGATGAAAATTATCACTAGTCCACGATAGCAATTCTGCCTTGCTTAGGAGAGATAGTCCCTGTGGGGAATAACCGTTGGTCGGGCTTAGGAGGTAAGAACTCTGCTGGGGAGTGTCAGATGAAAAATGGTCTCTGACACAACTGATCCTTCATTCAGGCATATTGGTTTAGAAGGAGTACTTTGATTATGCACTTTGAAGCTCGATTACTTCGGGAAAAGCGATCGATGTTCTTTCGATGTTCAACAGTCAAAAGAAATTTCCATATTTGTTTTAAAAGCAGAAAAAATTTTGACAAGTAAAATTCATTTTTGTTTTATTCCAAGAATCATTAATCATGTTAAAATATCGTTCTGTAAAGCTAAAACAAATGAGAATTGCAAACAAAAGCACTAGGGCTCAAATTTTATTGATAGGATGGAAATCAGCCAAGCACGTGATTCCATAGAGTATCTACAAAGTTAGAAAATGGTAATTTTAAGGGAACAGGGCTAACTTGAAACACAACGACCGTTATCCTTCTACCAACTTTGAATTCCGGGCATCCTGAGCTTCTGTCGAAGATGACCTTCACTAGAGTTTACTGATGGATGGCATTACTACTGTTGGGATTTGCCCCTGTTGGACGTAGTTACTTGCCATTATCCCTAACTTTTGCCTAGATTGTACATTGAGATTTCCAACCCACCGGGATGATTTTTGATCATGTCTCTAAATTTTGCCTGGATCGCCCTTACGGGTTTTCAATCCACCGAGGTGTTTTTTTTTATTTAATCGAAGTATTTCTTGACTACGTCAACATTTGTGGGGTAGGAAAATTCCTCTCCATCCATGGTTGCGAGTCTCAAGGCGCCGCCCGAGAAAGCTTTCTTGACCACATAGGGGCCGTCATAATTCGGAGTCCACTTGCCCTGGGAATCAGTGAGAAATGATTGTATCTTCTTGAGCACAAGGTCTCCTTCCTGAAGATGCGAGGTCGTACCTTTTTGTCAAACGCCTTCTTCATCCTTTGCTGATACAACTGACCATGGCATAGAGCCGTCATTCATTTTTCTTCGATCAGATTCAGTTCTTCGTGTCGACTTTGACACCATTCAGCCTCTGTTAGCTTAGCCTCCATCAATACCCGGATTGATGGGATCTCTACTTTTATGGGAAGCACTGCTTCCATGCCATATACTAGAGAGAAAGGGATTGCCCCTGTTGAAGTGTGGACAGATGTGCGATAATCGTGAAGAGCAAAGGGTAGCATCTCGTGTCAGTCTTTGTAGGTTACAACCATCTTCTGAACAATCTTCTTGATGTTCTTGTTAGCCGCTTCTACCGCCCCGTTCATCTTAGGTCGGTAGGGAGATGAGTTATGGTGTTCTATCTTGAACTCTGCGCACAACTCTTTCATCATTTTATTATTCAACTTAGATCCATTATCAGTAATGATCTTGCTTGGAACACCATAACGGCAGATGATATTGTTTTTGATAAATCGGACCACCACTTGTCGGGTTACATTGGCGTATGACACTGCTTCGACCCACTTGGTGAAGTAGTCAATGGCTACCAGGATGAACCGATGTCCGTTCGAAGCCTTGGGTTCGATCATGCCAACCATGTCGATTCCCCATAGGGAAAAGGCCATGGGGAAGAGAGAACTTTGAAATGCGTTGGCGTTACATTGATTTTGTCAGCGTATATCTGACACTGGTGACACTTCCTCATGT
Source organism: Lathyrus tuberosus (assembly GCA_022829125.1). Taxonomy (NCBI): domain Eukaryota; kingdom Viridiplantae; phylum Streptophyta; class Magnoliopsida; order Fabales; family Fabaceae; genus Lathyrus; species Lathyrus tuberosus. Next base: position 5,734,209 of record JALAZF010000239.1, on the reverse strand, counting down.
ACTTGTAGCAGTCAGATTCCATGGTCAACCAGTAGTACCCTGCTCTTAGAATTTTTTTCGCCATTGTGTGTCCGTTGGCATGAGTACCAAAGGACCCTTCGTGAATTTCTTTTATCAGCATGTTTTCTTCTGGTCTGTCTACGCATCGGAGCAAGACCATGTCAAAGTTTCTATTATAGAGTGTATCACCGCTCAGAAAGATACTGCCTGTCAGCCTCCTGAGGGTCTTTCTGTCCTTCCTTAGTGCCCCAGGTGGGTACTCTTGTTTCTGAAGGAAGCATTTGATATCGTGATACCAAGGTTTGTCGTATATGATTGCTTCAATCGTGAAGATGTAAGCGGGCCGTTCAAGGCGCATTATGTCAATCTTAGGTAGGTCATTCCATTGACCTACACTAATCATGGAAGAGAGAGTGGCTAACGCATCAGCCATGTGATTCTCCTCATGAGGGATGTGATGAAACTCGATTCGGTTGAAGAAGGGTAACAACCTTCTCACATAATCTTTGTAAGGAATCAATCCTGATTGGTATGTGTTCTAATCTCCTTTGATTTGATTGATAAACAGGGCTCAGTCACCATATACATCCAAGTTCTTGATCCTTAAGTCGATCGCTTCTTCGAGACTCATGATACAAGCTTCGTATTCGGCCTCGTTGTTTGTACACTTAAATGTCAGTCGGGCGGTGAAAGGAATGTGGGTACCCTGAGGTGTTACAATGTTTGCCCCAATTCTATTTCCATAATGATTGAAAGCTCCGTCAAAGATAAGTCCCCATTGGGAACCTGGTTCTGGCCTTTCACTGGGTAGTGGTTCATCGCAATCTTTCATTTTCAAGTACATGACATCTTCGTCCGGGAAATCAAACCCGATTGATTATTGATCATCAATCGGTTGATGAGCCAAGTGATCAGCTAAAATACTTCCTTTAACGGATTTTTGAGCATGGTACTCGATGTCATATTCTAATAACAACATATGCCAACGAGCAATCCTTCCCGTGAGAGCAGGTTTTTCAAAGACATACTTGATAGGATCCATTTCGGAGACTAACCAAGTAGTGTGACGAATCATATACTGGCAAAGACGTTTGGCTGCCCAAGCCAGAGCACAACAAGTTTTCTCAAGCATAGTGTACCGAGTCTCGCAGTCGGTGAATTTCTTGCTCAGATAGTAAATGGCAGACTCTTTTCTTTTTGTTTCATCTCGTTGGCCAAGTACACAGCCCATGGAGTCTTCCAAGACTGTTAAGTATATGATCAGTGGTCTTCCTTCCACTGGAGGTGATAGAATCGGTGGGTTCAATAGGTATTCCTTGATACTGCTGAAGGCAGTTTGACAGTCTTCTGTCCAAACGCAGTCCTGGTTCTTTTTGAGTAATTTGAAAATCGGCATGCATGTTGCGGTCATAAGGAATATAAACCTGGAGATGTAGTTCAAACGTCCCAGGAATCCCCTGACTTGTTTTTCAGTCTTTGGAGAAGGCATTTCTTGAATGGCCTTGACCTTGTCAGGATCAACCTCAATCCCTTTCTGGCTGATGATGAACCCTAAAAGTTTCCCTGAACAGACACCGAAAGTGCACTTGTTGGGATTCAAGCGGAGTTTGTACTTTCTCAACCGCTCGAATAGCTTTGACAGGTGGATCACATGCTCCTTTTCTGTTTTAGATTTGACAATCATATCATCGACATACACTTCTATTTCTTTGTGTATCATGTCATGAAACAGAGTAGTCATTGCTCTTTGATAGGTTGCCTCGGCATTCTTTAAACCGAACGGCATTACCTTGTAACAAAATGTACCCCATGGGGTGATGAACGAAGTTTTATCTATATCTTTCGGCGCCATTTTGATTTGATTATAGCCCGAGAATCCATCCATGAAGGAGAATACTTTGAACTTCGTTGTACTGTCTACCAGCATGTCAATGTGTCGTAAAGGAAAGTCGTCCTTTGGACTAGCCTTGTTTAGATCTCTGTAATCCACACACATTCTGACCTTTCCGTCCTTTTTGGAACGGGTACGATGTTGGCTAACCATTGAGGATACTCCGATGTGGCGAGGAAACCCGCGTCAATCTATTTATGTACCTCCTCTTTGATTTTGATGGCCAAGTCTGGGTGAGTTCTTCTCAACCTCTGTTGTACTGGCGGACATTATGATCATAACGGTAGATGATGTTCCACGATGCTGTTATCCAACCCTGGCATGTCCTGATAGGACCAAGCAAACACATCAGGGAATTCTTTGAGAAGCTTTATCAAACTCTATTTGACAGTCGGACTGAGCAGTGCCTCAATCTTGATTTCTTTTCTCCTCTTCTCCTGAACCTAAGTTGACCGTTTCCAACGACTCTTTGTGAGGTTCAATGGACCTTTCCTCTTGTCTGAGTAATCTGGAGATCTCTTCTGGAATTTTGTCGTCAACTTCTTCTTCAGCCCCAAATACCGGGAATTCAAAGTTGGGAGGAGGCATTAGATCGTATGTTTCGATGGGGTTTAAAACAAGCAATCTGCAAGACGTGATGATTTGTTTTTAGAAGAGATAGAGAGAATGCAAGAGTGTGTGCAGTGTATTTTTTTACTGCTTGTTTTTATTATTTGAATTGTTTTTTAGGATTACCATTTTCTGAAGAAAAAAAACCGAAAAGAGAAAACAACAATAAATTCGGAAATTACAGAACGACGTTATTTTATTTATGATCGAGTCGATTCTTGAAACTACAGCCCTATAAAACAAAACTCTGTCGCTTTGGGAAAAGCGAAGAGGGATATTTACAGAAAGTGAGCCCTATCAAAAAATTCGTTTCACCTGGGCAGGGTGAAAGGTTAAAGACGGCAATTACTTTGACTTATGAATAATCTTCGGAACATCGACAGCAACCCATTGGTGGCGAACTCCTCGGTGAATCACAAAGTCAGATACCTTCCTTGATTTGTCTTCAGAAATAACGCTGATTTCTGGTGGAGCATGATCATTGGAATCTGTCTCCGAGGCAGAGTTGTCGTAGAAGGATTCCTTTGTTGTATTTTGCATAGTATTTGTACTCTCAGGCAGATCTCCCCATCCAGTTGGCTGGATATCTTTGAGCCTGATATGAGAGCTTTCAGGAGCGGTGTATTTGACCAAGTAGTCGAACTTGCCACTCGGTTGTCCTAAGGTGTCCCATACTTCTTTGGAACTGGAGGAGTCATCTCTTTCAATGACGTTGACCTCGGGAAAAGCATAGTTGATGAATTCTAGTCCTGCAAGCTTTGCAAATTCATCGTCATGATGGATATTTTCTAAATGCCCTGAGTAATAATCCCATGACATGGTGGGGACGCAGGTATTCTTTTCAATAATGCTCAGTTGATATGCATCGTTGGGCTAACTCTTTTGCCCCAAGTCTCCCGGGTACGGCTGCCAGATAGGCAGGCCATCCATTGGGCCATAATAGTCATGGTCAAAGTTGTCTTTCATCAGAGTGTCTTCCTCTAATGAGTTTGGTGGAGCACGACATCCTTCCGGATCACAATCTCTGTACATCGTTTTGACATCTGACCTGGGATAAATCTCAGACTCTGTGCGGGATAGCAAAATGGCGTAGGCACCTCTTCCTGAGACATATAACCGTCCTCATTAAGATAGGACTTCCATTCTTCCTCTGTATCAGAGGAATCTCCCTCGTTGATGGTATGTACTTCTTGAGACACTGGGTGAAGGAAACCTCCACTACGGAAGAAGTCCCGAATGGGATGAAAACTTTCATTGCTAGCAGCAGTCTGAGTACAGTTTGAAGAAAAACCAAGACCTTTCTTTTCCTTATTGTCATTAGGAATGACAAGCTGTCTCCATCCTTTTGCATTGTTATTTTTTATCACCTCGAGAGCATCTTTGTACGAGGAAATCGACGTTCCTCTTTCTGATTGATTCTCATTGCTCACAGACAGTGCTTGGAACTGAGTTCCAACAACCTCCTCTGGATCTACACAAGTAGATAATGAAAGGTTACTCACGATCAAGGCTTGTTCTCCACAGACCGTGACGAGTTGATTGTTCTTGACGAACTTCAGTTTCTGGTGCAGTGTTGAAGTGACTGCCCTAGTCTGGTGTATCCAAGGTCTTCCCAACAAACAGTTGTATGTTGCTCGAATGTCCATGACCTGGAAAGTTACTTGGAAAGTGTGAGGACCGATAGTTATGGGAAGGTCAACTTGGTCGATAACTGTTTTTCTGAACCCGTCAAATGCTTTGGCGACGACCTCACTGCCTCTCATCGGAGATCCTTTGAATGATAGTAGCATTAGAGTGGACTTCGGCATAACGTTGAGAGCTGATCCGGTGTCTACCAGTACGTTGGCTAAAGCATCGTCCTGGCAGTTAACTGTGATATTGAGCGCCATGTTGTGACTTTTGCCTTCCTCTGGCAATTCCTCGTTACTAAACCCCAAGTTGTTGTAGGAAGTGATGTTAGAGACGATGCTGTCGAACTGTCGTATTGACACATCCTGTTCCACAAAGGCCTGCTCTAAGACTTTCTGTAGAGCCTCTCTGTGGGCTTCGGAGCTGAGTAAAAGAGATAACACAGAGATATTTGAAGGAGTTTGTAACAGCTGATCAACAATGTTGTATTCACTCCTTTGGATGAGCTTCAGCATCTCATCATCGTTCTTTGGAAGGCCAGGATCACTGGATTGACCGACTGGTGGATTGGGAACTTCCTTTTGAGGTTCATTTTCTATGTCAGGTTCTCCAACTCCTCGGTTGAAGATTCGACCACTCCGTGTAACTCGACTGATGTCTGCAATATTCACGACCGAGGGTAATGGAATTTCCTTTCCATTCTCAATTATTGTTGCGCCGTATTTGTAAGGGATCGCCTTATCAGATTTGTACGGTTCTGGTCCCGGTAGATAGATAACTACAGGAGCCTTCTGATTTTTCTAATTGTCGTAAGTAACTTCAATCAGTTCCTGGTTAAGAACTTTTGGTTCGTCCGGTAGAGGGATGATGGTACAAACATCCTTGGTCCTCTCAGGATCAGAGATTACAACCACATCTTTGATATGGTCAGCGAAATAGTCTGGCGTCCAGTTAATGGACCCAGAAACTGAATATTGTTGAATTTCTTTGCGGTCCAACTGATTCTGAAGGGCTGCTCGCACAAGGTAACATCCTTGATTATTTTTCTAGCAAACTCTACAGCGCTCGTAGTTATGTGGTGGCACCTGGCCACGTCCGCTTTGAATGCAGTGTAACCTCACTAGATCTATTTCTGTTGATCGAACATCCTGACTTTGATGCCTAGTAGGGTTCCCATTAACCACACTGATTTGTTGCGTGTTTTCATCCATATAGATCGGAAGCCACCAGTGGTTTAACAAGTGTTGCAAAGTTCTTTGCATGAGAGCGCACCCTTGGTTACTCTCACGGCATACTGTACAGTTCTGATAATTATGCGAAGTCAAAAAACTGAGCTGGACTTATGTAGCGTGTAACTCCACCAAGCTGGTATTCATCAAGCGAATATGAAAGATTTGAATCATATTCACTTGATACTGATTTCCATCACGATAATCCTGAATCCATCCCAGATCCATCTGACGCTGGAGGGCCTCTTGTACAAAAGATCATCCCTGTTTGTTTACCGAGCAAGTTAGACAGGAATTGTAATCGTACCGCGGCAGATTATGATACTGGCTTTGCCTTGAGTGCATTGCCACCAAGTTGACATTCATCGCATGGACGTCGTGGTTCTAAATGATGTTGGAATTAGCATAAGTCATGTTGACCCCACGAACTCGATGTTCTTGGATCCATCCAAGATCCAATTGTTCTTGTAGAGCTGATTGCACCACAGAACATCCTTGATTTTCTTTAGAGCCGATATCACACTGATGATAATTATGAGGTGGTATATGGCCATACCCGCTCTGTCTGCGATGCATCTTGACGAAGTTGGCCCTCAATAAGAGTACATCATGAATTTGATAGCCGTTATTAGACTCTCCCTCTATCAAATTTACCGCAGCTTTCTCGTGTTGAGGTAGCGGGTTCGTGAGAACATTCGGATTCGTATCTTTGAAAGATAAGACCCCGCTCCTAACAAGCTTTTACACATCGGATTTGAAACTGAGACAATTTTCTATGTTATGTCCTGGTCCTCCTTGATGGTAAGGACAAGTCTGATCCGCTTTGAACCAAAAAGGCAGATTCTCCGGTACTGTAAGAGGAGACCTGGTTTGGACATGTCCCTTGACCAGTAATAATGGAAACAATTTTACATACAACATCGGTATAGGGTCGAACCCTAGTGGTCGCGTTGTACGGTTGTTGTTGTATGGAGGACGGGCCTGCTGAAGAGGCTGTTGTGTCCTTTGCTGATATTGTAGTTGATTTGGTTGACTTTGAGCAACCTGAGGTTGTTACGTAGGAACAGGCGCAGGGTTGATAGCAGGAGTTACGGCTGCTACTGGTTGATATCGTCGCCTTTGCTTTCCGAGAGAGATATTCCCAATATCGTGCTCTTTTTTCTTAGGGAGAGCATTACCGTATCTTTTTGTACTACTTGATGATCCAACGTCTTTAACTAAACGTCCTTCTCGGACCGCTTCCTCAAGACGAACTCCCATGCCCACCATCTCGGTGAAGTCACTGGGCGCACTGGCAATCATTTTGTCGAAGTAAAATGAGCTCAAGGTTTTCAAGAAGATCTTTGTCATCTCTTTTTCCTCAAGAGGTGGACAAATATGGGCGGCAATTTCACGCCATCTCTGAGCGTACTCCTTAAAGGTTTCCTTGTCGTTTTGTGACATCGATCTGAGTTGATCTCTGTCCGGTGCCATGTTCAGGTTATACTTATACTGCTGAAAGAAAGTAGTGCCAAGATCTCTGAAAGTGCCAATCTTAGTGCGGTTTAAACCCATGTACCATTTGAGTGCGACACCGGTTAAACTATCCTGAAAGTAGTCAATCAGTAGCTCCTGGTTCTTTGTCTGAGTTGACATTTTCCGAGCGTACATCACCAAATGGCTTTGAGGGTAAGAGTTACCCGTGTACTTTTCAAATTCGGGCACTTTGAATTTGTGCAGAACTTTCACATTGGGGACCAAACAAAGGTCTGCGACGTCTTTTCCAAATAGATCCTGACCGCGAAGGGCTTGCAGCTCTTTCTGCATCTCCAAGAACTGTTCCTGGAACTCATTCATTCTGTCGAACATACTTTCGTTTCCACCAGAAGGTATCTGTGGAATCTGTCCTTCCAGGACAGTGTGTACCACGAGTGGTGGTATAGTCATCATGTCAGTGACTCTAGGTTCTTCCCTCTCCGGAAGTTTGTAACCTTCAGGAGTTACTGTCATGCCCCTGGCATCTTTGCTTTCCCGAAGTTTGTAACCTTCAGGCCCAGCGGTTCCTGCTGCGGTTCCCTGATCCTCAGTGATCGGCGGAACATATCCTTCCGGGATATAGTTAATAGGCATGCCCCAGGGACGATCTTTCGGCATTTTGTACCTAGGATCATAATTCTCCAATATGAGCGTTGATGTGATCTCTAAGATCACAGTCCTTTGTTGTTGTTTCTGAGCTGCTGCCTGAGCTTGCATGTCGTTATGAAGCTTTCTCATATCCTCTTTCAGAGTATCGATCTCTTCCCTCAACTCTCTGTTCTCTTCCTCGAGATCATCCATCTTTTTCTGTCGATTGGCCCGAGTATTGTACGAATGAGACAGTTTGACTCTAGAATCAAGACGCAAATGTGAGATTCGTAGGTAAGAAGAATGCGTTACGTGAGAATGATGAATGCAATAATTATATTTTAATTTTTTTTGTTTAATCAAAATAAACTTCGACAATTAGATTGCAAATATCAAACAATGGGGAAACCCCATTTTATTAAATTCAAAGATTGCGGAATCGGAAATACAGTAGATTACAAAGTGCTATAAAAGGAAATGTCTAAACAAATGGGTCCCGAGTCCTCTCTGAGGAGAGCTCAGGTGTTGGTTCTGGTACTTTCCTCTTCTTTGACCGGGGCTCTTGAGCCGTCGTCGGGTTGTCATTCCTTTGCCAAGTGAAATGAGCGAGCAAATTTCTTTGGTCATCCTGATTTTCTACAGTACGTTGCTCTAAAATCTCAATTAGAGCATCCTTATCTTCTAACAGTTGTTCTATTTTCTTGCACTCCACATTGAGAATACGGTACTTGTTCCTCCAAGATCTCTTCTCCTGCTGAACTTTGTTGAGAGTCACCTGAAGTTTTTTCGTATCAGACATAAAGTAAAGGACGGGGTCCCTTAACGGAAGAACTTCCTGACGAGGGTAATGCATCCTCAGCTTGCGAGCTCTAGTTTGTACCCATTGGAGATAAGGCTCCACCGAGACACAGTCTAGTTTTCCTAGAGACTCTCTTCCTTTCCTACGAACGTGTTTCCAAGCATGCACTATTTCTGTCTTTAGTGCTCTGTCATTTTCTCCTTCCTTGAAGAAAAGACCTTCCAGATGAACATTACGCGGAATATATCTCATCGGGTATCCGAATTGACGACGAACTAAAATTGGATGATAATTGATTCCTCCCTTAGTTCCTATAATGGGTACGTTTGGGAAATTCCCACAACGGTCACCAATACAACTACTGGTTTCAGTCTACTAAAATCCTCAGCTTCTCAGATAACCTAATGGAACAATCTGCTTTCAACAACCGAAGTCGTATAGGCATTGAATCCGCAAAGGGCATCTCCACTGATTTGATGGTCGCTCGGGACCTCTTATCTGGGATTCACTCCCCGTAAGATTACCCGTATAATGCCATCACTTATCTTAGGTGTATACTCAATCTTTCCACATGCGGCATCACACGCATTCCCATTAGCAGAAAAATAAACATAGATATCAATTAGGAAAAGCAGTATATATATTTGTCCTAATATCCTAGACCTCTAGTCTTATAATCCTATATAGACAATGACTCTCCAGCAGAGCCGCCATTTCTATAGTATTTGGTGAATTTAAGGCCTTCACCCTAAAAGAGGCTAGAAAGAATGCCTCCCACTGTGGTCGCCATTTTTCTGTAGCGCGGTTTTTGTGGTTTCGAATCACTATCACTTTGGTACTACAGTTCGATTCATTTTTTTATCCTATTGAGCTGATTAAGGAAGGGAAATAGATGTCTCCAATTAACCCTACTTGCAAACTGAGGTTAAACAGTCAAAACTGTTGGTTTACATATGCTATCAAAAGGGGGGTTTGTCTTTAGGTTTATTTGCTTAAAAAACATGTCTAGACTATGGGCTAGGTTTCTGGTAAGGTGTTAGGTCTGATGCTTTTGATGGATATATGAAGGTACTGGATTTTGGGTTTTTTGGTTAGTATGCTCGCTAAGATTTTTGCAATCTTATGCCTACGTATTCCCGAAACAGGGAAATCAGAGCGATCATAGTTCCTCATATTCTATGGGAGGAAAAAGGTTGTTTTGGTGTCTTGTTCAAACCCAAGACATGAAGCTAAAGGTGTTTTGTATCTCGTTCAAAGCCCAAGATGTGAAGCTAAAGGGTTTTGGATGAGAGAGAATTTGTCATCTCTAAAGAGGAGTTGTTGATGTTTGTATGCTATGAGCAAGGCACAAATTTGATGCTAAAAGGTTGATTGACTCAACCGGGGTTTTCTTATACAAAGCCTAAGAGGAGGCGGGAAGTTTGACTTTTCCGGGGCAAACGTTCTTTCTGTCTTGTACAACGCCCAAGATTGAGGCTAGAAGGGATTTTGACTCCGTTGGGGAGAATGTATCTTGTATAAAGCCCAAGATGGAGGCTGAAAGGATTTGACTCAACAAGAGAGTACATTTATCTATCCTGTATAAAGCCCAAGACGGAGGCTAAAAAGGTTGACTCAACAAGAGAGTCTGGAACAGGTGATTGACTAAATAAGAGAGTCTGTTTGACTCAATAAGAGAGTCTTTTATACTCAACAAGAGAGTGTTTTGCTGTCTCGTACGAAGCCCGAGATAGAGGCTAAAAGGAGATCGACTCAACAAGAGAGTCAATTATACTCAACAATAGAGTTTTTTATATGTGTCTTGTATGAAGCCCAAAACGGAGGCTAAAGGTTGACTCAACAAGAGAATCTTTTATACTCAACAAGAGAGTGGGTTTTTATATGTCTTGTACCAAGCCCAAGATGGAGGCTAAAAGGAAGACTGACTCAACAAGAGAGTCTAAAAAGGTTAGCTCCGCTGGGGAGAGTCATTGTACAAAGCCCAAGAGGAAGCTATCTTACTGCTGAGGATTAGATCCATAGGCAGGCCCAAGGGTGGGGAACTCTCATGAGAGAGACCGGGTTTCAGAGTGATCAGTGTTTTTTTCTATGTTTGAAAGGAACTTGAGAATGTCTTTGAGACTCAAGGGGGTTTAGACTGTCCAAGTCTAGTGTTTTATCTATTGTACAATGCCCAAGAGGAGGCACGGGCATTAAGGGATGAGTATCAACCCTAAAATGGCCGGAGTTTTGACACTGGAAAGACTGCTCTAGCAAAGGATGACTAAGTTTTATCTTATACCTTTAAGAGGTCGTCAGGGTCCTTGTATTAAGCCCAAGAGAAGGCATGAGAACTTCTAAGAAGCCGAAGGGTCCTTGTACAACGCCCAAGAGGAGGCGGGGATGCTTTTAGGAAGCCTGTGGGTCCCCAAACCAAGAGAAGTTCAAGAAATGCAATTCATAGAGAAGAGATCATTCCAGGAAAGTTCGAGAATTTGGAAGAAACTCAAGAGATGCCATTCACAGAGAAAAGATCACCTCTGGGGAGTTAGAGTTTCTTTAACAATTTCTAAAGGCGACAGTCTGAGAAAAGGTTCACCGAGAATACTGCCTTTCTCTTTGTTCCATATTGTATAACCCCAAGAGAAGGGAAGACTGTATCTGGAATCCTACGGGGGATCTAGTTTTGTTTGTATTTAAGAGTGACCAACAAGGCTTTACCTAGTGCTAGACGTAGTTGCAGGGGAAAACTCTAAATAACTATACTAGTATTACACAGTGGATATGTGACAAGTATATTAAAAGATGTGAAAGAAGACTCACAGTGAAGCAGCCCCACATTACAGTTATATACATATGAAAGCGGTAAATGAAAGCGGATAAACACTTACCCGTTGTAGAGCTTCCATGTTGTTTTGTTAGTTGTTCAACAAAGAAAGTTTTGATAAGAACAGATATTTGAATTCAAAATCAAAGGAGAAAGTGCTTTGAAAAGATTGTTAGGGCTTACAGCTCGAGGAGAGGCCCAAGTTTTAACGATGATCGCACCGTTGTTTTAAAAACTGTACAGAGGGACTTATACAATATGTGAGGCCCAAAAAGTTTTTATGTACAAGGGGATGGGTCTTACACTCTATTAGAGGCCCAAAGATTTATTTTTTGTACAAGAGATGGGACTTACAACTCAAGGAGAAGCCCATGGTTAACGACGATCGCACCGAGGTTTTGAAAACACAGTGGGTCTTATACAATATCTGAGGCCCAAATCATTTTTATTTCAAAAAAGGGTTGGGTCTTACACTCTATTAGAGGCCCAAATAAATTTAAAGAAAAGAAATGGGGCTTATAACACGAGGGTAAGCCCAGATGATTTGATTTTTGAACTGGCGATTGCGCCGAGATTTTTCTTTTAACGCAGAGGGACTCATACAATATCTGAGGCCCAAAAAGTTTTTGGTTAAAAGGGGATTGTGTCTTACACTCTATTAGAGGCCCATGAGTGTTTGAAAATAATTGATGAGGGTGGAATCAATCAAAACCCTAATATCATCATTTTTAAAAGTAAATTCTCAAAGAAAATCAATAAAAAATGATAAAACACCAAATAAGCTTGAATAAACAACTTGTAATTTTTGGTTATGGTTTGAAAAATGAGGTTTTAATCACAATATGAGTTAAAACTCATTTGGTTTCGATTTTTCAAGGTGAATATTCACTTTTAAAATGTTTAAAACAATTAAAAATGAATTTATTCATAAAAATACCAACTATATTAAATAAATAATATAAATTTTATTTTTTTGTGGAATAAAATATTTCAACATTTTTGTGATTTTTTGCAAAAAGAACCAATAAAAAATAATTAAAATTGAGGGAGTTATTAATTTTTCAAATCGTTAAAAATAATAAAATATGAAAAAGTGGTAAAAAAGAGGATCTGGGGCGAGGGGAATTCGAACCCCATACCTCTTGTGTGTAGTGTGCGCGTCCTACCACTGAGGTGGTGATACATCCGTGTATCAAACCCCAGCCACAAATATACAAGGCTTGCCCTTTTTTTGGCCTGGCCAAGGCAAGGCAAGATTTTGGCAAAAAACGTGAAGCTTGTAACTTTCTCATTTCTCCATGGATTGGGACAAAATTTAGGTCCATCCTGCCTAGAATTTCACAAGGAATCCAATGGTGGTGGTGCTTTTTTCAAATGAGGTCCCCATTTTAAAACCCGATAGTGGTTTTGAAATAGGCCTCCATTTGCATTTTATGTGCTACCTCATGGTACAGGCATGAATCACATCACGAATTGTTCAAACACAACATATATAACATGTAGAAGATGTGCATGAGCAGTGGACTTCATAGCAATGCATATTCTAAAGAGTTCAAGTTGAGATGCTTACCTCTTTAGGAGCTTTTTGGAAAATCTGTCAAGTGCTTTGTTCCAGAAATGTTTTGATGCTTTGAACACCTTCAAATGATCCCTTGGAAGCTTTTAGGATGATTGGAAACAGCTGGAAACCTCAGGAATGGAAACTGGCCCTTTCTTGCAAAAGGGGCAAAAGCGACCAACATAGCAACTCTCTCAAATGGTGTTCCAGATATGGGGAACCATTTGGGACAGTTCAAGGATGATATTTGGAGTGTGTTTGAGGCTTTATCTGGTTTTCAAAGTGACTAAATCAAGACATGGCTTGAAAAATGCAAAAAAAATCCTATTTTGAGGTTTTGAGATGGGACTTCGAGATTTTGGTGTTACAGGTCACTTGTGAGAGTTTGGATAGCTTAGATATTACATATTGGATGTGTTTGGATCATGAGCTGTGATGAAATTGCTCTCTAACTCAAAAACTCAGAGTTACCTTGCTAAAGAAGGCATTTTTGCCTAGAGAAAGAGATTTTGAGGAAAGCAAGTGTTGTAGTGCTTTGGTGTACTTAAACTGAGCACAAATGAGCTCTATTTATAGTAGAGCAAGTTTGTTTTGGCTGCAACAGTGAATGGCTCTGTTCATGCCACCTTGGTGCATCCATTGAATGCTCCAAAACAAAACTGGAGTCTTGTCCCCTCTTTGGGATTTTTAGGTTTGGCATGCTATTTTTAATTCCAAAGACTTGGGAGGCTTATGGATCAGTGTTTGTCCCTCCTTGGTCCCTCCCTGAGGTGTTTAGATGGATAAACTTGTTTGTCATTTGCACAAATTGCTCAAATCGAGTAAAATGCACAAATTTGCCTAGTTATGACAGTTGCAGCAAGGCATATTGCCACTGTCATAACTCTTAGCTCAAATGGAATTTCATGGGGTTCTTGGCCATTTTGGAAAACTCTCATATGATACAACATATGTGTTATCATAGTTTGTCTTGACACTTTTTGGATCCAAGTGAAAAATGCCCTTACATTTTGGAAAAAGTGAAACAGAATCTGACTTAGTGAAAATTTCACTAAGTGTTGGAAAAAGTGACATTTCATGTTTTCAGCCATTTTGATCCAACCATAACTCAAAATCCATGATGAATTGGAATGAGGCATAGTTGACACTTTTAAAGTATGCCATGAGAGCTACAAATCAATCTTTAGATCAGCCCAAATGGTTGCTTGGATCTCAAGTTATGATCCTTGGAAGTTGGCACCCTAGCCACTTTGTTTCATAACTTAGAAAATTTCTAAGTTTTTTATGGTTACCCCTTTTACAAGTTATCCCACTTTCTTGATTTTTCTTGATGAATGATGATTCAAATCACATATTAACATCATTTTAGGGTTAGGGGACCATAGTTGATCAAAAAATCAAAAAGTCAAACTTTGACTTTTAGGCACAGTTGACTTTTTATCAGATGAATTCCAAACTGTGCGATTCTCTATGAAATCAAGTCCTTGACCTAAATCAAACTTGATGGATTGATTTCATAGGTGTTATAGGGTGTATTGAATCATGTCCCAAGGTTTTGGAGCATGTCCGGATCATAAGTCAAAGGCACAATTGACTTTTTCTCGCGAAACCCTAACTGTGGTTTTGATGAACTTGAAACTTGTGAATCAAGCTTCTTGGATCAATCCATTATTGCAAATGGATCAATGTAGTGTATTAGAGACCCTCAAATCATGTCTTGAGGTCTTAGCTCATGTTTTGTCCCAAAAGTCAACTTAGGGGTGAATTAGGTCAAGAAACCCTAATTCCCGATTTTTGGTGAATACATCCCCTGAGGTAAAATTGACTTGATGATTGGGTCCATGAGGTCCCTTAGAGTATCTATGGTTATACTTTGAAGCATTGGCTCATGCCCAGAGGAAAATTTCCATCTGGAGGCCCTGGTCGACCAAAACCCTAATTTGGTGACTCTGGCGATCTTAAGGCTTGATCCACTTGGAATGTTGCAGCCTTGTGCTTGATTCTTGATGTGGGAGTCCTCTTGATCCATTGTGGATGTTTGAGAGGTTTAGACAAGTTGAAGATCATGTCATTCCTTGATTGATCCTTTGTCTAACCCTAAGTCTGATTGTAGTGGATGCTCACCCATCTTTGGGGGAGACTAATGAGGTATGATGGCCCATCCATATTGTGATGTTGACTTGCACAATGATGAGAAATCTTAGTGGTCAAAATTTGGGGTATGACAGAAGGAGGTTTATTGGAAAAAGTTTTAGAACATTTATGAAGTTGTGAGGGTTGTTTTGAGGATTCAAGGTTCAGAAGTTTTAAGGAATTTTTTCACAGATGAAGGTTTTTGAACTCTATTTTTCAAGTTGTTATTCTCTTTTTTGTTATGTCGAAGATCTTCAAGTCTGTCCCAGTTCTAAAAAACTCTTCCCCTTATAAAACTATTGAACTTCTATATTTTTTTGAATTTTTTTGTATTGTCTCTTTCATGACAGGTTGTTGTTGTTGTGGCGGTACGATCCGTGTCATTGTGTTGTTACTATTGCTTATGGCAGATGTTGTTGGTTATTGTGTTGTTGTTTTCGCGTGTCATTGAAGGTTGCAGGATTCAGGTTTGTGTTGGTTTAGCAGGTATGTTGTCTTGGACGGAAATGTCCCTGCGGTTTTGTCTCGGAGTGAAGCGCATGGCTTATGGCGTACGGTTTAGGCATGGCGCAAGCTTTGGTTTGGTTGTTCACTTGCGGAAGCAACAGGCTTGTTTCTAGTTGTTTTGTCATGTTGTGAATTTCATGGGTGGCAATTGTATTGATATGGGCTTAATGTAATGGAACATGGACTTTCTTTGGTAAAATTTGAAATGGACCCTTTTGTAAATTTTGGTGATGGAATGTGGACTTTTGGAACATGAATTTATTTATTTTTAATGATTTTTTATTGGATTATTAATTTATGAAAATGATTAGAAAGAAAGTGAATATTAAAATGAATAAGTGGTTTGGATGAAATGGATTTAGAAAATGGTTAGAATAATATGGATTTAGAAAATGATAAAATGGTTTAGAAATGGATTTGGACAAATGGATATGGACGAATTGGAAATGGTATTTGGATATTAAATGATGGAGTTGGTTAATGAAATGGACATGAAAATGGATATTCGAATGAAAAATTGGATTGAAAAATGGGTAAATAACAAAATGGTTACGGGAATGGATATGGATAACGGTAATGTGCCTCCACCTTTGTTTGATCAACACTCAAAACCTTTGACAAACGAAACTTGCATTTCACAATTCTTGAATTAAGTCGAAGAAGATCCTCCTTGAATAAACTTTTAATTAATGACACCACAATCTCGAATTCGTCTTAACATGGTTTTGATTGAACAATAAATCTGACGAATCCTGGATCAATGACAAAAAACCTGAACCACACAATCAATACTTTCACATAACTTGATAACTTGATCCACACACGAATAATCTGAATTGGCACAAAAACCATGACTGAAACTTCAGGCACAAACACTTGAATCAATCACACCCAGGCCTTGATCTTGAAACAAAACTTTGGTTGACCAAGATTAGGTCAAACCATTGAATCTCTAACAGTACTGCCTTTGCGCACCTGACCTGACAAGCCTGATGAATCTTGATGAGGAGTTAAGACAATTAGAACTCAACCCTTTCTTTAAAATTGAATGGAAGAACCTCAAAGCAAATAGGAAACCCTGATTCAAAGAACCACTGGACCCCAAGCCTTAGGAGCTCAATGAAACGCATGATTAATATGACCTAATGGGATGCATAGATGATGGAAATGTTATGTTATGCCAGGTTAGGGTTAGGGTGAAAATGAGGGTGTGACAGATGACCCTATTTAATCTTCTTGAACTTGAAGGTGAGAGTGACAGAGGCTTTCTTACGGTCAAGATACAAGGAGATTAAATATAATAATACCCAGAATTTTCAGCCGGAAAAGGAATGGAATGGGAGGTAATGAAATAGTGGGATGGCTTGAAAAGGCATTTGTCAGTGGGAAATATTAATTGGTTATGAGGGATATGATAATGCTTGAAATGCAATGCAGGATGAACATGAGTGCTTTTCCAGTATTGAAAGGGAGGCATCCTTGTAGCATTCTGAGGATATATAAAAGGTTGAGATAGGACTCAAGAATAAAAGGATTATGAGACACCAATGCTAAATATTAGCAAATATTTGTGGGGAGTCAGTTTACGTAACCTTGTTGTAGTATGCTTTCAGAATAAACCCTGCCTCAATTAGGTCTTTCGATGGTTGTAACATGGTTTGGTTCACGGTTATTGAAACAAAGGATATTAGGCTCAAAACTTATTTTGGTACCCACCCCTTCTTCATGATGATTCTCCAGTCCTACGTTCAGTTAAATTGACACACATATATAGAGTTTGACGGTGTAAGAGTGAAGATGATGATTCAAGATTTTCTTGAAATGACATTCACCTTATTTTATTTTTGTGGATGGATATCAGTGACCTTTTGATGGTGATCACTGAATATTATTTTGTTTTGCTTGAGGATTTGAGGGCCTCTTTTGCTTTATTCATTTTTGATCCCTAACTTTTGCCTAAGTCGCCTCTTTGGGGTGGTGGACTTAGCAGGCTTTTTCTCTTTTTCTTCTTCTTTTTTTTTGGAAAGGCTTGTGACTGCCAAGTCACTGGTCATTGAAGAACAACCGCCATAATAGGAGGTTTCATCTTGAAAATATGTGTAATCAGGATAACTGAACACTACCCATGCCCCAGGTTAAACGTAAGGGTTTGAAAATCCGAAGGGAACTCCTACTTCTAGGCTCGAAGTGGTTGACTAGGGATTAACTCCTTATCTCTCCAGTGTTTGGGGGTTTGAAACAATGCTTGTAGATCATTAACAGGATTTTATCCGAAAGCATACCATCAGCAGTTATGGGTATTTCGTTTTCATCATCCTTCCTCCAATCTTTGCTAAAACAACAGTTGATAAAGGGAGTGAAATGTAGAAATATTTTTGTGATTTTTTTTTAATAAATGAGAAAAGACGAGTGAATACGAATGGACTTGTTCAAAAAATGCATGCTCATTACATTAACAATGCCATTAATAAACAACAATGTCTTAAAAGCAAATAGCACTGAACAAAAGAAACTACAAATGCATAGTAAATACATGATCTAAAATTGCCAACATTGAGGAATTAGGCTTTTCTCTTTTGAGTTGCTGTTGGGCTAGCTCTCTTGCTTATCGATACCAGTATGATAGCCTTCTTCACAACTACTCTCAGGAACTTCTTCTATAACATGGGCTGACAGACCCTCCTGATCAGATGGAGAATTGATGTTAATTTTAAGACCTTGAGGTGTAAATGAGATTAGCTTGGACTCAATCAAATCTTGGACCTTGTTTTTGAGTTGTTTGCAATCCTCGTTTGAATGCCACATTGCGCCAGCATGGTAACCACATCGTGCTCGGTATGGAGGGATCACAGGGTCCAAGTCCTTTGGCACTATCAGCCCACTATTGATCAAACGTGGTAGTATGTGACTGTATGGCATTGGCAATGGATCAAAGTGCCTTTTTGGTCTTTGAGTGTAGTAGCGTCGGTGTTGCGGAGCGTGCTGTTGTGTAATCTGTTGTTGATGAGGGGGACCTCTATTGACAGGAGGATATTGATCATGTGGAGAGGATGGAGTCACACAGGTATACCCATATGATTGTTGACTTTGAACAGATGAGATGCTTGTGTGATAAGGTAATGGAGGTGGGACATGTGGAGCTTCCCAAATGGAGTTAATTTCACCATCCTCTTCTTCCTCTTGGGAACTGACAATTGATTCACTTTCGCTAGCTGGGATGTTCAAGGAGCCTTGGATATTTCCACTCTTGAGGAAGCACTCGAGGCGTTCTCCAGCTATTACCAGGTCAGAGAAGTTTGATGTCCTAGTGCCAGCCATCTTTTCCAAGTATGGACCTTGCAAGGTATTCAAGAACAGATCAACCAATTCTCTATCTAAGATTAGTGGTTGAACACGAGCAGCTACCTCTCTCCATCTCTGAGCATATCCTCTGAAGGATTCGTCATCCTCTTGAGATAAGCCTTGCAATTGCACGCGATTGGGAGCATGGTCAAGATTGTATTGGTATTGCTTCACAAAGGCGTTAGCTAGGTCAGACCATGATTTGATGTGGCTGCTCTCTAGCTGCATATACCAACTCAGTGATGCCCCACTCAGACTGTCTTAGAAACAGTGAATCATAAGTTTGTCTTCGTGGACATGCGATATCATTCTTCTGCAAAACATCACCAAATGTTGCTTTGGACAACTATCCCTTTTATACTTCTCAAAATTCGGTGTCTTGAACTTTGGAGTTATTACAAGGTTGGGTACCAAACACATGCTTGAAGCATTCAGATCCAAAGTATCACGGCTCTTTATGATGTTAAGCTTCTCTTCCAGCACTCGACATTTTTCCATAAGCTCAATAGCTTGCGGATCCTTGGTTTTCATCACAGGGACCGCCCCTTGGGGATTTGGCTCAGAGAATGCAAAACTATGATACTCCATGGTAACAAAAAAAGAAGAATGTCCATATCGGATAATGGTACGTTCGCGTATAATAGGATCTTCAACGGGGATCTGCACGGGCTGAGCTTGAGCAACATTGTTCACTGGAGATGAAAAGACATTTCCAGTGGTTGAAGTCCTTTGAATGTTGCCATCTTTCCTTGCCAAGGTTGTCATAGCTTCCACAAGTTGGTCCAACTGGCTTTTCATCAATTCAACATTTTCTCTTGACGCAAACTGGTTCTACTTTTCAAGTCCATGATCCTTCAAAAGCTACTTCGAGTCCAATACGGGCTTCAGGAAGTCAGCTGCGGGTTATGGACAAATGATGGATGAGTTCTCTGGTTTGAGGTTGGAGAATGATATGAAAAATGATGCAAAAGATGCTGATGCAAATGCAATGTTATGAATGCAATAATACATGGGATTAAAGATCGCTGAATCAAGGGTTCACAACAAGTATCAAGGTCACAGATTCTGTAGGACAACACAACATGATACCTCTCACCATGGGTAGGCAATCTATTGGGTTATAACAGGGCATTCCAAGGGTTTTCAAACAAGGTCTCATGCACTAACCCTCAAAATTTTTCCATCATAACGACGATTCATAAGACGGTAATCCCTTCAAAGGATGAGCACGGAGTTATGTCTTAGTAACCTTCAGAATTTGGTTCTAAAAAGGTCCTCAGAATCACGGACTCCCAAGTCGGAAACAAAGACGCCATTACGACTAATCGTAAGACATAATCATTCCTAAGGGGGCCTCATTTGAGCGGTGGAAGTCAAACCAACTCGGAGAGTCCTAAGTCTCGCAAATGAGTAAGCAACCACCTCCTAGCTTAGTGTATACTCAAAAAGCTCGGGTAGAAAGTCTTTCTCCTCACAAACCATCCCCAATAAACCCAACAGGTAAGAGGAACACAAGTAACAAAGCAATAAAAGCAAACAAACCACACAAACGACAAACAAACTAGGCTTGGCTTGCTTAGGGTGAACCAGTCCCCAGCAGAGTCGCCAGCTGTCGCTACTCGAAAAATAGTCGTCCGGAGGCGAAAGAGGAAGAAACAGAGAGTCGCCATCGAACTTTATTTATCCCATGAGGGGAAGGGGAAACATCGAGAAAACCCAAAGAAGAAAGGATAAGATGGTCTCGCAACCAAATTATGGGTTCGGAAGCCGGTTATGCGGAGGGAAGGTATTAGCACCCACCACATCCATCGTACTCGATGGGAACCATTCGCTTGTCTAAGTGTAAGGATGTTTGCTAAGGACATTGCTTTCTAAGTGTGTTCTAAGAGGGAGAGAGAAGGGTAAAGAGCAAAGAATGTGAAAGAAAATAAAATGAAAGAAAATGGTGGAAACAAAAAGGAGAAGAAGGAGAAGGAGACTCGATATGACTTCGCGGTCCTATGCCTACGTATTCCCTCGTGCAATGGGAAAGTCAGAGTCAACGTAGTTCGGAGGACTACGGGTGAAGAAAATGGAAGGGGGCTCGCCAAGATCATTGTAATCTTGTGCCTACGTATCTTCACTTAAAAGAAGTGAAGAATCAGAGCATCCGTAGTTCAGCGGACTACAGTTTGTTGGTGTTTTTTATGGACGATGCTAACGTGCGGGTTCTAGCAGTTAGGTGTTTTGCAGCTCGCTCGTGGAGTCTTATGCGTTACCTGTTTGCAGTAGAACGGACGTAACATGTCCTTTTTGAAAGGGTTGATTTTCGCCATCAAGGCAAGATGTCACATTTGATTTGTTGAGATTGTTTTTAAGGGTGAAATAAGTCCTCGGATAGGAACCCCTTCGGGTAGTACCCAATTCTTTATCTCAAAAGATTTATTTTGAAAATGGTGTGGCGAATACAGTTATGTCTTTGTATTGAAAGAAGTCTTCACCCAATCCTCTCTCGTTAGTTCAATACAAAGAGAACATATTCTCTTATTAAGGAAGTGTTTTGATTTTAGATGGTAAGTGCTTTACGACAGTGAACCCTAAAGGTAATGTCAAACACTCGGGATAGGAGAAGGCCTTCGCCTAACCACTCCACGACCATCTAAGTTTATTAAGAAAGGGTTTTGAAAATGCACTTGGTACAAGACCAAGGCTTTTGGACTTAAGAAGAAAAGAAGGTGAGAAATGAAATAGAAACCGAAATGAAATCAAAATGGTCTCGTCTTAATCAAGATTTTAAATCGATAAATCGATAATCTTTGATTTTTTTACTTTCATTGACCAATTAAAAAGAAAAATGGCCTCATATTGATCAAGATTTTGAATTGAGATCTTTTGTTATATCATTGGCCAAAATAGCCGAAATACAAATCGAAACGAAAATCAAGGTAAGAAATGAGAAGTAAATCAAGGCATAAAATCTAAATAATAAATAAATAAATAAACTTGAAATCAACCTAATTAAATTCTAGAAATAATATTTTGTCTTTTTGATATTCATCATTTTTTTTATTATTTCACATTAAAAGTTATTAATCCAAATTTCTAATCCTAAGAATTAAAGTACAAATCTTAAAAATTAAAATACTAACTAAAATTTAAAATACTAAATCTAAAAATAATAAAAAACTTATCCTAACGTAAAAACACTAATCCTAATAATAAAAATATTAGCAATCCTAAAGTTAAAATTTTATTAAAATTAAAATACTAAACTTAAAATTAAAACTTACTAATCTAAAGTTATAATATTAATCCTAAAATTAAGAGTACTAAATCTAAACTTAAAATATTAAACCCAAAGTTTAGAAAAACTAAAATAAAAAACTAAAAAAAACTGTAACGAAGTAAATGGACCTGCGGAGAAGGGGCTGTTAAGCCCAAAGCATGGAGGAGACGGGTCGGGTCCTGTTGACCCGCACCCGGTTTAGTTACAGCAAGGGAAAGGGTAAAATAACCCTAATAACACAGCCATTGAAAAAGAAACTTGAAACAAAGATTACGTGAAAGGTCCCTCATCCTCTCCCTCAAACGTAAATAGAAAACCAGATAAGGGAAAAAAAGCAACCTTCATGTAGAATCAAACCAGATCAAGCGCATACTCTCTGCCAAATCTGATCTCTCTCTCTCGCGGTGCCTCTGCTTGTTTCACAATTTCCTCCTCACAACGGCTTCTCTCTCTTCTTCACTCGCTGTGAAATCTCACTCAAACCGATTCTCGTTTGATCTCGCACTCTATTTCTTATCCCTCAATCGGTCTCATCTGGAAGAAGAACGAAGGGCGTAGTGGGCTGAGATTATGAAGTGGTGCGAGTCACGGTTCACGGCGGAGGGAATGGTGGTACGGCGTTGTCCACGACAGAAGCAGGGGCGAATCAGAGGGAGGAACCGGGTTCGTCACAAATGTTAGGAGAAAATTGAAGTGTTTTATGGTTGTTTATGTCATGAAGGTTTGATGGTTGTTCACTTGTGAACAGATGGTGAAATATTGATGGTTTTGAAACGCGACGTGATGAGGAATAATAGGTGCGGTTGAAGAAGGGATTGGTGTTGCGTTTTTATGTTGATGTGTGAGTATTAAAAGCTGAGTTGTTTGGTGTTTGTGAATAAGAAACAGGTTGTTTTTTCAACATAGAAGAGGTTGGTTTAAGATGAAGGAGGTTTATTGGAAAAAGTTGCAGAACATTTATAAAGTTGTGAGGGTTGTTTCGAGGATTCAAGGTTCAAAAGTTTTAAGGAATTTTTTCACAGATGAAGGTTTTTGAACTCTATTTTTCAGGTTGTTGTTCTCTTTTTTGTAATGTCGAAGATCTTCAAGTCTGTGCCAGTTCTGAAAACTCTTCCCCTTATAAAACCATTGAACTTCTATATTTTTTTTGAATTTTTTTGTATTGTCACTTTCATGGCAGGCTGTTGTTGTTGTGGCGGTACGATTCGTGTCATTGTGTTGTTACTATTGCTTGTGGTAGATGTTGGTTATTGTGTTGTTGTTTTCGCGTGTCATTGAAGGTTGCAGGATTCAGGTTTGTGATGGTTTAGTAGGTCTGTTGTCTTGGACGAAAATGTCCCTGCGGTTTTGTCTCGGAGTGAAGTGCATGGCTTATGGTGTACGGTTTAGGCATGGTGCAAGCTTTGGTTTGGTTGTTCATTTGCGGCAGCAACAGGCTTGTTGCTAGTTGTTTTGTCATGTTGTGAATTTCATGGGTGGCAATTGTATTGGTATGGGCTTAATGTAATGGAACATGGACTTTCTTTGGTAAAATTTGAAATGGACCCTTTTGTAAATTTTGGTGATGGAATGTGGACTTTTGGAACATG
Source organism: Lathyrus tuberosus (assembly GCA_022829125.1). NCBI lineage: Eukaryota > Viridiplantae > Streptophyta > Magnoliopsida > Fabales > Fabaceae > Lathyrus > Lathyrus tuberosus. The sequence continues at coordinate 5,710,749 of JALAZF010000239.1, read as the reverse complement.
AATTTATTTATTTTTAATGATTTTTTTATTGGATTATTAATTTAAGAAAACGGTTAGAAAGCGAATATTCAAATGGATAAGTGGTTTCGATGAAATGGATTTAGAAAATGGTTAGAATAAAATGGATTTAGAAAATGATAAAATGGTTTAGAAATGGATTTGGACAAATGGATATGGATCAAATTGGAAATGGTATTTGGATATTAAATTATGGATTTGGTTAATGAAAATGGATAGTCGAATGAAAAATTGGATTGAAAAATGGGTAAATAACAAAATGGTTACGGGAATGGATATGGATAACGGTAATGTGCCTCCACCTTTGTTTGATCAACACTCAAAACCTCTGACAAACGAAACTTGCATACCACAATTCTTGAATTAAGTCGAAGAAGATCCTCCTTGAATCAACTTTTAATTAATGACACCACAATCTCGAATTCGTCTTAACATGGTTTTGATTGAACAATAAATCTGACGAATCCTGGATCAATGACAAAGAACCTGAACCACACAATCAATACTTGCACCACACATGAATAATCTGAATTGGCACAAAAACCATGACTGAAACTTCAGGCACAAACACTTGAATCAATCACACCCAGACCTTGATCTTGAAACAAAACTTTGGTTGATCAAGATTAGGTCAAACCATTGAATCTCTAACAGTACTGCCTTTGCGCATCTGACCTGACAAGCCTGGTGAATCTTGATGAGGAGTTAAGACAATTAGAACTCAACCCTTGCTTCAAACTTGAATGGAAGAACCTCAAAGCAAATAGGAAACCCTGATTCAAAGAACCACTTGACCCCAAGCCTTAGGAGCTCAATGAAATGCATGATTGATATGACCTAATGGGATGCATAGATGATGGAAATGTTATGCTATGCCAGGTTAGGGTTAGGGTGAAAATGAGGGTGTGACAATATATATATATATATATATATATATATATATATATATATATATATATATATATATATATATATATATATATATATATATATATTAACATTGTATTTCTGTTCTCCTTAATGAGAATTTCATTTCATCCTTTCTATCATGTTTATGTTGATTAATTTAATAGCACATATGTGGTGTGCATATCCTTGTACTTTCTTATTTTCTGACAATTTATATGGACGAATTCATCATCGTTGTATGAATGAATAGGACTAAGAAAAATCTGTCATTGAGACTTGAAAACACTTGAATAACTTCATGATTAATCTTAGCAATGCAAGTGGTTGGTTCTTCTTTGAATGAAGGATATCTTAAATTTGATCTGAGATGATTTAATCCATGTCAACTTCCCATTCTTTCATTACAAGGCATACTAATTTAGTCACATTCACAATGATACTGAAAATGTGAATTTTTGGAATGTTGTTGTGAAAAATTAGTACTCCCCTTAATTGTGCTCCAAGTTTTAACTCTTGTCTTACGAACCAAATTAGAATGTCGGAATTTCATATATATGTTTTTTCTTCTTTACAAATCTCTCTTGTAATCTCATCAAAATTCTAGTCTGTTTTGAGCATTCTTTTAGAAAAATCATCAAGTTTTCCTTTTAGTTTCTAAAATGGGTTATGAAGATAAGCGTTTAAGGGTTATTCTGTCATATGCCACTTTGACTCCTCTAACCATAGAATATTTCTCCATGTCATAATCAAGTTGTCATATTTTTTTTCTAAAGGCAAATATATATATATATATATATATATATATATATATATATATATATATATATATATATATATATATATGATAGATTTACATTAGTTTTGACACATACACATATAAATATACATAAAGTATGCTAATTTTATTATTTTATTAATTTATTTTACATAGGTTTTTGTGCCACCAACATTTTACATTGTTTTCATATACGATATAAAAAAAAAGAAAATGTAATATATATATATATATATAAGGAAGTATTATTGGTCAAAGTACAAGGAATATCCAAGAAACGACATAAAAAGTGTCGAACCCAAAAAAAACAACAGAAAAACAAAGCAATCAACAATAACAGTTTCAACCACCAGGCGAGTGGATCATATACGATAAAGGAAAAAGAGAAAAAACACAAACACCAAAATTCAGACACAGTTAAATCTCTTCAATACAAGAACACCTGTAAAAGCAATAAGTCCACAAAAGAATAACAAAATCCCAACCAAAGGAGGCCGAAACCATTCACCTCACTATTAGCTCAAAAACAAAATAAGATTCTCAAGTCAGACTGAGTCACTGAGAAAGTACAAGTGTTTTCCACAGACCTACCAAGACATCATTTCTAAGTCATAATGATGTTCATGTCTTCCACATCTTTTGGTGTCACCAAAAAACCTGAAAAAACTAAATAATTCCTAAATTTCCAAATCAACCAAAACACAGCATGCCAAATCATCCTTAACTCCCTCATCATATTTTTCTTAGTAATAAAATAAAACTATCCTCTTTTGTAGTATCTCCTTATTCTGAATTATGGACAATTTTGAAGCATGGAATTTGCTTCTAAATTGTATTCTAGCGGATGAACATGGTTCTGCTTATGTAGTTGATATAACCATATGGATACTAGTACCAAAACTTATTCAACATTCTTGATTCTGATTGAAAAACAAATGTATAATGAGTTTACATATATTATGAGTTACATTACTTTCATAACTTTTGTAAATGCATCATTTTGAAGTGATTTACTTTCACATGCACTTTCTTTGCTTAATAAACATGATATTCCATATGTAACCCTCTTTAACCATTTCAATCACTCAAAATATCATGTTCATAATTCCAAACATGATTCAAGCATTTTATTAAACAACTCTGTACAAAATATCTCAAATATTTGCTTTAAAAAAATGCTTTCAAAGTTTCAAGCTATATGTTTTCACAGTTTTTAGGCTTATGTTTTCCTTCACCTTTTATTTCACAGTTGTTAGGCTTATGTTTTCCTTCTAATGCGTCTGTTTGAAAACATGTGCTTGTTTCCTTTGGTTTCTTGGACGCATCAATCAAATTAAACATGACTTCCTCAACTTGAGATTTGATTGTCATTTTTTTCTTATCAATATCAATATTCATTTTGGAAGTATATATGCATGAATGGTCTGCCTAATATTAACAGAACCTCTTTGTCTTATTCAATATCCATAATACCAAATTCAACTGGAATTGATAATATGTCCACTTGCACGATCACATTTTAGGTATTCCAGTCGGATGCTTGATGGGCTTGTATGCTATATGAAACACCATCTCGTGTTATTTAGATCTACACTGCATTATTTTCTACTAACTGACAAAGGCATAAGATTGTTACTTGCGCCTAAATCTACATGTGTTCTCCCAACCTTCATGCCTACAATTGTGATTGGCGAAGTGACTCTCCCTAGATCATTTTCTTTTGACCATTCTTCATTAAATTCTTATTCATTCCATTCATCTATATCAACAACAACAACATTATCATTAATAATTGTATCTGACTCTGAAGGATGTTCACTTATCATATCACAACTTATGATATCATTACATAGGTCATTTGAATTTGTTTATGTGTTAGCAGTGAAACACCTCATTTCTTGTGACAAATATGCTTGGAAATTTGTCCCATTTAAATTTCAAGTTTCTGATTGAGGCTTTTTTCTGTTTCTACTTGAAAATAGGCATTTGTATGACTTAGCTTAGAGTATCTTCAATAGTTTTATCATATTGTGGTCGGTTTTGATTTTAACTATGGAATTGTTGTATATTGAATGGAGAAGCATCTTGCCTCCATCCCTGGTCAAGTTCATGATTATTTCCTCTTTGAAAGTTGTTACCTCCTTGCCAATTGTTACTTCTTCTTTGGTGTAGATTTTGTCTTTGTGGGTTATTCAGGTATTTAACCTCTTTGTCTCTATGAGGTAATTATCCTATAGGAGGATCATTTGCACATGATGTTGTGTGTGAATAGGGAAGTAGAAAAACAGTCTAAAGAGTTGTTTATAGACTCTTATTAAAATATTTAATTGTTTTTTTCAAAAAGATTATCAGAGATTTTCAAAAGATTTGTTTAGAAGGTTTAAGGCGAAAATATAAACATTATATGTTTATTGAAACTTGATCACGTTAACTCTTAATCAATTTCCAAATACCAAACGATGGTTTTATGATGATACACAAAAGTATACGATTGATTCAATTGTATATTTCACAAGATGTGATTATACAACGATTCAATAATAATGAATTCTAAAATAAATTATTTCTCATTTTTTAATCACCAATGCAACTAGATTAGGCACAAATTCTATTAAAACCTATCCTTATGCAATAAATATCTATCAATTGAATAAATGATAAACTAAGCTAGAATTGAAATGCCTAAGCATGAAAATCCTACAAAAATTAAATGCAAGAGTAAGGAGAAAGATGACATTGGGATTTATAGTGCTTCGCCGTTCATCCTCGCTTTGCCTACGTGCACTATTCAATGGTTTCCCATTGGATCTTGCATTGTTCCTTTTTTATTTGACAAATATTTGTTAGAGTTCATACAATCACCAATCCATAATAATGTTGAGTGTAATGCCCTGTATAATATTTACCTAGAATAATATTATACAAGCATTTTATTTGGTACTAACACCATCATAAGTGCTTAATGGCATAATTCACATACTTAACCAATCTAAAAACATAATACAATCTATGGTGCAAGACATGAAAATTAGCCAAGACAATAAAACAAAGATCAATATATAATATCCTCAATTGTATACAACAAATACACAGCGGAAAACTAAAGCTAAGCTTCTCTTGAAACATCCAAGCATAGCTCCACTTGTAAATCAAACCTGTAACCAATGCCTGAAAAATAGCAACAATAATGGGGTGAGATAGAACTAATTAGTTCTTGAGGAACTACTTAGTTCTTTAAGGAGTCATGAAATAGAACTTCAAGAAGATGAACCTCAGAAGAAAGGCAAATCTATTGCTCTAAAGCATAAGTCTGAGAAGAAAAAGGCATATCAAGCAGAGGAAGAAGTGGAAGAATCTGAAGAGGATTCAGACGAAGATGATATATCTCTCATATTAAGGAAGATAAGTCAACTATGTAAATACAGAAAAAATAAGTTCAAAGTACCAAGAAGAACGCCTGAGCCTACACATGGTCAAAAGAAAATTTATGGAAGAGAAGTTACATGTTTTGAATGCAAGGAGCCTGGACATATCAAGAATGATTGTCCAAAGTTCAAGAAATATGGAAGACCTAAGAAAACTAAAAAGGGTCTTATGGCAACATGGGATGATTCAGAGTCAGAAGAAGACTCTGATGGAGAGCATGCCAACGTAGCATTCATGGCAAATACCAACATAAACGATGTCTTATCAGAAGGAGAACTATCAGACTCCGACGACGAAAGAGAGATATCCTTAATGGCGCCACTGAAACACCAATCACGGTACCTGGACAGTGGATGCTCGCGACACATGAAGGGAGAAAGGCATATGTTCCAAGATCTGAAACTTAAGCTTGGAGGTGTCGTCGGTTTCAGAGGAAATCATAAGGGAAAAATCATTGGCTCCGGAACTGTTGGTAATGGTAAACTTCCTTCTATAAATAACGTTCTTTTAGTTGAAGGTCTAATGCATAATTTATTGTCAATTAGCCAACTTAGTGACAATGGTTATGATGTTATTTTCAATCAAATGTCTTGTAAGGCTGTTAGACGTCTGGGTCATGTTAGCTTGAGAAGAATCTCAAAGCTGAACAAGCTTGGACTTATCAGAGGTTTGCCAAATTTGAAGAACTCTTCAGATACTCTTTGTGATGCATGTCAGAAAGGGAAGTTTTCAAAAACTTCTTTTAAAGCAAAGAATATTGTTTCTACCTCCAGACCATTGGAACTTATTCACATTGATCCTTTTGGACCAGTGAAAACTGCTTCTATCAATGGTAAGAAATATGGACTAGTCATCATTAACAATTACAGTCGTTGGACATGGGTAAAATTCTTAAGGCACAAGGATGAGTCACATTCTGTGTTTGCTTCCTTCTGCACCTAAGTGCAAACGAAAAGAATTGCAAAATTGTCAAGGTCAGAAGTGATCATGGTGGAGAATTTGAAAACAAAGATTTTGAAAAACTTTTTGATTCATATGGGATATCTCATGATTTTTCTTGTCCTAGAACTCCACAACAAAATGGAGTTGTAGAAAGAAAGAACATAACATTACAAGAAATGGCTCGCACCATGATCCAAGAAACTGACATGGCTAAGCACTTTTGGGCAGAGGCAGTTAACACAGCGTGTTATATTCAAAATAGAATCTCTGTAAGACCTATCTTGAATAAAAATACCTATGAATTATGGAAGAATAAAATTCCAAACATTTCTTATTTTCACCCTTTTGGATGTATTTGCTTTATGTTAAACACTAAAGAAAATATTGGCAAGTTTGATTCCAAAGCACTAAAGTGTTTGCTGTTAGGATACTCTGAACACTCAAGAGGCTACAGAGTTTATAACACAGAATCACGGATTGTGGAAGAATCAATTCGTCAGATTCGATGATAAGCTTGACTCTGAAAAGTCAAAGCTAGTTGAAAAGTTTGCAGAATTAGAAATCAGATTTTCAGAACCTAAAGAAAAAGTAGAAGTTAAAAGTCCAGAAGTCCCTACTCACAATATCATTGATGTATCATCTAATACTTCACAACAAAAGAAAAGGAGAGTCTCAACTTCACACCCTGAAGAACTAATTCTGGGTGGTAGCAAGGACGCTCCGATCAGAACCAGATCAACTTTCAAACCATCAGAAGAAATGCTTTTAGGATTGGTGTTGTTAATTGAACCAACGAAAGTTGATGAAGCTCTTATGGATAAGGATTGGGTTCTGGCAATGGAAGAAGAACTTAATTAATTCTCAAAGAACGATGTATGGGATCTAGTTCCAAAACCTAAAGACGTTCGTGTAATTGGAACCAAGTGGGTATTCAGAAACAAGCTAAATGAAAAAGGAGAAGTTGTCAGGAACAAGGAACGACTTGTTGCTCAAGGTTACAGTCAACAAGAAGGGATTGATTACAACGAAACGTTTGCCCCAGTCGCCAGACTTGAAGCAATACGATTACTAATTTCCTTTTCAGTAAATCATAACATCATTTTATATCAGATGGATGTTAAGAGTGCATTCTTAAATGGTTACATATCAGAAGAAGTTTATGTCAAACAACCTCCTGGTTTTAAAAAATCAGAAAAATTAGATTTTGTTTTTAAACTCAAAAAGTATCTCTATGGTCTGAAGCAAGCTCCCAGAGCTTGGTACGATAGACTGAGCAAATTTCTTTTAGAAAACAATTTCACCAGAGGAAAGGTTGACACCACTCTTTTCTGTAAATCATACAAGAATGATATTCTTATAGTTCAAATTTATGTTGATGATATTATTTTCGGTTCTGCTAATCCCTCTCTATGCGAGGAGTTCTCAAAGCAAATGCAAGGAGAATTTGAAATGAGTCTAATGGGTGAGTTGAAGTTCTTCCTGGGAATTCAAATTGATCAGAAATCAGAAGCTACTTACATTCATCAAGGTAAGTACACCAGAGAACTTCTGAAGAAATTCAACATGATGGATTGTAAAATAGCTAAGACTCCAATGCATCCAACATACATAATGGGTAAAGAAGAAGCAAGGTAAGGTTTGTCAGAAGATGTATCATGGTATGATAGGTTCTCTTTTGTATCTAACTGCTTCTAGACCTGATATCTTATTCAGCGTACATCTTTGTGCTAGATTCCAATCAGATCCCAGAGAACCTCATTTAACTGTTGTTAAATGAATTCTAAGGTATCTGAAAGGAACAACTAACCTTGGCTTGATGTATGAGAAAACATCAGAGTACACTCTTTCTGGTTACTACGATGTAGACTATGCTGGAGACAGATTGGAAAGAAATAGCACATCTGGAAACTGTCAGTTCCTAGAGAACAACCTAATCTCATGGTCAAGTTAGAGACAATCAATAATTGCTTTCTCAACAGCAGAAGTAGAATACATATCTGCTTCCTTATGTAGTACGCAGATGTTGTGGATGAAAAATCAGCTAGAAGATTATCAGATACACGAGAGTAACATTCCTATCTTTTGTGATAATACTGCTGCTATTTGTTTAAGTAAAAACCCAATCTTACATTCTAAGGCTAAACACATAGAAATAAAACACCATTTTATCAGAGATTATGTTCAGAAGGGAATTTTATGCTTAAAATTTATTGATACAGACCATCAATGGGCTGATATCTTTACAAAACCCTTGGCTGAAGATAGATTTCAAATTATTTTAAAGCATATGAAAATTGACTATTGTTCAGAGTAAGAGTGCGTCAAAATCGAACGTGTTTAGTCAGAGAAAGTAACTATTTAAATCGTCAGAACTACTTTGGTAAGAAGTGTCTCAGTTCTGATAAATACTTTTGGGTTGTTCAGATTCTAAAGTCATTATAACGTGTCATCTAATTAGAAAATGATTTTTGCATTATATCTAAATCATTACATTTATCCAAATCAAATTAACAGTAATTTTCTTGAAATTGACTTAAAACATTATTACATTCATTTATTAATCCCCTGTACGGTGTCTATCCCTTTAGGTTTTCAAAAACATTTTAAATACCCATTAAAAATGTCTTATTCCCACTCTCACTCGAATAGAAACCCTAAAACCCTAAATCATATATCTCTCTCCCTCTCCTTCAAACACTCAATCACCTTCTTCGTCCTCTCCGATCTCAATCATCATCATGATGAACACCATTCAACAAGAAACTGTTCGCTTCTCCAAAGAATTTGAAGCATCACTGAATCCCTCTCAAGAGTTACCATCTTCATCTGTCGCACCTTCTACAACCTCTGCGACCACCGCAACTATTGCTTCGACTTCATCATCTCTTCCGACAATCGATGCAAGCCATGTAACGCAAAGAAACTCCTAAGTTACTTGTGTTGTGCATGCAGATGATCTAATCGTTCTAAAAGAACTAGATGTCAATTTCGACAATCTTCGTGACAATGGGTTTAACCTAGTTGATCAACTAAACACTCAAGGATGGAAAAGTTCCTTTGACAGACTTAGAGATCCTACCTATGAAGCTCTAGTAAAAAAATTCTGGAGGCAAGCTGAAACGAACGATCTTCATGTTGTCTCTTTTGTTATGGATCAAAAGATTACTATCACTGAGAAGTCAATTTCAGATCTGCTAGGAATGAATTTTTTGGAAGGAAAAAGGGTTTATGGAAAGACCGAGAAATTTGACTCTGTCATCAATAAAGCAATCTTTAAAAATTATCAATCTGGGACAACAGAGTACAAAAGCAAGGATTTGCGTGATAATCTGAGAATCTGGCATAAGATTATTCTTGGGTGTATCAATCCAAGACCTTCAAAGAGTGCTGCTGACTACTTCAATGCAAATCAAAAGTACATGTTGTACTATTTGCACAAGAATGAGAAAATGTGTCTATCATCAATTATGTTCTACTATCTAAGGGATATGGTATGCAAGACAAGAACAATAGCCTCGCCAAAAAGAAAGATTGTAAACTACATTCCCTTCAGAAGACTTCTCTCTGATATCTTTGTTGAAAAGGGCTTAGTAGAGTATCTAGTCAAAGAAGCCAAATATACAGAATACCTGACTGCAAGCATAGGAGAGGCTTTCAATGTTGTTAACCTTAAGCATATGAAAATGGTCATGAACGTTGAAGTGAAACCCTTGTCTATCTCTCACGACACTGTGATCAAAAATAGACTTCCAGTAACAGACTATCCCATCTATCACAAAGGAGATCATATAAATACAATTGCTGGATTCGTTGCTATAATGAGAGAAGAAGGACATGACATGACCAAATTCAGAATTGAAGATGTCACTCCAAAACCTAAATATATTACTAGGAGCAAGAGGAGACAAACTGAAGAAGATTCTGAGCCTAGGAAAAGGAAGAAGGATAACAAAGCTAAGACCTCCACTCTACAGTCTCTTCTTCTTGGGAATACCAGTAAGTCTGTTATCAATACTTCCGTTTCATTGAATGTTACTAAAACTGCTACTACACCATCATCATCTCAAGCTACCTATATTCCTACCTCAAATCCACAAGTTAGTTTCAAGCCACCATCTTTTTCAATTCCACCATCACCAATCTCTATTCCTGTAAATCCACAAATTTCCTTTCCATCAATCAGTACACCTATCCAATTCGAAGCAATTCCTACATACACTTCATCAACAACCACCTCAATCATCTAACCAGATATATCTGTCTCACCGATGTCCTACGCTTTTCATCAGAAAATCATTGTTGAATCCTCAATCCAACACTCTGATCTTCCATCTCCAAATTCTGAACCTCTCCTGATTTTAGTTACCCCAGAGGTATCTTCTCCTACTGATCAAAAAATGACTAAACATGTTCTTACTGAGATTGTTTCTCAGCCAGCACTGTCTGAAACCAACTCTGTTGAACCAGACCTTGCTTTAGTCATCTATAATGTACCCCTTCCAACAACCCTTGAAGAATGCATTATACAATTTCGTAACAAGGCGTTAAAGAAGATTGCAAAGTTAAGAGCAGAAATGAACACAAGTATCAAGCCTCTAGAGCTTGAAAACTCTTGTCAAAACTTCCAGAAATGGTTGGATTCTGAACCTGCAAGAATTGCAAGCTTCTCAGACGCCACTATAACTGCTGGAGTTCAGCTGGAAAAGGAAAAAGCAGAAGCTGAAAAGCGGATTAGGGAACTCAAGTTTTTGGCCAAAAAACAGAAAGAAGCTGAAGAAAAAGCTGCTGAAGAAGCAAGACTTCTAGCAGAAAATGCTGCCGAAGAAGCTAGATTGGCGCAACAAGCTGAAGACACGGAAAAGGCCAAGCAAGAGGATGTAGTTGTTTCCTCATTTGACCCTGCTGTGAAGCGTTTGGAGAACGCAATTAAAGAAATTAGAGGAGAACAACAGAAATTCAGAGAAAATTTTGAAGAACAAAAGACTGTCAATGCAAATGTCCAGAGCATGCTTCAGAAGATTTTGGACAAGATGTCCTCTGGAAGCACCTAAGCTCATATGTGTTTATTTTGTTTTTAAAGATTCTAGTTCCTTGTTTTACACCTTTGGACAACAATTATTTTTTATCATGATAAAAAGGGGGAGAAGTAATGAATGTGATATTTTGATTCTCATAGTCAATCTCTGAAAAACAATGTTGTTTACATGCTAACAACTGTTAGTTCTATTAGATTGTTTTTCTTTTTAGGAATTCTGATCCGATTCAAACGTCATTAAGTTAATCAGAACTCTGTTAAAGACTACGATGATTTCAGTATCTGACCTATTGAAATCAGGGGGAGTCCATCCGCAGAAATTCACCAAGTCTAAGACTCAGGGGGAGTATCTCATACGAAGGATAAGAATTCCTTAAAAACTTTTATTACTCTTGCATTATGTACAAAATTGTGTCATCAAAATACTTAGTTTTGTCATCATCAAAAAGGGGGAGATTGTAAGAACAAGATTTGGTTCTGCAATATGACTTCTAAGTTTTGATGATATCAAACGAGTATGTTTGTATGAACAATTTCGTAAGACTAATGTTTGTTACTTTTGAGAATCTAACAAACAGGTTATGCTTCTGTTAATTGGTGTGAACATAATGCTGAAAGAATACTTTGCTTACGCGTTTCACTTGATAAAGAAAATAAGTTCTGAAAATATGAAGACTGAGGTTCTGATGAACGAAGTCCAAATGCTGTTGTGATGACGAAGTCCTAATGCTGAAGATTTTCACTCTCTGATAAAGGTTCTGAAGACCCAACCAATAGTCTCTACTCATGCTTCAACTAAATACTATCTGAAGCCTCTGAAGATATGAAGACAATTTTCTAAGTGAACAAAGTTCTGAAGACCAAGTGCTGAAGACTCCGAAGACGCTGCTCTGAGGACTCCAAGACTTGAAGATCTTAAGAATCAAGCTACGTTTTCCCTTCTTACTCATGCTCGCAGTAGCCTCTGAAGTTAACAAGATTAGAAGACTAAGCAACGAAGTTTAAACGAAGATATCTTAGTAACTGTGCAAAAGTTCAAATGAAGATTTCTTGGTAACAGTGCCAACGAAGATATACTGACAAGATAGGACACAAAAGGTTTTAGCTGTCCTCACGTTTCTACCAATCCGCCGTCAATAGTCATGATTACCTTGTAACGACTACTTTTACTCAACTATAAAAGGACTTAAAGACTCAAAGAATGATAACAACTGCTTCGCTTAACAACACGCTCTATATTGCTATTATCATTCAAAAAGGGGTCATTTTCTATGCTGTTAAATAGTTTACATATTCAGCTTATGCTAGAAGCAATATCTTGTAAACAAACCTTTTTCAAACTGTTGTTTGAAGATCCTTGAGAAAAACCTGGTGAGGTTAAATTTCTTGAGAAGTCTAGGACTAGTGAGAGTCTTAGAGGTTGTTCCTTAAGAGAGACCAGTGTGGTTTGATCTCTTGAGAAATCTAGAACTTGAGAGTTTTAGAGGTGGTTGTTAGTCACCAGCATTTTGGCTAGTGCATTGTATTAATCTTTTGATTAGTTGATTAAGACCTCGATTGAGAGAGGCGAAATCACCTTGGCTGGTGGACTAGATTAACTTGAGGAATTCTCAAGTGAACTAGTATAAACATACCGTGTTATCTCTTTCAAGTTTCATTAAGATTATCATCCATAAGTTAAAGAGTTATTAAAAGGGAGTTAGAATCAAAGAAAAATCTTATTTTGAAAAACCAATTCAAACCCCCCATTTCTTGTGTTTTTCACACCTTCAAGTTCAACACGGGTCACAGATCCTTAAAAACGTAGACATCATTCCCGGCCAACCCTTCCAAAGAGTTATGGTCACGGGTCCCGGAAGCTAACATAGATAACTTTCCCCGGCCAGCCTACACAAGAGGCCCTTCAACACGGGTCATAGTTACCTACACATGGTACTTTCCCCGACCAGCCTTCACAAGAGGCTCTTCAACATGGGTCACTAATACCACCCACTAAGTAACTTTCCCTGGCTGTCCTACACAAGAGGCTCTTCAACACGGGTCACGACCACTTACTTAATAAACACTTTCCCCGGCCAGCCCTTCCAAAGAGTTATGGACACGGGTCACAGATATTTATTAAGGGACAAAAACGGTTCCGATTACGTGATTTCACACACAAACGTGATTGTATTCGACAATCACAAGGCCATATTTGCCTTAAGGCTACATTCGCCTTTTCTAAAAAACACAAGGGTCACACATGTTCCATACTAGTGTTTCACTCTCTCCTAGACCATTACTCGTAAGGATGCCCCTTTCTACATCGAATGCATGAGCATCGTCATCTAGGTTATCTACTCTAGACCATTACTCATCACGGATGCACCTTTCTACATCGAATGCACGAGCATATCTAGAGTTTCTGTCGATCCCTAGCCATTACTAGGTTCCACTATAGTTTCATGTTGAGGTTTCCTCACTCTTCCTATTCCATATTTTAAACATGTATTTTCTCTCATCACAATTTCACAATTTGATAGTTATGGCATAATACAGTTTGTAATGAATTACATGTAATAATTCAACTCATAAAGTTAACACAATTTCTCGGGTTCCCTCCGATTCATTTAATCGGGTATCAAAATCAATATTTTTCACTTTTATCCCGTAGGATATTTTCACAGCTTTACATCGACTATAACCATGCCTCGATCGGATTTACGACCCAAAAGATACGGATTTTCAACATATCACATAAACATTATTTTTATTCAATTGCCACTAAATAATTAATCCCACATCATACTCAATAGCTTTCCCGTAGGACCGTTATAGCTTTCCAACGATACCAAGAACGCTTCGATCCGAATCACGGTTCAAAAGTTATGAATTTTCAAACATTTTCACAAATCATAACAGTGGTAACCGGTTACCTTAAAATGAGTAACCGGTTACTCAAGCCAAATTTTCAAAACAGAACTGAAATCACGTTTAGAGGCACAATTTGGTAACCGGTTACTCCAGAATGGGTAACCAGTTACTCAGTTCATTTTTGCGTAAAATCTCATATTTTCCTTCAAGTAATCGGTTACCTTAAAACGAGTAACCGGTTACCACAGAACCAGAAGTATAAAAACCTGTTTCCAATGGTATATTTTCAATCCAATTCAACCAAAAACATATTCTAACATACCCGCAAGTATTCCCGATTATTTTCACATACAACCCGACTATATTACTCGGTTTATTTCAGGTTTTATCCGTTAGAACATTGATTTTATCAATTTCATCATTTCCTCTCAATTTCTAACCTAAGTTCAAAACATGAATTTCTAGAACTTAGAGTTTCTAACTAGAACCCACCTAATAATCGAAGAGGAGGTTGATGAACATGATGAACAATGATCCAAGCTTCTTCTTCTTCCCAAACTTTTCCTTCTCTTCTTTTCTTTTTCTCTCTTTCTCTTCCTTTTCCTCTTCCTCTTACTAACTTCTTTTTCTTTTCTTTCTATTTCTTTCTCTTTTCAATATATATATATATAATGCATATAATATAATATAATCCAGTAGGGTAAAATATCTCTGATTGATATTTTATCGTCTAACACCAAGTGATTAATTATTGATCTGTCTCTTTCATCAATAATTGGTCTCTTAAGAGTTCACCAGTTGCTCTATTGATCCCAATTGACAATACATAGAACACATAGAGAATTCCATTATTCCAATTGATCAGAGATAGAGCACATAGACACTCATCTGATCTCATCTGATATCCAATTGAGCGTTTAGATAATACGGGGCATTACATTGAGAAATATAAATCTCCTATCAGGATCTTGACTTGTATACATCGTAATGTCAAACTCTTTTGCCTAATTTTTACTCGATTAACGTTTTTTGAATCTTCCTATATCACCAATCTGCTCCAATCCTTTGTGTGTAGCAATCAACCCCTTGATCCTACCGATTCCTTGAGCGATGAATTTTTTAAAGATTTGAGAAGAAATTCACCTTATCTGTAGCCTTCCACACAGTCACTACCAAGGCAATCTGGAGAGAAGAACCTCATTCTTTTCACTTGAATTTGTAAGCACCAATGAAAACAACCTCAATCTTGCAAGCTACCTAAAAAATATCAACCAAATTTTTAAAGAATGATTAGTTTCACGACCTTGTCTCCTTCAATCAATTATAAATCTCTCGTTATCAAGATCTGGCATCAAACTAAAGTAGAAGATGTAAGAGTTTAGTTGCAAGAGCTTTGAACTTTCAAAAATAGACGGTGTTATTTTTTCACATAATCAAACAAAAATGGGTATGAATTTATTGATTCGTTACATGAAAAATGATGAAAAAAAGATTTTATATGTGCTTGAGATTAAGCACACAAATGAATGGAAAATAGAGCTTTGAATCAAATGAATAACTGAAATGGAATAAGAAGAAAATAGAGTTTTGACCCATTTCTCATCTAATTCGAATCAAGAATAAAGCATGATTAGAATCAAAGACTCCATAAATCAAATCAAGTGTTAAATCTGATTTAAATCAATTCAAGTAAAGCCAACAAAAAAATGTTGAAAACTATCAGATTCGAATCAGGTGTAAAGTTTATTTCGAATCAATTCAAGCAGATGTGACCCAGAATTGCCTGATTCGAATCATGTATAAATTCTTATTCAAATCAAAGTGTTTGAAAATATCTGGTTTTCTTCTGTCCAAAGTGATTCAAATCAGGATATGTGCTTAATTTGAATCAAACATGCAAAGTCTCAATTTTTCATAATTTTCAAAAGACTTTGAGATTTTTATTTCCACCTAACTTGAATCAATAACATATATGGCTCTTATTCCACTGACTCTTACAATTTATTAAAAACATCATGATCAAATTCAAACCTACCCAATGGTTTATTCATGCTAAAAAGGAATTATTTCAAAACTTGATCCAGAGAGGTGAAATCATGAAGGAGACTCAATAATCGAAAGTAAATCAAAATGAAAGTGATAAGACAAGCAAAAAATAATTGTATTAGGGTGTTCCCAATGAATGTTAGGGCCATGCAACTACACATGATTCACAAAATGAAACATGTTCGTGATTAGATAAATAAGGAAACTAATTTGTAAATAGTGTGATATTTACTTAGAGTGAAACTACTCTGGGCGAGAGAGGATGTCTCACAAAATGAGGAACATTATCCTTAACATGTTGCTTCCATACTTGGTCACTGAGAGATGGGATGTCTCACACTTTGTCATGACATTTTACTTCACATTTTGCCTATAAAATGACACTAATAATATGTCATAACAAACTCCCATTTTGGCTAATTTTTTAGGTAAATACAACATGCAAAATGTAATGCACAATCTTGCAGACATTCTTCATAACATGACTATCAGCGAGTAACGAAACTATAAGAAACATGTTAGCTAAGATCACAACCATAAGCATAAGCTTTCATATAAAAGCTTGCATATTAAAGCACACCTTCAAAAGATCTAAGAACACCATATAGAAGCAACATGTCATCCCATATTAAAGCATACATTCTGAGATTTTAATCGATTATATTATTTGATATAATTAATTAAAGGGCGCCCGGTTTGAAATTCAAAAAGTCTAAATTGATTAAACCTGAGGTATCATTGATTAGGGAGTAAGCTTTCTCAGCTTCATAGACTCTTTTGTGCTTGAAAGAGGTTTGTCTTTGCTTTTTAGTTTGACTTAATTGCAACTTTGCTCCCTCTATTTTACTTTTTTTTTTGTTTTGGTCCCCCATTTTAAAATTCGGATTTTCAATCCCTTTTTTATGTTTTTATCAGGATTTTAGTCCCCCTCTGAATTTTAAATCAAATTTTAATGACATGGTATTGAGCATGATGATGTGTCATTGCCAAATTTATCAAACTTTAGTCCAAGTCATTTTCATTAATAATAATTACTATGTTATTTATTAAATAATAATTTATTATTATTAAATATGTTAAAAGATAATTAAATGTCATTTTCCTTTTTACTTGAACTTTTTTAATGCGAGACTTAATTTTTCTTCTTATTTTGGCATTGAAACTTATTTAAAATAGAAAAGTCGTGAATAGATGATACTATCATGTGAATATCTTAACACAGGGTGCATAAGTGAAGTCAAGAATCATTTTATTATTAATGGAGACTCTGCATTAAGAAGTTTCATTTTCTAAGTTTCAGATTTAGTATCACGAATTCTTCGTATTCCCTCATCTCAAAAATTAAACCTAGACTATAATTCTTTTCATTCACTTCTAAATCAATAGCATTCTTCTTTTAATTTTTGGGATTAAATCCAGATAATGAATATATGAAATCAAATCTAAAGGCCAAAAAGTCATTTACTAATGATGAAGATAACCAGATCTATGAGTTTCAAAGAACATAATGCTCTTAGTACGAAGGAAACAAGAAGGAAAACCTCATTTACTATTTGATTTACAAGAACTCTAAAATCTAAAATAAAGAGGAAGTGTTTGAGAAGAACACTATGAGAATTAGTTTTTGTGGTTGGGGTAGGAGGAAAGGTTAGAGAAGAAAAGAGAGATTTTTCTAAGAGATAGTAAAAATGGGTCTCAGAAAATAAAGTTTTTGTTCAAGATTGATGTGAAAATGGAGAAGAGAAGGTCGTGTGATGGTTAATTGTTAGAAACGACGCATAGGAGAAGAATTTAGGGTTCAATACCATTTAATTATTTTTTTAGATATTTAATAATAATAAATTATTTTTTTAATTAATAATATATTAATTATTATTAATGAAAATGATTTGGATTTAATTTGGTAGATGTAGCAATGATACATCATTATGTCTAGTTCCATGTCATTAATATTTTGTCTAAAATTCATAGGGGACTAAAATTTTGATAAAAACTTTAAAAAGGGACTAAAATTCGTATTTTAAAATGGGGATCAAAACCGAAAAAAACGTAAAATAGGGGGACCAAAGTTGCAATTAAGCCTTTTAGTTTTTCCCCTTTTTTGTTTTGATATCCCTTCGCTTAAAACAATAAATTTAGAAAATAATTAATAGAAAAATAAAGAAGATGTGATAATTTATCACTTGTTAGAAGAATGACCAATATTTTCTATGTTTATTATTCTCTAACAAGTGACTTACCTAAAACTTTCGAAGAACCTTTGAATTTTAGGGATCCAGAGCTCCATCTCTTTTCTTTGTTAGTTCCTTGAATTTTTTATTTGTTAGAATACCGAAAACAAGATGATTCTTCTTTGTGGCAGCCTAACAAATAAGAATTCCATAGTTAAGCGTGCTTGACTTGGAGTAGTATTTGGATGAGTGACCTTATGGAAAGTTTCCCCGAAAATGTGTGAGTTAGGATAAAGCACGCTCAATAGACCCGTGTTGGTTTGTGAG
Organism: Lathyrus tuberosus; assembly: GCA_022829125.1. Classification (NCBI taxonomy): domain Eukaryota; kingdom Viridiplantae; phylum Streptophyta; class Magnoliopsida; order Fabales; family Fabaceae; genus Lathyrus; species Lathyrus tuberosus. The sequence goes on along the minus strand of JALAZF010000239.1, from coordinate 5,692,247 downwards.
GTCAGTCGGTAATCTTGAAAACAATTTGGGGCATTAAAAATGGTATCATAGCAGACCTCTCCTAGTACGATGTAGTTTGGGGACGAACCATGCGGAAGCTGGTGGGAATGCAACACCCGAGGCCGAAGAGGGGGGGGAGTGGTTGTAACACCTGAGGCTGAAGACTGTAGGGAGTTATCGCCCGAAATCACATCACAATGAGAGGATCCCTAGGTTGTGCAGGTATGAGACTGCATGGTTGAAGGAAGACTTATAAGGATTGATTGGTACTACCTATACCAACAAGATGCATTTTCTTATCGGTATCCTAACAAATAAAAACTCAATAGTTAAGCGTGTTTGACTTGGAGTAATATTTGGATGGGCGACCTTCTGGAATTTTTCTGAAAAACGTGTGAGTGAGGATAAAGTATGGTGAAGAGATCCATGTTGGTTTGTGGGGTAAGTCGTTAATCCTGAAAGAAGACCGGGGCGTTAAAGGGCCCGCTAAGGAATGTCTAAGATGTTCTCCTCAAGAAATGACATGTTTCCTTGAACCACTTCAAAATATAGTCATGCACACCACTATGAGATTATCGCCCTGATATCCTTCATATTTCGTTAGGTTAAAGGGGATATACATGCATGCCTTAAATACTAGGTCAAAGAGCAATCATTAAACATTTCTCTCCTTGCAGATATCGCACCTGAGGGAATCTAGAATGATAGGTTTCATCGTCAACCACTTCGACCCTTTGCAGGCGTCGCGTTTAAGGGACTTTGAACTATCATGTTTTTGTCCTTACTGGTCTCGTGCTTGAGGGAATATGAACTGTTAAACTACTTCCTTTAATCATTTTGCCCATATAGTTCTCGTGCACGAGGGATCGTGATTGATCAAATATTTCTTAAGTGCACAGTTCCACATAATGAATTTCCATTTCTTCAAACTATTCTTCTTAACTTCCTATAGTAACATGAGTTCTCCATCTGAGAATGCTAACAGAAATATGTCAACTGAAGTCACCACAGTCCAACAACATCAACAATCAACTGAGGAGGTCCAGTCATCTAGATCGACTGCTGTTAGGGATACACTGAGGGCGAGGAAGGCCAACAATAAGAAGAAGAAGAAGCTGAAGAAGAAGAAGAAAAAGGTGTCGAGGAAGATTTTTTATTATGATTCTGATGAGGGTAATGAGAAGCGAGTCATAGATTTTGAAGATTACTTTAGTGCTCGGGGATATTGTTCTGATCTTGACAAAATTATGTAATGAAAAAATTATGTTTTATATACTCTTCCCTTTTGGGCCTCTAAATGAACTTATTTATTAGTATTGTTTTATATACTCTTGTCTTTATATACTCTTTCCTCTTTACAAAAAAAATAGTACAAGCTGAAAAAATAACAACAACAATAACAACAGTAATGAAGAATAACAATAACAACAATTAAAAACTCTCTCACCATTGCGTTTATAAATAAATAAAAAATTGAAAGTTATTTAACCACGGTTTTACAATACAACCATTGTAAAATTTGAAAATTGCATCACGGTTTTTCTTTCTAACCGTGATGAAAAGTGATTTTTAGTATATAAGCGGAAGTATCTATCGTTCACTACATAACAGTTGTTTCTCTAAAAAAACCTAACATATTTCACTATTCTCTCTCATAAAATAACCCTAACATCCATGTCACTATTTAAACATACTTCAACCTTCAGATTCGTCTTCACCAATTGCTAACTTGAGATTCGTTCATTAAACTTATGCTTCAATTTCGTTTACGTTTCTTATTAAAAATGAGTTCTCATTTTTTCATTTGGTGAATGTTCTCATTTTTTCAGATTCGTCTTCACCACCATAACAAAGCGTATACTTTGTCTATGATACATATGGTTTGTGTAGCTATGAAGAAAAATACAAGAAGTATGAAGCTATTGTGTAAACTTCATTCACCTTGTACTTCTTCTTCATAGCTTCATAAACTAGACGAACTTCATAATTTGTTTCAGATCCACGATTAGTTTAAAACAATGTGCGTTCTTGAAATATTACATAATATCTTGTGTTTTTCTATGATGTTGTATGTTGTTGTTGTTGATTAATGTTCTCAGAACTTCATAATTTGTTGTTGTCTTGTTTATTATATCTTGTGTTCTTAAAACTTTTTTTATTTTGTTGTGTGTTATTGTGTTGTCGATAAATGTTGTTGTTGATTGATGTTTTCAGAACAAGAACAAAACATTGCTAAGTCACAAGAAAAAAGCTTTTTGTGACTTAGCAATGTTTTGTTCTTGTTCTGAAAATATTGATAAATATTTTGTTCTTGTTGATAAATGTTGTTGTTGTTGTTGTTGATTAATATTTTCAGAACAAGAACAAAATATTGCTAAGTCACAAGAAAAAAGCTTCTTGTGACTTATCAATTTTTTGTTCTTTAAATTCTAATTATATGTTATGCAGATGAAGTTGAGTTTATTATATGATATGTAGATTGTTTGTTTCACCAACCCTTCACTAAAAATACATTTCATTTAAATTGACATATAAACTTATAATCTGAAAATTAAGTTGTCTTTGAAAACCAACTTATATCAATCAATGTTTTCCGAATTACATTTGTCTCATCATTAATCTCCTGCTCTTTAACATATAGGATGTGGTTCAATGACCTGATTCCTTCATCACATCCATATCTTCTCTTATAGTTTGATTTGAATAACAACAATTTATTGATATTATTCAAATTAAACTAGAATAGAAGGAATTAATGTCATGAAGGACTTAGACCATTGAACCACATTTTATATGTTAAAGAGCGAAAAATAAATGATGAGATGCATGCAATTTGGAAAACAATAGTTTGTGTAAGTTAGTTTTCAAGAATAGTTTAATTTTCAAATTATATACTTCTTCATCAATTTGAATGGTTGTATGTTGTTGTGAGGTTTATTGAAAAACAAACAATCTACATATTTTATAATAAACTTGAGTACTTTCAACAACGGTTATTTATTTTAACCGTGATTAAATCTTATTTTCATAAACGTATATACCACAACAATTGATACTAGTAACCGTTGTGGTAGGTAGCGCGTGTCATGTCTTACTATCACGGTCTCACGACCGTGGTGGAAAACAACAGACATACAATCACCCCTTATCTTACAACGGATGGTCACGCGTTGTGGTATCCCTTTTCCAACCGTTATCGTATGATTTTTCTGTAGTAGTGTTAAATGACTTCGCCCTTACATGTCTCGTACTAAAAGAAACATTGATCGATCTATCAAATATTGTTCAAGTAACATCATCCTTACACACTTCGTGCTTGAGAAACTATCTACCAATATTTTTGTAATAGCTCAAGCTCGACTTGAGCTATCAGGACCCGACCCGACCAGTTCGTTCTAGAACACGTTCAACCCTCAAATAGTTCTCAAGCCAGTTGAGGCAGTGTAAATCCGACATAGGGTCTCGTTGACTAGCTTGCCAAAGTATATTAAGAGGGCAAGGCCCCCAATTGTAAAAATGACTCAACTCATGGACCTGACATATGTTGGAAATTCACCACAAACTATGGTAATTCCTCTTTAATCTTGTTCTCAAGATTGATAATGAACCACAAACACGCAATGGCAATGATGAAGATGAAGAACAAACAGCAAGAAAAGAAACGAGAGAGAGGAGAAATATTTGTAGAAAAAATTGTTACCCACGAACTGTGGGATTTCAGATTTTATTTCACTTGCAATCTTGCAACTGTGAATATACAAAACATTAGCACTATGATAATCTTCACTGCTTGTTCTGCTTCTACATTCTATTACAAAGTACAGGTATTTATAGATTTAGAATTACAAAGGCCCAAAACTCTAAAGGCCCAAAATATCTATTTGAACTAAATCAAATCTAATCTAAATCATATCAAATCTAATCTAGAAACAAATTTGTGGTGAAACAATCTGTTTCAACACACTGCTTCAGCACTTCGACTTTGACACTCTTGGCTTCTACTTCGACTTCGACACACTTAGACACTAGGAATTACAATTTAACACACCACCTAATTCATTGTGTCTAAGCTGTCCACATTCATTATGGCTCTTAGTCTTCTGAAGGCTTCGACCTGCACTCCCTTCGTCATGATATCTGCAATCTGATTCTCAGTTCTGCAGTGTTCCAAATTCATCTTCCCTTATGCTACCTGCTCTCGAAGATAATGGAACCTCATTTCGATGTGCTTGCTTCGACCATGAGCTATTGGATTCTTTGCCAAGTTGATAGCTGACATGCTGTCGATCTTCATGGTAATTGCTCCATGATTCTTCCCTGTAATCTCTTCGACCAAGTTCACCATCCAAGTTGCTTGACATGCACAAAGAGAAGCAGCTATATATTCTGCTTCGCATGATGACAATGCCACTACTGGCTCCTTTCTCGAACTCCAAGCAACTGGTGCACCACCTAACATAAACTCATATCCAGCTGTGGATTTTCTATCCTCAGCATCACTACACCAACTAGAGTTGGTGTATCCCACTAACTTGCATTCTTTCCCTTCATCAGTTGCAGGAAACAAAATGTTGTAGTCGAGAGTCCCTTTCAGATACCTCAGTATCCTCTTCGTCGCTGTTAGGTGTGATACCTTTGGATTCTGCATGAATCTACTTGCCATACCTACATTGTATGTTACGTCAGGCCTTGTGTGACAGAGGTATCTAAGTGACCCAATAAGTCTTCTGTATTAGGTTGGGTCGACATCATCTTCATCTGAATCCTTCGACAGTTGCAGTCTGGTCTCAGCTGGAGTCGAAGTTGGGTTGCAATCTTGCATCTCAAATCTCTTGAGTATTTCGCCTGCATATCTTCTTTGGTGCATCATCAAACCTCTACTAGTCTTGTAGAATTCGATGCCAAGGAAATATGAGAGATTTCCCAAGTCTGACATTTCAAACTCCTCACTCAGGTCATGTTTGAAATCTTCGATCTTCTTCTTGCAACTCCCTGTTATCAACAAATCATCGACATAGAGGCATAGTATAAGCAATTCATTATTGCTTCTCCTTACATACACTCCATGCTCAGTCTTATTCCAAGCTCTTGGAGCTTGCTTAAGTCCGTACAAGGCTTTGTGCAGCCTGTACACCTTTCCTTCTTCGCCTCGTTTCACATACCCAGCTGGTTGTGCGACATAAACTTCTTCATCTAAGGGGCCATTAAGGAACGCACACTTCACGTCCATCTGACATGTGTGCCAATTGTTCATATTTGCTATACCAACAACTAACCTGATTGTTTCGATTCTAGTAACAGGTGCGAACACTTCATCGAAGTCGATTCCTTCCTTCTGAAGAAATCCTTTCACCACAAGTCTCGCATTGTGTCGAGTTACTTCTCCTCTGAGATTCACCTTTACCTTGTAAACCCACTTCACGTCAATTACCTTCTTGCCTTGAGGCAATTCGACAAGTGACCAGGTGTTGTTAACTTCGATGGACTCTAACTCTTCATTCATTGCTTTCACCCACTTCAAATCTTTCAATGCCTCAGCTGCATTGACTGGTTCGACATCTGCGTAGAAAGCATAATGTACCAGCTCACCCTCTTCATCGACCACATCATCTGATGTAATTACACATTCTTGCAACCTTGCAGGCATGTGTCTTGTTCGTCGAGGTCTGCTTGAACTTGCTTCATCTGCGACTGGTTCCTGTCGAACTTCTCTTTCGACTTCAGTGGCTGGTTCTTCACAAGATATTCTCACTGAATGTTTCTTGGCATTCTCTGTCCAATCCCATTCTTTAAGCTCATCTATGATCACGTCCCTGCTGATCACTATTTGCTTATTCATTGGGTCGAACAACTTGTAACCTCAAGTCGAATGATATCCTATCAAGATCATCTGATTTGACTTGTCATCAAGTTTCCTTCTCAACTGATCTGTCACATGTCTATGTGATATCGTTCCAAACACCTTCAGGTGGCTGAGGCTAGGCTTGACTCCAGACAAACATTCCTCTGGTGTTATTCCTTAAAGCTTCTTTGTCGGACATCTGTTCAAAATATATGTTGCTGTCGAAACCGCTTCTCCCCATAATTCTTTGGGTAGATGCTTTCCATTCAACATACTTCTCACCATGTTCATGATGGTTCTGTTCTTTCATTTTGCAACTCCATTTTACTATGGTGTATAGGGTGGCACCACCTCATGCACAATCCCTTCTTTTTCACATAATGCATCGAACTCTTTCGACACATACTCTCCACCACCATCTGTCCTCAGAATTTTTAGCTTTCGACCACTCTGTCTTTCGACCATGGATTTGAATCTAGAAAATACCTCAATCACATCACTTTTCTTCTTGATGAGGTAAGTCCACAACTTTCGACTGAAATCATCTATAAACGTGATGTTGCACCCCAAAATTTGCTCTCCTTACTTTATTACTAACTGGCTTATGTTGCATTGCATTTTGCATTATCATGTATGCATATCATTAGCATGGGGTCAAGGTTCCTGAGGCAGTTCAGAAAGGTCTTATCTGGGCTACTACATCATCAGGGGTTCACAGGTGGCAAGGGATTTCAAGTGGATTACTCCCTCCTAACCCGTGCATGAATTAGGGTTTTGAGATTCTCGGGTTTATTGCTCCAATGGGCAGGCTCCTTGGGTTTTTATCATCACCAAATGGCATATATTATCTTTGTTGGAGAGGATACACATCATATTCAGAGGAATTTTGATTTGGAGACTGTGTTATTTCCTCCTAGACGGAGGGTACCAAAACTAGGGTTTGCTATAAAGTCAGTTTATTTCTGATTTTTTGGGCAAGACTTGATTCCATGGTATTCCTTGGGTCCCTGAGTACCTAGGAGTGAAAGGTTGTCCACCAGTTTGATTCAGGAGAAGTTCAATTGGCCAATGGATTGAAAATTAGTTAACTTGTTCAAAAAGTCAACTGTGGTCAACACAAAGTCAAACCTCAAGATTTTTGGTCAACGTCAAGATTTTGGGTTGAAATTCATCATTTGATCAAGGGTTGATCATGATTCATCATGGAAACTTCAGAATCATCAAGAATCAGGAATTACTGAATTAGGGTTTTTGTAGGAAAAATCAACTGTACTTTGACCAGGCCTAACTTCCACATACTTCATCAAAAATTCCTCAACCAAAGCTCATCTTGAAGGAAATTTAATTCCCTACAACTTTGTGTCTCACAAGCCAAGTCCAGAAATGCTTCATTTGGGAGATATGAACCAAGACATTATAGGTCATTTTGAAAGTCAACAAAAGTCAACCTTTTTCAAAAGCTCATAACTTGAACATGGAAGATCAAATTGACATGGGACCAAAAGGGTTTGTTAGAGGACATCTTGGGGTTTCTAAAAAGTATTAATTTTCATTGAGGAGATAAAAATTGAAGGAGTTATGCTTAGTCAAAGTTGGGCAATTTTGAGGAGGTGCACAAAGCAAACTATGCCTAAAATCCAAATTTTGACAAATGGGCCATAAGTTTCTTAAACCAAACATAAACATAAAGCCATGCACGACCCAAAGAGCATATATTTGGTTTTTCCTCATTTTATTTTATTTTTATTGGATTTATTTAGTTAAAATTCAATATTAAATAAAATAATTCAAAAATAATTAACAATGGATTATTCAGGCCCAACTCACCATCAGAAGAGTAACCCTAAGTATTTAAAACTCAGTCATGCATTGGTTAGGGTGGAGATGCACATGAAATTAGAGGAGTTCTCAAGAAAACCCTAAAAAAGGATTTCTCACCACAACTCACGATCCACAAGGTTATGGCCAAAAGTTCTTCCACAAATATTTTCCTGGAGATTTCTAGAGTGAAAATCAACCTCCATTCGCAGCCAAAAGCAAAGTTTGAAGGTATGCCATCTCCGGTTTGAAGGATTTTGAAGGATCCTAAAACTACAATTTTTTACGTGAATATTGTTGTGTTTTCATCACTGATCATTCTGATATAATTATTTTTAATTATGGATGCATGTATGGCTTGCTATGATGATTTAAAGTTTGATGCCCTAACATAATTCCATGCGTTTTTTATTATACACTAATAATTTGTGATTTTTAAGGCCATATTTGGATTCCTTGCGAAATTATGGGTCGGATAGTGTACCCATACGCATTTTCTGGGCAGGTTGGGTGGTTGCAGGTGGCGGCCGGCGGTGGAGCTCCGACGAGGTGTGGTGGCCGGCCGGCCAAGGGTTCAAGGGAAGAAGATGATGTTTCAGCCGTTGATCTCCTTAATCCAACGTCCATGATCGTGCCACGTGGCTCCGTTTTTATGTTTTTATTTTATGAATTCCGTGTGTGCCAGCCATGGGAATTACCGTGCATCTCCGAATCATGGCCATTGTTTTTATTTCATTTTTGATTAAACGAACCACAGCATGCCACCTCATTTAATGAAGCACATGCCAGGCACATGGCAGTCCATGGTAGTCTCTTTTTATTTATTTTTTTCGCTGATGGGCTGGGTTGCTGTTCGCACCCCCCATATTCAGCCCATGTTCCATTCCAGTGTATTTTTTTTCCTTAACGCACCCCCAGCCCATTTTATCTCTCATTTATTTTATTTAATTTAACATTTCATATTTAATTTTAAAAAATACATTCTTGCATTTAAAAATTCCCATAAAATTCATACATAATTTTTATTATCTTATAAAATTTTTACAAATTTTATTTTTTATTTTTATTTTATTCTTATCATTTAAATTAATTGTTTAATTCAAGTTCTTTTTACATTACACATCTCATGCATACATAAATTTCTTTATTTTATTTTTCTGCAATCATAAAACATTTTTGACCCGTTCTTTTTGCATCTAGTCACTAACATTCTAAATTGCACGAAAATATTTTTCTTTCATTTTTAATTTTATTTCATATTGCGCTTTGGTCCTTCCTTTGGGCGCCCTAAACCCTATTTCCCACCTGATTTTTGTCTGATTATTTGAATGGCTAACACTTTGAATTTTTGCAGGGATTTTTTATATGTTGTTTGCCTCTGGTTGAGGAACTTTAATGTTTAATTTGGGAATTTTAGGAGTCATTTTTCTAATTATCGGATTTGTTTTCACTTAAGATTTTCTTGCAGGCGCGTCGTTGACCTCATATGATTATCTGTTTGAAAAGGCACTTGTGCCATTTGCTTTGGGGCTGTTCTTTGTTTCTCTGATTCATGTTTGGATTATTACCGTTGTTGTTTGCCATCGCTTGATTTGCATTCACCTCTTTTCTCTTATTTACATCTGTTTCTCACTAACCTTTTATGCAGGATCAAGGTAAATTCCTAGGGGTATGGATAAGTGTCCATGGTTGCTCTTACCTTTTTCTCTTCTATCTTCTTTATTCTTTAGGGTTTAGGTCATCTTCAAGCCTCACTAACCGTAGGCCACCCATGCATGATAACTTTAGGATTCATAGTCCCCCTTTAGAGTCACCCTTGTGTCTTCTCTCTCCTCATCTCAAATTTCTTTAAAACACTTAATAATAATAAGGGGTATTGCGCACGAGTCTTAAGTATGGGGAATGAGAAATGATGGGCTTCCTCTCATCTCTCTAGAGTGCTTAGCGAGCGTCCTGTCTTGGGACGATGCGTTAAGTATTCGCCCCTGTGCCCTAGACTTTGGTGCAATGCAGCTTAGGAACTAACTTAAACCACTTCTGTCCTAAAAAACACAAACCAACCTCAAACTTTTTTGTCCTTCGGGACCTTCAACTTAAAGGTTATTTTCAAAAAGGGCACGTTACCTTCCGTCTGAGACGCAAACAGGCATCGACCCTAACTGCCGAACGCGAACTTAACGTCGCTCATAAAAAACACAAAAAGAACTTGGTCCGAACTACGTTGACTCTGAATTCCCCATTGCACAAAGGGGGTACGTAGGCCTAGGACGTCGACGTCCTACCGAGTCTGTCCTTGTTTTCCCTTCTCCGTCTTAGTACAGCCCTAGATGATAGTATAACTCACCCTTAGAATAGACAACAAGCGTGGATCCCATCGAGTACGATGGACGCGTGGGGTGCTAACACCTTCCCCTCGCGTAACCGACTCCCGAACCCAGGTTATGGTTGCGATGACCATTCCTTTCCCTCTTCCTAAGGTTTATGCGGTGTTCCCTTTCCCTCTCGTGGGATAAATTTACACGGTTGGGGACTCTGTTTTTCCGCGCCACTCTCACGTTTGTACCTGGATGAAAATCCCGGGAGCGACAGCTGGCGACTCTGCTAGGGACTCTGGTTGACCTATGCTGGTCCATCCCTAAGCGAGTCAATCCTAGCGCTTGCTTGTCTTTGTTCTCTTTGGGGTGCTTTGTTTTTGTTTTGCTTTATGTGTTGTATTTTATTTTTATTTTTACCGCATTTTCTGCATTTCATTTTCTATTACTGTCATACTGCTGTGCTGTGCTGGCTGTATTTGTTTTGCAGGTTGGGTGGGTTTGAGAGCTAAGCCCAATACCAAGGCTTGAGAATACCCTAGGACTAGAGTGGAAAGTAGTGGGACCTACGTGCCCGCTTGGTACGTTTGTGTGTTCACGAAATTCACAACCAGACGAGGCTATCTTGGGACGCATTCTAACGTGTGTGTCTTGCGCGTGTTGGGGTGTTGATCTAGAGAGCTATCGACTCTGGTGACCTATCATTGAGGACCTTAGTGGAAACATCCCTCTTTAGTGGTGACAGTGGCAGACCACATCCTGTGGCAAACCCATTCGCACCCGAGGGCCCGCTTTGGAACTCGCATAGGACGGCCCCTACGTTTTGAAGAGAATCAGCGGAGGCACTCCTCGATTGACTTTAGTACTGTACCCCGAGGAATGAATGCCCCTCGAACGTAAGGATACTTTAGCAAAAGACGCTTACGAATAATATCATCACAGTCCCTTCGATATAAAGATCATAGTCCCTCGATGACCCTTCAAGTTGCCTACAAAAAATGATCTTGTCCCTCGATGACCCTACGGAAAAATGATGGTAGTCCCTACGAATTGCTAAGGTATCCTTACATGTTGCCTCCTATGACCATTTGATGACCCTTCGCTGTCCCTCCACATCCAATAGATAGGACTACCTACCCACTAATGGTATGGATAGTGCTATCTCTCAAGGAAAATGATAAGTACAAAAAAGACCTCATAAATTAAGGGTAGGTAACTCTTAAATGCTCGCTCACAACTAAAAAAAAACAAATACTTTTCACACCTCACACTTTCAAAAATATTTTCAAAAACGAACACTTTGTATACGTTCTTACACGAATTATTACAAAGTCAACTTTTATGAAATATTTTCTAAACACACACCACATTTCAAAAAAAAGCGAGTTAAAGTGAGCTAGCAATTAAGAGCCCGTAGATAACTACGGATGAAAAGGGATGCTAACACCTTCCTTTTTCATAACTTACCCCCCGAACTCAAAAATATTTTCAAAACGGTCTTTCCTGTTCTTTTCACCTTTCCTAAATAAATTGGATAAAAGAAAAGTCGGTGGCGACTCTTGCTAACCGCAACATGTTTCGCGAAAAACAAAAGTAAAAAGTCATTTCTCCACCGTACTATTGTTTCTCGACCTCAGTGCCAAAGCTGAGGACCTTCCGCCTTGGAGAATCAGTTGAGGCCTCCTCGATTGATGATGATGCCAAACCAAAAATGGTGAACGTATCATCATTTCTCGACCTGAGAGCCCGGGATACTGAACATCCTAGTACCTACACGTGAGAGGGGATGGGCGTTTGCAGGTTTGCAGGTAACCGAGACCTTCAACCTACCCCTATTCTGGATTTCTCGTCAATGTCTGATTATGTGGGTTCCTCAGTGGTTCAGAGCTCTGGTTATTTGGTTTCTCGTTCAGCTAACAGCACAACACATCCAGCAGTGTGCCTTGACCCCATGTTTGCATGAGCATATCATTTTTTTTGCATTCTGACATGTTTGACATTTTTCAGGGCTTGCATCTTACTCTTGATTCCGGTTCTCTGAGGTTACTTCAGTATGGATGTTCAGAGAAAGAAGACTGTTGCCTATTATTCCCAGAGCCGACTTTGACACTGATTCACAAACTGATTAATATGGCTGGTTTCGGAGTTCGTACAGAGTTCAGTGGGAGGTATGGAAGACTTCTGAAATTTGTCTATAATATCTCCCAGTATGAGAAGGATGTCATTCACACACTTATTCAGTTTTACGATCCGTCTCTGCGTTGCTTCACTTTCCCGGACTACATCTTGGCTCCGACGTTGGAGGAATTCTCATTTATTTTGGGAATTCCTATTAGTCATGATATAGTTTTCTTTTCTGAAGAACACCCCGGTATAAAAGATATGGCTGTTGCTCTTCACATTAGTGAGCCTGTTCTTAACAGTAATATTGCAGAAAAATAAGGAGTTAAGGGTTTCCTATTGAAGTTCCTATTTGATCAAGCTTGTATACATGTCAAAGAGAAGAACTGGACTGCTTTACAAGCTATTCTAGCTGTGTGTATCTATGGGATTGTTCTGTTTCCGAATATTCCTGATCTGGTGGATGTGCAAGCCGTCAGGATCTTTATGTCGAAGAATCCTATACCTACCTTGCTAGGTGATGTGTACCATTCAGTTCACTATAAGAATGAGAATAGGCGTGGGAAAACTGTGAGTTGCTGCGCGCCGCTCTTAGCTACCTGGTTTTTGAGTCGTCTCCCTGAATCTGGCGCTTTCGTTGATACGAAAGATTCTCTGAAGTGGTCTAAGAGGGTTATGGGCTTGACTGCCGATAACATCGTTTGGATTAATCGTGACTTGCTAGGAATGGAGATTATTTGCAAATGCGGAGAATTTCCTAATGTTCCCTTGATAGGGAGGAAAGGTGGAATTAACTATAATCCCTCCCTAGCTATCAGACAGTTTGGCTATCCTTTGAAGAATCCACCCGAAGAGCGAGATGTCCGAGAATCCTTATTCTTCAATGGTATTGAGGATCAAGGGTTGATAAGGAAAGTTGTGAATGCTTGGAAACAGGTGACTAAGAAGGGTAAGATTCCATTCGGGAAAAGTAACAATCGGGCTTTCCATCCATATAAAGAGTGGATTAAGAAGAGAGCAGAAGAGGAGCTTCTCCCATTCCCGGTGGAACCACCTCTGTATCCTTTGGTGATCGAGCCTCCTACCACCGTTGAGTTGGAGAAGTATAACACATTATGGGCTGAAAAGGAAAGGTTGCGGGAAGAAAATAATGAGCTAAAGAGAGAAATTTATCAGTGGAAGCATGAGCGGGGTGAAGCTGTTCATACCGCCAAGTTGAAGACAGAGCTCCTTGCTAAAGCAGAAAAAGAGCTTGCTGACATGGTCGTATCCAGGGAAAGAATGAAACAAGCTTTGGATGGTATCAGTAGCGTTCTCAGGTCCAAGGATGAGGAATTAGGCAAGGCTTTGTTGAAGATTCACATGTTCAATGATCACTGAGAAACTGCCATGGCTGAGAATAAGAGAAAGGAAGACGACTACATAGCTAAGATTGATCAGTTGAAGTCGACGCTCAAGAAGAAAGATGCCGAGATCTTATCAGGGATATTCAAGAGACAAGTAGTCCAAGACCAACTCAATGAAGCTATAGCCTCCATAGAGGAACTGAAGGCCCAAGCTGAAGTGAAAAGATATAGACATGAGAGACCTAGCATGGAAGGTGTTTCTGGAGAAGACGCTTGGGAGTTACATTGCCGATACTTGGATGGGATCATACACAGGAGAGACCTTCTTATCCAAGGACTGATTTAGAGACCGAAGCATCCCGACACTAGAAAGCTGTTCGAGGAAGTTCAAAACTGGTGCAGAAAGCATAGTGGATGGGGAGGATTGACTCTTGTAAACCTTGATGACATGCCTTAGTTTTCTTCCCTCTTTTATTGTATGTGGATCACCACCAGGCTTGTTGGTTGGGACCTACGGTTTTATGTTCAGATTTGTTATCTTGGGTTCGCGATTGTTGACATTCGGCTTTTCTCTGGTTTTCTTAATATATGAGCAGAAGTTCCATTATATCTTGTTATTAAACCGGAATCAAGGGGTGGATCGCCCTGTGAATTTTCAAACACGTCTATTTGCATTTGCATATTCATAATCATTTTGCATAATCATTTTGCATAACAGGTGTTTATCTCTGGTATTCTTATCTTGTTCCAACATCTCAGGCCGTGCAAGAGTTGATCATGGAGCAAGTTCAAGCTGAGTTGAGGAAAATGCGAAGCCAGATGGGGCAATTTGGGGAAGACATGCTCCAGGAGCAGAGGATGCTAAGGGAAGAGATCAATCAGATGAAGACTCAGATGGGTTTGATCATGGAAATTTTAAATAGGGAAGACAGTCCTGTGCCCGCTTCCACAACAGAGGTCCTTACTCTTCCTATCTCTTTGGGGTCTCCTCTAGACCATGGATTGCCTCGTGGATCCTCTCCACCGTCTAAACTTTTTCATCAACAACCGTTTTTTGAGGAAAAGTTTGAAAAGAAGTTTGACCAGATTCCGGTGCCATACGCTCAGTTGCTTCAGCACCTGCTCAAGTTTCAGCTGATTGAATTGATTGCTGCGGGACCTCCACACACCAAGTTTCATATGGGTTCTAATGTCCATGATAGGTGTGAATTCCATTCAGGGGCGCCTGGTCATAATGTTGAAGATTGTAAGATGCTCAAGTATAAAGTCCAAGAGCTCATTGACTCAGGGGCAATCAAGTTTACATCAGTTGGCACTGGTAAACAAAGTGATGTTACTCCTAGTGTTGCAAAGGGACTGATGACTCCCTCTTTTGCCAAAGGATCCACCTCGCGTCAGGGATCTCTTCCACAACCCTTGTTTGTGCCTCAGCCGAGTGCGGAAAGGAAAGTACAGGGCCAGACTGGGCGCCCAAATCAGCACCGACAACAGAATTATCAGCAACAGGGGCAACCGAGACCAAGAAGGCCCAAAAGGATAATTGATCCTGTTCCTATCCCTTATAGTCAGCTGTTTACGCGCCTGCTCAAGAAGTCTCTGATTTAAACAAGGGGTACCGCGCCATTACCGTACCCTATTCCTCCCGATTATGACATGACTGCTAGGTGTGAGTTCCACTCGGGAACGTTCGGGCACACGATTGATGAGTGTAATGTATTCAGGCATAAGGTGCAAGACCTGGTGGACTCAGAGATCATTGTATTCACTGAAGATGATATGTACATCAATGGAAGCCTCCTTTCTCAAATGAACACTTAGTCTGCAAGTACGTCCAGGCAGAATTAAGCTTCCTCAGCAATGGCAATCTTCAGCTTCTTTACTGCGTTTTCACTTGTAGTTTCTTATTTCTTGTTAAAGCATCGTATGCATGTAAGACTCGTTTGTTTTTTAATGATGATATTAATGCAATGAGTATGTTTTCCTTGAAGAAATCCATTCGTATTCACTCTTAAATGTTTATATGCACTGCAATA
Source organism: Lathyrus tuberosus (assembly GCA_022829125.1). Lineage (NCBI taxonomy): Eukaryota > Viridiplantae > Streptophyta > Magnoliopsida > Fabales > Fabaceae > Lathyrus > Lathyrus tuberosus. Next base: position 5,676,775 of record JALAZF010000239.1, on the reverse strand, counting down.
TCAATTTTTCTTGTTAAGAACTCTTGAGGGAGGATGACGAAATAAGAACGCAGGTCTCTAATGGTACGCTTTTGGATAGAACCCTGTTGAGGATGTACAGGCATTGTTTCAAAACCATAAACACTGGAGAGATAAGGAGATAAACCCTCGTTAACCCCTTTGAGCCTCGGAGTAGGAGTTTCTTTCGTACGAAAAAACCCTCATATTTAACCCAGGGGCAGGGTAGGCGTCAGTTAGTTTGACCGAGCGCTCAAATTCCAAAGAGAGTGTGCAAGAGATATGAAACCCCGATGGTTATCCGTCAACAACTAAGGAGTGAGGCAGTCACAACCCTTTCAAGCAAGTAAGACAACCAGTGTCACACGCTTTGTTCAAAAGGGGAATAAAAAGAGAAAGCCCGCTAAGTCGAAAATTGAAAACAAGCGACTTAGGCAAAAGTCAGGGCATCCCGCTGGACTTCAAAATAAAAAAAAACTCAAAAGAGTCAGTCCAGGCAAAAATTAGGGATCAAAAAAGCAAAAAGAAAAAGCGAAAGGCGAAAAGAAAATCCCCGATAAGAACAAATTCGTGTGATTACAGACACAAAAGATAAAAGGGATGACTGTCACTCCAAAACCTCCTTAGGGGTCAAACCATTAGTGGCATAGGTTCCTTGAAGATCATAAATCTTTCGAGAAATGAGCGTTTGGGTCAGATTAACTGAACATAGGACTGGAGAACATCACGAAGAGTGGGTGGGCACCGATAAACTTTGAGCCATAAATCCTTTTTTCTGAAACCGTGAACCAGACCACGTTACAACCCTCTAAAGTCCTAATTGAAACAGGGTTTATTCCGAAGGCGTACTTCAACAGGACAGTATTCCTGACTCCTATAAGTTGTGTTAATAAGATTTGTTGGTATTGCATGTGCGCATTGTTTTGCCATTCAAAAATCAAGGTCACGTCCCAGCTAGCGATTCGTTCACAAGGTTGGGCGACGCATTTTCAATAAAAACTTCAAGGTTAACATGAGTGTTGCATTAGAATTCTCATAGATAACTTGTTCTGTTTGCATACATGTGCCTAAGCATCAATGTAGCTTACACAGTGAAAGTCAGTCAAGAAGCTTGATCCTGCCAAGTTGGGTTGCTTGAAAATTCCAAAGGACAATCATATCAAGAGGCATGCTGCCAAGAGACTCAGTGTAGAGTGGGCTCTCCCAGTAAGTCGTGTTAAGATGGAGCCAATCTGGGGCAGTCACGTCGAGAAGTCCCTCTGAAATTCAGTTATTCTGGGGCATTCATTCTAAGATCAGGGGCAAAGTCACTTCAAAGCTCATATTGGGGCAGGCCACCTCCAGAGCGTGGGAGATTATCCACTCCTGAAAATGGTTAATTGAAAGCACCTCTTCAAGGCAGAATATTTCAGGTCATTGCAAATCCTTTTCGAAGTAGTGTACTTCATGGATTATGAAGACTGGGACAGTTATGTCGAGATATGATAAATCTCTCCAAGAGTTTAAAGACCCTGGGGCAGTGCGAACGCCCGATCTTCTGTAAAATCCTCCTGAGGTGATTTCTTCCATTAGACCTGGTGGTCTGGGGCAAGTGGAAAGTTCAAAGGGCCGTCTATGACCTTAGAAACAAGTCAGGATTGAAGGGCAACAGGATCGTACTTCCCCAGCAGCTTACTCTCCCAAGCATTGAGGTTGTACTTTCCCCAGCAGAGCAGACCTTCCCTAGCAGGAGACTTAGGAGGTATTTTCCCCAGGTCAAGACGTTATTTCCCTACAAAGTCAAGGTGCCCCTTCTCCCCCATCAGCAGGCTAAGTCCAGCAGTATCCCTAGCAGGTTTTAAATCCAAGTGATATTTGATGCTCTCTTGGTCCAGGCCATGGTCTCCTTTTTCAAAAGGTTATGTATAATCCCCAGTAGAGCGAATGAGACTTCATCCCCAACAGAAGTTATTGATCCAGAGAGTCGGTCACGGTGATCCTTCTCAAAAGAGTTCTGGGACTCAGAGGACAATTTATTTTTGTCTTCCCCAGCTGAATCGTTCTTTTCTCTCTGGCATTTATTTTGCTGGAGGGACCCCTTTTGCATATCATAAGCACTTGCATTGCATCCTCAAACGCGTAGCATTTCCACTTCGTATGGAGCATTACGGCAAAATTCAAACATTTGCATTCGAAGCATAAGCCAGGTTTGATGCCTTCTTTGCCAGTTCTCTTTCTTAGCGGAGATGGCATAACTCAAGAGATTTTGGAGGGGCGCATCCCTCATATTTGTGTTCCCCAGCAGAGTCTTTTATTCAGACTTATCCATTCCCCAGTGAGATTAATCCCCGGTAAAAGTTGCTTTAAACATTTTTACACCCGTCCGTGTACCTTTCCGATACCCGTCCATATTAAACCTTTTACACCCGTCCGTGTACCTTTCCGATACCTGTCCGTATTAAACCTTTTTACACCCGTCCGTGTACCTTTTTGATACCCGTCCGTATTGAACCTTTTTTCGCCCGTCCGTGTACCTTTTTGATACCCGTCCGTGTTGAAACCTTTACACCCGTCCGTGTACCTTTTTGATACCCGTCCGTATTGAAACCTTTACACCCGTCCGTGTACCTTTTAGATACCCGTCTGTATTGAAACCTTTACACCCGTCCGTGTACCTTTTAGATACCCGTCCGTATTGATACCTTTTTTCGTCCGTCCGTGTACCTTTTTGATACCCGTCCGTATTGAAACCTTTACACCCGTCCGTGTACCTTTTTGATACCCGTCCGTATTGAAACCTTTACACCCGTCCGTGTACCTTTTAGATACCCGTCCGTATTAAAACCTTTACACCCGTCCGTGTACCTTTTAGATACCCCTCCGTATTGATACCTTTACACCAGTCCGTGTACCCTTTTGATACCCGTCCGTATTGAAACCTTTACACCCGTCCGTGTACCTTTTAGATACCCGTCCGTATTGAAACCTTTACACCCGTCCGTGTACCTTTTAGATACCCGTCCGTATTGAGCTTTCTACACCCGTCCGTGTACCTTTTTGATACCCGTCCGTATTGAACCTTTTTACACCCATCCGTGTACCTTTTAGATACCCGTCCGTATTGAGACCCTTTACGCCCGTCTGTGTACCCTTTTGATACCCGTCCGTATTGATACCTTTACACCCGTCCGTGTACCTTTCTGATACCCGTCCGTATTGAGCTTTCTACACCCGTCCGTGTACCCTTTTGACACCCGTCCGTGTACCTTTTTGATACCCGTCCGTATTGAGCTTTCTACACCCGTCCGTGTACCATTTTGACACCCGTCCGTGTACCTTTTTGATACCCGCCCGTATTGAGCTTTCTACACCCGTCAGTGTACCCTTTTAGATACCCGTCCGTATTGAAACCTTTACACCCGTCCGTGTACCCTTTTGATACCCGTCCGTATTGAGCTTTCTACACCCGTCCGTGTACCTTTTAGATACCCGTCCGTATTAAAACCTTTACACCCGTCCGGGTACCTTTTTGATACCCGTCCGTATTGAGCTTTCTACACCCGTCTGTGTACCTTTTAGATACCCGTCCGTATTGAGCTTTCTACACCCGTCCGTGTACCCTTTTGATACCCGTCCGTATTGAGCTTTCTACACCCATCCGTGTACCTTTTAGATACCCGTCCGTATTGAAACCTTTACACCCGTCCGTGTACCTTTTTGATACCCGTCCGTATTGAGCTTTCTACACCCGTCCGTGTACCTTTTAATACCCGTCCGTATTGAAACCTTTACACCCGTCCGTGTACCTTTTTTATACCCGTCCGTATTGAGCTTTCTACACCCGTCCGTGTACCCTTTTAGATACCTGTCCGTATTGAATCCTTTTACACCCGTCCGTGTACCTTTTAGATACCCGTCCGTATTGAATCCTTTTACACCCGCCCCGTGTATCTCTTCAGTACCCGTCCGTATTGATTTCCTGAATTCCTTGACATCCGTCAGTGTTTATCCCCGGCATAGTTAACACTCGTTTGTGTTTATTTTGTGACTTTCCAATACCTTGGTTTTCAACACTCGTACGTATCGTGACAAGTGCAGCATTTATTGTTTGTTCCCCAGTGAGTCGTCCCTCTTCTGTTGGTCGCAAATTTCTGGAGTTCTTTCAGTATTCAATCCCCGTGTATCCTGGAATGTCTGAGAGCCATTGCTATCATACCTTTAGGACCAAGTTAATTGAATAAGGGCAGCTGTTGCACCCCAAAATTTGCCCTCCTTACTTTATTACTAACTGGCTTATGTTGCATTGCATTTTGCATTATCATGTATGCATATCATTAGCATGGGGTCAAGGTGCCTGAGGCAGTTCAGAAAGGTCTTATCTGGGCTACTACATCATCAGGGGTTCACAGGTGGCAAGGGATTTCAAGTGGATTACTCCCTCCTAACCAGTGCATGAATTAGGGTTTTGAGATTCTCGGGTTTATTGCTCCAATGGGCAGGCTCCTTGGGTTTTTATCATCACCAAATGGCATATATTATCTTTGTTGGAGAGGATACACATCATATTCAGAGGAATTTTGATTTGGAGACTGTGCTATTTCCTCCTAGACGGAGGGTACCAAAACTAGGGTTTGCTATAAAGTCAGTTTATTTCTGATTTTTTGGGCAAGACTTGATTCCATGGTATTCCTTGGGTCCCTGAGTACCTAGGAGTGAAAGGTTGTCCACCAGTTTGATTCAGGAGAAGTTCAATTGGCCAATGGATTGAAAATTAGTTAACTTGTTCAAAAAGTCAACTGTGGTCAACACAAAGTCAAACCTCAAGATTTTTGGTCAACGTCAAGATTTTGGGTTGAAATTCATCATTTGATCAAGGGTTGATCATGATTCATCATGGAAACTTCAGAATCATCAAGAATCAGGAATTACTGAATTAGGGTTTTTGTAGGAAAAGTCAACTGTACTTTGACCAGGCCTAACTTCCACATAATTCATCAAAAATTCCTCAACCAAAGCCCATCTTGAAAGAAATTTAATTCCCTACAACTTTGTGTCTCACAAGCCAAGTCCAGAAATGCTTCATTTGGGAGATATGAACCAAGACATTATAGGTCATTTTGAAAGTCAACAAAAGTCAACCTTTTTCAAAAGCTCATAACTTGAACATGGAAGATCAAATTGACATGGGACCAAAAGGGTTGGTTAGAGGACATCTTGAGGTTTCTAAAAAGTATTAATTTGCATTGAGGAGCTAAAAATTGAAGGAGTTATGCTTAGTCAAAGTTGGGCAATTTTGAGGAGGTGCAAAAAGCAAACTATGCCTAAAATCCAAATTTTGACAAATGGGCCATAAGTTTCTTAAACCAAACATAAACATAAAGCCATGCACGACCCAAAGAGCATATATTTGGTTTTTCCTCATTTTATTTTATTTTTATTGGATTTATTTAGTTAAAATTCAATATTAAATAAAATAATTCAAAAATAATTAACAATGGATTATTCAGGCCCAACTCACCATCAGAAGAGTAACCCTAAGTATTTAAAACTCAGTCATGCATTGGTTAGGGTGGAGATGCACATGAAATTAGAGGAGTTCTCAAGAAAACCCTAAAAAAGGATTTCTCACCATAACTCACGATCCACAAGGTTTTGGCCAAAAGTTCTTCCACAAATATTTTCCTGGAGATTTCTAGAGTGAAAATCAACCTCCATTCGCAGCCAAAAGCAAAGTTTGAAGGTATGCCATCTCCGGTTTGAAGGATTTTGAAGGATCCTAAAACTCCAATTTTTTACGTGAATATTGTTGTGTTTTCATCACTGATCATTCTGATATAATTATTTTTAATTATGGATGCATGTATGGCTTGCTATGATGATTTAAAGTTTGATGCCCTAACATAATTCCATGCGTTTTTTATTATACACTAATAATTTGTGATTTTTAAGGCCATATTTGGATTCCTTGCGAAATTCTGGGTCGGATAGTGTACCCATACGCATTTTCTGGGCAGGTTGGGTGGTTGCAGGTGGCGGCCGACGGTGGAGCTCCGACGAGGTGTGGTGGCCGGCCGGCCAAGGGTTCAAGGGAAGAAGATGATGTTTCAGCCGTTGATCTCCTTAACCCAACGTCCATGATCGTGCCACGTGGCTCCGTTTTTATGTTTTTATTTTATGAATTCCGTGTGTGCCAGCCATGGGAATTACCGTGCATCTCCGAATCATGGCCATTGTTTTTATTTCATTTTTGATCAAACGAACCACAACATGCCACCTCATTTAATGAAGCACATGCCAGACACATGGCAGTCCATGGTAGTCTCTTTTTATTTATTTTTTTCGCTGATGGGCTGGGTTGCTGTTCGCACCCCTCATATTCAGCCCATGTTCCATTCCAGTGTATTTTTTTTCCTTAACGCACCCCAGCCCATTTTATCTCTCATTTATTTTATTTAATTTAACATTTCATATTTAATTTTTAAAAATACATTCTTGCATTTAAAAATTCCCATAAAATTCATACATCATTTTTATTATCTTATAAAAATTTTACAAATTTTATTTTTTATTTTTATTTTATTCTTATCATTTAAATTAATTGTTTAATTCAAGTTCTTTTTACATTACACATCTCATGCATACATAAATTTCTTTATTTTATTTTTCTGCAATCATAAAACATTTTTGACCCGTTCTTTTTGTATCTGGTCACTAACATTCTAAATTGCACGAAAATATTTTTCTTTCATTTTTAATTTTATTTCATATTGCGCTTTGGTCCTTCCTTTGGGCGCCCTAAACCCTATTTCCCACCTGATTTTTGTCTGATTATTTGAATGGCTAACACTTTGAATTTTTGCAGGGATTTTTTATATGTTGTTTGCCTCTGGTTGAGGAACTTTAATGTTTAATTTGGGAATTTTAGGAGTCATTTTTCTAATTATCAGATTTGTTTTCACTTAAGATTTTCTTGCAGGCGCGTCGTTGACCTCATATGATTATCTGTTTGAAAAGGCACTTGTGCCATTTGCTTTGGGGCTGTTCTTTGTTTCTCTGATTCATGTTTGGATTATTACCGTTGTTGTTTGCCATCGCTTGATTTGCATTCACCTCTTTTCTCTTATTTACATCTGTTTCTCACTAACCTTTTATGCAGGATCAAGGTAAATTCCTAGGGGTATGGATAAGTGTCCATGGTTGCCCTTACCTTTTTCTCTTCTATCTTCTTTATTCTTTAAGGTTTAGGTCATCTTCAAGCCTCACTAACCGTAGGCCACCCATGCATGATAACTTTAGGATTCATAGTCCCCCTTTAGAGTCACCCTTGTGTCTTCTCTCTCCTCATCTCAAATTTCTTTAAAACACTTAATAATAATAAGGGGTATTGCGCACGAGCCTTAAGTATGGGGAATGAGAAATGAGGGGCTTCCTCTCATCTCTCTAGAGTGCTTAGCGAGCGTCTTGTCTTGGGACGATGCGTTACGTATTCGCCCCTGTGCCCTAGACTTTGGTGCAATGCAGCTTAGGAACTAACTTAAACCATTTCTGTCCTAAAAAACACAAACCAACCTCAAACTTTTTTGTCCTTCGGGACGTTCAACTTAAAGGCTATTTTCAAAAAGGGCACGTTACCTTCCGTCTGAGACGCAAACAGACATCGACCCTAACTGCCGGACGCGAACTTAACGTCGCTCATAAAAAACACAAAAAGAACTTGGTCCGAACTACGTTGACTCTGAATTCCCCATTGCAAAAAAGGGGTACGTAGGCCTAGGACATCGATGTCCTACCGAGTCTGTCCTTGTTTTCCCTTCTCCGTCTTAGTACAGCCCTAGATGATAGTATAACTCACCCTTAGAATAGACAACAAGCGTGGATCCCATCGAGTACGATGGACGCGTGGGGTGTTAACACCTTCCCCTCCCGTAACCGACTCCCGAACCCAGGTTATGGTTGCGATGACCATTCCTTTCCCTCTTCCTAAGGTTTATGCGGTGTTCCCTTTCCCTCTCGTGGGATACATTTACACGGCTGGCGACTCTGTTTTTTCGCGCCACTCTCGCGTTTGTACCCGGATGAAAATCCCGGGAGCGACATGTGACAAAATATCTGTTGCCACCAATCGAATCTACCTGGATTGGACCACATACATCAGAGTATATGACTTCCAGAATTTCCTTCGACTTCCTTCCTGCATCCTTGCTGAAGCTATTCTTGTGTTGTTTCGACTGAACACACTCTTCACAGACTTCACTTGGAATGTCGATTTCTGGTAATCCTGAAACCATATTTCTTCTCTTCAGCTCTCTGATGTCATTGAAGTTGAGATGGCCTAGTCGAAAATGCTATAACCACTCATATCTGTTGGCTGCTATTGCTAGACACTTGTGCTCCATCACCTTGAGTTCAATCTTGAAGGTCCTATTCTGAGACATTGGAGCCTTCAAGATCAACCTATCACCTGCGTCGAGAACTCTCATCATCTTGTCTTTGACAACTACCTTGTAGTTCTTTTCGACAAGCTGCCCTATACTGAGCAAATTACTCTTCATGCCTGGTATGCACAACACATTAGAAATTATTGACCTTTTGCCATCTTTCCTCATAATCAAAACATCACCAACACCTTCAGCTGCTAGAGTGTTGTCATTTGCAAACTTCACTGTGTTCTTCGACGAGGGATTCATGTTGACAAACCAATCTTTCCTTCCAGTCATGTGTGATGAGCATCCTGAGTCCAAGTACCACTGATCTTGGAATCTTTCTTCATCTTTCATTGTGACCATCAGCAACATCTCTTCTTCTTCATGTTTCGCCAGCTTTGCATCAGTTTCTTGATTTTTCTTCCTTTCTGGACAATCGCTAACATAGTGACCATACTTCTGACAATTGAAACATTGAATGTGACTTCTGTCTGCCTTTCGACCACCACCTCTTCCTCTACCTACAGCACCACCTCTTTGGTTGCCTTGGTTCTAAGGTTTCTTCTGAGTCGAACTACTGCCTCCTCTACCTTTGTTGCCATTCACGTTTCCTTTGCCTTTCCTTTCCTTTTCTGACTGTGCCTGCAAAGCCATATCACTCTTCGACTTTCCTGCAGCTCTCTCAGCCATCCTTTCTTCATGAGACTCAAGCGTCCCTTGAAGCTCTTCTTTTGTCAATGCTGACAAGTCTTTCGACTCTTCTATGGCTACTACCACGTGGTCGAATTTTGGAGCCAATGACCTCAAGATCTTTGAAACAACTGATCTTGATGTCAACACCTCTCCACATACTTTGATTTGATTCATCAGTTTTGTAACCCTGGTGAAGAAATCTGTGATACTTTCGTTGCCTTCCATCTGAAGCAACTCATAGGTTCTCTTGTGAGTTTGTAACTTCGCCTCTTTCACCTTTTCTACGCCTCCAAATGACTTTTCAAGAATCTCCCATGCTTTCTTCGCTGACTCTGCATCACTAACTTTTTCAAAGTTATTTGGATCAACACACTGATGAATTATAAAGAGTGCATTATAATCTTTCTTCTTCATTTCTTTGTGTGCAGCCTTTTCTTGATCCGTCGCGTTCTCCCCAAGCGGTGTTACTCCTTCCTTCACAAGATCCCAAAGATCTTGATAACAGAAAACCACCTTGATCTGCTTGCACCAATTCTCATAATTATCTTTCTTGAGAATTGGTAGGGTCGCCGGAAAGTGCCCATTTGAATGATTCATAGCCATCACGAATTTTTTCCTTGATTCGCAACCGGAGCTCTAGATACCAGATGTTGGAAATTCACCACAAACTATGGTAATTCCTCTTCAATCTTGTTCTCAAGATTGATAACGAACCACAAACACGCAATGACAATGATGAAGATGAAGAACAAACAGCAAGAAAAGAAACTAGAGAGAGGAGAAATATTTGGAGAAAAAATTGTTACCCACGAACTGTGGGATTTCAGATTTTATTTCACTTGCAATCTTGCAACTGTGAATATACAAAACACTAGCACTGTGATAATCTTCACTGCTTGTTCTGCTTCTACATAATATTACAAAGTACAGGTATTTATAGATTTAGAATTACAAAGGCCCAAAACTCTAAAGGCCCAAAATATATATTTAAACTAAATCAAATCAAATTTAAATCATATCAAATCTAATCTAGAAACAAATCTGTGGTGAAACAATCTGTTTCGACACACTGCTTCAGCACTTCGACATCGACACTCTTGACTTCTACTTCGACTTCAACACACTTAGACACTAGGAATTACAATTTAACAACATATCCATGAGTCACGTAATGGTTTGTTAGATATTATGTGGCTGAATCTTCGACTAAGCAAACATGTTTTATGATAATATGAAAATATAATTGTCCATAGCCAATAAAAACCATGAATTATTGTCGCGGTCAACTCCCGGACAAGGAAGAAACGGGGCTTCGAAAGACTGTGTAAAGGAAACGAAAGGGCCAAAGTAAGAACAATATATATAAACAGGTCAGTGAATAGAATCATCGGTCACTTATTTCATATCTTCTTATTAATTGAGCGTTCGCTTTTCCCACAAAAAAAAGTTGTGAATTGTCAAGCACATACATTTCATTATTTTTGTTGTCCTGATCATAACTTAACTAAATACATACAAAAGAAACTTCTGATTTTTATATCCTATTCTATATATCAAAAACCATAGAAGTAACAGCTTCTAAACTGTGAAGAAACGTATATGCAAGCGTGTATATATATCCTAAAAAAAAAAACTAAACAAAATCAAAGAAAAAGAAAAAAAGCTAAAAATTAAAAATGACTTTTTGCAATCGGTACTGCCTGTGGAGGCGGGTATACATAGCCGTTTTGTGGCGGGTAAAAGTATCCCACTGGAGTTTGTTGATACTCACTGTAAGACGGTGAAGGCGACGGGTACGTATATACGGCCGGATATTGCGACTGAGGAGGAGGATACACAACAGGGTAAGGTGAAGAAAAATACCCCACTGCCGGAGAAGGATAACCCGTAACCATAACAGGTTCTGCCTTATGGTTCACCGGATCAGTGACTTTGTAGGAAAAACTAAATGAACCTTTAGGTTTTCCAGACGGTTTTCTAACTTGGTAACAAACATGTTGGAAAGTTTTCCCATCACCGGTTTGTTTAAGAAGCTCGCTGAGAGGAACTTGGACACTACCAACATCTTTATCGATGGCGAGGCTGCCAGAACAGCGAAGGCTGATTTCGAGAGTCAAACGATTCTGGCGAGCTAGCAATTCATTGAAAGTGAGTTTAACGGAGAAATTCCAAGCGGGGTTAGTACCTCCTTCTCTGTCAAGGGGTGTTTTAGTCCTTTGATTATTGACCGGGTCGCCGGAGATTGAAACGACGGCGTAGACTTGCATTTTGGAGAAGAGGTTAACATTATTGAGATCTTTTGCTGATGAGAGATTGAGTTGTAAAGTTTTATAGTCCATTATGCTACGTTTTGGTTGTATGAGGAAAGAATATGAATTTGTTTACATCAGTTTATATAGAAATATCTGATGTAGAAATAGTCCACGCAGGAACTTTCTCACCCCGCAAGTTCACGCGTATCTGTTTTTACTTCCTAACTTCTAATTGAAGTAGGTTTGAATAGAGGTGTTCATGTTCTTTTGGTTGACAAATAAGAAAAAAATGTATTGAAAAGAATTCAAAATTGATTGGTGTATTAAAATATGAGAAAAATTTGTGTAGAAACGAATTTAAATTCGGAGTGTTACAAATAACCAATACAAAAAAGGAGAAATATTAAATTTTTTTAAAATTTAATTTATTTTTAATTTAAATTCATGGGTGGTTGTTATTATAGATGAGATCGAATATTACTTTTTTATTTTTTAATTAATTAAAAAAATATAATTGATTGTTTTTAAAATAAAGTGTTAGGTTTGTGTCAATTTAACTTTTTTTTTCCTAAAATATTAGAGTGGCTAGTTTTAGAAAGCGTAAGGTAAGGTGTTTTTACTGGTAGCCTCGTAGGGCCCATGGTAGCCCGCATTCTAATCCATCATTTTCAACAAATAAATAATTGTTTTTATTGAGGAAACTCTTTTGGATGACTTAGTCCAATTCAAATGAGAGATTGGTGTGATCTAATATAAATGAGTTTTGTTTGAAAACTTCTTCTATCTAGAATTTATTAGGATTTGATAGAGAAAGTTGGGCTAGTATATCAATGTATTTAGTGAACTTAATTTCTTCTAGTCTTCTAATAAGTTATTTGAATTTTCAAAAATATATTTTTAATTATAGGATATATTTTAATATTATGTTTGGAATGATGGAATAGAATGAGATGCGACGGGATAGAATTGTATAAATTTATGTTTTAGTGTTTGAATTAATTAAAAATAGATTGAATGGAATGAAATTTGGTGGAATGCATTCTATTCAATTTCATTACTTTCAATCATTTTGTACTCTTTGATTTGGACTGAATGACAAAATTACTCTATTCTATTATGAAATATTCAAATAATATAATAACATATTTATTGTATTATGTTATATTCCGTTTTATTCCGCTCCATTCGTTTTACCATATCCAAACATAACATAAATGTTCGAGTTTGCACATTTTAATGTTTTCTTAATTCCGTAAACAAATATTCCACATTAACACTTATTTAAATCAATTCAACAATAATATGTCAATTAAATACAAACAAAATCATGAAAGATACAAATTAGATTTGTCATCGAATTCAACCATAGGTGTCTCGATTTCATCAAATATCTTAAGAAGAATCAAGCTTGAACAGATAGTACAAGCAAATATATTCAAGGAACACTACTACAAAAAAAGAGTTTTTACCTCGGTTGCAAAATGCTTTTTACCTTAATTAGATAGTCGAGGTAACGTAGGATGTCATGGAAAAAGCGATATTTTTACCCTCAAGCCAATAGCTGAGGTGAAAAACTAGAAAACCTACCACTTTTTAATTTAATTTTCATTATAACCTAGATTTTTATGAAACATAGCCTAAATGTCAATTTGTATACCATACTTTTAATACATATTGTGAAACAGAACCTAAATGACATATTTATTATACAAAACTATATATGATGTACCAAAATGACCCATTTTATACCAAAAATATACATTACTTACATAAAAACCCAAATGATACATATTATGTATAAAAAATATACATTATTTACATCAAAATCAAAATGGAACACATTATATCATATGGTTATCAAAAAAGGAAACAACCAACTGAATAAATTATCGTGCACATGACTTATAAAACTCAAAGGAAGCAATTTTTCCTACGTGAACAGATGTCACATACGTTTTTACGTATAATCAACATCAACGTCTTCCTCCCACAAAACTCTTAAATCTTCTTTCAATGGACTTAGATAAACATCTATGTTGTTTCTTATATTTGCGCTTCATGCACAATCACATAGATGGGTTGTAAATTATGAGAAGAACAAGTCATGAAGTATGGTTAGCACTCCGATTACTAAACATGTTCATTATATTAGTGGCATGTCCAAGCCTTAGGTTTCTTGGCTCATGAACAAAATCCTAAAATAATTAATTAATTTTCTTTCATTACAAAGAACCAACTACATGACAAATATTTCCATCATGTTTTATTTAATCTACATGTCATATAATATTTTTGCGTCATTTACATTAGCAAACATTATCTTGAATCTTGGTATTATTGGTAGGTACCACATCAACATGACAGGAGGATCTTTTCTACTTACACCATCATTTGTTGGACAAGTGACTCAAAGCACAAAGGGGCGTGAAATGCGCTATTCAAAATTTGCGATTAAGTTAGAGTTTTTATTACTTAGATGCAAGTAAATCTAAAGATTTTACACTGACTTATCTCTAACCAAAAGAAAGTTTTCCATTGGCTAAGCTAACGAACCAATTAGAGATTTTAGAGGATGATATAAATAACCAAGCTGAACTTTTCCAGGGTAAGTTATTTAACACAACATAGATTTTAAAACTAGTTAATCTCAAGAACCAAACTCAAATCTTTAAGAGTATCACCTTTTTGAAAACAAAAATGACAAAATATTAGTATAACTCTTTCTTGACAAGCAGTTTTCACTCACAAGGCATTGAGGAATCTTTGATGAAAAGAAAAGATTTAGATAGATAGATAGATAGATAGATACATAGAGAGGGAGAGAGAGAGAGAGAGAGAGAGAGAGAGAGAGAGAGAGAGAGAGAGAGAGAGAGAGAGAGAGAGAGAGAGAGAAATTTCAAAGAATTAGAGAAATCCCGAATTTTGGTGTGAAATGAAGATAAGACGTGCCAAATTTATATAGGAGAAGAATTGACTCAAAAAAGAAAATGTCCATGAGCCAATTAACTCACCTAATCGAGTAGCTCCTAAGTTTAATCAATTATGTACCCCAAATAATCGATTATTTTTGCCAAAATTGGAAAGTTTGCATAGAGAGTCATTACTGATCATTAAGAATTTGTCATAATAAATTATATAATCGATTTACCTTTATATAATAAATTAGACTTAGTATATAATCGATTAGGCAGTTAAAAAATTTCTTCAAATAAAGTTGACAGCCTCCTAATCAACTAGTTAAGGCTTAAAAATATTTTTAGGTGTTTTGTTAGGTAAAATAAGTTTTAAATAATATTTTTTTTTTGTGTGTGTGTGTGTTTAAGTTACCTTAGTATGTTACGAGTTACTATCATACTTTCACGAGACTCTGAACGCTCAGATAGACATGAACAGACGAGCTTTCACACTTCCTCTCTTTTACAACTCTGAGGCTTTCAAGTTCCTTTGCTGGATACACCAATCATATAACCACTTCAATGGAACCTTGAATTTCCTGCTTAATGAGGTTTAAGATGTCTTTAAGTTAATCACCATCATTAAAGAGTTGGAAAGTTATTACAACGAACTCCAGCAATCATTGGTGTTTTCATCATCAAAACATTAGGAAGGTTGTCATCAGGATCATCAGCTTCATACCTACAAGCACATAGATCTATATTCTTCCTTTTTAGGATGAAAATGTATACTCAAAGAGGTGGTAAAATAAAGATAGATAGATAAAATCTAGAGTGGTTAAACTTCCCCTCACATGAGTAGAGAGTACAAGTTACTCCCCATGAGACTATACTTCTACCCTTTTGTTATAAAAAAAAAGAAGGAAACAATCATAGCACATATATCACAAAGCATCATATAGAGAAAGGAAATAAGGAGAAGAAGAAGAAGAAGAAGAAGAAGAAGAAGAAGAAGAAGAAGAAGTGGAAGAAGTGGAAGAAGTGGAAGAGGAAGAAGAGGAAGAAGAAGAAGAAGAAGAAGAAGAAGAAGAAGAAGAAGAAGAAGAAGAAGAAGAAGAAGAAGAAGAAGAAGAAGAGGAAGAGGAAGAGGAAGAAGAAGAGGAAGAGGAAGAAGAAGAAGAAGAAGAAGAAGAAGAAGAAGAAGAAGAAGAAGAAGAAGAAGAAGAAGTGACACATAAGCATATTAATCAATGCATTACTTATTTAGGATTCCTAATTCAATTTTTATGAAGAAGAAACTTTCTTTAGGAAAATGTTTTATACAAATATCCCGAGTTGATTAGATGAGGTCACAAACTCAATTATGGATTACCCTTTTCAACATGATCCCTAATAAAGGGGTGCATAAACTCAATATGTTTTTCCTAAGAGTAAAGTATCAAGTTTTTATTGAGGTTTATGGCACTAGTGTTTGTGAAACCTTGTTTTGCAGGTGATATGCTTTAAAAAAGGACATCGATTTTTTATGATGACAGCTAATGATAAGTCAAGCATGAACGATTAAACAAATTAAGATGTAAACCTATCTATAGGATTTGATAAACTTGATTATACAATGATGGAAAACAAATAATATAACTAAAGTCTCCTCTCAAAGCCACTCAAGCATGTGTCAATATAAATAATAATATCTGACAATCTCTTGAAGCAATATGGTGATCTCCAAATTTAGTAATGAGAGAACGATTGTAAAAAAATGGACTTTATAGTAAAAGCATATGGCTAAAGCACGCGTGCACACACCCACACACACACACACACACACACACACACACACACACTTATTTTCAAAATTCTTTACCAAAAGAAAATATTTTTAAAAACATCTAGATTTGTGATAGATGAATTGGGAGCATTCAAAAAAGTTATAAGAGATTTTTTTACTTTTCTAATCGATTAGAACATTTTTCAAATTGTTTAGAAATGCGCAAACTTAAGGCCTAAGTTATTTTGAAGGTGTCATGATTCTATGCAATGGCTAAATATCTTAACCTTTCTTTTTTAAGAACTTACAAACGATTATTTAAACCTTCTAATCAATTATGAATATGCTATAATCGATTATATTGTCTTAAAACACATTAAATTGAAAATCCTTTTTTAGCCAACCTCAGGCCTATAAATAGAGGTTCCATTTCTCATTCCAAACCATCCAAAATCGTGTTTTGAGACTTTCATCTCTCTCTCTCTCTCTCTCTCTCTCTCTCTCTCTCTCTCTCTCTCTCTCTCTCTCTCTCTCTCTCTCCTCTCTCTCTCTCTCTAAACAATTCTTTAACTTTATCTCACTAATGTTTTAGCCTAAGTGCTTTTGAAAGAAAAGTCATTTTGTGAGTGAGCATACTTTTCTAATTTTGGAAAGGGTACAATTGTAAAATTCACCAAGTGAATCATGTTTATATACTTTGGTTGAATAATGTCCATCTAGAGATTTATTTGGGTTCAAAGCTATATGCATAAAATATTTTTGTTTGGGATTATATGATTTAGTCCTAATTTAGGTTGGAGATTAGCCCATGTTAAAATCTCCTAGGTTCTTGGTCAGCGCAGTATTAAAACCAAGATAGATTGAAGTTTAGCCCAATATTAAAAGCTTCACAAGTTCGAGATCAGTCCAGTGTTAAAATCTCGCAGTTTATTGGTTATCCTGTGTAAACTCAAGGTTTTCAGCTCAAAGGTTTAGGAACTTGAAGACTAACTGCTCTAAGGTCCTTGTTTATGGAAAGAAACTAATTGTTTCAATCCACCGCTAGGAAGGAATATTGGACACTTCACTCCTAAGTTCATTAAAAAAAAAAGATGCAAACGCCCATATCTATCATCTTGTATTTCTTGGGTGAAGATCAACCAACATTCCTTGTATAAGGGGGGTCGTGAGTCTTTCCTACTAAAAGCTCTCAACATTAACGAAAACTCTCAAGATTAATTCTTAGGGACAAGACTAAGTCGTTTTCAACTAAACCTGTATAATTCTTGTTGTTCTTCTACTTTCTTTTACTCCTTTTATTTTCGTAATTTATTTTCCGCAATTTACTTTCTTCTGCTAAGTTTTTCAAAACGTTTTTGAATTCTCATTTTATTTCTCAATGTTTTTCAAAACCATGTGTTTCCAAACAATACAATTCATCCCCCTCTTGTGTGTGAAGTCTCAAGTCCAACAAGTGGCATCAGAGCCTAGCTCCTATTTAAGAACTAATTGTCTCAAGACAAAGATGACTTCCGACACAAGATCTTTTCTAAATACACCACCACTCTTTAAAAATAGCAGTTTTAATATTTAGCAAGCTAGATTAAAAAAAATTCTTCAAATTTTTAAACGTTAATTATGAGAAACAATAGTCAATGGTCTGGTTTATCCTACTCGTAAAGTAAATGATAAAGTAGTGGAAAAACCTTATTCTCTTTGGAACGAAGAGGAAATGAGAAAGATAGACATAAATCTTAAATCCAAGAACTTTATAATAATGTTTGTAGATGATAGTAAACTTGATTATGTTTGTCATTGTAAAATCACCAAGGAAATGTGGGATGCTCTTGAAAAGATATATGAAGTTTCTCCAAATATCAAACAAGAGAAGATGAACACATGAGGCAGAGAAAATATTGATATCTCTCATGGATGTTTTTCTAAATTTAGAAATATTGGAATTTTGTTTTGGAAACTATATTATTAACAGATATCTTAGAATTAAGAATTGGAAGTTTAATCCAACTCTTAAATCAATAGTGTTGTACCCCAAATTTTCCCCCTTAGATGTCATAACATCTTGCACTCATATGTAGGGTTCAATCATCTATGCATTTTTAACTAACCTTTATCTTGCTAGTTTGTTCTTTCTGAGAAAGCCAGGGTTTGCACAGGAAAGAGAACAAAGGTCATTAAACCAGGATCTCACATGATTCAAGACCTCGTAAGATATTCTTTGGCTCCATACAACCATCACAAGTGTCCACTAATTGATTGAGAGTGACGTGTGAATGTCATCTGTTCAAAAAAGGCAACTAAGGATCTCAAGGGCAACCAGTTGGTCTTGGAGGCTAATCATGAAGTTCTCCAACCATATGTCACGGTCTCAAGAGATTGGGTCAAGAGAAATCAAGAAGGGATCATCTGGTCAGGAGTTGTGGAAATTGGGTTTCAACCTGAAGAATCATTGAAGAACCTTGTTGTGATCAGGCAATATCTTAAAGGGTACATCAACCATTTGAGCCCTCATACTTTCAAGAGGTCTTATTCAACAAGAAATCAAGTGTATTTGGCTCCCACAACAAGTACTATGAGTCACAAGTTCACCATGCCTCAAACTAGGGTTTTGTCAGGACAAGACAACCATTGCCCTTGATCTTGATCAAGACATGTTCCCAAGCCTTGGGACATGATTCCATATGTTAATGAACATCCTTGGAGGCCACCTATGAGCATTGGAAGAGATTGTTTAAGCAAGATCATCATAAATCTTCCAGTTTAATTCCTGAGGAAAACTAGGGTTTTGACTGAAAAGTCAAACCTTTGATATTGGAAATTTTGATCCAAAATGAAACGTTCAAGCCATAATCCATCAAGACATGTCTAATTGTTGAGTTAGAGCATGGAAGGTCGACATTTGAGAGGTTTCTTGCAAAGAGGGCAATGTTTGGTCCTTAAACTTTCTAAGTGTAGGAAATTTCACTCCTTGTGCCAACTTCAGAAAGTCATAACTTACAAAGCACACATCCAAATTTTATGACTCAAAGCTCAAATGGAAGCTCTCAACATGAACTTCAAAGTGTATTAGAGGATCCTTCATCAAAAGAGACTTGGTTCTTAAGTTATGAGCCTTGGAAGCCAAAAGCTCTTTATGACTTAGTGAAATTTTGGTTGTTTTGCCCTAGTTTTCACACTAACTTCATGGCCATTTTTCACATTGTTCCAAACTTCAAATAAAAAATATTTGGACATGAAAGTTGTTCCTTGTTCTTCAATCCTTCCAAGTATGTGTAGAACTCCTCATTTGGATGATCCAATCTCAAGTTATGGTGTTCTAAAGTTAGGTGTTTCAAATTGTGAAAGTTCAATAACTTAGAAATTTTCTAAGTCTTTTTGGACAGCCCCATGCGCATGTGTTCATGTTACTTTTAAACACAATTCCAAACCTCATCTCAAGCCCCTTTCCCTATGGATATTGCTCCATCAAATGTTTACTTTTCAATGAGCCAAAGAACTCACAAATTGGAGCATTGATCATTAAGAAATTGTGCACTAAAGTTGGCATGTTGAAATGTTGTGAACACTTAGAAAAATTCTGATTTTAAGCACTGCTACATCAACTTTGCCATGATTTTTCACATACTTCTAGCTTCAATCTCAAATTGTCTCCAACATGGAATTCACTCTATTAAATGATATCTTTCCAAAGAATCAAAAAGCATGTTGTTTTGACCATTGGATGAGAGTTGGTTGTGTACCAAAGGGAATACCACGGTTTGGTTTCTTTGCCCTAAACCATGTTTCATTTGGAATCAAAACCTGAACCATCACCAAGTACAAATCCTACTGACTTTTCCATCACTTCCCAATGTTTTCTTTCCCACAAAACCGTGCAAGAAAGGCTATCCAAGTACAACCACTTGTACTTGAAAAGTGGACACACAAAAGCTAACAACATAAACCAGTGTGTAAATATTCATGGTATCAGAATTCCTTTGGTTATGGATCTTTTTTTTCTGCTGACTAGGGCTCTAGTATGCTTGCACTTGTCTCAAGACTGATGGAGCGGAGAGAACCATGCGTGTGGCAGTCTCCTTGTCACTTTCTCTTCAAGACAAAGCCTTTGTCCTTTGTATCTTCAAGCCATTATCCAGCTTGCTCTACTTATAAAAGGAGAGGCATTCTCACTTGTTCATCATCAATAATCAACACAACAGAACACTACACTCTCAGTTATAAACACATCACCCAAAAGAAAAAACTCTTGAGTAGTCAAAAGGAGAAATGGCTTGCAGTTCCTGATCAAAGGTTTTGAACAATCATCAACCAAAGGAGAAGGTGCATCTGGTTGAAGTCCAAAGCTCCAAGGACTGAAGAAGCAGTGGACTTGACTCCACTTGGTAAGCTCCTTTCGTAGCCTTCATGTTTTCATGCTCATACGCATATGTTTAAATAATTTTTGCATTATTATCATGTCTGTATATGCATGTGTGTTAGTTTAAGTTAACAGCATTAAGAGTTTTTGAACTCGTGTTGGTATGTTGACATGATGAGAGTCGGGTTTCAGTTACGAATACCTTTGTTCCACGACGTTTTTCTTTTGATTATGTCATTTGTTTTGAGTGGTTTGAAGTTTATTGATGTTCCTTGTTCTGAGCCCGATGATTTGATGCTTTATTTCACAAAATTTGACTGAGATTTGGTGGAGAAATTGATTGAACAAGTGAGCAGTGTGCCATGGTGTTCCTGGTTCTATTCACGTTAGTATTATGGTTTTGTTTTGGGTTTGCATGGAAAGGACAAGTTGTTGGTGAAGCATGATTGAACTTTCTTTTTCTTTTGTCGTTTTGTCACTTAAAGTCTGAGTGACCAATTGAGATCATGTCTTTAGTGTCCCCGTAACTTTATCTTCATGTGGTTTTAAAAAAAATGGCATTCTGAACTTTGGTTGGTTTAAGTATTATTAAGAGTGGCTTATACATTGGATGTATAGCCACTCCAGTGGCATTGCACACACGCCTTTCGCCAAGGAGTCTGGGGTTCGAATCCCCCTCGCCCCAGACACACTTTTGTTGTTTTTTTTTCTTTTTCAATCCTTTCCTCTTTGTACATTGGGCCTTGCGCAATTTAATGTTAACACCCCCATCTGTGAGGCCCAGGCGTGAGGCCACATAGTTCAGTTCAATTGGTTTCTACCAATGCACCCCTATGTCATATTTTCATTTCCAAACATTTAATTTTCTTTTTCATTTCAATTTCTTTTTTTTTTAATATTTCCCTTAATCCAAAAATTCCCAAAAAAATTCAAAAAATATATTTTAATACTTAATTTAATGTTCTATTATTATATTATTATTTTCATTTTTATTTTATTTTCACGTCTATTTCTAAAATCACAAAAAAAAAACATGAACAAACTTTTTTTAATTACTTTTTGAATTTCTTTTGAATCAACTTTTTCTTGAGAACCTTTTTTAGAGCTTTCCTTGGAATGTTTTGTGACATATAAGAGGTTTATTTGAAAGGTTGTTCCTTGACCTTAGATATAGTCATTTTATTGGGTTTTTTTTGTACTTGTTGGCCTTTGTTGCTAAGCCTCATACCTTGGACATTTTGTCTTGGATTTCTAATTTGAGGATGCTACCTTTATCATATTTATGTGTGTTCCCTTGTTTATGTTTTACACCATCTCATTATTTCTTGCCATGCTCATACACGGATGTATATATCATGCTTTGATGCTATTCTCACTTGATTAATATTTATCACCTTGGAATTCTTGAACTCATATTGTTCATTTAATCCCACTTCAACTCTTGTTCACAAGAAGTTGCCTCCCCTCCTTCCAAAAGAAAGTATCTCTATTGACCTCAAAGTCATAGATAGTTCATCTCCCATCTTGGCCTCATAGCCATCTTTACCCTTTGACCTCATATTCATAGGATCCTTTCTTTAAACCTTTGACCTCATAGTCATAGGCAACCATTGACCTCATAGTCATTGGTGATACCTTCAAACCTTGACCTCATAGTCATAGGAAATCCTTTTCCTCGACCTCATAGTCATAGATAGTTCTTTTCCTCGACCTCATAGTCATAGGATTCACTCTTAACCTCATAGTCATAGAGCCATCTTCAACCTTGACCTCATAATCATAGGTAACATTTTCCTTTGGCATCATAGCCATTTAACCTTACAACTTAGAATTAAGTTAGAGTTCTTGGACTCTATGTGGGACTCATCACCTTGAGTATTCACTTTCGCCCATTACAACTTAGACTTAGAGAGTTTCTTAAACTCTATATAAGCTCATACTCATTCCCCTTGGAACTTTGGCCATAGTCAATGGTTCCTCATCCTTAGTTAGGTGAACTACAGTTACTCTGATTCTTTAGTCAGATACGTAGGCACAAGATGCGACGTCTTGGCGAGCAAACTTAGTGTACATACCCTTAGGTATTTACTTTACCCTTAACAATTCCCTTAGCAAGCAAACTTAGCATAAAATAATACAAACAAGAGGTTCCTGTAGAGTACTGCAGATACTTAGGGTGCTAATACCTTCCCTTAGTATAACCAACCCCCGATCCCCGATCTTTTAGCTTTGTCTTCACATAGCGTAATTAGGATTTTCTTCGATTTTTACCCTTTCCTTTGGATAAATCAAAGCTCGGTGGGGAATTTCAAAGATGTGTGATTCAAGTTAATTAATAGCTTGATATCCGATTCTCACCGCAATAGAAATGGCGACTTCATTGGGGAAGAATTTGAGGGTTAAGCCTACCTTGTTGTGTTTATGTTATTTATGTTTTTGCTTGCCTGTATATTTGTACATATCTGTATATATCTATATACTTGCTTAGGTTCTTCTGTTTGGCAGGGTGCTACTATTGAGTGGTGAGATAAGTCCTAACCCGGACTTGAGTGCACTTATGATAGGACGATGGTATATTCAAGGAGGCTTTGAGGGAGTCGATTCTCGAAAAAGTTGACTTCAGACACCATCACTCAGTTAAGGCCCTCTTGAGAGTTTAGTCATGTTGAACGAGTCCATTCGTGAAAACGTTACTATTCTCGACCTAGGTGCCCTTGATATTGAGAACCGTAGTTATCTCTAACCCCACTTGGCCTTTTTTAGGATGTAGTGCGAGGACTATGAGGGAGTCTATTCCCGAATTGGTTGCTACGCGATACTACACTCAGACGAGATTCTCTTGAGAATATTATTGACTACCGAGTCATTAGGGAAATCGATAATATCCGAAAGATGGGTTGTCGACTCTGGGAACTTCTTAGAACCCTGTTCTACAGTTAACAAACCTATAGTACATACCTTATTGGGATGGGTAGACCATGGCTCCAATCATGAGACCCCTAAACCTAGGACTTGTGTTCATGTGTGCTTGTATGTTTTGTGCATTACATACATCTCATTGCATCCATCGCGGGTTTCAAGGAACTCAAATATTCATTCCTTTTCAAAAAAATAACAGAGCTTGGATTTTAAATTGAAACTCTTCAGTTGTTCCAAAAATTTTGCGACTTGCCTTTGAGTTCCTTAAAACCACTTGGAATGTATTTGCATTTCTCAGTCTTGAGTCTCCCTTCTTCTTCTATGTCTGAAGGATACCTAGCATACCTATTCAAGACAATGGCAACAATGAATGAAATTATGAAGAACCAGGAAGATTTGAAAGAGAAGGTCAGAATCCTCAAAAGCCAGATGAGTTGGGTCATAGAGACCTTGCAAAACTTAAAGATGAAGGAAGGGCATATTCACCCTTTGACGCCCAAGGAGGTTGTCAATTCCTCGCCTCCTGTGGTTTTCCTATACCAAGGATCTGCCTTTGGGGAAATTTCATACCAGCCAACATTTGGTCTTGGTCTGGCACCAGAATATCATCGTCATCAGGTGTCTACTAAAAGGACGTTTTAGCCCTCAATGTTTGTTTCTCCTCGAGGTTCCCGAGACCAAAACAAGAAGAAGTGCTCTGTCAAAAGATGCCAGGTTAACTGCCAGCATATTCTGGTGCCATTGAGCAAACTTTTCCCACTGCTGGTTCAGAACAAGTTGGCGACTCCTCGACTTTATAACCCTGTGCCAGGACCTTGGCACAATGCAAACCTGACTTGTGAATTCCATAAGGGAGCCGAAGGGCATGACTTGGATGGTTTTCGAGCCTTATAAGCTACTGTGCAAAGGTTGGTCTATGACAAAGATCTGATCCTTGAAGAAGATCGCCCGGAGATTGAATACAAATTCCACACTGGGACAATGGGGCATCCCATTGAAGAATGCAAAGAGTTTGAGGCGAAACTGCTATCTCGAGATGCTGACACCTCAGGAAGGTACGTCATATGCCAATGTCTCAACTTTTGAAGCAAAAGGAAAAAGGATTGCGAGGCCTCTCAAGGTTCTGTATCACAAGGAACAAGTGATCAGTAGCGAAGGAGTTCCCTCGTATGGGCCCGGAAACTAAAATTTTCTGAAATCAATTCGCCAAGGTCGGCTGTATTTTGTTCATTTTAGTATTTTCAATTGTATTTCCTTTGAACTTTGAATTTGTATTTGCTCGTAAGCGGTTATACTGTCGAATTGGCAATATCAATGAAATATTTATGCATCTTTTGATTAAATCCATTTGTTTCACTCCTTTACTGTTATGTTCATAAAAACAAAAAATATTTATCTGTCTATCCATATCTAATTGTTGTTAAGCAAAGATTGAGGAGGATGGTGAAAATATTATCCGTAACTACTGTGGTATGCTGCCAATTAAACCTTGCCGATGATGTAAGGCATTGTTTCAATTCCCAAACACTGGAGAAATAAGGAAGATGATCCCTCATTAACCCCTTCGAGCCTAGAAGTAGAAGTTTTCTTTCCTTACAAAAAACCCTTAAATCTCAACCTTGGGGTGGATAGTTCTCAGTTTAACTTGAGTATGCAATCGAATGCAAGCGCTTTGTGTAAGACACCAGTCAACTCTCTCAAATCAAATGACAATAAAAAATAAGAGGTCTCAAAACCTCGACACAGAACAAGATGAGGTCTCATAACCTCAAACAAAGACAAAATGAGGTCTCATAACCTCAAACAAAGACAAGAAGAGGTCTCAAAACTTTAACAAAGATGAGAAGAGGTCCCAAAACTTCAACAAAGAAGAGAAGAGGTCTCAAAACCTCAGCAATAAAGGATAACCAAATGTTGTAAGGGAGTAGTGACAACCCTAGGTGTCTTAATCATCACCAACTATCATCAAGGATTTTGAATGTATAACTTAAGTTAACAGAGCATAGAATTGGAGTTCATCACAAAGATTGGGTGGGGACAAATAAACTTTGAGCCTTTATCCTTTTGTTTCATGAACCGTAAACCAGACCACGTTACAACCCTTAAAAGACCTAATTGAGGTAAGGTTTGTTAGACGATGGCTATGGATCTAGAAGGGGGTTGAATAGATCCCTTAAGATTTACACGCAATTGGTTTTGAAATTTTAGTTTTAAAAATTGTTTAACGGAAGCTACCACTGGATAAAACGTCTACAATGAACCTTCAACTAAAAGGATCGGATATGCACGAATATATCGAGAATGAGTATGGAAGAGAAAAATTCAGTTTGATTACTACACTTAAAAAACGCAGTCAACAAAATATTGCTTGCTTGATGTTTAATCTAAACCAATGAGGAAAAATGATAAGCAACTAAAAACAATGTGTTCGATTTTTGCGTTGAAACAAATTATCAAACACCTAGTGTGCGTAAACACACTAAGTGCATAATTTCTAGGGAATGTAATATAGAGCTGCTCCAAGATGCAATTCAAGGAATTGTATCGATTTAACAAATAGTTTCTCAGCTCAAAATTACACTACGACAGAAATTTCGATAGATTGCGACTTCACAAATTCGAACAAACTGAATTATAAAAGAGTTAAGGGAAAGAGAGAAAAAACGAGATTTGATTAGGCAGTTCCCCAATCGTCCTCGCTTTGGGTACCTCTGCCCCCAATTCCACAATTGGACTTGATATATATATATATATATATATATATATGTAGTTGTTGCAAATTGTTTATTACAAGAGAAAACTATGAACATCCAAACCCTCGAACGTCTTCGATCGTTGATGCATAATTTTCTCTTCCCTTGATTAAAGATGAATCAAGTCCTTCGAATATGGTTGATCCAATTATCGTCCCACGCTACTAAACCGAACAAAACCTCCGTTCTTCGGTTACCTTCACTATATCAATTGCAATCTACCAAACTTTGAACCCAAACCTCTCTTCTACGACCCTCCGATTACAGCTACTAAACCGAACAATTGCTCCAATCGTCGGTTACCTTCGCCCGTCTGAATCCAAGTACAACGAAACGGTTTGTGCAAAAACCCCCCGAAATCTTCCCGATTCTTGGAGGAGAAAACCTAGGGTTTTATTCAAGAAACACCTACCAAAAATCTCAACTCAAAAATGAAGATCACGCGCTTCCAAAATCTGAATGTTATCACCTTGAAACAATGAACAACTCAAACAAAGATTGTTATGTGTAATTGTTTGTTCACTCAATGTTGAAGAAGAAGATGAAGAGAAATGGCATAAATTTTCACGTTTCTTGTTATGTAAAAAATGAGCTAAAATGATATATATACTATCCTAGAGAATATAATAGAAATAAAAGAGTTTTGAAATGAATAACACAATAAAATTCTGGTCACATTCAGCGAGCGGTCGACCTATACAGATAGTATAGTCGACCTGAACAATGTCGCGCGTTCACTGCGCAAAACTTCAGGTTATGCATCGACCGAAGCAGGCTATGAGTCGACTCATAGCTCCCAGTTTTGGGCAAACACAAATGAAGAATGAGTGAGTCGACCGGTAGGTCGACGCGAGCACTCCCGCTGATTATACTAACATATGACACACGTTTAGGTCGACCAATGCAGGGTTGTGAGTCGACTCACACCCTTGAAACATACAAAAATCCATTTTTGACTTTCCTAAAAGTGTTAAAACATATCTAATGAACCTAGACCATTTACTAATCATGATCAAACACTCTTAGACCACTTAATGAGCATTTCATATGACGTTTATCACTTGAATCTCAATATTCTAATCATGATAGTTTTGACATCATTAAAATCAAGTACATAGAGAGAATCTTCCCTCACATACTCCCCCTTTTTTATGATGGCAAAACGGTCATATGTCCTCCCCCTGACTTTATGCATCTACTATTGTTTGATCATCTCAATACCTGTTATGTCCTTGTTCTTCTCCCCCTTTGACAACATCAAAAAGAGAGAAGGATGAAGTGTCAAGAATAAAAAACGAGAGCTGCATTTTGAATATAATTGCAACAGATACCATTAACACACATTCACATATAATGCAAGTTAATGAAAAGCTAAATAAGGTAAAAACACTTAAGAGGCACAAAATAAAGTAATAGCGCATTGTTACTACATGGAACAGCCATAAGAAGCAATAAAGCAGTACGAAAATAAGACACACATAGCTAAAATCAACATATTGGAGTCATAAACCCAAAACAGTGCAAGAAACAAAGCAAAAAAAAACATGATGCGAAATGTAAGGATGATTCTCATGGCCTCCACCCCATAAATGAGTGGCCCCGCCCGCGAAACTGGTGAGGATGATGAGCTGGTGGAGGTTGCATATCCATCTATTCAGTCAACTCCAACACGGATTGATTCAGGATGTTAAAGTTGTTGGTGAGAGCACGGTGCTGAGTTGTAGAAGTCTCAGCCATAATGTTAAACTTACCAATCACATAAGTAGCAAAGGCGTCAAAGTTGGTGGTGTGATTCTGAAACTCTTCATGCAAGGATTGAAATATTTCCTCTTGAGCAGTGGCAAACCTCTGTTGATCAAGTTGCATAGTCCTCATAAGTTCAAGGATATCCTCATTATTTTGTTGAGGACGCGGAGGTGAGGGAGGAGTACAATAGGACTCCTGATAGTCCAACCCTTGAGTTGCTGGCATATAGTTGGAACCAAGAGTGGTCCATCCATTATATTGCCATTGACCCCATCCTTGGTTAACTTCAGCTTCCATTGGAGATGATTGAGGCATATAACTACCTGTATATTGCCATTGGTTCCATTCAGGGGCTTCCTCCGACACCATAGGAGACGAATTAGGCATCCAAGCACTATTGTCTTCAACACCAATATCCATTTGTTGTTGTTGATCATTATCCCCTTGTTCCTCTTCAGAATCGCTTTGTTCGTCCTCACCTTCTTCCTCATCTTCCTCGTTCTTGTCTTCTTCTTCCTCATCGCTTTCCTCAGATTCTTCTTCCAATACCGCAGTGTTTGCTTTCACCACATACTTATACCTCTTGTCTTGGACATCCCACACATGACCCATCATACTTAATGTTTTCTGAAAAAAATTCTTGATTGATAGTGATAGATTTGTATGGAATACCCGGAACAACTATTTTAGCATGGTTGAGTACCTTTTGAATAAATGATGCGTAGGACAACGTAATGCCCCTGCCGGAGTCCCGAAGAGAATACATTCTGCTTGCAAAATAATAGGGCCACCTAATCCTGATTTTATTCTTCAAAACATACATCAACTGAACCTCAGGTTGATCCACCCTAGAGTAGCCTCCTATCTTTGGTCTAAGAATGTGAGAAACAATCCACTGTAAAATCCTTGCAGGAGGAGTCAGTTTCCCTGTTGTCACAGTTTTGGGAAAAAGACTGCTAGCCACAACCTGATCTGAGTATGGTCTCTTCAACATAGAGTTTAGTGCTTGTTTAAAATCATAGTCTTTAACATGATCAGTATCATTTATATACTGAGTAGGTTGATCATTGGTCACAGACATATGAAACAAATCTCTCCAAATAGTTTGATCAACAGCGACAATTTTATCTCTTAGTTTGCAGTTAACCATGTAATCCTCGAACTTTCCAACTAAACCAGAATAAAAGATTCGAACCAAATCTTCATTGTACTTAGTGTCACATGATAAAAACCCATGGAAATTCTAAAAATCCAATAATTCAAAGATATCTCATATGCGCATACGTTCAACAGTACCGCGATAGCAAATGAATTGCTTAACAATAGACCGTTTGCTCAACTTTTCTTCATATAAATCAACATAATTATCAGAGAGAAGAGATGAAAGTGTTACCGGTTGATTCAAGGGAGGTTGAGAAGTACCTGCTTGAGATGCAGACTCTCTTGTGACTCTTTTTCGAGATGTTCTTCGAGAAGCCATTGTAGGAGAAGATGAACAGTGACGAATTTGTTCAAATTTTTGTGAATCCCAAATTTTGTTTGTAGGAAAGTGAGATTAGGGTTTGTGTAGCTAGGAGTTAGAGGAGAGGAAGAGATGAGATTATGTGATAATGTGTTGAAACAATGCATATGCCACATAGAAAATCAAAAACAAAAAAAAAATGCACAGTGACCAAGAGATGTTTTCGCAGCCTTTTAGCGACCGGTCGACCTATAGGTCTATGTACGTCGACGCACACTGTAGTGTTTCGGATAATTTTGAAAATTTGAGCTATGCGTGGACCTATGGGTCGACCTGAGCATTCCCGGCCATACATGTTAACAATACACCAAGAATGAGTCGACCAGAAGCATTTGTGAGTCGATCCAAACAAAAAAAATCAAATTTTGTGACATTTAAGCTATGATATTGAATAAATTGAAAGCTAACACAAAATCTCAAACATCTAAATGGATAAGGTATGCTCAATATGTGCAACAAACATCAATGTAATCACTCAACATGGTATGTTTAATTAGAGAGAATCTTTGAAACGGAATGATATTACCTTGATCATTATTGACGATGAGAGCCCCCACATATAGCTTAATATTTCTTCGCATTGTTAGTTAAAAGAATAAACAAGCATGTGTGTATATATATATATATATATATATATATATATATATATATATATATATGTGTGTGTGTGTGTGTGTGTGTGTGTGTGTGTGTGTGTGTGTGTGTGAAGATCACTATCTTAAAAGACTATTAAGCACGATCTGAGATATCGAGAATGCCAAGTTCCCTATGGATGTGAAAGAAAGGCTCTGTAGCTAATGGTTTTTTAAAAATACCAGCAAGTTGATTTTTAGTGTCAACGTGCTCAAAAATCACATCACCTTTCTCTACATGATCCCTAAGAAAATGATGGCGTATTTCGATATGCTTGGTGCATGAATGCAATACGGGGTTCTTAGTTAGATTAATCGCACTAGTGTTATCGCACAAAATTGGAATACGCTCAAGTTTTAAATTGAAATCAAGCAATTATTGTTTAAGCCATAGGACTTGAGCACAACAACTACCGACGGCAACGTATTCCGCCTCGGTTGTTGACAAAGCAACGGAAACCTGTTTCTTGCTATGCCAACTCACCAAGAAATTTGCGAAAAGGTGACACGTGCCACTAGTACTTTTCCTATCCAACTTGCACCCGACAAAGTCAGAATTGGAGTAGCCAACTAAGGAACAAACACTACATTTGGAATACCACAACCCATACTTTGGAGTACTAGAGAGGTATCGAAGTATGCGATTAACTGCCTTTAGGTGGGATTCCTTGGGATGTGCCTGATACCTCGCACACATGCATACACTAAACATTATATCGGGATGTGATGCAGTAAGATAAAGAAGGGATCATATCATACCTCTATACCTTTTTACCTCTACGTCTTTACCATTCTCCTCACGATCAAGATTCGCACTGGTCGGCATTGAAGTATCTATTGCTTTGCAGTTTAGCATGTCAAAATGTTTTAGAAGCTCAAGACAATATTTCGTTTGACTCACGAATGTGCCCTCTTCGAGTTGTTTGATTTGCAATCCGAGGAAATAGTTGAGCTCCCCCATCATGCTCATTTCAAACTCCCCCTACATCAAACTAGAAAACTCCTTGACCAAGGTCATGTTAGTAGACCCAAAAATAATATTGTCAACATAAATTTGTACCAAAATTAAGTGTTTTCCTTGATGTTTAATGAAGAGAGTTGTGTCAACCTTCCCTCTTGAATACCCTTGATCAAGTAGAAATTTGCTTAGACGTTCATACCAAGCCCTAGGGGCTTGTTTAAGTCCGTACAAAGCTCGTTTAAGTTTATAGACATAATCAGGATATTCGTGGGATTCAAAACCCGGAGGTTAGGCTACATAGACTTCTTCATTTATGTATCCGTTAAGGAACACACTTTTAACATCCATTTGGTTTAAAGTTCTTTGTGCAAGCATAGGCAAGTAGAAGGCGTATAGCCTCGAGTCGGACAACCGGAGCATAAGTTTCCTCATAGTCGATTCCTTCCTCTTGGTTATAGCCTTGCGCTACAATTCGTGCTTTGTTACGCGTTATTACTCCATTTTCATCAAGTTTATTCCTAAACACCCATCGGGTGCCGATTACTCGATGATCCCGCGGAGGGGGGACAAGGTCCCAAACCTCATTTCTCCTGAATTGATTTAGTTCATCTTGCATTGATAGAAACCAATGCTCATCGAGTAACGCCTCCTTAGAGTTTTTAGGTTCAACTTGTGACAAAAAAGCAGAGCAATAGCAAAAATTACTAAGTTTAGAGTAGTAGTTACTCCCTTAGAGATATCACCAAGAATGTTGTCAATTGGATGGTCTTTTAAAGACTTCCAAGCTGGAGGAAGTTTATCTTTATCAGCATGATGATCATCCTCACTTTTCACTGGTTGGTGATCATTTTCCTCCTCAATACGCACTGCTTCAGGCTGATCAATTCCCTTATCAGTGTCCTTGAGTATGTCTTCAGTAGGTACACCTGCACCATGAAAAGAACTACCTTCTCTGACATTTCTCAGATAAGACTCGTCAAAGGTAACATGAACTGACTCTTCAACTACACGTAACCTCTTATTACAAATTCTATATGCTTTACTTGACTGAGAGTATCCAAGAAAAATACCCTCGTCGGCCTTGGCATCAAATTTACCAAGAGTATCTTTCCCATTTTTTAACACAAAGCATTTGCAACCAAATACATGAAGGTGAGAGATGTTTGGCTTACGCCCTTTTAAAAGCTCATACGGTGTCTTGTTTAGAATAGGCCGGATGAGCACCCTATTCAAAACATAACAAGCCGTACTTATGGCGTCGGCCCAAAAGTATTTTGGTAATCCACCATCATTGATCATAGTCCTTCCAAGTTTCTCCAAAACTCTATTTTTATGTTCCACTACCCCATTTTGTTGAGGGGTACGTGGTGCGGAAAAATTATGATTAATTCCGTTGGAATCACAAAATGCTTCAAACAAATGATTTTCAAACTCACCCCTTGGTCACTTCTAATTGACCCAATGTTTGTGTTTAACTTATTTTGAGATAACTTAGCAAATCGTTCAAAGGCTGAAAAGATATCACTCTTATTTGCTAAGAAAATGGTCCAGCAAAACCTAGAAAAATCATCGACTATAACAAACCCATAATAGTTACCACCTAGACTTTTAACCCTAGATGGTCCAAAGAGGTCCATATGGAGGAGCTCAAGGGGTCTCATAGTTGAAACGATGTTTTTAGATTTGAATGAGATCCTTGTTTGCTTCCCCATTTGACACGCATCACAAAGGTGATCCTTTGTGAATTTAATTTTGGGCAAACCGATGACTAGGTCTTTAGTATTTTGTTAAGCAAATCAAAGTTGATGTGAGCCAACCGTCTATGCCACAACCATGAATCTTCATTCATAGCGACTAGACACTTGTCTCCATTCAACGATACCTCATTTAAGCCTAGCATATAGACATTGTTCACCCTCAAGCCCTTAAACACATTCTTTTTGTCGCTATCTTCAACTATGCAACAATCCTTTGAAAAAGATACTTTATAATTCTTGTCACATAGTTGACTAATGCTTAAAAGGTTGTGTCTAAGGCCTTCCACAAGAAGTACATCAGAGATAGTAGTTGATGAGGGGTTACATATACTACCTTTACCAAGTATCTGTCCCTTGTTGTTATCTCCGTAGGTGACAAACCCCTTTTTCTTCACCACAAAGTCGATAAAAAGAGATATGTCTCCGGTCATGTGTCTCGAGCAGCCACTATCCAGAACCCATCTTCTTTCGGTGGTCTCAAGACTTTGTACCTACAAAAACAATCAAGGGAGAGTAGGTACTCAATTCTCATTGGGTCCTTTAAGGTGAGTGAAACCAAGACCGCACTTGGACAACCATTGGTAGATGCCTTTCGGAACAAAAAACCTTCTGAAGCGGCATTTCGCAATAGTAAAGACAATTACGGTTGATTTGGAATTTACTTTTGCTATCACTATCTCGAATCACATAGGTATACTTTTGATATGGATTATTCATGCTCTCACAAAAATATGATCGATTAATAGCAAACGTAACTTTTGGCTTAAGAACCTTGTCCAATTTGGCCTTGAGGATTCTCACCTCTCGTTGCCAAATATTACAAGTGTCACAACCCCAATTGAACCAAGAGGTAGGGTCCTCTTCAACCTTGTCTTTTGATGTGTCCACTATAGAGTTTTTGAGGGCTTCCAATTCCTTTTCGGAATCGGAAACCTTCTTCTCCAAATACGTGAAAATCCTTTTATTTGAGGCTAAACGTTGAAATGCTTCCTTAGCCTCATAGTGTAACATGTCAAAATCCTTTCGTGACTCTAAATGCGACATAGTATTAACATGATCATATTTAGAATGATTTACCTCTTTTGCTTTGTTATGGCGTGCCATAAGACAAAAGTTAACGGATTCACTTTTGTCACTTGAGGAATCATCTTTCTGCGACTCACTATCGCTTTCCCAAGCGATGTATGCTCGTCGAGACTTGTTGGACTTTTTGTTTGAGCGACTCTTGTCATTATCCTTATCTTTGTCTTTCTTTAGAGATGGACAATCTGGCTTGTAGTGCCCGGATTTTCCACAGTTGTAGCACGTCCCTTTTACCTTGCCATTTTTGTTTCCTTGGCTTCTAGATTGCTTCCTAAACTTGACTAGATTTCTATCCGAGTGTTGAATATCGTTCTTACGAATATATCTATTGTACCTCTTCACAAATAAGCCCATATCATCACCGGATTCTTCATCTTTGTCATTATTGGTTTCATCATCACTTAGCTCTTGATGTGTGGACTTTGAGCAAGAAGCCTTAAGAGCTATCGACTTCTTCTCCGTGTCTTTTGCCTTCTCTTTCTTGATACTCTTTTAATGTTTATCCAAGCTAATGAGCACTTGCTCATGCTCATCGAGTTTACCAAAGAGTGTTGTGAGGTCTAGTGTAGCAAGATCGTTGGCCTCCTTGATAGCGGTGACCTTCGGTTGCCATTCCCTGTTAAGACACCTCAGAATTTTGTTAGTAGAAACCTCATTTGGAATTGGTATACCAAGAACATGCAATTTGTTGATAATGTGAGTAAATCGTTTTTGCATATCCGCAATGGTTTCCCCTTGCTTCATGTAAAACAAATCAAACTCTTGCGTTAGTGTATTAATACGAGCCATCTTAACATCATTAGTGCCTTCGTGGGCTACTTGTAAAGCATCCCACATGGCTTTGGCCGTTTCACAATGGGAGACTCGATAATACTCATCAACTCCCAAGGAGGAGATGATCATATTACGAGCCTTCTAATCATAGCTGTACTTTTTCTCGTCCTCCTCAGTCCATTGAGCTTCGGGTTTAGGAACGACAACGCCTTCCGTGTTAGTCATAGTAATTTCCATGGGACCGTTTAAAATAACGTTCCAAACCTTCCGATCTATGGAATTAATATGGACGCGCATACAATCCTTCCAGTAGCTGTAGTTTTCACCTGTAAAAACTGGAGCTCTATTATAAGCCCCCTTAGGTTCGTTCGCCATGATCCAAGAAGTTTTACAGAAGCACCAGAATTAACCGAACCTCGTGATACCACTTGTTAGACGATGCCTATGGATCTAGAAGGGGGGTTGAATAGATCCCTTGAGTTTTACACGCAAATGGTTTTGAAATTTTAGTTTTAAAAATTGTTTAACGGAAGCTACCACTGGATAGAACGTCTACAACGAACCTTCTACTAAAAGGATCAGATATGCATGAATATATCGAGAATGAGTATGGAAGAGAAAAATTCAGTTTGATTACTACACTTAAAAAATGCAGTCAACAAAATATTGCTTGCTTGATGTTTAATCCAAACCAATGAGGAAAAATGATAAGCAAATAAAAACAATGTGTTCGATTTTTGCATAGAAACAAATTATCAAACACCTAGTGTGCGTAAACACACTAAGTGCAGAGTTTCTATGGAATGTAATATAGAGCTGCTCCAAGATGCAATTCAAGGAATTGTATCGATTTAACAAATAGTTTCTCAGCTCAAAATTACACTACGACAGAAATTTCGATAGATTGTGACTTCACAAATTCGAACAAACTGAATTATAAAAGAGTTAAGGGAAAGAGAGAACAAACAAGATTTAATTAGGAAGTTCCCCAATCATCCTCGCTTTGGGTACCTCTGCCCCCAATTCCACAATTGGAATTGATATATATATATATATATAGCTCTTGCAAATTATTTATTACAAGAGAAAACTATGAACATCCAAACCCTTGAACGTCTTCGATCGTTAATGCATAATTTTCTCTTCCCTTGATTCAAGATGAATCAAGTCCTTCGAATATGGTTGATCCAATTATCGTCCCACGCTACTAAACCGAACAAAACCTCCATTCTTTGGTTACCTTCACTCGATCAATTGCAATCTACCAAACTTCGAACCCAAACCTCTTTTCTACGATCCTCCGATTACAACTACTAAACCAAATAATTGC
Source organism: Lathyrus tuberosus (assembly GCA_022829125.1). Lineage (NCBI taxonomy): Eukaryota > Viridiplantae > Streptophyta > Magnoliopsida > Fabales > Fabaceae > Lathyrus > Lathyrus tuberosus. The sequence continues at coordinate 5,640,941 of JALAZF010000239.1, read as the reverse complement.
TTCAATCGTCGGTTACCTTCGCCCGGCTGAATCCCTGTAGAACGAAACAGTTTATACAAAAATCCCCGAAATCTTCCCGATTCTTGGAGGAGAAAACCTAGGGTTTTATTCAAGAAACACCTACCAAAAACCTCAACTCAGAAATGAAGATCACGCGCTTCCAAAATCTGAACGTTATCACCTTGAAACAATGAACAACTCAAACAAAGATTGTTATGTGTAATTGTTTGTTCACTCAATGTTGAAGATGAAGATGAAGAGAAATGGCATAAATTTTCACGTTTCTTGTTATGTAAAAAATGAGCTAATATGATGTATATACTATCCTAGACAATACAATAGAAATAATAGAGTTTTGAAATGAATAACACAATAAAATTCTGGTCACATTCAGCGAGCGGTCAACCTATACAGATAGTATAGTAGAGCTGAGCAATGTCGCACGTTCACTGCGCAAAACTGCAGGTTATGCATCGACCGAAGCAGGCTATGAGTCGACTCATAGCTCCAAATTTTGGGCAAACACAAATGCAGAATGAGTGAGTCGACCGGTAGGTCGACGCGAGCACTCCCGCTGATTATACTAACATATGACACACGTTTAGGTCGACCAATGCAGGGTTGTGAGTCGACTCACACCCTTGGAACATGCAAAAATCTATTTTTGACTTTCCTAAAAGTGTTAAAACATATCTAATGAACCTAGACCATTTACTAATCATGATCAAACACTCTTAGACCACTTAATGAGCATTTCATATGACGTTTATCACTTGAATCTCTATATTCTAATCATGATAATTTTGACATCATTAAAATCAAGTACATAGAGAGAATCTTCACTCACAAGGTTGTTTTGAAAGCATACTACAGTAAGGTTGATTAACCTGACTCCTAATGATCTTTGCTAAATGTGTGTGTGTGTTTATCACAAAATCTGTCATTCTGTAAATGACCAGATTTATGTTGTGTTTGATTATTTACTCACTCCACTGTGTGTGTTTTCATCAATAAACTTTGATTTCAAAAGCTTGCAGGAATTTTACATTAAAATTTCCAATTTTTAATGAACAATAATTGTTTGCAAAATAATTTAATATCAAAGGAATCCCAACAAATGCAGCCAGCTAGGGAATTTGACTTGATAAAGGAAGCTCAGCCTAGGGCAGTCAAGTATGAGGATATACTAGTTAACCATTCCAAGAGTTGTTGAATTAGGGGCAGAACTCTTCAGAGGCCAGAATATTGTGGCAAGCCTTCTTGAGGTCATCTTATGACAAGTTTGGACTCCAATGACCCACCAACAGGGGTAAATTGGTTCCTCAGTTGTTCCTACCACAGTCTAAAAGACTTTGTATTGCGGATACAGTTGAACTGGAGCAGATATGTCAAGATCCATGAATCTCTTCAAACGTTTGAAGACATTGGAGCATCTGGTATACCAATTCTTCTGTAAAATCCTTTTGATGACTTATGCTTACAACCAGTTAATCATATGCAGTCAAGTCGAGATTTGGTAAATCTCTCAAAGATCAACCAGTCTGAAGAACAAGTTCAAAGACTTTGTTGTGAAAATGCAGTTAATATGGGGAAATTATGCCAAGATTCATGAATCTCTTCAAGAGTTTGAAGATATTGAAAGCATATTGTATGCCAATTCTTCTGTAAAATCCTCTTGATATTTTCTTCTGACAAACCGTGTAATCTGGGGCAGATAAGACTTGAAGATGATCATTATGCCAATAGTACGCAGAACTACTCTGTTCTTGTGATATCCTTTGCCAGCTCCCCAGTAAGCTGTTACTTCAGCTAATCTTGGCAATTCTCCATGGATTTCCCTCCAGTAAAGAAATCAAGCTCATGATGGCAATCCTAGTGAAGCCATGATGTTGTACCCCGAGTGAATTACTCTTTTCCCTCAGAGAAGTTGGTAACCTTTAAGTAGAGTTGCTAATCCTACTTATTCATCCCCAATAATGGTCCAATCTGTTGAGGTTGGCTGGGTATCCTTGTCGGGATGTTTATTTCATCTCCAGTCTCGCTTCTCTTTGTCTATTTTGTCAGCATAAACATGGCATGCATACATTCTCATATGCATAGAATATTAGCATATCTGTTACCCTGTCTTGGTGTTTACTTGTTTTTATTCACTTTGGTGTTTATCTCCCCAAGTGACTGGGTTTGTCTATTCTCTCCAATAGAGTCATCAGCCTTTAGGTATAAAGTGCCCATTCTTTCTGAATTCCCCACAGAGTTCAATCCTCGTGGATGATGGTTGGTTCAGTTATCTTTTCAACATTTGGATAAGATAGGTCCCTATTTGAGTTCATTCCTCAAGTGGTTGGAGTTTTGTTTGACCGTTTCTTTCTAGCTTATTCCTAGATTGAACTTTGGTCCTTGGCAGGTGTGGTTTCCGAACCTATTTTTGAGTGTGCATTTATTTTGCACTATGTCTCGCAGAAGAATCTTTTACAGATCCACATTGAGGACAAAATTATTTCTCCAACAGTGTTGTGATATCAACATCTCCTTGGAATTCATACCCGGACAACAAGTGGCAATCTCTTCGAGAAGCTTGTTTTCTATAACGATAAGTGGCCATCTCCCCCGAGAAGCTTATCTGTTCTTGATGTTATTCATACTATTATAGTTACCATTGGTGTTACCCTTAATCTGTCACTTTCCATCAACCAATTTGATGTGATCCCTGTTTGAGGTGTTCTTCCCGTCAACACTTTTGACGATGTCAGTTGGTTTTCATTCTGTCAATCCCTTGACGTGGATGAGGTTTGGTGATCCATTTCCTTCCGTCAATTCTTTGACGACGCGTCTCTTCGATGAAGTCAATTTCTTCATTCTGTTAATCCCTTGACGTGGATGAGGTTTGGTGATCTGTTTCCTTCCGTCAATTCTTTGACGAGGTGTCTCTTCAATGAAGTCAATTTCTTAATTATGTCAATCCTTTGGCAATGATGATGTTTGTGAATTGGTTCATTCCTGTCAACTCTTTGACGATGTCACCATTGGTGGCAGTTTCATTCTCATCAACCCTTTGATGATGTCACTCTTTATTGAACCAATTGTTTGCTCCATCAATCCTTTGACGATGTCAGTTTTCTTTCCATCAATCCTCTGGTGATGTAACTTTTTAATTCAATTGTTTCTTCCCATCAACCTTTTGACGATGTGTTCCGAGCTCAGGTTTCGTACCTTCGGATTTGTTTATGTGTTCCGAGCTCAGGTTTCGTACCTTCAAATATGCTTTGTTCCGAGCTCAGGTTTCGTACCTTCGGATGTGTTTTATTCCATTTCGTACCTTCAAATATGTTGTGTTCCGAGCTCAGGTTTCATACCTTCGGATTTCTTTACGTGTTCTGAGCTCAGGTTTCGTACCTTCAGATTTGTCTATGTGTTCCGAGCTCAGGTTTCGTACCTTTGGATTTGTTTATGTGTTCCGAGCTCAGGTTTAGTACCTTCGGATTTGTTTATGTGTTCCGAGCCCTTCGGATTTGTTTATGTGTTCCGAGCTCAAGTTTCGTACCTTTGGATTTGTTTATGTGTTCCGAGCTCAGGTTTTGTACCTTCGGATTTGTTTATGTGTTCCGAGCTCAGGTTTCGTACCTTCGGACATGTTTTGGTTTCTTCCCGCCAACCCTTTTTGACACTGTGAACCTGAACTCAAACTAACTCATATTGGTATCCAGGCCCAACTCATATTGGTGTCTAAAGTCCACTCTTTTCTGGCAGCCCAATTCATATTGGTGTCTAAAGTCCAGTCGTTGCTGTCAAACCACCTCAAATTGGTATCTTATCCAATTCAAATTGGTGTTTACTGACGTCATTTTAAATATTAATACCGTGAGTCTAGTGTATACTGACATGTTATTTCTGAGTCCAATCGTTGTTGGAACTTTAATCTTATTTCCCAGCAAAGGTTCAGTCATTATCAATACCTCTTAGAAAGTCCTTGTGATTGATCATCACTTGGCACACGCAGATTTAGCCTCTGTCTTTTCTGGCTTTTCTTGAAGATCCCGTTTAAACTCTTCAGTATAAGAAATTCCTAGAAAATCTTTGTAGAATGTCTATCCTTTTATTTCAAATTGATCCCCAGTGGAGATCATGTCTTCTTTCTGGTTTCATGCCCAGTAAGGAGTGTGTTCTTATTTCCCCAGTGACGTCCAGTTACCTATGAACCTTGTCGTCCATCTCCCTGGGTTTTTCCCCAGTGGAGAACACCTCTCTGGCTCCTATCTCCAGTGAGGATCTGTAGGGTTTCCCCCTTTATTCTTATATCCCCACCATTTGCTTGGAGTCTCCCTAGTGAGTCTCTTTTGTTGGTTAGTTTGCATCCCTAGTGAATCTTTCTCATGGGTGCTAACCTTCATCCTTCCCCAGTGAAGCTCACCTGTGTTTGGTTGCTCTTTATCCTTTGGTGTTTTGTTTGTCTGCATTTTTACACTATCATGGCATCATATCATCATACTAGAAGTTCATGGCATGTCAGCATCTGCATGTCCGTCACCTGTCCTTAGCATTTGCATTCAATCTAAGGGTAAAATTTTCGGTTTTCTATATTTAAGTACCTTTCACCTTGATGTCCCGAGGATTTCCATTCCCCGTGTCATCCGGTAAAGCTATTCAAATAGGGGCAACTATTGTACCCCAAATTTTACCCCTTAGATGTCATAACATCTTGCACTCATATGTAGGGTTCCATCATCTATGCAATTTTAACTAACCTTTATCTTGCTATTTTGTTCTTTCTGAGAAAGCCAGGGTTTGCACAGGAAAGAGAACAAAGGTTATTAAACCAGGATCTCACAATATTCACGGCCTTCTAAGATATTATTTGGCTCCATACAACCATCACAAGTGTCCACTAATTGATTGAGAGTGGCATGCGAATGTCATCTATTCAAAAAAGGGAACTGAGGATATCAAGGGCAACCAGTTGGTATTGGAGGCTAATCATGAAGTTCTCCAACCATATGTCATGGTCTCAAGAGATTGGGTCAAGAGAAATCAAGAAGGGATCAACTGGTCAAGAGTTGTGGAAATAGGGTTTCAACCTAAAGAATCATTGAAGAACCTTGTTGTGATCAGTCAATATCTTAAAGGGTTCACCAACCATTTGAGCCCACATACTTTCAAGAGGTCTTATTCAACAAGAAATCAAGTGTATTTGGCTCCCACAACGAGTACTATGAGTCACAAGTTCACCATGACTCAAACTAGGGTTTTGTCAGGACAAGACAACCATTGCCCTTGATCTTGATCAAAACATGTTCCTAAGCCTTGGGACATGATTCCATATGGTAATGAACATCCTTGGAGGCCACCTATGAGCATTGGAAGATATTGTTTAAGCAAGATCATCAGAAATCTTCCAGTTGAATTCTTGAGGAAAACTAGGGTTTTGACTGAAAAGTCAAACCTTTGATCTTGGAAATTTTGATCCAAAATGAAACATTCAAGCCATAATCCATCAATACACGTCTAATTGTTGAGTTAGAGCATGAAAGGTTGACATTTGAGAGGTTTCTTGCAAAGAGGGCAATGTTTGGTCCTTAAACTTTCTAAGTGTAGGAAATTTCACTCCCTGTGCCAACTTCAGAAAGTCATAACTTCCAAACCACACATCCTAATTTTGTGAATCAAAGCTCAAATGGAAGCTCTCAACATGAACTTCAAAGTTTATTAGAGGGTCCTTCATCAAAAGAGACTTGGTTCTTAAGTTATGAGCCTTGGAAGCCAAAAGCTCTTTATGACTTAGTGAAATTTTGGTTATTTTGCCCTAGTTTTCACACTAACTTCATGGCCATTTTTCACATTGTTCCAAACTTCAAATTAAAAATATTTGGACATGAACGTTGTTCCTTGTTCTTCAAGCTTTCCAAGTATGTGTAGAACTTCTCATTTGGATGATCCAATCTCAAGTTATGGTGTTCTAAAGTTAGGCGTTTCAAATTGTGAAAGTTCCATAACTTAGAAATTTTCTAAGTCTTTTTGGACATCCCCATGCGCATGAGTTCATGTTACTTTTAAACACAATTCCAAACCTCATCTCAAGCCACTTTCCACATGGATATTTCTCCATCAAATGTCTATTTTTCAATGAGCCAAAGAAATCACAAATTGGAGCATTAATCATTAATAAATTGTGCACTAAAGTTGGCATGTTGAAATGTTGTGAACACTTAGAAAAATTCTGATTTTAAACACTTTTCTAATCAACTTTGCCATGATTTTTCACATACTTTTAGCTTCAATCTCAACTTGTCTCCAACATGGAATTCACTCTATTAAATGATATCTTTCCAAAGAATAGAAAAGCATGTTGTTTGGACCATTGGATAAGAGTTGGTTGTGTACCAAAGGGAAGACCACGGTTTGGTTTCTTTGCCCTAAACCATGTTTCATTTGGAACGAAAACCTAAACCATCACCAAGTACAAATCCTACTGACTTTTCCATCACTTCCCAATGTTCTCTTTCCCACAAAACCGTGCAAGAAAGGCTATCCAAGTACAACCACTTGTACTTGAAAAGTGGACACACAAAAGCTAACAACATAAACCAGTGTGTAAATATTCATGGTATCAGAATTCCTTTGGTTATGGATCTTTTTTTTCTGCTGACTAGGGCTCTAGTATGCTTGCACTTGTATCAAGACTGATGGAGCGGAGAAAACCATGCGTGTGGCAGTCTCCTTGTCACTTTCTCTTCAAGACAAAATCTTTGTCATTTGTATCTTCAAGCAATTATCCAGCTTGCTCTGCCTATAAAAGGAGAGGCATTCTCACTTGTTCATCATCAATAATCAACACAACAGAACACTACACTCTCAGTTGTAAACACATCACCCAAAAGAAAAAACTCTTGAGTAGTCAAAAGGAGAAACGACTTGCAGTTCCTAATCAAAGGTCTTGAACAATCATCAACCAAAGGAGAAGGTGCATCTGGTTGAAGTCCAAAGCTCCAAGGACTGAAGAAGCAGTGGACTTGACTCCACTTGGTAAGCTCCTTTCGTAGCCTTCATGTTTTCATGCTCATACGCATATGTTTAAATAATTTTTGTACTATTATCATGTTTGTATATGCATGTGTGTTAGTTTAAGTTAACAGCATTAAGAGTTTTTGAACTCGTGTTGGTATGTTGACATGATGAGAGTTGGGTTTCAGTTACGAATACCTTTGTTCCACGACGTTTTTCTTTTGATTATGTCATTTGTTTTGAGTGGTTTGAAGTTTATTGACGTTCCTTGTTCTGAGCCCGATGATTTGATGCTTTATTTCACGAAATTTGACTGAGATTTGGTGGAGAAATTGATTGAACAAGTGAGCAGTGTGCCATGGTGTTCCTGGTTCTATTCACGTTAGTATTATGGTTTTGTTTTGGGTTTGCATGGAAGGGACGTGTTGCTGGCGAAGCATGATTGGTCTTTCCTTTTCTTTTGTCGTTTTGTCACTTAAAGCCTGAGTGACCAATTGAGATCATTATTAAGGGTGGCTTATACATTGGATGTATAGCCACCCCAGTGGTGTTGCACACACGCCTTTCGCCAAGGAGTCTGGGGTTCGAATCCCCCTCGCCCCAGACACTCTTTTGCTGTTTTTTTCTTTTTCAGTCCTTTCCTCTTTGTACATTGGGCCTTGCGCAATTTAATGTTAACACCCCCATCTGTGAGGCCCAGGCGTGAGGCAACATAGTATAGTTCAGTTGGTTTCTACCAATGCACCCCCATGTCATATTTTCTTTTCCAAACATTTTATTTTCTTTTTCATTTCAATTTCTTTTTTTTTTAATATTTCCCTTAACCCAAAAATTCCCAAAAAAAATCAAAAAATATATTTTAATACTTAATTTAATGTTCTATTATTATTATTTTCATTTTTATTTTATTTTCACATCTATTTCTAAAATCACAAAAAAAACATGAACAAACTTTTTTTAATTACTTTTTGAATTTCTTTTGAATCAACTTTTTCTTGAGAACCTTTTTGAGATCTTTCCTTGGAATGTTTTGTGACATATTGTCATACCCCAAATTTTTCCTACCTGTGTGTAAATGACCTCTGTACCTCCTTTTTCTTCCAAACCATTTTCAATCCAAACTTTTAATCCATGTCAGCTTCAAGATTATTTATCCATATCCATAAAAATCGACTTCATTTTTAATGTCCATAAATACCCATTTTCCATTATTATCCATTTCCATTTTCATAAACCATAATCCATATTCAATTTCTACCGTAAATCCATTATCCATTATCCATTATCCATAATCCTCTTTTTCTAACCCAATTCAAATTATTCAATCTATTTAATGTCCATATTATTTTTATTAATGCATTCCAATTGTTCATTGTTCTAATCATATTTCATTAATCCATAAACCATTTTTTCATTATCCATTTGCTAAATCCACTTATCCACATTAAAGAAAAACAAGACATTTCCAAATCCATTATTTTAAGTGTCCAATTCATTTACCCAACTTTATCCATTCTTTTGACATCCATAAAGATTTTATACCAATTAGCCAAATTTTCTCTTTTTATCCATATTCATACAATAAACAAAATTATTCCAAAAAACAATAACTACTTCTCATTTTATTTTATTAGTCAAAGCCCAAATCATCTTTCTTTCTATTATAAGTCCATAGCCCATGTGTATTTATTTTTTATGTTACAACAAAAAAAGGAAAAAATAAATAATTAACATTCTACTTTATTCAAAAAGGTCTGCCAAAGCATGTCACTACAATACAAAAACTCTTCACAAGCTTTGACCTGCAAAAAACCCTTTACCAGCAAACCGTAACACCTCACGCTGTTACACCGACTTCCCACAAGCAACAACAACAACTCTTTAGCCTGTAGGATGAAAGGGACAGAACATGAGCATCAAGACAAATTTAATTTGTACTAGAAACTTAACCAAGAAGTTTTGATCTAGGTTAAAAAAGGAGAGAACCATAACAACAGAGGGAGGAAACGGTCAAAAAAGAAAAGGAGAAGAGGAACGATTCTTCCATCTTTTTCTTTTATTTCATCCTGTTAAGCTTCAATAAAAAAACCATTACCTCCGATTTCCAATCACAAATAACCGTCGCCGGAAAGCACCACCGGCCATCACCATAAACAAAACCACCACAAAGCAGCATCAATAAGTTCTGCAGAACCAATAAAACTCTGTACAAAATCCCTCATATTGATTTTTCTTGCAACAATTACCTTAACAAACAACATAAATCTCCCTTGCCTCATCAAATTCAACCTGCAATTTTTCGCCCTTCTTTTCATACAATTTCCGTCACAGTTCATCAAATCTAACAACCATTATCACCACAAATCCTCCATAGTGCCACCTTCCTTCTTCAACCCTCATTTTCGCTCCCTCAACCAACAATTCACATCCACAAAAACTGAGTTCAGATTCAAACCATCAAAGCCTTACTCCATGTATACTCCGTCTACATAAACAGCACAACACAACACTTTAAAACACAGTCCTGATCCGTAACGATGACAATGTTCTTCTGTTCTGAAATTTTACAACGATAACAGAAAGAAAATCTTTGAAAGAAAAAATAAATAGTAGAGGAAAAAGAAGGACGCTTTTGAGACCACTCTGCCAAAACAAAGAAGAGGCATTTTGCTCATGTAAATCCTACACAGCCATACCTCTAAACCATTTTTCTCAATGTACCCTTTTTACCATCAAATTGTCAGTTTCCAAAATCTATTCCCATCGTTTCCACTGTTCAGGCCGCAAAACACTCTGCAACAACCTTGACTTCACAAACATCATCACCATTGAAATAAAACTCAAACCCACTTTCAAAATCGTGTCAACAGAAGAAGGAGGAGATTCAATAGCAACGGAACCAACAACGTACGCGGCAAGAAGAAGAAAGAAGAACACAAATTGGAAGCGAGGACGTAGAAAACTCGTACCTGAACCATCATCGACGTCATCGCAAAATTACGGTAATCTCGCTCCCAGACTTTGTTTGATTTCGCCCTGTGTTCAATGATTGATTTACTTTCATACTAGCAATGTTTGGTTCGTATGTTCTCTGTTTTCGATTCATGGCTTGTAATTTTCCTTTGCGATTTATGGTAGAATGAGTAGTGCTAGTTTTTTGCATACGACGTCTTGAGTTTTGCGAGGTGCGAGCGCAATATGATTGAAATCGCTGTCGTTGCGGTTTGCAATATGAAGGCAAGGGTGAAGTTTTGGATGAACGATTGTGTGGTGATGACGGAAGAATTTGTTGCGGTAGAAGAGAGCTCCTCGTGGCGGTGTGTCTTTCCGGAGATGTTGCTTGTGAGTAATGGCGAGAGATTGTTGTGGTGGAGGCGTGGTTGAGAACCGAGGGAGTCCGTGAGTGTCACCGGAGAAACGGAGGTGATGGTGTGACGACGTAGCATTGAGGAGGGAGAAGGATAGTAGAAGATGACGCCGAAATTGTGAACGGCCGGCGAGGTATGTTGAGAATAGGAGAAACAGACGGAGGTCATTTGTTATTAAGACAAAAGAACATTAAGGATTGAGGGACGGTGAGGGTGGTGGACGGTATGACGGCGGCGAGTAATTTTTGAGAAGAAGAGAATGTGAAGCTTTGAGGGAGAAGATAACAGGGGAGAGCGGCGCTGTTGTTTGGTGCTGAGTTTTTTTTCTTAGGTTTTTAGTCCTTGCAGTGGATTGGGATTAAGGCCTTTGGCTCTTCATTTCCACAACATGTTTTTACTTCCGCACACCTCCTGGACGGATAAGTCATTGGGCCTAATTTGCAAAGTTCAGTATTTATTCACAATCCCAAAAGCGCTGTTCGCGCCCCCTCTTGGTGAACAACAATTTCGGTCCTGGCATTAAGGCCTGTACGTTGGATTTCCTCCCACACCCATTTTTTTTTCTCTCTCTGAACTCCCTAGCCTGCTTCTTGCACCCCCAGCGCATAAAGGCCATTGGGCTTGCAACATAACCCATTGCTGATCGCACCACCCAACTAATTCTGCTTTTTATTTTTAATTTTGATTTGTTAATTGGTTTAGGATAATTAGGATTAGTTAATTTTTTTTGAAATTACTAACTTTCGTTAATTAATTTTGAATATTAGTTTTAACTTTAGAATTTGATTAGTTAGAATTAGATTTTTATTGGAAATTAACTTGAATTAATTTTAGGTTTAATTTTCTAATTAGTTTTAATTTTAGGCTAATTCTTGACTAATTTTTAAGTCATGATTTACTTAGCATTTTAATTTTAACCTGGATATTCTTGATTAATTTTGATCTTGATATTAATTTTATTAAATTATTTTATTTAATATTAATTAATTTTATTAAATATTTTGATTTAATCTAATTAATTATTTGAAATTTATTTTAATTCCAGAAAAACCTAGAACGTAATTTTTAGTTTAGGATTTCCCCTCCTTAGATTAATCTTAGGAATTTAGGATACTAACTAACTAACATGCTTGATTATACTTATCCCCCCACTTTGTTTGATTTATAATCTTTGTGTGGTGTTTATAATTTTCTCTTGTGGGTTTTACTTCATGTTTTAATTGTATGTATGTTATTCATATTATACTTGTCCAAACCAAAAATCTTTTTCAAACTAATATCTTGACTTAATATCAAGTCCTTTTAATACCTTGTAAGTCGACCGTTTTCACGATCGCAATCGACCTCACAATGCCTCCTCTTGGGCTTTATACAACGATAATTGTTGCACATTTCACTTTGGTTTGTATGTGTGTATGTGATTGGCTTACTTTAATTATAACTTGATATTATTCTCACTTGATTAACTACACCCCTCTCCCTTAAGATTAAAATCAATCTCTTTTTACAACAATAAACAAGCTTGATCCAACGTCAACTATTTTTCAAATCAAATTAATACCTTTAATTATACTAATTATCCTTTCATAAAAGGTGAAAAGGAGGGGGATCAAGTCTTTGGTCTTTCTCCTCAATTGTTTGGGTGTGAGTTCTCTTACTCGTGTGTGGACAATTGACGCCTTTAAAACACACGAACTCGACAAACATTCAAATCTTTTCAAATCAAATTATTAAAACACTTAATCATATATTCAAACACAACTTCCTAAAAGGTGATGTGAGGGGGGCCAAGTCTTTGACCTTTCTCCTCAATTGTTTGGGTGCGAGTCATCTTACTCGTGTGTGAACAATTGACACTTCTAAAAGACATAAACCATAATCCTTCGATTGCCTCAGTGTGAGTTCTCTTACTCGTGCGTGAGCAATTGTCACCTATTGCTTGGGTGCGAGTTCTCTTACTCGTGTGTAAGTAATTGTCTCCTCTAAAACATCCAATAGGATCAAAATTATCCTTTTCTCGCCCCCGTGCGACCGAAACCCTAAAACACGTCCAAATCTAACTCTTTTTTCTCAAACAAATCTCTAATACACTTAATTCATACTCAAACAACTTTCACAAAAAGAACATTGTTTAGTCCATTCTCCCGCGCATATGAACTAGTGCTTCAGCCTCCCTTGACGAGCAGACAAGCCAATGTTTAGCAGTTAGAATGCGAATTAAACACTCGTTCATTTAAAAAACATAAACCAAACCGTATTCCCACGAACTACGAATGCTTTGACTTTCCCATTGCACGAGGGAATACGTAGGCACAAGGATTCTAATCCTTGTCGAGCACACTAATAAAAAACCACACCATTTCCCCTTAGAAAGCAATTTTACCTTAGAAGATAAACAAACAAACCTAGCTAACTTTCTCACGAATCGAATCAAGAGGTTCCCGTTGAGTACAACGGACGTAGAGGGTGTTAATACCTTCCCTCTTGCGTAACCGACTCCCGAACCCGAATTTGGTTGCGACGACCATTTTCTTATCCCTTTCAAAGGTTTTCTCGATATTTTCCTTTCCCTCTTTTGGGATAAATAAAGTTCGGTGGCGACTCTGTTTCGAACAGATTTTTCCGCGTCCATCGCGAGGATCGTATTTTTTGAGGTACAATTGATGGCGACTCTGCTGGGGACATACATAGCCCTATGCTAGAGAGAGTCAAGCCTAACTTGACTCAATTCGTGAGTGTTAGATCCGCTTGTGTGTTTATCTTCTCTTGTTTATTTGCTTGCTTGTCTCATTATCTGTTATCTACTTGCTTGCTTATTTTTATTATATCCTATTATTATCTATGATCATTGGTGCTTTGTGAGATGGCTCTCAACCCGAGTCCGAGTATAACCCTAGGATTAGAAAGGTGGTTGTGTAGTGTAGGCTTGCGTGGTCTCTTCCGCGTGAGTTGAAGCGAAAACCCCGCTTGGAGTAGATTCCCTTGGATATGTTATTGCTGTGGTGAAACTTTGCCATGGCGATAATGTTTTTGAGTCTGAATCGTCGAGCCCAAGGACCTTTAACCCATTTTATCCATGGTGGTTGGTAGTGTTAACTCTTTGTGGGTTAATGCGAACACCACAATCAGATGAGATCCCTCGAATGTATTACTTCCTGACAGTAATATTTTCGACCTCGATCTAAGATTCTGAGAACCCTACTTAGAACCCGTGTGTTGATGGTTGTGTAGTGGATGCCTCCGAGGAGTCTTTCTCGTGGGGAAGAAACGAAGACCTCACCTAGACGAGATCCTTTCAAGGATATTATCGTCTAATGTTCCTTCGTCATGGCTATAATGTCTTTGAAAGATATCCATAACTCTAGGCACCTACCCGTTTAGAGCCTACCTGTGGGGAATCCGATGGTCAGAGATATCCTGTGTCTAACTCCTTCCTCAGAATCAGATGTTGTTTTGATCCTGGAACTGTGCATAAGCATCGCATACTCATGACATTAGCATCTATGCATGTCATTTTCCAACAAACTCAACCATCCTTTGTCTATAACCCGCAGTTGATTTCCCGACACCCGTATCGGAATTGAAGCTGCTTTTGGAAGAATCATGGACTCAAAAGAGCAGAACCAGTTTGCGTTAAGAGCAGATGTTGACTTGATGAAGAACCAGCTAGACTAACTTGTGGAAGCTATGGCAAGGAAAAAGGACAACATTCAAAGGCCTACAGTCACTAAGAATGTCATTCTGCCTCAAGTGAATAATCTTGCCCAATTTCAGCCTGTGTGGATTCCTGTTGGGGACCAGGTTGTACAAGAATGTCACACTATTCAAGATGAACATGCATCGTCTCATGATGCAGTTGAATACCATAGCTTTGCATTCACTACACTGAATTCCCGAGGGACAAGCCTGGTGGTGAATACTGAACGACCTCGAGATATTTAGTTTGCTGAAAGATGTCGTGTGTTGGAAGAGAAGCTTGAAACCATGAAGGGGCGTGATGCTTTTGATCTGAATGCTTTGAACATGTGTTTGGTACCCGGACTTGTAATACCTCCAAAGTTCAAGATGCCAAAATTTGAAAGTACAAAGGAGATAGCTGTCCGAAGCAACATTTGGTGATGTGTTGCAGAAAGATGACCTCCAATGTTCTCAATGATAAACTTATGATCCACTGTTTCCAAGACAGTCTGAGTGGGGCATCGTTGAGTTGGTACATGCAGCTGTAGAGTAACCATATCTAGTCGTGGTTGGACTTAGCCAACACCTTTGTGAAGCAATACCAATACAATCTTGACATGGCTCCCAACCGCATACAGTTGCAAGGCTTATCTCAAGAAGAGAACGAATCCTTCAGAGGATATGCTCAGAGATGGAGAGAGGTAGCCACTCGCGTTCAACCACCACTTTCAGATAGAGAATTGGTTGACCTGTTCATAGATTCTTTGCAAGGCCCATACCTAGAAAAAATGATGAGCAATGGGACATCAAACTTCTCTGACTTGGTTTTGGTAGGAGAACGCATTGAGAGTTATGTCAAAAGTGGAAAGATCCTAGACGCCTCGAGCATCCATGTTAGTGAGAGTGAATCCATTGTCAGTTCTCAAGAGGAAGAGGAGGATGAAATCAATGCAATCTGGGACACTTTACAAGCTCCGTCTCCGGTACCTTATCCTCAATACCCAAGCATCTCAAATGTTCAAAGTCAACAATCCCATGGGCCTCCCTCTATAATTCCATTCTCTCCACATGGTCAATATACTCCTGCCAATAGAGGTCCCCCTCGTCAACAACAGATTGCACAACAACATTCTTCACAACCCCGACGCTACTATAGTCAAAGACCCAAAAGGCATTTTAATTATTTGCTAGTGCCATGCAGTCATATATTGCCACGTTTGATTTGTAATGGGTTAATAGCGCCAAAGGGCTTGGATCCTATCATTCCTCCGTACCCACCAGGCTTTGACGCCAATGCACGATGTGGATACCATGCTGAAGCCATGGGGCATTCAACTGAGGATTGCAAACAGCTCAAAAACAAGGTCCAAGATCTGATTGAGTCCAAGTTAATCTCATTTATGCCTCGAGGTCTTCAAATCAACGTCGATCCTTCACTTGATCAGGTGGGTCCATCTGCTCATGTTATGGAAGAAGCTGCTGAGAGTAGGTGTGAAGAAGGTTATTACACCGGTCTCGGTGAACAAGAATGCTAGTCCAACAGTGGGTCAAGAAAGAAAAGCCCAGTCCCCAATGCTGGCAATTTTTAGATCATGTCATTTCTATGCATTTGTAGTTTCTTTATGTTATGCGCTATTTGCTTTTAGACATTGTTGTTTATTAATGGTAATATTAATGAAGTGATCATGTATTTTTTGAACTAATCACGTCGCATTCGCTCACATTTTCTTCACTTATATAAAAACAAAAAATGTTCACCTATATACCTCTCATTTACTTTCTTTACCAAATTGTTGTTTAGCAAAGATTGGAGGGAGGATGACGAAAACGAGATACCCATAATTGCTGATGGTATGCTTTCGGATAGAATCCTGCCAAGGATGTACAGGCATTGTTTCAAATCCCCAAACACTGGAGAGATAAGGAGCTAATCCCTAGTTTACCACTTCGAGCCAAGAAGTAGAAGTTTCCTTCGGATTCAAACCCTTATACTCAACCCTGGGCAGGGTAGTGTTCAGTTAATCTGACTCCGTATTCTTCGTACACGTCCTGAGGTGATGAAGAAATCCTGCAAAATCCAGAAGTTATGACGGTGGTTCTTCAATGACTACTGACTTGGCAGTCACTTGCCTTACTCAAAAAAGAGAGCCCGCTAAGTCAAACACCTCAAAAAGGAGACTTAGGCAAAAATTAGGGCAATCCCGGTGGACTTAAAAAAAACAAAACAAATTTAGTCCATGAAAAATCAGGGATCAAAAGAAAAAGACAAAAGCAAAAGAGGTCTTCGAATCCTCAAGCGAAGTAAAATAAGATACCTTGACCACCAAATCAAAACCAAAGGGTCACTAACATCAAGACAAAATCAAAATAAGGTGACTGTCATTTCAAGCAAATATCGGATTATCATCTTCACTCTTGCACCGTCAAAATCTAGACAAATGTGTGTCGATTTAACTGAACGTAGGACTGGAGATCATCACGAAGAAGGGGTGGGTACCAAGATAAATTTTGAGCCTTATACCCTTTCGTTTCTTAACCTTGAACCAGACCACGTTACAACCCTCAAAAGACCTAATTGAGATGGGGTTTATTCTGAAAGCATACTGTAGCAAGGTTGCGTAAACTGACTCCTACATATTTGCTAATATTCTAAATTGGTGTCGTATTCTTGTTGTATCTTTCACACACCAGTAAATCGGCACTGCGTTTGGACTAATGGTTTACTCATCACACACTAACACACCATTTCGATAAGTGATTTTTCAAAATGTGCATGAATTTCGCATTAAAATTACCATTTCTGAATGAACAATTTTAGCTGCAAATCAGTACTTGACAGTTTGGAAATTCCAACAAAGTGCAATCAGAGGGAAACTTGAGTATTCGTTGACACTGACTTGAATCGAGACTATCTCATAACCTTGTGAATCTGGGGAAAGTCCTTCAAAGCCATACTTATTCAATCTGAGGCAAGTCTTTCAAAAGCCAAGACTGGGGTAGATCACTGCAAAATCCAGACACAGGGGCAGACCATTGCAAAATCCAGACACAGGGGCAGACCACTGATCCAGACACTGGGGCAGATCATCTCATTACCCTCCAGACAGGGGCAGATTCCCTTTATACATTCAAGTTGGTCAAGCTGGCCATGTCATGCACTAAGAGACCCTTGAATTCAACAAGTATTAAAAGTCTTGGGCCAGAGCAAATGTACAGTCATAATGCTTTGGATAAGTCACTACGTTCACACAATCAACATGCATTGGTTACGTTGCTGCGCTCATACAACCATTTATTTACGAGCCACAGGGTATATCAGCTAGAAGTGAGGTTCTCTCATGAACCAAGCACGCAATCTCTGCAAAGGATCAGACTTGGGGCACCAAGAGAAATATTGGCTTACTGATCATGATATTTTCCATTTCAAGTGTCGGGAAATCAAATCTTTCCAATAAACCAAAAGTCCAACCCTGCCTTGGCAACCACCAAAAGTCCAACCCTGCTTGGCACCTCTCAAAGTCCAACCCTGCTTAGCACCTCCTAAATTCAAACCCTGCTTGGCACTACCAAAAGTCCACCCTGCTGGCATCACCTCCTAAAGTCCACCCTGCTGGCACCTTCATAAAACCAATCCCCTGCTCGCATTCGTATATGCATTACATACAACATACACCCACCATAGGCATACATAGCATAACTATTTCTTCCTCAACCCCCGTGTTGATATATATTGATTTGTTCTCGACCCCCGAGTCGGTATTTACCTTTCTTTCAACCCCCGAGTTGATGATATTTTGTCTTTATTTTCTTGACCCCCGAGTCGATATTGCCTTAGCTTCTCGACCCCCGAGTCGATATCATTATTATATCTTCAATCCCCGAGTTGACATCTTATTGCTCGTACTAACCCCCAAGTCATTGTTGTCTTTATTTCCTCGACCCCCGAGTCGATATTTGCTTTTACCTTCAACCCCTGAGTTGATATTTTGTTATTTCCTTCAACCCCCGAGTTGATATTTTGTTATTTCCTTCAACCCCCGAGTTGATAGATTACCTTGTCTTTATTTTCTCGACCTCCGAGTCGATATTGTCTTTATTTCATCGACCCCCGAGTCGATATTACCTTTACCTTTCTTTCAACCCCCGAGTTGACGACAATTTATCTTAATGTTTCTCGACCCCCGAGTCGATAGTGTATTTCCTTATCTCAACCTCCGAGTTGATATGCCAGTATTCCTAGTGAGTATTTCACCTTGCTCCATCTAATCCCCATTAATCCTTCTTTGGAAACCAGAAGTAAGACCAATCCTCTGTTTGCATTCTCATATGCATCTCATGAAAACAAGTTCATTTGCATTCATGTATGCATGACATTTCCATCCCCAACATCATATCATAACAGGATCCAGGATCAGTTCGCAAGCATCATGGCCAGTCCTCCTTCAAAGTCAGCAATGTTCTTCTAAAGGAGTTGGTACCCTACACGTGCTCAAGGAATTCTATTCCCCAACAAGTCATTCTTCAGCCAGGCAGTTGATAATGACAATCCCAGCAGCTGTTGCTACTTCTTACTCCCCAAGCAGAGGATATCCTAGAAAGTTTCTTGTGAGTTTTCCCCTGCAAAGCCAACACATTTCCTTCAACAGAAATCTTGCTCGACTATCCCTCGGCAAATTTACCGTAGAGATACTGCTTTGGTATCATCGGAGAACCTTAATGGATAAGGGACTGTTTCGACGACCCAGAGAATCTTCTGCCCTTTTAGAGATGCTACTTTGGTATCATCGGAGAACCTTAATGGATAAGGGAGTGCTTCGACGACCCAGAGAATCTTCTGCCCTTTTAGAGATGCTACTTTGGTATCATCGAGGAACCTTATATGGACAAGGGACTGCTTCGACTACCCAAAGGATCTCAAGTTATTTTGTTCAATTTGGAACCTCACTACCTCTTTCTGTTAGCTTTTACACTTTACCTTTTGTCATACAATTTTTGGGGTCTTCTTATATCTAATTGACTTTCACCCTAAAAATGAACGTCATACATCAGTTCATTTTCTCGGGTTCAAGACAATTAGATAGGGGCATCTGTCATACCCCAAATTTGTCCTACCTGTGTGTAAATGACCTCTGTACCTCCTTTTTCTTCCAAACCATTTTCAATCCAAACTTTTAATCCATGTCAGCTTCAAGATTATTTATCCATATCCATAAAAATCCACTTCATTTTTAAAGTCCATAAATACCCATTCTCCATTATTATCCATTTCCATTTTCATAAACCATAATCCATATTCAATTTCTACCGTAAATCCATTATCCATTATCCATAATCCTCTTTTTCTAACCCAATTTCAAATTATTCAATCTATTTAATGTCCATATTATTTTTATTAATGCATTCCAATTGTTCATTGTTCTAATCACATTTCATTAATCCATAAACCATTTTTTCATTATCCATTTGCTAAATCCACTTATCCACATTAAAAAAAAAAACAAGACATTTCCAAATCCATTTTTTTAAGTGTCCAATTCATTTACCCAACTTTATCCATTCTTTTGACATCCATAAAGATTTTATACCAATTAGCCAAATTTTCTCTTTTTATCCATATACATACGATAAACAAAATTATTCCAAAAAACAATAACTACTTCTCATTTTATTTTATTAGTCAAAGCCCAAATCACCTTTCTTTCTATTATAAGTCCATAGCCCATGTGTATTTATTTTTTATGTTACAACAAAAAAAGGAAAAAATAAATAATTAACATTCTACTTTATTCAAAAAGGTCTGCCAAAGCATGTCACTACAATACAAAAACTCTTCACAAGCTTTGACCTGCAAAAAACCCTTTACCAGCAAACCGCAGCACCTCACGCTGCTACACCCACTTCCCACAAGCAACAGCAACAACTCTTCAGCCTGTAGGATGAAAGGGACAGAACATGAGCATCAAGACAAATTTAATTTGTACTAGAAACTTAACCAAGAAGTTTTGATCTAGGTTAAAAAAGGAGAGAACCATAACAACATAGGGAGGAAACGGTCAAAAAAGAAAAGGAGAAGAGGAACGATTCTTCCATCTTTTTCTTCTATTTCATCCTGTTAAGCTTCAATAAAAAAAACCATTACCTTTGATTTCCAATCACAAATAACCGTCGTCGGAAAGCACACCGGCCATCACCATAAACAAAACCACCACAAAGCAGCATCAATAAGTTCTGCAGAACCAATAAAACTCTGCGCAAAATCCCTCATATTTATATTTCTTGCAACAATTACCTTAACAAACAACATAAATCTCCCTTTCCTCATCAAATTCAACCTGCAATTTTCCACCCTTCTTTTCATACCATTTCCGTCACAGTTCATCAAATCTAACAACCATTATCACCACAAATCCTCCATAGTGCCACCTTCCTTCTTCAACCCTCATTTTCGCTCCCTCAACCAACAATTCACATCCATAAAAACTAAGTTCAGATTCAAACCATCAAAGCCTTACTCCATGTATACTCCGTCTACATAAACAGCACAACACAACACTTTAAAACACAGTCCTGATCCGTAACGACGACAATGTTCTTCTGTTCTGAAATTTTACAACGATAACAGAAAGAAAATCTCTTAAAGAAAAAATAAATAGTAGAGGAAAAAGAAGGACGCTTTTGAGACCACTCTGCCAAAACAAAGAAGAGGCATTTTGCTCATGTAAATCCTACACAACCATACCTCTAAACCATTTTTCTCAATGTACCCTTTTTACCATCAAATTGTCAGTTTCAAAAATCTATTCCCATCGTTTCCACTATTCAGGCCGCAAAACACTCTGCAACAACTTTGACTTCACAAACATCATCACCATTGAAATAAAACTCAGACCCACTTTCAAAACCGTGTCAACAGAAGAAGGAGGAGATTCAATAGCAACGAAACCAACAACGTACGCGGCAAGAAGAAGAAAGAAGAACGCAAATTGGAAGCGAGGACGTAGAAAACTCGTACCTGAACCATCATCGACGTCGTCGCAAAATTACGGTAATCTCGCTCCCAGACTTTGTTTGATTTCGCCCTGTGTGCAATGATTGATTTACTTTCGTACTAGCAATGTTTGGTTCGTATGTTCTCTGTTTTCGATTCATGGCTTGTAATTTTCCCTTGCGGTTTATGGTAGAATGAGTAGTGCTAGTTTGTTGCATACGACGTCTTGAGTTTTGCGAGGTGCGAGCGCGATACGATTGAAATCGCTGCCGTTGAGGTTTGCGAGATGAAGGCAAGGGAGAAGTTTTGGATGAACGATTGTGTGGTGATGACAGAAGAATTTGTTGCGGTCGAAGAGAGTTCCTCGTGGCGGTGTGTCTTTCCGGCGATGTTGGTTGCGAGTAATGGCGAGAGATTGTTGTGGTAGAGGCGTGGTTGAGAACCGAGGGAGTCCGTGAGTGTCACCGGAGAAACGGAGGTGATGGTGTGATGGCGTAGCATTGAGGAGGGAGAAGGATAGTAGAAGATGACGCCAGAATTGTGAACGGCCGGCGAGGCATATTGAGAATAGGAGAAACGGACGGAGGTCATTTGTTGTTAAGACGAAAGAACATTAAGGATTGAGGGACAGTGAGGGTGGTGGACGGTATGACGGCGACGAGTAATTTTTGAGAAGAAGAGAACGTGAAGCTTTGAGGGAGAAGATAACAGGGGAGACCAGCGCTGTTGTTTGGTGCTGAGTTTTTTTTCTTAGGTTTTTAGTCCTTGCAGTGGATTTGGCTTAAGGCCTTTGGCACTTCATTTCCACACCATGTTTTTACTTTCGCACACCTCCTGGACGGATAAGTCATTGTGCCTAATTTGCAAAGCCTGGTATTTATTCACAATCCCAAAAGCGCTGTTCGCGCCCCCTGTTGGTGAACAACAATTTTGGGCCTGGCATTAAGGCATGTACGTTGGATTTCCTCCCACACCCATTTTTTTTCTCTCTCTGAACTCCCTAGCCTGCTTCTTGCACCCCCAGCGCATAAAGGCCATTGGGCTTGCATCATAACCCATTGCTGATCGCACCACCCAACTAATTCTGCTTTTTATTTTTAATTTTGATTTGTTAATTGGTTTAGGATAATTAGGATTAGTTATTTTTTTTTTGAAATTACTAACTTTGGTTAATTAATTTTGAATATTAGTTTTAACTTTAGAATTTGATTAGTTAGAATTAGATTTTTATTGGAAATTAACTTGAATTAATTTTAGGTTTAATTTTCTAATTAGTTTTAATTTTTGATTAACTTTTAATTTTAGGCTAATTCTTGACTAACTTTTAAGTCATGATTTTACTTAGCATTTTAATTTTAACCTGGATATTCTTGATTAATTTTGAACTTGATATTAATTTTATTAAATTATTTTATTTAATATTAATTAATTTTGATAATTAATTTTATTAAATATTTTGATTTAATCTAATTAATTATTTGAAATTTATTTTAATTCCAGAAAAACCTAGAACTTAATTTTTAGTTTAGGATTTCCCCTCCTTAGATTAATCTTAGAAATTTAGAATACTAACTAACTAACATGCTTGATTATACTTATCCCCCCACTTTGTTTGATTTATAATCTTTGTGTGGTGTTTATAATTTTCTCTTGTGGATTTTACTTCATGCTTTAATTGTATGTATGTTATTCATATTATACTTGTCTAAACCAAAAATCTTTTTCAAACTAATATCTTGACTTAATGTCAAGTCCTTTTAATACCTTGTAAGTCGATCATTTTCACGATTGCAATCGACCTCACAATGCCTCCTCTTGGGCTTTTTACAACGATAATTGTTGCACATTTCATTTTGGTTTGTATGTGTGTATGTGATTGGCTTACTTTAATTATAACTTGATATTATTCCCACTTGATTAACTACACCCCTCTCCCTTAAGATTAAAATCAATCTCTTTTTACAACAATAAACAAGCTTGATCCAACGTCAAGTATTTTTCAAATCAAATTAATACCTTTAATTATACTAATTATCCTTTCATAAAAGGTGAAAAGGAGGAGGATCAAGTCTTTGGTCTTTCTCCTCAATTGTTTGGGTGCGAGTTATCGTACTCGTGTGTGGACAATTGACGCCTTTAAAACACACGAACTCGACAAACATTCAAATCTTTTCAATCAAATTATTAAAACACTTAATCATATATTCAAACACAACTTCCTAAAAGGTGATGTGAGGGGGGCCAAGTCTTTGACCTTTCTCCTCAATTGTTTGGGTGCGAGTCATCTTACTCGTGTGTGAACAATTGACACTTCTAAAAAACATAAACCCTAATCCGTCGATTGTCTGTGTGCGAGTTCTCTTACTCGTGCGTGAGCAATTGTCACCTATTGCTTGGGTGCGAGTTCTCTTCCTCATGTGTAAGCAATTGTCTCCTCTAAAACATCCAATACGATCAAAATTATCCTTTCCTTGCCCCCGTACGACCGAAGCCCTAAAACACGTCCAAATCCAACTCTTTTTTCTCAAACAAATCTCTAATACACTTAATTCATACTCAAACAACTTTCACAAAAAGAACATTGTTTAGTCCATTCTCCCGCGCATATGAACTAGTGCTTCAACCTCCCTTGACTAGCAGACAAGCCAACATTTAGCAGTTAGAATGCGAATTAAACACTCGTTCGTTTAAAAAACACAAACCAAACCGTAGTCCCACGAACTTCGAATGCTCTAACTTTCCCATTGCACGAGGGAATACGTAGGCACAAGGATTCTAATCCTTGCCGAGCACACTAATAAAAAACCACCCCATTTCCCCTTAGAAAGCAATTTTACCTTAGAAGATAAACAAACAAACCTAGCTAACTTTCTCACGAATCGAATCAAGAGGTTCCCGTTGAGTACAACGGACGTAGAGGGTGCTAATACCTTCCCTCTTGCGTAACCGACTCCCGAACCCAAATTTGGTTGCGACGACTA
This sequence comes from Lathyrus tuberosus, assembly GCA_022829125.1. Lineage (NCBI taxonomy): Eukaryota > Viridiplantae > Streptophyta > Magnoliopsida > Fabales > Fabaceae > Lathyrus > Lathyrus tuberosus. Next base: position 5,616,930 of record JALAZF010000239.1, on the reverse strand, counting down.
TTTTCTTATCCCTTTCAAAGGTTTTCTCGATATTTTCCTTTCCCTCTTTTGGGATAAATAAAGTTCGGTGGCGACTCTGTTTCGAACAGATTTTTCCGCGTCCATCGTGAGGATCGTATTTTTCGAGGTACGACACATATAAGAGGTTTGTTTGAAAGGTTGTTCCTTAACCTTAGATATAATCATTTTATTGGGTTTTGTTTGTACTTGTTGGCCTTTGTTGCTAAGCCCCGTACCTTGGACATTTTGTCTTGGATTTCAAACTTGAGGATGCTACCTTTATCATATTTATGTGTGTTCCCTTGTTTATGTTTTACAGCATCTCATTATCTCTTGCCATGCTCATACATGGATGTATATATCATGCTTTGATGCTATTTTCACTTGATTAATGCTTATCACCTTGGAATTCTTGAACTCATATTGTTCATTTAATCCCACTTCAACTCTTGTTCACAAGAAGTTGCCTCCCCTCCTTCCAAAGGAAAGTCTCTCTATTGACCTTAAAGTCATAGATATCTCATCTCCCATCTTGGCCTCGTAGCCATCTTTACCCTTTGACCTCATAGTCATAGGATCCCTTCTTAAAACCTTTGACCTCATAGTCATAGGTAACCTTTGACCTTATAGTCATTGGTGATACCTTCAAACCTTGACCTCATAGTCATAGGTAGTCCTTTACCTCGACCTCATAGTCATAGGTAGTTCTTTTCCTTGACCTTATAGTCATAGGATTCACTCTTGACCTCATAGTCATTGAGCCATCTTCAATCTTGACCTCATAATCATATGTAAATTTTTCCCTTGGCCTCATAGCCATTTAACCTTACAACTTAGAATTAAGTTAGAGTTCTTGGACTCTATGTGGGACTCATCACCTTGAGTATTCACTTTCACCCATTACAACTTAGACTTAGAGAGTTTCTTAAATTCTATATGAGCTCATACTCATTCCCCTTGGAACTTTTGCCATAGTCAATGGTTCCTCACCCTTAGTTAGGTGAACTACGGTTGCTCTGATTCTTTAGTCAGATACGTAGGGATAAGATGCGACATCTTGGCGAGCAAACTTAGTGTACATACCCTTAGGTATTTACTTTACCCTTAGAAATTCCCTTAGCAAGAGGTTCCTGTAGAGTACTACAGATACTTAGGGTGCTAATACCTTCCCTTAGTATAACCAACCCCAGATCCCCGATCTTTTAGCTTTGTCTTCACATATCGCAATTAGGGTTTTCTTCGATCTTTACCCTTTCCTTTGGATAAATTAAAGCTCGGTGGTGAATTTCAAAGATGTGTGATTCAAGTTAATTAATAGCTTGATATCTGATTCTCACCGCAACAAATATATCGGAGCCTTCATGAATTTCAGGAAAACTAAAGATTGAAAGATATTGTTGAGAAGATGAACGAACCAGCTCAGCTACTCAAAGATGAAGGAACCCAAACTGAAGTATCTTCATCCTTATCTTACTCATATTATACAACTCCTGTACAATCCTTCAGAAGAACATACTCAATATTTGGATGATCTTCAGAAGATTCAACATCAAATGAGGGATCCTTTCGTTCAAGGAATGACAAAAAAAGATGAAGCAGTTTCTTCAATATTCGAACAAATAAGAAGAGGAGAAACATCAACCTCAGGAATAAATATGGAAAGACCTTCTTCCAACGAAAAAGATGAAATCTTCCTAAAGGCATATCCTTAGAGGGAGATATTGTTCTAGTTAACAAACCACCTTATGCTCAACTCTTTAGAATGTGTGATCAATTAGATAAAAAAATAGTAAATTAAGGTAATGACCATAGGTCTTAAGGAATCCCTAAGATATCTTAAGGAAGTCAACAACTCTTTCAAAATAGAGATAACTAAGCTTAGAAACTCAAAAGAAGAATGTAAGCAATGTGATTCCCTTATAAAATAAGTAGTTGACCTACAAGAAACCTTAGGAAAATTTCCACAAGAAAAAAAGAAAATTGACCTAATTTTATCTAGTCATAAATCATTTTTAAATAAAAATGGTATAGGTATTAAAGAAAGACTATATCATAAAAGAAAGAAACATCACATTTATAAATGCAATCATTCTAAGAGAATGGACCATAAATCTCTTTTCTCATTCATATAAAACTCTTCATACATTTTCCATACACAACAATCACCTTTAAAAAACCACCCTTCCACCATGTAAAAAAAACTCAAGCTTATTGTCATACCCTAATTTTTTACCCCCAAGATGCCACCCCATTTGTATCATTGGCATAACATTCATCATTACATATATACATGTCTTTATGCATCACTAACCCATCACATGTACAAGATATGTGTGCTTACTTGCCTCACAGGTTAGGTGATCCCTTAAGGGCTCAAGCAGATGATTTATCAGAGGATGAGCATCATGTTAAACATCTCAAGTCCCTATATCATTCATGAAGATCAAGATATTTCACTCATCAATAATCTATTGCAAGATAGCAACATGACAAGCTCTTCAAGCCTCAAGATCCTCAGTGCATCCAAATTAGAGTTTTGACCTAATTCAGTCCCTGGGTTGACTTTTGAAGCAAGGAATGATCCAAAAACACCAAATATGTTTCAAGGACCTCAAATGCCTCATATTAATCCCTTCATATGATTGGATTAACCCAAATAACTTGATTCATAAATGCAAGAAGTTAAAATCATCTGGTCCACAAATTAGGGTTTTTGATGAAAAGTCAACTGTACATTTGACTTTTAACGAATACATGATCTCAAACCTTGGGACATGACTCAAGACACTCAAAAACACTTTTGGAGTTCATCCATGGTGTTCAAAAAAGCCCAAGGGTTTGATTTCATAAAGGATCACAATGTTCAAAGTTCATTTGATACAAAAAGTCAAATGTGATCAAAATCAAGTTTGACTTTTTTGAGTTTTTGGTTAAACATAGTCTCTTCAAGTCAAGAATGATGTTAATATGTGATTTAAATCATGGTTGATCAAGAAAAATCAAGAAATGTGAGGTTACTTGTAAAAAGGGCAACATTGGAGAAGTTGATTTTTTCTAAGTTATAAAATTCAATGATTTTTACCCTACTTTGAAAGGGCATAACTTCCAAACCAAGTAACCATTTTCTATGATCCAAAGATAAAATTGAAGAGCTTGTTACATACTACAACGTTGTCCTTGAGTGTGGATTCCCAAAAAATGCATAGATTTTAAGATATAAGGCCATGAAGTTGGAGGTTCCATGCTTTTGAACCTAAAACACTTAGTGAAATTTTAGACAGGGTCTGTCTTATGTTGAAGCCAACTTTAGGGCTATTTTTCACTATGATCCACAATGATTCAAGATAAACTTTGAACATCAAAGTTGAAGTATGATATCTCAGCTTTCCAAAATGACCGAGAACACACATTTACCCAATTTGAGCAAGGAGATATGAATTTCACAACATGCCTTGCTACAACTGATTTTTCAAGATATATTTGCCAAACCTACTTATGCCACACGACTTGGATAAGCTTTGTATGCCTGAAATATTCACAAGATCAACACCAAAATGATCATACAACATGTGTTATGCAAAACATAACAGAAATTTCAAGATTCTAACATTGCCATGTGAAAAAAATCATTTCAAAAGCCATGAAGGGAGATTTTGTCCTCTAGCATTAAAGTGCTATAGTGAATTTGAGCAAAAATCATCCAATTTATTAGAACATGGTAATAACATCAAGGTGTAGCGTGCAGTTTTTGTCAGTGACGCGACCACCTTACCGCAAATGATTTGGTTTGGGTGCTACTTTCTGATTTTTGTATTTATCCTATGAAGCTGGTTAAGGAAGGGGAAGATATCTTAAACTAACCCTGCACTAAAATGTTTTCTTTAATAAATGCTAAGAGATCGGGGATCGGGGTCTAGTTATACAAAGGGAAGCTATTAACACCCAGTGTATCTATGGTAATCCATAGGAACTTTCTTTTGCATGTATTTCTATTAACTTAAAATGCTTTCTCGTGTTTATTTGTTGTGGATTGGGAAAGTTTCTCCTTTGGGAGTGTTGAGAGACTTTTTTTGTTGTTTTTGGGTTTTTTGTTGTTTTTGGGAAGGTACTGAACCTAAAGTTTTTTATTTGTGTGCTCGCTAAGATTTTGCAAGCTTATACCTACGTATTCCTGAAAAAAGATTTGGGAAATCAGAGAAATCGTAGCTCCTCCTATTTATATGGGAGGAAAAATATTTGGTGTCTTGTTTAAAGCCCAAGATTGAAGCTAAAAGTTGACTGAGTATTTGTGACTTGTTAAAAGCCCAAGATTGAAGCTAAAAGTTGACTAAGAGAGAGAAATTGTCATCTCTAAAGGGAGATATCTCACCTATTCATCACAAATGTTGAGTAATTGGTTATAAGAGAAATTACTTTAACTGGGATATGAGGAATCCAACAATGCCATAATTTCCTTTATAAGAGAGATGTTATGAAGGAAGAAAGCTTTAACTCAGTGTAGAGCAATGCCACTTTTTCCTTATGAGTCTTTCATGCTAAGAGAAGGACATTGGCTTGGATGTATAGAATCTAGAGGCTTGCCACTTATAGTGTTAGATGAAAGAGTAGTTTTAGCCAGGATAAGGGAAGGACTCCAGGTTGGATCTTGAATCAACAAGTTGTGCCACTTATAGCAATTATCTGGAAAACGGTTTTGATTATTTGTTTTGATATGTGATGTACAGAGGATATATCTCCTTGCAGAGAGGACTTATGGTCTCATCTGTGGGGATGTTGATTTTTGTGTGCTTTGTTCAAAGCCCAAGGTTGAAGCTAAAGGAAAATGACTCCTCTGGGGAGTGTTATATCTGTCTTGTACAAAGCCCAAGATTGAGGCTGACTGGGGGGAAATTCTTATATGAAGCCTAAGAGGAGGCTATCTCTTGCTGAGGATTTATGGAAATCCAGGAGCAGCTCCAAATTGTGTTGGGAAATCAAAAGGGATTTACTCTTGCTGGGAATTAGAGAAGAGTTGAAGTACCAGATGCCATGAGGCTCTGATTTTATTGGGGATTTGTTGATGGTCAATTAACCTTGGCTAGGATGTTTTAAGGTGAAATTTTAATCCTAGTTGGGTGTCAGGGGAGTTTAAAGATGAATTTGAAAACCTTAGAGGTTTTTTTTACTCTTCTGGAGACTGGTGTATGGGTAAAATGGTCGAGTTTTTTTTTCTATACTTTTAGGAAACTTGAGGGTCTCTGTGTGAGATCCAAGAGGAGACGAGGCTTTCCAAGTCTACTTGAATGAAGCTCAAGAGGAGGCTGAGACTGTACAAGTCTCTTAAGAAGTGGTAGGTTCTGGTTGGAGAGGGATCTTTGTATAATGCCCAAGAGGATGTTGTTGGTTTAAGGGATGAAGATCAACCTTTTGATGATAGAATGTTCTAGAAACTTTGACTCTCCTAGGGATTGAACTAGTAGAGATAACTAATTTCTATCCTTTGCTTTTAGGTAGCCTTTGGGTCCTTGTACTAAGCCCAAGAGGAGGTTGGGGTACTTCTAAGAAGCCTGTTGGTCCTTGTACTAAGCCGAAGAGGAGGATGGGGATACTTCTAGGAAGCATGTGGGTCCAATCCTAAGAAAATTTCAAGAAAGGTTTCATTGGGAATTAATCCTATCTTTGTTGACTAGTTCTAAGGTTTGAAGAAATTCAGGAGAGGTTTCACCGGGAATTAATCCTCTCTGGGGAAATGAATTTCTTCTATACATATACATTTCTAAGTTTTGATAGTTTTGAGAAAAGTTTCACCGGAAATAATGCCTTTCTCTGTTTCATATTGAATAAGCCCAAGAGGAGGCAGACTGTATTGAGGGAATTTCCTATGAGGGAACTATTTTTGACTAAGTTAAAAGTAACCTCTGGTTTGATCTATGTGTAGACTTAATTGCTAGGGAAACTCTAAACAGATATGCACAAGTATATACAGATAAGTGTATTGACAGGTATATAACAAATATGCATTAAATTGAAAAGATGTTGCGTCTTACACCCTGAGAAGAGGCCCAAATGCATGGTGATCTGTTGTGTTGACTATGACTGTATGATTAGGGTTTTAAGAAATTGAAGAAAGTTTTGAGAAAACTTTGAATTTGAATTTAAATTAAAAGAAATTTGTTTGAAAAGAAAAGAATGTTTGGGGCTTATAACTCAAAGAGAGAGCCAAGTGGTCTAAGATCATTTTCACCGGGAATAATGCCCCTCTTAGTACTAGTGAAAAACAGACAGATGATTTTGAAAACAGAGGTATGGGGCTTACAACTCAAGGAGAGGCCCAAGGAAGTTGTTTATTGTTTAAAACCAAGTTTATGTACAAAGGATTGGGGCTTGTAGTCAAGGAGAGGCCCATGGAAGTTGTTTATTGTTTAAACCAAGTTTATGTACAAAGGATTGGGGCTTATACTCAAGGAGAGGCCCAGATGATTTATTCGAAAAGGCGACGATCACGCCGCAGCTTTGAAAACCACTGAGGGACTTATACAATTACTGAGGCCCCAATTATTTATTTACAAAAGGGATGGGTCTTACACTCTACAAAGAGGCCCAAAGATTTATTTTTATACAAGATTTAGGGCTTATAGCTCAATGAGATTGCCAGTTGAAAAACTGTGATCGCACTGTTCATTTTGAAAATCGCGTCGGGGCTTATACAATGACTGAGGCCCAAAAACTTTGTATTTACAAAAGGGATGGGTCTTACACTCTACAAAGAGGCCCACAAAATTTCAAATGAAGTTTGAAAAATTAAAATCAAGGAAAACCCTAATTTTAATAAAAAAAACAATTTTTCAAAGAAAATTAAATAGAAGATGATATAAAATATCAAATATATTTAAAAACAAGTTGTAAATTTTGAAAAATATTTTGAAAAATCATGTTATGTTTATATGAAAGTGTGAAATTCATTTGAATTTGAAAAATCAAGAGGAAAATTTCATTATAAATGTTTAAAAACAATTAAAATGAAATTTTTACAAAAATTTAAACTATATTAAATAAATAATATAAATTTTATTTTTTTGTAGAATAAAATATTTTAACATTTTTGTGAATTTTAAAAAAAGAACCAATAAAAAATTATTAAAATTGAGAGAGAAATTATTTTTTGAAATCAATTAAGAAAATAATCAAAAATTCAAAAATTCAAATAATTTGAAAAAGGCGCCAACGGTCACCTTCTTCTTCCTCGTGCCCGCGCCATGGACGATTTGCAAAACCTCACTTTTCTCTCTGATTACTCAATGGTTTTGACTTTTGTAAACATCAATCTCACTCGTTTTTGAACAAGGATTCCAATGGTACCCATTAATTGCATTTATTTTTAGTGTGGAGTGAGAAATCAAGTGATGAACACATGAACCCTAATTTCTGCAAGAACACTATGAAATCCTATACACAATAGCTACAAAGCAATTGATTGAGGGGAAACACTCTACATAAGTGCAGAAACATGTTTGTAACTTAAAAATACATTTATGATGCATGGATCATAGAGTTTGAGAGTTCAGGCTTACCTCTTGCAAGAAGAAATCGAATTATGTGTTGGAGGTGCTACAGATGTTGTTTGATGACCTGGACAGCTTCAATGGACATTATGTAAGCTATTTGGAAGCTTGGAATGGATTGAAACAACCTGGATCACCTTGTGGCAACTCAGCTGTAAACAGGCCTGAGTTTGATTTGGAGCTTTGTGATTCTGAGGTTACATATGTGTCAGAAGTGTTTGGATAGCTCACATATGATGTATATGATGTGTCTACAACATTGGTTTTGATAGAATTGCTCTATATTTGAAAATTCGAATTTTACTTGCTAAAGAAGCATTTTCTGGTTTTTGATGAGTAATTTGGAGGAAAACATGTGTTGTTATGCTTTGGTGTACTCAAACTGATCAGAAAGGATCCCTATTTATATTAGAACAAGTTTTTTTGGGAGCAATAGTGATTGGGGGTTAGATCACCCTATTATCCATTGAGTTTTGTCATGTAGCCAAAGTCTCCTCTAGCCATTGACTTGAGTTAATCTTGCAGCCTATGAGTCTTCTGATTCAGGGATAAGGCTTGACTCATTTGCAATGTTGTAGACTGATACATTCCAGCTTTATGCATCCATTTAACGCCTTATGATAAAGTTGGAACTTTTGGAAATGAACCTTGAATGCCACATGTCTAAGGGATTGGATTTTTGACTTGGTGGCCTTGTGATCAGATTCTTCATCATTCATGTTGATTTTGGACAGAAATGAAATGATGCAAGTGTCCAAAATTGGCTCAAGAAATTGTGGAATGTAAGTTATGTACCAATGCTGTTGTGTAGGCAGGGTAAAATGCCATTTTTGAAGGCTTATAACTTCTTGCTCAAGTTGAATCATGGGAGGCACTTGTACTTTTTGGAAAGCCCCTATATCATACTTCAACTTCGATGTTTAATTTTGGTCTTGAATCATCTTGGATCATAATGAAAAATGGCCTCAAAGTTGGACAAATCATGAGACAGATTCTGTCTCAAATTTTTCTAAGTGTTGGAAAAGTGTCCATTTTCCATTTTTTGTATTTTGATCAATCCATAACTCAAAATCCATGAGGATTTGGAATATGTTGTAGTTGACAATCTTGAAGTATGTAATGAGAGTTTTCATTTGAGCTTTGGATGGAAGAAAAAGGTACCTTGGATCATAAGTTATGGCCTTGCAAAGTTGGGTAAAAATCACTTTTTTTCATGACTTAGTGAAAATTCAAGTTTCTTTAGATTGCCGCTTTTGCAAGTAACCTAACTTTTCTTGATTTTTATTGATGGATAATGATCCAAAGCATAAGTTAACATTGTTTTTGACTTAGGGAAGCCATGTTTGTCAAGAAATCCCAAAAGTCAAACTTGGTCTTTGGGCACAGTTGACTTTCTGTCAGATGAATTTCAAACTTTGTGATTCTCTATGAAATCAAGTCCTTGACCTAATTCAAACCTAATGGGTGAATTCCATAGTTGTTTTAGAGTTTCTTGAATCATTTCCTAAGATTTGAGATCTTGTCTTGGTCAAAAGTCAAAGATATGGTTGACTTTTTTCTCAGAAACCCTAGTTAGTGGTCCAGATGAATTTGCATCTTTATATTGCTCATGAAACAAGTTCTTTGTGTCAATTTAAACTTGTAAGAGGATCAATGTAATATATTTGAGGTCTTCAAAATATTCCTTGAGGTCTTGGCTCATGTCTTGTTCAAAAAGTCAAATTAGGGGTGAATTAGGTCAAGAAACCCTAAATTCCTGATTTTTGATGAATGCATCCCCTGAGGCTATTTTGATCTTATGATTGGATCCATAAGGTTCCTTTGTGCTTCTTGGATCATGTTTTGAAGTATTAGCTCATGCCCATAAGAAAATTTCTCTCTAGGTCGACCAAAACCCTAATTTGGTGACATTGGTGCTCTTGAGGCTTGATTAGCTTGAAGTGTTGCATTCTCATGCTTAATTCTTGATGTGGGAGACCTCTTGATCCTTCATGGATGTTTGAGAGGTTTGACCAGTTGAGGATCATGTCCATTCTTTATTGATCCTTTGTCTGAGTACTCTGAGAGGGCTCAAAGCCCTAATTCTTGATTGGAGTGAATGCTCAACAATCTTTGAGAGGATTAATGAGGCATGAAGGTACATCCATATTGTGGTGATGATTTGTACAATGATGGGAAATCTTGTGGTCAAAATTTAGGGTATGACAGATGCCCCTATTTAATCTTCTTGGACCTGAAGGTGCGAATGGCGAAGACGTTTGGACATTCAAGGTAAAAGAGAAATAAAAATCAGAATACCCGAAATTTTGACTGTGGTTATGAATGTTATTTGTTTATTCATCCATCTTCTTTTGCTAAGTAATGCTACTTAGAAAAGGGTGAAACTTCCCCTCGATCCTGGTCTTCTGCCATAGAACTGGTCTCGGTTTTCCTTTGAAATAAACTTCCCCTCGATTCTGGTCTTCTGCCATGGAACTGGTCTCAGTTTCATTTTGAAATAAAATTCCCCTCAATCATGGTCTTCTGCCATGGAACTGGTCTCAGTTTCTTCTGAAATAAACTTCCCCTCGATCCTAGTCTTCATCCATGGAACTGGTCTTAGTTTCTTCTGAAATAAACTTCCCCTCAATCCTAGTCTTCAGTCATGGAACTGGTCTCAGTTTTCTTTTGAAATAAACCTCCCCTCGATCCTGGTCTTCTGCCATGGAACTGGTCTTAGTTTCTTTCTGTCAAGTCCTTTTCTTGACAAGGAATGCTAATTGTGATGGTTTTCACAAAACTTCTCGCTGGGGAGATGCCATTTGATGGAAAAATGATTTGATGTCAGACTTGTTAGAGAAACCCATTGGTCTGAACTATAGAGGTGTGCAAAATTCTCTGTTGGAGATGCCATTTGCTAGAGAGATTACATCATACTTCCCTTCGAGACTTTTTCGGAGAGATGCCAAGCAATGTAATTTAATTTTGAGGTGCTGATGACTTCATTGAAAGCAAATTTTTCGGGGAGAAACCGCCGTATTGCCAAGAGTCTTCTGTCGAGAGGCATTCTCTGGAGATTTTTCCTTAATCCGGGAAAGCAGGATATCATCTTCAACGGTGAAGAGTGATGTTCCAAATGTGTATAACTAAACGGCTTCTAGTCGTTCAGAGGTTCAAGTTATCAAAGTGGTCGAGGACAGACTCCAATCCAAGAATAAACTAGAGAGAGATTGTTTAGATAGTACATTTCCTGATGAGGAAAGAACTTAGACTGGAATTTTGTCCTATTTGACATAGACAGGAAGACTGAAGACTCTATCAGAGAGAGAACATTTATCACTTGGGGATGAGTATGACCAAAGTGATGTTAATGCAATATGAATATGAATATGAATCAATTATGCATGATGTATGAGATGCTTATGCTGACAAAACAGACACGACATACAGACTGGTGACGAACCCACCCAAATACTCGGCCACTCTGGGAGACGGGGGTATAACTGGAGATTCTGAAAGTTATACTTTTGCTTGGGAGTAGGGATTCCTGCATTCGTTCCGGTTTTCGGAGGTACAAACCTGCTAGGGATAGAAACTCGTTCTTGCTCTTCAAGGGTAGATTCTACTGGGGAAAAAAGTCAATCATTAGCTCTCAGAGGTAAGAACCCTACCGAGGATGATAGATAGATCATTCTGTCTGACGTAGTTGATCCTTTATTCAGGGTGTACTAGTTAAAAGGAGTACTTTGATTCTGCATTTTAAGGTTTGATCACTACCGGAGAAGCAGTTGATATTCCTTTTTGTGCTCATTAATAAAATAGAAATTGCCATCTTTGTTTTAAAAGCAGAAGTAAATTTGAAAACAAAAGAAAATTCATTCATCATTTTTTTTTTGTTTCAAGAATCTTAACCAACAAAAACATATCATTTTACAAAGCAGAATAAATGAGAATTGCAAACAAAGACACAAGGGCTCAAATTTATTAATAGAATGGTAATCAGCCAAATGCATGACCCCATGGAGCATTACAAAGTTTAGAAAATGGTAATTTAAAGGGAAAGGGGCTATATTGAAACATAACGACCGCTATCCTTCCACCAACTTTGAATTCTGGACATTCTGAGCTTCTGTCGAAGGTGACCTTGACTGAAGTTTTCCTGACGGATGACGTTACCGCTGAGGAGTCAATTGTCGGATATAGTTACTTTCCATGAATTCCTAACTTTTTCCTAGATTTCCCTCTCGAGTTTTCAATCTACCGGGATGATTATTGTTTATGTCTTTAATTTTTGCCTGGACCACCCTTTCGGGTTTTCAATCTAATGAGACGTTTTTTTTATTTAGGCGGAGTATTTCTTGACTACATCAAAATTCATAGGTAGGTAAACTCCTATCCATCCATGGTTGCGAGTCTTAAGGCACCGCCTAAAAAGGCTTTCTTAACAACATAAGGGCCATCGTAATTCGGAGTCCATTTGCCCCTGGGATCAGTGAGAAATGATTGTATCTTTTTGAGCACAAGGTCTCATTCTCTGAAGCACGGGGTCGGACTTTTTTGTCAAACGCCTTCTTCATTCTTTGTTGATATAACTGACCTGGCATAAAGTCGTCATTCTCTTTTCTTTGATTAGGTTCAATTCATCATGCCTGCTTTGACACCATTCAGCTTCTGTTAGCTTGGCTTCCATTAATACTCTTATTGACGAGAGCTCTACTTCTATGGGGAGCACGACTTCCATGCCATATACTAGAGAGAAAGGGGTTGCCCCTGTTGAAGTGCGGACAAATGTGCGATAACCGTGAAGAGCGAAGGGTAGCATCTCTTGTCAATCTTTGTAGGTTACAACCATCTTCTGAATGATTTTCTTAATGTTCTTATTAACCGCTTATACCGCTCCGTTCATTTTAGGTCGGTAGGGAGATGAGTTATGGTGTTCAATTTTAAACTCAGTACACAACTCTTTCATCATCTTGTTGTTCAAGTTAATCCATTATCAGTAATGATCTGTCTAGGAACACCATATCGGCAAATGAGATTATTCTTGATAAATCGGACTACCACTTGCCTGGTCACATTGGTGTATGATACTGCTTTGACCCATTTGGTGAAGTAGTCAATGGCTACAAGGATGAACTGATGTCCGTTTGAAGCTTTGGGTTCAATCATGCCAATCATGTCGATTCCCCGTATAGAAAAAGGCCATGGAGAAGAAAGAACCTTGAGATGCGTTGGCGGTACATGGGTTTTGTCAGCGTATATCTGACACTTATGACACCTCCTCATGTACTTGTAGCAATCAGATTCGATTGTCAGCCAATAATATCCTGCTCTCAAAATATTTCTTGCCATTGTATGCCTATTGGCATAAGTGCCAAATGCGCCTTCATGAATCTCTTTCATCAGCATGTTTGCCTTGTGTCTGTCCACGCATCTGAGCAAAACCATGTCGAAGTTTCTCTTGTAGAGTATGTCACTATTTAGGAAGAAGTTTCCAGCCAGTCTTCTGAGAGTCTTCCTGTCTTTTCTTGATGCCCCAGGCGGATATTCTTGTCTTTGAAGGAGCATTTGATATCGTGATACCATGGTTTGTCATCTATGACTGCTTCAATTGCAAAGATGTAAGCGGGCCTTTCAAGGTGTATTATGTCAATCTTAGGTATGTCGTACCATCGACTCACACTAATCATGGAGGATAGTGGGGCTAATGCATCAGCCATGTGATTTTCTTCACGAGGGATATGATGAAACTCGATTCTGTTGAAGAATGGTAACAACCTTCTCGCGTAGTCTTTGTAAGGAATCAATCCAGATTGATATGTATTCCACTCTCCTTTGATCTGATTTACAACCAGGGCTGAGTCGCCATACACATCCAAGTTATTTATCCTTAAGTCAATAGCTTCTTCGAGACCCATGATACAAGCTTCGTATTAGGCCTCATTGTTTGTGCATTTGAACTTCAATCTGGCAGTGAAAGGAATATGGGTGCCCTTAGGTGTTACGATGATTGTCCTAATTATGTTTCCATAAGCGTTGACAGCTATGTCGAATATTAGTCCCCATTGGGAATCTGGTTCTGGCCCTTCGTTGGGTAGCGGTTCATCGCAATCTTTCATCTTTAGGTACATTACATCTTCGTCTAGGAAGTCAAATTTGACTGATTCCTGATCGTCAATCTCCTGATGAGCCAAATGATCAGCTAAAATACTTCCTTTGACGACTTTCTGGGTGTGGTACTCTATGTTGTATTCTGATAACAACATCTGTCAACGGGAAATCCTTCTTGTTAAAGCAGGCTTTTCAAAGATGTACTTGATCGGATCCATTTCAGAGATTAACCAAGTAGTGTGACAAATCATGTACTGGCACAGACGTTTGGCTGCCCAACCCACAACGCAATAAGTTTTCTCGAGCATAGTGTATTGAGTTTCACAGTCCGTGAACTTCTTGCTTAAGTAGTAAATGGCAGACTCTTTTATTTTTTTCTCGTCTTGTTGGCCAAGCACACAACCCATGGAGTCTTCCAAGACTGTTAAGTAGATGATCTATGGTCTTCCTTCCACTGGAGGAGACAAAATAGGTGGATTCAACAGATATTCTTTGATGTTGTCAAAAACTTTTTCGCAATCTTTTGTCCATACACATCTTTGGTTCTTTCTGAGTAGTTTGAAGATCGGCGCGCACGTCGCGGTCATGAGGGATATGAATCTTGAGATGTAATTCAGACGTCCCAAAAATCCTCTGACCTGTTTTTCAGTTTTTGGAGAATGCATTTCTTGAATGGCCTTGACTTTGTCATGATCAACCTCAATTCTTTTCTGGCTGACGATGAATCCCAAGAGTTTTCTTAAGCAAACACCGAATGTGCACTTATTAGGATTCAAGCGGAGTTTGTATTTTCTCAAACGCTCGAATAACTTTGATAGGTGTTCCACATGCTCTTCTTCTGTTTTATATTTGGCAATCATGTCAACGACGTAGACTTCAATCTCTTTGTGCATCATGTCATGAAACAGAGTTGTCATGGCCCTTTGATAGGTTGCCCCTGCGTTCTTTAGACCGAACGACATTACTTTATAACAAAAGGTGCCCTATGGGGTGATGAATTAAGTTTTCTCTATGTCTTCTGGTGCCATTCTAATTTGATTATAGCCCGAGAATCCATCCATGAAGGAGAAGACTTTGAATTTTGTTGTGATGTCTACCAGCATGTCAATGTGTGGTATTGGGAAGTCATCCTTTGAACTTACTTTATTTAAATCCCTGTATTCTACACACATTCTGACTTTTCCCTCTTTCTTGGGAACCAGCACTATTTTGGCTAGCCATTGAGGATATTCTGAGGTGGCAAGGAAACCTACGTCGATCTGCTTCTGCCCGTCCTCCTTAATTTTGATGGCCATATATGGATGAGTCCTTCCCAGTCTTTTTTTTACCAGAGGACATTCTATTTTCAGTGGTAAGTGATGTTCCACGATGCTGGTATCCAACCCTGGCATGTCCTGGTAGGACCAATCAAACACATCTGGAAACTCTTTGAGAAGTTTTATCAAGCCTTCTCTGACAGTTGGACTGAGCAGTGCTCCAATCTTAACTTCTTTCCTTTCTTCTTCTGAACCTAAATTGACCGTTTCCAATGACTCTTTGTAAGGTTCAATGGACCTTTCCTCTTGTCTGAGTAATCGGGAGATCTCTTCTGGAATTTCTTCGTCCTCTTCTTCTTCAGCTTCAAATACCGGGAATTCAAAGTTGGGAGAAGGCAGTGGATCATATGTTTCAATGGGGTTTAAAACAAGTAATCTACATGACGTGATGATTCCTTTTTAGAAAAGACAAAGAGAATGCAAGAGTGTGTGCAATGTATTTTCTGAAAACGCTTGTTTTTATTTTGGGTTGTTTTTTAGGATTACCATTTTCTAAAAAACGAAAAGTGAAAATATCAATAAATGCGGGAATTCATAATGACATTATTTATTCATGATTTGTCAATTCTTGAAACACAACCCTATAAAACAAAACTTTGTCGCTTTGGGCGAAGCGAAGAGGGACATTTACAGAAAAGTAAGCCCTATAAAACATCCATTTCACCTGGGCAAGGTGAAACGTCAAAACAAAGATTAGGCAATTACTTCGATTTATGAACAACTTTTGGGACATCGACCGCAACCCAATGGCGACGAACTCCTCTGTGGATCACAAAGTCTGGTACTTTCTTTCTTGGTTTGTCTTCAGAAATAAAACTGATTTCTGGCGGAGTAGGATCATTGGAGTCTTCTTCCCATGCAGAGTTATCATAAGAGGACTCTTCTGTCGTATCTTTCATAGTGTTTTTACTTTCAAAAGGATCTCCCCATCCATTTGGCTGGATGTCCTCGTATCTGATGCGAGAGCTTTCGGGAGCAGTGTATTTAACTAGAAAGTCATACTTGCCACTTGGCTGCCCCAAGGTATCTCAGGTTTCTGTGGGAATAGATTAGTCATCTTCATTAATGACGTTGACTTCAGGAAATGCATAGTTAATGAAATCTTGTCCTGCGATCTTTGAAAATTCATCAACATGGTGTTGGACATTTTCAGAATGTTCTGAGTAAGGATTCCATGACTCTGTGGGAACATGTGTATTCTTTTCAAGATTACTCAGCTGTTAGGCATTGTCCGACTGGCTCTTTTGCCTCGAGTCTTCCGTGTATGGCTTCCAGATAGGCAAGTCATCCAAGGGATCATAATAATCGTAATCAAAGTTGTCTTTCATCAGAGTGTCTTCCTCCAATGAGTTGGGTGGAGCACGACATCCTTCGGGATCACAATCTCTGTAGATCATTCTGACATCTGATCTTGGTATATATCTGGGGCTTTGCTTCAGATAGCAGAATGGCATGTACGTTTCTTCCTGAGATATATAACCTTCATCGTTGAGATAAAACTTCCACTCTTCCTCTGTATCAGAAGAGTTGTTCCCAACGATGGTGTGGACTTCTTGAGAAATCGGGTGGTGGAAGCCTCCGCTGTGGAAGAAATCTTGAATGGGACGAAAACTTTCATCCTTCTTTGTAGTCTGGGTACAGGTCGGAGAGAAACCAAGACCTTTTCTTGTCTTGTTATCAGCAGGAATTACAGTCTGTCCTCGTCCTTTTACGTGACTACTCCTCATTACGTTGAGAGCGTCTTTATATGAGGAAATCGGTTTTCCTTTTTCCGTGTGATTCTCATTGCTCACCGAGAGTGCCTGAAATTGAGCTCCAACGACCACCTCTGGTTCTACACAGGAGAATGATGATAAGTTGCTCATGATTAAAGCTTGTTCTTCGTATACCGTGACTAATTTGTCATTCTTGATGAACTTCAGCTTCTGGTGAAGTGTCAAAGTGACTGCCCCGGCCTCGTGTATCCAAGGTCTTCCTAATAAACAATTGTATGTTGCTCGGATGTCCATGACCTGGAAAGTGACTTGGAAAGTGTGAGGACTGATGGTTATGGGAAGAATGACTTCACCGATAACTGTTTTCCTGGACCCGTTAAAAGCTTTGACGATGATCTCACTACCTCTCATGGGAGTACCTTGAAAAGATAGTCGTACCAAAGTTGACCTTGGCATGATGTTTAAGGATAAACCTATGTCTACCAGTACACTGGTTAGAGCATCGTCTTGGCAATTGACTGTGATATTGAGTGCCATATTATGGTTCTTGCCTTCCTTCGGCAGTTCTTCATCACTGAATCCCAAGTTGTTGCAGGAAGTGATGTTAGAGATAATGCTGTCAAATTGACCCACGGTCACATTTTGTTCTACAAAGGCTTGTTCCAAGACTTTCTGTAGAGCTTCTCTGCGAGCTTCTGAACTAAGCAAGAGAGATAACACAGAGATCCGAGATGGAGTTTGCAACAATTGATCCACAATGTTGTACTCGCTTTTCTGGATGAGCTTTAGCATTTCATCGTTGTTTTTTATAGGTTCTGTGTTGCTGGATTGACAGACTTGTTGATTAGTAACTTCGACTTGAGGTTCCTTTTCTTTGGCAGGTTCTCCAACTCCTCTGTTGAAGATTCGACCACTTCGGGTAACTCGACTGATGTAGGCAATGTTCACAACGGATGGTAATGGAATTTCTTTTCCATTTTCTATGGTCGTTGTGCCGTACTTATATGGGATAGCCTTTTCTGACTTGTACGGTATTGGACCTGGCAAGTAGATGACCACATGGGCTTTTTGGGCCTTTTGACCGTCGTAGGCAACCTCGATCAGCTCTAAGTTTGGAATTTTCCTACTGTCAAGAGAGAGTTTTGACTCATTGAGCAGAGGAATTATGGCACAAACGTCCTTGGTTATTCCATGGTTGGAGACTATGACAATGATTTGTCTAGTAGTCCTTAGTTCTTGTTTTGAACAAGGAGGAAAACTTGTATCATGTTGATTGATTCAGAATTCAAACGTGGTTGAATTTCCTTTGTCTAACTGATGCTGGAGAGCTGCTCGTACGAGATAGCATCCTTGGTTATTTTCGGAGCATACTCTGCAATGTTCATAATTGTGAGGCCACTTTGTATGCAGTGCATCCTTACCAGATCCGTTTCTAGTAAGCGGATATCACAGATTTGGTGTCTACCAGGATTCCCATCAGTCATGCTAACTTATTGTGTATCTTCATCCTGGTAGATCGGAAGCCACCAGTGGTCTAATAGATATTGAAGAGTCCTTTGTACAAGCGCACACCCTTGGTTGTTTTTGGAGCATTCTTTGCAGTCTTGATAATCGTGCAAGGCCAGAAAACCAAGTCAGACCTGCTTGGCATGCAATTTCACTAGACTGGTATTCATTAAGCGAATGTCGAAGATTTGAACCATGTTGACCTGATGATTATTCCTTTCATGGTAGTCTTCGATCCATCCAAGATCCATTTGACATTGGAGGGCCTCTTGTACAAAAGAGCATCCCTTATTATCTTTTGAGAAGATCGGGCAAGCACTGTAATCGTGTCGTGGAAAATTGTAATACTGACTTTATCTTGAATGCATTGCCACTAGATTGGCGTTCATTGTACGGATGTCATGGTTTTGAACAATGTTTGCATGTGCATGGGCCATGTTTACTTCACGAATCCTGTGATCCTAAATCCAGCCTAGTTCCATTTGTTCTTGCAGTGGTGCTTGTACTATGGCACATCCTTGATTGTTCTTGGAACAGGTATCACACTGATGATAGTTGTGAGATGGCACATGGTCGTACCCGCTTTTTCTGCAATGCATTTTTACTAAGTTAGTTCCCAGTAAGCGTACATTGTGATCTCATGTTGCCGTAATGGGTTCGTCTAAACATTTGGATTAGTATCTTTGAAAGATAAAACCCCGTTCTTGACGAGCTTTTGTACATCAGACTTGAAGATGAGACAATTCTCAATGTTATGTCCTGATCCTCCTTGATGGTAAGGGCAAGTATGTTCTGCTTTGAACTAAAAAGGTGGATTTTCTAGTACTGTAAGACGAGTCCTGGTTTGAACGTACCCCTTGGCCAGTAGAAGTGGAAATAACTCTGCATATAACATCAGTATAGGGTCTAACCCTGATGGTCGTGTAGTATGATTGTTATTATTGTATTGTGGGCGAGCCTGCTGAAGAGACTATTGCGGCCTTTGCTGATATTGTCGTTGATTTGGTTGGCTTTGAGTAACCTGAGGTTTATATGTCGAAGTCGGCACTGGGTTGATAGTGGGAGTTACTGCTGCTACCGGTTAATAACTTCGCCTTTGTTTTCCCATAGAGATATTATTGATATCTTACTCTTTCTTCTTTTGGAAAGTACTACTGTATCTTTTAGTACTTCCAGATGGCTCTGCATATTTGACCAATCGTCCTTCTCGGACTGCTTCTTCAAGGCGTACTCCCATGTTCACCATTTCAGTGAAGTCACTAAGTGCACGGGCAACCATTCACTCATAATAAAATGAGCTTAATGTTTTCAGGAAGATCTTTATCATTTCCTTTTCCTCGAGAGGAGGACAGATCTGGGCGGCAATTTCACGCCATCTCTGAGCATATTCCTTGAAAGTTTCTTTATCCTTTTGGGACATTGCTCTGAGTTGGTCCCTATCTAGTACCATGTCCAAGTTATATTTATATTGCTGAACGAAGGCTGCCCGAGATCTCTGAAAGTACTGATCTTGGTGCAGTTTAAACCCATGTACCATTTGAGTGTGGCACCGGTTAAACTGTCTTGGAAGTAATGGATTAGTAGCTGTTGATTTTCTGTATGAGTAGACATTTTTCGAGCGTACATCACCAAATGACTTTGAGGGCAAGAGTTGCCTTTGTATTTTTCAAAGTCAGGCACCTTGAATTTGTGTGGTATCTTTACATTAGGGACCAAGTAGAGGTCAGCGGCGTCTTTACCAAACAAGTCCTGACCGCGAATGGCATGCAGTTCCTTCTGCATTTCTAAGAATTGTCCTTGGAATTCATTCATCCTTTCGTATACGTCTTTGTTTCCGCCAGAAGCATCCTGTAGAATATGTTCTCTCGGGATAGTGTGTACCACTAGTTATTGTATAGTCATTACGACGGTAACTCTTGGTGCTTCAGTGACCTGAACTTTGTAACCTTCAGGAGTTTCTGTTGTAACCCTTGCATCTTCATTGACCTGAAGTTTGTAACCTTCAGGTCTGGCGGTTCCTGCTACAACTTTCGGGTCTTCAGTGACCGATAGGATGTATCCTTCAGGCATAAAGTTGAGAGGCATGCCCCAGGGGAAACCTTTAGGCATGTTGTACTGAGGATGACTGCCAGGTGTCTCAAATGCTGGTGTGGATGTAATCTCTGAGATCATAGTACTTTGATGTTGTTGTTCCTGGGCTGCTGCCAGGGATTGCATGTTGTTGTGGAGTTTCTCCAAACTCTCCTTTAGAGCGTTGATTTCTTCTCTCAGCTCTCTGTTCTCTTTCTCAAGATCGTCCATTTTCTTTTGTCGATTGGCCCGAGTATTGTACGAATGAGATAGTTTGACTCTAGAGTGTGACATATATGTGAGACTCAAAGACAAAGATGTGTATGTGAGAATGATGAATGATATGAAAAGAATGAAAATGATGTATTTTTTAGTTTTTATTTTCAAAAGAACTTTTAACAATTATATTGCAAATATCACACAGCGGGGGAGACCCTTTTATTGAACTTAAAAGATTGCAGTATTCTACAGGGAAAAGTATAGTATTTTACAAAGTGAGAGAAGAAAAATTAGGCCTGTGGATCCTGAGTTCTCTCTGAGGAGAGCTCAGATGCTGGTTCCTAAACTTTTCTTTTCTTTGATCGGGCTTCTTCAGCCATTGTCGGGTCGATGATCCTCTGCCAAGTAAAAGGAGTGAACAAATTTCTTTGTTCCTCCTGACTTTCTATAGCACGCTGCTCTAATATCTCAATTAGGGCATCCTTTTCTTTTAGCAGTTCATGAATCTTGGTACATTCCAAATTAAGGATCTGGTATTTGTTCTTCCAAGAGTTTTTCTCATGTTGGACTTTGTTGAGAGCGACCTGGAGTTTTTCCGCATCAGACATGAAATAAAGGACTAATTGTTTTAAGGGAAAAACTTCTTGATGAGGGTAAGGTACCCTCAGCTTGATGGCTCTAGTTTGCACCCAATGGAGATAAGGCTCTCCAGAGATGCATTTTGGCCTCCCATGGGACTCTCTCCCTTTCCTGTGAATATGTTGCCAGGCATGCACTATTTCTTTCTTTAGTGCCCTGTTATTTTCTCCTTCCTTGAAGAAAAGACCTTTCAAATGAGCATTATGTGGGATATTCTTCATCAGATATCCAAGTTGACGACGAGCTAAAATTGGATGATAGTTGATCCCTCCTTTAGTACCAATGAGGGGTACATTAGGGAAATTTCCACATTTGTAGATGATTTTTACTCTGTCATAGATCTGATTGTACCAACCTATGTCGGAGTTGGTAAGAGACATTATCTTCTGCAACCATCACAGACTACTCTTGTGTTCCCAAAAAGCAGCAGACTTGGGCTAGTGGGAAATAAACCATTTATAAAGTAATGGTACACAACATGTGATCATCCCCCTACTGTACAAATTCCTTAAGTGTACAGAATGATAAGCATCTGCGAGCAAGGTTGGGACTGGGTTCCCAATTAGGAATATCTTAACAGCATTGGTGTCGACGATGTTGTCAATGTTGGGAAAGAGGAATAACCCATATATGAGCAGAACAAAGACATCCTCGAAAGCGGTTATATTTCCTATACTGTAAAAGTATAGATCTTTCTCCATCAGAAATTTAGCCGGTAAACCCTGGATTCCTCCTTTGGTGGTCATGTGAGTCCTGATTTCTAACTCATCCAAAGAGATTGCTCTTGCAATGGCTTGATCTTTTGGAATTTCTTCCAGTCCAGAAAAGGGATCTTGATCAGTGATAGGCAAATCAATCAGGTGGGAGTATTTTTCCAGTGTTGGTGTGAGCTGGTAATCTAGAAAAGTGAAGAAGTGGTATACCGGATCGTAGAACTGAACTAGCGTAGACAAGATCCCTTCATCCATGTTGACCTTCAAAAGAGACAACAGCCCTCCATGCTTTGCTCTGAAAGCCTCGGGATTAGTAATCATCCTTCCCAATTTCCTTAGGTCTTCTAGTTTTGGAATCTTGAAGGTGTACTTGTGCGTTTTTCTTCTTCCGAAGTCCATAACGCAACCTCTGATATTTGTAATTATTGTTTCAGTTCTTTTAGAAAAAAAATTTTTCTTATTTTAAAAAGGTTTTTTTAATGAATGCATGGATGCATGAATGCAGCAAACAAAAACATTTAAAAACATGGGTTTAAGGGTTCATCGTCACGAGCATGGAGCCATGGATCTACCCATTCCCAAGGTGTGTACTAATAGGTTAATTTTTGTACCTGTAGAACGGGTTCTAACAAAGGTTCCCAAAATCATTGACCCATCTTATGGATATTAACAGCAACCTGATTGACTCAGGAGAGCTGTAATATCCTAAGATGAATCTCCTTTGAGTGTAGTATCACGTATTAACTATTCCCGATAGTCATCGCACTACCTAATGGTTTATTGGTTAAGTGTCTACTAATCCTCAGCTTCAAGGGTAACCCAATGGGAAAAACAATGCTTTCACGACATGTTCGTTCAACATTGGTAATTCCACGCGGGCACCTATACTGATTCGGTGGACTCTCAAGTCAGCTTGGTCGGGATTCACTCCCTATAAGCCTCCCCGAATACGCCACCACTTATCTTAATGTTCTCTCGGACTCACCACATGCGTATTAATCACATTCCCAAATGACAACAATTTAAACACGGGTATCAAGTAATATGACAGCATATGATATATAATAATGAGAAAGCAAGTAAGATAATAGAAAAATAAATGTAAAGCAAGGCCTAGACCTCATAGGCACTCTAATCCTTAACTCCCCAGCAGAGTCGCCATTTTTCTATAGCGTGCGGTTTTTGTCGGTGACGCGACCACCTTACCGCAAATGATTTGGTTTGGGTGCTACTTTCTAATTTCTATATTGATTCTATAAAGCTGGTTAAGGAATGGGAAGATATCTTAAACTAACCCTGCACGCAATTTTTTTCTTTAACAAATGCTAAGAGATCGGGGATCGGGGTCTGGTTATACAAAGGGAAGCTATTAACACCTAGTGTATCTATGGTAATCCATATGAACCTTCTTTTGCATGTATTTCTGTTAACTTAAAATGCTTTCTCGTGTTTATTTGTTGTGGATTGGGAAAGTTTCTCCTTTGGGAATGCTGAGAGACTGTTTTTGTTGTTTTTGGGTTTTCTGTTGTTTTTGGGAAGGTACTTGACCTAAAGTTTTTTATTTGTGTGCTTGCTAAGATTTCGCAATCTTTGCCTACGTATTCCCGTAAAGAGATTTGGGAAATCAGAGCAATCGTAGTTCCTCCTATTTCTATGGGAGGAAAAATATTTGGTGTCTTGTTTAAAGCCCAAGATTGAAGCTAAAAGTTGACTGAGTATTTGTGTCTTGTTTAAAGCCCAAGATTGAAGCTAAAAGTTGACTGAGTATTTGTGTCTTGTGTGAGATCCAAAAGGAGATGAGGCTTTCCAAGTCTACTTGAATGAAGCTCAAAAAGAGGCTGAGACTGTCCAAGTCTCTTAAGAAGTGGTAGGTTCCGGTTGGAGAGGGATCTTTGTATGATGCCCAAGAGGATGCTGTTGGTTTAAGGGATGAAGATCAACCTTTTGATGATAGGATGTTCTGGAAATTTTGACTCTCCTGGGGATTGAACTAGTAGAGATAACTAATTTCTATCCTATGCTTTTAGAAAGCCTTTGGGTCCTTGTAGTAAGCCCAAGAGGAGGCTGGGGAACTTCTAAGAAGCATGTTGGTCCTTGTACGAAGCCCAAGAGGAGGCTGGGGATACTTCTAGGAAGCCTGTGGGTCCAAACCTAAGAAAAGTTCAAAAAGGTTTCACCGGGAATTAATCCTTTCTTTGTTGAACAGTTCTAAGGTTTGAAGAAATTCAGGAGAGGTTTCACCGAAAATTAATCCTCTCTGGGGAAATAAATTTCTTGTATACATATACATTTCTACGTTTTGACAGTCTTGAGAAAAGTTTCACCGGGAATAATGCCTTTCTCTGTTCCATATTGAATAAGCCCAAGAGGAGGCAGACTGTATTGAGGGAATTTCCTATGAGGGAACTATTTTTGACTAAGTTAAAAGTAACCTCTGGTTTGATCTATGTGTAGACCTAACTGCTGGGGAAACTCTAAACAGATATGCACAAGTATATACAGATAAGTGTATTGACAGGTATATAACAAGTATGCATTAAATTGAAAAGATATTGGGTCTTACACCCTGAGAAGAGGCCCAAGCGCGTGGTGATCTGTTGTGTTGACTATGACTGTATGATTAGGGTTTTAAGAAATTGAAGAAAGTTTTGAGAAAACTTTGAATTTGAATTTGAATTAAAAGAAATTTGTTTGAAATAAAAAGAATGTTTGGGGCTTATAACTCAAAGAGAGGCCCAAGTGGTCTAAGAGCAGTTTCACCGGGAATAATGCTCCTTTTAATACCAGTTAAAAATAGACAGATGAATTTGAAAGCAGAGGTATGGGGCTTACAACTCAAGGAGAGGCCCATGGAAGTTGTTTATTGTTTAAAACTAAGTTTATGTACAAAGGATTGGGGCTTATACTCAAGGAGAGGTCCATGGAAGTTGTTTTTTGTTTAAAACCAAGTTTATGTACAAAGGATTGGGGCCTATACTCAAGAAGAGACCCAGATGATTTATTCGAAAAGGTGACGATCGCATCGTGGTTTTGAAAACCACAGAGGGACTTATACAATGACTGAGGCCCCAATTATTTATTTTCAAAAAGGATGGGTCTTACACTCTAAAAAGAGGCCCAAGAGTTATTTTTATACAAGAGATGGGGCTTATAGCTCAATGAGATGTCCACACCCTTTTGTGTATCCTCCTCACGACGGCGTAGCTACTCGGATTTACAACACTGCCACCACCAACAAACGGTTACTGTCGCAACCACGACCTCTCGCCGGATCCTCTGCCGCAATAACTCTATTCTCCACCTTGATTTATTGATTAAAATGGTTTTAATTTATGGTTATAATATTGGTTTCATGTTGATTTGATTTTATTGCTAAGAGAGAGAGAGAGAGAGAGAGAGAGAGAGAGAGAGAGAGAGAGAGAGAGAGAGAAAGAGAGAGAGAGAGAAAGAGACTCGTGGAAATTCTTTGTGTTTATTTCTTGAAAGGAGGAAGAGAATTGTTGAGAATGTTCTTTGAAGGTGAGAAAAGTACACAAGAAGGGGGGTTGAATTGTGTTTTCCATTTTCTTAGTTTGCATCTGATCAGAGTTCAAAATCTAAACTCGTGTTCAGATTCTGGTTAATTCTTAGTAGCGAAATGTTAACAGAAGTAAATAATAGCAGAAGACACAAAGATTTATATTGGTTCCTCCCCTAACTAAGAGTAATCTATTCCCCTTGCCTCACAAGAGATTTTCATTATAATCAAAACATGATTACAATCGCTTATGCATTCTGCATAAGACGTCTTCACCTGCTCAAAACCAAGGTCCAAGACTTCTGCTCAAGCTTCTCACCCGAGACTTCCTGCTTAGGTTCCACACCTAAGACTTCCTTGTTCAGGCTCCTCACCCAAGACTTCTGCTCCTAGGTCACATGAAACGAGCCTTTCTCTACTTGCAACCCTATGGCCAAGACTTACTGCTCCTAATTTCATACACCGCACTATCCTGATCAAGCCACACTGCCTCAAGACTTTCCTTCTCAATCAATCTACTTGATTAAGACTTTCACTGCTCAAGCTCCTAGAAAAAAAACATACGTGGCTCAAGCATCTTGGCTCGAGACTTCCTTGATTATATCCCAATGACACAAGACTTCTGCTCAATTAATCCACTTGATTAAGACTTTCACAGCTCAAGAACATAGCAAGAGACTTACGTGGCTCAATCATCTCGGTTCGAGACTTCCTGGTTTGTATCCTAATGACACATGACTTTTTATCTAAACTACTGAACAAGCTCAGCAGAGTAAAGAATAAGGTGTACATGATACAAGTATGAGAGGTACGGGAAATCACCATAACAAAGACCTAAAGCTCTTAAGATTTCTAAGAAATTCAATGTTAAGAAATCTTAAGACTTTGTTCTCGTTGATCCTTGTTAAATATTCAGTTTGAACCTTCATCCATATTTATGGCCTTTTCAGAAACTAGCCATTGAAGAGGTAAATTGATCAAAATTCTTTGCTATTACTTCATAGTACAAGATTCGTTGAAGATAGATACACCAAAAGATCTTGATACAATGTGTAACATGTTTAACCTTTGAGTCTTTAAGAGATTATGTAATAATATAGCCGTTGAGAATAGATATCCATAAAGCATATAAGCTTTTCTTGAGCCTTACAATCTTTAGACTCTAGGTAACAAACTGATTTGACAACACAACTTGCTTTCTGCAGTACGGACAGCTTCAGCTTTATCACCAACTCTGAATGGTGCCAAAGGCCAATTTACATTCACAAAGTGTAGAGACAATAAAGTTGCTTCTTCTGATGTTGAGGCCTTCAACTTCAGAGTCTTCACCAGACATCACTTAGCAAGTGTTCTTCAGATTCTACCACCAGAAGCAAGCAATTCAACAACTCTCAAATTGTGCTTAATGTTGAACAGATTCTGACCATAATATTTACAAGTATTAGAACCTGTACACATGTAACACACAATTAAACCATTTTTCTTTCAATACTTTGTTATCATCAAAACCCAAGGAAAATATGCAATGAACAAATCTTGTTCTAACAATGGAAGCAAACTCAGAATTCAGCTCAACAGTGGAAGCATTAATCCAAAACTCTTTGACAAGATCTGGATAAGTGAAACCACATAGCATCTCAAAGTATTCACTTCATCCTTGTTCACACACAGTCTTCTAGAAGTTAAAGCCTAACTTAAGCAACTCATCAAAATCCATAAACTTTTCATTGATGACTATCAGTTGATTCAGAGAAGAATTGACTAGAAAACTCATCTCAAGTTTGGCTTGATCAGCACACAACCACACAGAGAAAATAAAAAGAAAGAGAACTGAACAAGTTTCCTAAAGGAATAAGAATCTTGTCATAAGAAGGACAAAAATTATGTTTCACAAGACAGGGAATAGTGACAATAAGTATCCAAAAGAAAACATCATTACCCAAAGGTTCTTAACCAGCAGATTTCTTGAATCCACAAGATGAATTTCACCTTTATGAAAATTTAAGCATTATAAAAATCTTGGAAAACCTTTTACTTAAACTTCTTTATTAGAAGTAAAGAATCCTCTTCTGAATCTCAGAATCTGACAACTTTTCAGAAGTTATGATTCATCAAAGTCTAGTAGAAATAGACTGAGAAAGAAAGATATCTTCTGTTAGTCATAAGTTTCTAAGATTCTATTCAGAACCAACAGTTCCTCTTGAAACAAGAGTCATGAGTGATAGACGAATATTGAATTATTTTCTTTGACAGATAACAAACAGCAGTAACATCACAAAAAGTGAGGAAAGTGTTTCCGTAAATATGATCATAATCTGGCTTAATGAAATATATAGAATAGGTAAACACAATAAAGTTTCTTCTTAAAGATGTCTGAAGATCCTTTTTCAGAAGAGCTTCTCTAGACATCTAATAGAAACTTTGTGTTTACATCTACTCAAATATCTCATTTAATCAAAAGATAGGCCAGGCAAGAACAAGCATACCTTTTTTTGTTATTTTCTCGGTCAGACTCGTGTCAGTATTCATACTTGACCACAGAGTCTGAGTACCGTTTTGAGTGGATTTGTATTTAATGGTTGTTAAACCAATGACTCCACTTCTTTCACCAAACTCAGTACCTCTATCACTTGAGTCTGGGTTGTGGGCTCTTCTTCCATCAAATGTTGTGAACAACCTTTGATAAATGCCATGGAAGATGCCTCTGCTCCTTTCCTTGATATCTGCAACAATAACATTCAAATCATGACACTCATATTTCTATGAGACCATTTACAAATGTTTAGATAGGCTTTTTGTCACCTTATGCCACATTCTGATAGTAATACCATGATTCATTCCAAAGTATTAGTCTAGAATAAACCATAATATGAACAAGATCTTATTCTTAGCAGAATCATCAATATCATTGTCTTGACACAAGAATCTGAGATCTTTGATAAGCACAAAACCAGATGATGTTAGCTATCAGAGAATGGCATAAAAAAATTAAATCTCATCATCTAATTTCATGTAGAACACAAAGAAAAATTGAAGGTTTCTCATAGACTTGTCCTTTAATACAAATTCCACGATGACCCTCAACCAAAGAGCAATGGAGTCTCTTAAGATATCACCTTGAAGAGCAGACTCCTTATTATCAAATATTGAAGCAAGGTAGATTTCACATAAATTCTTTCTCTTCAATACTTGATTTTTATTTCAGGACTCAGACGCTTCATCAGAAGTAGTAATGACTGGCAGATCCAGATTACTCTTTTATCTGAATCCTGCACTAATGTCATCTTCAAAAGAATATGCAGTGAAGATTAACTGACATTAGGTTATGGTAGTGTTCCTTCTTGCTTTCAGATTTGGGAGATCTATTGAAGTACAAGTATTTCAAAAGCTTTTGAAGTTACTCTTCTATCAACATATATTATGACCATCTAGTTGATTAAGAAGTACTTCTGATAAGAAATATAAGTTCCTTATCATCAGATATTTCAAGGAATCAAACTTCAGGAAAGGTGATCTATTAGATAGATTTTCATCATCTAATTTCATTTCTTTTCTTCAAGATTTGCAAGATAAACCAATAGTCCACAATAAATTCAAGTTGTATAACTTCTTGAATAACTGTGACCTCGGGTTTGAATCTAAATCAATCTTTTTAGAATTTGTTTGAAATTTTAGATGAAGTGTAACTAGAATAAGCTTCAAAACTGATTCCCACAAATCTAAGCACAAGAATTCAGAGATAGTCTGAGCATCAGACATATCAATGATTTTGATATACTCAAAAGTGAGATAAAGGACCTACCAGAATGCAACTACCTCTGAAGATATTCAACAAGCTTCTTCAGAGCTAGTGATAGTGACTTTCAACAGATTATCTCTACACCATCAACTTCTATAATAATACCTTTTGAAGGTATATTCTATAGACCTTTAGAACCCCTTTTATCAAGACCAATAAGTTAAAAATATGTTTTGATTTTTCCATCATTTAAATTTAGTGGAATCACCCTTTGAATATGGTAGGAAAAGTAGTATAATATTTTTCATGTAGCACCTGATTCCTTCTTGAAGGAAAATCTTTAACATACATGTTTTTCTTATTAGATCATTATCTCTGCCACTATTAAGTGTTAAGCATATACCGGGCTCTGATACCAATTGAAGGTGAGAAAAGTACACAAGAAGGGGGGTGAATTATGTTTTCCATTTTCTTAGTTTGCATCTGATCAGAGTTCAAAATCTAAATTGGTGTTCAGATTCTGGTTAATTCTTAGCAGCAGGATGTTAACATAAGCAAGTAAATAATATCACAAGACACAAAGATTTATACTAGCTCCTCCCCTAACTGAGAGTAGTCCACTCCCCTTGCCTCACAAGAGATTTTCAGTATAATCAAAACATGATTTCAATCGCTTATGCATTCTGCATAAGAATTTTACATCTGGTCAGACTCAAGGTCCAAGACTTTTGCTCAAGCTCCTCACTCGAGACTTCCTGCTCAGGTTCCACACAAAAGACTTCCTTGCTCAGGCTTCTCACCCAAGACTTCTGCTCCTAGTCACATGAAACGAGCTTCTCTGCTTGCACCTCACAGGCCAAGACTTATTGCTCCATATTCCATGCATTGAGCATTCCTGTTCAAGTCCCTCAGGCCCAAGACTTCATCTCCAGGTCATATGAAACGAGCCTTTCTTTGCTTGCACCCTACTGGCCAAGACTTACTTCTCCTAATTTCATGCACCGAACTATCATGTTGAAGCCACACTGGCTCAAGACTTTCCTGCTCAATCAATCTACTTAATTAAGACTTTTATTGCTCAAGCTCTTAGCAAGAGACTTACGTGGCTCAAGCTTCTTGACTCGAGACTTCCTTGCTTATATCCCAATGACACAAGACTTCTGCTTAATCAATCCACTTGATTAAGACTTTCATAGCTCAAGCATATAGAAAGAGACTTACGTGAATTAAGCATCTTGGCTCGAGATTTCCTTGCTTGTATCCCATTGACACAAGACTTTTTATCTAAACTATTGAACAAGCTTAATAGAATAGAGAACAAGGTGTACATGATACGAGTATCAGAGGTACGGGAAATCACCATAACAAAGACTTAAAACTCTTAAGATTTCTAAGATATTTAATGTTATGAAATATTAAGGCTTTTACAATTACAACCTACATCAAAAAAATCTGCAAATACAATGTGTAGATAATTGTTGATCTTGTTACTCATTGTTCTAGTTAATCCTTGTTAAAGATTCTGTTTGAACCTTTAGCCATATTTATAGCCTTTTCATAAACTAGTCGTCACTACTACGAAAAACCCATTTAACAACTGTTGGGAAAGATATATAACACGTGGGCGCAAGCGTTGTTATGTAAAGTGTGGTTGTATATATGATTCTTACAATCACAGCCCAGTAACCGTTGTAATAAACTAAAAAGCGCGCACCCTATCACAACGAGTTTTTTAAAAGACCATTGTGATAAAAATAGCGTGCGAGATATTATAACGGTTATGATATATAACCGTTGTTACATTTTCTACAGAATTAACAAATATTATTGTGCTTTTATAATTAATCCCATTTTTTAACCTGTATTATTGTTCACCATATCACAGCAAAAAATAAAACTCACATTTGTGATAAAGTTATCTTAATAATATTAATTGTATCATATTCATAATATCACATAATTGTATCATATTCAATACACCATCAGTCAACATACAAACCTAATCAACTATAACCTATTTCGTCATTGTTGTTACAACAAATGCAATTAACACTACAAATAAAAAAATCCAGGTAATCTTCAACTGATTCTTCAGGATCTTCACCTTCAACTTCAATTCGTCCTCCTTGGCTTTGTAGGTGTTAACCATCTCCTTCTCCTCATTCAAGTTCTTTATCAGTGAAGAAATTATTTGTTTTGCCCTAGGATCCATCTCCTCATCCAACCAAACAAAGTGAGAGAATTTTTTGTGTCCTTGAATCTTATACATCCCACAGCCATAGAAACGGCGGTCTGGGTTCGAATCTGTCCAAGTCGTCATCAACGGAGCATCAAGATCACACTTGTATACATACCTTGAACGACTTGAGGACCTGCATCCATGGCTATAACCGGAGTGCTAAGACATTTTAATGGAAGGATTTGATGGAAACTTGAAGAAACTGGGTGAGAAGGAGACGAACAGTGACTGGGGGAAAGAAGACGAAAAACAATTCAAAAGGTTTTGATGGAAATTATGACTTTCATCTAGTTTATGAAGCTATGAAGAAAAAGTACAAGGTGAATAAAGTTTACACAATAGCTTCATACTTGTATTTTTCTTCATAGCTACATAAACCATATGTATCATAGCTAAAGTATGTGCTTTGTTAAGGTGGTGAAGAGGAATTTGAAAAAATGAGAACATTCACCAAATGAAATAATGAGAACTCATTTTTAACAAGAAACGTAAATGAAATCGAAGCATAAGTTTAATGAACGAACCTCAAGTTAGCGATTGGTGAAGACGAATCTGAAGACGTATCTGAAGGTTGAAGGATGTTAGGGTTATGTTATGATAGAGAAGAGTGAAATATGTTAGGGTTTTCTTTTGAGAGAAATGGCTGTTATGTATTGAACAATAGATACTTTCGCTTATATATTATAAAATATCATTTTCCATCATGGTTAGAAAGAAAAATCGTAATGCAATTTACATATTTTACAACGGTTATATTGTAAAATCGTGGTTAAATAACTTGGTTAAATAAGTCCTCTAACAACGGTTGGTTGACTTCACCGTTGTAAAGTCATTTACAATTTATTTTTTAAATAATGGACTTAAGTGACACACGCTTAATGAACTCTAAAAAATGAAAAAAATGTATTTGCTGGGAATCGAAGCTTGCTACACATCATTTATTACTACGGTGTTTTAAGAGAACCGCATTAAATTACTGTTTATAAATCCAGCTACTCACTGGGCGCGAAAATTTTAACCCATTACAATGTTGTATATGAATTCGTTGTATACCTGACGTTGTTGTTTGCATATTTTGTAGTAGTGCATTGAAGAGGTAACTTGATCAAAAGTCTTTGCTATTACTCCATAGTACAAGATTCGTTGAAGATAGATACACCAAAAGATCTTGATCCAATATGTAACATGTTTAACCTTCGATTCTTCAAGAAATTTTGTACTAATAGAGCCATTGAGAGTAGATATCCATAAAGCATCTAAGATTTTCTTGAGCCTTACAATCTGTAGACTCTAGCTAACAAACTGATTTGACAACACAGCTTGCTTTCTGCAGTACGGACATCTTCAACTTTATCACCAACTCTGAATGGTACCAGAGGCTAATTTACATTCACTAAGTGTAGAGACAATAACTTTGCTTCTTCTGATGC
Organism: Lathyrus tuberosus; assembly: GCA_022829125.1. Lineage (NCBI taxonomy): Eukaryota > Viridiplantae > Streptophyta > Magnoliopsida > Fabales > Fabaceae > Lathyrus > Lathyrus tuberosus. The sequence goes on along the minus strand of JALAZF010000239.1, from coordinate 5,584,196 downwards.
TGATGCCTTTTGCTTCAGAGTCTTCACCAGACATCACTTAGCAAGTGTTCTTCAGATTCTGCCACCAGAAGCTAGCAATTCAGCAACTCTCAAATTGTGCTTAATGTAGAATAGAGTCTGACCATAATATTTACAAGTATTAGAACCTGCACATATGTAACACACAATTAAACCATTGTTCTTTCAATACTTTGTTATCATCAAAACTCAAGGAAAATATGCCAAGAACAAATCTTGTTCTAACAATGGAAGCAAACTCAGAATTCAACTCAACAATGGAAGCATTAATCCAAAATTCATTGAAAAGAGTTGGATAAGTGAAACCACCGAGCATATAAAAGTATCCATTCCATCCTTGTTCACATAGAGTCTTCCAGAAGTTAAAGCCTACGATATCGTCATATACAAGTTACATGTTTATCATTACATTGGATAAATCATAATTTCTCAAACTTTTGAACTTGTTTAATCAGTTATGGTACATTGAATAACCTCCATTTATAACTATAAAGTTTACATTATAGAACTCAAATATATAGTATTATCAACGATATCATTCTATAAAATTTAATGTACTAAAGTTTATCTCAAATTTATAGGTGTGTATTTCTTAGGATAAGTCTTTGCATCCCACATAGAGAAAACACTTAGGATTGTCAGTACAATCCATCAACTCTGATTTGTTTACCCATTTAACCCCTTCTTCAGTGTGTGTTTTCGAGTTCAAACTCGTCAACTAGTAGCTCCTTTATTTTCTTTCTCTCATAAGAACCTCATACAACATCTTTCCTTACATGGGATCAGAGTGGAGATATTGCATTCATTACTTAACTGTAGGAAATTTGAAGAATAAATGATCAAAATAATTCTCAATAGCACACAAACTAAATTTGAATAATATCATAATCTAATTTCACAATTCAATTGAAATGCTAAAAATTTAATAAAACAACATCAAAATATAAATTCCCAATTCAAATCAAACCCTAAACACTCAATTGAATGAAGCTTATTTCACTATCTTCCAATTTAATGCAAATGCAAATTCAGAATTTATAAATTTTATAAAATACAAACTCTAATCCACAATTACATAATGTTTGGGTAATAATTCAAATCAATTTTAGAATTTATGAATTTCACAAAATGCAAACCCTGGTCCCCAATTACATAATTTCTGGGTAAGAATTCAAATCAACTTAAATTTTAAATACAAACATAATCCCCAAATCGATCGTTTTTGGGTAAGAATTCAAATCAACTTCAACTTAAAATACAAACCATAAAACTAAATTCAATAATTTATGTATAATAACTAAAACCAATTTAAATTCGGAAAAATATATAAATTGAGATGGATATGAACAACTACCTCTGAATGGAGACGTTGATAAGGAATTATTGCTTTGAACCATAGATTAAGAACATCGAAAAATTTAAAAAAGATTTGATGAACACCACAACCAATACGAAGTACATGAACATTTGCTCTGAAAGCTAAAACTCGGAGATGAACACGATTACAAAATTGGGTGAGAGAGAAGAGGTCGAATAAGAGGGATGTGATTTTGGGAATTAAATAGAAGTAATACGAAATAGAGGTCGAATACGAAATCGGGATTTATGGAAGATGTCGAAATTGGGAGAAGGAAGAAGAAGAAGATTGAAGAATAGGTGGGTGAAATTTAGAGATTTAGGATTTTCAATTGCAAAATTAATTTTTTCAAATAAAAATTATTAAATTCAAATAAAAGTTGTTTTTAATTTTAAAAAAAGATATATTAAGTTAATGGAGAACTAATATGCAATAAGTAAAAGTTTCATATAAAAAAGGGATCACTATATACTTCATGCATTATAATGTTGATGTAGCATCAGGTATTCTATTGACCAATTAAAGTAATGTCACCATAGAAGTTAATTGTGTGACTTCACCATAAAAGCTCCCTTATCTAAAACCATGTTGGTATCCTATATGTGAATTAACTTAGTGGAGTATAATGCTTACTTTGCATCAATTTCAAAGCATGTGCAACTTATAAATCAATTAAGCTTTATAAGTTAAAGGTCTTGATTATATACGAAATTATAATTAATTACAGTGTAATGATCAAATAGTTTGGTGATATAAAAGATCAATATATAACTATAAAATATTAGTTAAATCAAAATACTCTGAATAATGATATGTATGTAATAGTCCAAACTCACCTTAAAGGCCGATGCTGCCAAATTGGCCGAACGACTAAACTCTATAGAGATGGAGCTGACTAAACTCTATAAACAGGGAGTTGATTGAGCCATGAGTCATATAACGATTTGTCAAATATTCTCTTTAGTCCTATTTATAAGAAAAAGCTTACCTTTTAGATTCATGGAATAACTAATGTATCTGATCTATATATTGTCCAGATACACTAATTATTCAATGTATCTAAAAGGTAAATTTTCTCTTATAAATAGGACCAAAGATAGTATTTTACTACCAAATTTGAAACTAAGCAAACGTGTGATCAACTTCCAGATAAAGAAGGAACAAGAGTATTAAAAGGTAATAACTTTCTAACAGAAAAAGAAAGAGCCAAAATAAGTGAGATCAACTATATATAAACAAGTCATTTAATAGAACAGATCCATCACTTAGGAAAATTCTTAGATAGAATCGAACATAACACATGTAATTTTTTTACTGGAAAAAACTTAATTCATTTCATTTATAATATAAGTATTAATACATGACGGTACATCATTGAAAATGTGGACACTGGCAAGAGATGGAGCCACACATGTCAAAGCATGAGCAACCTCATCCGCTTGTCTCCTGACGAACTCGACATGAGAGTTCCTAAATAAAGAAGAGAGAAGGCACTGACATTCCTTAATAATGGCGCCAAAGTTCGAATCATTAAGAGGCTGAAGGTTCACAGTATCCACCACACCTTTAGAATCCATCTCAAAGATCACATTCTCAAAATCCAATTCATGCACCCATTTTAAAGCTGCCAAAACACCTAAGACTTCTCCTACATCAACCTCAGTACCAGGAGCAAACCACTCTATTCGAGCTACGACAAACTGAAGAACCCCAAAATTTGCCATTCTCTTTTTAGCACTAACTCGCTTATGTTTCATTTCATTTTTGCATTGTCATTTGTGCATATCATTGGTTCTTTGCATGGGATCAAGGTATCTTGGTCGGCTCAAGAGAAGAAGATGTTTTTCAGAGGTTCAAGTAAGTGATCGTGTATGCATAGAGGAGCATTGTTCAAGGTGATTAGATTTGGCAAGAGTTTTGAAGTGGATTACTGCTTTCCATCTGGTGCTCATCAAACTAGGATTGTGGATATCAGGGAATGTAGTGCTCCAATGGATAGGATCTTTGAAGCTTTATCATCATCATGTGGCACATTTCATCTTTGTTTAAGAGGATTCACATCATAATCAGAGGAATTTGAGTTTTGAGCTTGGGTCGATTTCTCCTAGATTGTGGATGCCAAAACTAGGGTTTATGGTAAAATTAGTTTATTTCTGATTTTTTGAGTAAGACTTGGTCCCATAGTGTTCTATATGTCCCGAGGTGTCTAGAGATAGAAGATTGACTATCATTTGGTTTCAGAAGGATTTCAATTGATCAGAGGATTGAAAATAAGGAGAATTGAGGATAAAGTCAATTGAGCAATGAAAAAGTCAACTTCGGTCTTTTGAGGTCAAATTATTGTTCATTATGTTAAAGGTGCTCAATGGATGGATTATGGTCAAGAAATGTCAAGATATTCGTCAAAAATCAAGAATTTAGAAAAGTTGCCATTTATGGAAAGATTAAGGTTTTAGAAAGTTTCCATTTTTGGAAATTTCTAGCCCAAAATCAGTCCTCTTCATCTCCATGCTCCAGACTTCATTTCAATTTTCCCCCAACATCAAAGTTGTAGAGCATTCTCTTAGCTTTCTTTTGAGTACTAGAATGCCTTTATTGGATGTGTGAAGCTCAAGTTATGATCCTCCCAAGTTAGGGTTTTGAAGTTGGTAACTTAGTGAAACTTTCATTAAGTTTTGGACAGATTTTTTGACTACCTTCCATGGCAATTTTCATCACATTTCAAGGCTTGTTTTATCTGGATTTTCAAATAAAGATTGTTGTGTGATCTTCATACTTCGCATTGGATCAAAAATCTCATGAATTGGAGCTAAGTTCATCAATTTGTGGTTGTTCAAAGTGAGCTTCATGGATTTGTGATTAATTGCATTTTCTTGCCATATTGCCATGCATGATATCAACCTTTCATGCAGCAACTTGTTTCTCTTTTTTGTTTCAAACACCTCTAGTCCACTTTTCTAGTCCAAATGTTGTCCTAAACTTGCCATTCCTAGCCAAACATTCCCTTGTACCTTATGCTCCATATTTGAACTTTCTTACCAAAAATGAAAATCTTCAAAACTTGCTCAACAAGGGTTCAGGTTCCACTAATCCACTCTGATCATTTTCCTCAGTCATTGTCCGCACAAGATGATAGAAAAAACCACACCATGCCATGTGAGATTGTACCACCACCATTTTCACTTCTTTTTTCAAATTGTCCTCCAAACTTTAACCTTAAGTTTTAACCATAATAACTTTATTTTTACCACACCAAAGCTTCATATATAAGCTAAATGTGCAAACCCTAGCATCACACATTCATTCTCAGCAGCCACAAACTCAAGAATTCTCTTTCACTCTCAAAACCTCTCTCTTTAAAACTCTCATTTCCTCCAAGTTTCTTTGCATTTTTTCGCTTGGTTCTTCATCACTGAGACACAAGGAGACCATTGGAAGCATTTGTTTGAAGTTGCTACATTGTTTCAAGGGCCAATGGAGCCACTCCGTTGAGTAATTATCTTCAACTCTAAGCTTGCATTTTAGCTCTGTTTTAGGTTCAAGTTAGGTGCATCTGAAGTCCTACCATAGGGTAGGCAATGTTTGCATAATTATTTTTGTGTTTTAATGGAGTTTCATGTAAGGTGTACAAACGTTAATCCTTGTTTTCTTGAGTTTTAACGGTTGTTTTTCATTTATTTTTGCATATTTGAACTCACCATGGAGTGCACTACATTATAGTATGTAAGTTGTTTTGATTTGTGATTGAAGTTCCATGAGTGTTCATCCTTGAAGCTTGATTTTCATGGGTTTAGAGGGAGTTTTAAGGAAAACAAATGCCACTTTAGAGATCTACATAAAAAAATAGGGGGGTGCCCTTGTTTTTGCGTTTACGGCCGAGCCAGCTGCCGCCGGCGGTGGCCGGCCGGACTGGAGTGTTTTCTGACGAGCTACTGCATGTATTCCGGCTACTGTTCACGTGGAACAGCATGCATGGCTTGAGCTTGATGATGATGACGTGGCAAGCTATGATGAGTGCATGTTATGTTTTTGTCTTTTAGTAACTCAAACAACATGTGACCAATTGATGTTGGTATGACATAGCTTTTGTTCATTTAATTTTCTCTTCTTTTTTTATAATAAAATTCTGAACACATGAATTATTCATGGGCCAGCGAGTTTCTTTCCACACCCCCACGATAAAGGCCCAAACCGCGTGGCCTTGTTTTGTCCTTGCTAATTCACCTCCCATTTTCTTAACACTTGTTATTTTCTTTTTTTTATTATAAAAAATACTTCCTTTTTTCAAAAAATTCCAAAAAAAAAAATCATATGTGTATTTTAATGTCTTATTTAATTTTAAATTAATTTTATTTTTATTTTCCATTTACTTTGATATTTAATTCTGATTTTCTTTTCCAAAGTGTCTTCCATGCCTACTCATGTGATTCATTCTTATGTTTAGTGACTTTGTCATGCTTTCTTGAGCTGAATTTTTTACCATGTATTCATACTTGGATAAGGAATGTTTTAGTGTCAATTTTCTGCCTTGGTGATTAATTTTTGATTACTTTCCATGTGATTTTCATTGCTCCTCGATTATTGTTCGGTTAGCTTAAGATGTGGGATGTTTGATCCATTTGATGATGAAATTTTGTGATTCTTGTTGATAATTTTTGCAGATACATTATTGATGGATACAACATGATTGTGGAATTTATTTGGATTTTTATAAGGCATGCTTATATTTTTGGCTGATGTTTACATGTAACTTGAACTTTGAATGGAATGTTTTGGGTACTTGACCTAGTTTGGATCTTTTTGACCATTCGTGCTTAAGTGATGCTTGAAATTATTATATAATGTGATCATGTACTGACTTGGATTATTTTTGGCTTTGGAATCATTTTCATTTAATCATTTTTCTATTTATGGTGGATTTTCCAAGTTGACAATGTTTTGGCACTACTCTTTGGATGTTTTGAACTAGTTTCTTTGTGAAGCCCTCTTATATGATCTCATAAATGCTTGGTGACTCTTGTTTTCTTTGAATAACATGTGTGAGGCTCTTATCCTCTTGATATGGTGCCCATTGAATTACATTTTCTCACTTCTTGCCTCACATGATCTTTTGTTACTTGCATGAATGACATAAGTGAATGTTTTGCCTAGTTTTGACACATGTCTTGAGTGTGATGGATGATGTTCCTTCTTTGATGATTTGAGCTTGCTATGAAATGATGTGTTTTCTACCCTATTTTGTATCTCACTTCATTTGGTCTCATTTATCATTGTTCCATGTCTTGTGACATCTCTTTTGGAATTCTAGATCACTTAAGTGTGTTTGAACACTTTGTCTTGCATAATCTTGTTTGATTGGACATAATGATTGGTGGTTCCTTGGTATGAGTATGATGTTTGCCATGTTGATTTAATTCTTTAGTTGAACTTCATGTTGGTTCACTTTGGTGCATCTCCTTCTTCATCTCTTACTTCTTTCTCCTCCCCTAATTCTTAAGACTTGTTTAAGTCTTAGATTTGCTTTTGCTTTTATCCTTAGGATTCCCTAGTCCAACTTAATATTTGATTAAGCTTGAAGTAGGGTAGATATTAGGAGCTAATCCATGTATGCTAACATTAGGTAGATTTCCCTTTCATCTCATTCTTAGGGCCATTTTGCATGATAACATTAGGATAGAATTCCCTTAGTGTTTTTTCTTTTCAACTTTGAGTCTTCTCCTCTCATCTCAATAACAAGTCTAAGACACTTAACAAAGGCAACGAGAATTGTGCGCCATGAGCCTTAAGTATATAGGAAATGAAGAATGAGGGGTCTCTCTTCACTCTTCTAGAGTGTTTAGCATACGTCCCATTGGGGGCGACCATGCGACGAATTCGCTTCTATATCATAGACTTTAGTGCAATGTGAGTTTCAAACTAACTTCAATCCACTTCTGTCTAAAAACACAAAAACAAATTCAAATATTTTTTTAATCCTTCGGGATTGTTGGGTTTCAAATCATTTTTCAGACAAGGGCACGTTACTTCCATTTTGTCGCAAACAGGCATCGACCCTAACTGTCGGACGCGAACTTAACGCCGCTCATATAAAACACTTACCGACCCGTGTGTCGAACTACGATTGCTATGAATTGCTCTCTTTGGTTAGATTGAGGATACGTAGGCATAAGACGGCGATGTCTTGGCGAGCAAACTTCCCCTCATTCACCCGTAGTCCTCCAAACTACGTTGACTCTGAGTTTCCCATTGCATGAGGGAATACGTAGGCCTAGGACGGAGATGTCATATCGAGTCTCTTTTTCCCTTTTCGTCTTTTCGTTTCTATTTAGAAGTAGACTTTTGAGGTTTCTTCGATCGTTTTCTTTCCCTGCATCGTGATAAATAACGTTCGGTGGCGACTTTTCTGTTCTATTTCCGCCGGTTTTTTTTCGCAGTTGCGACAACTGGCGACTCTGCTCGGGTCTCTGGTTCCCTATGCGAGTCAATCCTAGCGCTTGTCTGTTTTATTTCATTGGGTGTTTATTTTTGTGCATTTATGTGTTGTACATTATTGTTGTATATTATTGTATTTTACCGCATTTACTACATTTTCGATTATTGTTATCATTTGTCTCTGCTACTGTTGCGCTGTTGGGTGGGTTGGATTCATGAGAGATAAGCCCAATACCCAGGCTTGAACATACATCTAGGATTAAAGTGGAAAGTAGTGTGACTTGTGTGGCATTTGGCCAAACTTAGTATACACGAAAATTCCACATCCAGACGAGGTCTTCTTTGGTAATGTTTTTTCTTGTGCATTGGGGCAGATGATAGAATGTAACCTAGAAAACTGTCGACTCTGGCGACCATTTCCCGAGGACTCAGTTGAGGCACTCCTCCCAAAAGGTAATAATGGCAGACCAGAAATGGAAAACCCATTATGCTTCTTGATCCGAGGACCCGAAGCTGGGAACTTACTATAGGATGACCTTTTTTAGGGGAATCAGTTCAGGCCTCCTCGATTGGTGATGATCCCAAACCAGAAATGGTGACCGTATCATTATTTCTCGACCTGAGAGTCTGTGATGCTGAGGATCCTCAGCTTTCTAGAACCCACATGTGAGAGGGGCTAGGTGTTTGCAGGGTTACAGGTAACCTTGACCTTCAACCTACCCAGTATTCTGGATTTCTTATCAGTGCAGACTTATCGTCCCGATATTTTGGTATTATGAGTGGTCTGGATTTTTGGGTTTTTATTCAGAGTGGAAGCTGGGTCTTATTCAGTCAGTAGTACAACAATAATGAAGAGCCTTATGGATACCTTGATCACATGTGTGCATCTGCATCATCATTTTGCATTCTAACATGTTTGTTTATTTTTAGGGTTTGCATCCTATCCTTGATTTCGATTTCTGAAGATCGTCAGAAATGAATACTGAAAAGAAGAAGAATCTCATATTGTACAAGTTCCCGCAGCTTACTTTGGATTCTGTTCTCAAGGTGATGGCTATGGCAGATCCTGGTGTGTTATCAGATTTCAGGGAAGAGTATGGAAAAATTCTGAATTTTGTCCGCAACATCACTGAATATGAGTATAGGGCTCTACATTCTCTGGTGCAATTTTATGACCCTCCTCTGCAGTGTTTCTTATTCCCTGATTATGTTCTGGTCTCGACATTGGAGGAGTTCGCTCTCATTGTGGGTGTCTCTATCAAAGAGGAAGCGCCTTTCTACTATTTTGGGGAAGTTCCTGATCTAGAAAAGGTCTCTGCTGCTCTGCACTTGGATCAGTCTCTTATGAAAAGTAACGTTACTAGCAAAGAAGGATGTAAAGGGTTTCACCTGAAGTTCTTGGTTGATCAAGCTGGTGTATACGCTAAGGCTAAAATTTGGTCAGTTTTCAATGCAATCTTGGCCCTGTGTGTTTATGGGATGGTATTATTCCCAAATGTGAAGGATTTCGTGGACATGCACGCCGTCAGGATATTCATCACAAAGTATTCGGTACCTACTTTGCTTGGTGATTTGTACCACTCGATGCACTACAAGAATGAAAAGAGGAGAGGAGGACCCACATATTGTTGTGCGCCAATTTTCTACAAGTGGTTTGCTAATCGTCTTCCCAAGTCTGGGGCATTTGTCGATACTCGAGGAACGTTAGATTGGTCCAAAAGGTTGATGGGTCTAAGAGCAGGTAATCTGGTATGGGTAAACTGTGATTTGTTGGACAAAGAGATCATCGTCCATTGTGGAAATTTCCTGAACATGCCTTTAATAGGAAGGAAAGGGGGGATTAATTACAACCCTGTTCTTGCTGTTAGGCAATTCGGGTACGCCTTGAGGGAACCACCAAAAGAGGAGGATGTTCGGGAATCTTTGTTTTTCAGTGGGGAAGTTAACCCAGATTTGTTGAAGGAAGCCGCTAGTGCCTGGGAAGATCTTCATAAAAAAGGGAAAGCCTCTTTCGATAAGAGTAACAACGGAGCTTTTCCTCCATATGAAGAGTGGATTTAAAAGAGAGTAGAGAAGGAACTTCTGCCCTTCTCCATCAAGCCACCCTATTACCCCTTGATGATTGAACAGCCTACCACAATTAAGATAGAAAAGTATAACAAGCTGTGGGCTGAGAAAGAAAAGTTGCGTGAAGAGAATATTGAATTGCAAAGGGAAATCAGCCAGTTGAAGCATGATCGTGGCGAAGCTATCTACGCTGCTAAGGTGAAGGCAGAACTTCTGACTAAGAAAGAGAAGGAGTTAGCTGAAGAGGTCCCAGTAAAGCAACGGGTAGGCCAAGCTTTGGAAAGCACTAGTAGTGTGCTTAAGTCCAAGAAGGAAGAGTTGACTAAAGCCTTGGTTAGAATACAAAAGTTCGACGCTCACCAAAACACCGCAATGGCCGCTAATAAGTAAAAGGAATACGAGTTTCTGGATCAGATATAGAATTTGAAGATGAAGCTTAGAAAGAAAGAGGAAGATGTCCTAATAGAGATATTTCATAGGGGAACAATTGAAGATCGACTCAATGAAGCTTTATCTTCTATAGAAGCACTTAAGATTCGAGCAAAGGTAAAGAAGCCCAGAGGTTAGGGTCCTCGATTGGAAGATGTTTTTGGTGAAGACGCCTGGGAAGAGAGATGTCAGTACTTGGAAGAAATCATGCGCAAGCGTGATTTGCTTATTTAAGAATTGATCGAAAAGCCAAAGCATCCTGATACGAAAGAACTCTTCAAAGAAGTGCAAGCTTAGTGCGAGGAGCGAGGAAATTGGAAAAGGCTGACCATGGTGAACATTGATGATATGCCTTAGTTTTATTTTTCTGTTGTATTTTGATCACCGCCAGGCTTTGTTGGTTGGGATCCTTGATTATTGTATTCAGACATCTTTCTTTATTTTGGGTTGTATGTATTGACAGATGATTGTTCTTCGGCTTTCTAATATATGAGCAGATGTTATCAGTATTCCATTCCGTCTTGTTGCTTATTGTTAAACTGGAATCAAGGGATGGATCTCCCTGTAAATACTCAAACATGTCATTTGTATTTTCATTTTCATACTCATATGCATAACAGGTGTATCTGTTCGGATTCCTTATCTTTGCCTGATGTTTATTAGCAGGATTGCTGAATTTCGCACTCACCGTTACGCTACGCGCAACAATCAATGAAGAGTCATGGATCAAGTTCAAGCTGATCTTTAAGAAGTCCGCAGCCGCATGAATCAATTTACAGACTTAATGCAGAACGTTGCCCAAGGCCAAGAAGAGTTGAGGACTCTTGTCTAGCCTTGGATTTCCAGGGTTGATGAAGATGGAGTTGTTCATGGTGGTATTCCGACTCATGTTATTCCTCAGGGCGGAGGTGGTAATGGTAATGGTGTCCCTGTTGGTCCTCCGGGCGGATGTATTCATATCCCTAATGTTGTTATTCCTCTGGGCGGAGGAGATGCTGTACAGATTCCTGCTGTGGTTGGAGGTGGTAACTGTGTGGGTGCAGGGCATGGCGCTCGGGGCCATCACTGGTTAGAAGATTAGTAAGATGATGTTTTCTCTATGAAAGGTGGGGATGCTGGTCACCCATCTGATACTGATAGAAGGTTCAAGATGATCGAAGAAAATATGAGGGATTACAAGAGTCAAAACTCGTTGGGTCTGGAAATGGATGAATTGGGATTGGTTCCTGGTGTGAAGGTCTCTCATAAGTTCCAGGTGCCTACTTTTGACAAATATACCGGTGTTACATGCCCTAAGACTCATGTTAGGGCCTATTACATGAAGATGTTTGCTTACTCAGAGGACGAGAAGTTGTTAATGCATTTTTTCCAAGACCATCCTTGGAGTGGTACATGCAGCTTGAGAGAAGTCGTATCCATAGTTGATGCGAGCTGGTTGAAGCGTTTGTTAGGCATTATCAATACAACACAGATATGGCTCCGAATATAATGCAGTTGCAGAGCCTTTCCAAAAAGCACAATGAAAGTTTCAAAAAGTACGCCCAGAGGTGGCGTGAGCTGGCTGCCAGGTGTATTACCCCAAAATTTGCCCTCTCATTTCTTCATATCATTTAGCATGAGCTTTCATTTCATTGCATTGCATTCAAGCATAAAAAATAAAACATCAAGCATTGCAATGCATCTTGCATAAGGGCATGTGATCAGGTGATTCTCTAAGGTGTTGATCATCCAAAGCTAAAGAATAAGAGCCAAGTGTTTCTCACAAGAGACAAGGGTTTCTTAAGTCATATGCCATCCCTACTTGATCCACAAGGCATGGGAAGAGGAGAATTCATCAAGAAAATTGGGCAGTGCATGATCTCCTACACAAGGCAGTCAAAATTGGAATCTGACCCCCAAATGGGCAAGCTCTTTGAGTTTTTATCATCTCCAAAGGGCATATCTCATCATTGTTTGAAAGGATACACATCATATTCAGAGGAATTTGGATTTGGAGGATGTGTCATTTCCTCCTAACCAGAGGGTGTCAAAATTAGGGTTTGGCCTAAAATCAGTTTATCTCTGATTTTTTGGACAAAACTTGATCTCATGGTATTCCTCATGTTCTTAAGTGTATATGGATGGAAAATTGCTCATCAATTGGTTTCAGAGGAGTTTCAATTGATCAGTTGCTTGATAATCAAGAAATTGGGGAAAAAGTCAACTGTGCAGTGAAAAAAGTCAACTCTTGACTTTCTAAAGTCAAATTCATGAAATTAATGTTATATATGTTCAATGGACAAAATTTGATCAAGAAATGATGGAAGAATAAGGAAAAATCAAGAAATCACAAAACTGCCAAAAATGGAAACTTTAGGGTTGCCAAAAATAGTAAGTTTGGACCATTTTGCACCCTACTTTCAGGATCTCTTTCTCCAAGATAAAAGCTTCAAACCTCAGGCCCAAGTTGAGCCAAATAAATTTCATGTTCTAAGCTTCAAATCCATATAAAGAACATCTCCATTGGATCAATATTGAGTGAGATATGATTGATCAAAGTTTGAGAAAAGTAGGTCCAAAATCAAGTCATGACCAAGAATGCCCAGGCCCACGCGCCATAATTTTTACAAACACTTGGTGTGCCAAATGTTCACCCATTTTTCTTAATGGTAAAAGCTTCAAATGGAAAACTTTTCAACATCAAAGTTGTTCCTTGACATGCCCTCTTCAATGTTGATGTTGGACAAATTTTGAATTAATCAAGGTATGATGGAGATATATTGGTCTCAAGTTAGGGTGATCATGCTGAAGTTTTGTATGTCATGCTGCCTTGCCAACCAACCATGTGCCTCGCCCATGATGCAGTTCCAAACTTGGATGTTCTAAGTTACTTTTCAACCTCTTCCAAGCTTCAATTCAATCCAATTTTCACACTAAACTTGTAGTGTTACACATCCTTAATCCATTGACCTCAAGAACTCATCAAATCATATACTAAGGAGAGAGAATTTCATCTCCAAATATCCATTGATGCATTGAGTGTGTTGTTGCTACGAAACTAGAAAAATAAATGTTGTTGCTGTTGTTATTTCAAAGCTTGCACACATATTCCACACCTTATGTCTCTTTGCCTCATTAAGCCAAACATTTTCCTTTCTTGCACGTGCCATCCATGCTCACTATACATGAAAATGGAAAGAATAAAAGCTTGTAGAATAAGTTTCTTTGCTGCAGCTCATACACGAGTTCATCACCACCACTGATTCATTTGCACTCAACCATATCACATCATAAACCACCATCACCATATCACAAGCCAAGCTCACTCGCCTCTAACTAACTTGACTCAGTTAGTTAGGGTGCACTCGCCTTAACCAAGTTAACTCAGTAAACTCACTCACTTTACCATGGGTTAATCTTTTAAACTTAACATATAAAACCACATTTCACTCACATTTTTCATTTTCAACTTCACTTTCTCATTTTCACTCCCAAAAACACTCTCATACTCTCAACATTCTCTGAACTTTTTCTCTCTCTGTGCACGAATCTTCAATCATCTTCATCTATCTTCCACCACCATCATTACCAGAAAGCACTCTTGAAGCCATAATAGATTGCATCAACATCTTTATCCAAGTGAAATTCCATTGGAAATTTTGAATCTCTCTGCTCTCAAGATATCAAACTCCAACAGCATTTATTTTGCTTAAATTGAAGCTCCAAAGTTGAAGATCAAGTGTTTTCTCTGGTTTTCTCAAGAATCTCAAAGAACTGCAAGTTCAGGTTCCAAAACACTCAAACATTTCTCACGCATTTTATGGATTATTTTGTTATTTTCATGTAGATCTGAGCTCAATATGAGCATTTGAACAATCCGGCTAGTGATATGCACCTTAGGTGCTTAGATCTGAAAATCTAGGGCTTATTTATTGGCTTCGTCTCTCTGTGTTTGCTTGTTAATTGTGGATTTAAATGTTGAATATGGATTGTACATGAGCTCAGTGTTCTTTTGGTATGCTTATTATGCATTTCTGGAAATTATGAGGTTGCAGGCGGTGGTTTCTCGCCGGAGAAGATGACCGAAGGTCCTTCTCCGGCCTGTGGTTGTAATTGCTAGGGTTTTGGTGAGTTTGAATCCTGGCCGTGTGATTTGTGCATCGTGTGGTTAATATGTTGCCACCTATTTTAAATTTTGTGTTTATTTTGTGATTGTGTGTTCTCCATTCCACGTTCTTATTGTGTGCATCTAATATGGATCGTTGATCTTGCATGCTTGGTGATCAGTTGACTTGATATGGTGCATTGATTTGATATGAGGGTTATGTGTGTGACAACACATTAATGGAAAGCGTGCACCTCACGTGTTATTCTTCTTGAATCCTGATGATTGTGTGTGTGTGCGTACAAGGGAGTTATCATGTGCCTTCATTAGGGATTGTTGGATGTGCGTGTTTTCATGATTGTTGTGGGTTGACTTGGATGAATGATTAGGATTGCATCAGTGTGTGGACCACATGTACACGCATCACACACAACTACACGTTATTGGACTGGGAATCTAATTGTTGTTTGCACCCCTCTCTGAGCCCATCATGATTTTTTTAACGTGGAAGTTGCTTCTCTGCACCCCCTAATTGTTTTCTTTTTTCTTTTCAATTTCTTTTTATACATGTTTCATGATTGATTTTTAAAAAAATACCAAAACGTCATTAAAAATTCTATAAAAATTTATGTGATATCTTAGAATGTTAAAATAATTTTCTATATTTTCTAATTGTGATTTTGTGAATATTTACATATTAATCCATATTTTTTTCTTTTATTTATTTTCAAATTGGTTTCTATTTTCACACCTTTATTTCAAAATTTTATTTTTCATAGATCATTAAACATTTTTGCATCAATCTTTTTGTATCTTTTCAATAGAATCCAAAATTTAATAAAATATTTTTGTCTCATTTTTAAAATCATCTTTGCATCCTCTTTGAGCTAGCTCTTTGTGCATGATCATGTGAAACCTATAAGTGACTTTTGCTTGTTTGGTTGAGATCCTTTCTTGCTGAATTTTTGTATGATTTTTGGGTATGATGCTTGTCTCTGGTTGAGGTCTCTCAAGACATAATTTGATGATGTTTAAATCATGTTTGTTATTTCTTTGATGATTCTTGTTTGGTGTCCCTTTTCATGAACTTCTTTGAACGTTTTGTTTACTTGCTTGATAAGGCACTTGTGCCATTGTATGAGATCACTCTTCTTGACTTCTTGAGCCATGTTTAGATCATTATAGGTCTTGTTATTGAGATTATAGGTCATTGGTTTGAATTTGATGTCTTTTTGTGTACATATTCAATACTTGTTTTACATGTTTCCTTTTGACCTATTTCCTCTTTCTTTTGCATCTAAGTTCCAAATTGGTTTGTAACTGGTTTGTTGATGTCATGCCATATTATCCATTTGCATTTCATATGATGTATTCCTCTGACCTTAAAGCATTACATTCCTTCCATATGCTATTCATATCTTACTTTACATACTTGTACATGTTTCATCTCAATGCATGTTCCTTCTACTTCTAACTTATAAATAACTTGCAATTGCTTGAATGTGTTTGTCTTGTGCATCTTATATTCACATTAACATGACACATCACTTCTGACCTTGATACTTGAGTTTCATATTGATTTCTTTTTGGGTTTGACTTATGCCATGAATGCTTTCTTTCCATGTTAAATTCATGTTCACATCTTCTCAATTCTCATCCTTATCATTCTTAATGGTTGAATGCTTGATTGTATGCCTTATGTGACATTTATATATCATGTTTAGGCATATGTTTAGGTCATCCACATTCTGACTTGGACATTATTTGAAGCATAATTGCATGATTACTTTACATGTTCACTCATTCTTCCTCTATATCTTCCATAATTCATTTCTTTGATGATTAGTACTTTATTTGGGCATGATTCTTTTGTGTTTGGTATCTCAACCTTGGGGAACACCCTTAAAGCTTAGATTCTGATCTTGATTGAGTTTCATCTCTTAGGAGCTTTATCCTTTAGCTCTTAACTTGTTTGTTTACCAATTGTTATTCCTTTTCTTATCGCTTTACTTGTAAATAGTTTTGTGAGCTAACTTTTTCATGTAGGTACAAGGTAAGTAAGTGTGGGGACTTAGTTCCATATACACTTCTTTCTCTTATAGTCTCTTACTTCTTTTAAACTTTCAATTTATGTTTGATAAGCATTTATATGCTTTCTTTGAATAACTTCTCCTTCATCCCTCTTTAAGATCAACTTAACTTCCATCTTGGAAGTAAGTTGTTTCTTTTGCTCCTCTTCTCCTTTCCTTTAGAAGTAGGTTTCTTAAACCACATTAACCATAGGATCACTATGTATGATAACATTAAGGTGGAGTCTTAGTCTCCCTCATTAGATTTTCACCTTTGATCCTCTTCTTGAGTCACTTCTTCTCATCTTCAAACAAAAGTAAAAACACCTAATAAAGGCAAAACAAACATTGTATTTGGGCCTTTCATGTGAGAATAAGGAGGTGAGGGATCTTCTCTCATTTTCTTAGAATGTTTAGCGTGTGTCCCATCTCGGGTCGATATGCGGGGCATTCGATATTACATGAGGGACTTAAATACAATGTGTGTTACAAAACATAAAAGCAACCAAAACATTTCTTTCTAAAAAAGACAAAAAAACAAACAATAACGTCTTTCCTTAGGGAATTCTTTTCTCATCTCACTCATTCTCAACGTACGAACGTGCTCCTTCTCGTTCTCTTGCAAGATGGTAACGCACTCGGACCAGCGAGCCTGCAGCACCTGAGCTAGAACGTTAGTCGTTCCCTAAAAAACACAAACAATCCATCCCTAGTGAGGGGAACTACGTCGCTCTGATTCTCATGCTCCCGATGAGATACGTAGGCAGTGGGGTAGGGCCCATTCGAGCACTTCCTTTATTTTTCCTACATTTGTTTCTCTTCCTCTCTCCCTTCCTTTTCCAGTTCTCCAGCTAGCAGTTTTTTTTCCAGTATCCTTTCTTTACACCATTTGATTGAAGCAGCAAGCGTGGATCCCATCGGGTACGATGGACGCGTGGGCGTGCTAATACCTTCCCTTCGTGTAACCGACTCCCGAACCCAGTTCTCTTGGTCGCAAGACCATGCTCTTTCCTTTCCCCCAGGTTTATGCGGTGTTTCCTTCCCCTCTCTTGGGATAAATACACATTGCTGGCGACTCTGTTTCAGTGCCACTTTCGCGTTTGTACTTGGATGAAAATCCCGGGAGCGACAACTGGCGACTCTGCTGGGGACGATGCTACCAGAGTCTCTGGTTCCTTAGTGAGTCAATCCTAGCGCTTGTCTGTTTTCTTTCATTGGGTGTTTACTGTTGTGCTGTATTTACTGTTATTGCATTACTATTTACTGTATATTACTGTATTTACTGCACTTTAGCATTTTCATTTCATATGATAAATTATGCTATACTGGACTGTGCTGTTTTCTGTTTGGCGGGATGAGTGTTCTGAGAGATAGGCCCAATACACAGGCCTGAGTACACTTAGGTTTAGTGTGTTTCATGTCCTCTCGCGTTCCATCTCGGTTCAAGGAGGGAATATGAAACACAATCTGGATGTGGTTCTCTCTATAGAGTTCTGCGTTGTGGATTTCCCACGATGGTAGAGCTATCTAGAAGAGCTGTTAAGTCTGGATGACCCCTCTTTATTTTGAGGTGAATCAAAGGACGATCTCTTTGTTTGGCGATAGCATTGTATCCTTCGGGCTGAATGTGTTATTGCTTCTCATTCCGAGACCCAAATTTGATGATCCTCACCTTTTAGTACATACATGTGAGATTGGGGGGATTGTTTACAGGTGTGCAGGAACCCTTGACCTTCAAAATACCCAGTTTTCTTGTTTGTTCTGGATTGGTTATTGAATCTTTGGTCCTGATCAGTTCACATTTGTTCTGGACTTGTTACTGGGCTCACTATCCTGGTTTTGTGTATCTCACCAGACTCAGATTGCAGTGCAGTGGATTCAGCTTTATTTGTGCAGCACTGATCACATGCCCTTGCATACATGTCATCATTAGCATTCTTGCATTTAACCTTCATGTTTATTCATTTGAAGGGTATACTTCCTTTCGGTTCCAGTTGACAGTTCCCTTGTTCAGTTATGGAGACTCCCAGGAAGAACAATGTGCATTGTAATTTCTTTGACACAAAGGTGGGACAGTTACAAAAGATGATTTCTCTCATTACTCCAGACCATGTGGGTATGTTCCGAAAGGCTTATAGGGAGATTATGACTGTGGTTGTTGACTTGAATGCTTCAGAAAGGAGTGTCATCCATACGTGCTTATAGTTTTATGACCCACAGCTAAGGTGATTCACTTTCTCGGATTTTTAGTTGGGCCCGATGCTAGAAGAGTATGCCCTGCTTCTAAGTGTGCCTCTCAAGTACCAGATTCCTTTCAACTCCGATATGCGCCCTCCAAAGCCTGAAGAGATAGCTAAGGCCCTCCATCTAAGCGAACCTGTGGTAGCAGATAACCTCACCACCGAAGGAGGTTTATCTGGTTTTCATCTGGACTTCTTGGTTGCCAAACCTGAAGAGTGTACTGCTAAGTCTCAGTGGGAAACCGTTTGTACAATCCTAGCTTTGAGTATCTATGGAATTATGTTGTTTGTTAATGAACCTAAGTTTGTGGATATGAGTGCAATCCATATTTTTATAATGAAGAATCCCATACCTACACTCCTGGGTGATTTGTACTATTCTGTGCATTTTAAAAATGAAAAGAAATGAGGAGGTTTAGTTAGATGTTGCGCACCCCTGTTCCACAAATGGCTTATGAGTCATTTGCCAAATTCAGAGGCCTTTTTGAATCCTCAGCCTGCAAAGAATTGGGCTAAGAGGATGATTCAGTTGACAGCAAAGGACATTCGTTGCCTCAATCAAAGGATGATGGGGGAAGACTTTGTCAGTAGCTGTGGAAGACATCCTAATGTGCCACTCTTGGGAATAAAGGGTTGCATCAATTATAACCCTGTTATTCTCAGGAGACAGTTAGGGTTTTCCTTAACATAGCCTCCGAGGGACGGTGAGTTGGAAGAATCTTTCTTTTTCCCAGTAAAGGATAATCTTTTGTTGGTAAGGCAAGCGGCTGGAGCTTGGGGTAATCTGCAAACGAAGGGCAAAGCCGTCTTCGAAAAGTACAACAATGTGTCTTCTTCTCAATATGATGCCTGGTTGAAGAGAAGCGTTCAGATCACACTTTTGCCGTTTTCTCAGGAAAGGCCGTCAGATCCAGTTGTTGTTGAACCAGTGACCATGATAAGCATTGCTGAATATGACAAGCTTAAAGCGGAAATGGATAAGACTGTCAAAATGAATGAGAAGCTAAGTGAAGGACTCAGAAAGACGCTTTGTGAAAAGCGTAATGTTGAATATGAATTGCAAAAACTGACTGAACGTCATGTGGCGAATGAGAAAAGAATTGCCGAAGACATTATCTATATTCGCAAGGTTAAACAAAATGAGATGGCGCTAAAAGAAGCGCGCAAGCACATCAATGAGCAGTTGACCAAGTCTAAGAATGCCCTCACTAAAGGAAAACAGAGATGGGATGAGTTTTCCGAATGCCGGAGAGAGATCGAGGCGAGAATCAGAGCTGAAAACGACGAGTTGAGGAAAAATTTGAGGAGCAAAGAAAGTGAATTTCTCCAGCAACTAAGTTCAGCCAACCAAGAGATCGAAGATCTGAAGATCCGCGTCAGAGTAAAGAGAGCCAAAGAGTTAGCTATCAAAGATCAAATCCGAAAGCTAGAAGAAGCTATCAAGTTAAGAAGTCAATTGATCAGAAGTCTTACTGAGCGCCCAAATGATCCAGTTACTGAAGCGCTTCTCAAGGAGGTCCGGGAAGATTTATATGGGCTCAGTGTTTGAATTGTGTTGTTATTCTAGGGAATCACCATCAGGCTTGTTGATGGGTTTCTTTTGTTTGTATTCATGATATTTAGTTGTATTTGTTCAAGAACAATTTGTATTTGACTATTCCACACCTGGCTGTGGGTTTTTCTCATTTATGATATTGGCTTTGTTGGTATTATTGAGGTGGATGCTGCATCGAATTATACAATGATTCACACACTCACTGGGTCGTATATGATGGGTATTCTGAATTATTAACATGTACCTCTGATGCTCTGTCACTATTAGCAATTGCAGGAATGTGCGCTTTCCTCTTTTAGTCAAATTGGAATCGAAGGAAGGAATGCCTCAAAATGAATAAACATATGCATTGCATTGCATATCATTTTGCATGTTGTTGTCTGTTTTTTCAGGTACTTGTTGCAGGAGATCTCTAACCTTTATTTGGTTTCAGGCATTATAGCTGAGAATCATATTCACCGATACTCAACTCGAAGAAATCAAGCAAGGATTATGGATCAAGTGCAGAGTGATTTGGCTGAAATGAGGACACGTATGGACCAGTTTATGACTCTCATGACTAGTATGGCACAAGCTCAGGAAAGATTGAGGCTTCTGGTCGAGCATCCAGAAACTACGCCTGAAGGTAATCAAGTGGACAGTTCACAGATAAGGATCACTCCTCCTCCTGGTGGTAATCCTCCTCCTGGTGGTAACCCTCCTCCCGGTGGTAATCTGGGAAATGGAAATGTCAGAAATGTTGGTGTTGTTTAGGAAGATGCTCAAGAAGACCAATTTACCCTACTGGAGCTGATATGGGTAACCCTGGTGACCGAAGGTATGATGAGTTAGGTGAGAATATCCGGGCCATAGAGTGCAAGAATTCTATGGGTATTGATGTTACTAGTTTAGGACTGGTACCAGGAGTCAGAATTCCTCCCAAATTCAAGCCGCCCACTTTTGATAAATATCAGAGCAATACGTGTCCCCAGACACATATTCAAGCTTATTTTGGGAAGATTTCATCACATACAAATGATGAGAAGTTATGGATGCATTACTTTCAAGACAGTCTGGCTGGAGCTCCTTTGACCTGGTATATGAAATTGAACAGAGCTGCTGTGAGAAGTTGGAAGGATCTAGCAGAAGCATTCCTAAAGCAGTACCAGTACAATATTGACATGGCACCCAACCGCACTCAATTGCAGGGGTTGTCACAGAATGCTAAGGAAAGTTTCAAGGAATATGCTCAAAGGTGGAGAGAGATGGCTGCACAGGTTCAACCTCCATTGCTGGATAGAGAAATGGCAGACATGTTTATGGGCACCCTGCAAGGGGCATACCTTGAAAGATTGGTTGCGTGTCCATCAACCGGATTTGCTGATATCATGATTGCTAGAGAATGAATAGAGAGTCTGTTAAAACTTGGAAAGATCCAAGATGTAAGTGGAGCTGGCTCTTCTGGGACGAAGAAACCATTTGCTAGTGGTCAAAAAAGAAGAGAAGGTGATATAAATGCTGTATATAGAGGACGAGGCAGAGGACGTTCTCAGGGTTACCATCAAGTAGGTGCAGTGGCAATCCCAGCATTGTCTGTTCAACAGCAACAACCCCAACAGCAAGCTCAGTAGCAGCAGCAGCAACCTCCTTTCCAACAGAGATCTAGGCAGAGGGATCATAAGATTGACCCTCTCCCAATGACTTATGCTGCATTGTTACCACAGTTACTCAAGTTGAAGTTGGTTGAGCTTCGTACTATGAGGCCTCCCGCCGCTGGTAACTTGCCACCTAATTTTGATGTTAACGCTCGCTGCGAGTTCCACTCAGGTGCTCAAGGGCACACCATTGAAAAATGTTAGGCGTTTCATCATAAGGTGCAAGACTTGATTGATGCTAAAACGATCAATTTTTCATTACCTCCTAATGTTCTGCAGAACCCCATGCCTGGTCATGGTGTGGCAGATGTGCATGCTATTGAAGACGGAAAGAGGTTAAATTTGGTAATGGATATCAGTCAGGTGAAGACTCCGTTGCCAGTGGTGAAGGATCATTTGTTGAAGGGACATGTGTTCCCGGGTTATGATCAAAATTGTTCTGAATGTATGAGTCAGAAGAATGGCTGTGATAAGTTGAGAGTTGGTTTGCAGAGTCTAATTGACGAGGGACGTCTACAGTTTGACAGGGTTGTGAAAGAAACTGATGAGGTGTCAACTGTGACCATCTATTATACTCCCGCTGAGATCCAGGTACCTGCTAGTACAGCTCCCGTAGCAAGTGTTGTGCAAGAAAGACCCAGTCCTGTTACCATCACGGTGCCAGGACCAGTTCCGTTTACAACTACAAAGGAAATCCCATGGCACTATAGGGCAGACGTGTATTATGAAGGTAAAAAGCAGGAAGTCGGGACATCAGTCAATTCAAGTATTGATAATGTGGGTGGTGTAGGAGGCTTTACAAGAAGCAGAAGATTGTTTGCTCCCCAAACTTTGCGCAATGATAAAGAAGCTGAAGCTGCTGCAAAAGCTAAAGGAAAACAGGTGGTCGAGAATGTGCCTGTGCCTGAAACAGAGACAAAGATTACCTTTGATAATGAGGTGGAAGAGTTCATGAGGATAATAAAGAAAAGTGATTATAAGATTGTCGATCAGTTGAATCAGACCCCCTCGAAAATTTCAATTCTGTCATTATTGATGTGTTCTGACGCGCATCAGGAGGCTTTATTGAAAGTGTTGAAGAGAGCATATGTTCCCCAGGAAATCACTGTTAATCAACTTGAGGGTGTAATCTCCAATGTCAATGTCAGCCACGGATTGGGTTTCACAAGCAAAGATTTGACGTCTGAAGGGAGAAACCACAATAAAGCTTTGCACATTACATTGGAGTGCAGGGGTGCAGTGTTGTCGCATGTACTGGTAGACACTGGTTCCTCGCTCAATGTCTTGCCTAAGAAGGCGCTAATGAAGCTAGAAGTGGATGGCTTGATTTTAAGGCCCAGTGAGTTGGTTGTCAGAGCGTTCGATGGAACGAAAAGATCTGTGTTTGGTGAAGTAGAATTGCCCGTGAAAATTGGACCGCAAGTGTTCAAATCCACATTCCATGTGATGGACATACAGCCTGCGTATAGCTTCTTATTGGGTCGCCCATGGATTCATGCGGTCGGGGCTGTTACATCCACCTTACACCAAAAGCTGAAATACGAGTTCGAGGGACAAGTTGTGACAGTGTGTGGTGAAGAAGATATTTTTGTTAGCCACTTGTCCACGTTCAAGTATATTGAAATGGATGGGGAAGTTCACGAGATGCTTTGCCAATCGTTTGAAGCGGTGAATATTGACAACGTGCCTGAATCCTCCCTTGCACCAGAAAGAGCCAGTACATTCATTTCGTCCTATAAGCAAGCTGTTGAGGTCGTCAGAGCAGGCAACGCTCAGGGCTGGGGCAAGCTGATAGAGACACCAATGAAGGAGGACAAATTTGGTATTGGCTATCATCCCTCTATGACTTCAGCTGCAGAAAATAGTGGGCCCATCACTTTCAGCAGTGGAGGAATCATTTACCCAGAGAAGTCTTGTGCAGCTACAGAAGACAGCGTTGATAGCAACTGTAACTCAGATAACTGGGTACGTCCACGCGCTCCGGGACAATCATTGCAGAATTGGTTCGTTGAAGAAGTCATCCGGGTTACTCTTCAAACAGAGTAATTTTCTTTGTTTTTCTAACCATAATGCATGTTAAAATCTTGCGCTCTACCCAAGGCGTATAGATTCATTTGTAGGGCCACCCTGTTTGCATTTGCAATGTTAATCATAAATAAAGGACGTTTTTGCACTCAAATTTTGTTCTCTGTCTGTCATTTTTTTTATTTTTGCACAAAAATAATAAAATGTCAATGTTTCGTTCCTTTTTGTTAAAACATAAATTCTAAAATAAAGCATGAATCCGTTCGTGTAGACTTGATCCTCCGGATTCCATTGATAACGATTTTGCTATGGCTATGTATGACTTTGACAAACTGATTTATCAAGCCGAAGAAGGGGATGAGAAAGGTTGTGAACTCCCTGAGGAACTGGCCAGATTGTTAAAACAAGAGGAAAGGGTCATCCAGCCTCATCAAGAGACCATAGAGATCATCAATATTGGTACCGAGGATGCTAAGAAAGAGATTAAGATTGGTGCCAGCTTGAAAGCAGATGTGAAGAAAGCTTTGATTGAGATGTTGTGCAAATATGTTGATATCTTCGCCTGGTCATATCAAGACATGCCAGGGTTGGATACTGATATTGTTGTACACAGGCTGCCATTGAGAGAAGAATGCCCGCCAGTCAAGCAAAAACTTCGTCGGACTCATCCCGATATGGCTATAAAGATCAAAGAAGAGGTTCAGAAGCAGTGGGACGCTGGGTTTCTTGCTGTGACTAATTACCCTCCTTGGGTCGCCAACATTGTGCCAGTGCCAAAGAAAGATGGAAAAGTGAGAATGTACGTGGATTATCGAGATCTTAATAAAGCTAGCCCAAAAGATGATTTTCCACTACCCCACATAGATGTGTTGGTTGACAATACAGCTTAGTTTTCAGTGTTCTCGTTTATGGACTGTTTCTCCGGGTACAACCAGATTAAGATGGCACCTGAGGATATGGAGAAGACCACGTTCATTACTCCGTGGGGTACATACAGTTATAAAGTGATGCCTTTTGGGTTGAAAACGCAGGGGCAACGTACCAGCGGGCAATGGTAACTTTGTTTCACGACTTGATTCATAAAGAGATTGAATGTTATGTGGATGACATGATCGCCAAGTCGCGAACGGAGGAAGAACATCTGATTAACTTGAAAAAGTTGTTTGAAAGGTTGCGAAAGTTCCGCTTGAGATTGAATCCTAACAAGTGCACTTTTGGGGTGCGATCTGGAAAGCTACTGGGTTTCATTGTGAGTGAAAAGGGGATTGAGGTTGATCCTGCCAAAGTGAAAGCAATACAAGATATGCCTGAACCAAGAACAGAAAAAGAGGTCCGTGGTTTTCTGGGTAGATTGAACTACATTGCAAGGTTTATATCTCACCTAACAGCCACATGCGAACCAATATTCAAATTGCTAAGAAAATATCAAACAGTCAGGTGGAATGACGATTGCCAATTGGCATTCGATAAAATAAAAGAATACTTGCAGGAACCTCCAATTCTCATGCCTCCAGTTGCAGGAAGACCTTTGATAATGTATTTGATAGTGCTTGAAGGTTCTATGGGTTGTGTTCTCGGTCAACATGACGAGACAGGTAGGAGGGAGCATGCTATCTACAACCTGAGCAAAAAGTTTAATGACTGTGAGTCCCGGTACTCAATGCTTGAAAAGACATGTTATGCACTCGCATGGGCCGCCAAGCGATTGAGGCAGTATATGATCAGGCACACAACCTTGTTGATTTCAAAAATTGATCCTATCAAATACATCTTCGAGAAACTAGCACTAACGGGCAGAGTTGCATCGTGGCAAATGGTTTTGACAGAGTATGATATCCAGTATACTTCCCAGAAGGCCATCAAAGGAAGTATCTTGTCAGACTATCTTGCGCAACAACCAATTGATGATTACCAACCCATGAAATTTGATTTCCCTGATGAGGACATCATGTTTCTCAAAGTTAAAGACTGCGAGGAACCACTCCCGGAGGAGGGGCCAGACCTTGAATCCAAATGGAGTCTGATGTTTGATGGGGCTGTCAACATGAATTGGTGCGGAGTTGGAGCAGTTCTTATCATGCCAGAAGGTGTTCATATGCCTTTCACTACCCGAATAACTTTCGGATGCACCAACAATGAAGCAGAATATAAAGCTTGTATAATGGGGATTGAGGAGGCGATTAATTTACGAATTAAGACCCTTGATATCTTTGGTAATTTAGCTTTGGTAATCAATCAAGTGAAAGGGAGTTGGTACACACACCAAACAAATCTGGTTCCGTATAGAGATTATACATGGAGATTGCTGACATTTTTCACAACAGTGAAGCTGTACCACATTCCTCGAGATGAGAATAAGTTTGCAGACGCCTTGGCTACTTTGTCTTCCATGATCAAAGTGCAAGGATGGAACCATGTACCTAAGATCGAAGTGTCTCGTCTTGACAGACCTGCATTTGTGTTTGCTGTTGGTGTAACATCTGATGACAAGCCATGGTTTCATGACATCAAGTGTTTCTTGAAAAGACAAGAGTACCCGCCAGGGGCATCTACTAAAGATAAGAAGACGTTGAGAAGGTTAGCTGGTAGCTTCTTCTTGAATCAGGATGACGTGTTGTACAAGCAGAATTTTGACATGGTTCTGCTCAGATACGTGGATAGACACGAAGCAGACACGTTAATGCAGGAAGTACATGAAGGATCTTTCGGTACCCATGCCGGAGGTCATGCAATGGCTAAGAAATTATTGAGGTCAGGGTATTATTGGTTGACCATGGAGTCAGATTGCTGCAAGTATGCCCGCAAGTGTCACAAATGCCAGATCTATGCAGACAACGTGCATGTACCTCCAAATCCGTTGAGTGTCATGTCCTCCCCTTGGCCCTTTGCTATGTGGGGCATTGACATGGTCGGAAAGATTGAGCCTACTGCTTCAAACGACCATCATTTCATCTTGGTCGCCATTGATTATTTCACTAAATGGGTTGAAGCAGCATCTTATGCCAATGTCACTAAGCAGGTGGTAGCTCGTTTCTTGAAACGGGATATCATTTGTCGTTATGGAGTGCCCGAGAGAATCATTACCGATAATGGTTCTAATCTAAACAACAAAATGATGGCTGAGCTGTGTCGGGACTTCAAAATTGAACACCACAATTCTTCTCCATATCGCCCAAAGATGAATGGCGTTGTGGAGGCGACCAACAAGAATATTAAGAAGATTGTGCAGAAAATGGTTATCACATACAAAGATTGGCATGAGATGTTACCATTTTCTTTGCATGGGTACCGAACGTCAGTACGCACGTCCATTGGGGCAACACCATTCTCACTTGTATACGGTATGGAGGCAGTACTACCGGTTGAAGTTGAGATTCCATCCCTCAGAGTCCTGATGGATGTCAAGCTAGACGAAGCTGAGTGGGTTCGCGCCAGGTTTAATCAGTTGAGCCTTATTGAGGAGAAACGATTGGCAGCTGTGTGTCATGGGCAATTATACCAGTGGAGGATGAAGCAGGCATTCGACCAAAAGATGCATCCTCGGGTTTACAAAGTGGGAGATGTGGTACTCAAAAGGATCCTTCCTCCTAGTACAGATCACAGGGGCAAATGGACTCCCAACTATGAAGGTCCATTCATGGTTAAGAAGGTCTTTTCGGGCGCAGCCTTGTTACTTACAACCATGGACGGTGAGGACTTTTCATCCCCTGTCAACTCAGACGTAGTAAAAAAATACTTCGCATAAATAGACCCGCTGGATAAAAAAAAAGGAATTTCCAGGCAAAAAAGGGCATCCCGGCGAACCACAAAAATAGAATAAAAGGTTCGGGCAAAAATTAGGGATACAAAATAAATAAAAAATGATACACCCGGTGAGTTGAAAATCCGCGAGGACAACTCAAGCAAAAAAGGGTATCCCGGTGGATTGAAAACCCGAAAGGACGGTCCACGCAAAAGAAGGATTTAAGCGAACGACTACGGTCTGAGTTATCTGTACTCCATCACTGTTTCAACAACTGACAGTCCAAAGGGTAGGAATCAGTCTGATCATTCCTCAGAAGGCAAGGTTGGGGAGTCTTGAAGACATACTGGCCTTAGCAGAATTGAAACTCAGTGGAACGCCGTTTTCACATTGCCATTAGGATAGTTTCTTTTCTCAATATTCAGCGATCAGCTCTTTTCAGGGATTGCTTCCTGATGTAATTGCCTATTCTGGGCTTTTCAATCAATAAATTGAATTTTAGTTAAAAGCTCCTTATTTTGTTTTACTGCTTTGTTTGCAAAAACGTCCAAATTTTTTATAAAACATTGCATTTGAAAACATGGTGGCTTTACAATAACATGCGCAGAAAAAACATTTAAAATTACTTTGAATGTTGAACAATCCTGGATGGTGGATTCAAACCACGCAGTATTCCGGGGCATGTGTGTGTATTCTTTTGTTGCATGTAATAGGTACAGATGACTTCAAGCACAAGAGGCATTTCTCCTTGACGAGTAATCACTTATTCCCATGCAGAAGATTGGGGCAATCAGGTTCAGGGAAGGGTTCCCATGTCACCCTTTTGTCACAACATTTACTAATTGAGTCCATCATTCGGTCGACGGTCGTTCACAACGTCTCGATATCAGTGAATTGAGTTAGACTGGGTATCGTTGTATCTTATTAAGTCGATTCTCTCAGGCAGTACTTCCAACGGCTACAAGCTTTTCTGTGTTGATAACGATTGTGAGTTCCCCAGTAGAGTTGCTTCGCAGACACCAAAGTTGTTGGTCAATCCTCAATGAAGTTGCTAGGAGTTTGAAGGTACTTAATCTTCCAGGAAGTCCTCATGATGTTTCTTCAGGTAAGTCTAGTATCCTGGAGCAAGAAGCAAGTGGTTGACCTTCCCAGAGCATGGGGCATATTGAGTTTCCCCGGCAGAATATGTTCTAGATCTATTATCCACAGTAGAGTTTGAAGACGCTTGGTCTTCTGTAAAATCCTCTTAAAAGGCATTCCCCAGCACAGGACGCTTGGAAGTGGTTTTCCTCAGCAGGGTATGGTAAACTCATTATCCCCAGCGGAGTCGTCAAACAGAAAGTTCGCCTAACATGAGGCATTGTGACACTTATCCTAAGCTCGACAGTCTTATTCCTCAGCAGATTACCGTGGAATTGCTTTGGGATTCCCCAACAGATCTAAGGACTCTTTCCCAGCAAGTTGCAGTGAAATGTTCTAAACAGGATTTGCATATCCCCGGAAAAATAGCCTTGATTCCCAACAAGATCGTATCTCTGATAGTTGTACTCCCCACAGAGTTCAGCGTGGAATCTTGTCAACAATATTCCCTAGCTGAGTTGTTGTTTTGTCCCCACAGAGGCTTTTTGATCAACAGAATCTATTCCTCATCAAGGTGTTAGTGCGTTCTTTCCCCAGCCGGATTAGCAGGTTGATTCTCCCCGCAAAGGATCTCGGGTTTGGTAGATCCTCATGCAGAGTTTTAATGACTTTTCTTCCCTAGCAGGATGTTATTCAAAAATTCTCATCCCCAGCGGAGTTGCTGTGACTAGAGTTCATCCCCAAGCAGATGAAGTAATGCTCGGCAGAATCATCACTCCCCTCATATCCCAAAGTCCAATTTATTTTTGGCAAGCCTGACAGTTCGAAGCAGACGGATTGTTTATCCATTCTCCAGCAGAGATATCATCCTTTCAGGAGTCTCTAAAGTCAAATCATTGATCATTATTCCTCAGCAGAGTCAGCAGAGATGTCTGACACGGATGCGGAGAGTAATCCAGTATTGGAATTCTTAACGTCCAACCGTAGATTGGCAAAAGGTCCATCCAAGGGTGGCAAATTCTTAAAGTCCAACCGTAGATTAGCACAAGTCCACCCGTAGTGTGGCAAATTCTTAAAGTCCAACCGTAGATTGGCAAAAG
This sequence comes from Lathyrus tuberosus, assembly GCA_022829125.1. Classification (NCBI taxonomy): domain Eukaryota; kingdom Viridiplantae; phylum Streptophyta; class Magnoliopsida; order Fabales; family Fabaceae; genus Lathyrus; species Lathyrus tuberosus. Next base: position 5,554,364 of record JALAZF010000239.1, on the reverse strand, counting down.
GTCCATCCAAGGGTGGCAAATTCTTAAAGTCTAACCGTAGATTGGCAAAAGGTCCATCCAAGGGTGGAAAATTCTTAAAGTCCAACCGTAGATTGGTACAAGTCCACCCGTAGTGTGGCAAGTCAATAGTCGTCTGACTCCCTTTAAAAAAAACCGCAGCTAAGTCCAACTGTAGATAGGCAAAAGTCCATCCAAGGGTGGCAAATCATTGGCAAGTCCAACCGTAGATTGGCAAAAGTCCACCCGTAGCGTGGCAATTCAGCTGCAAAGTCCAATTGTAGATTGGCGAAAGTCCACCCGCAGTGTAGCAGGTCAGTAGTCGTCTGACTCCATTCAAAAAGACAGTCCACCCGCAGTGTGGTAAGCTAGTAGTCATCTGGCGTTGTGCTAAAAGACATTGCAAAAGTCCACCCGTAGTGTGGCAAGCCAGTAGTCGTCTGGCGTTGTACAAAAGACGTTGTTAAAGTCCACCCGTAGTGTGGCAAGCCAGTAGTCGTCTGGCGTTGTTCTAAAACACATTGTTAAAGTCCACCCGCAGTGTGGCAAGCCCGTAGTCGTCTGGTGTTGTGCTAAAAGACATCCCTTCGGTGCTATTCTTCCCGTCAGAGTGTTATTCAAGCAGAGTTCATTTGAGTGGGTTTATATCCCTTTTCTTCTTCTCCACAGAGTGCAAATTTTCTGGTTATTTTCGGTATTCAATCCCTCCATACCTTGAAAGTATGACAGCAATCGCTGTCATCCATTCAGGTCTACAGTGATTGAATAGGGGCAGCTGTAATACCCCAAAATTTTCCCTCTCATTTCTTCATATCATTTAGCATGAGCTTTCATTTCATTGCATTGCATTCAAGCATAAAAAATAAAACATCAAGCATTGCATTTCATCTTGCATAAGGGTATGTGATTAGGTGATTCTCTAAGGTGTTGATCATCCAAAGCTAAAGAATAAGAGCCAAGTGTTTCTCACAAGAGCCAAGGGTTTCTTAAGTCATATGTCATCCCTACTTGATCCACAAGGCATGGGAAGAGGAGAATTCATCAAGAAAATTGGGCAGTGCATGATCTCCTACACAAGGCAGTAAAAATTGGAATCTGACCCCCAAATAGGCAAGCTCTTTGAGTTTTTATCATCTCCAAAGGGGATATCTCATCATTGTTTGAAAGGATACACATCATATTCAGAGGAATTTGGATTTGGATGATGTGTTATTTCCTCCTAACCAGATGGTGTCAAAATTAGGGTTTGGCCTAAAATCAGTTTATCTCTTATTTTTTGGACAAAACTTGATCTCATGGTATTCCTCATGTTCTTAAGTGTATATGGATGGAAAATTGCTCATCAATTGGTTTCAGAGGAGTTCCAATTGATCAGTTGCTTGATAATCAAGAAATTGGGGAAAAAGTCAACTGTGCAATGAAAAAAAGTCAACTCTTGACTTTCTAAGGTCAAATTCATGAAATTCATTTTATATATGTTTAATGGAAAAAATTTGATCAAGAAATGATGGAAGAATAAGGAAAAATCAAGAAATCACAAAACTGCCAAAAATGGAAACTTTAGGGTTGCCAAAAATAGTAAGTTTGGACCATTTTGCACCCTAGTTTAAGGATCTCTTTCTCCAAGATAAAAGCTTAAAACCTTAGGCCCAAGTTGATCCAATTAAAGTTCATGTTCTAAGCTTCAAATCCATATAAAGAACATCTCCATTGGATCAATATTGAGTGAGATATGATTGATCAAAGTTTGAGAAAAGTAGGTCCAAAATCAAGTCATGACCAAAAATGCCCAGGCCCACGCGCCATAATTTTTACAAACACTTGGTGTGCCAAATGTTCACCCATTTTTCTTAATGATAAAAGCTTCAAATGGAAAACTTTTCAACATCAAAGTTGTTCCTTGACGCTCCCTCTTCAATGTTGATGTTGGACAAATTTTGAATTGATCAAGTTATGATGGAGATATATTGGTCTCAAGTTAGGGTGATCATGCTGAAGTTTTGTATGTCATGTTGCCTTGCCAACCAACCATGTGCCTCGCCCATGATGCAGTTCCAAACTTGGATGTTCTAAGTTACTTTTCAACCTCTTCCAAGCTTCAATTCAATCTAATTTTCACACTAAACTTGTAGTGTTACACATCCTTAATCCATTGACCTCAAGAACTCATCAAATCATATACTAAGGAGAGATAATTTCATCTCCAAATATCCATTGATGCATTGAGTGTGTTGTTGCTATGAAACCAGAAAAATAAATGTTGTTGCTGTTGTTATTTCAAAGCTTGCACACATATTTCACACCCTATGTCTCTTTGCCTCATTAAGCCAAACATTTTCCTTACTTGCACGTGCCATCCATGCTCACTATACATGAAAATGGAAAGAATAAAAGCTTGTAGAACAAGTTTCTTTGCTGCAGCTCATACACGAGTTCATCACCACCACTGATTCATTTGCACTCCATCATAGCACATCATAAACCACCATCACCATATCACAAGCCAAGCTCACTCGCCCCTAACTAACTTGACTCAGTTAGTTAGGGTGCACTCACCTTAACCAAGTTAACTCAGTAAACTCACTCACTTTACCATGGGTTAATCTTTTAAACTCAACATATAAAACCACATTTCACTCACATTTTTCATTTTAAACTTCACTTTCTCATTTTCACTCCCAAAAACACTCTCATACTCTCAACATTCTCTGAACTTTTTCTCTCTTTGTGCACGAATCTTCAATCATCTTCATCTATCTTCCACCACCATCATTACCAGAAAGCACTCTTGAAGCCATAATAGATTGCATCAACATCTTTATCCAAGTGAAATTCCATTGGAAATTTTGAATCTCTCTGCTCTCAAGATATCAAACTCCAACAGCATTTATTTTGCTTAAATTGAAGCTCCAAAGTTGAAGATCAAGTGTTTTCTCTGGTTTTCTCAAGAATCTCAAAGAACTGCAAGTTCAGGTTCCTAAACACTCAAACATTTCTCACGCATTTTATGGATTATTTTGTTATTTTCATGTTGATCTGAGCTCAATAGGAGCATTTGAACAATCCGGCTAGTGATATGCACCTAAGGTGCTTAGATCTGAAAATCTAGGGCTTATTTTTTGGCTTCGTTTCTCTGTGTTTGCTTGTTAATTATATATTTAAATGTTGAATATGGATTGTACATGAGCTCAGTGTTCTTTTGGTATGCTTATTATGCATTTCTGGAAAATATGAGGTTGCAGGCGGTGGTTTCTCGCCGGAGAAGATGACCGGAGGTCCTTCTCCGGCCGGTGGTTGTAATTGCTGGGGTTTTGGTGAGTTTGAATCCTGGTCGTGTGATTTGTGCATCGTGTGGTTAATATGTTTCCACGTATTTTAAATTTTGTGTTTATTTTCTGATTGTGTGTTCTCCATTCCACGTTCTTATTGTGTGCATCTAATGTGGATCGTTGATCTTGCATGCTTAGTGATCAGTTGACTTGATATGGTGCATTGATTTGATCTGAGGGTTATGTGTGTGACAACACATTAATGGAAAGCGTGCACCTCACGTGTTATTCTTCTTGAATCCTGATGATTGTGTGTGCGTACGTACAAGGGATTTATCATGTGCCTTCATTAGGGATTGTTGGATGTGCGTGTTTTCATGATTGTTGTGGGTTGACTTGGATGAATGATTAGGATTGCATCAGTGTGTGGATCACATGTACACGCATCACACACAACTACACATTATTGGACTGGGAATCTAATTGTTGTTTGCACCCCTCTCTGAGCCCATCATGACTTTTTAAACGTGGAAGTTGCTTCTCTTTACCCCCTAATTGTTGTCTTTTTTCTTTTCAATTTCTTTTTATACATGTTTCATGATTGATTTTTAAAAAATACCAAAAAGTCATTAAAAATTCTATAAAAATTCATGTGATATCTTAGAATTTTAAAATAATTTTATATATTTTCTAATTGTGATTTTGTGAATATTTTCATATTAATACATATTTTTTCTTTTATTTCTTTTGAAATTGGTTTCTATTTTCACACCTTTATTTCAAAATTTTATTTTTCATAGATCATTAAACCTTTTTGCATAAATCTTTTTTCATCTTTTCAATAGCATCCAAAATTAAGTAAAAATATTTTTGTCTCATTTTTAAAATCATCTTTGCATCCTCTTTGAGCTAGCTCTTTGTGCATGATCATGTGAAACCTATAAGTGACTTTTACTTGTTTGGTTGAGATCCTTTCTTGCTGAATTATTTTATGATTTTTGGGTATGTTGCTTGCCTCTGGTTGAGGTCTCTCAAGACCTAATTTGATGATGTTTAAATCATGTTTGTTATTTCTTTGATGATTCTTGTTTGGTGTCCCTTTTCATGAACTTCTTTGAACATTTTGTTTACTTGCTTGATAAGGCAGTTGTGCCATTGTATGAGATCACTCTTATTGACTTCTTGAGCCATGTTTAGATCATTATAGATCTTTTGATTGAGATTATAGGTCATTGGTTTGAATTTGATGTCTTTTTGTGTACATATTCAATACTTGTTTTACATGTTTCCTTTTGACCTATTTCCTCTTTCTTTTGCATCTAAGTTCCAAATTGGTTTGTAATTGGGTTGTTGATGCCATGCCATATTATCCATTTGCATTTCATATAATGTATGCCTCTGACCTTAAAGCATTACATTCCTTCCATATGCTATTCATATCTTACTTTACATACTTGTACATGTTTCATCTCAATGCATGTTCCTTCTACTTCTAACTTCTAAATAACTTGCAATTGCTTGAATGTGTTTGTCTTATGCATCTTATATTCACATTAACATGACACATCACTTCTGACCTTGATACTTGAGTTTCATATTGATTTCTTTTTGGGTTTGACTTATGCCATGAATGCTTTCTTTCCATGTTAAATTCATGTTCACATCTTTTCAATTCTCATCCTTGTCATTCTTAATGGTTGAATGCTTGATTGTATGCCTTATGTGACATTTATATATCATGTTTAGGCACATTTTTAGGTCATCCACATTCTGACTTGGACATTATTTGAAGCATAATTGCATGATTACTTTACATGTTCACTCGTTCTTCCTCTATATCTTCCATAATTCATTTCTTTGATGATTAGTACTTTGTTTGGGCATGATTCTTTTGTGTTTGGTATCTCAACCTTGGGGAACACCCTTAAAGCTTAGATTCTGATCTTGATTGAGTTTCATCTCTTAGGAGCTTTATCCTTTAGCTCTTAACTTGTTTGTTTACCAATTGTTATTCCTTTTCTTATCGCTTTACTTGTAAATAGTTTTGTGAGCTAACTTTTTCATGTAGGTGCAAGGTAAGTAAGTGTGGGGACTTAGTTCCACATACACTTCTTTCTCTTATAGTCTCTTACTTCTTTTAAACTTTCAATTTGTGTTTGATAAGCATTTATATGCTTTCTTTGAATAACTTCTCCTTCATCCCTCTTCAAGATCAACTTAACTTCCATCTTGGAAGTAAGTTGTTTCTTTTGCTCCTCTTCTCCTTTCCTTTAGAAGTAGGTTTCTTAAACCACATTAACCATAGGATCACTATGTATGATAACATTAAGGTAGAGTCTTAGTCTCCCTCATTAGATTTTCACCTTTGATCCTCTTCTTGAGTCACTTCTTCTCATCTTCAAACAAAAGTAAAAACACCTAATAAAGGCAAAACAAACCTTGTATTTGGGCCTTTCATGTGAGAATAAGGAGGTGAGGGATCTTCTCTTATTTTCTTAGAATGTTTAGCGTGCGTCCCATCTCGGGTCGATATGCGGGGCATTCGATATTACATGAGGGACTTAAATACAATGTGCGTTACAAAACATAAAAGCAACCAAAACATTTCTTTCTAAAAAAGACAAAAAAACAAACAATAACATCTTTCCTTCGGGAATTATTTTCTCATCTCACTCATTCTCAACGTACGAACGTGCTCTTTCTCGTTCTCTTGCAAGATGGTAACGCACTCGGACCAGCGAGCCTGCAACACCTGAGCTAGAACGTTAGTCGTTCCCTAAAAAACACAAACAATTCATCCCTAGTGAGGGGAACTACGTCGCTCTGATTCTCATGCTCCCGATGAGATACGTAGGCAGTGGGGTAGGGCCCATTCGAGCACTTCTTTTATTTTCCCTACATTTGTTTCTCTTCCTCTCTCCCTTCCTTTTCCAGTTCTCCAGCTAGCAGTTTTTTTTCCAGTATCCTTTCTTTACACCCTTTGATTGAAGTAGCAAGCGTGGATCCCATCGGGTACGATGGATGTGTGGGGGTGCTAATACCTTCCCTTCGCATAACCGACTCCCGAACCCAGTTCTCTTGGTCGCAAAACCATGCTCTTTCCTTTCCCCCAGGTTTATGCGGTGTTTCCTTTCCCTCTCTTGGGATAAATACACATTGCTGGTGACTCTGTTTCGGTGCCACTTTCGTGTTTGTACTTGGATGAAAATCCCGGGAGCGACACCAGGGTCCAACCTCCCATGGTGGAAAGGGAAATGGTTGATATGTTCATGGCCACTCTTCAGGGGCCTTATTATGAAATTTTAGTGAGTTGTATGTCTGGTGGGTTTTCTGATTTAGTTCTAGTTGGTGAAAGAGTGGAGAGTGGAATTAAGATTGGGAAGATATCGACCAACGACAGATCCTCATCTGGAGGAGGAAAGAAATCATATGCTGGGAATTATAAGAAGAAGGAAGGAGATGCAAGTTCTATTTCATCTTACCGTGGTAAAGGAAAAGCTCGTCAGAACTTTAACCAACAGGTTGCTTACGTGACCATTCCGGCGGCACCTCAGCAACAGGCAGCACCACAGCAACAAAATACTGCTCCCCGTCAGTACCCAGCTAGACAGAGAATAGCTGACAGGCATTTTTCAGGCATCACCCATGCCTTACTCTCAATTATTGCAACATCTGTTACAGTTATAATTGGTTTAGAATAGGACTTTGGCCCCTCTTACTGGTAATCCACCTCCCAATTATGATTTCAATCCCCATTGCAAGTTCCATTCTGGAGCGCCAGGGCATCATATTGACAACTGTAAGGCATTCAAACACAAGTTCTAAGATTTGTTGGATTCAAAGGCCATAAAATTCACTAATGATACTTCAAATGTCATCTAGAACCCGATGCCAAACTATGGTGGGACGAGGGTTAATGCTTTTGAAGATGGGGAACCTTTGGATCTAATAATGGATGTAAATGAGTTGAAGACTCCCTTGTCAGTGGTTAAAGAAAGGCTGTTGAAAGGGGGAGTATTTCCCGGTTGTGCAGAGGGTTGTTCGGAATGTTTGCTACAGTCTGAGGGTTGTGCTTCGCTAAAGTCAGGAATTCAGAAGATGATCAATGAAGGGCGGTTGCAGTTTTACCGGATTAACAGTCAGAGGAAAGTTGTTGATGAGGGGGATGATATTGCCACAATATCTATTCCATACAGAACAATCAATATATCAACACCAGCGAAACCAACGCCAGTCATCATCACAGTCCCAGGACCAGTTCCTTATGAGAGTACCAAAGCCATTCCATGGAATTATGGGGCTGAGGTGTTCTGTAATAGGAAGAAGCAAGAGTTGGTAGGACCGTTAGTCGTGGGTTCAGGAATTAAAAGTACTCTTGAAGCTGGAGCTATCACAAGGAGTGGTAGAGTTTTTTCTCCATCTGATGACCAAGTGGGTAGTTCAAGACAAGATAAAGGGAAGCAAGTAGTTGATGATTCTGTACAAAGACTAGTTATGAATGATTCAGTGTCAAAGCAGGTTGATAATTCTTTCTCAGAAAATGTAGAAGAGTTCATGAGGTTGATCATAAAAAATGACTATAAGATTGTAGACCAGCTCAATCAAACACCGTCGAAGATCTCCATTCATTCTTTGCTGTTGTGCTCTGAGGCACACAGAAATACTTTGTTAAAAGTTTTGAATGTGGCGTATGTACCCCATGAAATATCAGTCAATCAATTGGAGGGAGTCGTAGCACATGTAAACTCCAGGAATGGCTTAGGCTTCATACATTTAGACATGACTCCGGCAGGGAGGAATCATAATAATGCCTTGCATATTTCATTGAAATGCAGAGGATCTATGATGTCTCACGTGTTGGTTGATACAGGGTCTTCGTTGAACGTGCTGCCAAAGAAAGCTTTAATGAAGTTGGATACCCGAGGTTTGATTTGTACGCTAAGTGATTTGGGGTGTGTGCTTTTGATGGGTCGAAGAGGTCTGTATTTGGGGAGATTGAGTTACCAATCAAGGTTGGTCCAAAGATTTTCAACACTACATTCTACATCATGGATATCCAGCCTGCGTACAGTTGTTTGTTGGGTCGCCCTTGGATCCATGGTTTTGGGGTAGTGGCGTCTACATTGCACCAAAAGTTTAAATATATGGTGGATAGGCATGTGGTGACAGTCTGTGGCGATGAAGACATAATGGTGGGTCACTTGTCAATATTCAAGTATGTGGAAGTAGACGGAGAAATACACGAAACTTTGTGTCAGGCTTTTGAAGCTGTACAGATTTCTAAGGAGTCTCCGGTAGAGGTTAACCAGCCTGAAGTTTCAATTTCCTCATTTAAAGATGCGCATGCAGTGGTCGAAGCTGGCAATTCCCAGAGATGGGGTTAGGTGATTGACGTGCAAATGAAGAAGGATACATATGGTTTTGGATACAAGCCACCCAAACGGTTTCAAGAGCCTCCTAGGTATGATGGTCCAATTCAGTTTATGAGTGTTGGGGTCTTCTTCAACCGGATCAACCTATTGAGGATGAGGGAGACAGTGACTATGATATGGATGAGTAGATCCGTCCTTGGATTCCTGGTCAGAGTTTGTGCAACTGGTCTTCTGAGGAAGTCATCCAAGTGACCAGCCAAGAGTAATTGTTTAGTTTTCTGCTTATGTTAAGTCCTACATTCTGCCCAAGACGTAGTGACTCTTTTCTGTAGGGCTATGATGTTTTCTTTATAATTTCATCATCAATAAAGGACGTTTTTTGCACTCAAATATTTTGATCCCTGTTTTTCTGTTTTCACTTTTTGCATTTATTCAAAGTAAAATGGCAATGTGTTTTTGTTTGTTGCATCCATAATAAGCATAAAGCATCAATCATGCAGGTTTATTTGTTCAGATTCCATTAATGATTCAGGTATGGCTCGATATGACTTTGAGATTCCCATCTATCAGGCTGAAGAAGAGGCTGACGAAGATTCTGACTTGCCTGAAGAATTAGCCAGGTTGCTGAAACAGGAGGAACAGATTATTTTACCTCATCAAGAGGACGTTAAGACTGTTAATCTGGGCACCGAGGACGTGAAAAAGGAAGTAAGAATTGGGGTTGCTTTAGAAGACTCTGTTAAGGGAAGATTGGTTGAAATGCTTCGAGAATATATGGATATCTTCACTTGGTCTTACCAAGACATGCCTGGGCTTGACGCAGATATTGTCGTACACCGGTTGCCGCTTAAAGAGGGTTGTACTCTGGTTAAGCAGAAATTGAGAAGAACAAAATCGGACTTGGCTGTCAAAATCAAAGAAGAGGTTCAGAAACAGTTAGACGCTGGTTTTCTTGCTGTAACAAATTATCCTCCGTGGGTTGCTAACATCGTTCCTGTACCAAAGAAGGATGGAAAGGTCAGGATGTGTGTTGATTATCGTGATTTAAATAGAGCAAACCTGAAAGACGATTTCCCGCTCCCCACATTGACGTGTTAGTGGACAAAACTGCTCAGTATTCTGTATTTTCCTTCATGGATGGCTTCTCTGGGTATAACCAAATCAAAATGGCCGCCGAGGACATGGAGAAGACGACATTCATAACACCGTGGGGAACAATTTGCTACAAGGTAATGCCCTTTGGATTGAAGAATGTTGGGGAAACCTATTAGCGGGTGATGGTGACTCTCTTTCATGATATGATTCACAAGGAGGCCGAAGTCTATGTTGATGACATGATTGTGAAGTCACAAATGGAGGAAGAACATTTGGTGAATCTTCAGAAGTTGTTTGAAAGATTGAGGAAGTTCAAATTGAGGTAGAATCTGAACAAGTGCACCTTTGGTGTAAGATCTGGTAAATTACTGGGATTTATACTTAGCGAAAGGGGTATTGAGGTTGATCCTGCTAAAGTAAAAGCCATACAAGAGATGCCTGAACCAAGAACGGAAAAAGAGGTTTGTGATTTCTTGCGCAGGTTGAACTACATCACTAGATTCATCTCTCATCTTACAGCCACGTGTGAACCAATATTCAAATTACTGAGAAAAGATCAAGAGGTCAGGTGGAATGAAAATTGTCAAAAGGCATTCGAGAAGATAAAAGAATATTTGCAGGAACCTCCGGTCCTCATGCCGCCAGTGCCAGGAAGACCGTTGATTATGTATCTTACGGTTCTTGAGAAATCGATGGGGTGTGTGCTCGGTCAACACGACGAGTCAGGTAGGAAAGAACATGCCATCTACTGCCTGAGTAAAAAGTTCACTGATTGTGATTCAAGGTACTCTATGCTGGAAAAAACATGTTGTGCACTCGCTTGGGCAGCTAAGCGTTTGAGGCGGTATATGTTAAACCACACAACCCTGTTGATTACAAAGATGGATCCGATTAAGTATGTGTTTGAGAAGCAAGCACTTTTTGGGAGAATAGCTCGTTGGCAGATGGTTTTGACAGAATACGATATTCAGTATGTTTCCCAAAAGGCCATTAAAGGAAGTGTTCTATCAGAGTATCTTGCTCAATAACCAATCTAGGATTATCAACCGATGAAGTTTGAATTTCCAGATTAGCATGTTATGTTTCTGAAGATGAAAGACTGTGATGAGCCTTTGCCTGACGAAGGGCCTGGAATTGGATCTTAGTGGAAATTAGTTTTTGATGGGACCGTCGACTCATATGGCAACGGAATCGGGGCGATCATTACAACTCCAAAAGGTTCTCACATACCCTTCATCGCCCGATTAACGTTCATATGCACTAACAATGAGGCAGAGTATGAAGCATGCATCATGGGGTTAGAAAAAGCTATTGATTTGAGAATCAAGAACCTCGATGTGTATGGTGATTCTGCATTGGTGGTATATCAGATCAAAGGAGAGTGGGAGACTCGTCAGGCGAATTTGGTGCCTTACAATAACTATGCCAGAAGGTTGTTACCGTTCTTTGATAGGGTGGATTTTCATCATGTACCCCAGATTAAGAATCAGATGGTCGGTGCGTTGGCAACGTTGACTTCCATGTACAAGGTGAATCGGTGAAATAAAGCTCCCTCAATCAGAATTAAGCGTCTTGATAGACCAGCTTTTGTGTTTGCAGTCGAAGAGGTATCAAATGGCAAGCCTTGGTATCATGACATTAAGTGTTTTCTCAAGAGTCAAGAGTACCCAGCTGGGGCATCTACCAAGGATAAGAAAAATCTGAGGAGGTTAGTAGGCAATTTCTTTCTAAATGAAGACGATGTGCTGTACAAGAGGAACTTCGACATGGTCTTGCTACGTTGTGTTGATAAACACGAGGAAGGCCTGTTGATGGAAGAGGTTCACGAGGGTTCTTTCGGTACTCATGCCAATAGGTATGCTATAGCTAGAAAACTGTTGAGGGCGAGGTATTACTGGATGACTATGGAGTCTGATTATTTTAAGTACACCAGGAAATGCCATAAGTGTCAGATTTATGTGGACAAGGTGCATGTACCACCTACTCCTTTGAATGTATTGATGTCTCCTTGGCCCTTCGCCATATGGGGCATTGATATGATTGGAAAGATTGAGCCGACTGCTTCCAATGGGCATCATTTCATCTTGGTTGCCATTGATTATTTCACAAAGTGGGTGGAAGCATCCTTGTTTGCCAACGTCACCAGACAAGTGGTAGCCCAGTTTATAAATAAGGACAGCATCTGTCGTTATGGGATCCCAGAGAGAATCATTACTGATAATGGTTCGAATTTGAACAATAAAATGATGAAGGAGTTATGCCAAAGCTTTAAAATTGAACATCACAATTCTTCTCCATATCGTCCGAAGATGAATGGTGTTGTCGAGGCGGCAAATAAGAACATCAAGAAGATTGTTCAAAAGATGGTGGTAACATATAAGGACTGGCATGAGATGTTGCGTTTTTCCCTACACGGTTATCATACTTCGATGCGTACATCAACCGGGGCAACCCCTTTCTCACTGGTGTATGGTATGGAAGGGGTCCTACCATTAGAGGTTGAGATTCCTTCTTTAAGAATTCTGGCAGATGTAAAACTTAATGAAGTTGGATGGGTACGTTCTAGGATGGATAAGTTGAACCTCATTGAAGAGAAGAGATTGGCAGCCATTGCACATGGCCGGTTATATCAGAGCAGAATAAAAAAGGCCTTTGATCAGAAGGTACGTCCTCGGTGTTTTCAGACAGGCGAGTTGGTTTTGAAAAGGATCTTTCCTCCTCAGGTAGATCACAGGGGCAAGTGGACTCCAAACTATGAAGGGCCATATGTAGTAAGAAAGGTTTTCTCTGGTGGAGCCTTATTACTTTCAACTATGGATGGCGAAAACTTCACATCCCCTATGAATGCAGATGCACTCAAAAAATACTTCGCATGAAAAAAAACCGCTGGACATAAAAGGAAAAGTCCAGGAAAAAAGGGGCATCCCGACGAACCATAAAAAGAAAAGGTTCGGGCAAAAATTAGGGATAAAAGAAAAGAAAAGAATATACCCGCGAAGTTAAAATCCTGAAAAGGCAATTTTGGCAAAAATGGGTATCCCAGTGGATTGAAGACCCTAAAGGGCGATCCAGGAAAAAGTTAGGGATTTGAAAGCAAGAGGCTGCAGTCTGCGTTCGATCTATGAGCACTATTGAAATTTGGAAATTTCGAGGGAAAGGAACCAATCCAGTCAGTCTCTTCGAAGGTCAAAGCATCTGCGGATAAGCAAGGCATATGAGTCATAGCTGAATCGAATCATGGTGGATATCTGTTACCCACATTGCCGACATGTGTATTTTCTTTTTACTTTTGCGCAATTGCCTCTTTTTCAGGAATTGCTTCCAGTTTTAAATGCCTATTTACAGGCCAATTCATTCAATAAAATTTTCATTTCACTCAAAGAGCTTTCCATTTATGTTTTTACTTTTACTGTTTTGTTTGCGAAAACGTCCAATATTTTGATAAAACATTGCATGTGAAAACATTAAGCTTTGCGGAGCATATCGGAAAACAATGGAAATTGCTTAGGCAATGGATATTGTGGATGGTAACTAAGGTAGCCATTTGTGCATATAGAACATTCTGTTGTTGTTATGTGTTTGCAGGGTAGCGAGATTGTTTCTCCCCAGTAGAGTTTCTCTCCCCAACATTGAAATTGCATCATCTCCAGCAGAGCATACTCTCCCCAGCAAGAGTGTAGAGGATTGTTTCCCCAGCCAAAGTCGTGTTTTGGCTGATTACTCCCCAACAAGCCTTCAGAAGTTGATTGCTCCAAAGTGGAGGTTGTGGTATCTTCAGCAGAAGACTTATGGGATATCTTTCCCGGACGAAGATTTTATTTTCCCCACAGAGTCTTGGTATCTACTTCCCTCAGTAGGTCAGGAAGTGTATTTTCACGAGCAACGGTATGCTCTAATCTCCATCAGGGTAAAATATTTTCTCCAACAGCAGGTCAGAGTCAATGATATCCCCCGGCAGGTTTGGTATTATTGACTTTTCTCCCCAAGCAGAGTTTGGCGACAATCCTCGCAACGGTTTTGTTCAACGGTGGTGGGCATCCCAACAAGTCTTAAGTCCAATTGTTATTGGCACTTTTTAGAATCAGGTTTTGGGTTTCATCTTCAACAGAGGTTGTTGATAAGGAAAGTCGTTCAGTGTGATTTTCCTTAGCAGGGTTTTTTACTCTAGAGACAATTTGGTTTGTTTCCCCGGTGGAGTTACCTTCACTTTCGGCGTTTATTTCGCTGATGTGTTCTTTTGGCATATCATAAGCATCATTTGCATTGCATCCTTCCAAACGTGTAGCATTTCCATTTCGTATGGAGCATTACGCCATAGAAATATTCAAACATATGCATCTGAAGCATAAGCCAGGTTTGATGTCCTTCGCCAGACTTTTTCCCCAGCTGGAAATGACATAACTCAGGAGATTTTGTCTTACTTTATACCCCAACCACTGGATTCGTCCTTCCTATTATTGTTCTCTTCCGGAGGAGCTATCTCATGCTCCCCTACAGAGTTGTTTGTTTAGGCTTCTCTTTTCCCCAGCGGAGTCATCTTCTATTCTCTTCAGGTCGTAAGTCTGTTGATTCTACTTCCTTTACATCTCCGTTTTCATCCCAACTATTGGTTGGTACCCTTTGTTATCCCAACTATTGGCTGGTACCCTTTGGTATCCCAACTATTGGTTGGTACCTTTTGTTATCCTAACTATTGGTTGGTCCCCTTTGTTGTATCCCAACTATTGGTTGGTACCTTTTGTTATCCCAACTATTAGTTGGTACCCTTTGCTTTATCCCAACTATTAGTTGGTATCTTTTGTTGTGAGCACGCCTTTGGTCGGCGTCCTCGTTATCCTAACTATTGGTTAGTATCTTTCATCCCTATTATTGGTTGGTATCTTTTGTTGTGAGCACGCCTTTGGTCGGCGTCCTCGTTATCCTAACTATTGGTTAGTATCTTTCATCCCAACTATTGGTTAGTATCTTTTGTTATCCCAACTATTGGTTGGTACCCTTCGTTATCCTAACTATTGGTTAGTATCTATCATCCTAACTATTGGTTGGTATCTTTTATCCCAACTATTGATTGGTATCTTTTGTTGTGAGCACGCCTTTGGTCGGCGTCCTCGTTATCCCAACTATTGGTTGGTACCCTTTGTTATCCCAACTATTGGCTAGTACCCTTCGTTATCCTAGCTATTGGTTAGTATCTTTCATCCCAACTATTGGTTGGTATCTTTTATCCCAACTATTGGTTGGTATCTTTTGTTGTGAGCACGCCTTTGGTCGGTGTCCTCGTTATCCCAACTATTGGTTGGTATCTTTTGTTGTGAGCACGCCTTTGGTCGGCGTCCTCGTTATCCCAACTATTGGTTGGTACCCCTCTTTTATCCCAACTCTTGGTTGGTATCTTTTATCCCAACTATTGGTTTGTATCTTTTATCCCAACTATTGTTTGGTATCTTTTGTTGTGAGCACGCCTTTGGTCGGCGTCCTCGTTATCCTAACTATTGGTAAGTACCCTTTGCTTTATCCCAACTATTAGTTGGTATCCGCCGTCTCCAAATCCACCTAAGGTTGGCAAACACTTTATTGTTATCTCCCCACAGGTTGCAAATTTCAGGGTTCTTTTGGGTATTCAATCTCTGTGCATCCTTGAATGTCTGAAAGTTGTTGCTATCATACCTTCAGATCCAAGTTGCTTGAATAGGGCAGCTGTAGCACCCCAAAATTTGCCATTCTCTTTTTAGCACTAATTGGCTTATGTTTCATTTCATTTTTGCATTGTCATTTGTGCATATCATTGGTTCTTTACATGGGATCAAGGTATCTTGGTCGGCTCAAAAGAAGAAGATATTTTTCAGGGGTTCAAGCAAGAGATCATGTGTGCATAGAGGAGCATTGTTCAAGGTGATTAGATTTGGCAAGAGTTTTGAAGTGGATTACTGCTTTCCATTTGGTGGTCATCAAACTAGGGTTGTGCATATCAAGGAATGTAGTGCTCCAATGCACAGGATCTTTGAAGCTTTATCATCATCATGTGGCACATTTCATCTTTGTTTAAGAGGATTCACATCATAATCAGAGGAATTTGAGTTTTGAGCTTGAGTCGATTTCTCCTAGACTGTGGGTGCCAAAACTAGGGTTTGTGGTAAAATCAGTTTATTTATGATTTTTGAGCAAGACTTGGTTCCATAGTGTTCTATATGTCCCAAGGTGTATAGAGATGGAAGATTGACCATCATTTTGTTTCAAAAGGATTTTAATTGATCAGAGGATTGAAAATCAGGAGAATTGAGGATAAAGTCAACTGAGCAGTGAAAAAGTCAACTCCGGTCTTTTGAGGTCAACTTATTGTTCATTATGTTAAATGTGCTCTATGGATGGACTATGGTCAAGAAATGTCAAGATATTCGTCAAAAATCAAGAATTTAGAATAGTTGCCATTTACGAAAAGATTAAGGTTTTAGAAAGTTTCCATTTTTGGAAAGTTCTAGCCCAAAATTAGTCCTCTTCATGGCCAATTTTCTCCATGCTCTAGACTTCATTTCAATTTTCCCCCAACATCAAAGTTGTAGAGCATTCTCTTAGCTTTCTTTTGAGTACTAGAATGCCTTCATTGGATGTGTGAAGCTCAAGTTATGATCCTCCCAAGTTAGGGTTTTGAAGTTGGTAACTTAGTGAAATTTTCATTAAGTTTTGGACAGAATTTTTGACTACCTTCCATGGCAATTTTCATCACATTCCAAGGCTTGTTTCATCTTGATTTTCAAATAAATATTGTTGTGTGATCTACATACTTTGCATTGGATCTCATGAATTGGAGCTAAGTTCATCAAGTTGTGGTTGTTCAAAGTGAGCTTCATGAATTTGTGATTAATTGCATTTTCTTGCCATAATGCCATGCATGATATCCGCCTTTCATGCAGCAACTTGTTTCTCATTTTTTTCACACGCCTCTAATCCTCTTTTCCACTCCAAATGTTGTCCTAAACTTGCCATTCCTAGCCAAACATTCCCTAGTACCTTATGCTCCATATTTGAACTTTCTTACCAAAAATGAAAATCTTCAAAACTTGCTCAACAAGGGTTCATGTTCCACTAATCCACTCTGAGCATTTTCCTCAGTCATTGTCCACACAAGATGATAGAAAAACCACACCATGCCATGTGAGATTGTACCACCACCATTTTCACTTCTTTTTTCAAATTTTCCTCCAAACATTAACCTTAAGTTTTAACCACAATAAGTTTGTTTCTACCACACCAAAGTTTCATATATAAGCTAAATGTGCAAACCCTAGCATCACACATTCATTCTCAGCAGCCACAAACTCAAAAATTCTCTCTCACACTCAAAACCTCTCTCTTTAAAACTCTCATTTCCTCCTAGTTTCTCTGCATTTTTTCGCTTGGTTCTTCATCACTGAGACACAAGGAGACCATTGGAAGCATTTGTTTGAAGTTGCTACATAGTTTCAAGGGCCAACGGAGCCACTCCGTTGAGTAATTTTCTTCAACTCTAAGCTTGCATTTTAGCTCTGTTTAAGGTTCATGTTGGGTGCATCTGAAGTCCTACCTTAGGGTAGGCAATGTTTGCATAAATATTTTTGTGTTTTAATGGAGTTTCATGTAAGGTGTACAAACTTTAATCCTTGTTTTCTTAAGTTTTAATGGTTGCTTTTCATTTATTTTTGCATATTTGAACTCACCATGGAGTGCACTACATTATAGTATGTAAGTTGTTCTGATTTGTGATTGAAGTTCCATGAGTGTTCATCCTTGAAGCTTGATTTTCATGGGTTTAGAGGGATTTTTAAGGTAAACAAAGGCCATTTTTGAGATCTACATAAAAAAATAGGGGGTGCCATTGTTTTTGCGTTTCCGGCCGAGCCAGCCGCCGCCAGCGGTGGCCGGCCGGACTGGAGCATTTTCTAGCTACTGTTCACGTGGAACAGCATGCATGGCTTGAGCTTGATGATGATGACGTGGCAAGTTATGATGGGTGCATGTTATGTTTTTGTCTTTTAGTAACTTAAACAACATGTGACCAATTGATGTTGGTATGACATAGCTTTTGTTCATTTAATGTTTTCTTATTTTTTTATAATAAAATTCTGAACACATGACTTATTCATGGGCCAGCGAATTTCTTTCCACACCCCCAGGATACAGGCCCAAACCGCGTGGCCTTGTTTTGTCCTTGCTAATGCACCTCCCATTTTCTTAACACTTGTTATTTGTTTTTATTATTAAAAATACTTCTTTTTATCAAAAAATTAGAAAACAAACCATGTATGTATTTTAATGTCTTATTTAATTTTTCATGAATTTTATTTTTATTTTCCATATACTTTGATAATTAATTCTGATTTTATTTTCCAAAGTGTCTTCCATGCCTACTCATGTGATTCATGCTTATGTTTAGTGACTTTGTCATGCTTTCTTGAGCTAAATTTTTTACCATGTGTTCATACTTTGATTTGGAATGTTTGAGTGTCAATTATCTTCCTTTGTGATTAATTTTTTATTACTTTCCATGTGATTTTTATTGCTCCTCAATTATTGTTCGGTTAGCTTGAGATGTGTGATGTTTGATCCATTTGATGATGAAATTTTGTTATTATTGTATATAATTTTTTTAAAATGAATTCTTTATGGATACAACATGATTGTAGAATTTATTTGTATTTTTATAAGTAATGCTTCTATTTTTGGTTGATGTTTACATGTAACTTGAACTTTGAATGGGATATTTTGGGTACTTGACCTTGTTAGGATCTTTTTGACCACTTGTACTTAAGTGAAGCTTAAAATGATTATATGATGTGATCATGTACTGAATCATCTTGTTTTTGGCTTTGGAATCATTTTCATTTAATCATTTTTCTATTTATGGTGGATTTTCCAAGTTGACAATGTTTTGGCACTACTCTTTGGATGTTTTGAACTAGTTTCTTTGTGATGCCCTCTCATATGATCTCATAAATGCTTGGTGACTCTTGTTTGCTTTGAATAAAATGTGTGAGGTTCTGATCCTCTTGATATGGTACCCATTGAATGACATTTTATCACTTCTTGCCTCACATGATCTTTTGTTGCTTGCATGAATGACATAAGTGAATGTTTTGCCTAGTTTTGACACATGTCTTGAGTGTGATGAATGATGTTACTTCTTTGATGATTTGAGATTTCTATGACATGATGTGCTTGCTGCCCTATCTTGTATCTCACTTCATTTGGTCTCATTTATCATTGTTCCATGTCTTGTGACATCTCTTTTGGAATTCTAGATCACTTAAGTGTGTTTGAACACTTTGTCTTGCATAATCTTTTTTGCTTGGACATAATGATTGGAGGTTGCTTGGTATGAGTATGATGTTTGCCATGTTGTTTTGCCTCTTGAGTTGAACTTCATGTTGGTTCACTTTGGTGCATCTCTTTCTTCATCTCTTACTTCTTTCTCCTCCCCTAAGTCTTAAGACTTGTTTAAGTCTTAGATTTGCTTTTCCCCTTAGGATTACCTAGTCCAACTTAATCTTTGATTAAGCTTGAAGTTGGGTAGACATTAGGAGCTAATCCATGTATGCTAACATTAGGTATATTTCCCTTTCATCTCAACCTTAGGGCCATTTTGCATGATAACATTAGGATGGAATTCCCTTAGTGTTTTTTTTTCAACTTTGAGTCTTCTCCTCTCATCTCAATAACAAGTCTAAGACACTTAATAAAGGCAATGAGCATTGTGCACCATGAGCCTTAAGTACATAGGAAATGAAGAATGAGGGGTCTCCCTTCACTCTTCTAGAGTGTTTAGCATACGTCCCATTGGGGGCGACCATGCAACGCATTCGCTCCTATGTCATAGACTTTAGTGCAATGTGAGTTTCAAACTAACTTCAATCCACTTCTATCTAAAAAACACAAAAATAAATTCAAATCTTTTTTGTATCCTTAGGGATTATTGGGTTTCAAATCATTTTCAGAAAAGGGCGTGTTGCTTCCGTTTTGTCGCAAACAGGCATCGACCCTAACTGTCGGACGCGAACTTAATGTCGCTCATAAAAAACACTTACCGACCCGTGTCTTGAACTACAATTGCTCTGAATTCCTCTCTCTGGTTAGATTAAGGATACGTAGGCACAAGACGGCGATGTCTTGGCAAGTAAACTTCCCCCCATTCACTCGTAGTCCTCCGAACTACATTGATTCTGACTTTTCCATTGTACGAGGGAATCGCAGGCCTAGGACGGCGATGTCCTATCGAGTCTCTTTTTCCCTTTTCATCTTTTCATTTCTATTTAGCAGTAGACTTTAGATAACACACCCTTTTGATTAGACAACAAGCGTGGATCCCATCGAGTACGATGGACGCGTGGGGGTGCTAACACTTTCCCCTCGTGTAACTAACTCCCGAACCCGAACTATGGTTGCGATGACCATGTCTTCTCCCTTTTGAGGTTTCTTGGATCGTTTCCTTTTCCTACGTCGGGATAAATAATGTTCGGTGGTGACTCTTCTGTTCTATTTCCGCCGGTTGTTTTTTCGCAGTTGTGACACAAACAAACCATCGCTATCTCTTATGCGCATTCCTAGACCCACCTTGTTGTCAACAAAGGAAACATCTATATTGAATTTAAAATATCCTGCCAGAGGTTTGTTCCACTTCACTACACTTGAAATTTGGGCTTGATTTGACTTGTTAGATCCTTGGATTTGAGCATTCCTCCAACCTGCCAGCAATTGAGAAGCACGAATATAGATAGAAGTCAAAGAATCTTCAATGAGATTCCATGTATGGTTATTTCTACACTTCCAGATACTCCATAGAACGGTAGAGAACACTGGTCGCTGATCTTGATTCAGAACCTGCAATAGAGAGAAAAATAGAGAAGCAGACTTTCCTTCATTATTCTAGGTTTGTTACAACATAGGCCAAAGATCTACTTTCTCCCATCATTTTGTGCTCTTTTGACACTGAAAGAATAAGTGAAAGTAGTTCTCGTATTTTTCACCACAAATAGCACAACTTGAAGGGCAAATAACTCTTTTCTCCAAAAGACACATTCTAGTAGGCACACAGTTCCTGCATAACCGCCACAAAAAGTTTTTGATCTTGGGAGGAATCTTCATATTCCAAATCAGTTTCCAATTCTTATCTTCTCTCAGGTGGGTAGTATCTATGGCATCTCCAATACAGTACCGATACGCACTACGAACATAAAATTTGCCATTCTTTTCCAAGCTTCATACTACTTTATCCAAGGTTACAGCTTCAAAGAGCGGAGTGTTAAGAACCTTTAAAGCTTCTCCTCCCCCTAGAAGGGACTGAATTAAGTTAGTGTTCCATTGTTTACCATTATTACTCATCAGATCTACTACTTTGATATTTTCCACTTCCTGAATATGAGGCCAAGAATTAACTATCACTGTGTTGTCCCGTAACCACTTTTTCCCCCATATCGGGATATTTTCTCCCGAACCAATACTTCATTTATACCCTCCTCTCACCATAAATTTCGAACTCCAAATACTCCTCCAAACATAGTTGGGATTTTGACCTATGACAGAATCAAGAAACTCACAATTGGAAAATTACCTAGCCTTATAAAGATAAGTGACTAAGTTGTGGGGCTTTGACATAAGATTCCAGGCATAATTAAAAGCACTTAGATTTTTGAATCTCATTCCACCATTAGATTTTGGCATAGATAATCAATCCCAGGAAAGCCAATTAATCACAACTTTTTAATTAATTAAAAAATATTAATCAACTTTTCTCTCTTCTTTATTATCACAAACCAATCATGATTCCAATTAAAAAAAATTAAATTTTAAATAAATTTAAAATTTTTTCTCTCATTTGTTTCTAAAATTATAAATATAGGTTTTTTTCATTGCTAATAATTTCTTTCATCACTTATTTCAGCTATTCACATAAATTGTGACCAACTTTTCCCTCAAACAGTTGTGAATTGTCAAACTCATACTATTGGTTTGTTTTCGTTGTCCTCTTTTTAATGGAAATAATTGCATTAAGAGGAAGAAGAAGCCAAACTGGCTACAGAAAGGGAATCACTCATACGTGGGATGTGGTTGGACCAAGTCTGCGAACCAACGGACTTGCCAAAACCCACCAAAAAATGAGCATCAGTGTTCAAGTTCCTACTAATGAAAACCAAAGAAGAATTACACAAAGATTTCAGAATAGTCCTACAATCTAAGCCAAGACCTCTTGCCAATTGCATGCCCCATCGGATGCCCAACGTCTCCGCCATAGCAGGGTTGGCAATATTCTGCTCACGGTGAGTAGCAGAAAGAAAAACTGCATTATTAGGGTCGCGAATGATACAACCGAAAACAACATTTCCATTGTCGAAACAACCTGCATCTGTTTGGACTTTCCAGCCACCATGATTCTCCAAGCTCCTAATTTCCAGCCCTTTTTTTGAATTCTCATACATGCTTCGAGATGCCTCCTCAACATGCCTCCAAATCTCATTGGCAATCATGTTTGGGACAGTCAACGTAAAGTTGAAATGGGCCTCATTCCTGGCCTTCCAGATAAACCACAGACTCGTGAGCACAATCTTGGAAAGAAGCTTTTCCTTGTAGTCAAGAATAGCATCCAGCCACTCCAAAATATCACCCTACTGTGGGACACATAAACTTAAGGGGAGCGCAAAGAGAATCCTCTTGACCACATCGCATCTAAGAAAGAGATGAAGGGGAGTTTCTGGACAAGAATGGCATAAAGGGAAAGAGTCTTCAAGAAACAAACCTTTCCTTTGAAGGTTGGATTTGGTAGGAAGAAAATCTTTAGCGAGATGCCACATGAAATTCTTAATTCGAGGATTGTCATCCACTTTCCATAATTCTTTCCAATTAACAGAGCCAACACCTTCAGAAGAATCGAGCTGAATGGATCGTCTTTTGTCATCGAGCCAATGGTAAGCTAACTTCACAGAGAATTCACCATTCTTCTCAAAACTCTAGTTTAGCTTGTCAGGTGGAAGCCTTAGAGAGATTGGAATACTTATGATATGGGTCACAACATCAAGAGAAAACAAATCATTCAAAATCTGATTGTTCCAGCACTTGGCATCCTGGTTGATGAGATCAGACACCTTTGTGATTCCTTCTGGCCTAATAGGAGCTGATGTGGGTATAAAGCTTGCTATAGATGGAATCCAATTATCCTAAAAAATTCTCACAGATTCTCCATTCCCAATCCTCCAACAAGCCCCTCCCAAATTCACCTCTTTAGCACCCAAGATGCTACGCCAACCATGGCTGGGCAAAAAACTGACAGAGGCGTCCAAAACACTGCAACAGGGGTAATATCTACCTTTAAAAATCCTCTCAAACAATGATCAATAACTCTGTAAAAGTCTCCAAAGTTGTTTGCCAAGTAAACTAAGATTGAAATCCTGAATGTTTCGAAATCACAATCCTCATTTCCCTTCCTTTCAGACAGGTTTTCCCAGCTCATCCAATGGATTTTCCTATCTCCCCCTTTTACACCCCACCAAAATCTAGCCAGGATCCTCTCAATTTCTTTACAACAGTGATTCGGAAGCCTATAGCAGCTCATAATATAGGTCGGTATTGCTTGTGCCGCCGCCTTTATCAGTACGTCTTTCCCGACTCTAGATAAAAAAACCTTCTTTCCAACCTTTAACTTTTTTTCACACATGATCAATGACCAACTGAAACACTTCTCTCTTTGACCTCCCTATCACTACCGATAAGCCCAGATACCTCTCATGAGAATCAACTCCTTTGAACCCCAATCTAATACGAATCCTTTCCTTGACTTCATCTTCCATATTCCTGCTGAAAGAGATCTCTGATTTTTCAATATTCATCAATTGACTCGAGGTCTCTTGATAGTTGCAAAGGATATACTTGATCCGGTCAGCCTCGTTCTCGTTAGCTCTTGCAAAGAGTAAGCTATCTTCTGTGAAGAAGAGGTGAGATATTGTGGGAGCCTTCCTTGCCACCTTAATTCCATGAATCTTCTTTTCTCCAGCCGCCTCCTTCAGCATTTCTGACAGAACATCTGCACAAATAACAAATAATTAAGGTGAGAGTGGGTCCCTTTGACGGAGACCCCTTGAAGGAACGATTTCTTGACTGGGCTGACCATTGATGAGAATCTTGTAGGAGACCGAGGAAATGCACTTCTTGATAAGCTGAATGAATTGATCCGAAAATTCCATAACTTTGAAAGTTTCCAACACAAAATCCCACTCCATTCTATCATACGCCTTTGACATGTCCAACTTGAGGGCCATGATTCCTTTCTTTCCATTCTTTTTGTTTTTCATCCAATGGAAGCACTCCAACGCAATCAGAGTATTATCGAATATTAAATGACCTTTCACAAAAGTACTTTGCTCCTCACTGACCACCCTTGGAAGAACCTCCTTGAGTCTGTTGGCTATTATTTTTGTAACTATCTTCATTGTGACATTGCATAGGCTGATTGGTGGAAAGCTAGATAGATAGGATGGATTCTTTTCTTGGGAATTAAAGTTATAAATGTGGAGTTGATATCAGCAGCGTCCCGATTATGGTTAAGAATATCCAGAACTAGCCTAGTAACGTCAGCTCCCACATATTTCCAGTATTTTTTATAGAATAAAGTCGGCAGCCCATCTGGACCCGGGGCTTTTGAGGGATTCATTTGCCAAACTGCATTATACACCTCCCCTTTTGAAAACAGATCAGAGAACACAACCTTTTGAGTTGTGGAAAGACGACCTTGAACCTGACTGCACACTTGAGAAATATTTGAGGGTTGGGAAGAATTGAAAATATCAGAAAAATAGCGCACCAGGATCTTCTCGCATTTGTCCCTACTAGACTTCCAAGACCCATCCACATCCTTAAGTCTTTTGATAGTGTTGGTTTTACGACGCTGATCAGCCTTACCATGAAAGAATCTTGTGTTCTTATTAACATATTTAAGCCAAATGGCTCTGCTACGTTGTCTCCACATCGTTTCTTCCGCCTTTAACAACTTATCCTTTTGAGTCTCAAGAGCTTTATAATGCTTTATCTCCACAGGGTCACTGGACCATCTTCTATCCTCCTTTAGTAAGTCATCCAACCTGTTAATCTCCTTGGTAATGCTATTGGTTCGATACTCTTTGAAATAATGTTGCAGAGCTTGAATATTAACAGATTTTTGAATGACCGAACCAGGTTTACTATTCCACAACGTCTTCACCATCTCTTCACATCTACTGTCTTTAGCCCACACTTCTTCGAATCTAAACAAACGAATTCTTTTAGGCTCCACTAAATCCTTTTGAATCAGAATCCGAATGGCAGTGTGATCTGATCCAAATCTACTAAGGTGAGTGACTTTGGACAAAGAAAAGTGGCTTTTGAAAGGCTGGGAACAAAAATCTTTGTTTAGACGACATTGGATATTTGCCTCCCCCCGTCGCCCATTAGACCAAGTGAACGGGTAGCCTTTAAACTTGAATTCCTCTAAACTCAAAAGTTATATAGTGTTCCTGCTCCATTTCAACTGAGACGAAGATCTGCTTAATCCTCATTTCTTGTCAGCTTCACACGACACATCGTTGAAATCACCGAACAATATAATTTTCTCTCCACCATTAGCAACCAAGGTCTTAACCAATTCCCAAGTCTCCCACTTCCTGTTTTCATCTGGAAATCCGTATACACCACCAAAAGCCCAAGCTTCATCATCGTCTTCTTGATGACAAAGACCAACAATATGATTAAGAGACTCAGATGAAATGATAATTTCCACCGTTTCAGACCACATCAAGCACAACCCTCCAGCCCTCTCTTAGCCCGAACCTCTGCAATCCGCCACCATTAGATTTTTGAATTTGAATTTCTGATTTAATTTTGAAAATTCCTCAGACTTTAATCTGGTTTCCATCACTTGATGGAAACCAGATGGGGATTCTCTTGTTTTCGTTGTCCTTATCATAACTTAGCTTGAATAAATATGTACAAAAGAGAATTTTTTTTTAATATAAAATGTATTTTCAAAAAATTACTAAAAAAACCAATTTTTCAAAAATTTTTCCAAAGTGGCATAGTTTTGGAGAACCCCATTAGGGTGGCGCCATATGGGATGGCGCCTCAATTAGAGGCCATAAGCCATCTCATATGGCGCCTTAGGTGTGCTAAAAACGAAAAAAATTCAACTAAGAGTCGCCATCCCAGATGGCGCCTCAGTTCAAACCTTTTTTTTTAATTTTAAAATGTTTACTATTCATTCACATGCCTCTAGATTGATGAATTTGCAGCCCTATACTCTGCATCTACTATTCATTCGCATGCCTCTGCTCCATTATTTTTGTTTCAGGCCACTGTTGACATGACTACACAAGCATGCCTACACATGGCAGACTACAAAGGCTAAGAAGCATGCAAGAGAACACATGCCTACTCATGTGACTCCCCCTTTACACTATTATAAAAACTGTTAGTTCTTGGATTGGCTGGAATTTTGGTAAAACAAAGTATATGCAATGTTGATGTCAAGGTACTGATGTTGGAACATTGAGATTTAACACTGGGCTGTGTTAAGTATGTAAGTGCTGAAGTTGGATGTCTGATGTCACATGGCGATGTTGTAACATCAGATCTGCAGAATTAACAACAGCAGGTTGTGATGTTGTTAGGGTTTGCGTGTTAGATGGAATTGTGGAGAGCAAGCTGTCTCATTAGATGCGAATATCTTGGGATAGATATTTTCTGCTGCATAGGAGATCTGTTGCAGATTTATAGAGATTTAAAAGGTTGAAGATTTAAAAAGATTTTAGGAGAAAATCTGTTTTAAATATTCAGTTTTAAATAACAAATCTGGTCAGATATTGTAGCAAGTCCAAGACCAATTCAAGGAGCTATATAAAGCGCTCAAGACCAAAGGAAAAGGTACAGAAAACATTCAGAAGATCAGGAGCTGGAGGCTTAGTATCTAGAGTTTGTTTAGAGTGCTTGTATTTACACTATTCTAGGGTTTGAATAGGTGTTGTGTTTCTGTCCTCTCTAGAAGCTGTGAAGCAATAGAGAGTGGTTGCTTGATCGAAGCTAGGAAGCAAGATCAAGGGTACTCAAAGTGGTTTCTTT
Organism: Lathyrus tuberosus; assembly: GCA_022829125.1. NCBI lineage: Eukaryota > Viridiplantae > Streptophyta > Magnoliopsida > Fabales > Fabaceae > Lathyrus > Lathyrus tuberosus. Next base: position 5,527,525 of record JALAZF010000239.1, on the reverse strand, counting down.
GAGAGTTTGTAAGGGATTGAGTAGTGTTCTCATACCTAGGTGGTTTCTTAGGTAGGAAGTCATTAGTAGAGTATAAGTTTAGGAGACTGTCAACGGGTTGTTGAGTCTGTAAATTATATCTACAAGTAGTGAATTCCATCCCTGGCTTGGTAGCCCCCAGACGTAGGTAGTTAGACCGAACTGGGTGAACAATTCTTGGTGTTATTTTGCTGTTTATTTTGTCCATTGTGCAGAGTGTGTTGTTGTGACATCACACCTTAACATTACACGTTTGGTACCAGAATTTCAATTGGTATCAAAGCAGGCATCTTGTCTGTCTCTAGGTGAGATCTAGGGAAGTTACTTTCTGGTGTAAAGATGGACAAAAAAGTTAGAGGATTCGTCAATAGACCCCCTATTTTGGATGGATCCAATTATGATTATTGGAAGCCAAGGATGACTACCTTCTTAAAATCCTTGGACAGCAGGGCATGGAAGGCCATTATTAAAGAATGGAAAGCACCTGTTGTGTGTGAGAAAGATGATGCTGGCAAAGATAAAGAAGGCACCTTTAAGCCAAAGCCAGAAGAAGAGTGGACAAAGGAGGAAGATGAGCTAGCCCTTGGAAATTGCAAAGCTTTAAATGCAATTTTCAATGGAGTGGATAAGAATATCTTCAGGTTAATCAATACCTGTGAAGTTGCTAAGGAAGCGTGGGATATTTTGCAGGCTACACATGAAGGAACATCTAGAGTCAAGATGTCAAGACTTCAGATTTTAACATCAAAATTTGAAAGCCTGAAGATGAAGGACGATGAGACTATTCATGACTTCCACATGAATGTTCTGGAGCTGGCTAATGCATCCAGTGTTCTTGGTGAGAAAATGTCAGATGAAAAGCTTGTACGGAAGATCCTTAGGTCCCTTCCTAAGAAGTATAAGATGAAGGTAACTGCCATTGAAGAATCACAAGACATCAGCAAAATGAGAGTTGACGAGCTCATTGGATCTCTTCAAACTTTTGAGCTTGGTTTGAATGAAGAAGAACCATAAAAGAAGCCAAAGAGTATAGCCCTGGTGTCAAATGGTAAAGAAGAGAAAGGGAAGAGTTCTGAATCCCAAGAGGATCTATCTCAGACCATAGTTATGTTGGGAAGACAGTTCACCAAAGTATTCAAGAGAATGAATAATAACTCCAGGCCTAATGTCAAAAACATATCTTCTGACACCAGCAAGTCAAAAGAGAAGGATGAAGAGAAAACCGCCCAAGATAAAGGAGTTCAGTGCTTTGAGTGTGAAGGGTATGGACATGTCAAGAAAGAATGTCCCACCTTCTTGAAAAAGCAAAAGAAGGGCATGACAGTTTCCTGGTCTGACTCAGATAGTGAAAATGAAGGTGAGTCAGCAAAGCATGTTAGAGCTTTAACAGGAGCTATTGTTTCTGATGATGATTCTAGTGATGGAGAAATAACTTATGAGGAGTTAGCATCTACCTACTAAGAGCTGTGTTTAAAAAGTACTGAGATTTGTCAAGAAAACAAGTGCCACAAGCAACAGATTGCTCAGCTAGAGAATGAAAAAGATGATCTGGAAAATGAAGTTGTACTGGTTAAAGCTCACCTTGATCATATGACCAAGTCTGTTAGAATGCTGAGATGTGGTACAGATACACTTGATAAGATCCTTCACACAGAAAAAGCTGCTGGAGACAAAGCTGGGATAGGTTATGTGGCTGAGGATAAGGGAACTTCAGAAGAAAGCACTTCAGGTTCAAAGAAGGAAGTGTCACAACTTTTGTCTCAACATCAGCCAAAGAAGCAGGATTCTACACCTAAGAAAGCTGATGTTTCACAACCTAAGAAGATGGAGAAGAAGACTGGTCCTAATCAGAAGAGAAAGCAGCCACAAGGATCTAGTCAGTATATGCCCCCACAATACCACAAGAGCATGCAAGCTGCTCAGTTCAAACAACACATGTCTCACCAGGTGTCTCAACATCAGGGGTATGGTTACACCAATGTTGTTCCTCATATCTATGGAAGAAGAAAGTCACACCATCATGGGAGATAATCCAGGAAACAGCATTCACAGCCTTCTTATGGGAGAAGATACCAGCATAATAGAAGGCAGGCCAGTTATGGTAGGAGGAGACGACATTATGGATGGCAGCCTAAGCAATCTCATCATGGCAGAAGAGTCAGAGATGAAAGGGTGAGATGTTTTTATTGTGGAAGGTTTGGACATATGCAGTACTCTTGCTATAAGCTGCATGGATACCCTCAGCCTCAAAATAGATGGAGAGAGTACAGGCCCAAAGTTGTTAAACAATGGGTACCTAAGGAGAAGGTGAAGTGCTTATTGGCTCACATGGCTGACAAAGAGGTTAAAGAAGGAACATGGTATTTTGACAGTGGGTGTTCCAAACACATGTCTGGATGTAGATCCATGTTTGCTGAAGTCAGTCATTGTCCATCTCATGAGGTTATGTTTGGCAATGGAGAAAAAGGTGTTGTTGCAGGAGTTGGGAAAGTGAAAGGTGATGGTAGACCTGAACTTGACAATGTTCTGTTTGTCAGTGGGTTAAATGCAAATTTGATCAGCATAAGCCAGTTGTGTGATGAAGGTTACAAGGTAAACTACACCAAAGATGAGTGTGTGGTTTCTGATGAGCATAATCAGGTTGTTATGAAGGGTGCCAGAGCCAGAGATAACTGCTATCAGTGGATTTCTCTTGAAGGAAATTCAACTAATGATGTTCAAGTTAATGTTATAACATCAGACTATGACGTCAGGATGCTGAAAGGTAACTCAGAGTTAATGAGTCCTGATGTGAATTGTTTAAAAGGAAAGACTTACGAATCCTCTCCTAAGAAGCCTACTGAAGGAAAGAAGAAAACTGTTGTTGGTCCCACAAAACCTTGGAGCAAGGTTGTTACACCCTCCAAAAAGAGAAAGATTAGAGAAGAATCTGAGTCTGAGGATGAAGTTGAGGAAGATGTCCATGACATCACACCAGTCAGAAAGACCATTCTGAAGAGAATTTTTGATAAGGTCCCTGAAGTGCCAGTGGACAACATATCCTTTCATTATGCGAGCAGTGCTTCCTTATGGAAGTTTGTGTGCCAAAGGAGGTTAGCTCTGGAAAGGGAGCTTGGAAAGGATGTCTTGGAGATGAAAGAAATTATGGACCTCATTCATGGTGCTGGACTACTAAAGACTGTAACCAGATTCTCTAAGTTCTATAGTGGACTTGTTAAGGAATTTGTTGTCAACATTCCCATAGACATTTCTGACAATAGAAGTGTGAACTACATGAAGGTATTTGTTAGGAGACAGTGTATTGACTTCTCTCCTAGTACTGTCAACAAATATCTGGGAAGAGATGAGCAAGAGGAGTGTGAGCTGGAGGTGACTGATAATGAAGTATGTAGAGAGATCACTGCCACTCAAGTTAAGGTGTGGCCACTGAAAAATAAATTAACAGCTAGCAAACTCAATATCAAGTATGCTATCTTGCACAGAATTGGTGCGGCTAACTGGGTACCTACTAATCACAAAACCACCATAACTGTGGGATTAGGAAGGTTCATCTATGCTGTAGGGAAAAATGTCAAGTTCAACTATGGAAGCTATATATTTGATCAAGTAGTGAAGTATGGTGCCACCAATGCTATCAAAATGCCTATATCATTCCCTTCCCTTATCTGTGGAATGATCTTAGATCAACATCCTGGAATTTTAACCAGTACAGAGGTAGCATGTAAGAGGTAGTCAGCTTTATCTTTGCATCCCAAACTGTTTGCTGGGAGTCATGTTCCAGATATTGTTACAACATCAAGTTCTGGGGTTAAGAAGGTCAGTACAAAATCTGAGCTTATTGAAGAATTAAAGGCAACCTACAAGGATCTTGATATGGTTGTCAAAACCAGCACTGTCAGGAAAATGAAGATTGAGCAGATGATAAAAGACTTGGAACAGGGGGAAGATAATGGGAATGGCGACACTGAGGATTCCAGGTCAGATGAGGGTGATGAAGATGCTGATGGTACCAGCTCGGATGAAGACTAATCTCCATCTGCTGTTATTAGATAGTTGTTTTAGTTTTTAGTTTAGTTTTTTTTGCACTTGCTATGCTTGGTTATGTAACTTGAATTTTGTGCTGTTATATGCACTGTTTATGTTTTTCCTTCTATGATTTGTTGTGCCTGGTTGCTAATTGTGAGGCTAACAATGAGAGCTAGGGTGTACTGACTGTAGTTCATAGGGCTTCTGATTGAAGCTTGTCTAATTATGGCTAAAAAGGGGGAGAGTTAAAAATTGCCATGAAGTGAAATTGATGCTAAAAGTAAAAGGTGTTTAGTTGAAAAGTGCTGATGCAGTTATTGAGGGGGAGTTTAGACTGAGCTAGTGAAGATATCATAGCATTTGAAGAGTGCAGACATTAAGGGGGAGTAATTTTGACTGCTGCTATGCTGGTTCATGATTGAGGGGGAGTAACATTGTTGAATATTGTTGTTGTTGAAGATGGTGCTGCAGCAGAGCTGAAGATGCTGCTAATGTTGAATTGTGTGCAGCTGTAGTTGAAGATAATATGTGCAGCTGTTTGAAGATTTTAGTTGAAGACTGTAGCTGGTTTGAAGCATAATGGTATATGCTGAAGTGAATTGAATATTGATGTATGCTGAAGTGGTTATGTGAGCAGCAGAGTTTTGTGAATTGATGATGTTACTGATGCTGCTGCTTGGAGGTTCAAATTATTGTTTGAAGTTTTTCCGTTGCTAAAGTCTCTGAAGGTGCAGAGTGCAAAGTTTGTTTTAGCCAAAATTAGCCAAAGGAGGAGATTGTTAGTTCTTGGATTGGCTGGAATTTTGGTAAAACAAAGTATATGCAATGTTGATGTCAAGGTATTGATGTTGGAACATTGAGATTTAACACTGGGCTGTGTTAAGTATGTAAGTGCTGAAGTTGGATGTCTGATGTCACATGTCTGATGTCACAATTTTCATCTCATCCCAAACTACTCTTCTTCTTCTCTTATTTTCTGTTCAAAACTTTGTATCCATTCCATTATCTCACAACCAGTTACGAAAATGGCTTTACTCACGATGGGAAGCATCCACCGAGGAACGTCGGAAAACATTGAAGACTTCATAAGTTTTCCTGTATTATTTTTTTTGTACAATATTAAACCTTGATGTCTTTTATGGTCTTAGTAATGTTGCTGGTTTTTTTTTTGTTCAGGAAGTTTCAAGGTTCTGTTGTCGTGGGCACGCATACTTCCCTCATGACCCTATCACTGAACCATATCTAACAACATGTGGATTTGGAGATGTGATTAAAATCCCGTCATACCATGTAGACCCAAAGTTCATTCTAGACTTGCTAGAAAGATGGAGGCCGGAGACCCACACATTTCACCTTCCTTTTGGTGAATGCACGGTCACCCTCCAAGACGTGTATATGTTACCGGGCCTCCATATAGATGGCATGGCCGTCAACGGCCCCGTAGATATAAATATCCAAGTATGCTTCGATTTGTTGGGCACCCCCTAGAGATTGAAGAAGCTGAGCCTTCACCCGACGGTAAACCTAGGGGGCAAGGTATTAACTTAAAACGCCTTAGGGAATACCATGACTCCATCGTATTAGACGAGGATTCCCTCCCCTTACACATAATACAAAAAACAAGATGTTATTTGTTGCTATTGTTCGGTCGTTTTTTGTTTCCAGAGAGCACTGGAAACAGTGTAAATATTATGTATCTCCCGTTGTTGTTTAACATTAACAGTGTGCACGAATATAGTTGGGGTTCAGTTGTACTGGCACGTCTGTATAGTGCACTCTGCAAAAATTCCAAAAAAAATGCGTGTACATTTTATGGTTGCGCCTATCTCCTTCAGGCGTGGGGTTGGTCGAGAATGCCAACACTAGCTCTAATAAGCCGGAACCCCTTCACATTCCCCTACGCATTACGGTAAGTCTGTACACATCCCTGCACCTATGGCCTATACTGATATGTTCAGGTGTAACTAATTCATTTTCTAACCCCTTCACATTTTCAGGTGGGCAGTTCCAAAAATGAACTACGATAGAAACCCCAGGAACGCCATAACAGTCTACCGCAACCTCCTAGACCACATTGGCCCTGACGACGTATATTTTCCTACAACTTTTGTAACATTTCTTCCATAGATATTTCTAACATTTTGTATACTTACTCATTAAACAATTTTTCTTGTAGTTTATCTGGAGGCCTTACGACGATCTCGACCACCAGCCCAACGCAAATGATGTTGCTGTGTGGACTTCTAAAACACCAATAATTCGGTTCACAACTATTGAGATGCACCAAAGCGACCGAGTGAAACTACAATTCGGTATGCATCAGGACATTTCAGTGGATCCTACCAATTTGGGAAAGTGGCACCTGCGCAGAGTCGGCACGCAGTGGAAGGATGGTGTGTGGACCAACTTTGCAGCAGCGTTGTGTCACCAGTGGGAGATGCGACACCAGCTCATCTTAACAGACCCCGTTGTACAACCTGCTCGGCCAACGGAACTATATATGAGCTGGTTTAGGTCTGTTACCACACCACAACCTTTCCTCTCTCAGTCGACGTATCTAGTTGACCCCCCGCCAACGTGCGTCTTCCTCCCAGCAATATGCCCAACATCATTCACCAACCTCTCCACCACAACAACAAAACCCTTACTATAGCCCTGACGAGTCTTTCGAACCTACCGAAGCACACCAAAGCCCCCCACAAATGAGCCCCCCACAAATGAACCCCCCACAAACAAACCCCCCTCTTTTCAACTATCAAACCCCACATCAACCACTGCATCAATACCAACACCCATCAATGCATTATTTTGGCCAACCATACCGTATGGAACAAACCCAACCCCCTCTTACAAATTACATGAACATGGGCATACAGCTGAATTATGGAAGTGTTGTCGGCGGCAATCCCCCCGGCTATTGGGGCCAGATGCTGCAGAATTTGTCTCATGTTTCGGGGCCATCGTCTGATGCGCCGGGGCCATCTCAACAAACACAGAGACCAGCCACGCCTCAACAACTTTGTGGTACTAGACAGAGACGTCAAACAAGAGTCCCTGATTGTGGGACCGGTGGTCGTTTAAATAGGCACAGTCATTGATTTTTTTTTGTATCCAACTATTGTACTATTGTACTAAATATTAAAAAAAAATTAATGTTGTTTTTTTTATTTATTTTTCCTTCTTAAAATAAAATAAATTAAAAAAAAACAAAGATACACTAAGGCGTCAACTGAGATGGCGCCACCCTTAAAAAATGTGGAAAAAAAATTAGGGTATTGATTTGTTCTGAAGCGCCATATGAGATGGTATATGGCCTCATATGAGATGGTATATGGCCTCTAACTGAGGCGTCATCTCATATGGCGTCACCCTAATAGAGTTTTCTAAAACTATGCCACTTTGAAATTTTTTTTGAAAATTGATTTTTTCATAATTTTTTTGAAAAAACAAATTATATTAAAAAAAAAAATTCTACAAAAGAAAAGAAGCTTCTTGTTTTATGTCCTATTCTATATATCAAAAACGATAAAAGTAACCGCTTCTAAACTGGGCAGAAACATATATGCAAACCTGTATATATCATTAAAAAAAAAAAAAAAAAAAAACCTACACAAAATCAAATGTATAAAAAAGCTAGTAATACAGAGAAAATTAAAGGTTTCATTGCAAGCGGTACTGCGTCTGGTGGCGGGTACACATAGCCGTTATGTGGTGGATAAAAGTAACCCGCTGGAGTTTGTTGAAACTCACTGTAAGACGGTGACTGAGGAGGAGGAGGATACACAACAGGGTAAGGTAAAGAAGTAGACCCCACTGCCGGAGAAGGATAAACCGGTTCCGCCTTCTGGTTCACGTGATCAGTGATTTTGTAGGAAAAATTAACGGAACCTTTTGGTTTTCCAGACGGTTTTCTAACTTCGTAACTAACATGTTGGAAGGTTTTTCCGTCACCGGTTTGTTTGAGAAGCTCGCCGAGAGGAACCTGGACGCTACCGACGTCTTTATCGGTGGCGCGGCTGCCAGAACAGCGAAGGTTGATTTCGAGAGTCAAACGATTATGATGAGTTAGCACTTGACTGAAAGTGAGTTCAACGGAGAAATTCCAAGCGGGGTTAGTGCCTCCTTCTCTGTCAAGGGGTGTTTTAGTCTTTTGATTATTGAACGGGTTGCCGGAGATTGAAACGACGGCGTAGACTTGCATTTTGGAGAAGAGGTTAACTTTGTTGAGATCGTTTGCTGATGCGAGATTGAGTTGTAAAGTTTTGAAGACCATTATGTTATGTTTTTGTTGTATGAGGAAGGAATATGAGTTTGTTGACCCAATGATAAGTCAGTTTATATAGAAATATAGGTGAACTGATGATAATGGATGGAGAAATAATCCACTCAGGAACCTTCTCGCCTAGGAAGTTCACGCGTATCTGTTTTTTCATCCTAACGTCTAATTAAAGTAGGTTTGAATAGTTCATGTTGTTTTGGTTGACAAATAAGAAAAAACTGTATTGAAAAGAATTCAAAATTGATTGGTGTACAATATTAGGAGAGTGGCTAGTTTTAGAAACCATAACTTGAGTTTGGGGAATTTACCTGCCACCCCCACAATTAAATCTGACATCCTCTATTATTTGTAAAAAGATATATTAGTCCCTCTCAAAAAAATATTTTTTTATTTTCAAATATCCGGTAGACGCACGGATTTTTCAAATTCTCAGAGGATACCGGAAATTTCAAGCACCTACCGGGAATTTCGAATTAACAAGTAAGAATTTCTGGAATTTTTGAAATAATCGGTGAATATTACCGGTAATTTCAAAAACTCCGGTAACATCCTACCGGGAATTTTGAAATTACCGGTAATCGTCACCGGGGATTTCAAAAAATCCGGTAGTTGTAAATTTTTCCTTTTTCCGAGAATTTCAAAATATCCGGTATTTTATCAATATTTGTTATTTTTTTTTAATCTTATTTTTTTTCAGTGAAAACTAGAGGCCGTGATGGTAGCATTGCTGAGAGGGCGCTTGATTTGGCGGGAGGTGGTAGGGGTAGAGGTACAGTAGTTCCTGATGCTGAGTCTGCACATGTACGGGCAGGCCGGGTGGTCCCAACCGGTTCAACCCGGAGGCGGATGGTCGAGCAGCGGGGGCGTTTCCAGGCACCTCGGTCTGTTAGGCGACGTGGAGGTTTTTCCTCAGTGCAGGCCACAGATGGGGACGTCCCTGTTCTTCAGCCGGAGGAGGCTATTATTGGAGATGTTCCGGAGGAGACTGCAGTTAGGGATGTGGTAGAGGAGATTGATTTTACAGTGGCAGTTGAGGTTGAGGATGAGGCGGCTGGTACAGCAGAGGCAGCTGGTACAGCAGAGGTTTCTGGCACATCAGGGGTTGCTGGCACAGTAGGGGTCGAGGAGACCATTGAGACCGATGTCACGGTCCCATCGACCGAGCCATCGGTGCACACTGAGCCAGGATTCTCTGGCGGGCCGATAGATACGTATGTGCTTACAGAGTACAGTGAGCATGTGGCGTTGCGATTATGGTTGGGCGAGGTATATGTTTTTTGCGTTTCATTTTAAGTTTTGTTAGCTTATACATAAATTTTTTTTGTACTAACAAAGTTGTTTAATGGTTCATGTCACATGTACGACCTATACTGAGGGTCCAGTCTCACGGGGCGAAGATGAAGAACTTCCCGCGTATTCCCTTCCCCGCTGCGGTGAAGAGGATCGTGGAGGAGTTTAACCTCCTGCATTTTGGGAACTGCTCTCTCACCATGCTCGATGCAGATCTGCTGAGTGCCTTCGTCGAGTGGTGGCACAAGGAGACATCATCATTTCATCTCCCATTCAGAGAGATGACTGTGACCTTAGATGATGTCGCCTCCTTGTTTCACCTCCCTATCAGCGGTAGATTCTGGACGACCCCGATCATGAGTGTGTCCCAGGCACATGCGTTGGTGGTACGTGATCTGGAGCTGCCTGAGGCAGTGGTGTATCAGGAGTTCACCGATACACGAGGCGTTCACCTACGCATGCGGTGGCTCCGTGATAGGTACGACGAGCTTGTTGCTGCTGGGAGGTTCCAGGATACCGCTAGGGCGTACATGTTGCATGTAGTAGCAGGTACTCTCTTTGCGGACAAGTCTAGTACGTATGTTGATGCTCGCTACCTATGCCTCTTCAGCAATCTGCAGACGCACAACTGAGCTTGGGGTTGTGCAGCCCTGACTCAGTTGTATCATGCGCTCGGGGAGGCGACCCGATTTGAGACGAAGCAGCTTGCTGGGTACCTTAGTTTGTTGCAGGTATATCTTAATTCATGTTCTTACTTGTCCTTCTATTTTTATTTAAAACATTCTATTTCTAATTTATTGTTTGTTGTGATCTCAGTGCTGGATCTATGAGCATTTCCCTATGATATGCTATAGGAGGTTCCAGCCATATACCCAGGGCGAGCCACGGGCGAAGAGGTGGAGGGCGAGGCAGAAACACCTGGGGGGTATACTTGAGTACAGGAGGAGACTGGACGAGCTGACCGTAGAGGATGTCATATGGACACCCTACGATGATCATAGAGTCGTTCGTGAGTTCGAGGAGTCATCATTATACTCCGAATATATGAGATGGGAGACTCTGGTTGCCAGGCACCTTCCAGAGAGATGCTTGCGCTAGTATGGCTACATCCAGAGGTGACCACTACCAGTTCCAGATACACCCTCTGAAGGTATTGATTGGTGGTTTCAAATGCACTTCCTCAGCTCCGATCGTGCCATTGTAACTCGATCTGCACCGGTTCAGTATCCCTCACAGTGTGAGGATGGCTACTTGGAGTGGTTTCTCACCGTATCACATCCACGCATTACTCCACCGCCGGCTAAGGAAGCACCTTCTGAGGATGCACCTTCTGGGGGTGTACCTTCTCATGACGCAACTCCTCCTCCCCCTCCAGCACATCACCATGATGACACACAGCGCTTTCAGATGATAGCAGTGATGGCGGATGAGCTCATGGACTTGGTAGACCCTGATGGCAGTGTTTCTGCTGGATTAGCTAGGATTGCACACCTAGCCAGTGGGGGTCCTATTTAGTATTGTATATGTATTTTTGTATTATATGTATATTTTGTATTATATGTATATTATTGTATTATATGTATATTATTGTATTGTATGTATATTATGTCAGAACAATATATTGTATCATATGTATATTATTGTGTTGTATGTATATTATGTCAGAACAATATATTATTATTATACCTTCGATTACACTCTTACATCGCAGTGACATGAAATAAACAGCCTAAACAAATCAACATTTAACATTACATAAACAACTTAATTAATCAACATTAAAAACCTAAACACTACCAGATGCTTCAGGGCGTTTCATCATCTCCATTATTTCATCAATTGATTTTGAAAGTTGCACATCAAACTCCATCGGACCCCTTGTTAGCCTACGCCGAAACGATCTCCACATTTTGATGACATCTTCATCGTCCTTCAGCTCAATTAGGTTGTATTTCAGACTACCATCCACCCAATCCTCCCGAAACTTGATCTTCGACACCTTTCTATTGTCACCTTCAGGCAACAATCCCTTCAACTTCGAAGTTAGGTCGGCAAAGGAGGTTGTGTCATCGGGAAGCATGAATTCGACAGAACGAGAACCTCTCTGGAAGTAAACTTCTGCCTTAATCAAAAATGCGGGAGAAGCCATTTTTTTCATATATGTTTTACCACAAGACCTAACCCCTATTTATACAAACGTTCATCCATTCTGGACCGCACAAAGTGTCGGTGCAATCACAACCATACAAAACTGTCGGCAAAATCTCGACCGTTTAAAAAAAACCCTAAAATTATAACTACCAGGAATTTCAATTGAGGTGAAATTCCGGGTATCAAACTGTACTTTTCAGGGCATAACCGAATTTTTAACCACTTACCAGGGAATTTGAAATTACCGGTATACCGGGAATTTCAAATACACTACCGGGAATTTTGAACAATACCGGAAATTTTTTTAACATTACCGGGAATTTCGTCCGGAGATTGTTTGAAAAAATTTAAGGAACATTTTCGCCATTTAAAAAGTATAGGGGTTGCCAGGTTTAATTGGGGGGTGACAGGTAAATTCCTCCTTGAGTTTTACTCGTAGGGCCATGGTAGCCCACATGCTAATCCATTATTTTCACCAATTAAATCATTGTTTTTTATTGAGGAAACTCTTTTGTATGACTTAGTCCAATTTAAATTAGAGATTGGTGTGATATAATATAAACGAGTTTTGTTTGAAAACAACTTCTACCTAGAATTTATTAGGATTTGATAGAAAAAATTGGCCTATTACTCTTTATATCAATGTATTTAGTGAAATTATTTTCTTCTAGTGTTCTATTAAGATATTATTTGAATTTTTAAAAATACATTTAAAATTTTAGGATATATTCTAAGATTATTTTTGGATTGAAGAAATGAAATGTGATGGAATTGGATAAATTTATGTTCCATTATTTGGATTAATTAAAATGGATGGAATGGAACGAAATTGAGTGGAATGCATTTAATCTAATTTCATTACTTTCCATTATTTTTTTACCCTTTGATTTGGGTAAATAACAAAATTACTCTATTCTGTCATGGAATATCCAAATAATAGATGAGATATTTATTATATTCTGTTACATTATGATATATCCCGCTCTATTCGTTTTACCATATCTAAATATAGCCTAAATGTTTGAGTTTGCAAATTTTAATGTTTTCTTAATTTCATAAATAAATATTCAACATTAACACGTAATTAAATTAATTCAACAATAATATATCAATTAAGAAGAATCAACCTTGAACAAATAGTACATGCAAATTTGTTTAGGGAACACTACTATGAAAAAGAACTTTTACCTCAGTTGCAAAATGATTGTTAACTTGCTTTGGTAGCGGAGGTGTTGCGGTGAGAATTAGATATCAAACTATTGATTAACTTGAATCACAAATCTTTAAATATTCACCACCAAACTTTATTTTATCCAAGGGAAAGGGAAAAGATCGTATAAAACCCTAAGTTGCAATATAACAACAAAGTTAAGAGAATCTAAGGTTCGGGGGTTGGTTATACCTAGAGAATGTATTAGCATCCTAAGCATCTATAGTACTCTATAGGAACCTCTTGAATATATTTGTGTTATTGTTTGCTATTGTTTTTGTGTGTCTCATGTTTGGGTTAATCGGTGAAGATAGGAACCTAAGGGTTTATTTATTAAGTATGCTCGTCAAAACTTTGCGGTCTTGTGCCTACATATCCTTACAAGGATGGAATCAGAGCATTTGTTGTTCACCTCACTAGGGATGGGTGAACACTTAATTATGATCAAGGTTCAAAGGGGAGATAAGTGTTAAAGCCTTAACACTTACATGACTTTAACAAAGTCAAAAGAGTTGTAAATTCTACCCTAAGTCTAAGTTGTAAGATTCAATGACTCTAACAAGGTCAAAGGGAATTTGGGTATTGCTAAACTACTTATGACATTAAGTTAATGAAGTATTCTTTCCCTTGGATTTTGGAAAGAAAAGGCAACAAAGGAGGATGGAAGCTAACAAGCTAACATTACTTGGGGAATAACTTGACAAAGTTAAAAGTAAACATGAACAATATGGATGAGATGAACAAGTATGATATTCAAACATGATATCAATAAAAGGTAACATTGAAACATGATGTTAATTAAAAAATCAAATGAGGTATGACAAAGTTAAAGTACATGGTAACAACCAAGGTACAAAAATAGATGAGACAACAACTAAAGCAAGGACTTGACAAAGCCATAAAAGATCAAAGTAACAACCATGAGTACATTCAAAGTTTAAAGAAGTTACAAATCAATATGGTGACAACCAAAGTAAGTACATGCAAGCAAATATGTTACAACACTTAAACATACTTGAGGTATAGTTCTAACAAGACTAAAGCATCATGGAAGTCACCAAGAATTCAAATCATTCATGGATATAACAATATCAACATGGTATCATGGTTGACAAGTTTAAGTACATAACTAGGGCAAGCATGCATTACGGTTTACTAACACCACTTAATCATGAATACAAGACAAACATGAACAAGTTGTAACATCACTTAATCATGAATATAATTTAAACATGGATAAGTTGTAACAACACTTAAACATGGATAAGATGAAGTAAAATATGTATAAGTCAAAACATTACTTAACATGGTATCATTCATGTTCAAAACAATCATGCATGAGTCAAAATATTACTTAACATGTGTAGAGGTTCAAGAGTTCAACAAAGCATGGATATGGATATCAAACATAAGTGAGGTCAATCAACATGAATGGATTGAAACATGGTTCAAACATAACATATACAAACTAAGGAATCATATTGAGACATGGTTTAAGTTAAACACCACTTAATCATGAATACAAATTAAGATGTTCAAGACAAGTAAAGGTAATAAACAAAGCATACTTGGAAAAAAAAAAAAGACATGTTCATAAAAATAAAATGTGGATGAAGGATGCAAGCACATAAAAGATGACATGTGAGCATACATATAGGTGACAAGGTATAGTTTAAAGACCACTTAATCATGAATACAAGTTAAGACATTACTTGAACATTTAATCATGAAAGCAAGTTAAAACATGTTTAGGACAAGTAAGTAACAACCAAACATACATGTTATGAATTCAATCATGGTCTTAAGCAAGGTAAAAACATCACAAAAGTTTAGACATACAATCATGTATACAAAGTCACATTTAAGTACAATCTCCTTCAGAGGCAAATTCTCCTTTAGAATCTGAAATATCTTCAAAAGTTAACTCAGGTGTTAACACTGCACCAGAGTTGGATTGAGACTTATTCCAATCCCACACTTTTGATTCTTTTACAATGACATCTTTATTGAATTCAAATTTGTTAGTGACAAGACAGTAGAGCTTATAAGCACATGTACTGTGGTACCCTACAAGAAACATAACCATGCTTTTGTCATCCAACTTCATTCTCTTAGCATCTGGAACATGTTTGTAACAAACAGAACTAAACATCTTTAGATGGCTCACACTTTACTTATCTCTAGTCCACTTCTTTAAAGGACCAATTTCCTTCAACTTCTTGGTTGGACACCTGTTGAGCATATATGTTGTAGTGGCAACACAAGGTGTGAGGGAGCTTCGTCTCCTTCAGCATGCTCTTTGTTATATCAAGCAAAGTTCTATTTATTCTTTCAGCAAGACCATTATGCTGAGGAGTGTATGGATCAGTAACCTCATTCTCAATTCCATCCTTCTCACAGAACCTTCTGAACTCAATAGATTTTTACTCACCTCCACCATCATTTCTGAGAATTTTTCAGCTTCTGACCACTATGTTTTTCAGCTTTCACTTTGAACTTCTGAAACTCAGCAAACGCATCATGCTTAAACTTGATGAGTGCTACCCATGTCATCCTTGTGAATTCATCCACAAAACACATAAAGTACTTGTTTCCTCTAAGTGAAGGTACTCCAGATGGTCCACATACATCAGAATGCACTACTCTCAAAGCATGTTTTACTTTTGCGGATACTTCTGATACAAATGGAAATCTTTGTTGCTTGCCTTTCATGCATATCTCATATGACTTTTCAGGCTTCACAATCTTAGGAATGCCATATACCAGCTTCTTAGAAGTCATATGCCCTAAGCTTCTGAAGTTCAGATGTCCCAATTTCTTGTGCCACAGCTCATTGTCACCTTCAGCACCTTCTGCACTAAGCAATTTAGTGTTAGTTGCCTCCACATTCACTTTGAATATTCTATTGCTTACATATTCAAACTGCATAATCAGCTTCTGATCGGAATCATACAACTTCAAGAGATTTTACTTCATAGTAACTGAGAAACCTTTCTCAGTTAGCTGACCTACACTCATCAAATTGCTTTTCATGGCAAGAACATGCCAAACATCCTCAATCAGAACAATTTTTCCATTCTTCACTTTGACCTTGACATTTCCCATTCCTCCGGCATTCAGATACTTATCATCAGCACATCTGATCTTTGTCCTCTTTCTAGAGTCAAAATCTATCAGCCATTGTTTGTTTCCAGTTAAGTGATTTAAGCAGCTAGTGTCCATATACCACTAGCCCACCAAATATCCACCATCGGATTCAAAAGCCATCAATAGAACATGTTTATCCTCATACTCTCCTCTGGCTATGTTTGCTTCTTCTGATTTCCTTTCCTTGTTTGACCAACAGTCAATTGCAAAGTGACCAAACTTGTTACAATAGTAACATTGAACCTTCTTCTTGTCATACATCTCCTTTCCCTTATGATGTTTCTTCTCATCAGAGTTCGAGACTTTTGACTTCTGATAACCACCATATCTCTTCTTGATCTCTGATCAAGACTGCTTATGATTCTTCTTACTAGAAGACGCCTTCAGAGCCGGCTTAACCTCTCTTTCAGAGTTTCTCTTAGTCAGACGCAACTCTTATGCCTCTAAACTGCTATGCAACTCTTTAATTCTCATGGTGCTAAGATCCTTACAATGTTAAATTGCTACAATAATGTAATCAAACTGAGGAGTAAGTGATCTCAGTATCTTTTCAATGATTACTTTTTCAGAGAGTCTCTCCATAAGATTTCATCTCATTTGTGATCACAATCACTCTAGAGATGTAATCAGGTACCTTCTCATTGTTCTTCACATTGAGATTATCATACTGCTTACATAGACTATAAAGCTTCACCTTCTTCATTGATGCATCACCTCTGTATCATCGTATCAGTGTGTCCCATGTAGCCTTCGCCGTCGTTGAATCAGCAATCTTCTCAAATGCATTCACATTTACACACCGATGGATGTAGAATAGAGCTTCGTGATCCTTCATCCTCATCTCTCTATATGTGTTCATTTGTGCTTCAGTTGCATCTGCTACAACCACTGCATAATCGTCATTGACGAGATCAAGAACATCTTGAGCGCCAAACAACACACACATCTGAATCATCCACCGATTCCATCCATCAAGGACTAGAAGCTTCGTGTTCAAACTACCGTTTCCATCGTTCATCTTCGATCTTGTGTAAGAAATCACTCATATCTCACCAAACACTTGTGTTTCCCAATCCCGCAGAATCAATAAATGTGATTCTGTTCCGATTCCAATCGTAAATTCAATGCGAATTCAAGAAACAAAATCAATCACACACGCCTCATATTCGCTCGTGTTTTCCAATGGTATTTCCCGTGGATCCGAACTAGAGCTCTAGATACCAATTGTTGGTGCATAAGGGAAAGAAGATGAAGATGACGAAGATGGAAAAGAGAAAAGAGAGAAAAGTTGTAACTAACTTTTACTGAATTGAAATTCAGTTACATCTGCTAAAATCTCTAACTAGCTCTAGCTTATGTACACTAGCACAAGCTAAATGAAATTCAAATGCAAACTAAATTACACCTAAATGTAAATGAATTTGAGTTACAATCTAAGAGTTTCTTCCTCCCCTAAGTTCTATATGGAATTCTAATTAATTATGGTGTAACGATCAATTAGTTTGGTGATATAAAAGATCAATATATAACTATCAAATATTTATTAAATCAAAAGATTATGAATGTAATAGTCCAAACTCACCTTAAACTAATCGGATCCGGCCTACCTAAGGTCAAGCACGACGAAGCAGTGTAAATCCAACCTAAAGTAAAGCATGTCGATGCAGGGTAAATCACATTTACCAGCTCAGTCTAGTATATTGAAAGGGCGATGCTGCCAAATTGTGAGAACGACTGAACTCTACAGACAGGGAGCTGAGTGAGCCATGAGTCATGTAATGGTTTGTCAAATATTATGCTGCCAAATTCAAAACTAAGCAAACATGTGATCAACTTCCCGATAAAGAAGGAGCAGTATTAAAAGGCAATACATTTCTAACCAAAAAAGAAAGAGCCAAAATAAGTAAGAACAATCATATATAAACAAGTCATTGAAAAAACGATTGATCACTTATTTCACATATTCACATAAATGGTGACTAATGTTTTTCCACAAACAGTTGACGATTGAACTCTATAGACAGAGAGTTGAGTGAGTCATGAGTCATGTAATGGTTTATCAAATATTATGCTGCCAAATTCAAAACTAAGAAAACATGCAATCAACTTCCCGATAAAGAAGGAACAATATTAAAAGGAAATAATTTTCTAACCAAAAAAGAAAGAGTCAAAATAAGTAAGAAGAACCATATATAAACAAGTCATTGAACAAACGATCGATCACTTATTTCACATATTCACATAAATTGTGACTAATTTTTTCCCACAAACAGTTGACGACTGAACTCTATAGACAGAGAGCTGAGTGAGAGCCATGAGTCATGTAATGGTTTGTCAAATGTTATGCTACCAAATTCGAAACTAAGCAAACATGCCATCAACTTCCTGATAAAGAAGAAACAGTATTAAAACACAATAACTTCCTAACCGAAAAAGAAAGAGCCAAAATAAGTAAGAATAATCATATATAAACAAGTCATTGAAGAAACGATCGATCACTTATTTCACATATTCACATAAATTGTGACTAATTTTTTCCCAAAAACAGTTGTGAATTGTCAAACTCATACTGGTTCGTTTTCGCTATCCTTATCATAACTTAGCTTGAACAAATACATACAAAAAAAAACTTCTGGTTTTCTTGTCCTATCCTATTCTATATATCAAAAACCATAGTAGTAACCGCTTCTAAACTGTGCAGAAACATATATATGCAAGCTGTATGTATCCTAAACAAAAAAAACTACACAAAATCAAAGGTAAAAAAAGCTAATACAAAGAAATTTAAAAATGACTTTTTTCAACCGGTACTCCATGTGGAGGCGGGTACACATAACCGTTTTGTGGCGGGTAAAAGTAATCCACTGGAGTTTGTTGATACTCACTGTAAGACGGTGAAGGCGATGGGTACGTATATCCGGCCGGATATTGCGACTGAGGAGGAGGATACACAACTGGGTAAGGTGAAGAAGTAGACCCCACCGCCGGAGAAGGATAATCCGTAACCATAACAGGTTCCGCCTTCTGGTTCACCGGATCAGTGACTTTGTACGAAAAATTAAACGAACCTTTTGGTTTTCCAGACGGTTTTCTAACTTGGTAACTAACATGTTGGAAGGTTTTTCCGTCACCGGTTTGTTTGAGAAGCTCACTGAGAGGAACTTGGACGCTACCGACATCTTTATCAATGGCAAGGCTGCCCGAACAGCGAAGGCTGATCTCGAGAGTCAAACGATTCTGGCGAGCTAACAATTCATTGAAAGTGAGTTTAGCTGAGAAATTCCAAGCGGGGTTAGCGCCTCCTTCTCTGTCAAGGGGTGTTTTAGTCCTTTGATTATTGACCGGGTCGCCGGAGATCGAAACGACGGCATAGACTTGCATTTTGGAGAAGAGGTTAACATTATTGAGATCTTTTGCTGATGCAAGATTGAGTTGTAAAGTTTTGTAGTCCATTATGTTATGTTTTGGCTGTATGAGGAAGCAACATGAGATTCTTGACACAATGATAAGTCAGTTTATATAAAAATATAAGTGAACGGATGATAACGGATGGAGAAATAATCCACGCAAGAACCTTCTCGCCCGCAAGTTCACGCGTTTCTGTTTTTTCTTCCTAACTTCTAATTAAAGTATGTTTAAATAGACGTGTTCATGTATCGAGAAGAATTCAAAATTGATTGGTGTATTAAAATATTAGGAGAGTGGCTAGTTTTAGAAACCGCAAGGCCATGGTAGCCCACATGCTAATCCGTCATTTGCATCAAATAAATAATTGTTTTTAGGGTTAATAGTCATTTATCCCCTGCAATATAAGCGAGTTTTGATTTACTTCCCTTTAAAAAAAAATTTTTGGATTACTCCCCTAAAATTTTAAAATTCTAAGTCTTTTGTCCCCAGGTAGAAAAATTACCCACCTGTAAAAAAAAAATTTTTATTTACCTTCTGATTTTTACACGCTTAGGAGATACCCAAAAATTCTAGGAGATAATCCAAAATTATTTTTTTAAAGGAGGATACATTAAAATTTGTCTATATTACAGGAGGGTAAATAAATGACTATTAACCCTTGTTTTTATTGAGAAAACTCTTTTGCATGACTTAGTGCAATTTAAATTAGAGATCGGTGGGGGTGGGTGGGGTAGCTCAGTTGGCACTTGCTGGCTGAGCGGGTGTAGGCTGCTGGTCTGGGGTTCGATCCTTGGCAGCAGCAAATGTAGTATTTTCTTTGTAAACAAGTTGTTGGTACTTATAAACCAGCAACTTAACTTTAAAAAAAAAAAAAAAAATTAGAGATTGGTGTGATCTAATATAAACGAGTTTTGTTTGAGACTTCTATCTAGGATTTGACGGAGAAAGTTAGGCTAGTATATAAGTCACTCCATCACACTTGTATTTGGTGAACTTATTTTCTTCTAGTCTTCTAATAAGTTATTTGAATTTTCAAAAATACATTTTAAATTCTAGGATATATTTAAAGATTATGTTTAGATTGATAGAATCGAACGAGATGTCATTGAATGGATTAGTCTAAATTTATATTTTATTGTTTGGATTAGCTAAATATTTGATCAAATGGAACTAAGTTTGGATTGATAGAATTGAATGAGATGTGATGAAATGGAATGGTATAAACTTATGTTGTATTGTATGAATTAACTAAAAATGAATGGAATGAAACGAAACCTAGTAGAACGCTTTTCATTCAATTCTATCACTTTCCATTTTTTTTACCTTTCGATTTGGGTAGAATGCCAAAATTACTCTATTCTGTCATGAAATACTCAAATAATAAAATGCATATTTATTGTATTTCGTTTCATTCCACTTTATTCCGCTCTGTTCGTTTTACCATATCCAAACATAACCTAAATGTCTGAGTTTGTAAAATTTAACGATTTCATAATTGAGTAAACAAATATTCAACAACAACATGTAATTAAATCAATTCAACGATAATATATCAATTCAATACAAACAAGATCATGAAACAGACAAATTAGTTTTGGCATCGAATTCAACCATGGGCGTCTTGATTTCATCAAATATCTTAAGAATCAAGCTTGAATAGATAGTAAAAGCAAATATGTTCAGGGAACACTACTATAAAATTGGCTTTTACCTCGGTTGCAAAATTCTTTTTACCTTGATTGGGTAGCCGAGGCAAAGTAGGGTGTCATGGAAAGATCGATATTTTTTTTCCCTCGGGCCACTAGTCAAGGTGAAAAACTAGAAAGTATGCCACTTTAAATTTTACATACTGAAGGTGGCAAGAGACACAAGAAAGGAGGGTTTGAATTGGATTTCTAAAAAAAGTTTTTTCAAAACCAATTCAATACACGAACAATAAAAATAACACGATATTTTCATACTATTTCGCTGTTAACTAAGCTACCTCCAGTCCACCCTACCAAGGTGATTTTGCCTTCTCAATAAGAACTTAATTCACTATAACCAAACTGATTACAGACACTACAAAGACAATCGTCTTTGTCTTCTCGAGTATACAGACTAAACCCTAGTCAC
This sequence comes from Lathyrus tuberosus, assembly GCA_022829125.1. Taxonomy (NCBI): domain Eukaryota; kingdom Viridiplantae; phylum Streptophyta; class Magnoliopsida; order Fabales; family Fabaceae; genus Lathyrus; species Lathyrus tuberosus. The sequence continues at coordinate 5,505,881 of JALAZF010000239.1, read as the reverse complement.
TCAAGGTAATCACTCAAACTGATTTGATATTTAAAAAATGTGTTTACAAAGAATGCTTATAGCACGCAGATTAACATAAGTTAACGTACAATGAAATGATCACACAAAACGAACAACAGCTCTATGTGTGTATCTATACAATATTCACAAGAATAATATCTTCAAAGAAAATGAGCAGCGTGAATAATGTTGAGTAGCGTGTGAACTAGCAATTGATTAGCAAATTCGCAAACTCATTCAGTCTTCCAAGTCTTCCTTATATAGCCAAAGAAAGATCTGTTGGAGGGTAGAATAAGAATCTTCATGAATGAGTTGGCGCCTTGAATAAGTGTCATCAATAGGTGGGAGACAAAAATCGTACAGTATAAATGTCCTTACTCCACAAAATCTGCGTAGTGGAAGGAATGTTTTGATCTTATAGTGTGTATTATTTATCTCACGTAAATCCTAGTGATCTTATCTTTTAATCTTCAGAGGCTTCTGAATAAATTTTCTTGAAGCATGTTTAGAAGAGTCAAGGTCCTGGTTGAAAAATTTCAGAACCTAAGTCTTCAGAGTCTTGACAATGTTCCTCAGAAACTAGTATTCAGAGTCTTCAACGCTTTGTTCTTCAGAATCTAGAAAACTTGAGCACGAAATCTTGAAGGTAGACAACCCTTCAGAGGCTCTTCGATCAGAGTCACAGTCAGAAGCTTTAGCATGAACTTTCTTCAGAACTGTCGTCTAAGAGCTTTCTAGAACCTGACAGCATCTTGTGAAGCACTTGTATATCTTCAGAGTCAAAGTGTTTTGATTCCATAATTTGATGATGTCACGCGTCAGAGCTTCAAAGTCAGGACCTGTTTAGCAAAAAGCTACACACTAGACAAAAATCATTAGTGTACAAATTTGTTCTCTATGAAATATTGTATTGTGATAATCAAAACTAAAGGTCAGATGCAAAACCAAAACTTGTTCTCATAAGCTCCCCCTTTTCGATGATGACAAAATCATGTATTTTGATGAATAATTTTTACAAGGTTTAATCACATAAAAATTATTTTATACTGTTAAAAATTATTTTTCAGCTTAGAATTTTAGAGTTAGGCTTGCAAGCTCCCCTGAACTTAAGACTTAAAATAATCTACACGCATATAATCGTTTTAAATCAGCATGAAAGAAATAACTTCCTATATGGCATAATCCAGTTTGTTTCAGCCTTCTTTTCAGACAAAAGCCTGGTCATTATTTTCTAGTGTTCTAGCCAAAAATGGTTAGACCACCAAAAGTGATAACTCTCCTTCTCTTTGGGCAAAGAGAGTTACATTGTCTATACTGCAGAGTATGTTGAGATGAATATTTGGGGATTTGAGGGCTATACATGTACTGTATACTGCCTCAAGATGAATGTCTTTCTTATCCCTCATGTGGGAGCCCCATTATATAGCCTTCCTTTAATTCAAGCCATTAAGAGAAGCCTCTTGGCCTTCTGGCGTTATGTGACCATCATTTCCGTAACCTCCCTCCATGAATGTTGGTTTTGAAGCTCTTGGTAACGTTCGTATTGATACGTCGCCGACGTTACAAAAGTTGGAGTGGCCTTCGACGAGCTTGTGTCCGGCATCGGTGCTGGGTTGGTGGGGTGTGGTACCCGGGCCAATGAGAACTTGGCCAGGTGGGATTCGGGCTCCCTGTTCGGCCCGGGTTGTGTATGAGGCTGGTCTAGCTATCTTCATGGTACGATCTTTCCTGCTACTATAGTCTGGTTCGTGCTCACCCTTATCCGTTTACTCAACTCGGTGTCAAATATATTTGGCATGTACATAAGCCTCCTGAGTACTATATCTGCTTATAGGGATGTAGTACTCGGTCGTGACATAAGCCCGGATATATTTGCTAGGTGCCGAGCTGTAGATCGGCCTTTCTTCTTACGTGTCAGAAATTTCTTGGGAGGTCGTGTCTTTTTCAGTTTCCCCAATATAATGATGATTATTAAATGCTACTCTCTAGTTACTCTCGAGCCTTTTACCAAAATCCTTTTTTCTCTCTTCTCATTTCCGAATCGTCTTATTTCTTTATTAACCAGAACACCTTCCAATCTCCAAGACTTCTTTACTCGCAGGTATTCTTCTATTACTCCTAATTTCAATTTTATTCTTCAATTTTGTTTCTATTCAAATTGGTAGTCTTTAGTAAACGAGAAGGTAAGGGTAGTAGTGGCGAAGTCCGTATGAATACCATGGAGAGAAAGGAGTTGTGGGAACAATGTATGTGGGAAATAGAAAGCACTTTAGGGCCAGAGGAGTATAGACGAGTCATGAACGAAATCTATGACGATGTTCTTACTTCTGGGAATAATTTTGATTCTGGCTCATCTTCCTCATGTTTTGTAGAGGTTTCAATGACGACTGCTGTAACACCCCATTTTAATTTATTTAATCATCGTGTGTTATTTTATTTGTTTGGCTGTTTAGGGTATGTGTAGTTGAGCGCGTAGGCGTAGTGTCCTTAATGGATCGGAAATAAATAGAGATGTTGGGATAATAATAAAGTAATAATGAATAATGTGGGAACATATTTAATAATAGTAGTGTGAGGAATATTATTATTATTGTGTCTAACATTATTATTATTATTATTATTATTATTATTATTATGGTTAGTGGGAGGAAAGGAAGAAAGAAGAATATTTTGGCTGAGATAGAGAGCAACTAGAGAACTCTGAAGAGATCAATTATTTTATTAAAGAGACGAATTAATAATTGTTAGTTCAAGAGAGTATTTAAGGTAACTCTAATAATTGATCAATTGAGTTGAGATGACAAATATCAATTAGAGATGTTTTACCCTATCAGATTATATTATATAATATTGGATTATATATATATATATATATATATATATATATATATATATATATATATATATATATATTTGTTAGTAAGAAAAGAGGGAAAAAGAAGAAAAAGAAGAAAAATAAGAGAAAGAAGAGAAGGAAAAGAGAGAAGAGGAGAAAGAGGAAAATTGAAGAAACCTCCGTTTCAATCGCGATTAATCTGGTAAGAGTGAGAAGTTCCAATTATATCATGCTTGTATATGTATATGTAGGTGTTTGTTTGGTTTGATTTTGATTGAAAATGTTAGGGTTTTAACATTTGATAGAAATGGTAAATTGAGTGGAAATTGATGAAATGCATGTCTAAATGTGTTATAACATGTTATTTTGGGTAATGGGGTGCGATAATATCACATAGGTTGAAGGTTTTGATGATTTTTAGGTTCCAAACACGTTTTGGGAGAGTTCTGGTTCGTCCAGATTCGTCAGGCGAGCTAGAGGCGAGCCTGCTTCGCCAGGGATTCGCCAGGCGAAACTGACTGGAGACAGCAAAACATTGTTTTCGTATTTTCGTCGTAACTTGAGATCCGTAACTCGGATTGACGGACGGTCGGAAGCTTTGGAAAGCTAATGAGATATTCTTTCTATTAAAAATGGTTTGGAGGGTAAAAGATGATTTAATTAATTCGTGTTTTTGAGAAATAGTCGTGCTGTCGGATTTTCTTATCGCGTAAAATGCGTGTGGTCGGTATTTTGTCGTGTATTATGCTATTGTCATATAAATGTGGAGCTTTTAGGCTATTTATATGATGTTGAATCTTGATATCGAATGTGGTTATTGAATGATGACCTTGTGGCATAAAGGTATTGAATAAATGAATTTTGACGTATGATATCGTATTGATGTTGTTGTGGGTAGCCTTTGTGGCGTGAATCCTAGTGAATTGTATTTTGTGCAGGTGATAATAGTTGTGGTTGTTTGTGGTTGTTTGTGGCCTTATGGTAAACTACATTGTATAAATGAATATCAATGTATGAGGTGAGTAGTTCATTGTGTGTATTATGATGAATTGATTTGACAGTTGTGGTAATACTAGTGTGTATTACGATGAGTATGTATCTCACGTGTGATCATGAGGATCGTGAAGATGTATAATTGTTATTATACATGTGTTTTGTGTGTAATCTGTGTCATACATTTCATGATGTGTCTGGTGGAGACAGCTAGGTGAGAATCCATGATGGGTGCCTAGTCTTGTCCGGGCTCCAATGTGGAGTCGTGATGGAGATAAATCCCTGCTCAGTGGAGTGTATGTGGTTTATCCAGATTCCATTGGGAATCGGGTTCGATTGAATGAACTAAGTTTGGGTGGTACCAGGACATAAATCATTGCTCAGTGGAGTGTATGTGATTTATCCAGATTCCAGTGGGAATCGGGTTCAATTGAATGAACTATGATGTGGTGGTACCACGTGCACGTGCACTGTGTCAATGTCTGTGTGTAACAGTGCATGGTGTCTGTGGGGGAGTCCCGGCCTGGCTGTTACGATATAAACATTTCATTGTGTTATTGAGTTGCATTGCATTGTGTCATTGAGTCACATTGCATTATTATGCCTGTGTTTATTAAATTATGATGGACAATGACAAGTGTGTCATGATGGTGATTATTATGTGTTTGGTGGATTGTAAATGGAAGCGACAAGTATGTCGGGACTGTGTGTTACATATATGTCATATCTGTGAATATGAATATATGTTGTGTTTTGGTGTGAGACATATAAGTCATATCGGTGAATATGAATATATGTGATGAGCTGATGTGTGTTTATATATATATATATATATATATGTATATCATGATTTGTGTATATGAATATATGTGTGTTTATATATATATGTGGGTGAGTTGAATAATATACGTGAATTTTATGTGGGTGAGTTGTTTGGATAGTGTGGTTCCCGATCCCAGAGGGAATACGGAGGTAAGGTTTATGTCGACTAAGGATTTTTGCCTTAGGTAGTTTTGTGCACAGGATGCAAGAAATGATATTATGGTCTGGTAAAATGGTCAATGCCCCATCATGATTGTTTGGAATTAAGAAAATGATTACAGATTATTTTGATGAGTCGATGAAGAATCTTATATCGGAAGATGAGGCAGATTAGAGGCTTTGGTATGTTGGTCAAGTCGGGATGTCTCTGAGGGAGAACGATCGGGTATTATTGATGGTTGCTCCTCGGGGAGTAGAGAGTGAACTTAAAATAGACGAAGGTGAATAGTTGAAGTTTATATCTGTTAAGTAAGTAGAAAAACTCTTAGGCGATGAGGCCAAGATGTTTGTTATGTTTGTGATAATGGTGTTTTGGAATTGAAAGAAAAGCCACAGTGAAGGGTTGTCAGTTGTGCGTGAGTTCCAGGTGTGTTTCCGTATGGAATATTGGATGTTAGCATTAGAGTTACCCGGACTGTAAGAGCAGTTGGAAGATTTACTGGAAAAGAGATTTGTGAGACCAAGTGTGTCACCTTAGAGAACTTCAGTATTGTTAGTAACAAGAAGGATGAATGATTGGAATGGTTTGGTTGAGTTTGATTGAAATTGCAACTGTTTGGAACGTTTGATAAGAGTGGTGAATTTTGTGAGTTGAGGCTTTGATCGATTTCATGTGACTGGTTAGGTTTGTTATCATTGGAATAGGTTGTTATTTACTCGGTTAAGCTTGTATATGAGTCTGGACAAGTTGGGATGAGGTTCGGTTTGGGTTTATGTCATAAAGACAGGTTTTATTCAATTCTGTAGCAGAATAACCGGGTACCCAGTGCAAATTTTACAAAAACTTTAAGAATTTATATCTTTTGGAATTTGGTTGGGCAATACAATGTACAGTGATGTTGTTCGGTGTTAGTAATGCGTCTGGAATGTTTATGGAGTATATGAATCGTATCTTCCATATTTAATTGGATAAGTTCGGAGTGGTGTTCATTAGGGATGTTCTGATCTATTATAAAATCAGAAGGAGAGTATGTAGGGTGGTTGAGAAACGAGTTGCGATCAGAAGTAGATGCAGTTCTACAACAAGAGGCTCCGAAGTCGGTTAAGGTGATTAGAAGCTTTTTGGACTTTCGTCGGTTATTACCAGAGGTTATGGAAGGCTTTTCCAAGTTAGCATTTTCGTTACTTCAGTTGACGTGCAAAGGGTAAGTCGTTTGCTTTGGATGTTCATTGTGAGGAAAGTTGGAGAGGGTTAAAGTAGAATTTGTCTACAGCTCCAGTGTTGATTCTGCGTGATCCTGATAAACCGTTTGTGAGGTATTGGGATGCGTCTATGATGAGTTTAGTCAGTGGTTAATGCGAGATGGTAAAGTCGTGGCTTATGCTTTACAACGATTGAGAATTCATGATTTCAAGATGGTGGCGGTTACTTTTGTGTTGAGAATCTGGAGGTATTATTTTTATGGTTTTGAGTTCGAAGTGTTTAGTAATCATAGGAATATTGAGTAGTTGTTTGGTCGGAAATGATAGAGTATGAGACAACGAGGATGGTTGGAATTCCTGATGAGTTATGACTTTAGTTGGAATTATCCTATTGGTGAAGTTAAGTCGGAAGTTGTTATACCTGTCTGTTTTGATGGTCAGAGGATTAGAATTATTTGAGCAGTTCAGAGACTTGTGTCTGATGCGTGAAATAGCACAGTAGAGTGTGAGGTTGGGTATATTAGAAATGAACTATGATTTTTCTGGTGAATATTAGAGAGAGGCAGATGTTGGATATGAAATTGGTAGATTTGATTGTTGCGAGTAATCAGAGTGCGCATCGAAAGCGTGATGTGGCACATTTCGTATATGCGTGTGTGACTTGTAAGAGTTCATAGGTGGAACATTGGAAACATGTAGGAATGATGAGACCATTGGACGTTTCAGAATGGAAGTGTTAGGTGAAAGGTTTAAATATTACTCATGGGCTACTATGTAGATGGATGTTTTGGTTATATGTTCGATTGGTGAATCGTAGCATTGTTGTAATAATGTTGTGTCGTGGAACTTTATGTTCTTGTTTTTGTTGTTGCCTCATTTCCATCGTGATGGTTCGAGTGCGAGTAACTAATTCCTATGTGGGGAATTAGGGAAGTGTTACCTATGGTGATGGTAACGATTTTGTTGTGTTCTGGTTCTAGAGTGAACCTGCGTGTTCGTAACTTGGGTATTCTTTGAGTCGTGAGTTAGTCGTCAAGTGCATTGTATGGGCATTGCATCTTGTCGTTGTTGTAGTTGCTGTTAGCAAGGTGGGTTGTCAGTTTGTGTTATTCGTGGTGTGCCTAGTGTTGGCAGGGTAGTTGGTTAGTCGGATGCGAGAGTCATATCCGGAGTTGTTCGTCTCAGTTATATTTTTTAGGACGAAAATATTTTAAGTGGGGGAGAGTTGTAACACCCCATTTAATTTATTTAATCGTCATGTGTTATTTTATTTGTTTGGCTGTTTAGGGTGTGTGTAGTTGAGCACGTAGGCGTAGTGTCCTTAATGGATTGGAAATAAATAGAGATGTTGGGATAATAATAAAGTAATAATGAATAATGTGGGTGTAGCGAGTGATTTTGGACGTGGTTCTTAAGCACTGTCGCTCTGGGGTTACTACAGGTCGATTCATTTTTTATCCTATTGAGCTGACTAAGGAAGGGAAATAGATGTCTCCAATTAACCCTGCTTGCATACTGAGTTTAAACAGCGGTCTATTAGGTTACGGATGCTATATGGTAATGGGGCCTCTTTCTTCTTATTTTATTTAGAACAAAACACCGGGAATGTTCATGGGGAATTTTGTTAGGATGCTAGGACTTATGCTTTTCGATTGATAGGTGAAGGTACAGGATTTGGGGCTTTGGATTAGTGTGCTCGCTAAGATTTTTCTTTCAATCTTATGTCTACGTATTCCCGTTTACCGAAACAGGGAAATCAGAGCGATCGTAGTTCCTCCTATTCTATGGGAGGAAATGGTGTTTTGGTGTCTTGTTCAAAGCCTAAGACGTGAAGCTGAAAATGTGGTTTATATCTTGTTTAAACCCCAAGATGTGAAGCTGAAGGGTCTATTTATATCTTGTTCGAAGCCCAAGATGTGAAGCTGAATGGTCTATTTGTATCTTGTTCAAAGCCCAAGATGTGAAGCTAAAAGGGTGTTGTCTTTAGAGAGAATTTGTCATCTCTAAAGGGGGGTCTGTTTGTCACGACTGTTGGGTGACTGACTATAAAGGAGGATTACTTTAACCGGGATATGTGAATCCTAGCAATGCCATAATTTCCTTTATAGGGGGTTTTAACCTGAAGGAGAAGACTTTAACTCAGTGTAGAGCAAGCTATCTTTCCTTAGGAATTTCTCATGCTAAAAGAGGGACAGTGGCGTGGATGTAAATAATCCAGAGGCTTGCCGCTTACAACAATTAGATGAAAGGAGTTGTTGATGTTTGTATCTTGTGAACGAGGCACAGTTTTGATGCTAAAAGGTTGATTGACTCAACCGGGGTTTTTCTTATACAAAGCCTAAGAGGAGGCTATTGACCCAACAAGAGGATGCTTTTGTGTCTCGTACGAAGCCCGAGAGGGAGGCTAAAAGGAGTTGACTCAACAAGAGAGGGCTTTTAGATGTGTCTTGTACGAAGCCCAAGACGGAGGCTAAAGGTTGACTCAACAAGAGAGTCTTTTATACTCAACAAGGGAGTGTTTTTGTATCTCGTACGAAGCCCGAGATGGAGGCTAAAAGGGAGATTGACTGAACAAGAGAGTCTTTTATCCTCAACAAGAGAGTGATTTTGTATCTCGTACGAAGCCTGAGATAGAGTCTAAAAGGTTTTTGACTCAACAAGAGAGTCTTTTTGTATCTCGTACGAAGCCCGAGATAGAGGCTAAAAGGATTGCTATTTCAGTTGAGTGACAGGTCCAGTAGGTTGGTTAAAAGAGAAAATCAGTTCTTATAAAGAGACTGATTAAAGGTAAGGCTATGCTTTGGGATTGATCATAGGATCAGGGTTATTTCTTGTTCTTTAAGGAAATGGGGAATCCAGAGGGTATTGGAGACTGTCCGAGTCTACTGGTGTTTTTCCCTACTTGAGAATGCCTTCGAGACTCAAGGAGATTAGACTGTCCAAGTCTACAGTTTTATCTTTTGTACTATGCTTAAAGAAACAGTAGTAGTACGTTCACGGTAGAAAGATCTAGACTCTTTGAAAGACTGTTCTATTAAGATGACTAATTTCTGTTCCTATACCTCTAGGAGGTCGTCGGGATAATTTGTACGAAGCCTACGAGGAGGCTGGAAACTTTTAAGAAGCCGAGGGATGATTTGTACGAAGCCCAAGAGGAGGCTCTCTTCCCGAAGGAAGAATCCTTATACGAAGCCTAAGAGGAGGTTGTGAATACTTCTAAGAAGCCATAGGGTCCTTGTACAATGCCCAAGAGGAGGCGGGTATGCTTTTAGGAAGCCTGTGGGTCCCCAAACCCCGAGAAATTCAGGACAGGCTATTCACAGAGAATAGATCAAGCCAGGAAAGTCCGAGAGTTTGGAAGAAACTCAAGAGATGCCATTCACGGAGAAAAGATCATCTCTGGGGAGTTACAGTTTCTTTGACAATGTCTAAGGGTGACAGTCTGAGAAAGGGTTCATCGAGAATGCTGACTTTCACGTCTCCATATTGTTTAACCCCAAGAGGAGGGAAGACTGTGTCTGGTAATCCTATGGGGATCTAGTTTTGTATATTTAAGAGTGATCAACAGGGCTTAGTGCTAGACGTAGTTGCCGGGGAAACTCTAAATATCTATACTAGTATTACATAGTTGATATGAGTTTATGAAAGAAGACTTACAGTGAAACAGCCCCACAATACAATTATATGTATATGAAAGCGGATAAAGAAAGCATATAAACAGTTACTCAGTTGTAGAGCTTCCATGCTGTTTGGTTAGTTGTTCAACAAAGAAAGATTGAAAACAACAGTATATTCAAAATTAAAGGAAAAAGTATTTTGAAAAGATGTTGGGGCTTACAGCTCAAGGAGATGCCCAAGGTTTATCAGTGATCGCACTGTCGTTTTGTACAGAGGGACTTATACAAGTGACTGAGGCCCAAGAAAGGTTTTCTGTACAAGGGGATGGGTCTTACACTCTCTCAAGAGGCCCAAGTGTTTAAAGAAAAAGAATGGGGCTTACAACATGAGGGTAGGCCCAGATGATTGGTTTTTTTATTGGCGATCGCGCCGAGGTTTTCTTTTAATGCAGGGGGACTTATACAATGTATGAGGCCCAAAAAGTTTTGGTTAAAAGGGGATTGGGTCTTACGCTCTAATAGAGGCCTAAAAGATTTATTTTTGTACAAGTGGTGGGGCGTACAGCTCAAGGAGAGGCCCAGGGTCATTTGTTTGAAAATGGCGCTTGCGCCGAGATTTTTGAAAACGCGGTGGGTCTTATACAATGTATTGAGGCCCAAAATGTTTTGGTTTTCAAAGGGGGTTGGGTCTTACACTCTAATAGAGGCCCAAGAATAATTTTGAATGGGTCTTATAGCTCGAGGAGAGACCCAAGGTTTGTTTTTCAACGGACGATGATTGCGTCGAACCTTTTGAAATACAACGGGACTTATACAATACGTGAGGCCCAAAAAGTTTTTATTTACAAAGGATTGGGTCTTACACTCTATTAGAGGCCCAAAAATAATTTTGAAATTGTTTGATGAGGGTGAAAATCAAAGAAACCCTAATTTGTTATTCTTTAAAAGTAAATATTTAAAGAAAATCAAATAAAATACCAAATAAGTTTGAATAAACCATTTGTGATTTTTCTTTAAGGTTTGAGAAATGAGGGATTAATCACAAGGTGAATTAAAACTCACTTGGTTTTGATTTTCAAAGTAAATATTCACTTTTAAAATGTTTAAAAACATTAAAAAGGAATTTATTCACAAAAATACTAATTATATTAAATAAATAATATAAACTTAATTTTTTTGTGGAATAAAATATTTCAACATTTTTGTGATTTTTTGCAAAAAGAACCAATAAAAAATAATTAAAATTGAAGGAGTTATTAATTTTCCAATTAACTAATAAAACATGAAAATATTGGATAAAATAGCAAAAATGTGAGAAAACACAAAATGGCATGGGTGGGGTTTGAACCCACGACCTCAAGGTTATAGGGCGCGCGCCTTACCACTAGGGTGGTGATACATCCATTGCTTGAAGTGAAACCACAAATATACAAGGCATGCCTTGTTTTCTAGGCCTGGTCAAGGCAAGTTTTGCCAAGAAACGGGAAGGTCCATAACTTTCTCATTTCTCAATGGTTGGGGACAAAATTTATATGCATCTGGCCTAGAATTTCACAAGGAATCCAATGGTGGTGGTATTTTTTTCAGATCATACTCCCTCCTCAAAATCCGATAGTGGTTTTGAAAAAGGCCTATAATTGTATTTTCTATGCTACACTTTTATACAGGCATGAATTACATAATGAATTAGTTCAAACACAACATATATAACATGTATGAGGTGTGTATGATCAGTGGACTTCAAGACAATGCATATTTTGGAAAGTTCAAGTCATGATGCTTACCTCTTTTTGAGCTTTTGGAGTTTTCTGTTCAATCTGTCAAACTTCTTGTTCCAGAAATGGTTTGACTCTTTGGACACTCTCAAATGATCCCTTAGAAGCTTTTAGAATGGTTGGAATCAGCTGGAACTTGCAAAAACACAAACTGACCCTTTCTTGCAAAAGGGGTTAAAATGACCAAAATAACAACTCTCTCAAATGGTGTTCTAGATGGGGGGAACCATTTGGGATAGTTCAAGGATGTTATTTGGAGTGTGTTTGAGGTTTTATCTGGTTTGGAAAGTGATTGAATCAATACATGGCTTGAAAAATGCACAAAAGGCCTATTTTGAGGTTTTGAGATGTGACTTTGTGATTGTGGTGTTACAGGTCACTTTTGATAGTTTGGATCACCTACATATGATGTTTATGAGGTGTTAGGATCATGAGTTGTGATGGAAATGCTCTCTAAGTCAAAAACTCAGAGTTACCTTGCTAAAGAAGGCATTTTGGCCTAAAGAGAGGGATTTTGAGGAAAGCATCTGTTTGATGGCTTTGGTGTACTCAAACTGAGCACAAATGAGCTCTATTTATAGTAGAGCAAGTTTATTTTGGGATCAATAGTGAATGGCAACTGCAGCAGAGGTTTGGCCAATGGTTGCACTTTGGAATCCAAGTCTCCTCTAGCCATTGACTAGAGGTTAGGGCACAAGCCTGTGGTTCCCTTGGTCTTGGATAAGTCTTGACTGAATTCAGTTGGCAATGGCTCAGTCCATGCCACCTTGGTGTATGCATTGAATGCTCCAATCCAAAATTGGAGTCTTGTCCCTCTTTTAGGCAATTCTAGGTTTGACATGCTACGTCTTGTTCCAAGGACTTTGGAGGCTTGGCTCAGTGTTTGTCCCCTTTAAATTTGATCCTCAGATGTGTCCAAAGTGATGAAAAGGCTTGGAATTATCTGATTTTGCCAAATCGAGCAAAAATGCAAAATTCTGCCTAGCCTTGGCAGTTTTCAGCAAGGCATATTGCCATTGTCATATCTCATGGCCCAAGTGGAATTTGGTGATGTTCTTGGCCATTTTGGAAAGCCGTCATATGATACAACAACTGTTGATCATATTTCACCAAGTGTTGGAAAAAAGTGACATTTTCACTTTTTGTGATTTTGATCATTCCATAACTCAAAATCCATGATGAATTTGGAAGGAGGTCAGTTTTAAGCTTTTGAAGAGGGTAATGAGAGCTATAAATCTAGCTTTGGATGGGGAAAAATGGCCTTGTGGTTTAGGAGTTATGATCCTCCAAAGTTGGTACCCTAGCCACTTTATTCCATAACTTAGAAAATTTTCTAAGTTTTTATGGTTACCCCTTTTACAAGTTATCCCACTTTTCTTGATTTTTCTTGATGAATGATGATTCAAATCACACAATAACATCATTTTAGGGTTAAAAAACCATTTTTGTGAAAAATCTCAAAATGTCAAAGTTGACTTTTGTTCACAGTTGACTTTTTGTCAGATGAATTCCAAACTGTGCGATCCTCTATGAAATCAAGTCCTTGACCTAAATTAAACTTGATGGATTGATTTCATAGGTGTTATAGGGTGTATTGAATCATGTCCTAGGGTTTGGGAGCATGTCCTGGTCAAAAGCCAAAGCTACAGTTGACTTTTCTCGCGAAACCCTAATTGTGGTACTGATGAAATTGAGACTTGATGCTCAAGCTTCCTGGATCAATCCATTGTTACAAATGGATCAGTGTGGTATGTTGGAGACCCTCAAATCATGTCTTGAGGTCTTGGCTCATGATTTGTCCCAAAAGTCAACTTAGGGGTGAATTAGGTCAAGAAACCCTAATTCCTGATTTTTTATGTATGCATCCCCTGAGGTCAAATTGACTTGATGCTTGGGCCCATGAGGTTCCATGGAGTATTTTAGGATATTATTTGAAGCATTGGCTCATGCCCAGAGGAAAATTTCCATCTGGAGGCCCTAGTCGACCAAACCCTAATTTGGAAACACTAGCGATCTTGAGGCTTGATCCTCCTGGAAGGGAGCAGCCTTGTGCTTAATCCTTAAAGTGGGAGTCCTCTTGATCCATTGTAGATGTTTGGGAGGTTAGACAAGTTGAAGATCATGTCATTTCTAGATTGATCCTTTGTCTAAGAACTCTGAGAGGGCTTGAAACCCTAATTTTGATTGTAGTGGATGCTCACCCATCTTTGGGGAAACTAATGAGGCATGATGGTTCATCCATATTGTGATGATGATTTGCACAATGATGGGAATCTTAGTGGTCAAAATTTAGGGTATGACAGATGCCCCTATTTAATCTTCTTAGACCCGAAAGTGTGAATGGCGAAGGTATTCGGGCATTCGGGGTGCAAGAGGATTAAATATCGGAATACCTAAAATTTTGATGGTGGTTAAGAATGGCAGCTTGCGCATCCTTCTTCTTTTTCTAAGAAATGATGCTTAGAAAAGGTAAAAACTTCCCCTCGATCCTGGTTTCCTACCAAAGAACTGGTCTAAGTTTCTGATATAAACTTCCCCTCGATCCTGGTTTCCTACCAAGGAACTGGTCTCAGTTTCCGAAATAAACTTCCCCTCGATCCTGGTTTCCTACCAAGGAACTGGTCTCATTTTCTGAAATAAACTTCCCCTCGATCTTGGTTTCCTACCAAGGACCTGGTCTCAATTTCTGAAATAAACTTCCCCTCGATCCTGGTTTCCTACCAAGGACCTGGTCTCAGTTTCTGAAATAAACTTCCCCTCGATCCTGGTTTCCTACCAAGGTCCTGGTCTCAGTTTCTGAAATAAACTTTCCCTCGATCCTGGTTTCCTACCAAGGACCTGGTCTCAGTTTCTTTTGTCAATAAACTTTCTTGACAAGGGACGCTATTCGTAGCGGTTTTCCTCAAACTTCTCGCCGAATTTTCCTGGGGATATGCCATTTGATAGAAAAATTTTGATGTCAGACTCGCTAGGGAACCCAGTCGTCTGAGTTGTAGAGGTGCACAAACTTCTCTGTTGGAGACGCCATTTGTTTCTACTGGGGAAAGCGAGTCTCTTGAGAGACTGCTTTCTCTTGGGGTCTTACATCATACTTTTCTCAGGATCTTCCCGGAGAAATGCCATATGATGTGATCCAATTTTGAGGTGCCGATGACCTTTTCATCAGCGGTCTTTTCGGAGAAAAACTGCTGTATTGCTGATTCTCTGCTTTAAGAGGCTTTCTCTGGGGATTTTCCTTAATCCGGGAAAGCGAAGATATCATCTTCAATGGCGAAGAGTGATATTTGTTGAAGGTTCTCTGGTCTTTTAGAGGTTCAAGTTATCAAAGTGGTCAAGGGCCAATTCTAATCCAGAAATAAACTGGAGGAGAGAGATTGTTCAGACGCAACGTTTCCTGACAAGGAAAGAACTGACAACCCGATTGAGAGGACTATTATCACTAGGGGATAAGACCGACCGAAGTGATAGTGATGCAATATGAATGTGAATGCAAATCAACAATGAATGATGTATGTATGTATATGCTGACAAAACTGACGCGACATACAAGCTAATGGATGAACACGACTGGATACTCGGTCATCGCGGGGCGTATGTAGAAATATCGCTGATTCAAGATAGCAATTCTGCCTTGCTTAGGAGAAACGGTCCCTGTTGGGAGCGACGTTGGTCGGGCTTAGGAGATGAGAACTCGGCCGAAGAGGTCAGATGGAGCATTCGTATCTGACATAGCTGATCCTTCATGCAGGCATACTGGTTTAGAAGAAGTACTTGATTCTGCACTTTGAGGGTCGAACACCTTTGGAGAAGCGATCGATGTTCTTTCGATGTTCAACCGTCAAAAGAAATTGCCATCTTTATTTTTAAAAGCAGAACAATTTTAACAAGTAAATTCTTTTTTTGTTTTGTTTCAAGAATCGTTGATTATGTTACAAACATCATTCTGTAAAGCTAAAACAAATATGAATTGCAAATAAAAGCACAAGGGCTCAACTTTTATTGATAGGATGGAGATCAGCTAAACGCGTGATTCCATAGAGTATTTACAAAGTTTAGAAAATGGTAATTTACAGGGAAAAGGGCTATGTTGAAACATAACGACCACTATCCTTCTACCAACTTTGAATTCTGGGCATCCTGAGCTTCTGTCGAAGATGATCGTGACTGGAGTTTCTGATGGATGATGTAACTGCTGCCGAGGGACTTGCCCCTTTGTCGAACGTAGTTACTTGCCAGTATCCCTAATTTTTGCTTGGATTGTACTTTTAGATTTCCAATCCACCGGGATGATTTTTTGACTTTGTCTCTAATTTTTGCCTGGACCGCCCTTTCGGGTTTTCAATCCATCGAGACGTTTTCCTTTTTTTTAGGCGAAGTATTTCTTGACTACATCAACATTTGTGGGGTAGGCAAATTCCTCTCCGTCCATGGTTGTAAGTCTCAAGGCACCGCCTGAGAAAGCTTTCTTGACCACATAGGGGCCGTCATAATTCGGAGTCCATTTGCCCCGAGAATCAGTGAGAAAAGATTGTATCTTTTTGAGCACAAGGTCTCCTTTCCTGAAGACGCAAGGTCGGACCTTTTTGTCAAACGCCCTCTTCATTCTTTATTGATACAACTGACCGTGTCATAATGTCGTTATTCTCTTTTCTTCGATCAGATTCAGTTCGTCGTGTCGACTTTGACACCATTCAGCTTCTACAAGCTTAGCTTCCATCAATACCCGGATTGATGGGATCTCTACTTCTATGGGAAGCACTGCTTCCATGCCATATACTAGAGAGAAATGGGTTGCCCCTGTTGAAGTGCGGACAGATGTGCGGTAACCGTGAAGAGCAAAAGGGTAGCATCTCATGCCAATCTTTGTAGGTTACAACCATCTTCTGAACAATCCTCTTGATGTTCTTGTTAGCCGCTTCTACCGCTCCGTTCATCTTTGGTCGGTAGGGAGATGAGTTATGGTGTTCGATCTTGAACTCTGCGCACAACTCTTTCATCATCTTATTGTTCAAGTTAGATCCATTATCAGTAATGATCTGGCTTGGAACACCATAACGACAGATGATATTATTTTTGATAAATCGGACCACCACTTGTCGGGTTACATTAGCGTATGACGCTGCTTCGACCCACTTGGTGAAGTAATCAATGGTTACCAGGATGAACCGATGTTCGTTTGAAGCTTTGGGCTCAATCACGCCAATCATGTCGATTCCCCATATGGAAAAAGGCCATGGGGAAGAAAGAACTTTGAGATACGTTGGCGGTACATGAATTTTGTCGGAGTATATCTGACACTTGTGACACTTCCTCATGTACTTGTAGCAGTCGGATTCCATGGTCAACCAATAGTACCCTGCTCTTAGAATTTTTCTCACCATTGTGTGTCCGTTGGCATGAGTGCCAAAGGATCCTTCGTGAATTTCTTTCATCAGCATGTCTGCTTCTGGTCTGTCTACGCATCGAAGCAAGACCATGTCAAAGTTCCTCTTATAGAGTGTATCACCGCTCAGGAAGAAGGTTCCAGCTAGTCTTCTGAGGGTCTTTCTGTCCTTCCTTAGTGTCCCAGGTGGGTACTCTTGTTTCTGAAGGAAGCATTTGATATCGTGATACCAAGGTTTGTCGTCTATGACTGCTTCAATCGTGAAGATGTAAGCGGGCCGTTCAAGGCGCATTATGTCGATCTTAGGTATGTCATTCCATTGACCTACACTAATCATGGAAGAGAGAGTGGCTAATGCATCAGCCATGTGATTCTCCTCACGAGGGATGTGATGAAACTCAATTCTGTTGAAGAAGGGTAGCAACCTTCTCGCGTAGTCTTTGTAAGGAATCAATCCTGATTGGTATGTGTTCCAATCTCCTTTAATCTGATTGATAACCAGGGCTGAGTTGCCATATACGTCCAAGTTTCTGATCCTCAAATCAATTGCTTCCTCGAGACCCATAATACAAGCTTCGTATTCGGCCTCGTTGTTCGTACACTTGAACGTAAGTCGGGCAGTGAAAGGAATGTGGGTACCCTGAGGTGTTATGATGATTTCCCCAATTCCGTTTCCGTAATGATTAACAGCTCTGTCAAAGATAAGTCCCCATTGGGAACCTGGTATCTGGCCCTTCACTGGGTAGCGATTCATCGCAGTCTTTCATTTTTAGATACATGACATCTTCGTCTGGGAAGTCAAACCCGATTGACTCTCGATCATCAATCGGTTGATGAGCCAAGTGATCGGCTAAAATACTCCCCTTAACGGCTTTTTGAGCATGGTACTCTATGTCATATTCTGATAGCAACATCTGCCAACGGGCAATCCTTCCCGTGAGAGCAGACTTTTCAAAGACGTACTTGATTGGATCCATCTCGGAGACCAACCAAGTAGTGTGACGAACCATGTACTGGCGAAGATGTTTGGCTGCCCAAGCCAAAGCACAACAAGTTTTCTCGAGCATAGTGTACCGAGTCTCGCAGTCGGTGAATTTCTTGCTCAAATAGTATATGGCAGACTCCTTCCTTTTGGTTTCGTCTTGTTGGCCAAGTACACATCCCATTGAGTCCTCTAGGACAGTGAGGTAGATAATCAGTGGTCTTCCTTCCATTGGAGGTGATAAAATCGGAGGGTTCAACAGGTATTCCTTAATATTGTCGAAGGCGGTTTGGAAATCTTCTATCCAAACGTAGTCCTGGTTCTTTTTAAGTAATTTGAAAATCGGCGCACATGTCGCGGTCATGAGGAATATGAATCTGAAGATGTAGTTCAAACGTCCCAGGAATCCTCTGACTTGTTTTTCAGTTTTTGGAGAAGGCATTTCTCGAATGACCTTGACCTTGTCAGGATCAACCTAAATTCCTTTCTGGCTGACGATGAACCCTAAGAGTTTTCCCGAACGGACACCGAAGGTGCATTTGTTGGGATTCAAGCGGAGTTTGTACTTTCTCAACTGCTCGAATAGCTTTGACAGATGGGTCACATGCTCCTCTTCTGTCTTAGATTTTGCAATCATATCATCGACATATACCTCGATTTCTTTGTGTATCATGTCATGAAACAGAGTAGTCATGGCCCTTTGATAGGTTGCCCCGGCATTCTTTAAACCGAACGGCATCACCTTGTAACAAAAGGTACCCCATGGGGTAATGAACGAAGTTTTCTCCATGTCTTTCGGCGCCATTTTAATTTGATTATAGCCCGAGAATCCATCCATGAAGGAGAAAACTTTGAACTTTGTTGTACTGTCTACCAGCATGTCAATGTGTGGTAAAGGAAAGTCGTCCTTTGGACTAGCCTTGTTTAGATCTCTGTAATCCACACATATTCTGACTTTTCCGTCCTTTTTGGGAACGGGTACGATGTTGGCTAACCATTGAGGATATTCTGATGTGGCGAGGAAACCCGCGTCAATCTGTTTCTGTACCTCCTCTTTGATTTTGATGGCCATGTCCGGGTGAGTCCGTCTCAACCTCTGTTTTACTGGCGGACATTCTGATCTCAACGGTAAATGATGTTCCACGATGCTGGTATCCAACCCTGGCATATCTTGATAGGACCAAGCGAATACACCGGGGAACTCCTTGAGAAGCTTTACCAAACCCTCTCTGGTAGTTGGACTGAGCAATGCCCCAATCCTGATTTCTTTTCTCTCTTTTTCTGAACCTAAGTTTACCGTTTCCAACGGCTCTTTATGAGGTTCAATGGACCTTTCCTCCTGTCTGAGTAATCGGGAGATCTCTTCTGAAATTTCGTCGTCATTTTCTTCTTCAGCCCCAAATACCGGGAACTCAAAGTTGGGAGAAGGCATCGGATCGTGTGTTTCAACGGGGTTTAAAACAAGCAATCTGCATGACGTGATGATTTGTTTTTAGAAGAGATAGAGAGAATGCAAGTGTGTGTAGTGTATTATTTTTTTTTACTGCTCATTTTTATTATTGAGTTGTTTTTTAGGATTACCATTTTTTGAAAAAAGCGAAAAGAGAAAACAACAATTAATGTGGAAATTACAGAACGACGTTATTTTATTAATGAACAAGTCGATTCTTGAAACTACAGCCCTATAAAACAAAACTCGGTCGCTTTAGGCGAAGCGAAGAGGGAAATTTACAGAAAGTGAGCCATATCAAAACATCCCTTTCACCTGGGCAGGGTGAAAGGTTAAAGACGGCAATTACTTTGACTTATGAACAATCTTCAGAACATCGACAACAACCCATTGGCGGCGAACTCCTCGGTGAATCACAAAGTCTGGCACCTTCCTTGATTTGTCTTCAGAAATAACGCTGATTTCTGGTGGAGCAGGATCATTGGAATCTGTCTCCCAGGCAGAATTGTCGTAGGAGGATTCCTCTGTTGCATTTTGTATAGTATTTGTGCTCTCAAGTAGATCTCCCCATCCAGTTGGCTGGATGTCTTCGAGCCTGATATGAGAGCTTTCGGGAGCAGTGTATTTGACCATATAGTCGTATTTCCCACTTGGTTGTCCCAGGGTGTCCCACACTTCTTTGGAACTGGATGAGTCATCCTTCTCGATGACGTTGACCTCTGGAAAAGCATAGTTGATGAATTCGAGTCCTGCAAATATTGCAAATTCATCGTCGTACTGGACGCTTTCTAAATGACCTGATTGTTGATCCCATGACATGGTGGGGACGCAAGTATTCTTTTCAATGATGCTCAGCTGATTTTCATTGTTCGGATAATTTCCTTGCCCCAAGTCTCCTGGATACGGCTGCCACATTGGCAGGCCATCCATCGGGCCATAATAGTTGTGGTCAAAGTTGCCCTTCATCGGAGTGTCCTCCTCTAATGAGTTTGGTGGAGCACGACATCCTTCCGGATCACAATCTCCGTATATCATTTCGACATCTGACCTGGGTATAAATCTCGGACTCTGTGTAGGAAAGCAAAAGGGAGTCTGCGTTTCGTCCTGAGACATATAACCGTCCTTGTTAAGATAGGACTCTCATTCCTCTTCCATATCAGAGGAATCATCTTTATTGATGGTATGCACTTCTTGAGGCACTGGGTGAAGGAAACCTCCACTATGGAAGAAGTCTTGAATGGGATGAAGACTTTCATTGCTGGTAGTAGCTGGCTGGGTACAGGTTGCAGAAAAACCAAGACCCTTCCTTATTTTATTGTCAGTAGGAATGACTAGCTGTCCCCATTCTGTTATATTGGTACTCTCGACCGTTTTGATAGCATCTTTGTATGAGGAAATGGAAGTTCCCTCTTCGGATTGATTGTCCTTGCTCATCGACAGTGCTTGGAATTGAGTTCCAATAACCTCCTCCGGTTCTACACCAGTAGATGATGATAAGTTACTCACGAGCAAAGCTTGTTCCCCACAGACCGTGATGAGCTGGTTATTCTGGACAAACTTTAACTTTTGGTGGAGGGTCGAGGTGACCGTCCCAGCCTGATGTATCCAAGGTCTTCCTAATAAACAACTGTATGTTACCCGGATATACATGACCTGGAAAGTGACTTGGAAAGTGTGAGGACCAATAGTTATGGGAAGGTCAACTTTGCCGATAACCGTTTTTCTGGACCCGTCAAATGCTTTGACGACGACCTCATTGGTTCTCATCGGGGGTTCTTTGAAGGATAATTGCATCAAAGTGGACTTCGGCATAACATTCAGGGCTGACCCTATGTCTACCAGTACGCTGGCTAAAGCATCGCTCTGGCAGCTGACCGTGATATTGAGCGCCATGTTATGATGGCGACCCTCTTTAGGTAACTCCTCATCCCTGAATCCCAAGTTATTGCAGGAAGTGATGTTAGAGACAATGTTATCGAACTGTCTGATTGTTACATCCTGTTCTACAAAGGCTTGCTCCAAGACTTTCTATAGAGCCTCCCTGTGCGCTTCTGAACTAAGTAAAAGTGACAGCACAGAGATCTTTGAAGGAGTTTGTAACAGCTGATCAACAATGTTGTATTCACTCCTTTGGATGAGCTTCAGCATCTCATCGTTGTTGTTTGAAAGGTCGGGATCACTAGACTGACCGACTGGTGGATTGGGAACTTCTGTCTGAGGTTCCTTTTCTTTGTTAAGTTCTCCAACCCCTCGGTTGAAGAATCGACCACTCCATGTTACTCGACTGATGTCTGCAATATTCACGACGGAGGGTAATGGAATTTCCTTTCCATTCTCGACTGTTGTTGCCCCGTATTTGTAAGGGATAGCCTTAGTTGATTCATACAGTAATGGTCCCGGTAGATAGATGACTATGGGAGCCTTCTGATTTTTCCGACCATCGTAAGCAATTTCGATTCGCTCCTGGTTGGGAACTCTCGATTTGTCAAGTAGAGGGATGATGGTACAAATATCCCTAGCCCTCTAATGATCAGAGATTACGACAACGTCCTCAATTTGATCAGCGAGGTAGTCCAGCGCCCAGTTGATTGGTCCGGAACCCGAATATGGGCGAATCTCTCTACGATCCACCTGACCCTGAAGAGCTGCTCGCACAAGGTAACATCCTTGGTTACTTTCCGAACAGACTCTACAACGTTCATAGTTGTGTGGTGGCACCTGGCCACGCCCGCTTTGAATACAATGTAACCTCACTAGGTCAACTTCCACAGATCGAACGTCATGACTTTGATGCCGAGTAGGGTTCCCGTTGGTAATACTAATTTGCTGGGTGTCTTCATCCATATAGATTGGAAGCCACCAGTGATTCAATAAGTGCTGAAGGGTTTCCTGGACAAGGGCACAACCTTGATCGTTTTCGCAACCCGCCCTACAGCTCTGATAATCATGTGATACCAGGAACCCGAGCCGGACCTGTTTAGCATGTAACTCCACCAGGTTGGTATTCATCAAGCGAATATCGAAGATTTGAATCACGTTGATCTGATAGGGATTCCTATCATGGTAGTCCTGGATCCATCCAAGATCCATCTGATGCTGGAGGGCCTCTTGTTCAAAAGAGCATCCCTGTTTGTTTACCGAGCAAGTCAGACAGGAACTGTAATCGTGCCACGGCAGATTATGATACTGGCTTTGCCTGGAATGCATCGCCACCAAGTTGACATTCATTGCACGGATGTCGTGGTTCTGAATTATGTTAGAATTCATGTAAACCATGTTAACTCCACGAACTCGGTGCTCTTGGATCCATCCGAGATCCATCTGTTCCTGTAGAGCTGATTGCACCATAGAACATCCTCGATTGCTTTTAGAGCAGATATCACACTGGTGATAATTATGAGGTTGCACATGGCCATGTCCACTCTGTCTACAATGCATCTTGACCAATTTGGCCCTTAACAAGAGTACATCATGAATTTGATAGGTGTTGTTAGACTCTCCCTCTATCAAATTGACTGCAGCTTTCTCATGTTGAGGCAGTGGGTTCGTGAGAACATTCGGATTCGTATCTTTGAAAGATAAGACCCCGCTCCTAACAAGCTTTTGCACATCAGATTTGAAACTGAGACAGTTTTCTATGTTATGCCCTGGTCCTCCTTGATGGTAAGGGCAAGTCTGATCCACCTTAAACCAAAAAGGCGGATTTTCCGGTACTGTAAGAAGGGACTTAGTCTGGACATGCCCCTTAGCTAGTAGTAACGGAAATAGTTCTGCGTACAATACGGGTATAGGATCAAATCTTGGTGGCCGCGTTGTACGGTTGTTATTGTATGGAGGACGAGCCTGCATAAGAGGCTGTTGAGTCCTTTGCTGATTAGGTTGGCTCTGCGCAACCTGAGGTTGATACGTAGAAATAGGCGCAGGATTGATAGCAGGAGTCACAGCCGCTACTGGCTGATAACGTCGCCTTTGCTTTCTGAGAGAGATATTCCCAATATCCTGCTCTTTTTTTCTTAGGGAGAGCACTACCGTGTCGCTTTGTACTACTTGATGATCCAGTGTCTTTGACTAGACGTCCTTCTCGGACGGCTTCCTCAAGACGAACTCCCATACCGACCATCTCGGTGAAGTCATTGGGCGCACTAGCAACCATTCTGTCGTAATAAAATGAGCTTAAGGTCTTTAAGAAGATCTTTGTCATCTCTTTTTCCTCAAGAGATGGACAAATTTGAGCGGTAATTTCATGCCATCTCTGAGCGTATTCCTTAAAGGTTTCCTTGTCCTTTTGTGACATTGATCTTAGTTGATCTCTGTCGAGTGCCATGTCCAAATTGTATTTATATTATTGGACGAAGGCAGTGCCAAGATCTCTGAAAGTGCTAATCGTAGCACGATTTAAACCCATGTACCATTTTAGTGCGGCACCGGTTAAACTATCCTGAAAGTAGTGAATCAGTAAATCCTGATTCTCTGTCTGAGCTGACATTCGCCGAGCATACATCACCAAGTGACTCTGAGGGCAAAAGTTACCCTTGTACTTTTCAAAGTCGGGCACCTGGAATTTGTGTGGGACTTTCACATTAGGGACCAAGCAGAGGTCCGTTGCGTCCTTTCCAAATAAATCCTGACCGCGAAGGGCCTGCAGTTCTTTCTGCATTCCCAGGAACTGTTCCTGGAACTCATTCATTCTTTCGAACATGTTGTCGTTTCCACCAGAAGGTATCTGTGGAATCTGTCCTTCCGGGACAGTGTATACTCATTATGGTCAAGACTCTCGGTGCCTCCCAAAGTTTGTAACCTTCAGGAGTTGCTGTCATGCCCCTGGCATCTTCGCTTTCCCGAAGTTTGTAACCTTCAGGCCCAGCGGTTCCTGCTGCGGTTCCCTGATCCTCATTGATCAACGGGATATATCCTTCCGAGATATAGTTAAGTGGCCTGCCCCAAGGACGATCTTTCTGCATTTTGTACCTAGGATCGAACTTTTCCACTATGTGCGTTGAGGTGATCTCTGAGATCACAGTCCTTTGTAGCTGAACTTCTGCCATGGCTTGCATGTCGTTACGAAGCTTTCTCATATCCTCTCTCAGAGAGTTGATCTCTTCTCTCAACTCTCTGTTCTCTTCCTCGAGATCATCCATCTTTTTCTGACGATTGGCCCGAGTATTGTACGAATGAGACAGTTTGACTCTAGAACCGAGACACAAACGTGAGATTCGTAGGTAAGAAGAATACGTGACGTGAGAATGATGAATGCAATGATTATATTAATTGAGTTTTTTTTGTTTAATCAAAATAAACTTCGACAATTATATTGCAAATATCAAACAGTGGGGAAACCCCATTTTATTGAATTCAAAGGATTGCGAAAATAGAAATACAGTAGATTACAAGGTGCGGAAACAGAAACCTAAGTTAAGGGGTCCCGAGTCCTCTCTGGGGAGAAACCGGGTGCTGATTCTGGTACTTTCCTTTTCTTGGACCAGGGCTCTTGGGCCGTTGTCGGGTTGTCATTCCTTTGCCAAGTGAAAGGAACGAGAAAATTCCTTTGGTCATCCTGATTATCCACAGCATGTTGCTCTAAAATCTCGATCAGAGCATCCTTATCTTTCAGCAGTTGCTGTATTTTGGTACACTCTACATTGAGGGTGCGGTATTTGTTCTTCCAATACCTCCTTTCCTGTTGAACTTTGTTGAGAGTAACCTGAAGTTTTTCTGTTTCAGTCATGAAGTACATGACAGATTCCCTCGGCAGAAGAACTTCGTGACGAGGATAAGGCATCTTTAGCTTGAGAGCTCTAGTTTGGACCCAATGGAGATAAGGCTCCACCGAGACACAATCCGGTTTTCCTAGAGACTCTCGTCCTTTCTTATGAACATGTTTCTAAGCGTGCACTATTTCCATCTTTAGTGCCTTGTCATTTTCCCTTTCTTTGAAGAAAAGACCTTCCAGATGAGCATTACGCGGGACATGCCTCATCGGGTATCCAAATTGACGACGAACCAATACTGGATGGTAGTTGATTCCTCCCTTAGTTCCTATGAGGGGTACGTTGGGGAAGTTTCCGCAACGGTCATTGATCCTGATCCCGTCATAAATCCTATTGCACCAATCTATATCAGAGTTGGTAAGAGACATGACTTTCTGCGACCAACGTAAGGCACTCTTATAATCCCAAAACATAGCAGACTTGGGTAAATGGGAGATAAACCATTTGTATAGCAGGGGTACACAGCATGTGATCATCCCTCCGCTGTACAAATTGCTTAAGTGTACAGAATGATACGCATTCGCGAGCAAAGTTGGCACAGGGTTTCCAATGAGAAAAACCTTAATGGCGTTGATATCGACGAAGCTATTAATGTTGGGAAATAGAAATAACCCATAGGTGAGTAAGACAAAGATGCTTTCAAAAGCAGTCATGTTCCCTATACTAGCAAAGTCCAGAGCCTTCTTTGTCAGGAACTGGGCAGGCAAACCTGGGAGCCCACCCTTGGTGGTCATGTGAGTCTTGATTTCTGACTCATCCAAATAGATTGCTCTTGCAATGGTTTGATCTTTTGGAATTTCTTCCAGTCCAAAAAAGGAGCTCGATCAGTAATGTGTAAATTGGTTAGGTGAGAATACTCCTCCAGCGTTGGTGCGAGCTGGTAATCTGGGAATGTGAAACAGTGATAGACCGGATCGTAAAACTGAATGAGTGCCTCCATGATTCCTTCAATCACATGGACTCTTAACAGAGGTAGAAGACCTCCATACTTGGCTTTGAAAGCTTCAGGGTTAGTGATCATCCTCGCTAATCCTCTCAAATCCTCTAGTTTTGGAACCCTGAAGGTATACTTATGAGTTCTCCTTCTACCGAAGTCCATGAGCGCAATCTTTTTCTCTGACATTTGCAATCATTGTCTTAGTTTAATTTGAAAAATAGAGACTAGAAGAGAAGTTTTTCTTTGATGTAATGTTTTTTAGATGAATGCATGAATGCAGCACACAAAAACATAGAAAAAACATGGGGTCAAAGGGTCGGTGTCATGAAGTCAAGGCTCTACCCCCCCCCCCCCCCCCACAAAGGTTTATACTAGTGATTTTTGTACCTGTCTCTCAAAATCATCAGTTCTTGTCGAGAAAACACCAGCCGGCCGGGAACCGTGCTAGGTGATGTTTTTCGAAGAACCATCAGAAGAGGGTAGTATCGCATGACAACCATTTCCAATAGTTTCCACACTACTAAAAGAGGTTTTTCCTAGGTGTATACTCAATCTTTCCACATGCAGCATCACACGCATTCCCATTAGCAGAAAAATAAACACAAATATCAATTAGGAAAAGCAGTATATATATTTATCCTAAAGTCCTAGACTTTAAAGAGCTATGAATCCTATGTTCCTGACAAAAATGGCTCCCCGGCGGAGTCGCCATTCTGTGGTACCTTCCCAACTTTAAAGGTTTTGACCTAAGATCCTAGTGAAGTCAAAAAAAGACCTATCCCAGTGAAATCCCCAAAAAAAGGAAAGAAAGAAAGAAAAGGGCCCCACAGTGGGCGCCACTTTACTGTGGTGGCCACCGCCATGAAAATGACTTGTCCAAGGTTTTCACCCTAAATTGTAAGAAAAAAAGAAAGGCCCCACGGTGGGCGCCACTTTTCTGTAGCGAGCGATTTTGGACGTGGTTCTTAGGCACTGTCGCTCTGGGGTTACTACAGGTCGATTCATTTTTTATCCTATTGAGCTGACTAAGGAAGGGAAATAGATGTCTCCAATTAACCCTGCTTGCATACTGAGTTTAAACAGCGGTCTGTTAGGTTACGGATGCTATATGGTAATGGGGCCTCTTTCTTCTTACTTCATTTAGAACGAAACACCGGGAAAGTTCATGGGAAATTTTGTTAGGATGCTAGGACTAATACTTTTCGATTGATAGGTGAAGGTACGGGATTTGGGGCTTTGGATTAGTGTGCTCGCTAAGATTATTCTTTCAATCTTATGTCTACGTATTCCCGTTTACCGAAACAGGGAAATCAGAGTGATCGTAGTTCCTCCTATTCTATGGAAGGAAATGGTGTTTTGGTATCTTGTTCAAAGCCCAAGACGTGAAGCTGAAAAGGTGGGTTATATCTTATTTAAAGCCCAAGATGTGAAGTTGAAGGGTCTATTTGTATCTTGTTTGAAGCCCAAGATGTGAAGCTGAAGGGTCTATTTGTATCTTGTTCGAAGCCCAAGATGTGAAGCGAAAAGGGTGTTGTCTTTAGAGAGAATTTGTCATCTCTAAAGGGGGGTCTGTTTGTCACGACTGTTGGGTGACTGACTATAAAGGAGGATTACTTTAACCGGGATATGTGAATCCTAGAAATGCCATAATTTCCTTTATAGGGGGTTTTAACCTGAAGGAGAAGACTTTAACTCAGTGTAGAGTAATGCTATCTTTCCTTAGGAATTTCTCATGCTAAAAGAGGGACAGTGGCATGGATGTAAATAATCCAGAGGCTTACCGCTTACAGCAATTAGATGAAAGGAGTTGTTGATGTTTGTATCCTGTGAACGAGGCACAGTTTTGATGCTAAAAGGTTGATTGACTCAACTGGGGTTTTTCTTATACAAAGCCAAAGAATAGGCTATTGACCCAACAAGAGGATGCTTTTGTGTCTCGTACGAAGCCCGAGAGGGAGGCTAAAAGGAGTTGACTCAACAAGAGAGTGCTTTTAGATGTGTCTTGTTCGAAGCCCAAGACGAAGGCTAGAGGCTGACTCAACAAGAGAGTCTTTTATACTCAACAAGAGAGTGCTTTTGTATCTCGTACGAAGCCCGAGATGGAGGCTAAAAGGGAGATTGACTCAATAAGAGAGTCTTTTATCCTCAACAAGAGAGTGATTTTGTATCTCGTACGAAGCTCGAGATAGAGGCTAAAAGGTTTTTGACTCAACAAGAGAGTCTTTTTGTATCTCGTACGAAGCCCGAGATAGAGGCTAAAAGGATTGTTGTTTCAGTTGAGTGACAGGTCTAGTAGGTTGGTTAAAAGAGAAAACCAGTTCTTATAAAGAGACTGATTAAAGGTAAGGCTATGCTTTGGGATTGATCAGAGGATCAGGGTTATTTTTTGTTCTTTAAGGAAATGGGGAATCTAGAGGGTATTGGAGACTGTCCGAGTCTACTGGTGTTTTTCCCTACTTGAGAATGCCTTCGAGACTCAAGGAGATTAGACTGTCCAAGTCTAGAGTTTTATCTTTTGTACTATGCTTAAAGAAACAATAGTAGTACGTTCACGGTAGAAAGATCTAGACTCTTTGAAAGACTGTTCTATTAAGATGACTAATTTCTGTTCCTATACCTCTAGAAGGTCGTCGGGACAATTTGTACGAAGCCCAAGAGGATGCTGGAAACTTTTAAGAAGCCGAGGGACAATTTGTACGAAGCCCAAGAGGAGGCTCTCTTCCCGAAGGAAGAATCCTTATACGAAGCCTAAGAGGAGGTTGTGAATACTTCTAAGAAGCCGTAGGGTCCTTGTACAATGCCCAAGAGGAGGCGGGGATGCTTTTAGGAAGCCTGTGGGTCCCCAAACCCCGAGAAATTCAAGACAGGCTATTCACAGAGAATAGATCAAGCCAGGAAAGTCCGAGAATTTGGAAGAAACTCAAGAGATGCCATTCACGGAGAAAAGATCATCTATGGGGAGTTAGAGTTTCTTTGACAATGTCTAAGGGTGACAGTCTGAGAAAGGGTTCACCGAGAATACTGCCTTTCACGTCTCCATATTGTTTAACCTCAAGAGGAGGGAAGACTGTGTCTGGTAATCCTATGGGGATCTAGTTTTGTCTATTTAAAAGTGATCAACAGGGCTTAGTGCTAGACGTAGTTGCCGGGGAAACTCTAAATATCTATACTAGTATTACACAGTTGATTTGAGTTTATGAAAGAAGACTTACAGTGAAACAGCCCCACAATACAATTATATGTATATGAAAGCGGATAAAGAAAGCATATAAACACTTACTCGGTTGTAGAGCTTCCATGCTGTTTGGTTAGTTGTTCAACAAAGAAAGATTGAAATCAACAGTATATTCAAAATTAAAGGAAAAAGTATTTTGAAAAGATGTTGGGGCTTACAGCTCAAGGAGAGGCCCAAGGTTTATCAGTGATCGCACTGTCGTTTTATACAGAGGGACTTATACAAGTGACTGAGACCCAAGAAAGGTTTTCTGTATAAGGGGATGGTTCTTACACTCTCTCAAGAGGCCCAAGTGTTTAAAGAAAAGGAATGGGGCTTACAACACGAGGGTAGGCCCAGATGATTAGTTTTTATATTGGCGATCGTGCCGAGGTTTTCTTTTAACGCAGGGGGACTTATACAATGTCTGAGGCCAAAAAAGTTTTGGTTAAAAGGGGATTGGGTCTTACACTCTAATAGAGGCCCAAAAGATTTATTTTTGTACAAGTGGTGGGGCTTACAGCTCAAGGAGAGGCCCAGGGTCATTTGTTTGAAAATGGCAATCGCGTCGAGATTTTTGAAAACACAGTGGGTCTTATAGAATGCATTGAGGCCCAAAATGTTTTGGTTTTCAAAGGGGGTTAGGTCTTAGACTCTAATAGAGGCCCAAGAATAATTTTGAATGGGTCTTATAGCTCGAGGAGAGGCCCAAGGTTTGTTTTTCAACGGACGATGATCGCGTCGAACCTTTTGAAATACAACGGGACTTATACAATAAGTGAGGCCCAAAAAGTTTGTATTTATAAAGGATTGGGTCTTACACTCTATTAGAGATCCAAAAATAATTTTGAAATTGTTTGATGAGGGTGAAAATCAAAGAAACCCTAATTTGTTATTCTTTAAAAGTAAATATTTAAAGAAAATAAAATAAAATACCAAATAAGTTTGAATAAACCATTTGTGATTTTTTTTTAAGGTTTGAGAAATGAGGGATTAATCACAAGGTGAATTAAAACTCACTTGGTTTTGATTTTCAAAGTAAATATTCACTTTTAAAATGTTTAAAAACATTACAAAGGAATTTATTCACAAAAATACTAATTATATTAAATAAATAATATAAACTTAATTTTTTTGTGGAATAAAATATTTCAACATTTTTGTGATTTTTTGCAAAAAGAACCAATAAAAAATAATTAAAATTGAAGGAGTTATTAATTTTCCAATTAATTAATAAAACATGAAAATATTGGAAAAAATAGCAAAAATGTGAGAAAACACAAAATGGCATGGGTGAGGTTTGAACCCACGACCTCAAGGTTATAAGGCGCGCGTCTTACCACTGGGGTGGTGATACATCCATTGCTTGAAGTGAAACCACAAATATACAAGGCATGCCTTGTTTTCTAGGCCTGGTCAAGGCAAGTTTTGCCAAGAAACGGGAAGGTCCATAACTTTCTCATTTCTCAATGGTTGGGGACAAAATTTATATGCATATGGCCTATAATTTCACAAGGAATCCAATGGTGGTGGTATTTTTTTCAGATCATACTCCCTCCTCAAAATCCGATAGTGGTTTTGAAAAAGGCCTATAATTGCATTTTTTATGCTACACTTTGATACAGGCATGAATTACATGATGAATTGGTTTAAACACAACATATATAACATGTATGAGGTGTGTATGATCAGTGGACTTCAAAACAATGCATATTTTGGAAAGTTCAAGTCATGATGCTTACCTCTTTTTGAGCTTTTGGAGTTTTCTGTGCAATCTGCCAAACTTCTTGTTCTAGAAATGGTTTGATGCTTTGGACAATCTCAAATGATCCCTTAGAAGCTTTTAGGATGGTTGGAATCAGTTGGAACCTGCAAAAACACAAACTGGCCCTTTCTTGCAAAACGGGTTAAAATGACCAAAATAGCAACTCTCTCAAATGGTGTTCCAGATGGGGGGAACCATTTGGGACAGTTCAAGGATATTATTTGGAGTGTGTTTGAGGTTTTATCTGGTTTGGAAAGTGACTGAATCAAAACATGGCTTGAAAAATGCACAAAAGGCCTATTTTGAGGTTTTGAGAGGTGACTTTGTGATTTTGGTGTTACAGATCACTTTTGATAGTTTGGATCACCTACATATGATGTTTATGAGGTTTTAGGATCATGAGTTGTGATGGAAATGCTCTCTAACTCAAAAACTCAGAGCTACCTTGCTAAAGAAGGCATTTTGGCCTAAAGAGAGGGATTTTGAGGAAAGCATATGTTTGATGGCTTTGGTGTACTCAAACTGAGCACAAATGAGCTCTATTTATAGTAGAGCAAGTTTGTTTTGGGATCAATAGTGAATGGCAACTGCAGCAGAGGTTTGGCCAATGGTTGCACTTTGGAATCCAAGTCTCCTCTAGCCATTGACTAGAGGTTAGGGCACAGGTTTGTGGTTCCCTTGGTCTTGGATAAGTCTTGACTGAATTCAATTGGCAATGGCTCAGTCCATGCCACCTTGGTGTATGCATTGAATGCTCTAATCCAAAATTGGAGTCTTGTCCCTCTTTTAGGCAATTTTAGGTTTGGCATGCTACTTCTTGTTCCAAGGACTTTGGAGGCTTGGATCTGTGTTTGTCCCCTTTAAATTTGATCCTCAGATGTGTCCAAAGTGATGACAGGGCTTGGAGTTATCTGATTTTTCCAAATCGAGCAAAAATGCAAAATTTTGCCTAGCCTTGGCAGTTTTCAGCAAGGCATATTGCCATTGTCATATCTCATGGCCCAAGTGGATTTTGGTGATGTTCTTGGCCATTTTGGAAAGCCCTCATAT
This sequence comes from Lathyrus tuberosus, assembly GCA_022829125.1. Lineage (NCBI taxonomy): Eukaryota > Viridiplantae > Streptophyta > Magnoliopsida > Fabales > Fabaceae > Lathyrus > Lathyrus tuberosus. Next base: position 5,473,927 of record JALAZF010000239.1, on the reverse strand, counting down.
GATACAACAACTATTTGATCATATTTGGTTTTGATACCTTTTGGATCCAAGTGAAAAATCCCCCTACATTTGGAAAAAAGTGAAGGCAGATTCTGACTTAGTGAAAATTTCACTAACTGTTGGAAAAAAGTGACATTTTCACTTTTTGTGATTTTGATCATTCCATAACTCAAAATCCATGATGAATTTGGAAGGAGGTCAGTTTTAAGCTTTTGTAGAGGGTAATGAGAGCTACAAATCTAGCTTTGGATGGGGAAAAATGGCCTTGTGATTTAGGAGTTATAATCCTCCAAAGTTGGTACCCTAGCCACTTTATTCCATAACTTAGAAAATTTTCTAAGTTTTTATGGTTACCCCTTTTACAAGTTATCCCACTTTTCTTGATTTTTATTGATGAATGATGATTCAAATCACACATTAACATCATTTTAGGGTTAAAAAACCATTTTTGTGAAAAATCTCAAAAAGTTAAAGTTGACTTTTGTGCACGGTTGACTTTTTGTCAGATGAATTCCAAACTGTGCGATCCTCTATGAAATCAAGTCCTTGACCTAAATCAAACTTGATGGATTGATTTTATAGGTGTTATAGGGTATATTGAATCTTGTCCTAGGGTTTGGGAGCATGTCCTGGTCAAAAGTCAAAGCTACAGTTGACTTTTCTCGCAAAACCCTAATTGTGGTACTGATGAAATTGAGACTTGCTGCTCAAGCTTCCTGGATCAATCCATTGTTACAAATGGATCAATGTGGTATGTTGGAGACCCTCAAATCATGTCTTGAGGTCTTGGCTCATGATTTGTCCCAAAAGTCAACTTAGGGGTGAATTAGGTCAAGAAACCCTAATTCCTGATTTTTGATGTATGCATCCCCTGAGGTCAAATTGACTTGATGCTTGGGCACTTGAGGTTCCATGGAGTATTTTAGGATATGCTTTGAAGCATTGGCTCATGCCCAGAGGAAAATTTCCATCTGGAGGCCCTGGTCGACCAAACCCTAATTTGGTGACACTGGCGATCTTGAGGCTTGATCCACCTGGAAGGGAGCAGCCTTGTGCTTAATCCTTAAAGTGGGAGACCTCTTGATCCATTGTAGATGTTTGGGAGGTTAGACAAGTTGAAGATCATGTCATTTCTTGATTGATCCTTTGTCTAAGAACTCTGAGAGGGCTTGAAACCCTAATTTTGATTGTAGTGGATGCTCACCCATCTTCGGGGAGACTAATGAGGCATGATGGTTCATCCATATTGTGATGATGATTTGCACAATGATGGGAATCTTAGTGGTCAACATTTGGGGTATGACAGTGGGGACATATTTAATAATAGTAGTGTGAGGAATATTATTATTATTGTGTCTAACATTAGTATTATTATTATTATTATTATTATTATTATGGTTAGTGGGAGGAAAGGAAGAAAGAAGAATATTTTGGCTGAGATAGAGAGCAACTAGAGAACTCTGAAGAGATCAATTATTTTATTAAAGAGACGAATTAATAATTGTTAGTTCAAGAGAGTATTTAAGGTAACTCTAATAATTGATCAATTGGGTTGAGATGACAAATATCAATTGGAGATGTTTTACCCTATCGGATTATATTATATAATATTGGATCATATATATATATATATATATATATATATATATATATATATATATATATATGTATATATATATGTTAGTAAGATAAGAGGGGAAAATAAGAAAAAGAAGAAAAAGAAGAGAAAGAAGAGAAGGAAAAGAGTGAAGAGGAGAAAGAGGAAAATTGAAGAAACCTCTGTTTCAATCGCGATTAATCGGGTAAGGGTGAGAAGTTTCAATTATATCATGCTTGTATATGTATATGTCGGTGTTTGTTTGGTTTGATTTTGATTGAAAATGTTAGGGTTTTAACATTTGATAGAAATGGTAAATTGAGTGGAAATTGATGAAATGCATGTCTAAATGTGTTATAACATGTTATTTTGGGTCATGGGTGCGATAATATCACATAGGTTGAAGGTTTTGATGATTTTTAGGTCCCAAACACGTTTTGGGAGAGTTCTGGTTCGTCCAGATTCGCCAGGCGAGCTAGAGGCGAGTGTGCTTTGCCAGGGATTCGCCAGGCGAAACTGACTGGAGACAGCAAATCATTGTTTTCGTATTTTCGCCGTAACTTGAGATTCGTAACTCGGATTGACGCACGGTCGGAAGCGTTGGAAAGCTAATGAGATATTCTTTCTATTAAAACTGGTTTGGAGGGTAAAAGATGATTTAATTAATTCGTGTTTTTGAGAAATAGACGTGTTGTCGGATTTTCTTATCGCGTAAAATGCGTGTGATCGGTATTTTGTCGTGTATTATGCTATTGTCATATAAATGTGGAGCTTTTAGGCTATTTATATAATGTTAAATCTTGATATCGAGTGTGGTTATTGAATGATGGCCTTGTGGCATAAAGGTATTGAATAAATGAATTTCGACGTATGATATCGTATTGATGTTGCTGTGGGTAGCCTTTGTGGTGTGAATCCTAGTGAATTGTATTTTGTGCAGGTGATAATGGTTATGGTTGTTTGTGGCATTATGGTAAACTATATTTTATAAATGAATATCAATGTATGAGGTGAGTATTTCATTGTGTGTATTATGATTAATTGATTTGACAGTTGTGGTAATACTAGTGTGCATTACGGTGAGTATGTATCTCACGTGTGATCATGAGGATCGTGAAGATGTATAATTGTTATTATACATGTGTTTTGTGTGTAATCTTTGTCATACATTTCATGATGTGTCTGGTGGAGACAGCTAGGTGAGAATCCATGATGGGTGCCTAGTCTTGTCCGGGCTCCAATGTGGAGTCGTGATGGAGATAAATCCCTGCTCAGTGGAGTGTATGTGGTTTATCCAGATTCCATTGGGAATCGGGTTCGATTGAATGAACTAAGTTTGGGTGGTACCAGGACATAAATCATTGCTCAGTGGAGTGTATGTGATTTATCCAGATTCCAGTGGGAATCGGGTTCAATTGAATGAACTATGATGTGGTGGTACCACGTGCACATGCAATGTGTCAGTGTCTGTGTGTAACAATGCATGGTGTTTGTGGGGGAGTCCCGACCTGGCTGTTACGATTTAAACATTTCATTGTGTTATTGAGTTGCATTGCATTGTGTCATTGAGTCACATTGCATTATTATGTCTGTGTTTATTGAATTATGATGGACAATGACAAGTGTGCCATGATGGTGATTATTATGTGTTTGGTGGATTGTAAATGGAAGCGACAAGTATGTCGGGACTGTGTGTTACATATATGTCATATCTGTGAATATGAATATATGTTGTGTTTTGGTGTGAGACATATAAGTCATATCGGTGAATATGAATATATGTGATGTGTTGGTGTGTGTTTTTATATATATATATATATATATATATATATATATATATATATATATATATATATATATATATATATATATATATATATATATATATATATATATCATGATTTGTGTATATGAATATATGATATCTTTGTATGCTATATGTTTTAACATGTGGTGTGTGGGTGAGTTGAATAATATACGTGAATTTTATGTTTACATTTTATGATGCAGTCTTGTTATAATTGTTATTTCTCACCCTTCTGCTAGAATATGCTTTTATGGCATAATGCAGATTAGCCGCTGTAGAGGCGTGGAGGCAAGTGGAAGGGTTAGATCTTCATTTTGCTTAGATCTTTTGTGTCTGCTCTGATACGTAACACGGGAGTCGGGGGAAACGCTTTTGTTATTTATGTTTATATATATTTTGATAACGTGTATGTATATTTCGATGTTATGAAACAACTTATTTTAAAAACCGTGTCAATTATGGATCGTTCCGCTTTATTCCATAATTGAACTTTCCTTTTGTTGGAAAAGGTTTCCTGTTATTATTTATTCCATTTTGTGTTATGTATCAAGATTATAAGCAGGTGGATTACGTTTTTCTCAAATGTGACATCCTTATTTTCGTCGAAAATTTTTTCTATTCACTCTGATTTTATTATGTATTATTTATTCGCGATGGGAATTGGGGTGTTACAATTGGTATCAGAGCTGGTTGGTCCGTCCGGCCAAGTTGTTGAGTCGGTGTGATATGATAGTTGAATATTGTCGATGTTGTTTGTTCCTTAGTACATGATATGTGTGTGAAACACTGTCAGTGCTTTCTGGCTTTCTAATCTTTCGTCTTCAGGATTGAGAATGAGTTAAGTGGGGGAGAAGCTGGTGCTTCTCCAAGTTGCTTCATTTGTGGAGCATTGGCTTGGTGTGTCGTTGTTTGCCAGATTATAAGTGTTGTTTGGACAGTGTGGTTCCTGATTCCAGAGGGAATGCGGAGGTAAGGTTTATGTCGACTAAGGATTTGTGCCTTAGGTAGTTTTGTGCACAGGATGCAAGAAATGATATTATGGTCTGGTAAAATGGTCAATGCCCCATCATGATTGTTTGGAATTAAGAAAATGATTACAGATTGTTTTGATGAGTCAATGAAGAATCTTATATCGGAAGATGAGGCGGATTAGAGGCTTTGGTATGTTGGTCAAGTCGGGATGTCTCTGAGGGAGAACGATCGGGTATTATTGATGGTTGCTCCTCGGGGAGTAGAGAGTTAACTTAAAATAGACGAAAGTGAATAGTTGAAGTTTATATCTGCTAAGTAAGTAGAAAAACTCTTAGGCGATGAGGCCAAGATGTTTGTTATGTTTGTGATAATGGTGTTCTGGAATTGACAAGAAAGCCACAGTAAAGGGCTGCCAGTTGTGTGTGATTTCCAGGTGTGTTTCCGGATGGAATATTGGATGTTAGCGTTAGAATTACCCGGACTGTAAGAGCAGTTGGAAGCTTGACTGGAAAAGAGATTTTTGAGACCAAGTGTGTCACCTTAGAGATCTTCAGTATTGTTAGTAACAAGAAGGATTGATGATTGGAATGTTTTGGTTGAGGTTGATTGAAATTGCAACTGTTTGGAACGTTTGATAAGAGTGGTGAATTTTGTGAGTTGAGGCTTTGATCGATTTCATGTGACTGGTTAGGTTTTTTATCATCGGAATAGGTTGTTATTTACTCGGTTAAGCTTGTATATGAGTCTGGACAAGTTGGGATGAGGTTCGGTTTGGGTTTATGTCATAAAGACAGGTTTTATTCAATTCTGTAGCAGAATAACCGGGTACCCAGTGCAAATTTTACAAAAACTTTAAGAATTTATATCTTTTGGAATTTGGTTGGGCATTATAATGTACAGTGATGTTGTTCGGTGTTAGAAATGCTTCTGGAATGTTTGTGGAGTATATGAATCGTATCTTCCATATTTAATTGGATAAGTTCGGAGTGGTGTTCATTAGGGATGTTCTGATCTATTATAAATTTAGAAGGAGAGTATGTAGGGTGGTTGAGAATCTAGTTGCGAGTGTTGAAAAGAAAGGAATTTTTTTATGCTAAGTTATTCAAGTGAGAATTTTGGGTTGAAAAAGGTTAGTTTTCTTGGATATGTGATTTCTGATGACAGTCTTGTTATGGATCCATCGGAAGTAGATGCAGTTCTACAACGAGAGGCTCCGAAGTCGGTTAAGGTGATTAGAAGCTTTTTGAACTTTCGTTGGTTATTACCAGAGGTTATGGAAGGCTTTTCCAAGTTAGCATTTTCGTTACTTCAGTTGACGTGCAAAGGGTAAGTCATTTGCTTTGGATGTTCATTGTGAGAAAAGTTGGAGAGAGTTAAAGCAGAATTTGTCTACGACTCCAGTGTTGATTCTGCGTGATCCTGATAAACTGTTTGTGAGGTATTGGGATGTGTCTATGATGAGTTTAGTCAGTGGTTAATGCGAGATGGTAAAGTCGTGGCTTATGCTTTACAACGATTGAGGATTCATGATTTCAAGATGGTGGCGGTTACTTTTGGGTTGAGAATCTGGAGGTATTATTTTTATGGTTTTGAGTTCGAAGTGTTTAGCAATCACAGGAATATTGAGTATCTGTTTGGTCGGAAATGATAGAGTATGAGACAACGAGGATGGTTGGAATTCCTAATGAGTTATGACTTTAGTTGGAATTATCCTATTGGTGAAGTTAAGTCGGAAGTTGTTATACCTGTCTATTTTGATGGTCAGAGGATTAGAATTATTTGAGCAGTTCAGAGACTTGTGTCTGATGCGTGAAATAGCACAGTAGAGTGTGAGGTTGGGTATATTAGAAATGAACTATGATTTTTCTGGTGAATATTAGAGAGAGGCAGAAGTTGGATATGAAATTGGTAGATTTGATTGTTGCGAGTAATCAGAGTGCGCATCGAAAGCGTGATGTGGCATATTTTGTATATGCGTGTGTGACTTGTAAGAGTTCATAGGTGGAACATTGGAAACATGTAGGAATGATGAGACCATTGGACGTTTCAGAATGGAAGTATTAGGTGAAAGGTTTAAATATTATTCATGGGCTACTATGTAGATGGATGTTTTGGTTATATGTTCGATTGGTGAATCGTAGCATTGTTGTAATAATGTTGTGTCGTGGAACTTTATGTTCTTGTTTTTTTTGTTGCCTCATTTCCATCGTGATGGTTCGAGTGCGAGTAGCTAATTCCTATGTGGGGAATTAGGGGAGTGTTACCTATGGTGAGGGTAATGATTTCGTTGTGTTCTGGTTCTAGAGTGAACCTGCGTGTTCGTAACTTGGGTATTCTTTGAGTCGTGAGTTAGTCGTCAAGTGCATTGTATGGGCATTGCATCTTGTCATTGTTGTAGTTGCTGTTAGCAAGGTGGGTTGTCAGTTTGTGTTATTCGTGGTGTGCCTAGTGTTGGCAGGGTAGTTGGTTAGTCGGATGCGAGAGTCGTATCCGGAGTTGTTCGTCTCAGTTATATTTTCGAGGACGGAAATATTTTAAGTGGGGGAGAGTTGTAACACCCCCATTTAATTTATTTAATCGTCGTGTGTTATTTTATTTGTTTGGCTGTTTAGGGTGTGTGTAGTTGAGCACGTAGGCGTAGTGTCCTTAATGGATCGGAAATAAATAGAGATGTTGGGATAATAATAAAGTAATAATGAATAATGTGGAGACATATTTAATAATAGTAGTGTGAGGAATATTATTATTATTGTGTCTAACATTAGTATTATTATTATTATTATTATTATTATTATTATTATTATTATTATTATGGTTAGTGGGAGGAAAGGAAGAAAGAAGAATATTTTCGCTGAGATAGAGAGCAACTAAAGAACTCTAAAGAGATCAATTATTTTATTAAAGAGACGAATTAATAATTGTTAGTTTAAGAGAGTATTCAAGGTAACTCTAATAATTTATCAATTGGGTTGAGATGACAAATATCAATTGGAGATGTTTTACCCTATCGGATTATATTATATAATATTGGATTATATATATATATATATATATGTTAGTAAGAAAAGAGGGAAAAAGAAGAAAAATAAGAGAAGGAAAAGAGAGAAGAGGAGAAAGAGGAAAATTGAAGAAACCTCCGTTTCAATCGCGATTAATCGGGTAAGGGTGAGAAGTTTCAATTATATCATGCTTGTATATGTATATGTAGGTGTTTGTTTGGTTTGATTTTGATTGAAAATGTTAGGGTTTTAACATTTGATAGAAATGGTAAATTGAGTGGAAATTGATGAAATGCATGTCTAAATGTGTTATAACATGTTATTTTGGGTCATAGGGTGCGATAATAACACATAAGTTGAAGGTTTTGATGATTTTTAGGTCCCAAACACGTTTTGGGAGAGTTCTGGTTCGTCCAGATTCGCCAGGCGAGCTAGAGGCGAGCCTGCTTCGCCAGGGATTCGCCAGGCGAAACTGACTGGAGACAGCAAAACATTATTTTCATATTTTCGTCGTAAGTTGAGATCCGTAACTCGGATTGACGCACGGTCGGAAGCGTTGGAAAGCTAATGAGATATTATTTCTATTAAAAATGGTTTGGAGGGTAAAAGATGATTTAATTAATTCGTGTTTTTGAGAAATAGTCGTGCTGTCGGATTTTCTTATCGCGTAAAATGCGTGTGGTCGGTATTTTGTCGTGTATTATGCTATTGTCATATAAATGTGGAGCTTTTAGGATATTTATATGATGTTGAATCTTGATATCGAATGTGGTTATTGAATGATGGCCATGTGGCATAAAGGTATTGAATAAATGAATTTCGACGTATGATATCGTATTGATGTTGTTGTGGGTAGCCTTTGTGGCGTGAATCCTAGTGAATTATATTTTGTGCAGGTGATAATGGTTGTGGTTGTTTGTGGCTGTTTGTGGCCTTATGGTAAACTACATTGTATAAATGAATATCAATGTATGAGGTGAGTAGTTCATTATGTGTATTATCATGAATTGATTTGACAGTTGTGGTAATACTAGTGTGTATTACGACGAGTATGTATCTCACGTGTGATCATGAGGATCGTGAAGATGTATAATTATTATTATACATGTGTTTTGTGTGTAATCTGTGTCATACATTTCATGATGTGTCTGGTGGAGACAGCTAGGTGAGAATCCATGATGGGTGCCTAGTCTTGTCCGGGCTCCAATGTGGAGTCGTGATGGAGATAAATCCCTGCTCAGTGGAGTGTATGTGGTTTATCCGGATTCCATTGGGAATCGGGTTTGATTGAATGAACCAAGTTTGGGTGGTACCAGGAGATAAATCACTGCTCAATGGAGTGTATGTGATTTATCCGGATTCCAGTGGGAATCAGGTTCGATTGAATGAACTATGATGTGGTGGTACTACGTGCACGTGCACTGTGTCAGTGTCTGTGTGTAACAGTGCATGGTGTCTGTGGGGGAGTCCCGGCCTGGCTGTTACGATATAAACATTTCATTGTGTTATTGAGTTGCATTGCATTGTGTCATTGAGTCACATTGCATTATTATGTCTGTGTTTATTGAATTATGATGGACAATGACAAGTGTGCCATGATGGTGATTATTATGTGTTTGGTGGATTGTAAATGGAAGTGACAAGTATGTCGGGACTGTGTGTTACATATATGTCATATCTATGAATATGAATATATGTTGTGTTTTGGTGTGAGACATATAAGTCATATCGGTGAATATGAATATATGTGATGTGCTGGTGTGTTTATATATATATATATATATATATATATATATATATATATATATATATATATATATGTATATCATGATTTGTGTATATGAATATATGATATCTTTGTATGCTATATGTGTTAACATGTGGTGTGTGGGTGAGTTGAATAATATACGTGAATTTTATGTTTACATATTATGATGCAATCTTGTTATAATTGTTATTTCTCACCCTTCTGCTGGAATATGCTTTTATGGCATAGTGCAGATTAGCCGCTTTAGAGGCGTGGAGGCAAGTGGAAGGGTTAGATCTTCATTTTGCTTAGATCTTTGGTGTCTGCTCTGATACGTAACACGGGAGTCGGGGGAAACGCTTTTGTTATTTATGTTTATATATATTTTGATAACATGTACGTATATTTTGATGTTATGAAACAACTTATTTTGAAAAACGAGTTAATTATGGATCGTTCCGCTTTATTCCATAATTGAACTTTCCTTTTGTTGGAAAAGGTTTCCTGTTATTATTTATTCCATTTTGTGTTATGTATCATGATTATAAGCAGGTGGATTACGTTTTTCTCAAATGTGACATCCTTATTTCCGTCGAAATTTTTTTTTATTCACTCTGATTTAATTATGTATTATTTATTCGCGGTGGGAATTGGGGTGTTACAACTGCTACTCCTTTTGATCTTGAAGTCATGAATCATAAGACTAGTACCTTTGGTGATGTAGAGATCGCAAAACTCCGATCCTTAAGACAAATATCTTCGACTGGGTCCGAAGATAATGTTGTCTTGGAATCGTGTATTCCCGGAGAGTGTGTTTGTATACTTCACCCCAAAGAAGTTAAAGAAGACTTTTTCTACTTCTATGCCGGGGTTCTAGAAGATTTCAATATACAAATACCTTTTTCTGACTTTGAAGCGGACTTGCTGAAAACTGTGAATATAGCTCCCTCTCAACTTCGTCCCAACAGTTGGGGCTTCATTAAGTCTTTTGAGCGGGTTTGTGAGGTCTTAGATATCCCCCTTATAATTGGTTTGTTTTTCTCTTTCTTTGAAGTGAAAGGAGTTGATAATTGTAGTTGGATACAAATCAGTGGGATTCCCGGACGGAGTTTCCTCCATGCATTTACTTCTAATTATAAAAATTATAAGAACCATTTCCTAAGGGTAAATAGTGGACCGAGATGTCCACAAGTGTTGCACTCTCTGGATAGTCAGCCTCGTTTCCGCTTTTATTAGGTCGGGAACCCATTGCTGATCACTAGTTTCAAATTTAAGAAACTGAGTGAACTGGAAACTCAATCTTTGATTGTTCTTGACTTCTTCCATACGATGAAGGATAATGAGTTGTTACCTTTAAGCGACGAGCAACTACTCGCCTACCTGGGTAATTGCTTGCTTACAATTTGCACATATGTTTTATCATCCTCATTCTAATATTTATTACTTTTTCTGCAGATACCATGACTAAATTGTCAGTAGTCGAACAGAAGAAATTAATGTTGGAGGTCGTGCTGCTCGGAAAAGATCCAGAGAGGTTGTCCCCTCTAAGTCGGATATGGGCGGGTTGGAAATCTGACAACCAAAACGGACCCGGGGTACTAGTGCAAAGGCTACCCCAAGTAAGAATGAACCTCAACCTTCTGCTCCTCCATCCCAGGAAGAAACCTCACTAGGTGATCCCAAGAGGTTAAAAACCCTCATGACTGATGAGATCTGTCGGGATGACATGGAGATCAATTCCCTCATGCGAGTTCTTGAGGAAAGTGTTGCATCTGGGGAGTTTAAGTTCTGGTCCAACAACTTTGATGGGCTTAGGTTCTTGTACGAGCATCTTAACGCCACTGAGGACGTTAATAAAGTGAAGTCTATTTGCCGGCAGAAGATTACTCAAAATATTAGCTCCTACCTTATGTGGTGTGCTGTTCTTGCCAGGGGTCTGTTTGAATCTAGTGACGATTCTGAAGCGGAGAAGCTTAGGTTGAAATAAGAGACTACCCAGTTGTAGGAAGCTCTCAAGGCTCAATCTAAAAAACTTTCTGGTTTAGAGAAAAGCTTGGCTGACGAGAAGAAGAGCAGAGAGACCCTTGAGTCTGAACACAAGTCGGCTTTGTCCAAGGCTGCTGGGAAGCTGGGGCAAGTCAAAGCTTCATGTGTCGAGCTTATTGAGTCTCTTAAGAAGGCTCAGATTGAAGTTCTCTCCGCTAGTGATGAGGCTTTTGACAGGGCAAAAGAGCAAGTTTTGTGTCTCCATCTTGGGCTAGATCTGTCTGAAGTCGACTACTTCAAGGTGGTGCAGGGTGGCTGACTTATAGATCTAGCCGAGCTTGAAAAGAATAATCCGGAGAAAACTTCTGCTCCTGATAATGGCGGGAATGAGACCCTTGATGATGTTGGCGTTAATGGTACCCCAGTTGTTGAATAATTTGTTAATCTTTCTTATGTTTAGTTAGTCATCCTTCTGGATGCATTTTGATGTATTTTGGCAAGGGAGTGTGGTGTTGTCCCCCCTTTTGCTTATGGATATTTAGCCCTCAGCCTTTGTATAATTTATTTTGGCCCTTCTGAGGCTTTTGTTTGTGTCATTTCTGCTTATCGTATTTATTTCTTTGCAAAATAATCCTGTATATATATTCAGCCCCTCGGGCACTAAGTTAGAATAACTTTAAGTGTCCAACTATAGATTGTCGGGTATTAATTTTGCTTTCGCCTTTGCCTGATTGTTAAGGGGCCTTTTAGTTATCTTGTGTGCTTAGTCTTCACACTTTCAAGAGTTCTTGACTCTTATAAGCACAAGCGCCGATTATGGTATGTACTCGGGCGTATTAACAAGATTTGCGTCTTTCTTGTTGGCAGTTTGCCCTTTATGATTCTTTACTTGCAAGCTCCTAGTATCTTTCGACATGCTTTGGGCTTAGGTGTTTCATCATCTTTATATCAGATTGTCCGTCTTGTGTGCATAGAACTATCAGACGTATTTGTCTGATCCGTGTACGCGGAGTATTTATGGGCGACCTATGTACGCGGAGCAAGTCGACACATTTATAGGGTTTCAATCAACCCGTTTATGGGCGACCTATGTACGCAGAGCAAGTCGACACGTTTATAGAGTTTCAATCAACCCGTTTATGGGCGACCTATGTACGCGGAGTAAGTCGACACGTTTATAGGGTTTTAATCAACCCATTTATGGGCGACCTATGTACGCGGAGCAAGTCGACACGTTTATAGGGTTTCAATCAACCCGTTTATGGGCGACCTATGTACGCGGAGCAAGTCGACACGTTTATAGGGTTTTAATCAAACCGTTTATGGGCGACCTATGTATGTGGAGCAAGTTGACACGTTTATAGGGTTTCAATTAACCCGTTTATGGGCGACCTATGTACGCGGAGCAAGTCGACACGTTTATAGGGTTTCAATCAACCCGTTTATGGGCGACCTATGTACGCGGAGCAAGTCGACACGTTTATAGGGTTTTAATCAAACCGTTTATGGGCGACCTATGTACGTGGAGCAAGTTGACAGGTTTATAGGGTTTCAATTAACCCGTTTATGGGCGACCTATGTACGCGGATCAAGTCGACACGTTTATAGGGTTTCAATCAACCGATTTATGGACGACCTATGTACGCGGAGCAAGTCGACGCGTTTATAGGGTTTTTCGAGTTGTAACTCACCATTTCCAGTCGATCACGATAATTTTTTAAGTCTGGATACCTCGTTAAAAACCCTTGCCCTTGCAAGGGAAAAGAGTGCAACCCGAATCTTTTATTCATTATTGGATTACATAAAATTTAGCTGAAATACAACCTAAGATTGGATACATTCCATGTCCTAGGTATTTCTATTCCTTCTAATGTTTCCAGCTTGTATGCTCCATTCTTTAGCTTTCGAATTATCATGAACGGACTTTCCCAGTTGGGGGCGAGTTTTCCCTTACTTTTTGGATCTGTGACTTTCTTTAAGACCAGGTCGCCTTCTTAGAACTCCCTCTGTCAGACTTTTAGGTTGTACCTTTCTGCCACCCTTTGTTTTGCAGCGGCTTCTCTAACCCGTGCTATCTCTCTGATTTCTTCAATCTGATCAGTTGAGATGTTTAGATTCTCCATGTTAGTGATTTCATCAAATTGCTCACGCCACCAAGTCAGAGTGTTGATTTCCACCAGTATCATTGCATCAGCTCCATATACCATCCTGAAAGGTGTTTCATTAATGGTAGAATGCGGTGTTGTGTGGTATGACCACAAGATCTCTGACAAGTACTAGACCCACATTCCTTTTGCTTCCTCTAACTTCTTTTTTATTCCATTTAGGATAACTTTGTTGGCGGCTTCTGCTTGGCCGTTAGCTTGTGGATGTTCTACCGATGTGAATCTGTTTGGTATTCCACAATCCTTACAAAAATCTACAACTAAGGTGCTCGCGAACTGAGCTCCATTGTCCGAGACTATAACTCCTGGCAAACCAAATCCGCATATGATGTTCTTCCAATAGAACTTGCGAATCTTCTCGGCAGAGATCCGAGCAACAGCCTCGGCTTCTACCCATTTTGTAAAATAATCGACCGCGATAATTAAGAACTTGAGCTGTCCTGAAGCAATTGGAAATGGGCCTAGGATATCTGCTCCCCACTGGTAGAATGGCCATGGGGATGTTATCAGATGAAGCGACTCAGCTGGTAAGTGTTTGAATGGAGCAAATACTTGGCATTTCTCACACTTGCTAACGTATTCGATGCAATCACGCATCATATATAGCCAGTAGTACCCGACTCTTAGGATCTTTCCAGATAGTGATCTTCTGCCGATGTGGCTTCCATAGGCTCCTTCATGGACCTCTTTAATTACCAGCTCTATCTCAGACTCTGACACATATCTAAACATAGGTGTCGACCTTCCCATCTTATACAACGTGTCTGAGATTATGATATACCAGGAAGCTATCCTTCTAATCTTCCGAGCTTCGTTGACGTCATCGGGTAAAATTTCTTGTGTTAAGTAACTGATGATGGGTCTCATCCACCCTTGGACATTCTCTATGGTTAATACCTCTTCTAATTGAATGTTGGGTGCTTCGAGAACTTCTTGAATCACAGTCTTATTTATTCCTGAATTTTTTGAGCTTGCTAACCGAGCGAAGAGGTCGGCCCGGGCAATAACTTCTCTTGGAATATGGACGACTTCAAATTCCGAGAACACTTTGGATATTCCTGAAGCTTTTTGTAGGTATTTTATCAGGATGGAATCCTTTGCCTGGTACTCGTTCTTCATTTGTCCGACCACTAGCTGAGAATCTGTTTTGACCAACAAGTTTGTTACTCTGACTTCCTTTGCCAATTTCATTCCGGTAATCAAGGCTTCGTACTCTGTCTGGTTGTTCCTAACCTAAAAATTGAAACATAAAGAGTATTCTAATGTTAACTCTCCGGGTTCTTCCAAAATGACCCCGACTCCACTTCCCTTGAGATTTGAAGATCCATCTACATAAAGGACCCATCTGTTTGAGATTTCTTCTCCAACTGGTGCACTTAACTCAGCCACAAAGTCAGCCAGTGTCTATGACTTAATATTGGTCATGGGTATAAAGTTGATGTCATATTCAGAAAGCTCTATTGCCCACTTAACCATCTGTCCTGCCAAGTCGGACTTTCTTAGTATCTGTTTGATTGGATAATTTGTTTTTACTGTGATGGGATGACCTTGAAAATAATGTCTCAGCTTCTGGGCTGTAATGACTACTGCCAGTGCTAAGCGTTCAATCTTTTGGTACCTTAGCTCTGCTTCTTTAAGGACTTTACTAATAAAGTATACATGTCGCTCTCCATCTTCTCCATCTTGTACCAAGACCGAGCTCAGACCGACAAATATAGGACAAGAGGTGTATTTTCTTTGGGCCTTACTAGGATAGGAGGCGAGGATAGGAAACGTTTTACTTCTTGAAAAGCTTATTCACTTGCCTCTATCCATTCGAACTCCTTAGATTTCCTTATGGCTGCAAAGAAATGGATTGACTTGTCCCCTGCGCATGATAAGAATCGTGACAATGCCGCCAACCTCCCTGTCAGCTGTTGAACCTCCTTTTTCATGGTTGGATTTTTCATATCTATTATTGCTTGGCATTTGTCCAGGTTAGCTTCTATTCCTCGGTTGGTGAGCATGAATTTGAGAAATTTCCCGGCTTGTACTCCAAAAGTACATTTGTCCTGGTTCAGTCTCATGTTGTAGCTTCTGATGGATGCGAAGGTTTCAGTTAGATCTTTCACATGTGACTAGTTTTGATTCATCTTGATCACCATGTCATCTACATAGACCTTCAAATTCCTCCCTATCTGAGTAGTGAATACTTTATCCATTAACCTCTGGTAAGTAGCCCTAGCATTTTTAAGTCCAAAAGGCATGACCTCATAGTAGTAATTGCTCTGATGGGTCATGAAAGCAGTCTTTGGTGCATCAATGAGGTTCATGCGGATCTGGTTGTATCCGAAATATGCATCCATGAAACTAAGTAGACGGAAACCTGAGGTAGCATCTATTAGTCGGTCAATATTTGGCAATGGATACAGATCTTTAGGATATGCTTTGTTGAGGTCCGTAAAGTCTACGCACATTCACCATTTTCCAAATTTCTTTTTTACCATCACTACGTCGGATAACCAAGTTGGGTATTTGATTTCCTTGATGAACCCAGCTTATAACAACTTCTCGACCTCTTTTTCTATTGCCTTCCTCTTTTCATCGCCACCCTTTCTTTTTCTTCGAGAGACCGGCTTAATGTCTGGGTCAATTTCCAAATGATGACACATGAAATTGGGATCTATCCCAGGCATGTCTGAGGGCTTCCATGCTAAAAGGTCCACGTTGCCTTTTAGTACTTGGACAATCTCATCCTCTTCTTCCGGGGACAAGTTGACTCCAACGTGTGTAACATGGGATGACAGATGCCCAATCTGGATTTGCTTTGTTTCTTTGTTAGGGACTATATTCTCTTCAACTGCATCATCACGTGGATCAATGTCGACCAGGTTGACTTTGAGGGAATTCTTGGGATCCGCTTCTCCTCTTGGCTCATTTCTTTTCAACTTCAAGTTGTCCTTGTAACATTTTCTGGCCAGCCCCTGGTCTCCTCTGACAATTCCAACCCAGCCACCTCAAAGTGGGAATTTCATTGTCAGATATAGGGTTGAAAGCAAAGCTTCCAGTGCATTGAATGATGGTCAGTCTATAATGATGTTATAGGGTGAAGCAGGATTGACGATTAAGTACCTTACTCGGACAGTCTTTGCATTTCCTGTGTTACCAAAGGTAGTCGGTAATGCTAGATGTCCGAGCACTTGAACCTGTTCTCCCGAGAATCCTACTATACTACCTTTGAATGGTAGTAACTCGGTCGCATCAAGCCCCATTCCTATGAATGCATCCTAATACAATACGTCAGTTGAGCTTCTAGGGTCTATCAGTACCCTCTTCACGCTCCAATGTCTTATCTGCACTTTGATAACCATAGGATCATTCTCATGCGCCAAGACTCCTATGGCGCCTTGTTTGAAGAATGTTACAACATCTAAGTTGCCCTCCGTCTTCTTTGGGGATTTCTGGTCAATATGCATAACTGCTCTGGAATATCTCTTTCTAAATGAACTTGTCTCTCCACCCCCAGCAGACCCACCATAAATGGTGTATAGGGTGTGTCGGGTTGTCTATGTTTCATGGCCCTCTTCAGTATCTGAAATTTTCTTCCGGAATACTTTTTCTGGTCCATGACCGTCTTGGCGAGGACTTCTTTTGTTATTTTGTGGTCGGGAATCCTTCACATACGCCAAGAGGTGTCCCCTTTGGATTAAGGTTTCAACTTCCTTTTTCAGCTGCTGACAGTCCTCAGTGTGATGTCCCCGTATACGGTGGTAATTACACTAAGCCTCAGGTTGCCTTCACATGACTGTGTTGGCTCTTTTGGGATGTTGAGTCTCAGGTAACAGATTCAGGTGGCCGACTTCTTTAAGGATGTCTCCTCTGCTTGTATTTAGCAGGGTGAGGTCTCTGTTTGGTTCGTACGGCTGTCTATATGGTCTGGGAGCATGTCGTTCGCGTGCAGCTTCTCGAGGATGCTCCTTATTCTTGTTTGACACCTCTTCTTTGCTTTTTGTCTTCTCATTGTCGTCCCGGGCTCTTTTCTCTTGGTTACTCTCTTCTCCTTTTATGTAACATTCAGCCCGAGTAGTGATCTTGTCCATGCTGATAGTCGACTTCTGAGCCAATGACTCGTTGAATTGCCCGACTCGCAATCCATGTTGAAAAGCACCCACAAACAGCTCTTAATTCAGATGAGATTCTTTGAGGGTTTCCTCGTTGAACCGAGCCAAGTATTCACGTAGCGGTTTCGCCTGCTTTTGTCGAACACTGAATAATGCAGTCGTGGACACCTTCTGGTGTTTGATTGCCGAGAAGTGTTGTACTAACTTCTTAGTTAGGTCCTGGTAGCTTGTGATGGAGAGCCGAGGAAGGCTCATGTACCATCTTAGGGCTACATCCTTCAAAGTTCCGGCCATGAGTTTACACTTCAGTGAGTCCGAAGGGACAACTATGGCCATCTGGTTTTTGATGGCAGTGACATGCTCCTGAGGAACCGTCTTCCCATCATAAGAAGCTAATGATGGTGCTTTGAATTTTTTGGGTACGTGGTCATCCCAGATCTCTTGAGAGAAAGGTTGAGGTTCGAGAACCTCCTCATCACTATCAATGTCAGCTTGACTTTGCTGTTATAGCTCTTGTATACTATCTTGCAGTGTTTCATTATATTGTCTCATAGTTTCCATCATGGCGAGTAGTTGAGCCATGTCTGGAGGGTCTCCTTCAGAAAGCATGTCGTCAGTGAGGGGTGTGGCCTGGGAAAGTTTTACCTAGGCCCCACGGTGGGCACCAAATGTTCTAGCCAAAAATGGTTAGACCGCCAAAAGTGCTAACTCTCCTTCTCTTTGGGCAAAGAGAGTTACACTGTCTATACTGCAGAGTATGTTGAGATGAATATTTGGGGATTTGAGGGTTATACATGTGTTGTATACTGCCTTAAGATGAATGTCTTTCTTATCCCTCATGTGGGAGCCCCATTATATAGCCTTCCTTTAATTCAAGTCATTAAGATAAGCCTCTTGGCCTTCTGGCGTTATGTGACCATCATTGTCGTAACCTTCCTCCATGAATGTTGGCTTTGAAGCTCTTGGTAACGTCCGTATGGATGCGTCGCTGACGTTACAAAAGTTGGAGTGGCCTTCGACGAGCTTCTGTCTGGCATTCAATGAGAACTCGGCCAGGTGGGAGTCGGGCTCCCTGGTCGGCCCGAGTTGTGTATGAGGCTTGTCTAGCTCTCTTCATGGTACGATCTCTCCTGCTACTATAGTCTGGTCCGTGCTCACCCTTATCCGACTACTCAACTCGGTGTCAAATATATTTGGCATGTACATCCAGTAAGGCAGAAGCCTGGTTTTAATGATTAAAGTAACATCCCAGATTGCAACAGCTTGGGTACAGAAGTATTCTTTCATAATTAGTTTTTGTACCAGAAGGTATGGATATTAGTCTCAGAACAGATCATGAATTGTCAGAGCTTTCTGATACTTGGTTTCAGATGCCATGTTGTATAATATAAGTCTGATTGAAAACATAACTTGTTCAGAGCACTGGTTGAACTTTGTTCAGAGCACTGGTTTCAGAACATAGTCTTGATTAGGACTTGTGTGCGTCTGGTTTCAATATGCCTAATTCAGCTTCGATTAGACGAACCATTCGGTCCAGAGCCTTAAAACCTGAAACAATTGGTCAGAATGATGAACTTTCTCAAAGTTCTCAAAAAAATTGCCAAGATAAAAACTATTAGAAACATGTTTGGATTTTCATAATGGGAATTAGATATATCAAAATCATACATTCTTTCTCCCTCATTGTCATTATTAAAAAAGAAATAAAGAAACAAAGTAAATAAACCAAACAAAATTTCATTTCATTAATCAGATAGGCAAAGAGATACAGAAATGAAAAAAAATATAACAAAGATAACACAAAGGTTAAAAAAAGGATCATAGGGTTTAGATAGTCTTGACAGAATCTCTCCAAGCATCCCTTCAATCTTTGTTGTCCTTTCCTTCACTTCAGAATTCTCTGCAGCTAGATACTCCAACTTCTTTAGAATTTATTCCTCGGGATCAAAGGTTTTCTTAGTGCCGGAAACACTTGTAGTTTCAAGAGAAGTCTCAGCAAGAACCAATGTATTATGAGCAGTAGGCGGAGGAGGATTCACTTCTGGTGCGGGGAGAAGAAGAGTGGCATGAACCTTCTGAAATTGAAGTTCAACATTTCCAAAGAGTCTGCCATGGAAGTTCTTCTTATCTTCTTTTAGCCAGGCAATTTCCTGCTCTTCAGAACTGACCTTTATCCATCTTCTGAAGGCACTAGTCAAATCAAACACTTCAGAGAAGTTTGCATTCCCTTTGTAAGTTTCAATGAGAGCTGCGAGTCTTCCAACAACATCGTCTTCAAACTGTTCAAATAATTCATCCATAAGATTAGGAAGGATGTTTGTTTGATATAATGTTTAGTTGGAAAAGGGTTAAGAGGGTTTATCTGGGTAGACAATGAGCTCAATTTCTGACTCATCGTCAGAATTGATGGTTGATAGGTGAATGTGGGTGTCAGAATGAGATGTGTTTGATGGTTGAGGAATTTCTGAAAAAGTTTGGGATTGGGGCGAGAGATTCCCAGTCAGGACAGTTTGGTGTGTTGAGATTGGGTTAAGAGAAGAGGTGCAAAGGTTATAAGGTCAGTAATAAACGAGGGTAGTAAAGATTGGAATTTTTAGGTCAGAAGAGATGCTAAAATTTGGATTTGTGGTTTTGGGAGCAGAGGGAACAATGGGTTCCAGAGCGAATGGAATGGAATAAGTTATAGTGGATGTAAGGGTGGATGAATTATTTACAGCAGTAATTTGAGGTCAAATAGAGGGGACAACAGTTCCAGTAGCAATAGTAGCAGTAGCAGTGGCTGCTTCAGAAGAAGTCTCCAGAGTTTCCTTAGCATCCTTAGCCCCTTTTTTGGCAAACTTATTTATCTCATTGATGGCTCTTTTCTTCTTTTTATTTTTTAGCAAACTTTTGTATCTCCTTGGAAGGCTCAAAAGCGGAGGGAATAACATTAGCATAGTTGTTGTTGTCTTCTCTTTCCTCATAAGAAGCACATTTTGGTTTGGTGAATAGAGTAAAGTCGTCCAGAGGAGTCCTTCTGTTGCGGATCTCTTCCTTTGGAATTTCAACAATTGTGCTCTCAACAGCATAAATCATGCCCACATTCTTTAGACTTTTGGCGTTGAGGAAACTTCCTGCTGCGGATACTAGTCCTTGAGACTTTTCATCATCTGTTAGAGAGTCTATCAGACGGTTGGCCATCAAAATATCATAAATAAGTCTGCCAAACAAAATCCAAGATTTCATCTTTCTGCTTCTATTCCTTAAGTCCTTCACAAAATCTCTCAAGAACCGAAAGAGGAATGAAGGCAGGTTCACTTTTACATCAGCAACAATAAAATGTAGAACATATTGCTGATCAAGGTTGATGTAGTCAGGAAAGTTGTTTGCCTTTCTAGGATTAAAATAACCAAGAATGATTCTTGCCAAAATCCTCAGGATAGGATGAAGATTCTTGATTTTGCTGGCATGGCTTCCAGTGATGGAAATAGCTTTGGGCACCTTAGCAGTATCAAATTTTCTTTTTCCCATCATCTTACACTTGACTCCATTATCATCATGACCGATGAGTTTGGCAATGAGATTTTTAGTGATGACAATCTTTTTACCAAAAACAAAAGAAACTACATGAGTAGAGGAGGTCTTGGCATGAATCTAGAATTATCTTACAAGAACTGGGAAGATAGTTTATTGAAGACGATCAAAATATATATCACAACCTTGAGTTTGAACATCAAGTAGAAGGTCTAAGCCATGAGCCTTTAAACTGTCAAAGTCAACCATAAGTTCATGGAGAACTTCCAAGTCTTTTTCACGTGTAGATAATGTAACTTCGGGAGTGTCATATGCATCTTTAGTATATAAGAACCTGTTAGGATGCACCGTAGATGGTGTCATGTGGGACTGAAGAAGATGAGGAATGTACTCATGAGGTTGTGACGAGGTAGTTCTACGAGAATCCCTTTGAAAGGCTATATTTTGAAGATCTTGAGCAGTGACTTGTGGATGTTATTGGAGAGTTGTTGTTCTTGTTGTTATAGTTGTGAAATAGATGATTGTTGTTATTATTGTCAAGCCATTGATACAGAGAGAGAGAGAGAGAGGTTTTAGGGTTTGAGAACTTTTTTGTTTGAAAACAGGAAAGTGTGGGGAGTGAATAGTTATGGAGGTGTGTGAAGTGAGTGAGGTGGGTTTAAATAAAGAATTTTGCAATCATGACAAAAATAAATAATAATGATGACAATTAAGAAAATTAGCGCAAAAACTGACAAAGGGGAGTAAGGAGAAAAGATTTAACCTAATCCCAATATTAATGATTAAACCCAATGAGCCATGCAGACATTAGAAATCAGATCAGTTTTCTAAGACAAATGTCTTTAAAACTATTATGTTTTCCAACACTGATCGACAGTTATTTAATGTGAAACTATTCAGTTTTCTAAGACAACTATCTTTAAAACTATTATGTTTCCCAACACTGATTGACAGTTATTTAATGTGAAACTATTCAGTATCCAGAAAGTAGATTTGTTTAACCAAACAAATTCCCACTAGATACCTCTGAACTTATGAAACCTTCTCACTTTAGAAGGCTCACACGTTGAGAACCAAAACAAATCTTAGAATCTCATTTTACCATTCTGAGATAATCATCAAATTCATTCTAGACATAATTCCATTTCTCAATTTTTTTCAGAATGAAAACGAATCTATCTTCAGCAAGGGGTATAGTAAAGATATCAGCCCATTGATGGTTTGTATCAATAAATTTTAGATCTAAAATACCCTTCTAAACATAGTCATGTATAAAGTGATGTTTTATCTCAATATGTTTGGCTTTAGAATGTAAAATGGGATTCTTAGATAAACAAGTAGCATAAGTATTATCACATAGTATAGAAATGTTACTCTCATAAATTTGGAAATCTTCTAGCTGACTTTTCATCTAGAGTATATGAGTGTTGCATCCAGAGGCTGCAATGTATTCAGCTTCTGCAGTTGATAGTGATATTATTAATTTCCTTTTGCTGGACCATAAGATCAGGTTATCTCCCATAAACTGACAGCTTTCAGAAGTGTTTTTCCTTTTAAGTCTATCCCCAACATATTCAGCATCACAATATCCTTCTAGATTATAATATTTAGATTTTCTATAACACAAGCCAAGGTTAATAGTACCTTTAAGATACCTAAAGATCCTCTTAACATCCGTTAAGTGGTATTCTCTAGGATCTATTTGGAAGAGAGCACACAAATAAACACTAAACAAAATGTCAGGTCTAGAAGCAATTAGGTATAGAAGAGAGCCAATCATACCTTTGTATAGCTTCTGATCTACCTTACTACTTACCTCATCCTTCTTAAGTATACATGTAGGATGCATATGAGTCTTTGACATCTTGCATTCTGCCATGTCAAACTCTTTTAGAAGTTCCTTGGTGTACTTGCTCTGATGGATGTACGTTCCTTCTAGACTTTGATTAATCTGACAACATAGCATT
The DNA here is from genome assembly GCA_022829125.1 of Lathyrus tuberosus. Taxonomy (NCBI): domain Eukaryota; kingdom Viridiplantae; phylum Streptophyta; class Magnoliopsida; order Fabales; family Fabaceae; genus Lathyrus; species Lathyrus tuberosus. The sequence continues at coordinate 5,451,074 of JALAZF010000239.1, read as the reverse complement.
AGCCGAACAAAAAATATCATCATAGCATTAGCAGAATATCATAATATCATAATATTATAATATCATCTCAAACTATGTCTGCATAGACTTAGCAAAATGCTTGCACAACATTGCATTAGCAGAACAAAAAATAATATCATCAACGTAAATCTGTACAACAAGAATGTCATTTTTGAAAGTCTTACAGAAAAGAATTGTATCAACCTTTCCTCTGGTAAAATCATTTTCTAACAAATAATTGCTTAGTCTTTCATACCATGCTCTAGGAGCTTGTTTCAGACCATACAACAATTTCTTGAGTTTGAAAACGAAATTTGGGTTCTTAGGATTTTCAAATCCAGGGGTTTGGTGTTAATACACTTCTTTAGTAATAAAACAATTCAGAAATGCACTCTTAATATCCATCTGATATAAGATTCTGTTATGATTAACAGCGAAAGAAATTAAGAGATGAATAAACTCTAACCTGGAAAATGGTGCAAAGGTTTTTGTATAGTCAATCCCTTCTTGCTGACTATAACCCTATGCTACTAGTCGAGCCTTGTTTCTTACTACCTCTCGTTGTTCGTTCAACTTATTTTTGAAGACCCCCTTAGTTCCAATAACATGAGTTTCTTTGGGTCTTCGCACTAGATCCCATACGTCATTTCTGGGGAATTGATTGAGTACCTCTTGCATAGCCATAATAAATTATGTGTCTTAAAGTGCTTCATCAATTGATGTAGGCTCTATCAGAGACACCTGGCCTAGAAAAGTTTCTTTAGAAGGCTTGAAAGAGGATCTAGTTTTGACAGGTTCATTCTTGTCTCCTAAAATTAATTCTTCAGAATATGATGATCTCTGTCTATGCCTTCTCAGACAGGTCTGAGCTTCAACTGCTTCTGGTTGAGGAGTTTCATAGTCTTTGGCCTCAGATTCTTTTGCTTCTGGAGTCTTTTCTTTAGAACCTGAGTAAATGATTTCCAAATCTACAAATTTCTCAACTAGCTTTAACTTTTCAGATTCAAACTTATCATCGAATCTAACATGGACTGATTCTTCAACAATCTGTGTCTTAGTGTTATATACTCTATAACCTTTTGAGCGTTCGGAGTATCCTAACATGATACACTTTTGTGCCTTAGAATCAAACTTTCCAAGATTCTCTTTAATGTTCAACATAAAACAATATCATCCAAATGGATGGAAATAAGAAATGTCGGGTTTCCAATTCTTCCACAATTCATAAGGAGTTTTTCCCAGAATAGGACTTATAGAGATCCTGTTCTGAATATAACATGTTGTATTGATTGCCTCTGCCCAAAAGTGCTTGGCCACATTAGTCTCTTTGATCATGGCCTTTGCCTCTGCCCAAAAGTGGTTGACCTATTTGATCCATGAGCCGAACTGTAAAGGTTGTGTGATAACATATCCTGTCAGTACATCAAACAGAGGCTATAAGCTTTAAAATGGGGTACATGAGCTCACCTAAAAATCATATGTGTCGACATGTAGAGAAAATTTCCTTCTATGTTTCAACCTATAATGCGTATGTGTCGACACATAGCTGTTTTTTCACATAAAAATTAGTTTTTGATGCATGAAACCTTTTCTTTGATGCATGAACCTTTTCCAACATGTTGTTATGCTTCCTATTGCTAAGATTCACATTTATACTTAGAGGATACTGTCCAATATACATAAACACTAAACTATCCTAGTTTTGACATCATACAAAATACATCTAACGAAAAGTTGCACTCACGAAAATCTCTGACCTTAAGTAATCGACTATGTAAATGAGAAACCTCTGGTTGGGTTAAGTTAATAAAACCTTTGACTTTAAGTAATCGGCTATGTAAATGAGAAACCTCTGGTCTGGTTAAGTTAATAAAACCTCTAACCTTAAGTAATCAGAAATGTAAATGAGAAACCTCTGGTCGGGTTAAGTTAATAAAACCTCTGTCTTTAAGTAATCGGCTATGTAAATGTGAAACCTCTACCCAGGTTACATTAATTAGACTTTTTGACCTAAGTAATCATCTACGTACACAAAACTTTCAGGCCAAGTGGTGGTGATAAAACCTAAGACATAACGAGGTCAGTAATAAAGACAAGAATTTATGGTCGAGTCATGGTAACAAAGCCTACGACATAACGAGGTCGGTAATGAAAATAAGAATCCTTGGTCGGGCTATTAAGCCTATCAAAAAGTTTAAATTATCATCAAAGGAAAAGAACTAGTGCACGAAAAAGCCAGGTTTGAGGCATTGGGATACTTTAATACGCTTAATTAGGTTGAAATTGAATGACAAAATAAATATTAGCATATCCAAAAAGGGGCCCTCAAGGGGGCTTAAACACGATGTCAGGAAAAAAAACATTATCCCAAAATATTACAAAAGGCACATCAACATTGATGGCTAACAAAGAAACATAAGCAAACATAAAAATCATGATGCTCGTCTTCTTGAGCCTCAGGGTTTGATTATCTCATCCTTCAAAACCTCTTCCTCCATGTCCACAAGTTGGCCGTCCACCACAGTCTTAAAAAAGTCCATCTTTGACACATCAAGGTCAGGCATGATGCATAACGCTTAAGCTTTAGATCTCTCAAAAGCTTCATCGCCGGCTGAGAGAAAGTATATATGGGCATCTTGTAAAGACTTATTTAAAGTCTCATTGAGAGCCCGAGTTTGCTCCACTTCTTGGATCAAACCGGCAGTGGTCGCTTCAAGCTCTGAGCACTTGGACTCTGCAGTTTCCTTTTGCTTCTTCATTTTTGACAATTGTGACTCTGCGGTCTCCTTCTGCTTCTTCATCTCTGATAGTTGTTTGTTGAACTCCTTCAAGGTTTTTCATCAAGTAGGCGTCGAGGTTTTGGGTCAGTTGTTGAGCACATATGATCTTCACCTTCTCGACATCCTCTGTCGTGTTCAGATGATCATACAAATATCTCAAGTCGTCAAAAATGTTGGATAAGAACTTAAATTCATTGGATGTATTAGATTGATGGCTACTACCCGAATCCTGTATCAGGGTAGTAGTTTTCAAGTTATCCTGATTGACATTATCGATCATCAGGGTCTTCATCCACTTGGGAGAACTCGTCTTTAATTCCCTAGAAGGAGGAATGGAGGTAGTTTAGGGCTCTGATGTCATACCCCAATTTTGTCCTACCTGTATAATATTTCCCTCATTTGTGTTTCCATTTGTTTTTATGTTTACTAACCTTCATTCAAAAATCCAAAAATATGTGTTGTTGCCTTCATTTTTCTCGTTGTCTAAGCCTAGGTTTCAGTCAAGGATATCAGGGCAAGTGTGTGTGTAGTAATGGTTGAAATTCAATTGAGTTTGACCTAATATTGGTCAAACAAGAAACACTATTACAAAATACACCTTTTGTAACATAATATTGTTACGATTATGCCTTCCTGGCAACTACATTTTTTTTTCCATTTTTCCTATTACAAAAAGCGCGTGTCACTTAATTTCATAAATAAATAAAAAATTGAAAATTATTTAATCATAGTTTTAATAGTCCACCGTTGTAATATGATTTGTTCAACCTTTGCTTTTCCCAAAAGAGAGAAACAACTATAATTGAAATTCTGGCCTGCAGATCACAGATGTTCTTACAACATGTCAAGACATTGATCTCTGCATCACTTTAAAACAAGGACAGAATAAACAAATTAATACTCTGAATATCAGCAAAAGATTCACAATAGATGTTTCAACATCTGTTACAACATGTTAATCAATAAGCAAATACTGAACTGTAAATTTGCAGAATGATAGATAACACAAGATATGTTAACCTAGTTCGGTGCAATTCACCTACATCTGGGGGCTACCAAGCCAGAAAGAAGAATCCACTATCAGTAGTATAGTTTTATGTAAACAACCTCTGGTTTACCTATCACTACCCAATGAAATTTTTTATCTAAGAACTCCATCTTAGATAAGAGAAACCTATCTCACTCCCTTAATCACATCCTATGATATCTAACAGTTATAGTCATAATAACTGTATCATCCTACTTGAAAGACCCCTCTTTCAATGTAAAGTTCAACCAAGCTACCTTGACTAACAATCCTCCTCGGATTCTATTGGATTTGCTTCAAAGCTTCATCCAAGAACAATACACAATTCATTACCTCAAGGCTTCTGAATCTGTATAAACATCTATGTATACCACAATGTATCCAATTGATACAAAGGGAGACTTACAACACAAGAAAGCCCTGCGACTCTCAAGACCCTAAACCCTTATTTTCTACTTTACAATAGTGTTACAAGAGATTAGTTATTCAGCCCTAGGTCTAAGTCTTCTTTTATAACCTTCAGCTGTCTTGGGCTTCAAATCTTCTGTCCTTGATCCACTGCTAAACGCACCTTGAATCTTGGAACAAAATTAAAACAACATGTTGTGACATTCATGATGTCAAGTCTTCATGCTGGGATATCTCATCCGACATCTTTGGTCTGGGGCAGATTTCTTCAAACTAGAACATCTTGTTCAACATTATCTTTTACCAAAATTTAGTTAAATCCTTGGAGCTTTCAATAATGATGATTGAAATTTTTCTTCATTTCTCAAGACGGTCACAAGTCATTCAAGAATATCTATCATTAGAAGTAATCACTGCAAGGATTAAATCATCAGATGTTTCATATTCAACCTCTTCTATAAATGCACAGTTTCATATAATGAATTTCCACTTCTTCAAACTATTCTTTTTAACTTCTTATAGCAACATGAGTTCTCCATATGAGAATGCTAATAGAAATATGTCAATTGAAGTCACCACAGTCCAACAACATCAGCAGTCAACTGAGGAGGTCCCGTCATCTAGATCGACTGCTGTCATGGATACACTGAGGGTGAGGAAGGCCAAGAAGAAGAAGAAGAAGCTGAAGAAGAAGAAGAAGGTGTCGAGGAAGATTTTTTACTATGATTCTGATGAGGGTAGTGAGGAGCGAGTCATAGATTATGAAGATTCCTTTAGTGCTAGGGGATATTGTTCCGATCTTTACAAAATTATGTAATGAAAAAATTATGTTTTATATACTCTTCCTTTTTGGGCCTCTTAATGAACTTATTTATTAGTATTATTTTATATACTCCTGCCTTTATATACTCTTTCCTCTTTACAAAAAAAATAGTACAAGCTAACAAAAATAACAACAACAATAACAACAGTAATGAAGAATAACAATAACAACAATTAATAACTCTTTCACCATTGCGTTTATAAATAAATAAAAAATTGAAAGTTATTTAACCACGGTTTTACAATATAACCGTTGTAAAATTTGAAAATTGCATCACGATTTTTCTTTCTAACCGTGATGAAAAGTGATATTTTTAGTATATAAGTGAAAGTATTTATCGTTTAGTACATAACAGTTGTTTCTCTCAAAAGAAAACCCTAACATATTTCACTCTTCTCTCTCATAACATAACCCTAACATCCATGTCACTCTTTAAACATACTTCAACCTTCCGATTTGTCTTCAGATTCGTCTTCACCAATCGCTAACTTGAGGTTCGTTCATTAAACTTATGCTTCAATTTCGTTTACATTTCTTGTTAAAAATGGGTTCTCATTTTTTCATTCGGTGAATGTTCTCATTTTTTCAGATTCTTCTTCACCATCTTAACAAAGAGCATACTTTGCCTATGATACATATGGTTTGTGTAGCTATGAAGAAAAATACAAGAAGTATAAAGCTATTGTGTAAACTTCATTCACCTTGTACTTGTTGTTCATAGCTTCATAAACTAGATGAACTTTATAATTTGTTCTAGATCCATGATTCGTTTAAAAAAATGTGCATTCTTGAAACATTACATAATATCTTGTGTTGTTGTATGTTATTGTTGTTGATTAATGTTCTCAGAACTTCATAATTTATTGTTGTTTTTGTTTATTATATCTTGTGTGCTTGAACCTTTTTTTATTTTGTTGTATGTTGTTGTGTTGTCGATAACTTTTGTTGTATGTTGTTGTTGTTGATTAATGTTTTTAGAACAAGAACAAAACATTGCTACGTCACAAGAAAGAAGCTTTTTGTGACTTAGAAATGTTTTATTTTTGTTCTAAAAACATTGATAAATGTTTTTTTTCTTGTTGATAAATGTTGTTCACTATGCCAAACAAGGGCTACGACAACGCTTTTTTTGGCCTTTAACAGCGCTTAAAAGCGCTGCCTAAGGTGGCGCTGTCGTAGATAAAGACAACGCTTTTTTTTATGAAAAAACACTGCTAAAGGCCTACTTTAGGCAGCGCTTTACCTTTAAAAGCGCTTTCTAAAGTAGGCCTTTAGCAGCGCTTTTTCTTTTAAAAGCGCTCTCTAAAGCGGGCCTTTAGACAGCGCTTTTGAAAGCGTTGTCTAATGTATACGTATAAAATTTTAATGAATTTCTTTATATACCTTTAGAGAGCGCTTTTACAGGAAAAAGCGCTTTCTTTTGTCCCCCTTTAGACAACGCTTTTTAAAGCGCTCTCTAATGTATACCTATAATTTTAATGAATTTTTTTCTATACCTTTAGAGAGCGCTTTTTAGAAAAAGCGCTTTCTTTTGTGAACTATAGGCAGCGTTTTTTCTAGAAAGCGTTGTCTTTTCTATACGTATAATTTTAATGAATTTTTTTAAAAATCCCATTTTAACCGTTTTTTATGCAGAAACCTGTATAATTCAAGTCATTTCAATAAACCTGTATAATTTACATTTCCATTAACAATTTCTAGTATGATTCATTAACCATTTCCACTAATCCCATAAATCACATAAACCACATAAACCATTTCCATTATAATTCAAGTCATTTACATTAACCATTCACAAAACTATACAATTACAATCCAAAATCACATAAATAACATAAACCATTCACAAAACTATACAATCCCATAAAATAAACCATTCACAAAACTATACATTCACATAATCCCATAATCCTATACCTAATATGATTATTTTTCCAATAAGGTATTCGCACAATTCCTCCTTAATTTCTTGCAATTTATCCTTCGTGTAATGAGAACACGCGTATTCATCAAAGTACTACATAACAAAACAAAATATGCATTATTTAGTTTAAAATAATAAATTATATGACATATTCGATCAATATTAAAATAAATCCTAAGTTATAAATCCATGCATACCATGATAGGAATCTCTAATCGATCCATTTGAAGGATTTCTCTCATAAACCTCAAAACGAAATACCCGCAGTCTATGCCATTACGCTGACAAGGACACTACATATAGACAAACAAATAAGAATTAATATATAGTTGTTTTGTGTTATCAAGTAGCATCACTAATAAGCAACATTGTGAAAATTAATATACCTCCACTTTGACCCACGTAACGTTGTTTGGTTTAGCCCGTGCTACTCGAGCTTCTCTTTGTGCTCGGTATACTAGTATTGCTCTATAAAAGAAAAACGTAAATTTAGAACAATCTCACAGAAATAATTAAATATACAAATACACACGAATATTTCGAACAATCTCACTTACGTATCAACCACATCCTTATACTCTCATATGTTGACCAATCATGATCCAATGAATTCAGACAATAGACCATTTCTCTTGTAGGATTAATGGTAACCAACAACCAGTGTCCACTGTAAAATATAACAAAAGTTTAGATGGATAATTTCTACGCAAAAGATACAAAGATTAGAATGAAAATAGAATGAAAATCTTACCCGTTTCTAGTATTAACGGTAAAAGAAACAAACTTTCTGTCTTGCTGGCCATAAATCTCTCAATTAAGTGGTCTCTTACTGAAAGTGGATTCATACCAATTGCCGATGCATTGACACAGGTACAAGACATGAAACGGAATATGTTTGACAATTGCGTCCCGCGCATCAATTTTTCATACAAGCACCTTAAATAAAAACATAATAAACATTAGACTATTTTCATTGAAATGTGTAAATAAAATGTTCAACTAAATAAATAATAGATTGATCGGAGTACCAGATGTATGAATGCATAACACCGATGCCTAATTCAAGATGCTTGAAAATCTGCTCCATGTCCTCTCTTCCGATTATCTCGGAATGAGGAAAACCAAAAACACCTTCGTCCATGTCTATTTGACGAATAGCACCATCCATCACATCTGATGTTGCCACAAGTGTTTCAAGACACGACTGAAAGCGAGGAGGAGCTCTTTTTGCCTGCACAGTCCTATTAGGAGCTTTTTTCTTGCTGGCCTATTGTGAAGCTTGAGCAGGAACCTAACAATCATATTAGTTAGGTAAAGTAGAAAATCATGAAACTTTTGAATTCGGATAATAGAATAAGACTTAAAATGTACCTCTCTTTGTGATGAAACAGACTCGTTTTGCCGCAAAACCCCTTTATCCTTAGCTGCGGGTTTTGTAGGAGTCTAACATTACCATGTAAAAAAAATGTACGTAATGGTTCAGAATGATTTTCATAATGGTTCAGAATTGACATTTGAATACTAAGAGATTCGTAATGGTTTTCAACATACCTCATCATCTATGGAAATGAGGTCTAACGGTCATGCAACAAATGAACCTATTGCATCTCGCAACAATGTAACCTCTGAAACCGAGTCAGGCATAGGTAGTACCGCATCCGTATCTAAAGCGATACCAACCGACACTTTCAGATATCCATGAGGGAGCGGTTTATGGTGAAGTAACTCTCCCACTTTTTATGCACTTTTCCCTTGCCAACCATGCGATAAGTCGGTAACGACACATACAGATGACAAGATAAAATGCCCTGAAGCAATAATAAATATGTAACTGTTAATGTGTATAAAAGTCAATTAAAATAAATGTGTTAATTTAATTAAAATAAATATGTGCTAATTACCTCGGGAATTTTATTTTGACAATTGATACTAGCTTTGTCACTAGTATCTTTCAACCCGGAACCGCGCTTTTCCGCCTCATATCTCTCTTTATCCTTTTGCAATTCACGGACTTGCGCTTTTAGTTCCTCCAATGATTGCATGACTTCTTGGTTGCTGGGATTTTTTCTCTTTGGTTGTTTATACAAGGAAGATGGAGTCACACCAAATCCTTTACCTCTCACCCGACCGGAATACTCAGGAACATTTAGTACTCGACTAAGAATGCTCCTGCAATCCTCCTCACCTGTGGTTAAGGATTTAGATAGAGTCTCTTGAAATTCATTGACATATCGAAAATTATTAGTGGGGATTAAAAATTAATTATATTTTAATAAAATTTCGATTAACTTAAAGACATAATGTTATACTTACACATTCCTCATAAACATGCTGAACATCTTCCCTAACAACTCCATCCTTACCCACACGAGCTTCCTTCCACAAAACATGATCCGGAAGTGATGATTCTTCACTTTTCGTCTCTTCTAACTACAAATTTAGTTAAATAATAAGTACATCAATTATAACACAATAATACAATTAATAAAATCATAGCATTAATATATACTTACCAATTTTTGTTGTAACCGTGCATATCCCAAACGCCCTTTTCTGTATGGATACGCGGGTTTAGATGCTCTTTGGCGATTAATGGCACTCAAATCCTGGATAAACAAGTTTAAGTCATATCAGAACAAACTAATGCAACAAGTATATAATACAATTAATAGACATGACAAGATACCATTACATTGAATTTTTCGGTTTTCCGTTTGGCTACAAAAGTGCCACATTCTTCCGGTGTAATCAAGTCCGCATACAACTGTGGAAGTTCTGCTTCTACAAAAAAAATTTCCTCATCCTTAAGATATTTGTTTGATAATAAGGCTCAAAACCCTCTGTGTCTCTTTCCGGCCAATTGAAGACAATACTTTTTCCGGCTTTCATCAATATTAAAGGACCTCTACAAAAAAACATACACATATAAACATAAAGTGTGTTAGTATAAGTAAATTAAAGACTTAATCGTCAACAACAATCTAATAACATCAATCATATTTGGTAAGTACCTGTATCTCAGTCCGTATCTTATCTTTACCAGCTTGCAACAATGGATTCCTCCAATTATCACTGGTAATTGAAATGTGCTGACGGACAAGTGAACCAATGTATGAAGACAACATTGAACCGTTAGGCTCAATTATTTGGTTCTCATCACTCCAATGTACATCAAATTTGATCCCTTTATCTCTAGCACGGATGATTGACTTCATAATAGTTATTCCTCGTTTTATTTCACTTTCTACATTCGAAGCTTCATTCTGAGCTTCATTTGTATCTGTCATACCCCAAATTTTGACCACTAAGATTTCCCATCATTGTGAAAATCATCATTACAATATGGAGGAACCATCATACTTCATCAGTCTCCCCAGAGATGGGTGAGCATCCACTACAATCAAAATTAGGGTTTCAAGCCCTTTCAGAGCCTTAGACAAAGGGTCAATCAAGGAATGACATGATCTTCAACTTGTCTAAACCTCTCAAATATACACAAAGGATAAAAAAGGACTCCCACTTCAAGGATCAAGCACAAAGATGCTCCCTTCTAGGTGGATTAAGCCTCAAGATCGCCAGTGTCACCAAATTAGGGTTTTGGTTGACCAGGGCCTCCAGATGGGAATTTTCCTTTGGGCATGAGCCAATGCTTCAAATCATAACCTAATATGCTCCATGGGACATCATAAACCCAATCATCAAGTCAATTTTGCCTCAGGGGATGCATTCATCAAAAATCAGGAATTAGGGTTTCTTGACCTAATTCACCCCTAAGTTGACTTTTAGGGAAAATCATGAGCCAAGACCTCAAAAGAGGATTTGAGGGTCTCTAATGAACTATATTGATCCATTTGGAACAATGGATTAATCCAAGAAGCTTGAGCAACAAGTCTCAATTTCATCTGCACCACAATTAGGGTTTTAAGGAAAAAGTCAACTGTAACTTTGACTTTTGACCAGGACATGCTCCCAAGCCCTATGACATACATCAATATACCCTATGACACCCATGGAACATGTCCATCAAGTTTGATTTAGGTCAAGGACATGATTTCCTGAAGAATTGCACAGTTTGGAATTCATCTGATAAAAAGTCAACTGTGCACAAAAGTCAACTTTGACTTTTTGAGATTTTTCACCAAAATGGATTTTTAACCCTAAAATGATGTTAATGTATGATTTGAATCATCATTCATCAAGAAAAATCAGGAAAAGTTCGATAACTTGTAAAAGGGGTAACCATAAAAACTTAGAAAATTTTCTAAGTTAAAAATAAAGTGGCTAGGGTACCAACTTTGGAGGGTCATAACTCCTAAACCACAAAGCCATTTTCTCCCATCCAAGGCTTGATTTGTATATCTCATTGCCCTCTACAAAAACTTCAACTAGACCTAACTCCAATTCATTGTAGATTTTGAGCTATGAGTGAGCCAAAATGGCTGAAAATATGAAAGTACACCATTTTCCAACACTTAGAAAAATTATGGGCAAGGCAGATTTTGTGTTGAAACACCAAAACTTGTGAGATCTTTTCACATGGATGCAAGCTGAATCAAGTCCAAAGTTAAACATCAATGTTGTTGCATATGTTGCCAAGAATTTAAAGAGCTTAACAGCATGAATTGATTCAACTTGAGCCAAGAGAAATCCATGCCCAAAGTCATGCTGCTGCAAGCTGTTTTGGAAAAATCAGTTTGCATGTTTGCTTGGCACACACGATTTTGAACCAAAAACTGAGGATCAGCATGCCACATGTATTCAAACCAATCACATTGCATCTGATCCAACTGATAAATCTGAGTCAAAAGGCCAAGGAATCTTCCAACTTGAAATTCATCCACTTTGGCACATTTTGCCTTGAATTCAAAGTGCATTAATGTGAAATAGTGCATTGTCAAGGTAGCTACCCTACTCAGTCAAGTTCTCTGATTAAACAACAATAAAAACATCTGAGGAATGTGATTTTGGTCAAGGCATAGCCCTGCTCTTGGGAATGGCTAGCTTGCCTTGCTTGAGAAGAAATCCTCCAAGCCAATCCATGCAAATGTGATCTGATCCAGCAACCATTCACTATTCCTCCAATACAAAAGTTGATCACCTATAAATAGAGGTCCCAATGGATCATTCAACTCACACCAAAGCCAGTTACAGCACTGCTTTCTCTCATTTTTCCTTGAACCTCAAGTTTTTTGGTTTTTGAGTAACCACTATCGGGTTTTGAGTTGCAGCCCTAGGCAATCAATTCCAATTGCTCAAACACATCACATATGATGTATTTGAGGTGTCCAAACACTTAAACACTGACTGTAACACCTCAGGCTCAAAATCACCCTTCAACCAAGCCATTATGCCTCAATTATGCAGGTGGAGGTCTCCAGCTTGATCCAAAGAGTTTCAAAGTGTTCCAAAGCTTGTAACACACTCCATAACATCCATTAAAGCTGTAGGGATCATCAGTTCACGACTGGAACAAAGTTTGTGCAGAGTTCCATTTCAGCTTGCATCAAGGTAAGCCTCACAACTCAAACTCCATGATCCATGCATATTTCCTCGCATGATATTTTTGCCAATTGCTTGCCATCATATGCTGATTGTTTTCCCTCAAAAAATTTGATCATTGGACTCATAATCATGTCTGCACGATTGCTTTTGCAAAATTAGGGTTCATACGGCCACAATGATATAATTTGTTATACACTAAAAATGAATAAAATTGGGTATTGCCATCTTCTTCCTTGTGAAAAAACGCGTGAGTTTGGTGTTTGAATGATGTCCAATGGTTGAGAGATGAGTGAGATATGGTGCTTCACGCACGAGCTCGAGGAAGAAGATGGCCATGGCGCCATTTTCAGAAAATCCAACAAGTTCTCTATATATTTTTCCCTTGCCATGTTATATTTGAATTCGCATTGCGCCCCAGCAGTTCATCAGCTGGTTTTGTGTGTATTGGCAAGTGAGAGGTCTGGGGTTCGAATCCCCCTCGCCCCAGACTTCTTTTTATCACTTGTTTATTTTGTTATTTTTCATATTATTATTTTTAATGATTTGAAAAATTAATAACTTCTTCAATTTTTATCATTTTTTATTGGTTCTTTTTGCAACAATTCACAAAAATGTTGAAATATTTTATTCCACCAAAAAATTAGATTTATATTATTTATTTAATATAATTAGTATTTTGTGAATAAATTCATTTTTTAATTGTTTTTAAACATTCTAAAAGTGAATATTTACTTTGAAAATCATAACCTAATGAGTTTAAATATTCCTTGTGATTATCCCTCATTTTTTCCAAACCTTAAACAAAATCATAAATGGATTATTCAAATTTATTTTGAATTTTGTTTGATTTTCTTTAAATATTTACTTTTAAAGATTAAAATTAGGGTTTTTGATTAATTCAACTTTCAAAATTGATTTTCAAATACACTTGGGCCTCTAATAGAGTGTAAGACCCAATCCTTTTTTGATCAAATCATTTTAGGGCCTCAGTGTATTGTATAAGTCCCGATACCGTCAAAAACAAACGGCGCGATCATCGCCTTTTAAAAATAACCCTGGGCCTACCCTCGAGTAGTAAGACCCATTTCTTTTTTTAAAACTCACTTGGGTCTCTATTAGAGTGTAAGACCCAATCCCCTTTTAACCAAAACATTTTGGGCCTCACTTATTGTATAAGTCCCTTTGCGTTAAAAGAAAATCTCGGCGCGATCGCCACTTTAAACGAAAAGTCAATTGGGCCTACCCTCGAGTAGTAAGACCCACTTCCTTTCTTAAAACTTTTTGGGCCTCTTGAGAGAGTGTAAGACCCATCCCTTTGTACAGAAAACAATTTTTGGGCCACAGTCACTTGTATAAGTCCCTCTGTACAAATTCAAAACAATAGTGCGCTCACTGATAAAACCCTGGGCCTCTCCTTGAGCTGTAAGCCCCAAAACTTTCTTTTTCAAAGCACTTTCTCCTTTGATTTTGAAATATACTGTTGTTTTCAATCTTTCTTTGTTGAACAACTAACCAAACAGCATGGAAGCTCTACAACCGAGTAAGTGGTTATTGCTTTCATTTACCGCTTTCATATACATATAACTGTATTGTGGGGCTGTTTCATTGTAAGTCTTCTTTCATAAACTCATATCAACTGTGTAATAATAGTATTGATATTTAGAGTTTCCCCGGCAACTACGTCTAGCATTAAGCCCGTTGATCACTCTTAGAAATAGTCTAAACTATATCCCCATAGGATTACCAGACACAGTCTTCCCTCCTCTTGGGGTTAAACAATATGGAGACATGAAAGGCAACATTCTCTGTGAACCCTTTCATAGACTGTCACTCGTAGAAGTTGTCAAAGAAACTCTATTCCCCAGAGATGATCTTTTCTCCGTGAATGGCATCTCTTGAGTTTCTTCTAAATTCTCGAACTTTCCTGGCTTGATCTATTCTCGGTGAATGGCATGTCTTGAATTTCTCGGGGTTTGGGGACCCACAGGATTCTTAAAAGCATTTGTCAAGAAACGCTACTCCCCATAGATGATCTTTTCTCCGTGAATGGCATCTCTTGAGTTTCTTCCAAATTCTCGGACTTTCCTGACTTGATCTATTCCTCGTGAATAACCTGTCTTGAATTTCTCAGGGTTTGGGGACCCACAGGCTTCTTAAAAGCAATCGGCCTCCTCTTGGGCATCGTACAAGGACCCACGGGCTTCCTAAAAGCAACCCCGCCTCCTCTTGGGCTTAGTACAAGGACCCTACGACTTCTTAGAAGTATTCACAGCCTCCTCTTAGGCTTCGTATAATGATCTCTTCCTCCGGGAATGATAGCCTTCTCTTGGGCTTTATACAAGGACCCGTCGGCTTCTTAAAAGTTTCCAGCCTCCTTTTGGGCTTCGTACAAATTGTCCCGACGACCTCCTAGAGGTATAGGAACAGAACTTAGTCATCTGCATAGAGCATTCCTTTCAAAGAGTCTACTACTGTTTCTCAAAGCACAGTACAAAAGATGAAACTCTAGACTTGGACAGTCTAATATCCTTGAGTCTCAAAGACATTCTCAAGCACCTTCAAGAATAGGAACGAACCCGTAGACTCGGACAATCTCAATACCCTTCGGATTTCCCACTTCCTTAAAGAACAGGAATAACCCGGATCCTTGGATCAAATCCTTGAGTACAGTGTTGCTCATATAAGAACTGATTTTCTCTTTCAAAATCAGTATAATGGACCTGTCACTCAACTGAAACAACACCATAGCCTCTCTCTTGGGCTTTATACAATGATTCTCCCCAACGGAGTCAAACAACGTTTAGCCTCTCTCTCGGGCTTTATACGAGACACATAAGAGACTCCCTCGTTGAGTCAATCACCTCTTTCGCCTCTATCTCAGGCTTTATACGAGATACCAAAAGACTTCATCGTCGAGTCAAAACTTTTTAGCCTCTCTCTCGGGCTTTGTACGAGACACATAATAGCCTTCTCTTAGGCTTTGTATAAGAAAACCACTAGTTGATCCAATTAACCTTTTAGCATCCAAGTTGTGCCTCGTTCACAGTACACAAACATCAACAACTCCTTCCCCTTCATCTAATCGCTATAAGCGGCAAGCCTCTGGATCATCTACATCATGCCACTATCCCTCTTTTAGCATGAGAAATTCCTAAGGAAAGATAGCATTGCTCTACACTGAGTTAAAGTATTCTCCTTCAGGTTAAAATCCCCTATAAAGTGAAATTATGGCATTGCCGGATTCACATATCCCGGTTAAAATAATTCTCCTTTATAAAACAGTTGTGACATACAACCCCCTCTTTAGAGATGACAAATTCTCTCTAAAGTTGAGACTTTTTAGCTTCATATCTTGGGCTTTAAACAAGATACAAATAGACCCTTTAGCTTCACATCTTGGGCTTTGAACAAGATACAAACCACCTTTCGCTTCACGTCTTGGGCTTTGAACAAGACACCAAAAACAACCATTTCCTCCCATAGAATAGGAGGAACTATGAATGCTCTGATTTCCCTGTTTCGGTAAACGGGAATACATAGGCATAAGATTGAAAGAAAAATCTTAGCGAGCACACTAAACAAAAACCCAAAATCCCATACTCTCATGTATCTATCAAAAGCATCAGTCCTAACATCCTAATCCTCGTTCCCCGCCAGAAAATCCAAGAAAGAGAGAAAACCGTATTGGCGAAAATACAAATAACCAGTACAAAGGCCCCCCCACATTGATAGCATTTGCAACCTAACAGACCGCTGTTTAAACTCAGTATGCAAAGCAGGGTTAATTGGAGACATCTATTTCCCTTCCTTCATCAGCTTTAATAGGATCAAAAATGAATCGACCTGTAGTAAACTCAACCGCAGAGAGCGACCAGCGCTTAATAACCGCGTCCAAAATCGCTCGCTACAGTATCATGTGTCTCGTGTGTGTCTTCCTGGTTACTAGCCATTTGACCTGTAAGAAAGAAAAAAACAAAAATTAAATGACAAATATAAAAATCCATAATCCATAATCCATTGAATGATATAAGCTATATATAACATGACAACTAATTAATATTATTGAATGATATAAGCTATAATTTTATAACTAGTACATTTTTCACTAACGTCTCTTTCTTTTCTTGGTTGGAATATGTTCTACCCGTCTCTTAACAACACGGACGGTTGGATTGATCCAAATACCCTCATTATGATCATTTCTAGTATATGATTCATTCGCTATAATATTTTCATCTTGATCATTTCTAGTAAATGATTCAATATCAACATCAATATCACCTTGATCTCCAATGTTTTCATCAATTACTTTGTTAGATAAAAGCACTATAGACCATTTTGTACTTGTCGGATCAGTGACATAGAACACTTGTTTAGCTTGAGAGGCTAGAATAAAAGGCTCATCTTTGTACCCCACCCTATTAAGATCCACTTGCAAAAATCCTGACTTATCCATTCGTACGCCATTATTATTTTCAACCCACTTGCAACGAAATATAGGAATCTGAAACTTCTCATAATCAAACACCCAAATGCGCTCGATAACCCCAAAATATGACAGATTTGCAAATTTGGGGTTTAAGTCTTTCACACTTGAAATGTGCATTGCTTCAGCTACCACGGTGACACCACTATTTTGCATAGTACTTTTATCATCTTGTTCTTTGGTTAATTGCGTATGCGCTATAAGAAAACACAACCAAACTTGGACCATATGCTAAATATCTCAACCTTTCTGTTATTGAAGCGGGATTTGAATAATACTTTGAATAAATATGATCCTTAAACCAAGGTATGAAACTTCGATTATGCTCTCGTACTATCTAATTCTCATTTCTATTCGGATTTAAACCTCGGAGAACATCCTTGTGCATTTCAACATACGGCTCAACCTCATTCTCATTGTGCAGAACATACAAATGCACTTGATCCCGTTCGACCCTTGATACTGTCACAACTTCATTTCCAATTAACTTTTTTCCTTCTTTTTTTTCGACAATATGAGATTTGGGGAGTCCAATTGATTGTACATTGGACATATATTCAGTACAAAACTCAATCGCTTCTTCAACAATGTATCGTTCGGCAATACAACTCTCTGGTAGTACCGCATCCGTATCTAAAGCGATATCTCGGAATTATAGGAAAATACCATAAGACTTTTGCTGGAGACAACTTTTTCTTATATCGAGAGACACCGCATTTAGGACACTCATTTAACAATGCATACTCATTTCGAATCAAAACGCAATCGTTTGGACAGGCATGTATCTTATCATAGCTCATGCCAATAGAGCACAACATCTTTTTGGCCTCATATGTTCGATTGGGAAGAACATTATCCTCTGGAAGCATATCTTTCATAAGGGCCAATAACTTTGTGAAACTTTTATCCGACCATCCATTGCCCGCCTTTAAGTTGTACAACTTTAATACCGCAGACAATCTTGTAAATTTAGTGCAACCATTATACAACGGTTTCTCTGCATCGCTTACCAACCTCTCAAACATTTTGGGACAATCCTTAAGATCTTCTTCAAGTGCTTCTGCAATCTCTTCGACTCGATCAGAATCGTATGTATCTGTGCCATTGTCGTTTGAAGCATAGGTCGTATTATCCCCCGGTTCAACATTCCCGTTAATCTTCTCACCATGCAAATTCCAACATGTATAACTTCTATCAATTCCATGCCTCATTAAATGCGATGCCAACTGAACCGCGCCAACCCGACTCCCAAAACAGCAACCCAAGCAAGGACATATCATTCGACTGGGGTCTTTGGCGTGCGCAACAGCAAACTTAACGAATTCTGATACCCCATTCTCGTACTCTTTCGACAATCGACTTGAAGACATCCATTTCTTATCCATAGTTATACTAATTAAACTAAACAAAAACAAAAATAAAAAATATTTACCTGTAGGGAAACGATCCGACTTTCACACTTTGATCACAAGTAACCCCTATATATAGCAAATTCACTAAGTTAGTAACCCCGTCATATCAGTTCATTCAAAGCACTACTAATTACAGTGGCGAGAGAGAACAACTAATTACCTGTAGAGATGTAAACAACTTCTAGACCCACACAGTGTCCAGATAGGTTAGAATTACCAAGATCCCCCTGTACACGTATCATAAAATTAAATATCATTAATTGACTAATTATGAGTCATAACTTGATAAGTGGCAACATGTAATCACAAACAAGCAACAATTAGAGGTAAACACCTACATATCCCAAGTACTTGACCAAATACTCAAGAGCAAGCATACCTAAACAAGTAACCAAGCATACTTAAACAAGTAACCAAGCATTAGAGCAATTCGTCCTAAACCTAACAAGATTCAAATCTAAGCAATACCTAAACAAGTAAACATGCACCTACCAAACGTGCTTTATGAATAATTCAATCCTATATAAAAAAACTAAATTAACCCTTTGCTTTAGGAGACCGCCTTTGCTGGCTTTTCTTCATTATTCATTTCATTCATTCTAACAAGAATTTAATATTTTTAAAATAATCAAAATATCTTCTTTACAAAAAATATCTTTCAACATTTAATAGCAACTTGTTTTTAATTATTCATGTTAATTTCATTTCATTTGAGGAGATATATAGGGTTGATTTAGTTTTTTATATAGAGTAATAAGAAAATTGAGAGTTTGATTCTCATTTTCAAGATAATACCAACAATACGTTTGGTAGGGCATATATCAATTCCACACAACAAATAATAAAAAACAAAATCAACAAGAACGCAACAACAGCAAGAACAACTAACAGAAGCATAACACAAGTTTAGAAGCATAACACAACAGCAAGAACGCAACACAAGTTTAGAAGCATAACACAACAGCAAGAACAACTAACAGAAGCAACAACAACAACAAGAACGACAACAACAACAACAAGAACGACCTAACTATAACAGAACGATGACAACAACAACAACAGAACGACGACAAGAATGTAAGAAACAAGAACAATGTAAGAAACAAGAACAATGTAAGAAACAAGAATAATGTAAGAAGCAAGAACAACAACAATAACGTACCTCTTCTTCGTTTTCGTCTTCTTCTTCACAACGGCAATGGACGACGGCAATGGAAATGGCAAGGGTTTCAGAACGACGGCAATGGCAATGGCAAGGGTTTCAGAACGAAAGCAAGAATGAGCAAGGGTTTTTGAAAGAAACGGTCGAGAGAAGAAAATGAAAAGATGTTTCTGAAAATGATTAGAAATGTGTTTTATATTTTAATTCATAGTTGACCTTAGAGAGCGCTTTTCAAAAAGCGCTTTCTTAAGTGCTACCTCTAAGAGCGCTTTCCTTAGAAAGCGCTTTCTTAAGTGGGGAGAATTTAAGACCTATAGCAGCGCTTTCTGAAAGCGCTTTCTAAGGTTAACCTATAGCAGCGCTTTTTTAAAGCGCTTTCTAAGGTAATACTTATAGCAGCGCTTTTCAAAAAGCGCTTTCTAAGGTGGCTTCAATTTAGGGCATTTAGCAGCGCATTTAAAAAGCGCTTTCTAAAGGCTGTCTTTTGCAGCGCTTTTTTTTAGCGAAATTTTTTAAAGACTTATAGCAGCGCTTTTTGCAAAAAGCGTTGTCTTTGTGGCGATGCGAAAAGCCAATTTTGGCGTAGTGGTTGTATGTTGTTGTTGTTGATTAATGATCGTAGTACATTGCAAAATAGTGGGGTTATGGTTGAGGCCGAATCTATGTATTTCTCTAGTTCGAAAGATAAGAATCCAATAGTGGCATCTAGTGCGTTCTAATGGTGTCATTGAAGAGATTTGGGAGATTGATTATGTTATCTTCAGAGTGCCTTTATTTAAATGCAAGTGGGTTACCAATAATATTAATGGTGTAGAAACTGATGACTAAGGATTCACCTGGGTTGACCTTGGCAAGACAAATTATATGACCGAACCATTCATCATGGCTTCACAAGCAAAACAAGTTTTCTATGTGACCGACCCTTCGGACATATCGAGGAAATGGTCAATTGTTCTCCAAGGAAAAGACATTCCTAGTAGTGATGAAAGTTTTGATATTCCTTTTACTCCTTCTTACATAATAAAAGTGCCTACCACTTATGATGAAGTTGATAGAGATGATGTGCATGCTATTCGTATCAATCATAATGAAAGCATGTGGGAAAGTTAGCAAGTAATTAGTATTTTATTCTTTATTCATAATTTAATTAATGTGAGCCATTATTATTAAGCATATTTACTAACAAGTATGATTATTTGAAATTGTAGGTGTTTAAAGTCAATACACCAAGAGACAAGACACCAAGAGGCAAGACACCAAGAGGCAAGACACCAAGAGACAAAGAAAACAAATCACTATAAGATACAATTATGTGATGTTATATAATGTTTGTAGGTTGTTTTGTGTCATTTTTATTTTGATGTAATATATATATATATATATATATAGACACACATACACACACACATGTTTGGTTCTTAATTCAATGTATGGATTTGATGTAATATAATACAATTCTTCATTATGATACAATTGTTGTTTCTATTCTGATATGGTTCAAAAAAATACAGGTTAAAAAATGGAAAATTTTCAAAATGTAGAAAAATTATTTTAAAAAAAAAACATATAATTTAACAACGGTTGTAATATATAATTGTGGTTGTATAGTGAATGATGTCCAGAATAATATATTACACCAAAAGATGTGTTGCTGAGAATCAAATCTGGAACCTTTAATATATTACAACGGTTAGTTATAACAACTGTGATCATATATAGCACGCTTTCAGGTTTTCTACAATGGCCATAAGATCGTGATTGTAAGTAGCACATATACAACCACACCATTGTTGTATATGTTTTTCGTAGTAGTGAAAGTGTTTTTCATTCTCTAGTCATCAGAATGTGTTAAAGTCAAGTGCATTATGGGTGAAGATCATCTAGAACCAGATCATTTCCAATTAGGGTTTTGTGCGGTGTATTTGAGGTTCATATTTCAAATCATGATTCTAATTTTCAAGGCATGTTCAAGGAGTCTCAAGTTGAAGATTGTGGTTCACCAAGATTTAAGAGGCCAAGTTCAGGATTGATTCACTGTTCATTTGTGATTTAAGGCTCTAGTCCATTCAAAAGTTCAAGGTTGATTCATGTTTAGCCTTATTTCTCAAAGATCGATTTTATTCATCAAGGACGGATTCAAGTTTTAGTTATTTCAAGTGGAGAATTCAAGAGGTTAGAATTTGGATAATGAGATTTTGGATCTAATTGGAAATTCAAGTTAATGGGCATGTTTTAATCAAAGATCATGAATTACAAGGCATTCACATGGGTAAGGATCAAGCATGGTTCAAATAAAAATTTGAAGGGTACAAATAGTAACATTATTCAAAGTCCATTTCAAATTGCAAGCCCATTTTGTTACAAAGTTCTACAAAAAAAATGATGACAAAGAAAATAGGCCCAGATACATTATTCAAGGTCCACTACATCAAAATGCCACAATCACAAAGAAATTGCAAAAATAGGAAATTAAAGTAAGCCCATGAAGCTACACAATCCATAAACCAAGTCACAATAGTCCATACACAAGGAAAATGAAAATACGCACGTGAAGAGGAAAAAGAAGAAAAATCTTGATGCAAGTCTCATTTCTACCACTCAGAATTTCCGTAACAGACCTTCATGAAAAAGCCTAATCTACCCTTGTAAAACCACACTATAAAATGACAAGCAATTGACTGCAGGGTGTTGGCTAGGAGGATTCTTGACACGAACAAGAATTATACATAAATTCATCCTATGCTCATAAACAGAAGGACTTTACGCACAAGCTCATACCTTCAATCCAAATTCCCTCAACCTTATAACCTTCATGCCAAACCTTCACGCACAACTTACAAATTTTCTTTAAACCTTTACCTTCACAACCTTCCCGGCAAAGAAAAATCACCAAATAATTCATTCCCTTCCAATATTCTCACTCTTTTTCAACCAAGCACAAACCCCACTACACCTCACAAACCGTATCTCAGCCGCACCTCACAATACCTGCAACAAACCATCATCCGCAACTCACTACACGAAATAACTCGCACGCATCACATGACGAAAAATGATTCAAAACAAACAAACATGTGACGCGAAATACTCCCAAACCACGGACGAGTTCAGGACCATGAATGCTATCCCTATTCTTGAACCTCTTTGTTTCGATTTGATCATCTTCGGCCGCCTTCTCTTCATCACGGTTTTATGAAAGCAGATTTTGGAAAGGGAAGGTCAAGCACACGCAAGGGAGAAGAATATTTATGCTTATTCTTCTTCAGATTTGAGTCTGGTAGTCAATTGTGTTTTAAAAATCCTTTGGTTTATTATTTTGGCTTTCCAAGCCCATGATGTTTTGATTTCCACAAACCCTGCCATGATCCACAACTCCTCCTTTCTATTGTTTTGTTTCTTTTCTTTTATAAATTTTTTTCTTAGTTTTTTGTCTCTTTTCTAAAAAAACTTTTAATGTTTTTCTTTGTATTTTTATTCTCTATTTCATTTTCCTTATCTTTTGTGATTTTTTTTTTTATTTCAATATTTTAATTCACTTTGATTTTCATCTTTTTTTATTTTGGTTAATGAGATCTAGAATATCATTGAGGAATGATTACAAGGTTGATTGAACCTTCAATGCTTCAAACTTGTTGATGAATGATCATTGGATCATTCTTGACACTTTGAGGCATTTATAGGTTGTCCTTGGTTGATCATTTGAGACTCTTGATTAAAGATGAGACAGTTCTCTTTTTCTTTTCGTGTGGTATAGCTTTAAGAGAATAATTCATATATCATTTCTCTAGCATGTTTTAACACAAATAGTGTTATTGACCGGCCTCAGATAGGTGCGAGTTCTACATAAGTCCACTTACGATTGCTTAACGTAGCGCTAAATTGGTCCCGGTTCGATAAAATGATCATTTGATCAATAACCATTAACAACTAACTTCTAACATCTAAATTTACTTTCCGCTTTTTATTTTCCTGCTATTTACTTTCCGCCATTTACTTTCCGTAATTTATTTCATTGTTCATTTATTTCACTGCTCATTTATCATTGTGTCATATTCGTCTTCTTTTATTCTTCATCTGATGAAAACACAAAAACATGATAAAAATGATAAAACCCTAAAAGACATTGATTCTAGATTATGGTTACTATCCCTTGCATGGATTTTTAGAACTTGTACTCAACCCTAGCAAAAGGAGGCTTGGATATGGATTCTTTATTTTCTCTGTCTTAGATTAGGACAATATGCACACACATAGCTTTCTCTTGGGCTACCTAACAACAAGACCCTTTATTTCTCGCATCATATTCCCCTGTATTTTTCATGTATCTCTCTTCCCATTTTTTTGCACTTTCTTTACTTTCTCGCTTTTCTTTGGTTGTGGTTTTGCTTGCTAATTACTCCATAAGAACTAGGACTGACCTCACCTTTTCGAACCCTTGATCCAACATCAAGTGGTATCCTCTCTTAACCCTTGTAAGTCGATCGCCTTGTGCATCGCCATCAACCAAACCCAAAGCATTCTTGATCCATATATCAAGCTAGACCCTATTTTGTAAGTCGGTCGCTTCATGCGTCGCCATCAACATTTTCCATCTCAAACCTTTTCTCGTTCCATGATAAAACCCATGATCCAACGTCAAGTGGCATTTTCTCGAATAACTTCAAAAACACAATAAGAGGCGATTAGAATTGTGTGCCACGAGCCTTAAGTGGTGGAGAAGGAGTGAGAGTGGAGCTTTCCTACACTCACTTTGAGTATTTTGGACACAAAACGTTTGGCTTAGTGATTCAAAATATTCGCCTCTACCCATAGTCTTTAGCGAAATCCAAATCAAGAACAATCATCTCAAAACACTAAGTCCTCGTCCCTGTGCAATAAAACAACTTTTCTCAAAGAACATTGTTTACGCGCATAGAAACTAGTGTTTCAGCCTCCCCGCGCGAGCAGAAAAGCCAATTTTTAGCAGTTAGAATGCGATCTAAAAACTTGTTCATTAAAAAACACAAACGAACTAACTGTAGTCTCCAGAACTACGGAGCTCTGACTTCCTCATTGTACAATGAAGGTGCTTAGGCACAAGATTGTGAGATCCTGGCGAGCTACCTTTTTTCTTTTTACCCCAAACCTTTTCCCTGTAGTCCCACGAACTACGGACACTCTGATTCTTCATTTCACAATGAAGATACGTAGGCACAAGGGGCCCTAATCCTTGGCGAGCACCCTAATAAAAACCTTCCAATTTCCCCTTTAGTAGTTTCCTTTCTTCTATCTTTAGTTCCTTTATCATTCAAAGAAAGCAAATAAACATGTGTTAACATTCAATCGCAAATCAAATTAAGAGGTTTCTGTTGAGTACAACGGACGTGAGGGGTGCTAATACCTTCTCCTTGCGTAATCGAATCTCGAACCTGAATATGGTTGTGATGACCATTATTCTGTTTTAAAAGTTTTTATCGATATTTTTGTATTCTTTCTTGGAATAAATAAGGTTCGGTGGCAACTCTGTTCAAACTAATTTTTTCCGCGTCCATCACGAAGGATCATATTTTTCAAGGTACAACATCTGATACAATAGAGGATGCTTTGACAGCGTCCGCCTTCTTCCTTTTAAGAGTTGGGGTCTGAATTGCCGATAAATCGATCTTAGAGGTGGATTGGTCCCCACACCTCGCTTTCGCTTCATCCATCAGCTTCTTCTATTTGGATAGTTTGAGGTTCGTCATGTCAGTTGGAATGAAAAGAACAAAGTGCTGATGCGGTAAAGCGGCAAGCAAAAATTATTGAGTACCCGGTTTTGTCATCTCCATAGGGATCGGTGTGAGGGAAAGAACTTCGTTCAACGGTCTCTACGTTTATAAGCTTGTTGTGAAAGATTTGGCTGAAAGATTCAAGGTACAATAATTAAAAGTGAAAAATATAAACACGGAAAATATAAGGTAAAGACTTAAAATAAATAGAGTCTTGTTGGAATTGGAATTTCATGAATCGATAACACATGCATTCTCCTGACCAGCTAAACACAAATCAATCATTCGTATAATACCCTCATGTATCACCCACAACCGAGGTTAC
Organism: Lathyrus tuberosus; assembly: GCA_022829125.1. Taxonomy (NCBI): domain Eukaryota; kingdom Viridiplantae; phylum Streptophyta; class Magnoliopsida; order Fabales; family Fabaceae; genus Lathyrus; species Lathyrus tuberosus. The sequence continues at coordinate 5,425,478 of JALAZF010000239.1, read as the reverse complement.
GTCTAACGCAAAGTCGAGAAAACAACCATATTGTCTCATTGGTGATGTCTCACGCAACTTACAATAAAGGGCATTAAGAACTAATACTCGCGTGAATGTTAAATCTAAATTTATGTATAGAGTTTAGAACCTAACAGGTATTTATCCTAGATCCAGATATGAAGAGTATATGTCTATAGTGGTTCAAATCAATGTGTAAACAAGTAAACAAGGATAACACCCATATCAGAAAAATAATTGATTCATATAAAATGCCATGATCATAATGTGTACATACGCTTAACCCTTTTTAACATGTATTCAACTAATTTATGTATGTGAACATAGTTATTTATCTCTATTATCACAAGCGTGGTACTAGTGAATATCAACTCATAAAACTATGTCAAGAGTTTGCTCATTGATAGATGAATATCTCAAACCCATTATATGAAATCAAAGATAACCTCAATATTTAATCAAAACTAGTTCACAAATACATAGATTAGAAGAAATACATAAGGTATCAAAAGATTACATCCAACCCCAACAAGATATCGAAGCACTTACTCGAAGATCAAGCTCTAATTTGCTTGTATTTGGACTTCTCCCTCTTAGGGTTTTGTGTTTCTCTCTCTAAAATATATTTTTAATGAAGAGAGATAAAGTTCTATATGTTATGGTTCTAAAAAGCAAGAAAAAGTACATAAATAGTATTACAAAATCTGTCTCGTTCGCACTGCGAAGTCTACTTTTAGGGACATGAAGTGCCTCTGAACAGTTAAACTGCCTTTGATAAAATATCTAAGCTCGTACTACGAGTTATTCTCTGCACTACGAACTTCTTCACCTTGACTTTACAATGCGTTCATTGAGGTGTTTTGCACTGCCATCCAAAATTTCCAGCTCGCTGGCCTTCGCCTTGGCTTTGCTTCTGGTTTGCACTACGAACTTGCTGAATCTTCTTGTTTTCTTTGGCTTCCTTGTCCATTCATTTGTGCCTTATTCTTTGATAATCAAACATATTTCCTACTTAATAACACATAAATCAAGGCATCCAAAGGTACATGCAATTTTATTAAAGATTCACACAAGAACATTGAATAAATCAATGAAAACTTAAGGAATGAGTTGAAAAATGCCAAGAAAGATAGTTCATTTTAAGTCATATTTGGCATTCAACACAAAGTAAAATTCAGAAAAATAAAATAATAAGGTTATCAAAGGATAATAAAGGGCATATATAAGCATTACCCAAGAATTTAGAAATTTATTCCGGGTCGTCAGCCAAATGTAGCAAGTCATTAACTTTCACTACTCGAAAAACATCCAAAACGCCTAAAGCTCGGATTTCCAAAGTATCCAACTTATCATAATCAAAAACGGAAATCGACAATGGGCTATCCGATTAATAAATTAGGAAATGATAGTTCATGTCCAACGCATACATAACCTAGGGGAACCTTTTCCCACTATTCACTCGAAGGAACTTATCCTTGAAACCTTTATAGTTGGTAGTATAAGCATGAAGGAAGCTTTTCCTTGGAATTCAGAGGAGGGAGGCCCAACCTCCTTTTTCCGCTCCCTTCAGCTTAAAGAACGAGAAGAACAAACCTAAGGTGGGAGTTATATCCACTTCCTCGCAAACGAGTTCAAAAGCTTTGATAAAGCCCCAACCATTTAGGCCTAACTGAGAAGGGGGGATATTGAGGGTTTTAAGGAGGTCAGATTCAAAATTAGAAAAGGGAATACAAACTTTAAAGTCCTCGATTGCCCCTATGTAAAAATTAAAATACTCATTGGGCACTCCTCTTGGCCGAGTAATACAAGCTCTCTCACCAATCACGTAGGGTTATAACATAACATTCTCCTCGTTCCCAGTGGAAGAAACTTGATTATTAGAGCAAAGCTTCAAAATATAGCTGTCGTCGATGACATTGTGGTCATAACTTAGAACCTCTATATCAATCAAAGATCTTGTTGTCTCTATCAGAATATCCACGAAACCTGACGACGAAGACTTTGAGTCAGTTTTACTACTAAGTGAAGTGATCTCACCATAAACTTCCCTAATAATTTGGGCAAACTTCGCTCGACTCAGATGATCCTTACACTTTCTCATGCATTCATTCCAGATCTTACTTCTCTCATTAGCAGTAAGGGAAATCAAGAACCCCCCCTCGAATCATCACAATCCTGCATTATAACAATAATAAAGAATAAAAAAAGAGATAAGGAAAGGGAAAATAATACCTGGGACTTGAGCTTGCAGAAAAGACAATAGACTAAGGAAGCGAAAAGAAACCTGTCAACAATACTTGAAAGAGGGATCACTCACTTTGGTGAAAAAACAAATGAAGAAATAGTCCTTTTATTAAAATAAGTTTACAATGGTCAAGAAGTTGTATCGAACTAAAGTAATGATGACAAGTTAGGGTTCCCATAAAAAAACCATCATGACAAGGAGAGAGAAAGTTTGTCATCATTAAATCATTATAATATGGTAACTCACTGAATAGGTGATCAGTTCAAAGCAGAAGGAATTCCAAGATTTTCTTGTCTGAACACTTCAATCCGATTAGACCTCGTGATCAGGACGCTTATGTACATCCCGAAATTCCCAAAGGCTGAGCTCTTACAGACCAAATACAAAGGGGCAAACAAGTAAAATTGCATAAATCCTAAGTAGGTAGGATCCTGGTCTGAATGAACATTGTTACAAGGAATGAACAAGTCTGATCCGGTTATGTAATGACTCTGGAGGATTACCAAACCGGGTCCGGTCTCGAAAAGGGTGCCAGGAGGCGACATGAATAGCCATAGATGACGATTATAAAACATCTTCATGATTGAATGAGAGTTACACTAATTAAGGGAAGAAACGTTACTTAGGGAAGAAGGCGGTCGTTACCTAAGGTTGCTTTAACATGGGATATGAAGGGGCATCCCTTTAAGAGCCATTGATGATTGAATGAATATTAAATGAGACTTCCCCAATGAGGGAAGGGGCAACTACTACCTCCTACAAAATAGGACGATTGTGATCTCACCTGGCTAGCTTCAGGGAGATTTCTCCAAATAGTTTTTAGCAAAAACAAAGTGAAATCAACATAACAAAGAATCTAGTCATGCATTCAAGAACCAAACACATCGACATACGACATCACTTTCTACGTGATCATGTTCTTCAAGGCGATGTAGAATTCACTTTTGTGGATACATATAATCAACTGCAGATATTTTCACCAAACCATTGGAAAAAGATTCATTTTACAAAATCCAGTGAGAGCTATGGATCTTGGATGAAGGGGAGATATAATCACTCACAAGACTTTATGGATCATCAATAAAATCAAAGGTGCATGTATGTCTTCAATTATTTAAAATTCGACAATTTAAATTTTTCTGCATATCTGCTTATACACCATTCTTATAATTGTTTAAATTTACATCGTTTAATTGTGTTAATCATGATATATCTTTGAATAATTATGATAATATATGTTTTAGTTTTATATTATGTGTATTATGTGTTATTCTTGGTGAAAATTAGGTTTCCAACCATTTTTTTAAAATTCAATTTTTGGATGAAAGCAATCGATTGCAGACATATGTCAGTCGATCGATGCCTCATATTTTTATAAATTAATCAATTCCAACATTGAATTAATCGATTGCATGATTTAAAAAGTGCATTTTTGGCTTTGGCAGTGTGTAACGCTTTTTTGTGTCAATTGATTGCATGGTCCTGTCAATCGATTGATGTTGCTTTATTTTTCAATTTTTTTAATTAAATTCTTGGTCAAGCTTCTTTATTCCTTCCCCATTTAAATAGATACCAAACTTTCCTTCTTTCCCCTTAACTCTAGTCGCCTCACCCCTTACAAATATCAGATTCTCTATCTCTCTCTCTCTCTCTCTCTATCTCTCTCTATCAAACACACACACACACACACACACCCTAAACACACGCCTCCTCCTTTCCCTCTTCATCTTCTCCAAAATTTCCCTCAAGCTCCATTTTAGTTCATCAAAGTTCACAACTTTCTCACTAAGGTCATAAAAACTTCATTAACCTCATACCCAAACCTTCATATCTTTCTCAAATGGCTCCAAAAACTAAGGTTGGTAAGGTAACCAAGGGAAAAAAATGCACCATCCTCCAATCCTACAAAACCTTCTTCAATAGATTCAAAGTTAAATCGGTTGTGTCCCACTCAACAATAACAGAAACGGTATATAAATTAGTTTCTTCCCAAACCCTTGTTTGGTCCATGGTATGTGGATTTAGGTTCCTTTCCATATCCATGCTTTAATTTTTTTTAGGATTTAAGAAGTTTAAATATTGATGGATGGTTTAGCATGCATGGTATGCATTAAACTGAACTTGTTAAGGTCTTTTACGCCAATATGTCTTATGCAAATGGAGTAATTAGTTCATTTATCAAAGGAGTTCCAATTAATTTTTCTGTTGTGGAGGTGGGTCAAATTTTAGATATTCCATATGAAGGTTTATAGAAAAAGATGAATAAGTTTGTTTCATTTCAAGGATACGTCAAAAAGGAATTTTACTATGGGATTTCTAGGCTTACTGAGCATGGATTTTTTCAGAAGCGTAAGAAAATGCTTGGTGGTTAAATTCCAGATAGAAACTCTTAGTTAGCTCAAATCTTTTATATCGAAGACAGGTTGTTGCATTACATCTTCGGATATGTTATACTTCCCAAATTTTCAAATAATTTTTCTGTAACAGATACTGAGATGCAGCTTCTCTTTGATATTAAACAAGGTATTCAAGTTAATTGGGAATACTTGATTCTTGAACACATTGTTACACATTCTAAGGATGCTATAAAGCTTCCTTATGCATTATTTTTGTCCAAGATCTTTGCGTATTTTGGTGTTAATTTCTCGAATGAAGATCCTATTGAGATGGGTGATTTTATGATTTTTGTCAAGGTATGCAACAATAAGATAGGTGTGGAGTACAATTTCAAGAACAATACCATCAGGTACATTGATGAAGGTGTGAATTTACAAGCTCCTTCTCCACCAGTTCAACAACCTATCAACCAAGAGGAACTAACCAACCAACAAATCTTTGACTACATGACCTATATGAACACCTCCACGAACGATCAATTTTCCTATCTTTACTCTCAAATGAACATTCCTCCCTATAAAGGTCAACCATACCATTTTCCTCATTACCAAGCTCATGAAAACCAAGAAAACTTTATGAACCAAGACTAGTTTATTTTTACCTTGTCCTTTTATTATGTTTGTTGTTGTATGTTTTTCTTTATTAGTTTTCATTATGTACTAAGACTTAATTATGCATTATTCTTGCTTATGGTTTAAGTTATGTATTATGTTGGATTATGTTTGAAGTAATGTAGTATGATTAACTTTTGAAATTGTTATGCATGACTCTTATCCTTAATTTTATTATCTTTCATAAATTGTTATGTATGCCTATTATTATATTCCGTACATTGTTTTTGTACCCATATTTCCCTTCTTTTTTATAATGTCAAAAGGGGGAGAAAGGTGTATGCATGAATGCTTTTGTTGCTTATGTCTTATCTCTTTTTTAGGTACATGATAACTCATAGAAATTCAACCTTATCCAGATTCATATATTTAGAGGGAAGTTATCCAAAATAGAGGGAGTTTCTTTACTTTTGTAAAGCAAACACAACCATCATGACTTGTTTTGTCATCATAAAAAAGGGGGAGAATGTGAAATCAAACCTTCAATGTAGATGATTTTGATGAAGACAATCCATAGTGTGAAGACATGATCAAATGCATATGAATGGAAGAAGCTACTCAAATGGCTATGATATGGATGATTGAATAAGATCGTAAATATGGTGTTTCGTAGTTGCATATAACCTTAAGTGCTTAAACTATCTAAAAATCAATCCATGACATCTCATAAAAATTCATGTCTTTTCATTTTATACTTAGAAATTTTTGCATAGTCTTTAAAATGAAAAAAAAAATCATTTTTAAGCAAGAAAATTGATTGTAAGGAAGCATCAATTGATTGTTATCATTAAAATTTGAAATTTTTTAAAGGCAAGCAATCCATTGCATGGGATGAGAAATCGATTTACACTAGTTAAAATTTTAAGTTTTTTCAAACATTTTGAAGAAGAAATTGATTAACCATCCCTCTCAATCGATTGGCAGTGGTGAAATTCAGAAAAATACTTTTACGCATTGCATCTTTTCATGGCACATTCTTTTGTATCCTTTCATATAAAAATCACACCTTATCATAATTTATCAAGAGCTATGTCTTGATTCAAAAGATGTAAGTTTCCATATAAATAGATAATATTTCCTCTGATCAAATTCACCTATTTCAAAAATTTCTTTCCTGGGTATTTTACTGTATTTCACTGCATCTGTAATTTTTAATCTTCAAGAACTTGTGAATTATTTTCATATTCAAATAATGTGAAAGTTCTTAAGAACTTAAAGATATATTGTGATATACCATATTTTTGAAAGGGAAAAAATTCTTCTGTTAGGATTTATTCTATCTTACTGCACAAAACTTATTTGCATCAAAAACTCAATATTTGCGTATGTATCTTATTGTCAGGATTATTAGAAACAAGAAGGTTGGAAAAAGAAAGTGTGTTTCTTTTTCTGTGTTGTAAAATCACATGGTGGTTTGCCTTGGTGATTAAGTTAGAAGCTTGTGTATAGAAGCTAGGTATATGCATGTACAAAGTTCTAACAATATTGAAATCCTTTACTATGTGTAAGGAGACTAGATGTACTCTCAAATTGTTAGAGGAACTAGTATAATTTCCAGTGTTCTTTACTTTCTGCACTTTACTGCTTTTATCACCTAACCATAAACCAAAAAATAAAGAAACAATCACTCTAAAATCTAGAAATTATTAAAATACCTAATTCACCCTCCTCTTAGGTGCACTTAATACTTACATGATCATCCTCACCCTCTTAGACTAGAGGGAGGAGTATCAACACATAAGGTTTCCCACCACCAAAGTAAGGAAAGTAAGAGAAATAACCAATGTGCATGCGATTAATAAATTCCTATATGATGCTTCATAACCCAAACTTTCCAAAAAAAAGGCAAAGAATCAAAACTCAGAGTGAGTAGACAACAACATACACACAAAAATAATCAACAAAAGAAGGTTTATAACGAATGGTAAAGTATAAATATATGGAAAAAGACTTACTAGTTGAAGGGGATATTGATGTCTAACAGAGTTCACCAAGCAACAGACCAATGCAAAGACGAAGCTACATGCAAGCACTATAAGAAGAAAAAATGTAGGAGCTGATTAAATTTTAGAGATGAAGGAACCTATAGGAGGAAAACGAGACGAAAAATAAATCCCAATTTTATAAGCCTAACCGATCAAATTGAGAATATTAATAGACTAGATCCAATGTCTAAGAGGTTGAAAACTCAAAAGGATGTTAATGGGTCAATGCGAGAATTCCATGTAACCATGGAAGGATTTTTGTTTTCCACAAAATGATCATTACACCTCAACTTTTACAGACACCATGAAATGTGCACCTTACTCTAAGTCTCCTATACCCAGAGCTAGTAGCAACGTGGATAAAAGGGAAAAATCTAAAGGACGCCTTAAGGCTATGGCACATCCTAACAAGAAACATGGAATATATGTAGCGTTAGGAGTCGATGTAACCTCTAGACGTACTGGCGATCCTTTAAGATTGAAGAGATAAAGATGTAAACCAAATTATTTTCTAAGAAAACTCGAGGAATCTTTTAACCAATGACGACGATAACCATCAAGCCAAACATTAGTTCACCACAAAGAAACCAAATTCAGATTCTAGAAATACAATGATTTACCCCTGACTGTTGGACACATTTGAGTTGTTTTGAGACAATGAAATAAGCTATAATCTAATTTGGACGATTAAGGCTTTGGGAGGGGGGCAACTATTATAGACTGAGTTGAAGTCTAACTTATATGGTACCAGACCAGTTTGTCTTGAGAGTTCAAAAGAACTAGAATATGGTTATGTCTTTGTGGCACACAACACTTAGGGACCGTCAGATAAGTTGTTCCCCAAATAAGACATTAGAACCCATGCACCATGAGAAGATGACGCCATGACAGTGCACATGATCAGGGATGATTGGCATCTAAGGACATCGAATGACGAAACCAACAAGATTTACTAACACTTGTCCCATAAGATAAGTGTCATCGATGATCTAAATCTATTAAACCATATATTACAACTATACAATCCTAACATATAGTTAATACTTAAATACAAATTATTCTAAATTTCAAACCTCACATTTATCACCTTCATTGACTTAATCATTAGAGTGTTTGAAAATACACTACCACCATTAAAGATTATACACAAATGATCTTCATACCTCAACTTTTACAGAGACCATGATTACATGGCATTCTCGCGTTGACCCATTACCTTCCTTGAAGATTGAAGAGATAAAGATGTTAACTAAATGAGTTTCTAAGAAAACTCGAGGAATCTTCTAACCAATGACGACAATAACCATCAAGCCAAACATTAGTTCACCACAAAGAAACTAAATTGTGATTCTAGAAACACAATGATTTCCCCCCGACTGTTGGACACATTTAAGTTGTTTTGAGACTATGAAATGAGCTATAATCTAATTTGGACGATTAAGGCTCGGGGGATGGGGGCAACTATTATAAACTGAGTTGAAGTCTAACTTGTATGGTACCAGACCAGTTTGTCTTTAGAGTTAAAGAGAACTAGAATATGGTCAGGTCTTAGTGGTACACAACACTTAGGGACCGTCAAATAAGTTGTTCCCCAAATAAGACATTAGAACCCATGCACCATGAGAAGATGACACCCAGACAGTGCACATGATCAGGGCTGATTGGCGTCTAAGGACCTTCAAACGACGAAAACAACAAGATTTACTAACACTTGTTCCATAAAATAAGTGTCATCGATGATCTAAATCTATATTAAACCATGTATTACAACTATACAGTCCTAGTGTTAGCTCCTAATTTCGACGCTGCATGATTTCAAATAGATTTGGCTTTTAAAGAAGTTATTCTTTAAAATATAAGCTAAAGGAGAAGAAGGCTTCGACCAAGATGTATTCGACCATATTTGTTGAAAGCCTGAGTCGAAGAGAATGATTTTAAGACTTCAAACATTTCTAAGTCCAAAGCGTCAATTCGACAGGGTAAAACGGCTATGGATAATGCACTGCAGTTACAACTGGATAGTGGAGGGAAGTTCTACTATTTGAATGTGAAAAGAGGACAAGTGGCGAATATCCAAAAGTTGAAGACATTCAAAGTGCCAAGTGGCATATTCTAGGAGTAAACCGTCAAATGGTGGTTACTTTAGAGTATTATAAATAGGTTAGTTCTAGAGTTAGAATAGGTGTGAAAAAATCGTGTTGTACAAGTAACTCTGAAATCACTCAAAGTATCCAGTGTGTAGAGAAAAGAGTGAGGCGAGAATGTACGTGATTGTAATCACCATTATCTTTTATGGCAATGCCATTTTCTTTGAAGTTTCTATCTTATATCCTTTACTTTGAAATCCTTTAATTCAGTCTTTTACTTCTAAGCATTCCACGTTATAAAGTTTTTACTTTGCAGCTTTACATTCAAAAGCCTTTACCTTCAAGCATTTACATTTCTGCAGTTTAAGATCTTTATGCACTTTTTTCCAGCATTTAACTCCAGTTTTTATCAAACCTTTACATTCAGTTTTTTTTTCCTTCGATGTGTTGTTCGACTTAAACATTTCTTTGATTTCTGTCACTTTCATTTACATTTCAAAACACGTTCTTTTATTTATATACACTGTCGAAATGTATACCTTGCCTAATTGTGAGACATTCTAAATACACTCATAGCACATGTCCTAGGATCAATCAGATTGATCCTGTAAGTTACTAGAACTTTGTTGTTTTAGAAGATCAGCGGTTGTTTACCAATTTCCAAGGTAAACAAATTGGCACGCCCAGTGGGACCGTGCTAAACGTGTATTTGGAAGTTTATAACTTTTAAATAACTGTCAAAAGGAAGTTTTATAGCTGCCCTTTTTAGAAATTTTTTCGTTTCATTGGTCGAGATTTTGGCAAACTTTATTGCATGCACTTGAGAAGTGGAAATGTAGCCAGTTCAAATGAATATAGACCAAAGAGAAGAAACCCGAGGAAAATGGCATCTGGCCAAGGGAATTTAAATCCCAGTTCTGCGGGGACTAATCCTCAACCAACCAGTTCAAGCGTTCAGAACAGCACCATCAATCCTCAAGAATTACCAAGAAGTATTGTGGCGCCAACTCCAATTCCTTCGACAGGAGGGTCAACAATGTTAACCATGGTGACAGAGCCAACGCCTTCGACAGTAGGGCCAGGGGCGACAGATGTGAGGCCTTACACTCAGCCAGTCTTGGAGTACATTGGCCCATCAGTGACAAATCCTCAGACTCTGCCAGGAGGAGGTTCGACGTATAGGCAATTTCCTCCCCCAGGATTTTCACAGCCTTTGCCTAGGAACCCAATCTATGGCATGCCAACGGCAATGATGCAGAATTTGCGTACTGCGCCCCCAATATTTTCAGAGAATGTGATATCTTCCCCTTTGCAGGAGTCAGGCTCTGGAATTAACATGGGTCGAAATAGCCAGTCCATAGGTTTGGGATATTCTGCTCAAGGACCCAACTTAACAAATGAATCTGCAGCATATTTGAGGCAACAGATGGATGAGAGCAACATGCAAATGGTACATACTTTGTCTCAGACAATGGGAGAGATTTTCCAGCCATTGATCCAGAATACTACTTAAACCAATCAAATGATGACAGCCCAGATGACGCGTATAGCAGAATTCATGGGAATGCCCGCTCTTGTTCAACACCAAAATCAAGGAGTCGAGATGAGGGAGAACGCTCAACAAGTGAATCCAGTGAATCCAAAGTTGGTCGAATCACCTAGGGAGGAGCCTCCTAGGAATCAAATACCTATACTTGAAGAGGAGGAACCAAGGATGGTGTTAGTAAATCAGGTTCGACACAATAATGTAGCAGCAGAGAACAATTTGGCAGCCATGCTCGAGAGAATAATGGCTCGAAATGGCCTGAATATGGGTTTTTCTAGGCCAAACTTCACTTCGCCTATAGTAGACTATATACTCCAGGCTGAATTACCCCCCAGGACAAAAGTACCAAAATTTACTAAGTTTTCAGGAGATACTACAGAATCTACCTTCGAACATGTGGCGCGCTACCTGATCAAAGCTGGCGAGATTGCAAATGATGAGAGTCTAAGGGTGAAGTATTTCCCTAGTTCCCTCACTAAAAATGCATTTACATGGTTCACTACGTTACCATCTGGTTCGATTTGTAATTGGACCCAGTTAGAACGTTTGTTCCATGAGCAATTTTACATGGGGCAGACTAAAATCAGCTTGAAAGAATTGGCTAGTGTGAAACGAAAGTTCAATGAGCCAATAGATGATTACTTGAATAGGTTTCGACTACTCAAGGCTAGGTGTTTTACACAAGTGCCCGAGCATGAACTTGTCGAAATGGCCGCTGGTGGCCTTGATTACTCTATCAGGAAAAAACTGGACACCCAGTATCTAAGGGATATGGCCCAGTTAGCTGACTGAGTTCGACAACTAGAGCGTCTCAAAGATGAGAAAGCTAGGGTGAACAAAAACAAGAAGGTAGCTTACGTCGAATACCAGGAGGGCATCGAGGAGTTGTATGACGAGCCTGTTAGGTTCGACGAAAGTGAAATAGATCTTGCTGAACTTAAGCAAGGTCCTCCATATTCTTGTAAATTACTAGTCCCTTCAAATGGGAAAAACTCTGTCGAAACCGAAAAGAATGATAGGTTCCCAAAGAAAACATACACTTTCGACATCACTAAATGTGACGAAATTTTGATTTGTTAGTTAAGGATGGTCAAATACTAGTGCCTCCTGGTGCTAAAATACCACCTTTAGAGCAAAGAAAAAAGATAGGCTTTTGCAAATACCATAATTATTTGGGTCATAAAACTTCTCAATGTTTTCTTTTCAGGGATTTGGTGCAGAATGCTATTCAGGAAGGCAGACTCAAATTTGGGGAGAAGACTAAGACCCAGATGAAAATTGATACCAACCCTCTTGAAGTAGCTGAAGCAAATTACACAGAGCCCGAAGAGGTTAACATGGTCGAACTAGTTGAGGAATCTGACAGTAGCTCAGATAGTGTTAACACCAACGAAGCTCTTGGCAGAAATGCCACAGTGGTGGAGGTTACTGAAGACCTTACCAATGATGTTGTGTTTATTAGAAAAGTCGAGGAAATGGATGGCTGCCAGCTTGAGCATTTGATATGTATGGCTGCTGAACACTATTTTAGGACATCTTCTGAAGTTCAAAGGTTCGACGCTGAGGCTACAGTCAAGATCCATGCTGAAGCTGAAGCATCAAGATTGCAGATGGTGACAAAAGAGACTGCTAACCGTTTCAGACAGATGGACGAGGCTGCTGAGGGCCTTGATGTCAACTTCTCCAAAATGCGCTTGAAAGATGAAGTTGACATAAACATGGTCGAAGTGACTAATGGACAAGCCATGGATATTGATGAACAGGTTCGTCAAGAAGATTGCAACAAGTTGGCTTATCCCAGAGAAGATGAAACCATTGTTGATTTTCTCCACAGGTGCCAAGGAAAGAACTCTGAAGTCATGATGTGCCCTCGATGCAGTGCTATCTTCGACAAAGAAGCTGCTCATAGTCTCCAAACAGGTAAAGAAGCCAAATCTGGACGTGAGAAAAGAGCTGCTTAAGGGCCAGGGCGTTTCGACCCAAGGAAAGCTGCTCAAAAACAATATGGCCAAAAGCCACAAATGCCAAGGGCTAAGCAGGCTACTTTCAAGCCTAGCAGTGATGTACCAACTGGAAAGTGGGTCAAACCAGTTGAAGCAGCAGGGAAGGGAAACAGAGATGGAAGAATTTCGACGTGGCTAGAGGTTATTCAATGGAGTACCGAAAAGAATTCAAGTCCTCCAATAAAGCTGCCTATATTTCTGAGAATTACAAAGGCAAAAATCCTATGTCCAGGTCCCAGTGGAGAAGGGAACAGAGACGGAGGAAGGCTTTGAGGGAAACTCAGGCCAAAGATCAAACTGAAACTAGTACCAACATCCTGCATGCTAACAATAAAGAAGTTGGGACAAAAATAACAAATAAGATGCCTGTGGGGCGTAGGTTATTTATTTCTAAGAAGGAAGAAGCTGAGAGGTTTGCAGTCGAAGCAGCTGAGGACGGAGATTCGACTCACAACTTTGATTCCGACTCTGATGCCTCTTTAAACATCATTGTTAATGTGGTCTCAGTAATGCCAAGGGAATATGATAGGATAACTGAAGTAGAAAACTTGGATGCCAACGCTGAGACTGAAATGGCAGCGCACCAACCTGTGTGCTACTATGTGATGAATAATGGTTGTGTCGAAGAACAAAATGCTTTCTTTGAACGACCAACTGAGGCTATGAAAGGGCACTTGAAACCTCTGTACATTACAGGGAAAGTAGAGAACGTGGCTATGAATAAAATATTGGTGAATTGTGGAGCTACAATCAATTTAATGCCACATTTCCTACTAAGCAAGATCGGTAAATTCGACACTGATCTTAAGCCCCACAACATGGTCCTTTATAACTATGAAGGGAAAATTAGGACTCTTGGTGTTCTGCAGGTTGATTTAACTGTGGGAACGGTGACAAGGCCTGCCTTGTTTATGGTAGTCGAAAGCAAAGCTAACTATAACCTTCTGCTGGGGAGAGAATGAATCCATGGTGTTGGAGCAGTACCTTCGTCAATGCACCAGCGGATCACAATTTGGAGGCCTGATGGTATAGTAGAAAACATTGAAGGTGATCAAGGGTACTTTAAGGTGCCTGTTAATCATGTTGATGGTGTCGAGTTTGACAAAAACTTGGTGCACATTGCGCCTTGTACTCCAGCAAAATTTGATTTCACCCCAGATGACCATGCATTCTGCTCATTACACTTGCACCCAGTGGAGGGATTTCGATGGGACAGAGAGGTCATAAGGGAAGAAGGCAATCTCCCATACTGTGGGGAGCCTATAGACCCCATAGGCTGGGGAAGTGAATTCAGTAACAATGACTGAATTCGACGTACTGCAAAGAATTTCGGCCTATGTGGCCGAATCTAAACTACAAGCGGCCTTGGAGGCTACACACAACCACATGGCTGTCGAAGCCATAACTCAAATTTGTGAAGTAGGCCCTGGTAAGGACTTTGAGCCTGAACCACCTGATGGGTCTCAAATCGAAGACCAAAATCAAAGGCTTGATGCTATTTATGATAATGAGCCTTTGGGTTTCGAAAAGGATCCATTGTCAGACAACATTAAAATGCTGGCGCAAGATCATTTGGAAGAAATTGACTTGGGTGAAGGGGGAGTAAAAAGGCCTACTTATGTTAGTGCTAATCTCGACCCACAACTCAAAGTCGAAATGGTCCAACTATTGAAGGAATTCAAGGATTGCTTCGCTTGGGACTATGACGAAATGCCTGGTTTGAGGAGAGAGCTTGTTGAACATAAGTTGCCAATCATACTTGGGAAAAACCAGTCAAGCAAAATCCAAGACGGTTTGCCCCAACAATCCTTTCAAAGATCAAAGAGGAAATTGAGAGGTTACTTAGATGCAAGTTCATCCGTACAGCTAGGTATGTCGAATGGCTAGCTAATATTGTACCAGTCATTAAAAAGAATGGTTCTTTAAGGGTCTGTATAAATTTTAGAGATCTAAATTCTGCAACCCCTAAGGACGAATATTCTATGCCTGTGGCAGAAATGTTGATTGATTCTGATGCAGGACATGAGTACTTGAGTATGTTGGATGATTATTCTGGTTATAACCAAATATTCATTGCTGAGGAAGATGTCCCAAAAACTGCTTTTCGATGTCCAGGGGCATTAGGCACTTATGAATGGGTAGTAATGCCTTTTGGTCTAAAAAATGTTGGGGCAACTTACCAGCGAGTAATGAATTCGATCTTTCATGATTTTATTGAGAATTTTATGCAAATCTATATTGATGATATTGTTGTTAAGTCTTTTTCAGGAAAAGATCATTTAAGCCATCTTCGACATTCCTTTGAAAGGATGAGAAAGCATGGTCTTAAAATGAATCATCTCAAATGTGCTTTTTGTGTGCAGGCAGGGGATTTCTTAGGCTTTGTGGTCCACAAGAAGGGGATCGAAATTAACCAGAATAAAACCAAAGCCATTATGGAAGCAAAAGCGCCATCAACAAAGAAGGAATTGCAGTCTCTCTTGGGTAAAATAAATTTCTTGAGGAGGTTTATATCCAATTTGAGTGGGAAAACGCAAGCCTTTTCGCCATTGCTTCGAGCTAGCAAGGATGGGTTTGACTGGGGGCAAGCGCAACAGGAAGCCTTCGACAAGATCAAAGAGTACCTGAGTCACCCCCCGATTCTCTCACCACCTTGTGGCAATAAGTGTATGAGATTGTACATAGCTGCGTCAGATAGAACTTTAGGGAGCATGTTAGCTCAAGAGGATGATGATGGTGTCGAAAGGGCCGTCTATTACCTTAGTAGAGTTTTAAATGATGCAGAAACTAGATATAACATGATTGAAAAATTATGTTTATGTTTGTATTACTCTTGTACAAAATTGAAGCATTATATAAAACCAGTTGATGTTTACGTTTCTTCTCGTTATGACGTTATTAAACATATGTTGTCCAAACCTATTTTGCATAGTCGAATTGGAAAATGGGCATTAGCATTAAATGAATATTCTTTAACTTATAAGCCTTTAAAAACTGTTAAAGGACAAGTAGTGGCAGACTTTATAGTTGACCATTCTACAAATGAGACCCCTCTGAACTATCTTGATGTGGAACCTTGGAAGTTATATTTCGACGGGTCGAGCCACAAAGATGGGACAGGCATAGGAGTGCTTGTTATTTCTCCTAATAAAATTCCAACAACACTTAAGTATAAAATTGAAGGCCGTTGTTCTAACAACGAAGCTGAATATGAAGCTTTAATTGCTGGACTTGAAGTATTGTTGGAATTGGGGGCATCTCATGTCGAAATAATGGGAGATTTAGAACTGGTCATAAAACAAGTTACCAAGGAGTACAAGTGCATAAAAGAAAAATTGATTATGTACTTTGTAGTTGTGAATCGACTGTTGAAAAAGTTCGATGCAGTTAGTTTTCGACACATCCCTAGACTGGAAAACCAGGTCGCTAATGACTTGGCCCAGATTGCATCAGGGTATAAAATTTCGAAAGACAAACTTCAAGATGCAATCGAAGTCAGAGGGAAGGTGGTGTCGGTAGGATTAGCCCCATCAGACTTGGAAGAAACTAAGCTTGGATACGCTGATGAAGACAATTTTGCAATTCTGGCAGTTGATAGTATAACTGACAAGGATTGGAGAAAACCTATAATGGATTACTTGAAAAATCCAATATCTTTGACAGAAAGAAAAATCAAGTATCAAGCTTTGAGTTATGTCTTGTTGGGTAATGAATTATTTAAAAAGACTCATGAGGGAGTATTGCTTAAGTGCCTCAGTGAGGCAGAAGCATACTTGGCCCTTTCAACTGTCCATAGTGGGGCATGTGGGGCACATCAGGTAGGCCATAAAATGAAATGGTTGTTGTTTCGACAAGGCATGCATTGGCCTACCATGTTAAAAGATTGTATTGAATTTGCTAAGGGTTGTCAGGAATGTCAAGTTCACGCTGGCATTCAACACGTCCCTGCAAGTGAATTACACTCTATAGTGAAACCTTAGCCTTTTAGAGGGTGGGCTTTGGATTTGGCTGGAGAAATTCGACCAGCATCATCTAAAAATCATAAGTACATTTTGGTGGGTATTGATTATTTTACCAAATGGGTCGAAGCTATCCCTTTACCAAATGTTGATCAAGAAGATGTGATTGAATTTATCCAGAAACACATCATCTATAGGTTTGGAATCCCAGAGACAATTACAACAGACCAAGGATCAGTCTTCACTGGTCGAAAAATGCAAGAGTTTTCTAAAGAAATGGGATTCAAGCTTCTAACATCCACACCTTATTATGCTCAAGCTAATGGCCAAGTCGAAGCGGCAAATAAAGTAGTTATTGGGTTGATAAAAAAACATGTGGGAAAAAGGCCAAGAAATTGGCATAAGACATTGGACCAAATACTTTGGGCATGTCGAACGTCCCCCAAAGAGGCAACTAATACTACCCCATTTCGACTGACTTTCGGTCATGATGCAGTTTTGCCTGTAGAAATTTATCTTCAGTCCATAAGGATTCAAAGGCATCATGAGATTCCATCTGAATCTTATTGGAATATGATGCTTGATGAGTTAGTGGATTTTGATGAAGAAAGACTCCATGCATTAGAGTTGCTGAAAAGGCAAAAGAAAAGGGTGGAGAAGTCTTATAATAAAAAGGTCAAGAGTAAAACTTTTTCAGCTGGGGAACTGGTGTGGAAAGTGATCTTGCCTATGGATCGAAAGACCAGATCTTTAGGGAAGTGGTCTCCTAAGTGGGAAGGTCCTTTTCAAATTATTGAGGCATTCAGTAATAATGCTTACGAGGTTTAGGAGATTGAGGGTGATCTAAGAGTCTTGAGGGTAAATGGGAAATATTTGAAAAAATATAAGCCTATTTTGCAAGAGATTCATATTAAGACATAAGTTTTATTCAGATTATAAAAGCCAAAATAGGCCATGTGAGGCTAAAATGGCATACAAAGGAAAGGAAACAAGTACAACAACATGAAACCCAGGAGAAAGATCATTCATAGTCTCTCCAATTAATAGAGTTGAGGAAGGCGACATAATCTTCGTCAGCTTCATCATCAGAGTTTTGTGCTTTGGAATGTCCTTTCTTGGGGACCTTCATCTTAGTTTCTTGCTTCTTGGTGCGAGAGGTTGCTCCAGTTGAAGTATCATTGTAGGCAGTAGTTGTTGCTTCAACTTTCTTTGTCTCCTCAGCCACCTTTTTGGTCATTGCCTTCTTTGAGGAAGTACTCATGCTTGCTTCAGTGGGTACAAAATATGGCTCATGTGAAGAGGATTTTATAGAGGCAAAGTCTTGTAAGGATTGGCCAGTCAACAGTGGAGACACGTGAAATTGCTCATGGGAATATACCCTAGGGTTATGCTATTAATATTCCTTTATGGAATGGAAACTTGTGCCGTTGGAACACTAAGTTGTTAAAAGCTGCGTTATTTTCATGATTTCCAAGAAAATAGGCAAAGTACTTTAATTACAAATATTAGCAAAGTTTAAGAGAAAATGCGCCATGATTTTATCAAAGATTTTGCAAGTCGAAGAGCTAATAGGAAACATAAGTATTTAGATAGATGCCAGGGGGCATTGAGATTGTCTTTACATAGGGCCTCAAAAGGGCCAGAAAACATGATGATAAAAAAGAAAAAGAACTACAAATAAGAAATCATAGGACAATAAAAAAGGGAGCTTCGACTTCAACTCAATAAAGTTGACCTTGTGATTTTGAAGGCGTTTCTCACACAAAGCTTTGTTGAGCTTAGCTGCTGAAAGTTCCTTTTCAAGCGTTTGGGCCTTATCAAGGAAGTCTATAGTGTGCTTTAGCTCTCTGGCCATTTCAGTATCGTCGAAGTCTTTCAGCTCAAGGTTGCGCTTTTCAGCGTTAGAAATCTTGTTTTGCAGTTCTTCAATTTGCTGTTTCCAGGTATCAATGTCCTTTTGGTTCGACTTTATCTCTGCCTGCCTTTTGTTTTGGTCAATCTCCAGAGTTTCGACCTTAGCTTCTTACGCGTGTGCTTCATCCCAAGCTGAATGTTTCAGTCCAGTTGTAACTTCAATGTTGTGTTGGATCTTGGGAAGAAGTTTGAAGTCCTCAGACATCTGATTTATTAAAGCAGTTAACTCCACAAGGAATTCAGACACATCTTTACTAAGAGTCGAAAGGTCCAGTTTTTGGAGGCTATCTTTCAGGAAGAGAGGAGCAGTTCGATCTGAAAGTAAGACATTGTGGATGTCTCACTTTCAATTACATTTCAAAACACGTTCTTTTATTTATATGCACTGTCGAAATGTATACCTTGCCTAATTGTGAGACATTCTAAATACACTCATAGCACATGTCCTAGGATCAATCTGATCGATCCTATAAGTTACTAGACCTTTGTTGTTTTAGAAGATCAGCAGTTGTTTATCAATTTCCAAGGTAAACACCTAGCGTATAGTTAATACTCAAATACAAACTATTATATATTTCAAACCTCACATTTATGACCTTCGGTGACTTAATCATTAGAGTGTTTGAAAATACACTACCCCCATTAAAAATTATACACAAATGATCGTCATGCCTGAATTCATCATCATCACTATCATCAACAACTCAAAAATAAAAAAATTTATACAAATCACTTAATATCACCTAACTAATTACCATTTTATATTAACCACCCGTTAGATTTGATTCAACTATCCATCACAAAATCAATATTTTACTACAAAGGTGATAAATAAACACATGAGAACAAAAACATAACCCAAAAAACCACAAAAATAAGAGAAATAAAAACCAAATTAAAGACTATTATGAGAATTGCCCACATGTACATGTTCTAGATTTTTTCATCTTTATTTTTAACATTAAATATTTTGAAATCTATACTTATTTATATATAAAGGAAAAATATATTTTAGTGTAGTTTATTCTCATTTCAATTTTATCCTTAAAATTTCTTGGTAGTTACTATAATTATTTAACTTTTTTTTCATTTTTATTTTAACTTCCATATTTATTTTATAAAAAATTGTTTTTGTTTTATTAAAAATTAATAAACATTTTATTATAAATATAAAAAACTATTAACTATTTTAACATAAAACAAAACTTTTTTTCTTTTTCTTTTTCACATAAAACAATGTATTCAGAATGTGTCAATGTGATGATATATAATCCAAATCTTATCCACTATAGGATAATTTATTTTAATAAAAAAGATAATATATTTTAATAAACAAATTTACAATGGTATATTTTAAATAATCATTAATTTTTTCACGCAAATTCTACATCAACATTTTCCTTAAAAAGTTTAAATCATTTTTAATAAAAGTTCAAGAAATATCTTTTTATTATGTACATGACACGTATTTTTATACTGATTATTTTAAAATTAAAATTGATTGATTGTTTAACCTAACAAACACCACATAGAGTTACAAAAGAAAACAAAAATTGCCCCCCTAGAATCTCTCTCTCACTCTCTCAAAATTCAAAAGTTTCTAAATTCTTTTTACCTTTCAAATAAAATATCTTCTGAGTAAAAAAAAAAACAAAAAACCCTAAATCAAGGGATATCGAAATTCATACTAGTACTAGTAAATTTTCCGTCAAAAAGAAGAAATTTGACGAAAAAGGGCAAAAAAAAAACGTAGCAAATCTGAATCAAATAATAACACTAGCGTTTCTTTTCCTCTATTCTTTTCTCCATTGCCTTCTTCTTCTTCTTCCCTTACAGGTACGTTTTTTTTTAAATTTATTTTTTACCCTTTTCATTAAATTTTCAATTAAAGCGAAACCCTAACAATAATATCGATTTCATGTTACAGGTTATTGTAATTATTGTAATTATAATAAGTATAAAAAGTGTAATCTGAGAAGGGAAGATTTTTTTTTGCGGCAATGGATGAACCTAGCCAACTGAAACGTGCTATCATTGATTCATCTGCCGGAGCAATTTCTGGGGGAATTTCTCGTACTGTAACATCGCCACTTGATGTTATTAAGATTAGATTTCAGGTTTTTTTTAATGTCTTTTTGTTTCATTTAATTTTAGTATATCATTAATTGTCACTGTTTCATTATTGTCGTTGTTAAAATTCATAACTATAGGTTCAACTTGAACCGACATCTTCATGGGCTTTACTGCGCAAAGATTTGGTTATAACCGCGCCGTCGAAGTATACTGGTATGCTTCAAGCTAGTAAAGATATTCTTAGAGAAGAAGGCTTTAAGGTAGTACAAATAAAGCAACCCTTGTTTTTCTAATCTTCAAGTTTAGTTATCTTGTTTTTTGTTGTCGAGAAAAGAGTGATTTTTCTTTGGTAATGTTTACAGGGTTTTTGGCGAGGGAATGTACCGGCTTTGCTCATGGTTATGCCGTATACAGCAATTCAGTTTACAGTTTTGCACAAGTTAAAGACTCTTGCATCTGGTTCTTCCAAGACAGGTATTTTTGTCTTCATTAGCTAGGTACTGATTTTAAGTTATAGAAGTTAGGTCCATATCTATAAGCTCGTCAAATTCATTCTAGGCCTGTTTAGACTGGCTTATTTATTGTAGGACTGTTTGGAAGAGCTTATGGAAATAGCTTCTGTCACATTCATAAGGGGCTTTCAGCTTATTTCCATAAACTCTCTAGGATGGCTTATGAAGATAACTTATATATCAAAATAGGTTGACCTTATTTTATCTTTTGTTATACAAATAAGTTATACACAAACGCTTATACAACGCTTAGTGAAGTTGTTTATCCAAACATGGTCTAATACCATTTTAGTTGGCATAAGGCGTTTTGTGATCGGGATGATGGTGTTGTCTGAAATTAATGGATCGGTTAATATACACTTAGGTTGCAAGCCAAAATCTATGCACATGCACACAACATGCTCTAGATATACGAAACAGGAAATGAACTATATCTTCTACTATTCTAGAGTTATGTTGATTCTTGAGTTGCTTTTTTGTTTCTGCAGAGAACCACACTAATTTGAGCCCTTATCTATCCTATGTCAGTGGCGCCCTAGCTGGGTGTGCAGCTACTGTTGGTTCATATCCTTTTGATCTTCTCCGAACCATATTAGCTTCTCAAGGCGAGCCAAAGGTATACACATTAATAAATTTTAGTTTGTTATAGTTCCAAAGTAAATTTGTGTCATGTTTATTAGTATTCTGAAGGCCATTGAAACAAATTAATGGACTGGTTTTCATAGACCCTTCAGTTCATTCATACAGCTTTTGTTTTTTTCTCGCCATTATTATAACCACCTACATCTCAATCATTACACGAGACATTGAACTACAAAACAATAAAATATATATTTGATTGTCCTCCTAGTTAATGTGTAAATTCTTCTGTTGTGTTGTGTGGAAATACTGATCTCTTTAGTTGTTTTAGTCTTTTCCAAACTAATTTGTTTGTAACAAGGTTTTGAATCATTTATTTAGGTGTATCCAAACATGAGGTCTGCATTTATGGACATCATCCAGACTCGTGGATTTCAAGGCATGTATGCTGGATTGTCTCCAACTTTAGTTGAGATTGTACCTTATGCAGGCCTACAATTTGGAACATATGATACTTTTAAGCGTTGGGCCACGGTAAAATTCCAGCCTTTCTATTTAATATCTCATTTTATTAGTTGACTCAATTATGTTCTGTATGCAACAGATGTTGGTAAGTTGTTATTATAGATTGTCTTAAGATTTTGTATGTGTCGTCATTTTAAATCATATCATAAGCTAGAAGAATTTGATTGAATTGCACATACAAAAAGATGAATGTTGTTTCATTTTGACTTTGCGCCATACAATTCTGAAACTTGTTTATCTGATCGGCAACCTATAAACTTGTAGGTTTGGAACCATAATAGATATTTCCACACCACAGGAGATGATAGTGTTTCTAGCTTTCAGCTTTTCCTTTGTGGGTTGGCGGCTGGAACATGTGCGAAACTTGTCTGTCATCCTCTTGACGTGGTTAAGAAAAGATTTCAGGTAAAACAATGGCGATGTTAAACTTGAATTTACTGTGTCTCTTATATAGTCTAAAACAAGGAATATTCATGTTTTGTTTACTATATAGATCGAAGGGCTTCAAAGGCATCCAAGATACGGAGCTCGAGTTGAGCATCGAGCATACCGTAATATGTATGATGCTGTGAATAGGATCTTTCGTTCAGAGGGTTGGGCTGGACTATACAAGGGGATAATTCCATCAACTATTAAAGCTGCACCTGCTGGTGCTGTGACATTTGTTGCATATGAGTTGGTTTCAGATTGGCTAGAGTCCTTGACTTGATTTTCCCCCTCATTTGGATGATTTTTTTTTTATATATATTCTTTTTCAAAATAGAAATTGATTGTTTCATAGGGTAGGAAGAAAGGATGGAGGAATATGCTAAATATTTTTTGATTAGTGGTAGTTGATAAGATTGTACTTCCTTAAGATGGAAGATGATCAAAAGAAAAACTGAGGTTTTAACATTAACACATTTTACCTTATCCTTCATTGTTTTTAATTGGCAATAGTCTCAGAGATTCCTTGGTTTCCCCTCATTATCTCAAATACAAACACCATTTTTCATTTTGTTGAGATTTTTAGAGTATGCTATGTCAACATATATGATAATTTGAGCATTTTTTTCAACATGTGAGCAATGCTAAACCTCACCCACTCACATAAGTTGAGTTTCCTTGTTCCAAGTTTGTTGTTCTTTTCCGTCCATGTAGCGTGATTGATGACAAATTTTTAATGCACCTTATATATCTTGTAGGCACCTTGCTAAATTTTTAAAGTATCCTTAATTTTCGATGATATATTTTTGAACGCACCCAATACACGTATTTCATTCGTTTTAGAGTAAAACTCAAATTTTTTGAATTAATTTATTTCAAAAATATATCTCTGGAAAATTTCCTGAAATATATTTTCGAAAATATAACTTTTTACCCGTAGTATGCATCACCTTATCTTAACTAAATTACATTTTATTAATTAATTACTTGATTTAATATGAAATAATAGTTATAAAAAATTAGTAATTACTTAGTATTAATTAATTGCTTAGTATTTATGTTATCTTTTAATATGAAATAATAGTTATATTAATTACTTAGTATTTAATTACTTTGTATAAAAAATTATAATAAATTAAGTAAAATTATTTTAAATATTAAGTTACAATAACTTATTGCACCCTATTAAGTTATTTGTATAAAATATTAATTTAAAATAAAATTACTTTAACTAAATAATTTTTTTGTTTAATATACAATTACTTAATAACTAAATAATATTTTATTTAATTAATATATTTCTATTTAAAATTTGTATAATATAAAATTATTTATTAAATGATTATACTTAATTTTATTTAATATTTTTTAATCAAAATAATTGTAATAATTATTATTTTATATTAAATTAACATAAATATTAAATAATTAATTAATAAAATGTAATTTAGTCAACATAGGGTGGTGGTGATGCATGCTACATGTAAAAAGTTAACATAAATGTTTTCGAAAATATATTTTTGGAATTTTTTTAGAGATTATTTTCGGAATAAATTCATTCATAAAATTTGAATTTTACTCAAAGATGAATAAAATGTATGTATTAGGGTGCGTCTGGAGATATATCTCCGAAAATTAAAAATATTTTTAAAATTTTGTATGGTGTTTAAGAAACATATAGGGTGTAATAAGAAATGGTCGTGATTGATTTTGCGGTGGGAAAAAAACTATTTCAAGCTAATCCATTTTATAAAATTGATTCTCACTAAAAGTGAAGTGAATAGAGTGTAAAGGTTTTATTTTTGAATAACATTAAATAAAAGTTAAAAGTATATTACGTGTTAATTTTAAAGTTACAAACCATAGCTTCAAGATAATTATGGAGAGAAAGTCGATTTTATCAATATACAATTAAATATGTCAAAATCGATTTCACACTTCTAGAATCAATTATTGAGACTTCAAATATGTTTGCTGCAGACCCCGACAACATATATCTTGTATGTTTGTTGGATCCATTAAAACAGAGTTTATTTTTTTTCTATGAATTGCTCTCTAAATCTCGTGTGACGTTCTTTCACCACTGTGAAAAATCACATTTATTCTTAGAATCTAGAGAGATGCATATCTGAACACATTTTTTTACACCATCATCAGCATAAGTTGATGAGCCACTCTTATTTATTTTTAAAATTTAATTTGAATATACATATCCGTATAAATATTAGGGTGAATTCAGAGATGCATCTCCGTAATAACCCTTAATTTAAAACTCAATGAGTGTTACAAAGATTCATCTTCATAATATGCTTTGTTAGATTAAACCAGAAACAATTGTAGAATATTGAAAAAAACAATATAAATTAACAATTAAATACCTAACACTACATAGATAATCATTAACATAAATTTAACATTACGTATCATTACAAATGGGTGGTTCATGACATTGCAAAATCCTTAAAATATATTGGGTCGACCGTGTAATCATCATATCCACTTCAATCGGACTCTTCAATGAGTAACGATAAAATGTACTCCACATAACCTTTAAATCTTCATCTGTCTTCAGTTCAAGCTTGGTGAACCATATCTTCCATTCGTCGTCAATCAAGGGTGAACGATGCCTGATCTTGACAACTCTTTGATTTTTTAGATATTACAGTAGAGTATTCAGTTTGCATTTCAGATCGACGAGAGTGTGTCTTTAGAGACCTTAAATTAAAGAGAGAGATTTGCGCCATTGAAATACACAAATTCAAGATGGGGGATATGCATTCATTCTGGTGTGTTGTGTTTTTGTGAAGAACATGGGATGAAAGGTCTCCTATTTATACAAGTTTTATATCTATTTAGACCTTCGAAACATTATCGTCTTATCGGCACATATTTTGGAGATACATATCTGAACACATCTTTTTTTTTACAAATAAAGGTGTTTACGAGGATGCACATCTGTAAAGTCTCTTGTTTAACTGTATAACCATTAAAACATGGTGTTTTTCAGAGATGCATATTCAAAATTACCCCCACTCAGCACTGTTCATATAGAACTAATTATACGCATAGCCAATTTTTGAAAAAAAAAGTTAAAAAATTACCACTAAATTATATAACATTAATGAGAATATACATTACGTAACTCTCAAATTATATCGGCATCATTGACAACATTACATACAATAAATGAGTTACATTGTTAAAAAAACTAAAATGCATCAAACATGTGTCACCACCTAAATCTATATCTATTGGTGGTTCATTATTTGACTTTTCTTTATTTGATTTGCTTTCAATGTCACTAAACTAGGTGAACTCTTTCATCCTTTTCAGAAAGTGATCAGACCAAGTTTTAACCTCTTTTATGAAATGTGTCATCCACTTGACTTGTTTGGTGCCTACAGCAGATTTTAGTCAACTCCTCACATTTTTGGTTATGTGATACTTACAAAGTAATGCATACGATGAAGGAAACACCTTTGCAACCGAATACATCAATATTGTGTCACGATCGATGACAATTACTTTTGGCATATTTGTAGTCCTTCAACACGGTCTTTCACATTTTCAAAGCCTTGTAACATTGTCCTCTTTTTGGATTCCAAAAAAAAATGCAAAGTCCACTGGAAAAGTCTTCTTCGTAGAAGTAACACCAACAATTTTCAGAAGTGGAAGCCTATAATTGTTGGTCTTATATGTTGAATCAATCACAGTGGGAAACATGTTAAACAACTTGATGGAATAGGGGTGAGATCAAAATATATCTCGAACACTAACTTTATCCTTACAAACTCTATACCTATAAGCATAGTGGTCATCATCCAAAAGCTTCAAGAGTTGTTGCTTTTCAGATCTTAAACCTCTTACCGCCTTGTTGTTTCAGGAACACACATTGTATACTTGCTTGTTATTTGAAACATTTTCAATTCTTTTCTGTCTCAAAGTTGCAAATATGTTTTTCGACGCCACCATGTTTAATGTCATCTACGAAACAAGTTCCTTCTCCTCCGGAATAAGGTCACATACAATAGGATGATCGACTAGCTTGTCACTCAAAGCATGATTATGTATACCAGAAACCACATTAAATTTCCATGTATAAATTTTCTTTCGGTATTTAAGAAATTTAAATAAACGCTCACATTTTCTCGATCCGGTGTCATCACGTCATCTTTTACATCTCATTGTTACAAATGCTTGTCTTCTATCATAACCATTGTCAGACCTTCATATTACAACACTAAACCCCGATTTCCAAGTCTCCATGCAGATCTATTGTAGCATATGTTCAGAGAAAATATACTTTTGTTTATTTGTAAATTATTTACAAACATCTACTTCAACAACAACCGATTTAGCCCCTGGTTTAACATCATCCTTATTTTTTTTTTTTTAACTAAATGAAGCCTCATCCCCATTTCTTATTACTTTAACTAAATGGCTATTAAGCCACCACCTTCTCTATTCCTCACTCCCTCTTAAAAGACTTCAACTCTGAAGCCTATGTTCTCCTCCCTTATTAACCCCTTCGACCCTATATTTAATTGCTAAGACTTTAAACCACAAACTATCAATTTCTGATCTAACTCTCCAACAACATTTATCTAATAATACTAAATTAAATTCCTTAGCACGACTCGTCCCTAAATCACCAACACTCTGATCTAGACACACTTTGTCCTTGTGAATCCAACTCATTTTGCGAGTCTCGTCATTCTCACCCCACAAAAAAGTTAAAAAATTAATAGTAGAGATAATACTCGAGGGAGTTTTGATGAAAGAAAAAAATCAAGAGAGACCATTCATAGATAAGTTATGATCTTCTCAACCAGACAAGCAATTTTTAATACGATTAATTAGAGATTGTCAAAAAGACAATATTCGAGAATCACCACCAATAGTAAAACCAAGATAAGAAAACCTAACAATTATAATCTTACAAAAGATGACATTAGAAGCTTCTTCCAACTAAGATGTAGAACTGCTCACCCCACTAGAAAACTTTGATGGTAATTCACCTTCAAACCTGACATCCATTCAAACAACACAAAAATAAACTTGATAGTTCTAATGTTGGTCCAAATTTTCTCACCCCTAATCAGAGTATCATCAATAAACTAAAGGTGGGACACCTAACAACTATGATTCTTGCCCATCTGGTAAAAAAAATAGTTAAACACTAGCTGAAGCAGGGAATAAATAATGCAAACCTTCAACGAAGATTAAGAATAGAAAATGAGACAATAATGGTCTCCGTGACACAACCATTCTCCAAGTAAAACTCATTAGTTGGGTACCCATTAACTAACACAAAAGTGTTAGAAAAATAAAAAATAAAAAGACAAAAGACAAATTTCTACGCACGCGAAAGTATATCCATAAAATGGAAAAGAATCAAATAATTTCAACAAAAATCATAAAATTATATCCATACAATTGTAAATTTTAAGAAGAAAATTGCAAACCCTCCAAATTACAATTTTTGAAAGAAAAAATTGTAAACCCTCTCTCAATTATACTTTTTGAACGGAAAAATTGTAAACCCTCTCTCAATTCCAATTTTTGGATGAAAAATTCTCAATTGCAATTTTTGAACGAAAAAATTGCAAATTCTCTCAACAAATTATTTTTGAACCGAAAAATAGAAAATCCTCTTAACAAACTATTTTTGAACAAAAAAATAGAAAATTCTCTCTAAACACTCAACTACCTAAATCTCTAAAATACTAAAAAATATTACATTTTAGTATTGTCTAAAAAACTAAAACTAACTATTCTATTTATATTAATACTCAATTTTTTTTTCTGCTATTCAATATGAAATTTGGATAAATATACTATTTGACTAAAAAAATGCAGAACGCACACAAGTCAAAACAAAACCAAGGTGGTCCCATTCCACTGAGCTGAAAGCTTTTCTTAAAATCAATCATAAACACAAGTAACTCTTTCTTGTTCTTTTTAACATCATCGACTCTTTTTTAACATCATCGACAGTGTTCTTAGCAATAAGAATAACATCCAAAATTTACTTCTCTTTAACAAATGTCGATTGATTCACCGAAATCAAATGTTCCAAATCTTAAATATTGTTTACAATAAGAGACTTTGTCAATTTATTTTATGACACATTTGTTACTATTATTATTTTAAAATTAAATTGAAATTTTGAACTAATGAACATGTTATTTATCATTTTAGTTTTCTTTTAAATATATTTTTATTGTTTTTAAATTAATTGCCTAACCTCTTTTGTAAATAATCTCTTATTTATATACTAAAGTTTTTATAAAAAGAATGATCAAGCAATGTTTAAAATACTTATTGTTTGATTTAAGCAATAATATATTATGTGAAAAAATATCTTGATATGCAAGAATTAAAAAAAATAAAATTGAAACCATACAATGTATTTTGACAATTTCATAAGATAGAGGATTTTTATCTTTAAAAGTGTTAGGTTATTAAACTAGATTTTTGTTCAATTAGCTAGTGCTTGATTTTTTATATTTTCTAAAGATATATTTACTATTAACTTAGTGTGATTTTTTTTTAAAATAATCACTATTTTCAAATAATATACCAAAAAAAATTATCATTTCAAATTAATTACTAAACTAATTATGTATAGTTTGGAGAAGAAGAGAAGGCGTCAATCAAAATGGCGCATGCATATTACACTTACAAGGAGGCGCCATTTGTATTGACTTATATTCATCCCAAAGAGCACGCGTCAATTCAATTGGTGCGTGCATTGAAAAATTATACATATGCACCAATTGAATTGGCTCATGCATTCAAAAATGATACATATGCACCATTTGAATTGGCGCATACATTGAAAAATAATACATATGCACCATTTGGATTGACGCATGGATTATAAATAATTAAAATTAAAAATAAAATAAAGGCAAAAATACTGTTTGGGTCCTTTAAATTATTATTTTTTAACAAGTCAGCCCTTTATGTTTTTTTTATTACAAACATGTCTCATTTGTTTTTAAATTCTAACAACCAGATCCTTCAAGTTTTGTCTATTGTACAAATTACGACCTTACTATATTAAAACTGGTATAGAATTGCAACAAGCGTTACATGAAGGTACCAAAAGTCATATCTTACGACAAGTTACATAAGGCACCAAAAGTCATGTCTTACGACACTAACATCAAAATTAACAATGATCAGCACTTCCGAACTAAAATACACATCAACACTACAAAAATCAAAACTAACAACATTATGACGTAGACTAGCATCTTCAACATCTTCAACATGCTTTTCATCATCTCCTTAAATGACATATCAGAGCCGTTTGTGCCACATAAGCATTTTTGGAACAGAGTTTGCGAAAAAGGTCAACTGTGAACACGTTAGTTAACATAAAGGACCACATTGTAGTAAAAAAAACTTAAAGGACTGACTTGTTATAATAAAATAACTTAAAGGACCCAGACAGTATTTTTGCCTAAAATAAAATATAAAGGATATATCATTTGAAATGGCACATGCACTTAATGCATGAATGTATGCGTCATCTCCAATGGCGACACATACAAACATGAGTAAATGTCGCCTATGTATTAAAGAAAATGTATTTGCCAATTACAATGGCGACTCCTCTTTCGTTCTTTCTAAAACATGGTTACTTTCATAATAAATTTGAAATATTAGTTTACTTAGTGATTTTTTTTTTAAATAATCATTTTTTTATAATTCAAACCAAATCCATTTAGAAAGTCTGATGTGGGCCGGTTTGAATCAGTTTTGAGAAAATCTGATGTCTAAACCGATAAAAAATATATGAGTTGATTTAGATTGGATTTTCACATTTTTTTGATAAAATTCAAACCAAATCAAACCGAGAAATAACAGGTTGGTTTGGGTTGAATTGTTTGGATACATTAGAAACAAATTTGCAAAAATATTTTTAAAAGATATTTAATTTACTTCAACAAATTTTCCATATTAATATTAATTTTTTAATTTTTTTCGTTTCTCCATATAAGTTGTGAATTTCACAAATAGTGTTTCATTTTTTTTCTTGAAATTTAATATCTTATACTAGTTTTTATGATAATTATGATATAAATTATATAAATTAATATGGGGTTTGGGTAGACGAGCTCGCGGGTAGAACTTTGAAAATTTGTTGACCGAACCAATTAACATCGAATTTCATTGGCTTGATTCAGTTTTTGTCCGAACTAAAAATATGTCCGACCTAAACACTATAATTTGGTTTGGATTCCGATTTGTTTCGGATTTACCCGAACCAATAAACACCCCTATCCAAAATAATAAAAAATTGAACATCTAGATCCATAAAAGATATTAACACCTCATCACTATTATAATTATTAATTTAAAAATATAATGAAGATGGTGAGCCCACTTAAGTGAGAGACTCCAAAAGATTTTGTATTTTATATTTTTTTAAATTAGTGAATAATCTCTCAATCTTAAATATTGAGATATTTGTAAACACGAACTATAAGCCATATCATAAAAAAGAACAATTTTCTTACAATTCTCCAACAAATATGTGGAAATATGGAGAATGTTCTTCATCCTAAATTGGAGGAATGGTTTTCTCCTTTGACAACTTTAACTAATCAGACCATTCAAAGACATTTTATCGACCACGTATTAAAGAGATAGTAGCAAATAAACACGAGTTTGGGTTCGACAACCCAAACTTTATACAACACAAGCTAATGCAAGCTTCAGTCAAGCGACTCAAATGTTGAAGTTTTTGAAGTAATTCAAGTGCTGTAATTGGTTACCACGGGTTTGTAATCGGTTACAGCAAGGTCTGAGATGCATTCAAGTAGCAGGAAAGTCAAGTTTTCGCAGGCATAATCGGTTACTCAGTTTGGTGTAATCGGCTACCACTGAAGCTGAATTAATTTCCATGTTATTTAATGTCTGGTGTAATCGGTTACCCACTTTGGTGTAACCAGTTGCAGGAACGAGTTTTTGTATTTTCTGTAACTTTACTTGGTCAAATTAGGTCCCAATTATTTTGTAACTCATATATAAGTGTTTAGGGTGTACTTTCACCCTGGTCAATGAAAATATAACATTTCACCCTCAATTCTCTCTCTCTCTCTCTCTCTCTCTCTCTCTCTCTCTCTCCCTTTCTCTCTCTCTCTCTCTCTCTCTCTCTCCCTCTCTCTCTCTCTCTCTCTCTCTCTCTCTCTCTCTCTCTCTCTCTCAATTCTCCTCTTTCACTCTCAATTTCCAAAATTTCTCCACTATTGTTTCACCAATCTTGTGGTTGCTTGTTCCAACATTTGGCATCAAGAGCCTGGTTCAGATCCACAAACACCTAGTGTGCAACATGAATTTTGTCTCCAATGAAAGAATCCATTCAAATTTGCCCATCCTTGATGCGAATAACTACGACAAATGGTGCAAGCAAATGAAGGTGTTGTTTGGCTACCAAGATGTTCTTGAGGTGATCAAGAATGGTGTTGCTCCTCTTCAAGCTATTTCAACCGAGATGCAGCAGGCATCACATAAGGAAGAAAAGAAGAAAGATTTCAAGGCGTTGTTTTTAATCCATCAATGTGTTGATGGCGGCAATTTTGAGAAAGTTGGTGATTGCGAAATGTCGAAGCAAGCGTGCAAGATCTTAGAGAAAGCTTATGCAGGGGTTGACAAGGAAAATGTGGTGAAGTTACAAACTCACAAGTGTCAGCTCGAAGTGATTCAAATGGAAGAGAAGGAGACAATCAATAACTTCACAATGAGAATCACTTGGTTGGTGAATCAAGTAAAGATATGGGGAGAAATTGTTACGGAGAAATATGTTGTCGCGCAAATCTTGCGTTCTTTAACACTAAGATTTGACAGCATAATTGTGGCAATTCAGGAGTCGATGAATCTTATGACAATGAGCAAAGAGGAGCTGCAAAGTTCTCTTGAGGCTCATGAGCAAAGGATGAATAAGAGGAATAATGATAAGGCATACGCGGAGATTGCTTTGCAAGCTCAGTTCAATGAGAAGGACAAGAGATCGAAAGGAAAATGGCCCATGAAGAAAAGGGAATTTTCAGAAATTTGGTGGAAAAGAGTCCAAAAATTCAAAGAGTTCGACTTGTCAAAGAGGTGAGAGTAGCTACAACAAACATGCTAGTCAAGGCAACTATAGAGGTGAAAGGAATGAGGTTTTACAAGAGCGAGGAACAGTGCTACAAGTGTCAACGGTTCAGTCATTTTTCAAAAGAATGCAATGCGAACAAGAAGAAATCTCAAGGGGATGAAGTCAAGGTTTCAAGAAAAGAGTTTGATGAAGAGAATACACTCTTGGTCAAGATCACAGAAGCGAATTGTAGCAGCAAACAACTGTGGAACAGCAGCTGCAACAACTCAAAGAATGCTGAAAAATCGAGTTGTGGCCGGTTGAATGATACGATTGACTAGTTGCATGGAGAGGAAGAAGCCATGATGAGTATGAAAGGAGTTCATGCGAAGACATGGCTTCTCAAAGGTTTTTAAAATTCTTTCCTAGAAAGCATGACATCCTTTGGTTAATTGCACTCTTTTGAGGAGGTGTTTAGAGGCTGTATAAATCTCATAATTTTAGATTTTCAAACTCATCTCCTTGCAAATTTTTAATCAATCATTCATACTCTTTCAAACTTTCAAATTTTTTTAAAGTGTTCAAATAGAATTTTCTTAGAGTGAAACATTGTGCATAAACCTTCATAGTAAAGCATCCTAGTTTCATCTCATACAAAGAACACTTGTATAATTATTGTGAGAGTTGTGTGTTACAAGGAGAAGATCAATCTTTTGATTGATACATATTAAATATCCATCTTTTACATACTTACAAAAAATTCAGATTGTACATTGCTTGTTACATCTTATTTTCAGGACTGTTGGAAATAAGATTGTAAAGTTGTATTCCTTGTTGTCCTAGTTTTGGAAACAAGAGGTTCATTGTAAGGGGATTGTTCTCAATTAGACTTAGTGGAAAAATCCAAGAGGTTGTTCTTGGTGTGGTTTGTTAGTGTCTGTATAGAAAGACTAGGAAGAGTCTTGTCTAAGTCCTAACATTATTAAAAATTTCTTTCATGTTGAAAGGGGACTGGAGTACTCTCGGACTGTGAGTGGAACCAGGATATATTGTGTCTTTTACTTTCCGAATTTACAGTTTTCGTCGCATAGTAATCACTTAGGAAAGTAAAACATAAAATCGTCGAAAATCCGAAAACAATTTCTAAGTACCTAATTCACACCCCCCTCTTAGGTGCAATCTTAACTTACATTTGGCATCAGAGCAGGTTATAGGTAACCTGTTTCTACAGATCCAGTATGGCTTCCACAACTGCAAATCCGGTTTTCAAGGATGGTGGTAGTAGCAACAAACCCTCTCTATTTTCTGGCGAGTATTTTGACTTTTGGAAAATCCATATGAGAGCACACTTAGAAGCACAAGGAGATGGAATATGGGAAACTGTTGAAAATGGTCCACGTCAACCAATGAGTTTTTTAAATGGTGTCGAAAATCCAAAGATTAAAAGTTCTTATAATGAAGATGATAAAAAGAAAGTTCTTGATGAAAAGAAAGCCATTAACATATTACAAAGTGCATTAAGTATGGATGAATTCTTCTGCATTTCTCAATGTAAATCCGCAAAAGAAATTTGGGACACTTTGGTGAAAACTCATGAAGCAACCGCTGAAGTTAAACGATCTAGATTGAATACATTAAGTCAAGAATATGAAATGTTCCGAATGCAGCCCGGAGAATCCATCGTTGCTTTACAGAAAAGATTCATACATTTGACTAATCACTTGATTGCACTTGGTAAAATATTTTCTAATGATGAATTAAATCTCAAAGTTCTTAGATCCTTGACTAGAGAATGGCAACCAAAAGTTACAACAATATCGAAAAAGAAAAGTCTTTCTACCATGACTTCCGCATCATTATTTGGAAAACTCCAAGAACACAAATTAGAACTTGGACGACTTGAAAAACATGAACACCAAGAAAAGAAATCCAAGGGTATCACATTGAAAGTAGATTTAAAAGATGATCAAGATGATGATGCACCGGAGGAAGATGAAAATTTTATGCTCCTAGTAAAAAGACTTGGTAAATTTCTTGGTAAAAATGACAAATCCTTTAACTATGCAAAAAGAAAGAAACACTTCAAGAAAAAGGTGGCTTCCACTTCTACACAAGATATCACATGCTATGAATGTGGCAAGCAAGGTCACATAAAGCCGTATTGTCCAAAACTCTCCAAGAAAGGTGGATTCAAAGGCAAGAAGGAAACAAAGAATAAAAACGAATATATTGCATGGGATGACAATGACATAAGTTCTTCATCCGACTTGGAAAGCGACGAAAGAGAAAATCTAACATTAATGGATACACACAATTCCGATAATGAAGATGATGAGGTTAGTAATGAATTTTCTCTTTATGATAATGATGCACAACATGCCATAAATGAACTCTTAAATGAATGCAAAGTATTGTATAAAAAAAATCTTCACAAAGGAAACAAATTACATCTTTAGAAGAAAAAGTTGATATTATGGAAAAAGATGCAAAAGATGAGAAACAAAAGAGAATTGGTGAAGAAAAACAAGAGTTTGTGTGTAAAAATTGTGAATCACTTTCTTTCCAAATTGTTCACTTAAAAAGAGTCCTTGAAAGATATGAGAAAAGACAAATTAAGTTAGAAGGGGTCCTTAGTCAACAAAGATATTCAAATGATAAAAGTGGACTTGGTTATTCAAAGTTTTCCAAACTAAGTTCTAGTAAAACTATTTTTGTTAAGGCTAGTGACCAATCTTCCAAAGAGAAAGTGAACAAACCAAAAAAATGTGCATCCTTATCCTAAAAAGAAAATATTTGTGAAAAAGAAATCTTATGTTCCTAGATATAAGAGCAATTTTGTTCCTACTTGTTTTTATTATGGTATTGTTGGTCATACACCTAATGCTTGCTATGTTAGAAACTTTAGTGTTGGAAGTGAAAATTATGTGTGGTTAAAGAAAGGTACTAATTATGAAGGATCCAAGGCAATTTGGGTACCTAACAAAACTTAATTATTTTGTAGGTATGCTTGAAGACCACTTCTAATTTATGGTATCTAGGTAGCGGTTGTTCGAAGCATATGACGGGAGACCGTCTAGTGCTTAAAGCCAAGGGTTATGTTACTTATGAAGATAACAACAAAGGAAAGATTCTGGGCATAGGAAAAGTTGGAGCACCACCTTTCACATCCATTCAATATGTACTTTATGTTGAAAGACTAAAGCACAATATTCTAAGTATAAGCCAACTTTGTGACAAATGCTTCAAGATCAAGTTCACCAAGGATGAATACTTGATAGAAGATGAAGTCACACATGAGGTAAAACTCAAAGGTAAAAAAATTAACAATATATTTATGATTTCCCTTGATGACTTGTCTTTAAAGGTAAAATGTATCATGGCGAATGCTCGGTCACCATTTCTACTATGTTTCCGTCACTTATTCGACATCAATCCATAAAATCGGTAGCACTTTGTTTGTCTTTTCATTGTTTTTCAATTCAATTTTACTTGTCGTATTTTATTCTTGCATTTTATGATTTGTTGTTTTATTTCAATTATGTTGCATTTTATGCTTTGGTTTGGTAGTTTTCAATAGTTTTGGGTCTGAGTGGAAAAGCCCAAAGGATTCGTGCGAAGAAAATGGAAGTTCTAGGGATTTAGAAGAGTTTTTGGAATAAAGCAGAGGATGCCTGGACCTAATATTCAACAAACATGGAAAAATATTGGGCAACCAAGTTCCTTATCTATACTATGTTGTAGTTCTCTTCATTAGCTTTCCGACGCTTCGAACGGGGACCAAAACAGACTTACGGATCAAAAGTTATGATCAAAACAATTTCGATTACAAAATCCAACAAGCTGATACGACCGGCAGTGTTGGCTGACACGGCCCGTGTCAGCTTTGACACTGATTTTCTAAATTTTTCCATATTTTCTCCCTATATTAAGTTGTGGGGCCACTTTGGGTATTTTCAATCGATCTGGGTAAATTGGGACTATTTAGACTTATTTTTGAGAAGCTAGAAAGAACTTTGTACATTATGAAATATTTTACGCTAAACTTTGATGCTATCAAGGGTTTTGGAGAACGAGGATTGTTCATGAGCGGAAGCAATTGAAGATCGTAGTCATCCAATTAACTTGTAATGTCTTACTTTTATTTTGTTATTTCTTTTAGAACTATGAGAGGCTAAACCCCCCAATGCTAGGGGGTGTCCTTGAATTGCTCTGTAATGACTCTGATTTCCTTTGTTCTATGAAATATTGTTTTTTCCTTAAATCTTTTATGATGCAATGATCTTAATGCTTTTTCGATCGAACAAATTGAAATTGATCTACGGTTAGGGTTTAGGTCAGACCAACCAACCTAACGCTTTTGCATAATAATATTACGGTAGATATTGCCTAAGAATGGGGATACCCCGTAATAACCGTTATATTCTTGTTAAAACAAATGCTTGATATTCTTCCAAGGCAGCTAAGGAATTAGTGTCTAGGGAGAATATCAAAGGTTTTTATGCTAAGGAATTAGGGAAAGATAATCTTGAGAATCGGTAAGGTTGTTTCTGCAATGCCTCTTAGAATAAGGATTTAGGGTTATTATTGTGCAATTCATACACTTTCCCTAGCATGCTGCTCATATCTGTTAAAAAGTAGATTTTATTCTGTTAATTTTCTTATCGTTTATTTCAATTTTAAAAACAATTTTCAAAACCCATATGACCTTTTGTTCAATTGAATTACTATAAGAAATTATATTTCCTACACAGTCCTCGAGATCGATACTGGGGATAACCCCTATTATTACTACATCGTTAAAATAGCACACTTGCTATTTTTTCGATCAAGTTTTTGGCGCCGTTGGCGGGGACTGCCAAATTATAAGTTTTTGTGTTAATTCAATTGGAATTTTGTCACTCTGTGACTAAAATTTTATTTTTCTATTATTTTTTTTACTTTTTATTTATTTTATAACATTTGGATTATTACTATTACTACTAATCTGCGTCTAACATTTTTATGCGAGGAGAACCCTCGACAAATTTTAATTTTAACGCAGAAATCGAAAGAACTTTACACGCAAGGCGTAGACAAGCAAGACTGGCAGCTTCAGAAGTAGAACCGTCAGTCCAAACACCAGAAGAAGAAAAAGTTCCTGTTCACTCAGAACAATCAGATTCAGGTTCAGAAACAGGTTCAGAGGCGGACAGAGATACTGTGATTATGGCTGGAAATCATTCAGCAGAGAGACTTCTGGGCGATTACGGTGGGGAAAATGCACCTGCTGGTAGGTTGACCATTGTGAACCAACCTGTGAATGTGCCAAATTTCCAGCTGCATCCTAGTCCTAGCACCATCACTCAACTTGAGAGGAGACCTTTCACCAGAAAGGTTAATGAAGATTCCAACAAACATATGCAAAGATTTCTGACTATGAACACCACTCTCAAGATTGAGGGGCACACGGAGGAAGCAAAGAAGTTAAGAATGTTTCCTTTCACTCTTGCGGAAAAGGCTGAAGAGTGGTTCTACTCGCTACCTGCTGGGAGTATTACCACTTGGGAAGAGATGGAGAAGGCATTTCTGAATGAGTATTTTCCGGCCTCTGTTTATATTCAAAAAAGATATGATATTGTGAACTTTAAACAGAAGGATGAAGAGTTACTCGGAGATGCATATAAGAGATTTAAGAGATTGTTGGGTGCATGTCCTACTCATAACCTGGATGCAACCGAACAAATGTAAAACTTTGTCAATGGCCTTAAGTTGAAGACTAAGCAACTAATTGATACAGCTGCCGGTGGCTCATCTAATTTTACAACAGCCACTGGTATCAAAAAGATCATTGAAGCCATAGCCGCAAACGAGTATTTAAAGTTGTATGATCGCAGTGTGAGCTAACCAGAAATGATGATCGATTTGAAGCTTACTGAGCAAGTGGTAAAGATGGAAGACCAGATTGCAGCTGAGGTAGAGAGAAGACTTAAGAAGATGAATCTTGGTACTCAGACTGTGGCACAGGTTCAATCGATTCAAGCGGTAAATTGTGAAATTTTTAGGGGACCTCACTTCGCCATGCAATGTGTTGCTACAACACAACAGGTAGAAGAAATTAAATTGTTGAAGCAGAACAATCCCTACTCCAATACTTATAATCCGGGGTGGAAAAATTATCCAAATTTCTCCTGGACGGATCAGCAAGGGAATGTTCCAAAGCAAGGACCCATCCAATATCACCAACCAGACCAACAACAATATCAAAAACCTCAGCAACAATTCCAACAACAGGTACCGAGAAAAGCAGATTGGGAGATAGTCGTTGAAAAGATGGCAACTCACAATATGCAATTCCAGGAAGAGACGAGAAATAATCTTAGGAACACTATAGCTTCTATAAAAAATCTTGAGGTTCAGATGGGTCAGATAACACATCAACTTACCAACGCTCGAACACCAGGTGCCTTACCGAGTGCAACAGTGACGAACCCAAGAGATAATCAGAATGTGAATGCCATCATAACTGGAAGCGGTGAGTCAAGTGAGAATTGTGAAGAGGAAAGAACTGAAGATAAAGGTTTGATTGAGGTGGACTTGGAAATCAAAAATCATCAAAAACCACATGAAGAAGTCATATCACCTGTAAATCCACCTGAAAAGAAGAATAAAAAGGAAGATAAACCGGCGATTAAGTTACCTTACCCTCAGAGAGTGCGACAGAAGCATCAAAAAGAGAAGGGCTTTGAGAAATTTGTCACAATGTTCGAAAAGTTGGAGGGTAATATGCCATTCTTTGAGGCGCTAGAGCAAATGCCGTTGTATCAGAAATTCATAAAAGAAGTGATCACAAAAAAGAGACCTATTGAGGAAGAGCTGAAAACTGTAAATGAGAAGTGCAGTGAAGTACCACAAAATAGGAGAATCCCCGCCAAGCAGAAGGATCCTGGATCTTTTGCAATACCGTGCACTATAAAAGACAAAAATTTCAAAAAAGTTCTGATTGATATAGGTGCTAGTGTTAGTCTCAAGCCAATATCTATTTATAAAAAGTTGGGAATTGGAAGGGTGAGTGATGCGGGACGAATTTAAAATTTGCAAACCACAAAACTGAGAGATCTTATGGGCTAGCTGAAGATGTGTTGGTGACGATCGGTGAATTTGTCTTTCCAGTTGACTTTGAGATCATGGATATTCCAGAAGATGAATAAGTCCCTATCATCCTCGGCCGACCTTTCCTGCTCACTAGTCGGTGCAATTTTGATATTGAAAAAGGCACGGTGACTTTTAAATCTTTTGATGAGGAAATCACTTTAGAAGTGTTGGATAGCAAGAAGCGAAATGAAGGTAAGAGTAAGCAAGCTTCACTTGGAATGATCGAAATGGTTGGAAAAAGCATAAGTACGAACCCCCCTCTTAAAAAATTCTCCGGCATCATCTCTAAGGTTGAAGTCTCTCGGGCATATAGTGCACATGTCAACACTGTAAAATCCATTTGTGAAATCAAGAAAAGAAAGAAAAAGAAACATCGAAGGAAGGATAAGGAAGTTGGAGTTGACTTGAGGCAAGAAGTAGTTCGTATGTCTGAACCTGACTGGTGCTCTATTGCGGAAAGATCAAGCAACAAAACTTGTAAGCTGAAGTACCCTCCATAGCATTGGGGAGTAACCCGTCGAGCCATGCAACATTAAACTAAGCGCTACGTGGGAGGTAACCCACGCTTGTCTGATTAATTACTTTCCTTTTGCTATTTGTTTTGTTTTGGTTGCAGGAAATAATCTGGATCCTACATGTGCAAACGATGATGTAGCAGTGGTGTTGCACTACCGTCAGCATCCTTAGTTAGAATCTCTATGAGTGACCTCTCTCGCTCTTGTTCTAACACATTGGGACCAATGTGTGGTTCAAGTTTGGGGGAGGATTTACTGTTTTTAGTTCTTTCGTTTAGACTTGTTATTGTTGTTTTTGTGTGTTGTTTTTATTAAAACCACTTTAAATTCTCCTCGAATTAGAGCCGTAAAAAAGTTTTCTTGTAAACTGTGATTTTGAGGTGGTCAAGAAAGTATATAGAGTTTGAGGGAAGAGGAGCTAGAATTAGGGACATTGGGAAAGTTTGGAAAGTGAGGTATGACTTGAACACCCTAGATTCCCTAGAGTAAGGAAACGAGTCCAACGTGTAGATTTGTGCCATAGTACTTGGATTTGAGAAGTATTCCCCGAGTAGTTCATAGTGATAGTCTGGCATGATTAAAAAGAATTGCATGTATAGGGTTGATTGAGAGAATGACTTAAGGCACCGAAAACAAATTAAATAATGGTGATAAAGACAACTAGTCCTTCTAAGTTGGGTAACCCTCACCCGGTTACTTATCCTAACGGCAGTTGAGTCTCAATTTTCATCCCAAAGTGGACTAATAAACGCCAATGAGCGAGAAAAAAATAATAAAGGTGTCTGGAAAAAGTTTCGATCAATCTTGTACATGTGAGGGAAAACGATCATAAATGCCTTAATCTGATTATCCGAATGAAATAAGTAGAAAATCAAAGAAAAGACTTGAGTCCAAAGCATAGTTGGAGAGGTGACCGAAAGGGGGATTTAGGTCCGTGGTTTTATCGCGGTATGTGTTTGTGTAATACCTTGTTAACAGACAATTGCCAAGAGAACTAGTTTTAGTCGATCGGAACAAAAGCTCATGTATGAGTATTGATACACCTTACCATCACAGGTCTTTCATTTGATTTATACCATTTGATCTGAAAAAATTTATGCAAGTTTGTTGCTTGAGGTCAAGCAAAGGTTTAAGTTTGGGGGAGTTTGATCAGTGGTTTTTATGCGTTATTTTACCGTTAATTTTAGTTAGTTTTATTATATGTTTAATTGCATTTTATTCCCGTTTAGCACATTTTATGCTTGGTTTGTGTCTTTTCAATGTTTTGAGGTTCAGATAAGCATTCACGAGGAATCGGAGCGAAAACCAGGAAAAGGAGCAAGAATTCAGAGAAAGTTGCATGTGCGTGTCAGGATGCCTGGATCAAAAAAATCAACAAACATAAAATATATTGGGCAACCAATTCTCTTATCTATACTATGTTATATTTCTCTTCATTAGCTTTCCGACGCTTCAAACGGGGACCAAAACGGACTTACGGATCAAAAGTTATGATGGAAACAATTCCGGTTATAAAATCCCGTGAGCTGACACGGCCGCCCGTGTTGGCTGGCATGGCCCGTGTCAGCAGGTGACGCTGATTTCATGATTTTTTCATATTTTTGCCATATGTTAAAATGTGGGGGCGCTTTGGGTATTTCCAACCGATCTAAGTGATTTTGTACTATTTAGATGAGTTTTGGCAAGAGAAAAAGGGGACTTTTGGACGGGAGAAGAATTTCACGATCAAGATTAGAGAAATCAAGGTTTTCGGAAGGTGAAAGGTTTTCATGAGCGGAAGTAATTGAAGATCAAAAGTCATCCAAATTCTTGTAATGTTTAATCTTTATTTTGTAATTTTTTATCTGAATACTATGAGTAGCTAAACCCCCCAATGCTAAGGGGTGTCCCTGAATTGTTACTGTAATGACTTTGCTTTT
This sequence comes from Lathyrus tuberosus, assembly GCA_022829125.1. NCBI lineage: Eukaryota > Viridiplantae > Streptophyta > Magnoliopsida > Fabales > Fabaceae > Lathyrus > Lathyrus tuberosus. Next base: position 5,382,961 of record JALAZF010000239.1, on the reverse strand, counting down.
CTGAATTCTATGGCATAAGTGCTTATTTTATAATCAATTTTTATCGTTCAATGTTCTTAATGTTTTTTTTTTCTATCAGAAAAATAGAAATCGATTTACGATTAACCTTAGGTCGTACAAACCACTGTTAATGCTTTTGAACGATAACGCGCCAGTAGATATTACCTAGGAATAGGAATACCCTCGTGCACTTGGAAAACTATTGACATTATAATTCTTGATTTCAAATCTGATTACATCTGGACATAGTGGTCAGGTTATGAAATCAAAGGTTTTTCACTAAGGAATTAGGATTAAACACAGTGCAGTCAAGAAATTAATTAAAATAAGCCGTGTCACTGAAATTAGGATTAAAGTTTTTGCAGTGCAATTCATACACTTTCCTCTAGCATGCTCCTCATATCTGTTTTAAGTAAAGTTTATAATTTTGTTCATTTTATTATTGTTAGTTATAATTTCTCAACAATCAAACCCCAAGGAAACTTTTGTTTAATTGAATTAGCATCTGCACTTACAATAACGCGCAGTCCTCGAGATCGATTCTGGGGATAACCCCTATTATTACTACATCGTAAAAATAGTACACTTGCTATTTTAACGATCAAGTTTTTGTCAAAAACTTTATCGGAAAAATAGCAAGTGTACTATTTTAATGATGTAGTAATAATTGGGGTTATCCCCGATATCGATCTCGAGGACTGCGTAGGAAATATAAGTTCTTTTAGTAATTCAATTGAACAAAAGGTCATATGGGCTTTGAAAATTGTTTTTAAAATTGAAATAAACGATAAGAAAATTAACAGAATAAAATCTACTTTTTAACAGATATAAGCAGCATGCTAGGGAAACTGTATGAATTGCACAATAATAACCCTAAATCCTTATTCTAAGATGCATTGCAGAAACAACCTTACCGATTCTTAAGATTATCTTTCCCTAATTCCTGAGCAAAAAAACCTTTGATATTTTCCCTAGACACTAATTCCTTAGCTGCCTTGGAAGAATATCAAGCATTTGTTTTAACAAGAATATAACGGTTATTAAGGGGTATCCCCATTCCTAGGCAATATCTACCGTAATATTATTATGCAAAAGCGTTTGGTTGGTTGGTCCGACCTAAACCCTAACCGTAGATCAATTTTAATTTGTCCGATCAAAAAAGAATTAAGATCATTGCATAATAAAATATTTAAGGAAAAAGCAATATTTCATAGAACAAAGGAAATCAGAGTCATTACATAGCAATTCAGGGGCACCCCCAAACATTGGGGGGTTTAGCCTCTCATAGTTCTAAAAGAAATAACAAAATAAAAGTAAGACATTACAAGTTAATTGGATGACTACGATCTTCAATTGCTTCCGCTCATGAACAATCCTCGTTCTCCAAAATCCTTGATAGCATCAAACTTTAGCGTAAAATATTTCGTAATGTACAAAGTTCTTTCTAGCTTCTTAAAAACAAGTTTAAATAGCCCCAATTCACCCAGATCGATTGGAAATACCCAAAGTGCCCCCACAACTTAATATAGGGAGAAAATATGGAAAAATTCAGAAAATCAGCGTCAAAGCTGACACGGGCCGTGTCAGCCAACACTGTCGGCCGTGTCAATTTGTTGGATTTTATAACCGAAATTGTTTCGATCATAACTTTTGATCCGTAAGTCTGTTTTGGTCCCTGTTCGAAGCGTCGGAAAGCTAATGAAGAGAACTACAACATAGTACAGACAAGGAACTTTGTTGCCGAATATTTTTCCATGTTTGTTGAATTTTAGGTCCAGGCATCCTCTGCTTCATTCCAAAAGCTCTTCTAAATCCCCGGAACTTCCATTTTCTTCGTACGAGTCCTTTGGGCTTTTCCACTCAGACCTGAAACCATTGAAAACTACCAAACCAAAGCATAAAATGCAACATAATTGAAATAAAACAACAAATCATAAAATGCGAGAATAAAATACGACAAGTAAAATTGAATTGAAAAATAATGAAAAGACAAACAAAGTGCTACCGACTTTATGGATTGATGCCGAATAAGTGACGGAAACATAGTAGAAATGGTGACCGATCACAACCCGAAACTTATCTCATTGCTTGTCCTCAAGTAATGCTCAAGACAGCAGAAAGGTCACCCCTGAATTAATCAAAATTATCTTACCACAATACCGTTGAGATCTTTCGCGACTCTCTTTCCACTTTCCTTTCAACGTTTCCTTCTTTCCGATTTTTTTTTGACGTTCCGCTACACTTCCACATCAAAGTAACTCTTTATCTGTCAGCTTTTCACACTCTCACCAAATCTCTTGGGTTAAAGTGTTTACACTCAATAATCATAGCATGCAAAGTCAACTCATAAGCTTGAATAACATCTATTTTCATCTGATATGCACACAACACACACTTTTTGAGGGCTTTTATGGCTGTAACGGGGCTTAGGGACAAGGTGGGATAAACAAACAAAAGGGAAAAACGAGTGGTTTTTTGGCTCAGACTCAGTGTCGTCATTCTTATCACTGTGTTATTTGTTCTATTTCACAATCAAGGGTATCAGGCACTATTTTGCTAGGATTCTTTAGTTTCTACTCAATTGTTTCTTTGAGCTTACATTTTGAATTCTTCAAACTAAATCTTCCTCTAGGTAAGTGCTTTCTTCTTTCTTTTCTCTTTTTTTTTTCTTTTTCAAAACTTTTCTTTCTTCGTTTTTTTTTTCTTTTTGCACTTACCTAGTTCTTATAGGTATCCCAACCCCAAACTTAGAATTTTTCACAAATCAAAAATCAACAACACTTATCTGAGCAGAGCGAGGGAGTGTTTGGGCTCATGGTTTAATTATGCGGTTAATAAACAAATAAAGGGAAGAAGGCTCTAGGGGGGGTTAACGAAGGATAACATAAAAAGGGGGTTAAAAATAAACAAGTATCTCAGTGTGTATACGTGTGCATTGAAATTCCAACAGATAAGTACGAAAACTAAAAGTGACAGAGACATACCTGAAGAACCGTCATGATGATAATGTGTTTGGCTTTTTATGATCCTCACCATGTTTGGTATAACTTACAGGTTATAAGGTACTTTTAGTGTGATGTAGCTTCATCTCCGTCTCGGGTGCACAGTACTCCCGTATCAGTCCGGTGTCAGAAAGTCGCGTCCAACCATTCACTTCAGCAGTACCAACTTTCAGGGGTTTCTTGGAGATCAAGTATGGGTTGCGTCTTCTCATCCACTAACTACAAGCCTCATCATTCATCCAGCATAAATACCTTCAATCTGTAACACACGAAATATAAAACACACCAATCAACGGTACGAAGATGAAATAACATAAATAAAAATACTGAAAGCAATAAAACCCCCCCACACTTGAACTAAACATTGACCTCAATGTTTTAGAACAAGCTAGAGAGGGGAACTCACAGAGCCTCACTGCGGAGGGACAAAGTTATAAAAACTGAACGCCTGCCAGACACAGGCTGTGTCAGGATTCTGTCCTCAATCCACGAAAAAAAAGAGAAAAAAGATTTTTTTTCAGTAGGGCTGACACGGGCCGTGTCATCTGACACGGGTGGCCGTGTCAGCCTACTGTTTTTTTAGCACGGGCCGTGTTTTTTTCGTGAGATCCCTCCGCCCTCCTGTGAAAGACTCTGAATGTACCTAATAAACCTGAAACACAACAAAAATAGAAGAAACCATTATAAATAAAACTCGTGGGTTGCCTTCCACGAAGCGCTTCGTTTAACGTCGCATGGCTCGACGATTCACTCTCTGTTAAGGTGGCGTATATGAAACAAAGAACACATCATCTTTTTTCTTTCTTTTGTTTGGTAGCAATCCCATGAACTTGAGGTATTGATGATGTTGCTTCCAAATCATTTTCAGTTGGATTTTCGTGAACAAGGCATAAATGAAATCCAATACTTTGTTAATTTCTTGTCTTTTATCTGCCTTGTTAAAATAGTTCTTGGGGATACTTTTTTCTTGAAGATTTTCTTGTTGGATGTCTATATCTTCACAAATTGTTAAATCTGTATTTTCATCCAGCACTAGATCATCTTCAAGTTGCATTTTTTATCCTTCCCCATCTTTCTCATTTACCTCAAATTCTTCTATTTCTAATTCATCTTCTTCGTCTGACGTCATGCCTTGTTTTTCTTCTTTCACACATTCTTCTTCCAACCTGCACTCTCGCAAAATAAAATAATCTGGATAATAGTTAGCTTCCTTACATTCATTCATAAGGATTTTTACCTCCCTCCTATATGCTTGAAAAATTTTAGTCGCCTCTTCCAAGGTGATTCCTGAATCGGGCGACCAACATTGAAGAGATACAGGTGGCAATGTATAAATCATAGCTACACAACTCATACACTATGTTAGTTGCACAATATAGAAGAATTCATGAAGGTACAATAATTTGACTCTTTTTTTTAATAAAATAAAAATAAAAAGAAAATTAACACTAAATTTTAATTGCGGAGCAACAAAATTTCAATTGAATTAAAATTAAAACTTATATTTTGGCAGTCCCCGGCAACAGCGCCAAAAACTTGATCGTTAAAATAGCAAGTATACTATTTTTACGATGTAGTAATAATAGGGGTTATCCCCAGAATCGATCTCGAGGACTGCGCGTTATTGTAAGTGCAGATGCTAATTAAATTAAACAAAAGTTTCCTTGGGGTTTGATTATTGAGAAATTATAATTAACAATAATAAAATGAAAAAAATTATAAACTTTACTTAAAACAGATATGAGGAGCATGCTAGAGGAAAGTGTATGAATTGCACTGCAAAAACTTTAATCCTAATTTCAGTGACACGACTTATTTTAATTAATTTCTTGACTGCACTGTGTTTAATCCTAATTCCTTAGTGAAAAGCCTTTGATTTCATAACCTGACCACTCTGTCCAGATGTAATCAGATTTGAAATCAAGAGTTATAATGTCAACAGTTTTCCAAGTGCACGAGGGTATTCCTATTCCTAGGTAATATCTACTGGCACATTATTGTTCAAAAGTATTAACAATGGTTTATCCGACCTAAGGTTAATCGTAAATCGATTTCTATTTATCTGATAGAAAAAACATTAAGAACATTGAACGATAAAAATTGATTATAAAATAAGCACTTATGTCATAGAATTCAGAAAAACAAAGTCATTACAGTAACAATTCAGGGACACCCCCTAGCATTGGGGGGTTTAGCTACTCATAGTATTCAGATAAAAAATTACAAAATAAAGATTAAACATAACAAGAGTTTGGATGACTTTTGATCTTCAATTGCTTCCTCTCATGAAAACCTTTCGCCTTCCGAAAACCTTGATTTCTCTAATCTTGATCGTGAAATTTTTCTCCCGTCCAAAAGTCCCCTTTTTCTTTTGCCAAAATTTATCTAAATAGTAGAAAATCACTTAGATCGGTTGGAAATACCCAAAGCGCCCCCACAGCTTAACATATGGCGAAAATATGAAAAAATCATGAAATCAGCGTCACCTGCTGACACGGGCCGTGTCAGCCAACACGGGCGGCTGTGTCAGCTCACAGGATTTTATAATCGGAATTGTTTCGATCATAACTTTTGATCCGTAAGTCCGTTTTGGTCCCCGTTCGAAGCGTCGGAAAGCTAATAAAGAGAACTATAATATAGTATAGATAAGAGAATTGGTTGCCCAATATATTTTATGTTTGTTGATTTTTTTGGTCCAGGCATCCTGACACACACATGTAACTTTCTCTGAATTCTTGCGCTTTTTCCTGGTTTTCGCTCCGATTCCTCGTGAATTCTTATCTGAACCTCAAAACATTGAAAAGACACAAACCAAGCATAAAATATGCTAAACGGGAATAAAATGCAATTAAACATATAATAAAACTAATTAAAATTAACGGTAAAATAACGCATAAAAACCACCGATCAGCGAACAACAATGATTCATGGCTATGGCATAAAAGATTTGCTCACATTCATATGGAACATTTAAATAAGTTAGTCAAGCATGATCTAGTTATTGGATTGCCAAAGATAAAGTTTGTCAAAGATAAGTTATCTGATGCATGTCAAAAGAGGAAACAAACCAAATCAACTTTCAAATCTAAGAATGTGGTGTCCACTACAAGGCCACTACAATTGTTGCATAAGGACTTATTTGGTTCATCAAGAACAAGAAGCTTCAGAGGTAATGTATATTCTTTAGTTATTGTTGACGATTTCTCTAGATATAATTGGACATTCTTTTTAGTGCAGAAAAGTGATGCATTCAAGGCGTTTAAGAAATTTGTGAAGCAAATCCAAAATGAGAAGTCACTAACTATTGCCTCCATAAGAAGCGACCATGGTGGAGAATTCCAAAATGCTCTTTTTGAAGAATTTTGCGAAGAACAAGGAATCTCTCACAACTTCTCGGCACCAAGGACTCCTCAACAAAATGGTGTTGTAGAAAGAAAGAATAGGTCACTTGTGGAACTTGCAAGGACAATGCTTAGCGACTTAAATCTTCCAAAGTATTTTTGGGTGGATGCGGTAAGCACGACATGCTTTGTAAGTAATAGAGTAAATATTAGACCTATCCAGAAGACTCCTTATGAAATTTTCAAAAGGAAAAAACCAAACATTTCTTACTTTCACATATTTGGATGCAAATGCTTTGTCATAAACAATGACAAATATAATCTTGGTAAGTTCGATGAAAAATAGGATATAGGTATATTTCTTGGTTATTCTCTTTCAAGTATAGCATATAGAATTTATAATAAACGAACTTTAAAAATTGAAGAATCTATGCATGTAAAGTTTGATGAATCTAACCCCTCCATAGAGGATATTGTTTTGTGTGATGATGATGATGATGATTTAATATAAGTTCCTCAAGAAGATACTTCCAAAGTCAACAATGAGACTCAAACGGAACATCAAGAAGAACCGATTCAACAAGAGTTAAATGACAATGATCTACCTAAGGAATGGAGAACTCATAGAGTTAATCCAATTGATAAAGTCATTGGTGATATTGGTCAAGGCGTTGCAACTAAACTAAATCTCAAAGATGCAGGCTTGAATATGGCATTTGTTTCTCAAATTGAACCTTCCAAAGTTGATGAAGCCTTAGGAGATGACAAATGGTTTATTGCTATGCAAGAAGAGTTAAACCAATTCGAAAGGAATCAAGTTTAGGAACTTATTCCTAGGCCAAGTGATAAACACATCATAGGTACCAAATGGGTGTTTAAGAACAAGCTTGATGAGAATGGAATAATTATTTGAAACAAAGCAAGATTGGTGGCCCAAGGATACAATCAAGAGGAAGACATTGATTTTGAAGAAACATTTGCTCTGGTTGCAAGGTTAGAAGCTATTCGTTTATTACTTGCTTATGCATGTTCATTGAATTTTCAGTTATACCAAATGGATGTCAAGAGCATATTCTTGAATGGCTACATCAATGAAGAAGTTTATGTCAAACAACCCCCTGGCTTTGAAGACTTCAAGAATCCTTCACATGTCTTTAAGTTAAGGAAAGATCTTTATGGCTTAAAGCAAGCACCAAGAGCATGGTATGATCGACTTAGCAACTTTCTTTGTGAAAGAGGATTTGAAAAAGGTAAAGTAGATAAGACCTTGTTCATTAAGAGAATTAAGGACAACACTTTATTAGTTCAAGTCTACGTTGACGACATCATATTTGGATCAACAAACAAAGAACTTTGTGAAGAATTCTCGTTGATAATTCAAGGAGAATTCGAGATGTCTATGATGGGTAAGGTGAACTATTTCCTTGGATTACAAATTAAGCAGTTAAAGGATGGCATCTTCATCAACTAATCCAAGTATTGCAAAGAGTTGTTGAAGAGATTCGACATGGATGGTTGCAAAGCTATGTCTACTACAATGGGATCCGAAACCTACGTTGATCGAGACAAATCGGGTATATCAGTTGACGTTACAAAGTACCGAGGTATGATTGGTTCTTTATTATATTTGACGACAAGTCGTCCTGACATAATGTTTAGTGTGTGTTTATGTGCCCATTTTCAAGCAAATCCGAAGGAGTCACATCTCACCGTTGATAATAGAATCATGAAGTATCTCAAGGGTACAACCAATGTTGGGCTATGGTATCCAAAAGGTAGTTTTTTTTTTAATTTAGTAGGTTATTATGACTCAGATTATGTAGTTGCAAAACTGATCGCAAGAGCACAAGTGGTACATGTCACATACTAGGGAATGTGTTAGTATCATGGTCCTGCAAGAAACAAGCTTGTGTCACACTTAGCAGGACCGAAGCAGAATATATTGCAGCAGGAAGTTGTTGTGCCCAGATCATATGGCTTAAACAATAACTACATGACTATGGACTCAATCTTGGGTGTGTTCCTTTAGGATGTGATAATACAAGTGCGATCAACATAACAAAGAATCCCATTATGCATTCAAGGACAAAGCACATCGATATACAAAATCACTTCCTCCGTGATCATGTACTTCAAAAAGATGTCGAAGTCACCTTTGTGGATACACACAACCAACTAGCAGACATCTTCACGAAACCGCTCGCTAAAGAACAATTTTTCAAGATTCGGCGAGAACTTGGAATATTAGATGAAGGTGATGTATAATTCTTCAATATTTATTCATTATAAACTATAATGAATCCAAGGTACACAAAATTTTAATCTTTTTAAATTTTGCAACTTTTGCTATGTGTTTTGTGATAAAATTACATATCTTTATCTTTCATGAGGTTAAAATAATTTTCATGACATGAGTGGCATATCCAAAGTTGCATTATAGTATGATATAACATGTCAAGTTGGAAAAATGTGGAAACAACATGTACTTTTAGAGTTGTGTGTTTTTCTTATGGTAATCGATTATCAAGATATGGGTAATCGATTACCTTGTTCATTTTCTGCGTTCCTCACTTGTTTTGCACCATGTAATCGATTAACCTATTTAAGGTAATCGATTGCCACTGACACGAATGGAAATTTTTTTCTTAAAAACTCAAAATTATTTTGTTTCTGTTTTTATTTTATTTATGTTTTGTCACATGCAAATAAGTGATTATTTTGAGAAAAGCACTTTCACTTTTCTTCTTGGACCTCTTCATCTTTGACTCCATTCAACACTTTTCTTTACATTGGTACTCTTCATCTTTTCATTTTCCAACTCTCATTTACTTCACTTTTCCAACTACTTCTTCTACCTCACATTAACTCCATTCAACCCAAATTAAGAACTCACTCATATATTCACTCTTTATAATCCCTAAACTCTCAAACCCTCATCTCCAATCTATCCACTCTCCTCAAATTCGAAAATCCCCTCTCTCAAACCCTAACCTTCAAGCTCTCATGGCTCCTCCAAAGCAAAACAAAGGAAAAAAGAAAACAGGAGAAGGAAGTTCTGACCTTGTGGAAAAAGAGCACACACAAACTGTCAAATCCAGAAGACCTACTTCTGGTATCCAAAATCGTCCACTAATGCCGGTAAATTATGTCAATCTCAAAACTTTTCCCAACCATAACTTTACTTTTCCTACATTATTGAAAACTCAAGGGGTGGATAAGCTTATATCTGAAGTAGGGGCTTATTATCCAGATATGGTTAAAGAATTTTATACTACTTTGGAAGTTAGATTTGACGATTTTGAAGATTTAGTGTTAGTGGCTAAGGTTAAGAATACTGACATATGTATGACTTTGCAAGAGTTAGGAAATTGCTCAGGGGTACCTTTTGAAGGAGAAGAGATCCGTCATGGTGTTCAACCCAATACGAAAGCTTGGAAATTTTTTAGTAGTATGGATTATTTTATCTCAATCTCTAGAGGAACACAAGCTGATATTATGAGTAGACAAAATCCGGATTCCTCTAGGGTGGTGAAGTTTTCCAAAAACTTAACCGTAAGCGATAGGATGCTACACTACATCCTTGCCTATATCTTGGTACCAAAATAATCAAACCATGCTCAAGTGAGTGATGTTGAACTTCAACTCATCCATGCTATCAAGAATGAAATAAAAGTGAATTGGGCCTATGTATAATGCACCACATGAGGCATCAAAAAAATCTTAGAGGTGGTCTCCCATATGGTAGAACTGTTTCAAAAATTTTGGAGTTTAGTGGAGTGTTATTGCAAAGGGAACCAACAACAGTTATGACGGCTAGAAATTGTGAGATTAATGCGGATACGGCAACTAGGAACACCGATATCATCAAAGGCCTAGATGGGAAATTTGAATACAAGAATCCAATTTCATCCTCCTCTACTCCACCGGTTTCGGAAGGTGGATACACTAGTGAGGTTCTTTATAATAAGATGTGTTCTATAGAGGCTACTATGAATCTTAACCATAGGGAACACAAGTGTGAGATGGATTCTATGAGGCGCATGATGAGGAGCTTTGCCAAATCCCACATTCAAGAACCTAATGATGAAGAGGAAAGTGGTGAGGAGAGTAATAATGGAGAGGAAGATGATGTTATGTCCGAAAGCGATTAATCATGTTGGCTTATGTTTGCACTAGTTTTTGTTCTAGTACTAGTTTATGTCTTAAACTCCATTCTAAGTTATGTTTTAGTTTCTAATTTCTAAGTTATGTTTTTAGTCTTAACTTAAAGTTAAGTCTATGTTATGATATGTCACAAGTACTTTATTACGTATTTGTATCGTTCCGTTATATGTTGTTTGTGCACTTAATATAATATAATGTTCTATGTTCTATATCTTGTGTGTTGTACATATGTGTTATATTATGTATGTTTTAATTGTCACATATATTATTGTTATACCACATGAACACTTTAATTTTTATCTTTTCCCATCCGTTTTGTTAATGACAAAGGGGGAGAAGAATTGTATGTTGTTGTATGCTTTTCTATAACAAGAAAATGCAGATTTTAAAGGCTCTATAGAAATCATGGATTAAGGGGGAGAATTAATCAAGGGGGAGCATTGAGTTAGAGAAACAAGGTTGGAACAAAATTTCAAGAAGTGGTTGTCATCATTAAAAAGGGGGAGAATGTGAAGACATGGCTTCTCAAAGGTTTTGATGACGTCACATGTTCTACAAGTCAAGGATGGATTAACAAAAAGGAATTATCAAGGCTTCAAGCTCAAGAACAAAAGATCAAGAACAAAGTGTCAAATATTTAATCAAGTCTTGATGAATTTATGAAGATTGACTAGCACAAAGGAAAAGTATATCACTCAACCTCTATGTGATTATGCAAGTGTTCAAACAATCCCTCATTCATGCCATAACCATTAGGAGTGAAATTATGCATCTTAAAATTCTTTACACTTCATTTTTTAAGGCATTTTTTCATTTTTGGGCTGAAGTAATCAATTACACTAATTGGGGTAATCGATTACCCTGTCAAATTTTTTAAATTTTCAAAACGTTACAATCATGTAATCGATTACCTTAATAGTGGTAATCGATTACGACTGTTCTAGAAGCCCAAAATATTGCACCTCTTCATAGAAACTTTTTTAAATTCTTTCCTTTGAAGCATGGCATCCTTTGGTTAATTGCACTCTTTTGAGGAGGTGTTTAGAGGCTATATAAATCTCATAATTTTAGATTTTCAAACTCACCTCCTTTCAAATTTTCAATCAATCATTCATACTTTTTCAAACTTTCAAATTTTGTTTAAGTGTTCAAACAGAATTTTCTTAGAGTGAAACATTGTGCATAAACCTTCATAGTAAAGCATCCTAGTTTCATCTGATACAAAGAACACTTGTATAATTATTGTGAGAGTTGTGTGTTACAAGGAGAAGATCAATCTTTTGATTGATACATATTAAATATCCATCTTTTACATACTTACAAAAAATTCAGATTGTACATTGCTTGTTACATCTTATTTTCAGGATTGTTGGAAATAAGATTGTAAAGTTGTATTCCTTGTTGTCCTAGTTTTGGAAACAAGAGGTTCATTGTAAGAGGATTATTCTCAATTGGATTTAGTGGAAAAATCCAAGAGGTTGTTCTTGGCGTGGTTTGTTAGTGTCTGTATAGAAAGACTAGGAAGAGTCTTGTCTAAGTCCTAACATTATTAAAAATCTCTTTCATGTTGAATGGGGACTGGAGTACTCTCAGACTGTAAGGAGAACCAGGATATATTCTTGTGTCTTTTACTTTCCGCATTTACAGTTTTCATCACATAGTAATCACTTAGGAAAGTAAAACATAAAACCGTCGAAAATCCGAAAAAAAATTCTAAGTACCTAATTCACCCCCCTCTTAGGTGTAATTTTAACTTACAGTTCAATGCAGTAAGGTGTGGTATTTGGACTCAGGTTGTTATACTCAAATGACGAGAAGAAATGATTGGTTTGTCAAAATCAATCGTGCCATGAAGAACAAAGTAAAGTTCACATATGCACCACTCTAATGGTCGATGAGATTTTTTGCACGGGTTTTTCGGCGATTAAACTCTAGCCTCTTATTAAAGTTTACATGCAGGATCGACTACAAGAATCCTAGACTATGTGTTAAATACAAGTTGGACGTTTAAGTACTTAGGTTTGGAAAAGGTAGATGAAATGATATGATTGCAAGATTAAACTAAATCAATGAAGTACATAGAAGTTGTAAATGAGAAACAAACAAAATAAAGACAAGACTTATAAAATAAAATGCTTAAGTGTAAAATCGGACGCATGCATACATTTGTAGAGTTTTGACTCGTTTCTCTCACGCTGGTACTTTGAGTATATTCTCTTAATGCTACAAAATGCAACCTTTAGAACAAAAAATGAGACTTCCTTAAATAGGCCTAAAAGTGACGGTTACTTTACTGCCCATCGTCCCTGGTCTGCCACGTGTCTTCCCATACACGTCCACTATCTTTGCAACTTCCCACTTTTTCATCCGCTGCAAGCTTGTTTATTCGTCTAAAGCTTTTAGTCTTCCTTCGACTTCGACTGGGGTAGCTTTCTGTCGAGTCCGCCTCAACGTTCTCCTGACGGGTAGGCTGTCGAGGATGCTTTAACCTGGTTTTGCAAGATGTCCCGTCAACCTTACTTTTGCTTCCTTGGTCGAAATTTGCCAGTTAAAAAATTGCCCCCCTAAAAGGCCTGCTTCGACTGAGACTTTTCTTCGACTGAGAAACTGGCGATTTAAATTCTGCCAAATTTTGCCTTATATCACGTTTACTGACATCACGCGTCATGATCACAACTTTTCGGAGTTGTGATTTCCAAGAAAAACCTTCATTATTTGCCATGATTTTGGCTACCCCCTAGGTCGTGAGTTTCCAACTTCTCCCACTAAATCTCCCGCTACAATGGAAATGGAACAGTCCTAAGACTGCTATCGACTGCCACTTGTCAACATGGCCGTTTGATTCTTGGTGTCTATAAATACCATTTTCACCATTTTCTTCTCTTCTTCTTCGCTTATGCTTTTCTAAAAGTCTAGCATTCTGAAACTTCAGCATTCTCACTGCATTTTCAACACCTTTCACCCTCTTCATTTCTCATTTCCTAGTATTACAATGGCATCCGTTACTTTAATTATTGGTGACAATCCCCTAGCTTTCACTCTCACTGATGAGAGGAGTTTGCCAACCGTTCCTCAACCATCATCTACTGACAAAGATGTGGTGGAAAACTGGCAACACCATATGTTAATCCCCTTCGTGGTGGACGACAACCTTCTGGCCTTTCATGGACCGTACCCAAGTGCCAAAACACACCCTAAGCATGTTCAAGAGTTATTTCCTTGTTTCACTCCTGCTATCCCGCCTGCTTTCGAGAAAAACGGCACCATCGACCTGAAATTTATGGATCCCAATGCTCGAGTCTTCTGGTTGATGCCAACTCCTGGCAACAAAGAGTATCTGACTTGGCTCGACAGGGTCCAAAACAAACACAAAGCATAATGGGAGAAGGCTGGCATATTCTACGCCATCCAGATTTCGAGATAAGCTTACAAAGTCAATCCCTTCCAACTCCTTGCGTTGATATATTTATGGGAGGGTTCGACTAACACCTTCCACCTCCCGTGTGGCATGATGACACCTACTCTCTTCGACATGGCGACCATCATTGGTCTATCTCCACTGGGCGAGACTTTCGACCCTACCTTCTCCACTGAGAATTCATTCTCTTTTAGTCGCGCCGCCTTTATGTACTACATCGAAGACCATCATGTTAAAAACTTGGACGAGGCTTCCGACAAGGAGCACATTTCCTTTCCGACCCTCTGATTTTCTTACTATGTGTTTGCCCTGGGTCTTTGCAAATAGCCAAGAGTTACATGAGCCTGGCGATTTCGATTCATGAAGGCCGACAAGTTTCTTTGGAAAAAATCCTGTTGGCCTCTCTATACCATTCTCTGGGGCTTGCTTCGTTGAAGCTAAAGTTGTTGCATTCCACCCCCAAAGTGTAAAATCTGTCGGACCCTTTTTGGTTGCTACAGCATTGGCTGAATGCCACCTTTTAGTATCGACTTGGTGCTCCTGTGACGGAGTGTATTATGTATCTGACGCAAGACCGACCAATCAAAGTTCTGAGGCTTGCATTGACCACTCATCAGGAAACTCCCGACAAATTTATCTTTATGAAGTACATTAAGTTGTTTGTTAACACCACCACCTTTGTTGCTGAACTAGCCCCTTTCGCGGATCGATGCTTTGATTCGACTTGGTTTAGAGATCCTTTCCCTGGTGTCTCCCTCAGAGTGCGGCTTTGTCGAATGCTGTGTGGAGGGCATTTCTGAATCCCACCATGTTGTCTTTCAGGATCGAGGCTGGGTCTAAGGGTTATGGTTTTATGAACTATCAGCCCAATTTGGTAGCTCGACAATTTAGCTTAAGCTAGATGCTGCCAAAGTCTTTAGTATCCCGCTCGACAAATATCGTGTGGGCTGGTCGAGCTCTGAATGTTGACGGCCACTTTTCCTGTCTTAAGTTTCACAAGGCTCAACACCTTAAGCTCCTTGCATTTAAGTTTCACAACTCCTTCTTCACCACCAAGGAATTCGACATGTGGTGGTCTCGCTACTAGTTCCAATACTTCGACAACTCTATCTTTCTTCAAAAGCTGCATGATGCCTTCTCTGTGTAGCGCGATTTTTGTGGTCTTGAAGCACTATCGCTCGGGTACTACATTTCGATTCATTTTTTATCCTATTGAGATGATTAAGGAAGGGAAATAAATGTCTCCAATTAACCCTGCTTGTATACTGAGTTTGAACAGCGGTCTGTTAGGTTACAGATGTTATGTGGAGGTGGGGCCCAATCTTTGGTTATTTTGCCTGAGAACACAGTGCCTGGATTATTAGCGAGGTTTTTGATACTGTGTTTAGATTTGATGATTTTGGGTTGATTTGGTGGAGATACTGGATTTTGGGTTTTTTGATTAGTGTGCTCGCTAAGATTTTTTAATCTTATGCCTACGTATTCCCGTTTAATGAAACAAGGAAATCAGAGCGATCGTAGTTCCCTCTATTCTATGGGAGGAAAAAAAGGTTATTTTGGTGTCTTGTTCAAAGCCCAAGATGTGAAGCTAAAGGTGATTTGTATCTTGTTCAAAGCCCAAGATATGAAGCTAAAAGGGTTCTGGATGAGAGAGAACTTGTCATCTCTAAAGAGGAGATATTTCGTCTATTTATCACAACTGTTGGGTGATTAATTATAAAGGAGAATTACTTTAACTGGGATATGTGAATCCAGCAATGCCATAATTTCCTTTATAGGGGATTTTTAACATGAAGGAGAAGACTTTAAATCAGTGTAGAGCAATGCCATCTTTCCTTAGGAATTTCTCATGCTAAAAGAGGGACAGTGGCGTGGATGTAAATAATCCAGAGGCTTGCCGCTTACAACAATTAGATGAAGGGGAAAAGGAGTTGATGATGTTTGTATACTGTGAGCAAGGCACAAAATGATGCTAAAAGGTTGATTAACTCAACCTGGGTTTTCCTTTTACAAAGCCTAAGAGGAGGCTATTTACCCAACAAGAGGGTGTTTTTTATCTGTCTCGTACGAAGCCCGAGATAGAGGCTAAAAGGGTTGACTCAACAAGAGAGTGCTTTTATATGTGTCTTGTACGAAGCCCAAGACGGAGGCTAAAAGGAGATTGACTCAACAAGAGAGTCTTTTATACTCAACAAGAGAGTGTTTTCTATCTCGTACTAAGCCCGAGATGGAGGCTAAAAAGGTTTGACTCAACAAGAGAGTCTTTTTGTATCTCGTACGAAGCCCGAGATGGAGGCTGAAAAGATTTGACTCAACAAGAGAGTCTATTATACTCAACAAGAGAGTGATGGCAGAATCATTGTACAAAGCCCAAGAGGAGGCCAGCTGTTGGTGATTGTTTCAGTTTAGTGACAGTTCCAGTATGTTGGATAAAAGAGAAAATCAGTTCTTATAAAGGGACCGATTAAAGGTAAGGCTGTGCTTTGGTACTGATCAGAGGATCAGGGTTATTTCCTGTTCTTTAAGGAAATGGGAAATCCAAAGAGAATTGAGACTGTCCAAGTCTACTGGTGTTTTGAGAAATCGATTCTCAGATAGTGAATGATCTTTGTCTGATGCCCAAGAGAAGGCTGGTATGTTAACGGATGAAGGTCAACCCATTAACAGGTCTGACACTTGACTCAGAAAGATAGTTCTAGCAAATTGATGACTAGGTTCTATTCCTATACCTGTAGAGGTCTCTGGGTCCTTGTACTAAGCCCAAGAGAAGGCATGAGAGCTTTTAAGAAGCCGAAGGGTCCTTGTACAATGCCCAAGAGGAGGCGGAGATGCTTTTAAGAAGCCCGTGGGTCCCCAAACCCCGAGAAGTTCAAGACATGCTATTCACTGAGAATAGATCAAGCCAGGAAAGTCCGAGAATTTGGAAAAAACTCAAGAGATGCCATTCATGGAGAATAGATCAACTCTGGGGAGTAGAGTCTCTTTGACGATTTCTAAGAGTGACAGTCTGAGAAAGGGTTCACCGAGAATGCTGTCTTTCACGTCTCCATATTGTTTAACCCCAAGAGGAGGGAAGACCGTGTCTGGTAATCCTATGGGGGATCTAGTTTTGACTGTATTTAAGAGTGACCAACAGGCTTTACCTAGTTCTAGACGTAGTTGCCGGGGAAAACTCTAAATAACTATACTAGTATCACACAGTGGATATTGGACAAGTATATAAAAGTTTATGAAAGAAGACTTACAGTGAAACAGCCCCACAATACAATTATATACATATGAAAGCGAATAAAGAAAGCGGGTAAACACTTACTCGGTTGTAGAGCTTCCATGCTGTTTTGTTAGTTGTTCAACAAAGAAAGCTTTGATAACAATATTATATTCAAAATCAAAGGAGAAAGTGCTTTGAAAAGATCGTTGGGGCTTACAGCTCAAGGAGAGGCCCAAGGTTTTATCAGTGATTGCACTGTTGTTTAAATTTGTACAGGGACTTATACAAGTGATTGAGGCCCAAAAAAGGTTTTATGTAAAAAGGGATGGGTCTTACACTCTCTCAAGAGGCCTAATGATTTATTTTTGTACAAGTGGTTGGGCTTACAGCTCAAGGAGAGGCCCAGAAAAAAGGCGACGATCGCGCCGAGGTTTTCTTTTAACGTGCCGGGACTTATACAATATCTGAGGCCCAAAATGATTTTTGGTTAAAAGGGGATTGGATCTTACACTCTATTAGAGGCCCAAAGGGAAGACATGGGGCTTATAACACGAGGGTAGGCCCATTTGGTTTTGTTAAAAAAAAAGCGACGATCGCGCCGTTGTTTTTGAAAATACAGTGGGATTTATACAATGACTGAGGCCCAAAAGGTGGTGTATTTACAATGGGGATGGGTATTACACTCTAATAGAGGCTCAAGGAGTTTGAAAAAGATTTGTGAGGGCGAAAATCAAAGAAACCCTAAATTTGTTTTCCTTTAAAAGTAAATATTTAAAGAAAATCAAATAAAATGATAAAAAATACCAAATAAGTTTGAATAAACCACTTGTGATTTTTGTTTAAGGTTTGAAAAATGAGGTTTTAATCACAAGATGAATTAAAACTCATTTGGTTTTGATTTTCAAGGTAAATATTCACTTTTAAATGTTTAAAAACAATTAAAAATGAATTTATTCACAAAAATACTAATTATATTAAATAACTAATATAAATTTAATTTTTTTGTGGAATAAAATATTTCAACATTTTTGTGATTTTTTTCAAAAAGAACCAATAAAAAATAATTAAAATTGAGGAAGTTATTAATTTTTCAAATCATTAAAAATAATAAGAAAAACAATAAAAAGTGGAAAAAATAGAAAAAAGAGGAACTGGGGCGAGGGGGATTCGAACCCCAGACCTCTTGTGTATAGGGCGCGTGCCTTACCACTGGGGTGGTGATACATCCGTTGATTGAAACAAAACCACAAATAGACAAGGTTTGCCTTGTTTTTGGCCTAGCCCAAGGCAAGGCAAGATTTTGGTTAGAAACGTGAAGGTAATAACTTTCTCATTTCTCCGTGGATTGGGACAAAATTTAGGTCTATCCTGCCTAGAATTTCACAAGGAATCCAATGGTGGTGGTTTTTTTTTTTCAGATCATGCTCCTATTGAAAAACCCGATAGTGGTTTTGAAATAGGCCATGATTTGCATTTTCTGTGCCATCTCTTGGTACAGGTATGAATTACATGATAAATTGGTGCAAACACAACACATATAACATGTATAAGAGATGCATGATCAGTGGACATCAAAAGAGAACATGATTTAAAGAATCCAAGTTGTGATGCTTACCTCTTTTTGGGGCTTTTGTGCAATCTGCCAAGTACCTTATTCCAGAAATTATTTGATGCTTTGGACACCCTCAAATGATCTCTTTGAAGCTTTTAGGATGGTTGGAATCAGCTGGAAACCTCAGGAACAAGTATGAGCTCTTTCTTACAAAAGGGGCAAAACTGGCCAAAATAACAACTCTCTCAAATGATGTTCCAGATGTGTGGAACCATTTGGGACAATTCAAGGATGATATTTGGAGTGTGTTTGAGGTTTTATCTAGTTTGGAAAGTGACTGATTCAAGACATGGCTTGAAAAATGCACAAAAGTCCTATTTTGAGGTTTTGAGAGGTGACTTTGTGATTTTGGTGTTACAGGTCACTTGTGAGTGTTTGGATCACCTCTATATGATGTTTATGAGGTGTGTGTGTGATTGGAATTGCTCTCAAACTCAAAAACCGATGGTGACTTGCTTTGGAAGGCAAATTTGGAAGTGAGAAGGTGATTTTGAGGAAAGCATCTGTTTGATGGCTTTGGTGTACTCAAACTGATTCCAAATGAGCTCTATTTATAGTAGAGCAAGTTTATTTTGGGAGCAATAGTGATTGGCAACTGCAGCAGAGGTTTGGCCAATGTTGATCAATGAGAATCCAAGCCTCCTCTAGCCATTGACTAGAGGTTAGGGCACAGGCTGCTGGTTCCCTAGTTGTTGGATAAGTCTTGACTGAATTCAGTTGGAAATGGCTCAGTCCATGCCACCTTGGTGCATCCATTAAATGCTCCAAACCAAAATTGGAGTCTTGTCCCTCTTTTAGGCATTTCTAGGTTTGGCATGCTACTTTTGGTTCCAAAGACTTGGGAGGCTGATGGATCAGTGTTTGTCCCTCCTTGGTCCCCCTTGAGGTGTTCAGATGGATAGATTTGCTTACCCTTTGGAAAATTTTAGAAAATCAAGCAAAACTCCCAAGTCTGCCTTGCCATGACAGTTTGCAGCAAGGCATATTGGCATGGTCATATCTCATGGCTTAAGTGGAGTTTCATGGAGTTCTTGACCATTTTGGAAAGCCCTCATATGATACAACAACTGTTTGATCATAGTTAGTTTTGATACCTTTTGGATCCAAGTGAAAAATGCCCCTACATTTGGAAAAAGTGAAGGCAGATTCTGACTTAGTGAAATTTCACTAAGTGTTGGAAAAAAATGACATTTTCACTTTTTGTATTTTGATCATTCCATAACTTAAAATCCATGAGGAATTGGAATGAGTTGTGTTTGAAGCTTTTGTAGAGTGCCATGAGACCTACAAATCCAGCTTTGAATGGGGAAAAATGGCCTTGTGGTTTAGGAGATATGATCCTCCAAAGTTGGTACCCTAGCCACTTTGTTTCACAACTTAGAAAAATTTCTAAGTTTTTATGGTTACCCCTTTTACAAGTTATCCCACTTTTCTTGATTTTTCTTGATCAATGATGATTCCAATCACACATTAACATCATTTTAGGGTCAAAGAACCATAATTTGTGAAAAATCTCAAAAAGTCAAAGTTGACTTTTGTGCATAGTTGACTTTTTATCAGATGAACTCTAAACTGTGCGATCCTCTATGAAATCAAGTCCTTGACCTAAATCAAACTTGATGGATTTATTTCATAGGTGTTGTAGGGTGTATTGAATCATGTCCTAGGGTTTGGGAGCATGTCCTGGTCAACAGTCAAAGGTACAGTTGACTTTTTCCGCGAAACCCTAACTGTGGTTCTGATGAACTTGAAACTTGGGAATCAAGCTTCTTGGATCAATCCATTGTTGTAAATGGATCAATATGGTGTATTAGAGACCCTCAAATCATGTCTTGAGGTCTTGGCTCATGTTTTGTCCCAAAAGTCAACTTACGGGTG
This sequence comes from Lathyrus tuberosus, assembly GCA_022829125.1. Lineage (NCBI taxonomy): Eukaryota > Viridiplantae > Streptophyta > Magnoliopsida > Fabales > Fabaceae > Lathyrus > Lathyrus tuberosus. Next base: position 5,362,335 of record JALAZF010000239.1, on the reverse strand, counting down.
AATTAGGTCAAGAAACCCTAATTCTTGATTTTTTATGAATGCATCCCCTGAGGTTAAATTGACTTGATGATTGGGTCCTTGAGGTTCCATGGAGTATATTAGGTTATGCTTTGAAGAATTGGCTCATGTCCAGAGGAAAATTTCCATCTAGAGGCCCTGGTCGACCAAACCCTAATTTGGTGACACTGGCGATCTTGAGGCTTGATCCACTTGGAATGTTGCAGCCTGGTGCTTAATTCTTGTTGTGGGAGTCCTCTTGATCCTTTGTGGATGTTTTAGAGGTTAGACAAGTTGAAGATCATGTCATTTCATGATTGATCCTTTGTCTAAAGCTCAGAGAGGGCTTGAAACCCTAATTTTTGTTTGTAAAGAATGCTCACCCATCTTTGGGAAGACTGATGAGGTATGATGGTTTACCCATATTGTGATGATGATTTGCACAATGATGAGAAATCTTAGTGGTCAAAATTTGAGGTATGATAGATGCCCCTATTTAATCTTCTTGGACCCGAAGGTGTGAATGGCGAAGGTATTCGGGCATTCGGGGTGCAAGATGAATAAATATCGGAATGCGCAAAATTTTGACGGTGGTTATGAATGGAAGTTTGCCAGTCCATCTTCTTTTGCTAAGCATTGATGCTTAGAAAAGGTAAACTTCCCATCGATCCTGGTTTCTTTCCAAGGAACTGGTCTTAGTTTCTGAAATAACTTCCCCTCGATCCTGGTTTCCTACCAAGGAACTGGTCTCAGTTTCTGATGTAAACTTCCCCTCGATCCTGGTTTCCTACACAGGAACTGGTCTCAGTTTCTGATGTAAACTTCCCCTCGATCCTGGTTTCCTACCAAGGAACTGGTCTCTGTTTCTGAAATAAACTTCCCCTCGATCCTGGTTTCCTACCAAGGAACTGGTCTTAGTTTCTGATGTAAACTTCCCCTCGATCCTGGTTTCCTACCAAGGAACTGGTCTCAGTTTCTGATGTAAACTTCCCCTCGATCCTGGTTTCCTACCAAGGAACTGGTCCCAGTTTCTTTTATCAATAAACTTTCTTGACAAGGGACGATATGTGTAGCGATTTTCCTCAAACTTCTCGCCGAATTTTCCTGGGGAGATGCCATTTGATGGAAAAAGTTTTGATGTCAGAGTTGCTAGGGGACCCAGTCGTCTGAGTTGTAGAGGTGTACAAACTTCTTTGTTGGAGATGCCATTTGTTGATTCTACTGGGGAAAACGAGTCTCTTGAGAGACTGCTTTCAGCTTGGGGATATTACATCATACTTTTCTTCGAGATCTTCTCGGAGAAATGCCATACAATGTACCCCAATTTTGAGGTGCTGATGACTTCATTAACATTGATTTTCTGAATAGAAAAATCAATGTGTTGCTGAGAGTCTTTAGTTAGGAGGCTTCCTCTGGGGATTTTTCCTTAATCTGGGAAAGCGAAGGTATCATCTTCAATGGCGAAGAGTGACATTTGTGGAACGTTTTCTGGTTTTTCAGAGGTTCAAGTTATCAAAGTGGTCAAGGGACCCACTTGCGTCCAGAAATAAACTGGAGGAGAGATCGTTTAGATGGTTCACTTCCTGACGAGGAAAGAACTGACAACTTGATTGAGAGGACTTTTATCACTTGGGGATAAGACTGGCCAGAGTGATAGTGATGCAATATGAATGCAAATGTAAATCAATAATGCATGATGTATGTATGTATATGCTGACAAAACTGATGCGACATACAAACTAGTAGATGAACACGATTGGATACTCGGCCACTGTAGAGGACGAAGAAGTATCGTTAGGTCCAAGGTAGCAATTCTGTCTTGCTTAGGAGAGATAGTCCCCGTGGGGAACACGTTGGTCGGGCTTAGGAGGTAAGAACTCTGTCGGGGATGTCAGATGGAGAATTCGCATCTGACATAACGGATCCTTCACTCAAGCGCACTGGTTTAGAAGGAGTACTTTGATTCTGCACTTTGAAGTTTACCCGCCTTTGGAGAAGCAATTAATGTTCTTTCGATGTTCAACAGTCAAAAGAATTGCCATCTTTATTTTAAAAGCAAAAAAAGTTTGACAAGTAAATTCATTTTTGTTTCGTTTCAAGAATCGTTAATCATATTAAAATATCGTTCTGTAAAGCTAAAACAAATAAGAATTGCAAACAAAAGCACAAGGGCTCAAATTTTATTGATAGGATGGAAATCAGCTAAATGCGTGATTCCATGGAGCATTTACAAAGTTAGAAAATGGTAATTTAAGGGAAAAGGGCTACATTGAAACATAACAGTCGCTATCCTTCTACCAACTTTGAATTCTGGATATCCTGAGCTTTTGTCGAAGATGACCTTGGCTGGAGTTTTCTTTCGATGGATGGTGTAACTGTTGCTGAGGGATTTGCCCCTGTTGGACGTAGTTACTTGCCCTTATCCCTAACTTTTGCCTGGATTGTACTTTGAAATTCCCAATCCACCGGGACGATTTTTTTGCTTATGTCTCTAATTTTTGCCTGGACCGCCCTTTCGGGTTTTCAATCCACCGAGACGTTGTTTTTTTTTAGTTTAGGCGAAGTATTTCTTGACTACATCAACATTCGTGGGGTAGGCAAATTCCTCTCCATCCATGGTTGCAAGTCTCAAGGCGCCACCTGAGAAAGCTTTCTTGACCACATAGGGTCTGTCATAATTCGAAGTCCATTTGCCCCGGGAATCAGTGAGAAATGATTGTATCTTTTTGAGCACAAGGTCTCCTTTTTGGAAAATGCGAGGTCAAACCTTTTTGTCAAACGCCTTCTTCATTCTCTGTTGATACAACTGACCGTGGCATAGTGCCATTATTCGCTTCTCTTCGATCAGATTCAGTTCGTCGTGTCGACTTTGACATAATCTCTACTTCGATGGGGAGCACTTCTTCCATGCCATACACTAGAGAGAAAGGGGTTGCCCCTGTTGAAGTGCGGACAAATGTGCGATAACCGTGAAAAGCAAAGGGTAGCATCTCGTGCCAGTCTTTATAGGTTACAACCATCTTTCGAACGATCTTCTTGATGTTCTCGGTAGGGAGATGAGTTATGGTGTTCGATCTTGAACTCTGCGCACAACTCTTTCATCATCTTATTATTCAAGTTAGATCCATTATCAGTAATGATCTGGCTTGGAACACCATAACGGTAGATGATATTGTTTTGGATAAATCAGACCACCACTTGTCGGGTTACATTAGCGTATGACGCTGCTTCGACCCACTTGGTGAAGTAATCAATGGCTACCAAGATGAACCGATGTCCGTTCGAAGCTTTAGGTTCAATCATGCCAATCATGTCGATTCCCCATATGGAAAAAGGCCGAGGGGAAGAAAGAACTTTGAGATGTGTTGGCGGTACATGGATTTTGTCGGAGTATATCTGACACTTGTGACACCTCCTCATGTACTTGATGCAATCGGATTCCATTATCAACCAGTAGTACCCTTCTCTAAGAATTTTTCTCGCCATTGTGTGTCCGTTGGCATGAGTGCCAAAGGAACCTTCATGAATTTCTTTTATCAGCATGCCTGCTTCTGGTCTGTCTATGCATCAGAGCAAGACCATGTCAAAGTTTCTCTTATAGAGAGTATCACCGCTCAGGAAGATGCTACCTGCTAGCATTCTGAGGGTCTTTCTGTCCTTCCTTAGTGCCCCAGGTGGGTACTCTTGTTTCTGAAGGAAGCATTTGATATCGTGATACCAAGGTTTGTCGTCAATGACGACTTCAATCATGAAGATGTAAGTGTTCCACTCAAGGCGCATTATGTCTATCTTAGGTAGGTTGTTCCATTGACCTACACTAATCATGGAAGAGAGGGTGGCTAATGCATCAGCCAAGTGATTCTCATCACGAGGGATGTGATGAAACTCGATTCTGTTGAAGAAAGCTAGCAACCTTCTTGCATAGTCTTTGTAAGGAATCAGTCCTGATTGGTATGTGTTCCAATCTCCTTTGATTTGATTGATAACCAGGGCTGAGTCGCTATATACATCCAAGTTCTTGATCCTTAAGTCGATCGCTTCTTCGAGACCCATGATACAAGCTTAGTATTTGGCCTCATTGTTTGTACACTTGAATGTCCGTCGGGCGGTGAAAGGAATATGGGTACCCTGAGGTGTTATGATGATTGCCCCAATTCTGTTTCCATAATGATTGACAGCTCCATCAAAGATTAGTCCCCATTGGGAACCTAGTTCTGGCCCTTCACTGGGTAGTGGTTCATCGCAATCTATCATTTTCAAATACATGACATCTTCGTCTGGGAAGTAAAACCCGACTGATTCCTGATCGTCAATCGGTTGATGAGCCAAATGATTGACTAAAATACTTCCTTTAACGGCTTTCTGAGCGTGGTACTCGATGTCATATTCTGATAACAACATCTGCCAACGGGCAATCCTTCCCGTGAGAGCAGGTTTTTCAAAGACATACTTGATTGGATCCATTTCTGAGATTAACCAAGTAGTGTGACAAATCATGTACTAGCGAAGACGTTTGGCTGCCCAAGCCAAAGCACATCAAGTTTTCTCAAGCATAGTATACCGAGTTTCACAGTCAGTGAATTTCTTGCTCAAATAGTAGATGGCAGACTCTATCCTTTTCGTTTCATCTTGTTGGCCAAGTACACATCCCATTGAGTCCTCTAGGACTGTTAAGTAAATGATCAATGGTCTTCCTTCCACTGGAGGTGATAGAATCGGTGGGTTCAATAGGTATTCCTTAATACTGTCGAAGGCGGTTTGATAGTATTCTGTCCAAACGCAGTCCTGGTTCTTTTTGAGTAATTTGAAAATCGGCGCGCATGTCACGGTCATAAGGAATATGAATCTGGAAATGTAGTTCAAACGTCCCAGGAATCTTCTGACTTGTTTTTCAGTTTTCAGAAAAGGCATTTCTTGAATGGCCTTGACCTTGTCAAGATCAACCTCAATTCCTTTCTGGCTGACGATGAACCCTAGAAGTTTCCCTAAACGGACACCGAAGATGCATTTATTGGGATTCAAGCGGAGTTTGTACTTTCTCAACTGCTCAAATAGCTTTGACAGGTGGGTCACATGCTCCTCTTCTGTCTTAGATTTGGCAATCATATCAACGACATATACCTCGATTTCTTTGTGTATCATGTCATGAAAAGAGTAGTCATAGCCCTTTGATAGGTTGCCCCGGCGTTCTTCAAACCGAACGGCATTACCTTATAACAAAAGGTACCTCATGGGGTAATGAAGTAAGTTTTCTCCATGTCTTTCGGCGCCATTTTAATCTGATTATAGCCCGAGAATCCATCCATGAAGGAGAAAACATTGAATTTTGTTGTACTGTCAACCAGCATATCAATGTGTGGTAAAGGAAAGTCATCCTTTGGACTAGCCTTGTTTAGATCTCTGTAGTCGACACACATTCTGACCTTTCCGTCCTTTTTCGGAACAGGTACGATGTTGGCTAACCATTGAGGATATTCTGACGTGGCGAGGAAACCCGCGTGAATCTGTTTCTGTACCACCTTTTTGATTTTGATGGCCATGTCCGGGTGAGTCCGTCTCAACCTCTGTTTTACTGGAGAACATTCTGACCTTAACGGTAGATGATGTTCCACGATGCTGGTATCCAACCCTGGCATGTCCTGATAGGACCAAGCGAACACATCGGGAAACTCTTTGAGAAGCTTTATCAAACTTTCTTTGGCAGTTGGACTGAGCAGTGCCCCAATCTTGACTTCTTTTCTCTCTTCCTTTGAGCCCAAGTTGACCGTTTCCAACGGCTCCTTGTGAGGTTCAATGGACCTTTCCTCTTGTCTGAGTAATCGGGAGATCTCTTCTGGAATTTCGTCGTCAACTTCTTCTTCAGCCTCAAATACCGGGAATTCAAAGTTGGGAGAAGGCATTGGATCGTATGTTTCAACGGGGTTTAAAACAAGCAATCTGCATGACGTGATGATTGTTTTTTAGAAGAGATAGAGAGAATGCAAGAGTGTGTGCAGTGTATTTTTTGATAACTGCTTGTTTTTATTATTTGAGTTATTTTTTAGGATTACCATTTTCTGAAAAAAAAATGAAAAGAGAAAACAACAATAAATGCGGAGATTACAGAACGACATTATTTTATTCATGAACAAGTCGATTCTTGAAACTACAACCCTATAAAACAAAACTCTGTCGCTTTGGGAAAAGCGAAGAGGGAAAATTTACAGAAAGTGAGCCCTATCAAAACATCTGTTTCACCTGGGCAGGGTGAAAGGTTAAAGACGACAATTACTTTGACTTATGAACAATCTTTGGAACATCGACTGCATCCCATTGACGGCGAACTCCTTGGTGAATCAAAAAGTCTGGTACCCTCCTTGATTTGCCTTCAGAAATAATGCTGATTTCTGGCAGAGCAGGATCATTAGAATCTGTCTCCCAGGTGTCGCTCCCGAAAGATTCGCATCCAACGGTACAAATGCGAGAGTGGCGCGGAAAGCACAGAGTCGCCAGCAATGTGTATTTATCCCAAGAGAGGGAAAGGAAACACTGCATAAACCTGAGGGAAGGGAAAGAACATGGTCTCACGACCAAGAGAAATGGGTACGGGAGTCGGTTACGTGAAGGGAGGTGTTAGCACCCAACACGTCCATCGTACTCGATGGGATCCACGCTTATTGTCTGCATCAAAGGGTGTCGTCGTCTGGAGCTCCACTGCTACTGGACCGGAGAAGAAACGAGAACAGAAAGAACGGAGAAACGAAGAAGAAAAGAAAAAGGAGTGACTCGATAGGACGTTATCGTTGTCCTAGGCCTACGTACTCCCTCAGTGCAATGGGAAAGTCAGAGTCAACGTAGTTCGGACGGGAACTGCGGGGGAAGGTTGCTCGCCAAGACAATCGTTGTCTTGTGCCTACATATCCTCAATCGAACGAGAGAGAGGAATCAGAGCTAATGTAGTTCGTGGGTACGACCACGGACGGGTAAGTGTTTTTTACGTGAGCGACGAGCTCTTTTCTGAAAAAAAGAAGTTTGAAACCCAACAATCCCGAAGGATAAAAAGATTTGAATTTGTTTTGTGTTTTTTAGACAGAAGTGTTTTAAGTTAGTTCATAACTTGCATTGCACCAAAGTCTATGACATAGGAAAGAATACTTCGCGTATCGTCCCCAACAAGACGTACACTAGGTACCCTAGAAGAGTGAAGGGAAACCCCTCATTCCTCACTTCTCACGCTTAAGGATCGAGCGCAATACACGTTAACTTTTATTACGTGTTTTGAAGGAGTTTTGAGATGAGAAGAGAGACGACCCAAAGGAAACTCTAAAGGAAAACTAAGAGTCGTAATGTTATCATGCATGGATATCCTATGGTTAGTGAGGTTTAGGAGAGACGAATACCTAAAACCTAATGCTAATCCTACTCCAAGCTTAATCAAAAATTAAGTTGGACTAGGTAGCTCTAAGGGGAAAAGAATCCAAGACTTAATCAAGTCTTGAGATTCATGGGATGAGAAAGAGTGAGAGAGAAGAAATGAGCATCTTAAATGCTAAAGCAAACAAAAGTATGAAAGCTTAAAATAAAAAGGATAAGTTAGAATGTGGATAACTATCCACATCCCATTCACTTACCATTAGCCCTTACATGGTTAGCAAAAACAAACATAAGCAACAATAAGACAAATGAAACCCAAACAAGTTACAACATAAAGAGAAATGGTTACAAACCAAATGAAACTCATCCAAGTCATAAAATACGCCTTAGAGGTGACCCATAATGTTTACCAAACAAACTCAAGCAAAGAGAATGCAAACAAGTGGCAAAACATCCAAGAAAGTCATCAAAGAAGGAGTAGGAGAAGAATGAGTGGTTATGCAAGGTGATCATGCAAGAATGCTTCAAATAAAATCCAAGAAAGAAGGTGGATGACCTAAAAATGTGCCTAAACATGCCATACAAGTGTCACATAAGGCATACAAACAAGTAATCGAGCATTAAGAACCATTAGAAGAAGAGGAAAGAAGCGTGTATATGAAACATGTTAAAGGATGCAACATGAAACATGAATAACATATGAAATGAATACAAAGCTCCAAGGTCAGAAACATACATCAAATGAAATGCAAAGAAGTGATATGGCATGGCATACACAAACCAAACACAAACCAAGAAGAGGCATAGATGAGAAGAAGTGAAAAGATAAGTCAAAAGAGGCATGTAAATCAAACATTGAACATGTGACAAAATATGCAACAACCTCACACCAATGACATATAATGATAATCAAATGACCTACAATGATTCAAACATGTTTCATGAAGTCAAATAAACAATCCCAAACAATGGCACAAGTGCCTTCTCAAACAAGTAACCAAACATGATCCAAAGATGTGCATAAAAGAGACCTCAAACAAAGAGAAATCAAACAATTAGCAAATCAACTTCAGAAATTACCAAATTAATTCTCAGAACACCTCATCCAGAAGTAAACATCATATTAAAAACCCATGCTAAAATTCACAAGATAAATCCTTCAAACAATTATGCAAAGTCACATAGGAATTATGAACTAATGTGCAAAAGAGAGGGACCAAAATGCAATATGAACAGAATTTAAAAATATGAAAAAAAAAATTTTATGAACTTCAAAGTGTCCTTGAAACAATGCAAAAAGAATGGGCTCAAAATGTTTTATATGCTATGAGAAATAAATTCTACAATACAAAGTATGCACATATGAAACAATTAAAAAAGAAATCAATTAAACAATTAATTCAGATACCAAAAATAAAATAAAAAAAGGAAAATAAAATTTGGAAAAATTTTATAAAATGCCAAACATGCTTCATGAATTTTTTTGGGATTTTTAGATGCACAAAACTATTTTTAAAAATTAAAAATGGAAATGAATCAATTAATGAAAATAAAAATAGTTGAAATAAACATGGGGGTACAATCAGTAAGCAAATCACATTCAAATATCACATTGGGCTTGGTCATGGGGGTGGGAATATCATTAAAGTCTAGGTCCAGTCCAACACGCAGTCAACATAATCCACATAGTCTTCAGTCAATTTCTATGACTCACACACACCACAAGATCAATCCAACGCATCACAAACAGTCAATATATTCACCAAGTATGGAAGATCAATGGCTCAAATCAAGAGAGCACCACAACAATCCCGAACACACGTGCACATGATCATCTGAAATAAAAAGAAAACACGCGCAAGTCACATGATTTTTTAATGCGCTGGCCCAACAAGGACCATCAGATCCCTAGATCCAACGGTCAGAACATCATCTTCTCCAAATTTCCTCCGGTGACCTGCAAACAATTCCGGTGACGGAGCTAGGGCTCCGGTCACCATCTTAGATGAACAAAAACCTGAAATTCTCCAGAAAAATGCAAACAAGTATCCAGATCTACTCATAATCACTTGCTGATTCCAAATATCCAGTCAAAAACATCAAACAATGCATAGATTATGAGAATCGAAGTAAACAAGTTAGATCTGAAAAATTTCAAATCAACATTATGAACATAATACACATCCAAATTCACATCTAAACACATCAATGCACTCAGCAACAATCAGAGAATCAGATGCACATCAAAAATCTATGTTCCTAGAGCATGAAAATTCACCAACCTGAGATCTTGAAGAGCTTGAAATACTCCTAGAAAACCAGTGATAAGCTGCAGATCAAGCCTTAGGAACCTCTAATTGCAAAATAAATGCAATTAGAGCTTGAATATGGTCTGGATCTTGAGTTTTGAAGAAATGGTTTCCAAATTCGAACCCACTGAATTCCTTGATTATAGCTTCAGATGATGATTGATTTGTGTTCTATGGAGCTCAATGATTCAGAATGTGAAAGAATTTCTCAAAAAGCTCTTAAGATGAGAGAGAATCGAAGAGGAGAAGATTTGAGAAAAAATGTGAAATCTGAGCAAATGAGAATGCATGACCTAGATATGAAGGCATGAGTTAACTTATATACATTCCATTAGTCTACTGATCATGATTAGCAATTGGTTAATCCTTTGGTTAATGAGTTTTGGAGGTTTATGCAAAAATGCAATTAGTGATACCACCACTAATCCACACGTGCATTGGTCACCAAGTAAGCATGATTCACCTCCATTTTACTTACTGATCACATCTGAATTGAAATTGGGCCTTGTGGTTGATTGGTTTGTGATATTCAATCCAACTTGCAAATTTGCACTTTGTTGAATAAGTGAGAAATACGGCATGAAATGAATTGATTCAAAGGCCAAATATGATCCAAATGAAGTGTACTTGAGTGTGGAAATGTGACATGAACCAATAGAACCAATTACAAGTCCATTTGTACCAAAATGCAAAAGGTGGAAAAAGTGGTACATGGAAAACCATCAAAATGCACCTTGCATTGTTTTGACCATAACTAGAGTTCCAAAAATGATATGGAGATCATCTAGTAATTTTTAGAAATGGGAGAGAAAGGTCTTCAACTTTCATTTTGGAGGAAAATTCATTTGAAGCTTCCTTGATGATGAAAAGTCAAGTTGAATGTGGTGGAAAAATTACCAAAAATGGAAAGTTCTCATTATAGGTCATTTTCTAAATTTAGTAACTTTTGCTCAAACTCTTGATTCTTGAAGAATGATGCCATCCATGTTATTCCTTGACCAAATAAAGGTATATGGATTTGGGAAACATGATTTGAACCCTTGATAACCCATGGTTGACTTTCCTTTTGAACTGTTGACTTTCTCCCTTACAGTTGACTTTTCTTGATTCACAAGCAACTGATCCACTGAACATTCTTCACCATAAATCACTAGCCCAATCTTCATCCATGAACACTTGTGAGCATATGGAATACCATAAGAACATTCTTGAATCCACAAAGCCCCTCAAGAAGTCCTTTGGGTCAAAAACCCTAATTTGGTCCCTCTGGTTAGGAGGGAAAGAATCACTTGTAATCTTTTGCCATTCTTGATCTTATGAAGGTATGGTGAACTCCTCAAACCACCTTGAGGCTTGAGACTCTTTTGAAATGAACCAAGTACCTTGATCCCCTGCTAAGAACCAATGCTATGCACAAATGCTAATGCAAGAAATGCAAAGAAACATAAGCCAGATAGCTAAAAACAACAAGGCAAATTTTGGGGTGTTACAGCTGCCCCTATTCAATCAACTTGGTCCTGAAGGTATGATAGCAATGGCTATCATGCATTCAAAGGATTCATGGAGATTGAATACCAAAAGAAACCTGAAATTTTCAATCCTCAAAGGGGGGACGACTCCACTGGGGAACAAGCAGTCAATGCCGCACCGCCACAACACGTACGAGTGTTGGGAACCAATACCTACGATGTATTGAAAAGTCTTGAAATAAACACAAACGAGTATTATCTATGCTGAGAGAACACGGACGGGTGTAAAAAGGTTTCAATACGGGCGGGTACTGAGAGGGTACACGGACGGGTGTAAAAAGTACAATACGGACGGGTACTAAAAAGGTACATGGACTGGTGTAAAAAGATTTCAATACGGACGAGTACTGAAAAGGTACACAGACGGGTGTAAAGGTTTCAATACGGACGGGTATTGAGAGGGTACACGGACGGGTGTAAAAAGTTCAATACAGATGGGTACTGAAAAGGTACACGGACGGGTGTAAAAAGATTCAATACGGACGGGTACTGAAAAGGTACACGGACAGGTGTAAAGGTTTCAATACGGACGGGTATTGAGAGGGTACACGGACGTGTGTAAAAAGATTCAATACGGACGGGTACTGAAAAGGTACACGGACGAGTGTAAAAAGATTTCAATACGGACGGGTACTGAAAAGGTACACGGACGGGTGTGAAGGTTTCAATACGGACGGGTACTGAAAAGGTACACGGACGGGTGTAAAAAGATTCAATACGGACGGGTACTGAAAAGGTACACGGACGGGTGTAAAGGTTTCAATACGGACGGATATTGAGAGGGTACACGGACGGGTGTAAAAAGATTCAATACGGACGGGTACTGAAAAGGTACACGGACGAGTGTAAAGGTTTCAATACGGACGGGTATTGAGAAAGTACACGGACGGGTGTAAAAGGTTTCAATACGGACGGGTACTGAAAAGGTACACGGACGGGTGTAAAAGGTTTCAATACGGACGGGTACTGAAAAGGTACACGGACGGGTGTAAAAGGATTTCAATACGGACGGGTACTGAAAAGGTACACGGACGGGTGTAAAAAGATTTCAATACAGACGGGTACTGAAAAGGTACACGGACGGGTGTAAAAAGATTCAATATGGACGGGTACTAAAAAGGTACACGGACGGGTGTAAAGGTTTCAATACTGACGGGTATTGAGAGGATACACGGACGGGTGTAAAAAGATTCAATACGGACGGGTACTGAAAATGTACACGGACGGGTGTAAAGGTTTCAATACGGACAGGTACTTAAAAGGTACACGGACGGGTGTAAAAGGTTTCAATACGGACGGGTACTGAAAAGGTACACGGACGGGTGTAAAAGGATTTCAATACGGACGGGTACTGAAAAAGTACACGGACGGGTGTAAAAGGATTTCAATACGGACGGGTACTGAAAAGGTACACGGACGGGTGTAAAAGGATTTCAATACGGACGGGTACTGAAAAGGTACACGGACGGGTGTAAAAGGATTTCAATACGGACGGGTACTGAAAAGGTACATAGACGGGTGTAAAAGGTTTCAATACGGACGGGTACTGAAAAGGTACACGGACGGGTGTAAAAGGATTCAATACGGACGGGAACTGAAAAGGTACACGGACGGGTGTAAAAGGATTCAATACGGACGGGTACTGAAAAGGTACACGGACGGGTGCCAAATGTCAATACGGGCGGGCATTAAAACAAAAGTTCAAACACGGACGGGTGCTGAAAGAACACGGACGGGTGTTTGACGGTAAAAACCTTGAGGGAATAAACCAAAGGACCACCTGGACGGAGGGGTAAAAACGAAATCACGGGTTCACGACCCTGGCAAACAACTCTGCAAGGGAATGTCAAATATTGCTTTGAATGACTAAACCCAACACTTGTGGAGTAAAGTCGAATGATATCTCCCAGAAATTCGGCTTTCCCGACGAAGGAAAACTCAAACCTGGCTTATGCTTCAGATGCATATGTTTGAATTTTACCGTAATGCTCCACACGAAGTGGAAATGCTACGCATTTAGGAGGATGCCATGCAAAAAATGCTTATGCAATGCAAAAAGACCGTCCCAGCGAAATAAACGCTGAGAACAGAAGCAGCTCCACCGAGGACGACAAACTACATTGTCATCAAACCAAAGAACGAGGCTGAGGAAAAAACTTCACCCTGCTAGGGAAGATCGCAATCACCAATTCTGCTGGAGATGGACGAAACTCCGAGAGAATGCCCACTCTGTTGGGGAATATCAAGATCAACAACTCTGATGGAGATGGACGGAACTCCTAGAGAATACCCACTCAGCTGGGGAGGGAGATGAATACTGAAGATGGAAACTCCTCCGCTGGGGATCGCCAAATACTTCAGAACTTGGCTTTAACGCCTGCCTGAAACGATTGGACTTAAGACCTGCTGGGGATACCAGTCACCACCAGACTCTGCTTGGGGATATGAGCTTAATATGCTGCTATGGAAATAACTTTACCCTCACCCTGCTGGGGATTAGATCCATCCGTTGTTGGTGAGACTATACCTCATGACCAACCGAGGAAAATAGACACCAGAACTCTGTGGGGATGATAACATCTTCGTCCACGAATCTCTGCTGGAGATACAACAACATCCACCTTAGAGCAATCCACCTCTGAATACTTGCTGGGGGATAGTAATCCAAACACAACTTCGGCTGGGTATACAATCCTCTGTACTCCTTTTGAGGGGGACGATCCTCTACGACTCCGCTTGGGAGAGAAAAAGTAATTGTCAACATCCACTATGCTAGGGGATAAACACACTGTTTCCTGACTAACTGAGGAAAAAACGACTGCCCCATATTCTGTGGGGAAACACCACCTGCTGAAGAAATGTGAGCCAAATCACAACTCTGGCTGGGGGAAAGCCTCTTATATCCTGCTGAGGGGGACGATCCTTAATGACTCCACTTGGGAATTACTTCCTTATACTCTGTTGAGGGAGACGATACTCTGTACTCTGACGGGGAAGAGTAATAAACTGCTGAGGACGATCAGACTTCAAAGTTGGGGAGAGCTCAACTCTACTGGGGAGAGCAGCAAACTACTGAGGATAATCAGGCTTCAAAATTGGAGAGAGCAACTCTACTGGGGAGGTACCAATGAAGACTAGACTTTGAATTACTTGAGATGACTAGATCTGACCGTTGAGGAAGAGAACACTCTGACTCCTCATCGTCTTCTTGATGATATTCTATCATCTTACCTCGCTGAGAGTAAGGATTCCATTTGTACTGCTAGAGATAAGAAACCTTCATAAAAGCCCTTTTCGAACATAGGACAATTCTCTGCTTGAGGAAGAATAACAATTCCCACACCTTGCTGGAAAAAGATACCCTCTGACCCTTTGCTGGAGGGAAAAGACTCCAAAAGTCCCACACTGGGAACAACTCAGTGTTGATTCTCAAGAGCGAAACACAGTTCCTTTAACTCTCCACCTTGCCCCAAACCACATGGTCTACTTGAAGCAATTATCTTAAGAGGATTTTACAGAAAACCTGGCGTTCAACGATGCCCCAGGGTTTTCAAACTCTTAGAGATGTATCTGGTCTGGACATAACTGTCCCATACTTCGTGATTCATGAATTAAACCACCTCGAGAGGGTTCGTAATGACCTGAAATGTTCTGCCACAGTATTCTGAACCTTGCAGAGGTGTTATTGATTGACTGTGTTCTGAAGGGAAAAACTTCTCGCGCCCTTGAAGTGACCTGCCCCAGTACAAACCTTGCAGTACATTTGTCTCTGACCGACTAGTCTTCGAGAGATTTACCGAATCTCGACGTGATTGCCCCAGTTTACACGCTTGTGGAGAGATTTATCGGATCTCGACATAATTGCCCCAGTTCGAAGAAATTTTCTCAACATGAATGCCCCATGGTTAATTGTACTCTGAAAAGACCTTCTCAACTTAAATGCCCCAGCTTGGTTACATCTCAACACAAATGGCTGGGAACGCCTTTTTCCCACATAATCTTTCGGCAACATGTCTTCTGGAGTGTCAGGCACCTCAACTTGGACAGTTTAAGCTTCTCGACTGATGTTCATCGTGTAAGCTTCTTTGATGTCAAACAAATGTATGCAAGCAAAAAATATTTATTCTGAGAATGATTATTCAAATGCAACACATATGTTAATCTTGAAGTCCTTATTGAAAATATGTCACACAACCGAGTTACGACACTTATTTTTGAAAGGAAAGCAATACGCACATGCAACACCAACAAAAATCTTATTAGCACAACTCATGGGAGTCAGGAACGCTATCTCATTGAAGTACGCCTTCAGACTAAACCCTGTTTCAATTAGGACTTTTAAGGGTTGTAGCGTGGCCTGGTTCGTGGTTTGAGAAAAAAGGATTTATGGCTCAAAGTTTATTGGTACCCACCTACTCTTCGTGATATTCTCCAGTCCTATGTTCATCTAATTTGACACAAGCGCTCGTCTCTCAAAAGGTTCCCCAATTTCTAGGGAATCCATGCAACTGGTGATTCGACACCTGACGAGGTTTTGGACTAACAGTCGCCCTTTTTTGTCTTTTGTGTCTATAGTCACACGACTTTGTTCTTATCGAGGATTTTCTTTGTAATCCTTTTGGCTTTTTGCTTTCTCATTCTTTTGTTTTTTGTTCCCTAATTTTTGCCTGGACTGACTCTTTTGAGTTTTCAATTTTGAAGTCCAGCGGGATGCCTTAAATTTTGTCTAAGTCACTTGCTTTCAAGTTTTTTGACTTAGCAGGCTTTTTCTTTTTCTCTTTTTTCTCTTTTTTTTTTGAACAAGTCGTGTGACACCGTTTTGTCTGACTTGTTTGAAAGGGCTGTGACTGTTTCACTCTTCGGTTGGTGAGGAGTAACCATTGTGGTTCTACACCTCTTAACCTCTTGATAGTGGAATGGAAGGTAATGGATCCTCAGATGTACACTCCTTCTGAAAGTTGAACACTTGGTCAAACTAACTGACGCCTATCAGGCCCCTGGGTTAAGATTGAGGGTTTTTCGTTTTCAGAAAGAACTCCTACTATTAGGCTCAAAGGGGTTGACAAAGGTCTATCTCCTTATCTCTCCAGTGTTTGTGAATTGGAAACAATGCCTATACATCCTTAACAGGGTTTTATCCAAAAGCGTACCATTAGAAATCTGCGTTCTTATTTCGTCATCCTCCCTCCAAGAGTCTAGGCAAGAAAGATAGTATTGTAGTGCATACAAGCATTTAAAATGAGTGAACACGAATGTAATTCTTCAAGAAAAACATACTCATTGCATTATGATTGTCATTCAAAAACAAACGAGTTCTTACATGCAAGCAATGTTTAAACAAACAAATGAAAACTACATATGAAAATGCAATAAAGGAACTAATGATTGCCACATAGAGGAAGGCTTGACTCCGTCTGGACTTATTGCTTCTGATGACGCTCTTGCAATCTGGTGCTTACTCTGACAAAGAAGCTTCAATCCAAAGGGGTACCATCTGGCGTGATGACCTTTGAGTCGATCAAGTATTGCACCTTGTGCTGGAATACATTACAGTTATCAATTGTATGCCCAAACGTTCCCGAGTGGAACTCGCACCTAGAATTCATGTCAAAGTCCGAAGGGATAGGGTATGGCACTGGCATGGCATTCCTCGTTTGAATCAGAGAGTTCTTGAGCAGACGAGCAAACAACTGACTATAAGGGATAGGAATAGGATCAAATATCCTTTTGGGCCTTCTTGGTCTCGATTGCCCCTGCTGCTGATAATTCTGCTGATTTGGGCACCCCACCTGCCCCTGTACTTTCCTTTCCACATTCGGCTGAGTCACAAACAAAGGTTGCTGATGTAGAGCTTCTGCAACATAAGGTTGTGGAAGAGATCCTTGACACGAGGTGGATCCTTTCGAAAAGGAAGGAGTCTCTACTTCCTTTGCAACAATTGGGGTAAAGTCACCTTGTATGCTCACGCCGCCCGACGTGAATTCAATTGCCCCTGCATCAATAAAATCCTGGACTTGGTGCTGAAAGGCCCTACATTTCTCCACAGTATGCCCTGGTGCCCCAGAATGGAAATCACAATGGGCTCTTGCATTGTAGCCTGGTGGGGGATTACCAATAAGAGGAGCCAAAGTCCTTTTCTGTACCAGTTGCAACTGAAGGAGATGCTGCTATAGCTGAGAATATGGCATAGGGAGCGGATGAAAAACTCTTTCAGACTGCTTTGGTCTCTGTGCACACTTTTTACTCTTAGACTTATCTTGGGAGACAAGATCTGGTTGCTGTTGGGAAGGTTCTGGAACCTTGGGTTGTGGAGGGGATTCACGAGGAAATCCATGATCTAGCAAAGACCCCAAAGAGATGGGAGGATTAAGGACTTCTGTTGCGGAAGCGAGCACATGACTGTTTTCCTTCTTTAACACTGTTTTCAAAATTTCCATGACCAAACCCACCCGAGTCTTCATCTGATTGACCTCCTCTCTCAACATCTTCTGTTTGTGGGACATGACCAACATATCTTCCCCAAATTGCCTCATCTGGCCTCGCATTTCCCTCAATTCAGCTTGAATTTGCTCCATGATCAACTCTTGAATGGCCTGAGGAGTTAAGTCTGAAATTCTGAAGAAAACCAGATCAGAACAAGAATAACCAGCCTTGAACACCTGTTATGCACATGAGTATGGAACTGCGATGCAAATGCCATGTTCAAATATTTCCAAGGAATCATTCTGTTTTAATTCAAGACTTTTCAGAAGAACCATAAGGAATAAATGGAAATGCTCAACAGTGAGCCTCAACAATGATATCCTTGGAAATACAAGAACATGTATGCAAGAATGATGATGCATATGCAACGGACATGGGATCAAGGTATCCATAAGTTCTGAACAACTGTTGTGCTGATGAATGGATAAGAACCACAACCCAGAAAACCAGAAATCCAGAATAACGACCCAATCAAACTGCCAGAATATCAGGATAATAACAGTACACTGATGAGAAATCCAGAAAACCGGGCAAGTTGAAGGCTTCGGTTACCTGCAAACCTACAAACACCCATCCCTTCTCACATGTGGGTACTAAGATCCTCAGTATCCCAAGCTCTCAGGTCGAGAAATGATGATACGTTCACCATTTCTGGTTTAGCATCATCATCAATCGAGGAGGCCTCAACTGATTCACCAAAACGAAAGATCCTCAGCTTCGGAGGTTTGAGAAGCAATAGCACATTCAGCCCGAAGGATACAATGCTACCGCCAATCAAAGAGGTCGTCCGCTGATTCACTTTTAAAAAAAGGATCCTATGGCAAGTTCCCAGCATTGGGTCCTCGGATCGAGAATGTGCAATGGATTTTCCACAGAACATGGTCTGCCATGGTCACATCTCGGGAGGAGTGCCGTTACTGAGTCCTCGGGAATGGTCATCAGAGTCGACAATTCCTCAAGAGAATAACTACTGGCCTATATCAACATACAGTAGTAGAAAGCTCCTGATAGAACCTCGTCTGATTGTAGGGATCGTGATCACCCGCACGTGGCCAACACCACGGGAGCGTCACGCCTACCTACACTAAAACCTATGGGTATGCTCGAGCCTGGGTATTGGGCTCATCTCTCAAAACCTCCCAACCTGCCAAACAGAAAAACAGCACAGCGCAGCACAGTCCAGTATAACAATGCAATGCAGTAAAATGTGGTAAAAACAGTAAAGCAGTAAAGCAAAAATACAGTAAAAAATAATGCAGTAATATACAACAAAGCAAAGCACCACAAAAGAACACCCAATGAAATAAAATAGACAAGCGCTAGGATAGACTCGCTAAAGGGGATGGACCAGCAAGAGGTCAACCTGTCCCCAACAGAGTCGCCAGCTGTCGGTCCCGAAAGATTCGTATCCAACGGTACAAACGTGAGAGTGGCGCGGAAAACACAGAGTCGCCAGCAATGTGTATTTATCCCAAGAGAGGGAAAGGAAACACTGCATAAACATGAGGGAAGGGAAAGAACATGGTCTCACGACCAAGAGAAACGGGTACGGGAGTCGGTTACGCGAAGGGAAGGTGTTAGCACCCAACACGTCCATCGTACTCGATAGGATCCACGCTTATTGTCTGCATCAAAGGGTGTCGTCATCTGGAGCTCCACTGCTACTGGACCGAAGAAGAAACGAGAATGGAAAGAACGGAGAAACGAAGAAGAAAAGAAAAAGAAGTAACTCGATAGGACGCTATCGTTGTCCTAGGCCTACGTACTCCCTCAGTGCAATGGGAAAGTCAGAGTCAACGTAGTTCGGACGGGAACTGTGGGGGAAGGTTGCTCGCCAAGACAATCATTGTCTTGTGCCTACATATCTTCAATCGGACGAGAGAGAGGAATCAGAGCTAATGTAATTCGTGGGTACGACCACGGATGTGTAAGTGTTTTTTACGTGAGCGACGAGCTCTTTTCTGAAAAAAAGAAGTTTGAAACCCAACAATCCCGAAGGATAAAAAGATTTGAATTTGTTTTGTGTTTTTTAGACAGAAGTGTTTTAAGTTAGTTCATAACTTGCATTGCACCAAAGTCTATGACATAAGAACGAATACTTCGCGTATAGTCCCCAATAGGACGTACACTAGGTACCCTAGAAGAGTGAAGGGAAACCCCCCATTCCTCACTTCCCACGCTTAAGGCTCGAGCGCAATACACGTTAACTTTTATTACGTGTTTTGAAGGAGTTTTGAGATGAGAAGAGAGACGACCCAAAGGAAACTCTAAAGGAAAACTAAGAGTCCTAATGTTATCATGCATGGATATCCTATGGTTAGTGAGGTTTAGGAGAGACGACTACCTAAAACCTAATGCTAATCCTACTCCAAGCTTAATCAAAAATTAAGTTGGACTAGGTAGCTCTAAGGGGAGAAGAATCCAACACTTAATCAAGTCTTGAGATTCATGGGATGAGAAAGAGTGAGAGAGAAGAAAGGAGCATCTTAAATGCTAAAGCAAACACAAGTATGAAAGCTTAAAAGAAAAAGGAGAAGTTAGAATGTGGATAACTATCCACATCCCATTCACTTACCATTATCCCCTACATGGTTAACAAAAACAAACATAAGCAACAATAAGACAAATGAAACCCAAACAAGTCACAACCCAAAGAGAAATGGTTACAAACCAAATGAAACTCATCCAAGTCCGAAAATACACCTTAGAGGTGACCCATAATGTTTACCAAACAAACTCAAGCAAAGAGAATGCAAACAAGTGGCAAAACATCCAAGAAAGTCATCAAAGAAGGAGTAAGAGAAGAATGAGTGGTTATGCAAGGTGATCATGCAAGAATGCTTCAAATAAAATCCAAGTCAGAATGTGGATGACCTAAACATGTGCCTAAACATGCCATACAAGTGTCACATAAGGCATACAAACAAGTATCCGAGCATTAAGAACCATTAGAAGAAGAGGAAAGAAGCATGTATATGAAACATGTTAAAGGATGCAACATGAAACATGAATAACATATGACATGAATACAAAGCTCCAAGGTCAGAAACATACATCAAATGAAATGCAAAGAAGTGATATGGCATGGCATACACAAACCAAACACAAACCAAGAAGAGGCATAGATGAGAAGAAGTGAAAAGATAAGTCAAAAGAGGCATGTAAATCAAACATTGAACATGTGCACAAAATATGAAAAAACCTCACACCAATGACATATAATGATAATCAAATGATCTACAATGATTCATACATGGTTCATGAAGTCAAAGAAACAATCCCAAACAATGGCACAAGTGCCTTCTCAAACAAGTAACCAACCATGATCCAAAGATGTGAATAAAAGATACCTCAAACAAAGAGCAATCCAACAATTAGCTAATCAACTTCAGAAATTACTAAATTAATTCTCGGAACACCTCAACCAAAAGTAAACATCATATTAAAAACTCATGCAAAAATTCACAAGATAAGTCCTTCAAACAATTATGTAAATTCACATAGGAATTATAAACTAATGTGCAAAAGAGAGGGACCAAAATGCAATATGAACAGAATTTAAAAATATGAGAAAAATGTTTTTATGAACTTCAAAGTGTCCTTGAAACAATGCAAAAAGAATGGGCTCAAAATGTTTTATATGCTATGAGAAATAAGTTCTACAATGCAAAGTATGCACATATGAAACAATTCAAAAAGAAATCAATTAAACAATTAATTCAGATATCAAAAATAAAATAAAAAAAGGAAAATAAAATTTGTAAATTTTTTATAAAATTCCAAACATGCTTCATGAATTATTTTGGGATTTTTAGATGCACAAAACTATTTTTAAAAATTAAAAATGGAAATGAATCAATTAATGAAAATAAAAATAGTTGAAATAAACATGGGGGTACAATCAGTAAGCAAATCACGTTCAAATATCACATTGGGCTTGGTCAGGGGGGTGGGAATATCATTAAAGTCTAGGTCCAGTCCAACACGCAGTCAACACAATCCACATAGTCTTTAGTCAATTTCTATGACTCACACACACACCACAAGATCAATCCAACGCATCACAAACAATCAATATATTCACCAAGTATGGAAGATGAATGGCTCAAATCGAGAGAACACCACAACAATCACGAACACACGCGCACATGATCATCTGAAATAAAAAGAAAACACGCGCAAGTCACATGACTTTTTAATGCGCTGGCGCAACAAGGACCATCAGATCCCTAGATCCAACGGTCAGAACATCATCTTCTCCAAATTTCCTCCGGTGACCTGCAAACAATTCCGGTGACGGAGCTAGGGCTCCGGTCACCATCTTAGATGAACAAAAACTTGAAATTCTCCAGAAAAAAGAAAACAAGTATCCAGATCTACTTAAAATCACTTGCTGATTCCAAATATCCAGTCAAAAACATCAAACAATGCATAGATTATGAGAATCGAAGCAAACAAGTTAGATCTGAAAAATTTAAAATCAACATTATGAACATAATACACGTCCAAATTCACATCTAAACACATCAATGCACTCAGCAACAATCAGAGAATCAGATGCACATCAAAAATCTATGTTCCTAGAGCATAAAAATTCACCAACCTGAGATCTTGAAGAGCTTGAAATACTCCTAGAAAACCAGTGATAAGCTGCAGATCAAGCCTTAAGAACCTCTAATTGCAAAATAAATGCAATTAGAGCTTGAATATGGTCTAGATCTTGAGTTTTGAAGAAATGGTTTCCAAATTCGAACCCACTAAATTCCTTGATTATAGCTTCAGATGATGATTGATTTGTGTTCTATGGAGCTCAATGATTCAGAATGTGAAAGAATTTCTCAAAAAGCTCTTAAGATGAGAGAGAATCTAAGAGGAGAAGATTTGAGCAAAAATGTGAAATCTGAGCAAATGAGGATGCATGACCTAGCTGTGAAGGCATGAGTTAGCTTATATACATTCCATTAGTCCACTGATCATGATTAGCAATTGGTTAATCCTTTGGTTAATGAGTTTTGGAGGTTTATGCAAAAATGCAATTAGTGATACCACCACTAATACACACGTGCATTGGTCACCAAGTAAGCATGATTCACCTCCATTTTACTTACTGATCACATCTGAATTGAAATTGGGCCTTGTGGTTGATTGGTTTGTGATATTCAATCCAACTTGCAAATTTGCACTTTGTTGAATAAGTTAGAAATATGGCATGAAATGAATTGATTCAAAGGCCATATATGATCCAAATGAAGTGTACTTGAGTGTGGAAATGTGACATGAACCCATTGAACCAATTACAAGTCCATTTGTTCCAAAATGCAAAAGGTGGAAAAAGTGGTACTTGGAAAACCATCAAAATGCACCTTGCATTGTTTTGGCCATAACTAGAGTTCCACAAATTATATGGAGATCATCTAGTACTTTTTGGAAATGGGAGAGAAAGATCTTAAACATTCATGTTGGAGGAAAATTCATTTGAAGCTTCCTTGATGATGAAAAGTCAAGTTGAATGTGGTGGAAAAATTGCCAAAAATGGAAAGTTCTCATTATAGGTCATTTTCCAAATTTAGTAACTTTTGCTCAAACTCTTGATTCTTGAAGAATGATGCCATCCATGTTATTCCTTGACCAAATAAAGGTATATGGACTTGGGAAACATGATTTGAACCCTTGAGAACCCATGGTTGACTTTCCTTTTGAACTGTTGACTTTCTCCCTTACAGTTGACTTTTCTTGGTTCATAAGCAACTGATCCACTGAATATTCTTCACCATAAACCACTAGCCCAATCTTCATCCATGAACACTTGTGAGCATATGGAATACCATAAGAACATGCTTAAATCCACAAAGCCCCTCAAGAAGTCCTTTGGGTCAAAAACCTTAATTTGGTCCCTCTGGTTAGGAGGGAAAGAATCACTTGTAATCTTTTGCCATTCTTGATCTTATGAAGGTATGGTGAACTCCTCAAACCACCTTGAGGCTTGAGACTCTTTTGAAATGAACCAAGTACCTTGATCCCCTGCTAAGAACCAATGCTATACACAAATGCTAATGCAAGAAATGCAAAGAAACATAAGCCAGTTAGCTAAAAACAACAATGCAAATTTTGGGGTGTTACACCAGGCAGAGTTGTCGTAGGAGGATTCCTCTATTGTATTTTGCAGCGTATTTGTGCTCTCAGGTGGATTTCCCCACCCATTTGGTTGAATGTCTTTGAGCCTGATGCGAGAGCTCTCAGGAGCAGTGTACTTGACCAAGTAGTCGAACTTTCCACTTGGTTGTCCTAAGGTGTCCTACACTGTGGAACTGGAGGAGTCATCCCTTTCGATGACGTTGACCTTAGGAAAAGCATAGTTGATGAATTATAGCCCGATAAGCTTTGCCAATTCATCGTCATACTGGATATTTTCTGAATGACCTGAGTGTTGATCCCATGACATGGTGGAGATGCAGGTATTCTGTTCAATGATGCTCAACTGATTTTCATTGTTCGGCTGATTTTTTTGCCCCAAGTCTCCTGGATACGGCTGCAAGATAGGCAGACCATCCATTGGGCCATAATAGTCGTGGTCAAAGTTGTCCTTCATCAGAGTGTTTTCCTCTAATGAGTTTGGTGGAGCACGACATCCTTCCGGATCACAATCTCCGTATATCATTTTGACGTGTGACCTGGGTATAAATCTCGAACTCTGTGTGGGATAGCAAAATGGCATAGGCACCTCTTCCTGAGACATATAACCGTCCTCGTTAAGATAGGACTTCCACTCTTCCTCCGTATTGGAGGGATCTCCCTCATTGATGGTATGGACTGCTTGAGATATTGGGTGAAGGAAACCTCCACTGTGGAAGAAGTCCTGAATGGGATGAGAAATTTCATTGCTAGCAGCAGTCTGGGTACAGGTTGAAGAAAAACCAAGACCCTTATTTGTTTTGTTATCAATAGGAAAGACAAGTTGTCCCATCCTTTTGCATTGTTATTCTCAATTGCCTCGAGAGCATCTTTGTACCAGGAAATCGAATTTCCTTTCTCTGATTGATTCTCATTGCTTACCGACAATGCTTGGAACTGAGTCCCAACAATCTCCTCGGGTTCTACACAAGTAGACGATGATAAGTTACTCACGATCAAGGCTTATTCTCCATAAACCATGATGAGTTGGTCGTTCTTGACGAACTTCAGCTTTTGGTGCAGGGTCAAAGTGACTGCCCCAACCTGGTGTATCCAAGGTCTTCCTAATAAATAGTTGTACGCTGCCCAGACGTCCATGACCTGGAAGGTGATTAGGAAAGTGTGAGGACCGATAGTTATGGGAAGGTCGACTTCGCCAATAATTGCTTTCCGAGATCCATCAAAGGCTTTGACGATGACCTCACTGCCCCTCATCGAGGATCCTTTGAATAATAGTCGCATTAAAGTGGACTTCGACATAACGTTGATGGTCGATCCAGTATCTACCAGTACGCTGGCTAAAGCATCGTCCCAGCTGTTGACTGTGATATTGAGCGCCATGTTGTGACTTTTGCCCTCCTCTGGAAAATCCTCATCACTAAACCCCAAGTTGTTGCAGGAAGTGATGTTAGAGATGATGTTATTGAACTGTCGTATTGACACATCCTGTTCCACAAAGGCCTACTCTAAGACTTTCTGTAGAGCCTTTCTGTGGGCTTCGGAACTGAGTAAAAGTGATAGCACAGAGATCTTTGAAGGAGTTTGTAACAGTTGATCGACAATGTTGTATTCACTCCTTTGGATGAGCTCCAGCATCTCATCATTGTTTTTTGAAAGTTCGGGATTACTGGATTGACCGACTGGTGGATCAGGAGCTTCTGTTTGAAGTTCCTTTTCTCTGTTAGGTTCTCCAACTCCTCGGTTGAAGATTCGATCGCTCCGTGTTACTCTACTGATGTCTGCAATATTCACGACATAGGGTAACGGAATTTCCTTTCCGTTCTTAATTATTGTTGCACCGTATTTGTAAGGGATAGCCTTAGCTGATTCATACGGTAACGGTCTTGGTAGATAGATAACTACAGGAGCCTTCTGATTTTTCTGACTGTCGTAAGTAACTTCAATCAATTCTTGGCTAAGAACCTTTGATTCATCCAGTAGAGGGATATGTTATACCCCAAATTTTGACCACTAAGATTTCCCATCATTGTGCAAATCATCATCACAATATGGATGAACCATTAGTCTCCCCAAAGATGGGTGAGCATCCACTACAATCAAGCTTAGGATTTCAAGCCCTCTCAGAGTTCTTAGACAAAGGATCAATCAAGAATTGACATGATCTTCAACTTGTCTAACCTCTCAAACATCCAAAATGGATCAAGAGGACTCACACATCAAGGATTAAGCACAAGGCTGCTCCCTTCTAAGTGGATTAAGCCTCAAGATCGCCAGTGTCACCAAATTAGGGTTTTGGTCGACCAGGGCCTCCAGATGGAAATTTTCCTCTGGGCATGAGCCAATGCTTCAAAGCATAACCTAAGATACTCCATGGAACATCATAAACCCAATTACCAAGTCAATTTGGCCTCAGGGGATGCATTCACTAAAAATCAGGAATTAAGGTTTCTTGACCTAATTCACCCCTAAGTTGACTTTTGGGACAAAACATGAGCCAAGGCCTCAAAGGAGGATTTAAGGGTCTCTAATAAACTACATCGATCAATTTGCAACAATGGATTGATCCAAGAAGCTTGAGCAATAAGTTTCAAACTCATCAGAACCACAATTAGGGTTTTGAGGAAAAAGTCAATTGTGCCTTTGACTTTTGACCAGGACATGCTCCCAAACCTTAGGACATGATTCAATACACCCTATAACACCTATAAAATCAATCCATCAAGTTTGATTTAGGACAAGGACTTGATTTCATAGAGAATCGCACAGTTTGGAATTCATCTGACAAAAAGTCAACTGTGCACAAAAATGATGTTAATGTGTGATTGGAATCATCATTCATCAAGAGAAATCAAGAAAAGTGGGATAACTTGTAAAAGGGGTAACCATAAAAACTTAGAAATTTTTCTAAGTTATGGAACAAAGTGGCTAGGGTACCAACTTTGGAGGATCATAACTCCTAAACCATAAGGCCATTTTTTCCCATCCAAAGTTGGATTTGTAGCTCTCATGGCACTCTACAAAAGCTTAAAACATAACTCATTCCAATTCCTCATGGATTTTGAGTTATGGAATGATCAAAATCACAAAAAGTGAAAATGTCACTTTTTTCCAACACTTAGTGAAATTTTCACTAAGTCAGAATCTGCCTTCACTTTTTTCCAAATGTAAGGGCATTTTTCACTTGGATCCAAAAAGTATCAAAACCAATTATGATCAAACAGTTGTTGTATCATATGAGGGCTTTCCAAAATGGCCAAGAACTCCATCAAAGTCCACTTGAGCCATGAGATATGACAATGCCAATATGCCTTGCTGCAAACTGTCATGGCAAGGCAGATTTGGGAGTTTTGCTCGATTTGTTCAAATTTTGCAAAGGGAGAGCAACTCTATCCATCTGAACACCTCAAGGGGGGACCAAGGAGGAACCAACTCTGATCCCAAGCCTCCCAAGTCTTTGGAACCAAAAATAGCATGCCAAACCTAGAAATGCCTAAAAGAGGGACAAAACTCCAATTTTGGATTGGAGCATTCAATGGATGCACCAAGGTGGTATGGACTGAGCCATTTCCAACTGAATTCAGTCAAGACTTATCCAAGACCAAGGGGACCAGCAGCCTGTGCCCTAACCTCTAGTCAATGGCTAGAGGAGACTTGGATTCTCATTGCTCAACATTGGCCAAACCTCTACTGTAGTTGCCATTCACTATTGCAGCCAAAACAAACTTGCTCTACAATAAATAGAGCTCAATTGTGTTCAGTTTGAGTACACCAAAGCACTACAACACTTGCTTTCCTCAAAATCTCTTTCTCTAGGCAAAAACACCTTCTTTAGCAAGCTAACTCTGATTTTTTGAGTTAGAAAGCAATTCCACCACATCTTATGATCCAAACACATCCAATATATCATATATAAGCTGTCCAAACTCTCACAAGTGACCTGTAACACCAAAATCACAAAGTCACCTCTCAAAACCTCAAAATATGACTTTTGTACATTTTTCAAGCCATGTCTTGATTCAGTCACTTTCCAAACCAGATAAAACCTGAAACACACTCCAAATATCATCCTTGAACTGTCCCAAATGGTTCCCCCATCTGGAACACCATTTGAGAGAGTTGCTATTTTGGCCACTTTTGCCCCTTTTGCAAGAAAGAGCTCAAACTTGTTCCTGAGGTTTCCAGCTGATTCCAACCATCCTAAAAGCTTCTAAGAGATCATTGAGGTTGTTCAAAGCATCAAATCATTTTTGGAATAAGTGGTTTAGCAGATTACACAAAAGCTCCAAAAAGAGATAAGCATCACAACTTGGATTCTTTGAACCATGCTTTCTTTTGATGTCCACTGATCATGCACACCTTATACATGTTATATGTGTTGTGCTTGCACCAATTTGTCATGTAATTCATGCTTGTACCAAGAGATGGCATAGAAAATGCAAATCATGGCCTATTTCAAAACCACTATCGGGTTTTTCAATAGGAGCATGATCTGGAAAAAATACCACACCATTGGATTCCTTGTGAAATTCTAGGCAGGATAGACCTAAATTTTGTCCCAATCCATGGAGAAATGAGAAAGTTATGGCCTTCACGTTTTCAACCAAAATCTTGTCTTGCCTTGCCTTGGGCCAGGCCAAAAACAAGGCAAGCCTTGTATATTTGTGGTTGTGTTTCTATCAACGAATGTATCACCACCCCAGTGGTAAGGCGCGCGCCCCATACACAAGAGGTCTGGGGTTCGAATCCCCCTCGCCCCAGATCCTCTTTTTTCTATTTTCTCCACTTTTTTTTATTGTTTTTCTTATTATTTTTAATGATTTGAAAAATTAATAACTCCCTCAATTTTAATTTTTTTTATTGGTTCTTTTTGCAAAAAATCACAAAAATGTTGAAATATTTTATTCCACAAAAAAATCAGGTTTATATTATTTATTTAATATAATTAGTATTTTTGTGAATAAATTCCTTTTTAATTTTTTTTAAACATTTAAAAGTGAATATTTACTTTGAAAATCAAAACCAAATGAGTTTTAATTCATCTTGTGATTAAAACCTCATTTTTCAAACCTTAAACAAAAATCATAAGTGGTTTATTCAAACTTATTTGGTATTTTTATCATTTTTATTTGATTTTCTTTATATATTTACTTTAAAAAGAAAACAAATTTAGGGTTTCCTTGATTTTCACTCAGACAAAAGTTTTAAACACTTTGGGCCTCTAATAGAGTGTAAGACCCAATCCCCTTTTAACCTAAACAATTTTGGGCCTCAGATATTGTATAAGTCCCTCTGCGTTAAAAGAAAACCTCGGCGCGATCGCCAGTTCGAAAATCAAACCCTTGGGCCTACCCTCGTGTTATAAGCCCCATTCTTTAAAAATCATTGGGCCTCTAGTAGAGTGTAAGGCCCAACCCTTTTTGAAAACCAAAATAATTTGGGCCTCAGTGTATTGTATAAGTCCCGATACCATCAAAAAGTTCGGCACGATCGTCGCCTTTTAAAACAAAACCTTGGGCCTCTCCTTGAGCTGTAAGCCCCACCACTTGTACAAAAATAAACCTTTGGGCCTCTTGAGAGAGTGTAAGATCTATCCCTTTGTACAGAAAACCTTTTTGGGCCTCATTCAGTTGTATAAGTCACTGTACAATTTCAAAACAACAGTGCAATCACTGATAAAACCTTGGGCCTCTCCTTGAGTTGTAAGCCCCAAACAATCTTTTCAAAGTACTTTCTCCTTTGATTTTGAATATTGTTATCAAAGCTTTCTTTGTTGAACAAACTAACAAAACGGCATGGAAGCTCTACAACCGAGTAAGTGTTTACCCGCTTTCATATATATATATATATATATATATATATATATATATAATTGTATTGTGGGGCTGCTCACTGTCAGTCTTCTTCCACAAACTTTTATATACTTGTCAAATATCTACTGTGTAATAGTAGGATAGTTATTTAGAGTTTTCCCCGGCAACTACGTCTAGCACTAGGTAAAGCCCCGTTGGTCACTCTTAAATACAGTCAAAACTAGATCCCCTATAGGATTACCAGACACAGTCTTCCCTCCTCTTGGGGTTAAACAATATGGAGATGTGAAAGGCATCATTCTCGGTGAACCCTTTCTCAGACTGTCACTCATAGAAATCCTCAAAGAGACTCTACTCCCCAGAGTTGATCTATTCTCCGTGAATGGCATCTCTTGAGTTTCTTCCAAATTCTCGGACTTTCCTGGCTTGATCTATTCTCGGTGAATAGCATGTCTTGAACTTCTCGGGGTTTGGGGACCCACGGGCTTCTTAAAAGCATCCCTGCCTCCTCTTGGGCGTTGTACAAGGACCCTTCAGCTTCTTAAAACCTCTCATGCCTTCTCTTGGGCTTAGTACAAGGACCCAGAGACCTCTGCAGGTATAGGAACAGAACCTAGTCATCAATTTGCTAGAGCTGTCTTTCTGAGTCAAGTGTCAGACCTGTTAATGGGTTGACCTTCATCCCTTAACATACCAGCCTTCTCTTGGGCATCATACAAAGATCATTCACTATCTGAGAATCGATTTCTCAAAACACCAGTAGACTTGGACAGTCTCAATACCCTTTGTATACCCTTTGAATACCCAGTAGAATGGGAAATCCGAAGGTGTGCTCAGGGATTGATCGGAGGATCAGGGTTATTTCCCGTTCTTTAAGGAAATGGGAAATCCCAAAATGTATGGAGATTGTCCAAGTCTACGGGCGTTTTGAGAAATCGATTCTCAGGTAGTGAATGATCTTTGTATGATGCCCAAGAGAAGGCTGGTATGTTAAGGGATGAAGGTCAACCCATTAACTGGTCTGACACTTGACTCAGAAAGACAGCTCTAGCAAATTGATGACTAGGTTATGTTCCTATACCTGTAGAGGTCTCTGGGTCCTTGTACTAAGCCCAAGAGAAGGCATGAGAGCTTTTAAGAAGCCGAAGGGTCCTTGTACAACGCCCAAGAGAAGGCGGGGATGCTTTTAAGAAGCCCGTGGGTCCCCAAACCCCGAGAAGTTCAAGACATGCCATTCACCGAGAATAGATCAAGCCAGGAAAGTCTGAGAATTTGGAAGAAACTCAAGAGATGCCATTCACGGAGAATAGATCAACTCTTGGGAGTAGAGTCTCTTTGACGATTTCTATGAGTGACAGTCTGAGAAAGGGTTCACCGAGAATGCTGCCTTTCACGTCTCCATATTGTTTAACCCCAAGAGGAGGGAAGACTGTGTCTGGTAATCCTATGGGGGATCTAGTTTTGACTGTATTTAAGAATGACCAACAGGCTTTACCTAGTTCTAGACGTAGTTGCCTGGGAAAACTCTAAATAACTATACTACTATTACACAGTGGATATTGGACAAGTATATAAAAGTTTGTGAAAGAAGACTTACAGTGAAACAACCCCACAATACAGTTATATACATATGAAAGCGAATAAAGAAAGCGGGTAAACACTTACTCGGTTGTAGAGCTTCCATGCTGTTTTGTTAGTTGTTCAACAAAGAAAGCTTTGATAACAATATTATATTCAAAATTAAAGGAGAAAGTGCTTTGAAAAGATCGTTGGGGCTTACAGCTCAAGGAGAGGCCCAAGGTTTTATCAGTGATTGCACTGTTGTTTGAATTTGTACAAGGACTTATGCAAGTGACTGAGGCCCAAAAAAGGTTTTCTGTACAAAGGGATGGGTCTTACACTCTCTCAAGAGGCCCAATGATTTATTTTTGTACAAGTTGTAGGGCTTACAGCTCAAGGAGAGGCCCAGAAAAAAGGCGACGATCGCGCCGAGGGTTTCTTTTAACGTGCCGGGACTTATACAATATCTGAGGCCCAAAATGGTTTTTGGTTAAATGGAATTAGGTCTTACACTCTATTAGAGGCCCAAAGGGAAGACATGGGGCTTATAACACGAGGGTAGGCCCATTTGGTTTTGTTAAAAAAAAAGCGACGATCGCGCCGTTGTTTTTGAAAATACAGTGGGACTTATACAATGACTGAGGCCCAAAAGGTGGTGTATTTACAATGGGGATGGGTCTTACAATCTAATAGAGGCCCAAGGAGTTTGAAAAAGATTTGTGAGGGTGAAAATCAAAGAAACCCTAAATTTGTTTTCCTTTAAAAGTAAATATTTAAAGAAAATCAAATAAAATGATAAAAAATACCAAATAAGTTTGAATAAACCACTTGTGATTTTTGTTTAAGGTTTGAAAAATGAGTTTTTAATCACAAGATAAATTAAAACTCATTTGGTTTTGATTTTCATGGTAAATATTCACTTTTAAATCTTTAAAAACAATTAAAAATGAATTTATTCACAAAAATACTAATTATATTGAATAACTAATATAAATTTAATTTTTTTGTGGAATAAAATATTTCAACATTTTTGTGATTTTTTGCAAAAAGAACCAATAAAAAATGATTAAAATTGAGGAAGTTATTAATTTTTCAAATCATTAAAAATAATAAGAAAAACAATAAAAAGTGGAAAAAATAGCAAAAAGAGGATCTGGGGCGAGGGGAATTCGAACCACAGACCTCTTGTGTATAGGGCGCGCGCCTTACCACTGGGGTGGTGATACATCCGTTGATTGAAACAAAACCACAAATATACAAGGCTTGCCTTGTTTTTGGCCTGGCCCAAGGCAAGGCAAGGCAAGATTTTGGTTAGAAACGTGAAGGCCATAACTTTCTCATTTCTCCATGGATTGGGACAAAATTTAGGTCTATCCTGCCTAGAATTTCACAAGGAATCCAATGGTGGTGGTGTTTTTTTTCAGATCATGCTCCTATTGAAAAACCTGACAGTGGTTTTGAAATAGGCCATGATTTGCATTTTCTGTGCCATCTCTTGGTACAGGTATGAATTACATGATAAATTGGTGCAAACACAACACATATAACATGTATAAGAGATGCATGATCAGTGCACATTAAAAGAGAGTATGATTCAAAGAATCCAAGTTGTGATGTTTACCTCTTTTTGGAGCTTTTGTGCAATCTGCCAAGTACCTTGTTCCAGAAATGATTTGATGCTTTGGACACCCTCAAATGATCTCTTAGAAGCTTTTAGGATGGTTGGAATTAGCTGGAAACCTCAGGAACAAGTTTGAGCTCTTTCTTGCAAAAGGGGCAAAAGTGGCCAAAATAGCAACTCTCTCAAATGATGTTCCAGATGTGTGGAACCATTTGGGACAGCTCAAGGATGATATTTGGAGTGTGTTTGAGGTTTTATCTGGTTTGGAAAGTGACTGATTCAAGACATGGCTTGAAAAATGCACAAAAGTCCTATTTTGAGGTTTTGAGAGGTGACTTTGTGATTTTGGTGTTACAGATCACTTGTGAGTGTTTGGATCACCTCTATATGATGTTTATGAGGTGTGTGTGTGTGATTGGTTTGATTGGAATTGCTCTCAAACTCAAAACCCGATGGTGACTTGCTTTGGAAGGCAAGTTTGGAAGTGAGAAGGTGATTTTGAGGAAAGCATTTGTTTGATGGCTTTGGTGTACTCAAACTGATCACAAATGAGCTCTATTTATAGTAGAGCAATTTTGTTTTAGGAGCAATAGTGATTGGCAACTGCAGCAGAGGTTTGACCAATGTTGATAAATGAGAATCCAAGTCTCCTCTAGCCATTGACTAGAGGTTAGGGCACAGGCTGCTGGTTCCCTAGTTGTTGGATAAGTCTTGACTGAATTCAGTTGGAAATGGCTCAGTCCATGCCACCTTGGTGCATCCATTAAATGCTCCGAACAAAAATTGGAGTCTTGTCCCTCTTTTAAGCATTTCTAGGTTTGGCATGCTACTTTTGGTTCCAAAGACTTGTGAGGCTGATGGATCAGTGTTTGTACCTCATTGGTCCCCTCTTGAGGTGTTCAGATGGATATATTTGCTTGCCCTTTGTAAAATTTGAGCAAATCGAGCAAAACTCCCAAATCTGCCTTGCCATGACAGTTTGCAGCAAGGCATATTGGCATGGTCATATCTCATGGCTTAAGTGGAGTTTCATGGAGTTCTTGACTATTTTGTAAAGCCCTCATATGATACAACAATTGTTTGATCATAGTTGGTTTTGATACCTTTTGGATCCAAGTGAAAATTGCCCCTACATTTGGAAAAAAGTGAAGGCAGATTCTGACTTAGTGAAAATTTCACTAAGTGTTGGAAAAAAGTGACATTTTCACTTTTTGTGATTTTGATCATTCCATAACTCAAAATCCATGAGGAATTGGAATGAGTTATGTTTTAAGCTTTTGTAGAGTGCCATGAGAGCTACAAATCCAACTTTGGATGGGAAAAATGACCTTATGGTTTAGGAGTTATGATCCTCCAAAGTTGGTACCCTAGCCACTTTGTTCCATAACTTAGAAAAATTTCTAAGTTTTTATGGTTACCCCTTTTACAAGTTATCCCACTTTTCTTGATTTCTCTTGATGAATGATGATTCCAATCACACATTAACATCATTTTAGGGTCAAATAACCATAATTTGTGAAAAATCTAAAAAAGTCAAAGTTGACTTTTGTGCACAGTTGACTTTTTGTCAGATGAACTCCAAACTGTGCGATCCTCCATGAAATCAAGTCCTTGACCTAAATAAAACTTGATGGATTGATTTCATAGGTGTTGTAGAGTGTATTGAATCATGTCTTAGGGTTTGGGAGCATGTCCTGGTCAACATTCAAAGGTACAGTTGACTTTTTCTACAAAACCCTAACTGTGGTTCTGATGAACTTGAAACTTGGTAATCAAGCTTCTTGGATCAATACATTTTTTCAAATGGATCAATGTGGTGTATTAGAGACCCTCAAATCATGTCTTGAGGTCTTGGCTCATGTTTTATCCCAAAAGTCAACTTAGGGGTGAATTAGGTCAAGAAACCCTAATTCCTGATTTTTGATGAATGCATCCCATGAGGTTAAATTGACTTGATGATTGGGTCCATGAGGTTCGATGGAGTATATTAGGTTATGCTTTGAAGCATTGGCTCATGTCCAGAGGAAAATTTCCATCTGGAGGCCCTGGTCGACCAAACCCTAATTTGGTGACACTGGCGATCTTGAGGCTTGATCCACTTGGAATGTTGCAGCCTGGTGCTTAATTCTTGCAGTGGGAGTCCTCTTGATCCTCTGTGGATGCTTGAGAGGTTAGACAAGTTAAAGATTATGTCATTTCTTGATTGATCATTTGTCTAAAGCTCAGAGAGGGCTTGAAACCCTAATTTTTGTTTGTAGTGAATGCTCACCCATCTTTGGGGAGACTGATGAGGTATGATGGTTTACCCATATTGTGATGATGATTCGCACAATGATGGGAAATCTTAGAGGTCAAAATTTGGGGTATGACACTCTGTTTTGGGTGGCAAAATCCCACCCGCAAAACCAGTCAAGGATGCTCCTGCCGACACAATCCAAATTTCTGATGCAGAGACTACTCCACAGAAAAGGTAACCTTTTTCCCTCAAGCCTCTTTTGTTTGAGAGTCGACCAATATTCATCACTTTGTATTCTTTTCTCCATGGTCAGAAGTGTGCTTCGGCCAGTGTAGCCGCTTCACCAAAATCTTCCAAGAAGACGAAAGAGGCTTCCACTTCAAAACCAAGGGTATGCCATGTTTTTTGATGTTTCACGAGTTATCACTTCGACGGGTCTCTGACGTTCCTTACTGCTTAAGTTGTGGAAGAAATGCCGCCTGAAGACGAAACTTCTGAGAGTAGTACTCACTCTCAAGTCTTTCCTTCTGTCACAACTTCGACGCCAGCTGCTCCGGCGAAGAATAAGGCAATCATCATTGTCAAAAACACGGCCTTAAAGGCCGTTTCTTCGAGTGACCAAGTCTATGGTCCTCTCACATCGACTCCCCAACCTATTAGTCATGAGGGCTTGACTCCAACTTTCTCTCCCCTGCCAACAACACCTAAGGTACCGACCATTTCTATCGCTTAGCTTTGTAATGCTTTCTTAATATTGACTTAGGGATTCTTTTTTCAAGGACCCCCAGTAAGTTAGGAATGCACCTAAGAGGGGGGGGGGGGGGGGGTGAATTAGGTGTATAGAAAATTTTCTAGATTTTTCGACGGTTTTGATTTTTACTTTCCCAAACTTACTAAGTGATGAAATACTATAAAGTGCGGAAAGTAAATGACACGGCGATATATCCTGTTTCCCCTCACAGTCCGAGAGTACTCCAGTCCCCTTTCAACATGAAAGAGATTTTAATACTGTTAGATCTCTAGCCAAGACAACCTAGTCTTTCTATACAAGACTCTAACCAATAAAACCACCAAGAACAATCCTCTTGGATCAACCAAGTTGAAATGAGAACATTTCTCTCACTTGCGACCTCTTGCTTCCAACAATCCTGGACAACAAGGAAACAAAACCAAGTAATCTTAATTCCAACAATCCTGGAAAATAAGATATGAATATAACAAGAGTTTTTAAGAATAATGAAATTTGTAGAACAATTATCCCTTTGAGTGATGTATCAATATAATTGATCTTTCCTTCCAAACAAGCAATTTATAATGATAGAATATAGTGCTCAAGTGTTTGTAAATATGGTATGAATTTTTCTGGATTGATATGGAAATACATGCAAAAAAATTCCTTGTGAAAGTTGAAGAACACAAACACTTTTTTTGAAAATTAAATGATTATAATGATGTTAAATTGCAATGGAAGAGGTTGAATTTAATTTGAAATTTCATGTATTTATAAGTGCATAACACCTCTATGAAACATGGTAAAGTTATGCAAAAATATCATAAACAATTGTCAAGTTAAAAAGAAATGGTTTCATGAAAAGATGCATGAAAAGGTGTTAACAATTTATGAATTTCAAAATTAAAATACTGCTCCAGTCTGTTGTAAATTAGGGTGGTTTTTAGTGCTGTTACGGCAGGTCAAAACGCCTTAATTTACCAAAAATTGAATGTTTGAAAAAATTGAAAAAATGAAAAATTGTCTAAATTTTTGAACCAACCTTATGCAACATCTATTGATTTATTCAAGTCAATAGATTATATTTGAAAGTGATTTAACATGGTTCAAATATGAAAAATAAATTTTCAGGTGTATGATAAAAAAATATTTTGTTTTTTAAAGCTAGAAATAGTGATATATTTTCAACCAAATGAACCATTCATGCAATTGAATTTTGGAGATAATTTTGAGCACTATTTTATCAATATATATTGCATGCTTATACCTCAATAAATAAAGATCAATGCAAGTCTTCATAATATTGCAATCTTGATCCATAGCCATATTGCTTCATGATGCTTTTTCTCATCATTTGATAAATGCACATAGTAGTTGTCTTCATCAAAACATGATGTTGAAGAAGCTTGACTTCACATTCTCTCCATTTTTGATGATGACAACCATTGAAAATTGAGATGCTTGAATCTTTTAGAATGAATGCAAATTTCTTATGTGAATGCTCCCCCTATCTTTGATAACTCCCCCTTGATCAAAGCTCTCCCTTGATTCATAGAGAATTTGCATCTTTTGTAGCATATTTTGGGCTACAATTGTTAGAGACAAGCATACACATACACATATATATCTTCTCCCCCTTTGTCATTAGCAAAAAGGATGGGAAAAGTTTTATAATACATAAAGAATTTAATGAAAGTAAAAACAATTTATACCTATTAGTTTCACCTCAAGAGTGACTTCATCAAACATTCATCTTTTGTGAACATGATGTTTAGATTCACCTCAAGAGTGACTTCATCAAACATTCATCTTTTGTGAACATGATGTTGAAGCCTTTGTCACAAAGTTGACTTGTACTTAGAAGATTATGATTTAGTCTTTCAACATAAAGCACATCTTCAATAGATGTGAAAGGTGGTGCTCCAACTTTGCCTACGCCAAGAATCTTTCCTTTATTATTATCTCCATAGGTAACATAACCCTTGGCCTTAAGTACTAGATTTGAAAATTTGTTTATTTCTCCCATCAAATGCTTAGAGCCACCACTTATCAAAACATCATAGATTTAAAGTGATCCTCAAGCAAACCTACAAAACAAATTAAGTTTGATTTGGTACCCAATGTGCTTTGGGTCCATCATAGTTAGTTCCCTTCTTAACCCACACATAATGCCCACTTGCCACACTAACATTTCTAACATAGCAAGCATTAGGTGTATGGCCATTTATACCACAATAAAAACATGTAGGAACAAAATTACTTCTATATCTAGGAGTATAAGATTTCTTTTTAACAAATCTTTTCCTTTTAGGATAATGATGAACAACCTTTGGTTTGTTCACTTTCTCTTTGGATAATTGATCACTAGCTTTAACAAAGATAATTTTGTTGGAACTTGGTTTAAAAAATTTTGAATAACCAAGCCCACTTTTATCATTAGAATTCCTTTGTTGGCTAAGAACATTTTCCAATCCAACTTGTCCCTTTTCATACCTTTCAAGGAATCTTTTTAATTGAACAATTTGGAAAGAAAGTGAATCACAATTATTGCATACAAAATTATGTTTTTGTTCATTAATAATCTTTTGTTTTCATCCTTGAAATCATTTTCCAATGTCTCAATTTTTTCTTCTAAAGATGAAATAGTTTTGTACAAAATTTTGCATTCATTTAAGAGTTCATCTATTGCACCTTGTGCATCATCATCATAAAGATAAAATTCATTACTAACCTCATCATTTTTATCATCCGAATGATGTGAAGTCATTAATGCAAGTTTAACACGTTGATTGCTTTCGGAATCGGAAGATGAACTTTCCCATGCTATATATGCTTTCTTTGACTTCTTATCTTTATTTCTCTTAAAATATTTCTTCTTATTTTCAAGTGTAGGACATTCACTTTTAACATGTCCGTTTTCTCCACATTCAAAACATGTAACCTTCCTTGTTGGTGCTTCCCTTTTTCTTTCTTTTCGTAGAACCTTTTCAATCTTCTTGATAAGATCATCATCTTCACTACTAGTGGATTCATCCTCTTGATTGCTATCATGATTTTTGATCCTTGTCTTTAAAGCAATGTCTTTTAAATCTTTTACTTGGATTTCATGTTTTTCAAGTCTTGTAAGTTCCGTCTCATATTCTTGAAGTTTTCCGGACAAAGTGGTGGAAGTCATCGTGGATAGATTCTTCTTCTCGGATATTGCCGTCACTTTTGGTTGCCATTCCCTGGATAAATATCTAAACACTTTAAGGTTAAGTTCATCATTAGTTAAAGTCTTACCGAGTGCTTTCAAATGATTTGTCAAATCACGAATCTTTTCTGCAAGTCAAGGATTTATT
The DNA here is from genome assembly GCA_022829125.1 of Lathyrus tuberosus. Lineage (NCBI taxonomy): Eukaryota > Viridiplantae > Streptophyta > Magnoliopsida > Fabales > Fabaceae > Lathyrus > Lathyrus tuberosus. Next base: position 5,323,234 of record JALAZF010000239.1, on the reverse strand, counting down.
CCCGGGGCTGCATTTAGAATAACTCGTACTCTTGACTTAGGGTATTCAATCTAGATCTTTTAACTTCAGCGGTTCATTCATGAGTTTCTACCAAAGTATCCCAAATTTCTTTTGCCGTTGTGCATGCCGAAATACGAAAGAATTCATCCATACTAAGTCCACCTTGAAGAAGATTGATTGCCTTTTTGTCATAGAGGACTTTTTTCTTATCATCGTCATCCCACGAACCTTTAGGCTTTGTCGTTCCAACTCCATTAACAATACATGTGGGAACAAAGGGGCCATTTTGGACGACATCCCATATTTCTTCTCCTTGTACTTCTAAGTGAGCCTTCATGCGAATTTTCCAAAAATCAAAGTATTCACCACAAAACAACGGAGGTTTGTTGTTACTACCACCGTCTCTAAAAACCGGGTTTGCATTTGGAAGCCATTCTGGATCTTTATGAACAGGTTACCTATAACCTGCTCTGATGCCAATTGTAAGTTAGGAATGCACCTAAGAGGGGGATGGGGGGTGAATTAGGTGTATAGAAAATTTTCTCGGTTTTTCGACGGTTTTAATTTTTATTTTCCTAAACTTACTAAGCGATGAAATGCTGTAAACTACGGAAAGTAAATGACACGACGATATATCCTGGTTCCCCTTACAGTCCGAGAGTACTCCAGTCCACTTTCAATATGAAAGAGATTTTAATATTGTTAGATCTCTAGCCAAGACAACCTAGTCTTTCTATACAAGACTCTAACCAATAAAACCACCAAGAACAATCCTCTTGGATCAACCAAGTTGAAATAAGAACATTTCTCTCACTTTCAACCTCTTGCTTCCAACAATCCTGGACAACAAGAAATACAAAACCAAGTAATCTTAATTCCAACAATCCTGGAAAATAAGATATGAATATAACAAGAGTTTTTAAGAATAAAGAAATTTGTAGAACAATTATCCCTTTGAGTGATGTATCAATATAATTGATCTTCCCTTCCAAACAAGCAACTTATAATGATAGAATATAGTGCTCAAGTGTTTGTAAATATGGTATGAATTTTTCTGGATTGATATGGAAATACATGCAGAAAAATTCCTTGTGAAAGTTGAAGAACACAAACACTTGTTTTGAAAATTGAATGATTATAATGATGTTAAATTGCAATGGAAGAGGTTGAATTTAATTTGAAATTTCATGTATTTATAAGTGCATAACACCTCTATGAAACATGGTAAAGTTATGCAAAAATATCATGAACAATTATCAAGTTAAAAAGAAATGGTTTCATGAAAAGATGCATGAAAAGGTGTTAACAATTTTTGAATTTCAAAATTAAAATACTACTTCAGTCCGTTGCAAATTAGGGCGGTTTTTAATGCTGTTACGGCAGGTCAAAACACCTTAATTTACCAAAAACTGAATGTTTGAAAAAATTGAAAAAATGAGAAATTGTCTAAATTTTTGAACCAACCTTATGCAACATCTATTGATTTATTCAAATCAATAGATTATATTTGAAAGTGATTTAACATGGTTCAAATATGAACAATAAATTTTCAAATGTATGATAAAAACTATTTTGTTTTTTAAAGCTAGAAAGAGTGATATATTTTCAACCAAATGAACCATGCATGCAAGTGAATTTTGGAGATAATTTTGAGCACTATTTTATCAATATATATTGCATGCTTATACCTCAATAAATAAAGATCAATGAAAGTCTTCATAATGTTGCAATCTTGATCCATAGCCATATTGCTTCATGATGCTTTTTCTCATCATTTGATAAATGCACATAGTAGTTATCTTCATCAAAACATGATGTTGAAGAAGCTTGACTTCACACCCCCCGCTGAAGATTTGACGGAAACTCCTACCCGTCTGAGCCCCCAAAAGCAAGATGAATTTCAAGGTTTCTCAGTCAGGCTGACGCATATCTAGAACCTTCGACAGCTGCTACTGTCGATCCGGAAACCCAGATTGATGCGGCTCATGAGACTTCAACAGTCATTGCTGGAAACATGCCTAGGGAAGACGATCCAAACTTTCACTCCTCTTCCGGTGGTTCCCTCGACCAAACCTTGCAAAACGACAGCTCCAACAGCTCTCTTAGTCCTGGTGAGATTCTGGCCATGAGGGAAACGAATCCAATTGAGACTCTGAGAAGACTTCAAAAGCTTCTACAAGTGTCTGCTGATCCCAGGTCTTCTTCCTCAGTCCCTATCCCTCCGCCGGAAGTGGACACCATTGTTGCCCTCAAACTCCAACAACTTAGGTCCTACTTGTTTGAGAAAGAATTCTTGATCGTGGTTGAAAAAGAATCTATGTTGGGGGCTGACGTGCTTAAACTCATTGATGGGATTTCCCAATATTCCATTCCCGACTCGCTGGCTCAGTACTTGATTGAGTTTGAGGCTTTCTTCAGCCATCTCAATAAGGATCTCGCCCTTCAACATCATGCTGATTTCCAGATCAAGACAAAGCGAAATGAGATGAGGATGAAGTGGGATCGCAGCAAGCTTTGTGAGCAGAAGCTGACCGATTTTGAGACCAAACGTAAAGAGCGTCTCGAAAAACATCAGGCCTTGAACCAGCAAATCTCGACCTTTCAAGCCCAAATAGATGAGCTCAACAAGAAGATTGCCGAAGTTCAATAATAAAAGGTTGCGCTGGATTCGTCTGAACCCCTTCCGTCTCAGGACGTCATTGACCAAGAAGTCTGTAACGGGATTGCCCATGGCAAGAGGCTTTTCAAATCAAGGATCAGATTGTACACTTGGTGGAGAAGAAAGCTCGTCTGGACGTCCGAATTTCCTAAGAGGCAACTCTCTTGGAAGATTTTAAGTATAGATTCCCAGCTTAATTATTTGTCTGGAAATGATGTAACCTTCATACTTTTGCTGGCCATTTTGTAAGCCGTATTCGGCCTTTTATTAATGAAAAGTTTCATTTTCCTTTAATTTGAACCTCTTGGAGTATAATTTTATATTTCTTCAAATACTTTCCGTTTACTCTTAAGATTCGTCGATCAACACCTAATTCCTGAATTTCATTGGCATTATTGGTGAATGTTTGAATCACCTGAAATGGTCCTTCCCAGCTTGGTGACCATTTTTCAAACGTTCGGTCTTTTCGATCCATAGGTAGAATCACTTTCCAAACATAATCATTTACTGCAAAGGTTTTTCCTTTAACTTTTTTATTGTATGCTGAAGATGGCTGGTTTACATCCTGAGTGAATCGCACCCTCAAAGATAATACAGAGTCGCCACCGAACTTTATTTAGTCCCAAAGGACAGGGAAAATATCGATAAAACCCAAGGGGAAGATGTCATACCCCAAATTTTTACCACTTAGATTTCCCATCATTGTGCAAATCATCATCACAATATGGAGGAACCATCATGCCTCATCAATCTCCTCAAGGATTGTTGAGCACTTACTACAATCAGAATTAGGGTTTCAAGCCCTCTTTGAGTGCTTAGACAAAGGATCAATCAAGGAATGACATGATCTTCAACTTGTCTAACCTCTCCAACATCAACAATGGATCAAAAGGACTCCCACTTCAAGGATTAAGCACAAGGCTGCTCCCTTCTAGGTGGATCAAGTCTCAAGATCGCCAGTATCACCAAATTAGGGTTTTGGTCGACCAGGGCCTCCAGATGGAAATTTTCCTCTGGGCATGAGCCAATGCTTCAAATCATAACCTAAGATGCTCCATGGAACCTCATGGACCCTATCATCAAGTCAATTTGGCCTCAAGGGATGCATACATCCAAAATCAGGAATTAGGGTTTCTTGACCTAATTCACCCCTAATTTGACTTTTGGGACAAACCATGAGCCAAGACCTCAAGATAGGGTTTGAGGGTCTCTAATGAACCATATTGATCCATTTGGAACAATGGATTAATCCAAGAAGCTTGAGCAACAAGTCTCAATTTCATCTGCACCACAGTTAGGGTTTTAAGGAAAAAGTCAACTGTAACTTTGACTTTTGACCAGGACATGCTCCCAAGCCCTAATACATGATTCAATATACCCTATGACACCCATGGAACATGCCCATCAAGTTTGATTTAGGTCAAGGACATGATTTCCTGAAGAATTGCACAGTTTGGAATTCATCTGATAAAAAGTCAACTGTGCACAAAAGTCAACTTTGACTTTTTGAGATTTTTCACCAAAATGGATTTTTAACCCTAAAATGATGTTAATGTATGATTTGAATCATCATTCATCAACAAAAATCAAGAAAAGTTGGATAACTTGTAAAAGGGGTAACCATAAAAACTTAGAAAATTTTCTAAGTTAAAAATAAAGTGGCAAGGGTACCAACTTTGAAGGATCATAACTCCTAAACCACAAAGCCATTTTTTCTCATCCAAAGATGGATTTGTATCCCTCATTACCCTCTACAAAAATTCAACTAGACCTAAGTCCAATTCATTAAGGATTTTGAGTTATGGAGTGATCAAAATGGCTGAAAAGTGAAAATGTCACTTTTTCCAACACTTAGTGAAATTTTCACTAAGTCAGAATCTGCCTTCACTTTTGCCAAATGTAGAGGGATTTTTCACTTGGATTCAAAAGAGATCAAAACCAAACATGTTCAAACAGTTGTTGTATCATGTAAGGGCTTTCCAAAATGGCCAAGAACATTACCAAATTCCATTTGGGCTATGAGTTATGACATTGGAAAGTTGCCTTGCTGAAATCTGTCAAAGGCAAGGCAGAATTTGCAATTTTGCTCGATTTGCCAAAATCAGCCAAATTCAAATGCTCCTATCCACTTGGACACCTCAGAGGATTGAATCTAAAGGGGACAATCACTGAGCCAAGCCTCCAAAGTCTTTGGAACAAGAAATAGCATGTTGAACCTAGAATGGCCAAAATAGGGACAAGACTCCAAATTTGGATTGAAGCACTTAATGGAAGCATCAAGGTGGCATGGACTGAGCCATTCTCATCTAAAATCAATCAAGACTTATCCAAGACCAAGGGGACCAAAGCTCTGTGCCCTAATCTCTAGTCAATGGCTAGAGGAGACTTGCATTTCCATTGGCCAACATTGAACAAACCTACTTACCAGTTGTCATTCACTATTCCTTGCAAAACAAACTTGCTCTACTATAAATAGAGCTCAATTGTGATCAGTTTGAGTACACCAAAGCCATCTAACAGATGCTTTCCTCAAAATCTCTTTCTCTTGGCAAAAATGCCTTTCTTAGCAAGGTAGCTATCGGGTTTTGAGTTTGAGAGCTTTTCCAATCAAACCAATCACTCACACACCTCACATACATCATATAGAAGTGATCCAAACACTCACATAACATCTGGAACACTGATTTCAAAAAATCACCAGCCAATTGCTCAAGTTCTTGACAGTTTTGCAGTTGAGGTGCCATCTTCAACTCCAAACCATTTCAATCCATTCCAAGCACTCAGACACATCACTTGACACCTAGGGAAGCTATCCACATCATTGGAACCAAGTTGTAACACCTCCAACACAAATCACGATCACCAGCTGCAAGTGGTAAGCATGAGCTCTTCTAACTCTATGATCCACACAATTTTTGCTGCACAATAATTTGGCCATATGTTCATAATCATGCATGGAATGTTTTCCCTCAATTAATTGCATTGTTTGAATCGTGTATAAAAAATCCTAGCCTTCATGTAGAAATTAGGGTTCTTGAGGATTTTTCATGATTTCTTGTTATATGTTTAATTTAAATGAAATTAATTGACATATACATGATCGTGAGGTTGAGACGAGCATAATGATATGTGGATTGCATGTTATAATCAAGTATTCAGTGAGATTGGATAGAAAATGCAAATCAGCCAAACCCAGAACACGCGCGTGTTCTTCAGCTGTTCTTGGCGCCTTTTTTGAAATTTCAAATATTTGAATTTTGTGATTTTATTTAATTGATTCAAAAATTAATTTCTCTCTGAGTTTTAATGATTTTGAGTTGATTCTTTTTTTAATAATTCACAAAAATGTTTAATTATTTTATTTTCCCAAAAATATTATTTATTTCATATAATTGATATTTTTGCCAAGAATTAATATTTTAATTGTTTTTGGCATTTTAAATATTTTTTCTACATTGATTTTGCAACTTTTAATGCTTTCTAATTATTTTGTAGGTCAATACTTAATTTTTGAAGCATTAATCCAAGATCACAATTTGTTTTTCATATGTTAAACAATTTTGATCATTTTAATTGAATTTTTATTCAATTAAATACATTTTTGAAAACAAATTAGGGTTCTTGGATTAATTCAACCCTCATAAATTTTATTTAAAACACTTTGGGGCCTCTAATAGAGTGTAAGACCCAATCCTTTTTTGACCAAACCATTTTTGGGCCTCAGTGTATTGTATAAGTCCCGATACCGTAAAAAATAAATGGCGCGATCGTCGCCTTTTTTGAAAAATCAATTGGGCCTCTCCTTGAGCTATAAGACCCATTTAAAACTTTTTGGGCCTCTATTAGAGTGTAAGACCTAACCCCCTTTTAACCAAAATCAATTGGGCCTCACTTATTGTATAAGTCCCTCTGCGTTAAAAGAAAATCTCGGCGCGATCGCCATTTTTAACGAAAAATCAATTGGGCCTACCCTCGTGTTATAAGCCCCACTCTTTTTCTTTAAAACTTTTGGGCCTCTTGAGAGAGTGTAAGACCCATCCCTTTGTACAGAAAAATATTTTGGGCCTCAGTCACTTGTATAAGTCCCTCTGTACAAATTCAAACAGTGCACTCACTGATAAAACCCTGGGTCTCTCCTTGAGCTGTAAGCCCCAAATCTTTATTTTTCAAAGCACTTTCTCCTTTGATTTTGAAATATACTGTTGTTTTCAATCTTTCTTTGTTGAACAACTAACTAAACAACATGGAAGCTCTACAACCGGGTAAGTGTTTATCCGCTTTCATTTACCGCTTTCATATACTCATAACTGTATTGTGGGGCTGTTTCACTGTAAGTCTTCTTTCATAAACTCATATCAACTGTGTAATAATAGTATAGATATTTCGAGTTTCCCCGGCAACTACGTCTAGAACTAGGTGACGCCGTTTCGTTTATTCGTAGAAATAGACAGCTAGATCCCCAATAGGATCACCAGATACAGTCTTCTCTTCGGCTGTCCTCATTAGGAATTGTCAAGAAACTCTATTCTCAGAGATGAATGTATTCTCCGTGAATGGCATCTTTGAGTTTCTTCCAAATTCTCGAACTTTCCTGACTTGATCTATTCCTTGTGAATAGCTTGCCTTGAATTTCTCGGGGTTTGGGGACCCACGGGCTTCTTAAAAGCATCGGCCTCCTCTTGGGCATCGTACAAGGACGCACAGGCTTCCTAAAAGTAACCCCGCCTCCTCTTGGGCTAGGTACAAGGACCCTACGGCTTCTTAGAAGTGTTCACAGCCTCCTCTTAGGCTTCGTATAATGATCTCTTCCTCCAGGAATGATAGCCTCCTCTTGGGCTTAGTACAAGGACCGACCGACTTCTTAAAAGTTTCCAGCCTCCTCTTGGGCTTCGTACAAATTGTCCCGACGACCTCCTAGAGGTATAGGAACAGAACTTAGTCATCTTCATAGAACAGTCCTTTCATAGAGTCTACTACTGTTTCTCAAAGCATGGTACAAAAGATGACACTCTAGACTTGGACAGTCTAATTCCTTGAGTCTCAAAGACATTCTCAAGTGACCCCTTCGTAAAATAGGAAGGAAACCCGTAGACTCAGACAGTCTCAATACCCTTCGGATCTCCCACTTCCTTAAAGAGCATGAATAACCCGGATCCTTGAATCAAATCCATGAGTACAGTGTTGCTCATATAAGAACTGATTTTCTATTTCAAAATCAGTATACTGGACCTGTCACTCAACTGAAACAGTAACCATAGCCTCCTCTTGGGCTTTGTACAATGATTCTCCCCAGCAGAGTCAAACAACATTTAGCCTCTCTCTCGGGCTTTGTACGAGACACCTAAGAGACTCCCTCGTTGAGTCAATCAAACTTTTCGCCTCCATCTCGGGCTTTATACGAGATACAAAAAGGTTCTTATTGAGCCAAACAAACTTTATCCTCCATCTCGGGCTTCGTACGAGATACAAAAAAACACTCTCTTGTTGAGTATAAAAGATCCTCTTGTAGGATCAACACCTTTTAGCCTCTCTCTCGGGCTTTGTACGAGACACATATCAGCCTCCGCTTAGGCTTTGTATAAGAAAACCACTGGTTAATCCAATTAACCTTTTAGCATCAAAGTTGTTCCTCGTTCACAGTACACAAACATCAACAACTCCTTCCCCTCCATCTAATCGCTGTAAGTGGCAAGCCTCTGGATCATCTACATCCATGCCACTGTCCTTCTTTTAGCATGAGAAATTCCTAAGGAAAGATGGCATTGCTCAACACTGAGTTAAAGTCTTCTCCTTCAGGTTAAAACCCCCTATAAAGGAAATTATGGCATTGCTAGGATCCGCGTATCCCGGTTAAAGTAATCCTCCCTTTATAATCAGTCATCCAACAGTTGTGACATACAACCCCCTCTTTAGAGATGACAAATTCTCTCTAAAGACAACACCTTTCAGCTTCACATCTTGGGCTTTGAACAAGATACAAATATACTTTTTCAGCTTCACATCTTGGGCTTTGAACAAGATATATATCACCTTTCGCTTCACGTCTTGGGCTTTGAACAAGACACCAAAAAACACCCATTTCCTCCCATAGAATAGGAGGAACTACGAACGCTCTGATTTCCCTGTTTCGGTAAACGGGAATACGTAGGCATAAGATTGAAAGAAAAATCTTAGCGAGCACACTAAACAAAAACCCAAAATCCCATACTCTCATGTATCTATCAAAAGCATCAGTCCTAACATCCCAATCCTTGTTCCCCGCCAGAAACCTTCTGTCTAGATAAAAAGAAAGAAAGTGTATTGGCGAAAATACAAATAACCAATACAAAGGCCCCCCCACATTGATAGCATTCGTAACCTAACAGACCACTGTTTAAACTCAGTATGCAAAGCAGGGTTAATTGGAGACATCTATTTCCCTTCCTTCATCAGCTCATAATAGGATAAAAAAATGAATTGACCTGTAGTTTAAGCTTAACCGCAGAGAGCGACCAGCGTTTAAGTACCACGTCCAAGATCGCTCGCTACAGAAAAATGGCGCCCACCGTGGGGTCGGTTCTTTCTTTCTTACAATTTAAACCTTAGGTAACTCATTTTCATGGCGGTGGACGCCAACAGAAAAATGGCGCCCACCGTGGGGCTTCATTTCTAAACCTTTTTTCTCTTCACTTTTGTGAAAACCACAGATTGGGGCTTCCGCCGGGGAACCCATTTCTGTCAGGAACTTAAGATTCATAGCTTTAAAAGGTCTAGGATGTTTAGGACAAATATATATACTGCTTTTCCTAATTGCTATACGTGTTTATTTTTCTGCTAATAGGAATGCGGGTGATGCCGTATGTGGAAAGATTGAGTATACACTTAGGATAAGTGATGGCGACGAGGTCGACCATCAACCTTAGTGGAGGCTGACCAACGCAACCCATTCTCTCACCTAGACAATGGGCCGGTTGTTAAGTCTGAGAAGCTGAGGAGCTAAACCCTTTCGTAGTGCGGAAACTATCAGGAATAGTTGTTACGCGATACTACCCTCATTTGAGGCTGGTGATCTATTCTCGGTGAATGGCACTTACTCTAAGATTGCTCTACAACTCGCTGGCGATCCGCTTGTTGTTTTGCTTTCCTGGGAGGAGCTGATGATAATGAGTACAGGTACAAAAATCACCTTGGTATAAACCTTTGGGGATGGGTAGAGCCTTGACTTCATGACAACGACCCTTTGACCCCATGTTTTTTCTATGTTTTTGTGTGCTGCATTCATGCATTCATCTAAAAAACATTAAAACATTCAAAAAACTTCTCTTCTAGTCTCTGTGTTTTTTCAAATTAAACTAAGATTGTGATTGCAAATATCAGAGAAAAGGGATTGCACTAATGGATTTCAGTAGGAGGAGAACTCATAGTTACACCTTCAAGGTTCCAAAGCTAGAGGATTTGAGAAGGTTAGCGAGGATGATCACTAACCCAGAGGCTTTCAGAGCCAAACACGGAGGTTTGCTACCGCTATTAAGAGTCCATGTGATTGAGGGAATCATGGATGCGCTCATTCAGTTTTATGATCCAGTTTATCACTGTTTCACATTCCCGGATTACCAGCTCGCACCAACGCTGGAGGAGTATTCTCATCTGATCGATCTACATATCACCGATCGAGCTCCATTTTCTGGACTAGAAGAAATTCCAAAGAATCAGACCATTGCAAGAGCAATTCATTTGGACGAGTCTGAGGTTAGGACTCACATGACTACTAAGGGTGGCATCCAAGGTTTGCCAGCCCAGTTCTTGACGAAGAAAACCCTGTATTTTGCCAGTATAGGGAACATAACTGCTTTTGAAAGCATCTTTGTCTTGCTCACCTACGGGTTATTTTTGTTTCCCAACATCAATAACTTCGTCGATATCAACTCCATTAAGGTTTTTCTCATTGGAAACCCTGTGCCGACTTTGCTCGCAGATGCGTATCATTCTGTACACTTGGGAAATTTGTACAGCGGAGGGGAAATCACATGTTGTGTACCTCTGCTTTATAAATGGTTTATCTCCCACTTGCCCAAGTCTGCTGCTTTTTGGGATTGTAAGAGTGCCTTACGTTGGTCGCAGAAGATCATGTCTCTTACCAACTCTGATATAGATTGGTGTATTAGGATTTATGATGGAATCAAGATCATTGACCGTTGTGGAAACTTCCCCAACGTACCCCTCATAGGAACTAAAGGAGGAATCAACTACCACCCGGTATTGGTTCGCCGTCAATTTGGGTACCCGATGAGACACATCCCACGGGGTGTTCATCTGGAAGGTCTTTTCTTCAAGGAAGGAGAAAGTGACAGAGCACTAAAGATAGAAATAGTTCAAGCTTGGAAGCATGTTCATAAGAAAGGACGAGAGTCTCTAGGAAAACCGAACTGTGTCTCGGTGGAGCCTTATCTCCATTGGGTACAAACTAGAGCTCTCAAGCTAAAGATGCCTTATCCTCGTTACGGAATTCTTCCGCCGAGGGAATCTGTCATGTACTTCATGACGGAAACTGAAAGGCTTCAGGTTACTCTCAACAAAGTTCTGAAGGAGAGAAGGTCTTGGAAGAACAAGTACCGCACCCTCGACATAGAGTGCATCAGAATACAACAATTACTGAAAGAGAAAGATGCTCTGATTGAAATTTTGGAGCAGCATGCTATAGAGAATCAAGATGACCAAAGGAATTTGCTCGCTCCTTTCACCTGGCAAAGGAATGACAACCCGACAACGGCCCAAGAACCCCGGTCCAAGAAAAGGAAGATACCAGAATCAGCACCCGATTTCTCTTCAGAGAAGACTCGGGACCCATTAGTTTAGGTTTCTGTTTCTGCACCTTGTAATCTACTGTATTCCCGTTTCTGTAATCCTTTGAATTCAATAAAAAGGGGTTTCCCCACTGTTTGATATTTACAATCTAATTGTCGAAGTTTATTTTGATTAAACCAAAAGAACAATTAATATAATCATTGCATTCATCATTCTCACATCGCGTATTCTTCTTACCTACGAATCTCACGTTTATGTCTCGGTTCTAGAGTCAAACTGTCTCATTCGTACAATACTCGGGCCAATCGTCAGAAAAAGATGGATGATCTTGAGGAAGAAAACAGAGAGTTGAAAGAAGAGATCGACGCTCTAAGAGAGGATATGAGAAAGCTTCGTAACGACATGCAAGCCATGGCAGAAGCTTAGCTACAAAGGACTGTGATCTCAGAGATCACCTCAATGCCCCTAGTAGAAAAGTATGATCCTAGGTATCAAATACCGAAAGATCGTCCTTGGGGCATGCCTGCTAACTATATCCCGGAAGGATATGTTTCGCCGATCACTGAAGATCAGGGAATCACAACAGAAGCCACTGGGCCTGAAGGTTACAAACTTCGGGAAAGCGAAGATGCCAGGGGCATACTGAAGACTCCTAAAGGTTACAAACTTCGGGAAACGCCAAGATTCACTGCCGTAGTCACGGTACCACCCCCTGTGGTGCACACTGTCCCGGAAGGACAGATTCCACAGACACCTTCTGGTAAGAAGGAAACTATGTTTGACAGAATGGAGGAATTCCAGGAGCAGTTCTTGGAAATGCAGAAGGAACTGCAAGCCATTCGCGGTCAGGATATTGGAAAGGACGCCGCATATCTCTGCTTGGTCCCAAATGTGAAAGTCCCGCACAAATTTCAAGTTCACGACTTTGAAAAGTACAAGGGTAACTCTTTCCCTCAGAGCCATCTGGTGATGTACGCTCGGCGGATGTCAGCTCAGACGGAGAATCAGGACCTACTGATTCACTACTTCCAGGATAGTTTAACCGGTGCCGCACTCAAATGGTACATGGGTTTAAACCGTGCCACGATCAGCACTTTCAGAGATCTTGGCACTGCCTTCGTCCAACAATACAAATACAATTTGGACATGGCACCCGACAGAGATCAACTCAGATCGATGTCGCAAAAGGACAAGGAAACCTTTAAGGAGTATGCTCAAAGGTGGCGTGAAATTGCCGCTTAAATTTGTCCACCTCTTGAGGAAAAAGAGATGACAAAGATCTTCTTAAAGACCTTAAGCTCATTTTACTATGACCGAATGGTTGCCAGTGCACCCAGTGATTTCACTGAAATGGTCGGCATGCGCGTACGTCTTGAGGAAGGCGTCCGAGAAGGACATTTGATAAAAGACACTGGATCGATGAGCGGTACTAAAAAATACGGTAGTGCTCTCCCTAAGAAAAAAGAGCAAGATATTGGGAATATCTCTCTCGGAAAGCAAAGGCGACGTTATCAACCGGTAGCAGCTGTAACTACTGCTATCAACCCTGCGTCTATTCATACGTATCAACCTCAAGTTGCGCAGAGCCAACCTGACCAACAAAGGACACAACAGCCTCTTCAGCAGGCTCGTCCTCCATATAACAACAACCGTACAACACGGCCACCAGGATTTGATCCTATACCCGTAACGTACGCAGAGCTGTTTCCATTACTACTGGCTAAGGGGCACATTCAGACTAAATCTCCTCTTACAGTACCGGAGAATCTGCCTTTTTGGTTTAAGGTGGATCAAACTTGCCCTTATCATCAAGGAGGTCTAGGGCATAACATTGAGATTTGTCTCAATTTCAAATCCGACGTGCAAAAACTTGTTAGGAGCTGGGTCTTATCCTTCAAGGATACGAATCCTAATGTTCTCACGAACCCGCTGCCTCAACATGAGAAAGCTGCAGTCAATTTGATAGAAGGAGAGACTAACGATGTCTATCAAATTCACGATGTACTCTTGTTAAAGACCAATCTGGTCAAGATGCATTGTAGACAGAGTGGATATGGCCATGTGCCACCTCATAACTATCATCAGTGTGATATCTGCTCTAAAAACAACCAAGGATGTTCTGTAGTGCAAGCCGCTCTACAGGAACAAATGGATCTCGGATGGATCCAAGAGCACCGAGTTCGTGGAGTTAACATGGTCTACATGAACTCTAACATCATTCAGAACCACGACATCCGTGCAATGAATGTCAACTTGATGGCAATGCACTCAAGGCAAAGCCAATATCATAATCTGCCGCGACACGATTACAGTTCCTGTCTGACTTGCTCGGTAAACAAACAGGGATGCTCTTTCATACAGGAGGCCCTCCAGCGGCAGATGGATCTTGGATGGATCCGAGACTACTATGATAGGAACCCTTATCAGATCAACATGGTTCAGATCTTCGATATTCGCGTGATGAATACCAACCTGGTAGAGTTACATGCTGAGCAGGTCCGACTCGGATTCTTAATATCACATGACTATCAAAACTGTAAAGCGGGTTGCGAAAATGATCGAGGTTGTATCCTTGTCCAGGAGGCACTTCAGCACTTGTTAAATCACTGGTGGATGCCAATCTACATGGATGAAGATACTCAGCAAATTAGTATCAGTAACAGGAATCCTACTCGGCGTCAGAGTCAGGATGTCCGATCAATGAAAGCTAACCTAGTGAGGTTACATTGTATTCAAAGTGGGCGTGGCCAGGTGCCACCACACAACTATGACCATTGCGGCGTCTGTTCGGAAAGTAACCAAGGGTGTTACCTTGTGAGAGCAGCTCTTCAGGGTCAGATCGATCGTGGAGAAATTCGTCCATATCCGGGTTCTGGACCCATCAACTGGACGCCGAACTACCTTGTAAAGCAAGTTGAGGATGTTGTCACGATCTCTGGTCATCACCAGACTAGGGATGTTTTTGCCATCATCCCTCTACTTGACGAATCTAAAGTTCCCAACCGGGAACGGATCGAGATTAATTATAATGGTCAGAAAAATCAGAAGGTTCCCATAGTCATCTATCTACCGGGACCACTACCGTATGAATCAGCTAAGGCTATCCCTTACAAATACAGTGCAACGACAGTTGAAAATGGAAAGGAAATTCCATTAACCTCCGTCGTGAATATTGCAGACATCAGTCGTGTAACACGGAGCGGTAGAATCTTCAACCGAGGAGTGGGAGAACTTAACAAAGAAAAGGAACTTTAGACAGAAGCTCCCAATCCACCAGTCGGTCAATCCAGTAATCCCGACCTTTCAAAAAATAATGATGAGATGCTGAAGCTCATCCAAAGGAGTGAATACAACATTGTTGATCAGCTGTTACAGACTCCTTCAAAGATCTCGGTGTTATCACTATTACTCAGTTCAGAAGCCCATAGGGAGGCTCTACAGAAAGTCTTGGAGCAAGCCTTTGTGGAGCAGGATGTAACAATTAGACAGTTCGATAGTATTGTCTCTAACATCACTTCTTGCAACAATTTGGGATTTAGTGATGAGGAGTTACCCGAAGAGGGTCGCCGTCATAACATGGCACTCAATATCACGGTTAACTTCCAGGACGATGCTTTAGCCAGCGTACTGGTAGACACAGGGTCAGCCCTGAATGTTATGCCAAAGTCCACTTTGATGCAATTATCATTAAAGGGCCCTCCGATGAGAATCAGCGAGGTCATCGTCAAAGCGTTCGACGGATCTAGAAAAACAGCTATCGGCGAAGTTGATCTTCCCATAACTATTGGTCCTCACACTTTCCAAGTCACTTTCCAGGTCATGGACATCTGGGCAACATACAGTTGTTTATTAGGAAGACCTTGGATACATCAGGTTGGAGCGGTCACTTCAACCCTCCACCAAAAGCTAAAGTTCGTTAAGAACAATCAACTTGTCACGGTTTGTGGAGAACAAGCCTTGCTTGTAAGTAACTTGTCACCATCTGCTGATATAGAACCCGAGGAGGTTATTGGAACGCATTTCCAAGCACTATCAGTGAGCAACGACAATCAGTTCAAAGAAGGAACTTCGATTTCTTCATACAAAGATGCTATTAAAGCGGTCGAGAGTACCGATACAACAGGATGGGGACAGCTTGTCATTCCTACTGACAATAAAACAAAGAAGGGTCTTGGTTTTTCTGCAACCTGTACCCGGACAGCTGCCAACGATGAAAGTCTTCATCCCCTTCAAAACTTCTTCCACAGTGGAGGTTTCCTTCATCCCGTGTCTCAGGCAGTACATGCTATTAATGAGGAAGATCCCTCTGATACAGATTAAAAATGGAAATCCTATCTTAATGAGGACGGTTATATGTCTCAGGAAAAGGTACCTATGCCTTTTGCTTTCCCACAGAAAGTCTGAGATTTATACCACGGTCAGACGTCGAATTGATATATGGAGATTGTGATCCGGAAGGATGCCGTGCTCCGCCAAATTCATTAGAGGAGGACACTCTGATGAAAGACGACTTTGACCACGATTATTATGGCCCAATGGATGGTCTGCCAATATGGCAACCTTACCCAGGAAACTTGGGGCAAGAAAGTCAGCTGAGCAATGAAAATCAGCTGACTGTCATTGAACAGAATACCTGTGTCCCCACTGTAACACCTCAAAATTTGCCTTGTTGTTTTTAGATAACTGGCTTAGGTTTCTTTACATTTCTTGCATTTGCATTGTGTATAGCATTTGGTTTTTAGCATGGGATCGAGGTATTTGGTTCAACTCAAGGGCAAAAGCTTCTTATGAGCTCCATAAGCTTCTCACATCCTTATATGGTGGCCCAAGGGTATTTCAATGAGGGATTCTCCAAGTGGTTATATCAAGGGTTGGTGTCCTTACACTGATGACCAAAACTAGGGTTTTATGGTTAAGGGTCCTGAGCTCAAGGATTTGATTCAAAACTTTCACCAAGGTTCTCCATATGTCAAAATAAGTCTAAGGATAGATTTTGAGCCAAAAATTCACCATGGAAGGCCTCAGATGATTCAGTAGCTTACAGATGAAGTAATCAGTCAAACTGGTCAACTGAAAAGTCAAACTAAGGTTTTGAGAGGTCCTCATCATGGTAATCAAGTCAAGAGACCTTTATTTGGTCTATGGAAGGCTTTCATGATCACAATTTGCAAGAATCAAGCTTTGGTAAAAAGTTGCTAAATTGGGAAAGTGACTTGTAATTTCAAGTTACTATTTTTGGCATATTTTCAACCAACTTTAACCAAACTTTTCATGATAAAAAATGATTCAAACGAATTTTTACCCAACACCAAAGTTGTAGATCTCTTTCTCCTCTTTCCAAAGAGTGGTGGATCATGATCATATCATTTTTAGATCAAGAGTTATGGGCATTTGAAGTTAAAGGGCATTTGGTGTTCCACCATGCATACCATTTTGACATAACTTGCAAGATGCATTTTAACTCACCAATATGGCTTCTAATTGTTCATTTCACCTCACCACACTCCATTGCACCTCATTTAGCATCATTTTGAGCCAAGAATTGAATGAATCAGTGGATTACATAGTCATAATTCATCATTATGCAATTTTGCAAGTTCACTTGGAATTCATAATTCAGTTACTCTCCAGCCCCAAGATCAATCCAAAGGTGGTCCTTGCATCAAAAGGAAAACAGTCATGCACTTTTCATGAAGAATGCACGAGCCAAATACCTCATGTGCACAAACTTGCAAATTTGCAAAACAGCCCAAAACTCATTGCTCTCAAGTCCTTGAAGTTTAAAACCCTAAACAGTAGCATTGGCACACTATATAAGCTAACTCACACGAATTTCTCAGCAGCTACTATTCATTTTCATCACTTTTCAAAGTTTTGCTCTCAAGTTTCTCTCCTTCGATTCTCCCAATCCTTCAAGGTTCCTCCATTTTTCTTGGTTGGTTTAGGATCAGAGAAGCACAAGGAAGAGAAATCCACCATTGTTTTGAGGTTTAAGCAAGGAATTCATCAAGTTGAGTTCAGAGCTTCAACTTTCGGATTCAAGGATTCAGGCTAGTTTGAAGGGCTAATTGCATTTATTTTGCAATTAGACGGTTGAAAGAGTTGATCTGCAGCTTATCTTGGAGTTTCTTGACGTATTTCCATTTCTGCAAATCTCAGGTGAGCTCCAAATTCATAGATCTAGAATTGATTTTTGTTGTGTGTTTAATGTTCATCTTGATGTGCTGAGCTCATATATGTGTTTGGTTTTGATTTTCAACGTGAATCATGGCTGAAATTTAGATCTGAAATTTTCAGATCCAAACTTGTTTCGTTCGATTCTTGAAATATATGCATGCTAAATGATTTTGAGTGGCATATTTGTGATCTACGTGAGTTGCTGAACATTTTGATGTATGATTTGTTGTTTTTGGTTATTGTTTGAAGTTTGGTGACCGGAGGGTGGCCGGAGAAGATGACCGGCGCTTCTCCGGCCGGTGAGGGTTTAATTAGGGTTTGTGGTTTTCCAGTTTGAATCTCATGCGTTGGATTGTGATTAATTTTCCAGTTTAATTCTCGTGCGTTGGATCTTGATTAGGTGTTGTTAATTGAATTGATTAGGGTTTAGTGGACCTGATTAAGTCATGACCGTTTGATTTCATTTAATTAGTGCATTTGAATGTGGACCATTGGATTGTTGACTTTATTTTGTTTGACTGAGAGCATGAGCCTGTGGATCTGGAGACTTTTTTATGTTTGACTTAATCTCAGCCGTTCGTTGTTTCTGAAGGCTTGATAGCGCTTGGGCCTTTTCTGCTGTTTACACCCCCGTTTCTGAGCCCATGGTCATTTGCACGCGTTTGGATTTCTCTTTGCACCCCTATCTTCATTTCATTTTCTTTTTATTTTCTATTTTCATACCATTTCATAATTAATTGTTAAAAATACTTGCATGTGCTAAAAAATTCCAAAAAAATTCATCATCCCTCCTCATTATTAAAATTAATTTTTCACATTTTATTTTATTATTTTTGCATTAAATTTGCATTAAATATTAATTTTCCAAATTAATTTTTCTCATTTGCACTTCATATTGCATAATTTATTTCCCTCATTTTAAAAGTGATTTGATCCTAATTCTTTTTGGGTTGTGTTCATAACATGTTGAGGTATGTTTGAGATTTTTGGTATGATTTTTAGGTCCCTTTTGGATGACTTTTGATGTGTTTCTTTGAGCATGAATGTATGAAATCCTATTGATGCTTTGACCTAATTGTTGATTGACTTTGGTTCTGATTCATTGCTTGTGGATTTGATATGTCAATTATACATGTTTGAGATGCTTGAATACTGAATGACATAATTTTTGAGGCATGTTTGTTATTTCTTTGAAGCATGAACTTTAACTTGTCCAACTTGTGAATGTATGCTTCATGTTTGGTTTGCTTGGTCATGAAGGCACTTGTGCCATAATTTGGGGTCTTGTTTGAGAATTGATAGCATGTTAATTGACCTCTGGTTGTGATATTTGGATCTCATCTTTGCATGTTTGATGTTTGCCTTGCACCTTAAGTCACTTGTTTCACAAGAATGAATCATGTTTCACTCCACTTCACTTCTTCTTCTTTGCTTCTTAATTGATTGTGAAAGTGTTTGTATGACTTGAATGATGTTTGAAGATCTTGTTTAGGCACATATTTAGGATTGTGTCACTTCTGGACTTGGTTTATTTTGTGGAATTTTGACTTGGTTGCTTTACATAATCACTTATTCTCATCTCACTCCTTCTTTAATGACTTGAATGGTACTTGAGTGACTTCTCCCTTTTCTTTTTTTGACTAATTGTGCATGACTAACATTAGAGGTCAGTAGGACCATTAGGTTCTGAACTTGATGATTGATTTACTTTAGAACTTGTCTCTTCATTGCCTTATGCTTGTTTGAGTTTCATTTTGTCATATGTGAATACTTCTAACACTTTCAGGGGCAAATGGTAAGTAGTTTGAGTGTGGATTTGCTTCCACATTTTACTTTCTTCCTTTATCTTTTAACTTCTATACTTGTGTTTGAAGTGAGCTTAGGCCACTTGTGTTTCACTTCTCTTTCTCCTCCTTCTCTTTCACTCTTTGCATCCCTCGAGTCTCAAGACTTGTTTAAGTCTTGGATTCTCTCCCTGTAGAGCTACCTAGTCCAACTTAATTTTCGATTAAGCTTGGAGTAGGATTAGCATTAGGTTAGGTAGGCGTCTCTCCTAAACCTCACTAACCATAGGGCATCCATGCATGATAACATTAGGACTCTTAGTTTCCCTTTAGAGTTCCCTTTTGTGTCGCTTCTCTTCTCATCTCAAACTTCTTGAAAACACTTAATAAAATATAACGTATATTGCGCTCGAGCCTTAAGTGTAGGAAGTGAAGAACGAGGGGTCTCCTCTCTTCTTCTAGGGTGTTTAGCATACGTCTCATTCGGGGGCGACCATGCGACTCACTCGTTCCCGCACGGTAGACTTTTGTGCAATGTAAGTTACGAACTAACTCAAAACACTTCTGTCTAAAAAACACCAAACAAATTCAAATCTTTTTTTTATCCTTCGGGATTGTTGGGTTTCAAACTCCTTTTAGAAAAGAGCTCGTCGCTCACGTAAAAAACAGTTACTCATCCGTGGTTGTACCCACGAACTACGTCAGCTCTGATTCCTCTCTCTCGTCCGATTGAGGATACGTAGGCACAAGACAGCGATTGTCTTGGCGAGCAACCTTCCCCCACAGTTCCCGTCCGAACTACGTTGACTCTGACTTTCCCATTGCACTGAGGGAGTACGTAGGCCTAGGACAACGATACCGTCCTATCGAGTCACTTCCTTTTCTTTTCTTCTTCGTTTCTCCGTTCTCTCCGCTCTCGTTTCTTCTCCGGTCCAGTAGCAGTGGAGTTCCAGATGACGACACCCTTTTGATGCAGACGACAAGTGTGGATCCCATCGAGTACGATGGACGTGTTGGGTGCTAA
This sequence comes from Lathyrus tuberosus, assembly GCA_022829125.1. Taxonomy (NCBI): domain Eukaryota; kingdom Viridiplantae; phylum Streptophyta; class Magnoliopsida; order Fabales; family Fabaceae; genus Lathyrus; species Lathyrus tuberosus. The sequence goes on along the minus strand of JALAZF010000239.1, from coordinate 5,302,806 downwards.
CACCTTCCCTTCGCGTAACCGACTCCCGTACCCATTCTCTTGGTCGCGAGACCTTGTTCTTTCCGCCTCCTTTCAGGTTTATGCAGTGTTTCCTTTCCCTCTCTTGGGATAAATACACTTTGCTGGCGACTCTGTGTTCTTTTGCGCCGCTCTCGCGTTCGTACCGTTGGATGCGAATCTTTCGGGAGCGACAGCTGGCGACTCTGCTGGGGATCGAACCCAGAATCTTTGGTTGACCTATGCTGGTCCTTCCCTTTTAGCGAGTCGATCCTAGCGCTTGTCTGTTTATTTTCTCTGGGTGTTTGTTTTTATGGTGCTTTGCTTTGTTGTATATTACTGTATTTACTGTCTTATTTACTTTACTGTACTTACAGCTCTTTATTGCACTGCATTGCATTTCATTTATTACTGTCATATTGGATATTGCTGTGCTGTTCTGCTGCTGGATTTTCTGTTTGCAGGGTTAGTAGGATTCATGAGAGAAAAGCCCAAAACCAAGGCTTGAGCATACACCTATGATTAGCGTGGAAAGTAGTGTGACTTGTTTGGCATTTGGCCAGACGAAGTATACATGAAAACTCCACATCCAGACGAGGTTTTCTTGGTAATATTCTGTCCTGTCCAATTGGGGCAGACGATGGAATATAACCTGGAAAGCTGTCGACTCTGGCGACCATCCCCGAGGACTCAGTTGCGGCACTCCTCCCGAGATGTGACAGTGGCAGCCCACGTTTTGTGGCAAACCCATTGCACATTCTCGATCCGAGGACCCAATGCTGGGAACTTGCTATAGGATTTCCCTTTTGTAGTGAATCAGCGGACGACCTCTTTGATTGGGGATAGCATTGTATCCTTCGGGCTGAATGTGCTATTGCTTCTCAAACCTCTGAAGCTGAGGATCTTTTGTTTTGGAGAATCGGTTGAGGCCTCCTCTTTTGATGATGATGCCAAACCAGAAATGGTGAACGTATCATCATTTCTCGACCTGAGAGCCCGGGATACTGAACATCCTAGTACCCACATGTGAGAGGGGATGGGTGTTTGCAGGTTTGCAGGTAACCGAGACCTTCAACCTACCTGGTTTCTGGGTTTCTCATCAGTGTACTATTATCATCCTGGCATTCTGGCAGTTTGATTGGGTTGTTGTTCTGGATTTTTGGGTTTCTGGTATTCTGGGTCTTATTCAGTCAGCAGAACAGCAGCAGTTTGAGCATTTTGGATACCTTAATCCCATGCTTGCATTTTGCATCATCTTTTTTGCATTCTGACATGTTTGCTCATTTGTAGGGTTGCATCCTAACTTTGTTCCGGTTGTCTGAAGACTGTCCATGATGAGTATTAGCGCTGAAAAAAGAAAGAACATCATCCTGTACAAGTTCCCAGAGCTTCATCTAGACGCTGTGCACAAGATCTCGGCTATGGCAAAACCTGAGGCATTGGCAGATTTCAGAGGAGAATATGGGAGGATTCTGAGTTTCGCCCGGAATGTTACCAATTATGAGTTCAGGGCCCTGCACACTCTGGCACAGTTCTATGACCCTCAACTCCGGTGTTTTCTATTTGCTGATTATCTTTTGGCTCCAACGTTGGAAGAATTTGCTCTTATTTTGGATGTTTCTGTCAAAGAGGGAGCTCCCTTCTATCCTTCTAAGGAGTTTCCTGATTTGGAAAGGGTTGCTGCTACTTTACATTTGGATCAGTCACTGTTGAAGAAAAATATTGCTAGTAAAGGGGGCTATCAAGGTTTTCACACGAAGTTTTTGATCGAACAGACTGCTACTTGTGCTAAGGCTAAGTGTTGGTCAGTGTTCAATGCAATTCTGGCTATGTGTGTTTATGGAACGGCGTTATTCCCTAATGTGAAAGATTTTGTAGATGCACATGCTGTCCGGATATTCACCACGAAGAATCCGGTACCTACCTTGCTTGGGGATCTGTATTATTCGATGCACTATAAGAATGAGAAAAGGAGAGGCGGACCTCTTTATTGTTGTGCTTCAATTTTCTATAAGTGGTTTGCTGATCGTCTTCCCAAATCTGGGGCATTCGAAGACACTAAAGGAACTTTAGATTGGGCAAAGAGATTAATGGGGTTAAGGGCCGACAACTTAGTTTGGATCAATTGTGATTTGTTGGGCCGAGAGATCCTGGTTAGTTGTGGAGGTTACCCAAACGTACCTTTAATAGGAAGGAAGGGGGGAATTAACTACAACCCCATTCTTGCTATTAGGCAATTTGGGTATGCTTTAAAGGAGCCGCCAAAAGGCCAAGATGTGCAAGAGTCTCTATTTTTGGGTGAGGAAGCCAATCTGGAGGTGTTGAAAGAAGCTGCAAACGCTTGGAGAGATCGCCATAAGAAAGGAAAGACTTCTTTTGGAAAGTGTAACAATAAAACTTTTCTTGCGTATGAAGACTGGGTTCAAAGCAGAGTAGAGAGTGTACTTTTGCCATTCTGCAGGGAACCTCCTTCTTACCCTTTGCTGATTGAACCCCCAACCATGATTGAGATTGAGAAGTATAACCAATTATGGGCTGAAAAGGAGAAGATTCGAGAGGAGAACCGTGAGTTGCAAAAGGAAATCTACCAGTTGAAACATGAGCGAGGTGAGGCTGTTCATATTGCCAAGCTGAAGACAGAACGTCTCGCTGAGAAAGAAAAGGAGCTGGTTGAAGAGATAGCAGCTAGGAAAAGGGTAGGACAAGCTCTAAAAGGCGTTTGCAAGACTCTCAAATCCAAGAAGGATGACTTAGCCAAGGCTTGGGTGAAGATTCGCAGGTTCAATGCTTACCGAGATACTGCAATCACGGCCAACAAGCAGAAAGAAGATAAGCATTTGGAGCAGATTGAGAGTCTGAAGTTGAAGCTCAGGAAGAAGGACGAGGAGATCTTGTCAGGGACGTTCCAAAAACATGCAGTTGAAGAACGGCTCAAAGAAGCTATAGCAACCATGGAAGAGCTGAAAATACAAGCAGGAGTGAAGAGGTCTAAGTGGGAGTGCTCTAGCTCAGGCAGTGGCCCTCATACGGTGCAAGATCCTTGAAGGGAACTTTACTCAGTAGTTTGTATTTTGTTCTTTCTTTGTGTTTTGGGTCACCACCAGAATTGTTGGCTGGGACCTCTGCTTATTTTTGTTTCAGGCTATTTTTTTTGGTACCTTGGGTTGTAATTTCTGACAGTGATTCACTCTGATTTATATGAGCAGCAGTTTCATCCTATTTCACCTTTAAACTGGAATCAAGGGGTGGATCACCCTGCAAATATACAAACATGTTTGCATTTGCATTTGCATAATCATAATCATTTTTGCATTGCAGGTTATCTTGGTTTCTCTGGTTTTCTTATGCTCTCTCTTTCTTTCAGTCAGGATTGATCAACCAACTCATCGTTATTCTACTCGGCTCAATCAAAACAGAGTGATGAACAAAGTTCAGGCAGATATGGCCGCTATGCAAGCTCGCATCGACCTGTTCATGGGAATGATGCAGGGTGTGGTGCAAAGTCAGAACGAGTTTAGAACTCTGGTTCAGCCGTTAGTGGCGCAGGTCGACGAAAATGGTATCCTACACGGTGGTCTTATTAACCGTAATATCCCTCCGGGCGGAGTTGGTGCTGGTGGACAGGGCAGAATTCCTACAGTGGTTGGAGAGGGAAGTACTGTTCGGGCTATCCATGGCCATCATTTTGATGATCAACAGGACGATGTGTTCTCGGTCAGGAGTTTAGATGCTGCCCTTCCTGTGGTCAGTGATGAAAGAATCCGTTTAATCGAAGCTCAATTGAAAGGAGTGGTGAAACAGGATGATTTGGGGATTGATTTGGACGACCTAGGGTTGGTCCCTGATGTTGTTATTCCACACAAGATTCAGATTCCTACGCTAGAAAAGTACAATGGTTCTACCTGCCCAAGGACTCATGTGAAGGCCTATACCAGGAAGATGGCTGCTCACGCTAAGGATGAAAAGTTAATGATGCACTTCTTCCAAGACAGCCTGTCTGGCGCGTCTTTGGAATGGTACATGGGGCTAGAAAGCAGAGATGTTCGTACCTGGAGAGAGCTAGCTACAGCTTTCATCAAGCATTATCAGTACAACACGGACATGGCTCCCAACAGAACTCAGTTGTTGAGCATGTCCCAGAAGAATGATGAGAGTTTCAAAGAATACGCGCAAAGGTGGCGTGAGTTGGCGGCTAGGGTGCAGCCACCAATGCTAGAGAAAGAGATACTGGATATGTTCATGGACACACTGCCTAAGCACTACTATGAGAAGCTTTTGCCTTGTTCTCTAGGCAAGTTTGCAGATGTGATTGCTATTGGATAGAAGATAGAGGTAGGAATTAAGGCTGGGAAGGTTTCTAGCGGTGATGGATCGTCTTCCGGACAGGGAAAAAAGCCGTTTGATAATCATAAGAAGAAAAGAGAGACCAACACTGTATCATCCCACAGGGGAAAGGGAAACAGCGCCAGTTTAACAATCAACAGGTAGCATCAGTAACCATTCCAGCAACATTACCTCCACCACAGCAGTAAAGGGGTAATGCTAATCAGAATAGGCAGCAGGGTCAGTATCAGAACAGACAGAGGAATGCAGAGAGGCATTTTGATCAACCCCCAATGTCATATGCACAGTTGTTGCAACATTTACTGCAGTTGCGTCTAGTTGAGCTTCGTACCCTGGCTCCACCAACAGGGGAACTCCCACGAGGCTACGATGCTAACGCACACTGCGATTTTCATTCTGGTGCTCCGGGGCACACGGTGGAGAAGTGCAGGGCGTTTCAGCACAAGGTGCAGGACCTTGTGGACTCTAAAGCCATCAATTTCTCGAATGACGGACCCAATGTTATTCAAAACCCGATGCCTAATCACAATGGGCCAAGGGTGAATGCTATAATCGAAGACTGTGAAACTTTGAATTTGATCATGGATGTGGAGGAACTGAAGACTCCGTTGGTGGTGGTTAAGAACAGGTTATTGAAAGGTGATGTCTATCCGGGCTGTGGTGAGAACTGCTCAGATTGTTTGATAAAGGCTAATGGTTGTGATTCGTTGAAGAGGGGTATTCAGAATCTGATTGATGAGGGCTGTTTACAGTTTGACAGAGGTAATCAGCTAGAAGAGGTTGTTAGTGAGAAGGTTGCCACTATCACTATCCCGTTCAAAACAATTACTATTTCTGGTCCAGCAAGGCCACCTCCAGTCATTATCACAAGGGCTGGACCCATTCCGTACGAGAGTTCTAAGGCTATCCCGTGGAATTATGGTGCAGAGGTGTTTGTTAATGGGCAAAAGCAAGAGCTAATGAATACTTCACCAGTGGGTTCTAGTTCAGGGGTTAAAGTTGAGACTGATGCTATAACCAGAAGTGGTAGAGTGCTCCCTCCGGTTAACGATCAACCCGGTACCTCTAGGCAAGATAGAGGAAAACAGGCGATGGATGGTTCTGTTCAGACTCCAGTGATTGTGGAATCTACAGTGAAGCCGGTTGATGATGCTTTTTCGGAAAATGTAGAGGAATTTATGAGGCTCATCCGAAAAAGTGATTATAAGATCGTGGACCAATTACATCAGACCCCGTCCAAGATCTCTATTCTGTCTCTGCTCTTGTGTTCTGAGGCTCACAGGAATGCTCTTTTGAAGGTTTTGAATGCAGCATACGTTCCTCAAGAGATTTCTGTTAATCAGCTGGAAGGGGTTGTAGCGCACGTGAACGCTGGTAACGACCTGGGTTTTACAGATCTTGACTTGACTTCTGCTGGCAGGAATCATAACAATGCCCTGCATATTTCGATCGAATGTCGTGGCTCACTGATGTCACATGTCTTGGTTGATACTGGTTCATCGTTGAATGTATTGCCCAAGAAAGCGTTAATGAAGTTGGATACTCGAGGACTTATTTGTACACCAAGCGACTTAGTGGTGCGAGCTTTTGATGGCTCGAAGAGATCTGTTTTTGGCGAGATTGTGCTTCCAATCAAGGTTGGACCGGAAATCTTTAATGCAACGTTTTACATTATGGATATTCAGCCAGCGTACAGCTGTTTATTGGGTCGTCCTTGGATCCATGGGGCAGGTGCTGTAACTTCCACTTTACATCAAAAGCTGAAGTATATGGTTGATGGTCACGTAGTGACAGTATGCGGGGAAGAAGACATAATGATCAGTCAGCTGTCAACCTTCAAATACGTGGAAGTGGATGGGGAAATCCACGAGACGTTGTGCCAGGGATTTGAGAAGGTGAAAGTTTCTGAAGAAGTTGTTCAGTCTGAAGCTGTAGTGCAGCCCGTAGTGGCAAATCAACCTGAGGGTTCCATGTCTTCGTTAAGAGACGCCAAAGCTGTGGTTGAAGCTGGTAGCTCACAGAGGTGGGGCCAGGTGGTTGAAGTCCAGAAAAAGAAGGATACTTATGGATTGGGATACAAGCCATCCAAAAGAGATGAGGATCCCCCAAAATTCTATGGCCCTGTCCGGTTCACTAGCGCTGGAGTTTTCTTCGACAGAGTTAATGCTATTGATGAAGAAGGAGACAGTGATTGCGACATGGATAGCTGGATCCGTCCTTGTGTCCCAGGGGAAGGTCTGCACAACTGGTCTTCCGAGAAAGTCATTCAAGTGACAGGCTTCGAGTAATTGCTTTGTTTTCCTATTTTGTCAATCCTACGTTCTGCCCAAGACATAGTGGTTCTGTTTGTAGGGCTTTTAACTGCCGCATGTTTTGCTTTATCATCAATAAAGGACTTTTCACACTCAAATATTTTGATCTCTGTCTTTCTGTTTTTTTTATGCATTAAAAACCCACATCAAAATGGCAATGTGTTTCTTTGGTTGCATCATAATAAAACATACCTCATAAATCATTGCAGGTCTTTTTGTTCAGATGACACCGATCATGACTCAGCTATAGCTCGGTATGACTTTGACAATCCAATTTATCAGGCTGAAGAAGAGGCTGACGAAGAGTGTGAACTGCCCGAAGAGTTGGCCAGATTGTTGAAGCAAGAGGAGAGAGTCATCCAACCTCATCAGGAGGAAATTGAGATTGTGAATCTGGGAACCGAGGACGCCAGAAAGGAGGTAAGAGTAGGGGCTGCATTGGAAGACAGTGTCAAGGGAAGATTGATTGAAATGCTCCGAGAGTATGTTGACATCTTCGCCTGGTCTTACCAAGATATGCCTGGGCTCGATACTGATATTGTCGTACACCGGCTACCGCTCAAAGAAGGTTGTGCTCCGGTCAAGCAAAAGTTGAGAAGAACTAAACCAGAGATGTCTGTCAAGATCAAGGAAGAGGTTCAGAAACAGCTAGACGCCGGATTTCTTGCCGTAACAAATTATCCTCCATGGGTTGCTAACATCGTGCCTGTACCTAAGAAGGATGGGAAGGTCAGGATGTGTGTTGATTACAGGGATTTGAATAGAGCAAGCCCAAAGGATGATTTCCCGCTCCCTCACATTGACGTGTTGGTTGACAATACTGCTCAGTATTCTGTGTTTTCCTTCATGGATGGCTTCTCTGGGTATAACCAAATCAAGATGGCCCCAGAGGACATGGAGAAAACAACATTCATAACACCGTGGGGAACTTTCTGCTACAAAGTGATGCCCTTTGGATTGAAAAATGCAGGGGCAACTTACCAGCGGGCGATGGTGACTCTCTTTCATGATATGATTCACAAAGAGATTGAAGTCTATGTTGATGACATGAATGCGAAGTCACAGACGGAAGAAGAACATTTGGTGAATCTTCAGAAGTTATTTGAAAGGTTAAGGAAATTCAGACTGAGGTTAAATCCAAACAAATGCACCTTCGGGGTGAGATCAGGAAAATTGTTGGGGTTTATTGTTAGTGAAAAAGGTATTGAGGTTGATCCTGCAAAGGTAAAAGCCATACAAGAAATGCCTGTGCCGAAAACAGAAAAAGAGGTTCGTGGTTTCTTGGGGAGATTGAATTACATTGCTAGGTTCATCTCGCATCTCACAGCCACGTGTGAACCAATCTTCAAGTTGCTAAGAAAAGATCAAGCGGTCAGGTGGAATGAAAATTGTCAAAAGGCGTTTGAAAAGATTAAAGAATACTTGCAGGAACCTCCGGTCCTTATGCCGCCAGTGCCAGGAAGACCTTTGATTATGTATCTCACGGTTCTTGAGAATTCAATGGGTTGTGTGCTCGGTCAACAAGACGAGTCAGGTAAAAAAGAGCACACCATCTATTACCTGAGTAAGAAGTTTACTGATTGCGAGTCAAGATACTCGATGCTGGAGAAAACATGTTGTGCACTCGCTTGGGCCGCTAAGCGTTTGAGGCAGTACATGTTAAACCATACAACCCTTTTGATTTTGAAGATGGATCCAATCAAGTATGTGTTCGAGAAGCAAGCACTTTCTGGTAGAATAGCCCGTTGGCAGATGGTTCTGACAGAATATGATATTCAGTATGTTTCCCAAAAGGCCATTAAGGGAAGTGTGTTGTCAGAGTATCTTGCCGAACAGCCAATTGTGGATTATCAACCAATGAAGTTTGAGTTTCTGGATGAGCACATCATGTATCTGAAGATGAAGGATTGCGAAGAGCCTTTGCCTGATGAAGGACCTGAGATTGGATCTCAATGGAATATGGTTTTTGATGGGGCTGTTAATTCATATGGCAACGAAATCGGGGCAATCATTACGACTCCACAGGGTTCTCATATACCCTTTACTGCCCGATTAGCGTTCATATGCACCAACAATGAAGCGGAGTATGAAGCATGCATCATGGGGTTAGAAGAAGCAATTGATTTGAGAATCAAGAACCTTGATGTTTATGGTGATTCTGCGTTGGTGGTTAATCAGATCACAGGAGAATGGGAGACTCGTCAAGTAAATCTCGTTCCATATAACAATTATGCCAGAAGATTATTACCTTTCTTTGATAGAGTAGACTTCCATCACATTCCCCGGATAGAGAATCAGATGGCTGATGCATTGGCAACGTTGTCATCAATGTATAAAGTGAATCTTTGGAATGAAGCTCCCTCAATCAGAATCATGCGCTTGGATAGACCTGCTTTTGTATTTGCTATTGAAGGGGTATCAGATGGCCAGCCTTGGTATCATGACATTAAAGTCTTCTTGAAGAGTCAGGAATACCCAGCTGGGGCATCTTCCAAAGATAAAAAGACATTGAGGAGGTTATCAGGAAACTTCTTTCTGAACAAGGATGATGTGTTATACAAGAGAAACTTTGACATGGTCTTGCTACGTTGTGTTGATGAACACGAGGCAGGCTTGTTAATGGAAGAGGTTCACGAAGGTTCCTTCGGTACTCATGCCAATGGGCATGCTATGGCCAGAAAATTGTTGAGAGCGGGGTATTATTGGATGATTATGGAGTCTGACTGTTTTAAATACGCCAGGAAATGTCATAAATGCCAGATTTATGCTGACAAGGTGCACGTACCGCCTACTCCTCTGAATGTTTTGTCGTCACCTTGGCCTTTTGCTATGTGGGGCATTGACATGATTGGGAAGATTGAGCCGACTGCTTCAAATGGGCATCGTTTTATCCTGGTGGCTATCGATTATTTCACGAAGCGGGTGGAAGCAGCATCGTATACCAACGTCACTAAACAAGTGGTAGCCCGGTTCATTAAGAAGGACATCATCTGCCGGTATGGAGTCCCGGAGAGAATCATTACTGATAATGGTTCAAATCTGAATAACAAGATGATGAAGGAGCTCTGCCAGAGCTTTAAAATCCAACATCACAATTCTTCTCCCTATCGTCCGAAGATGAATGGGGCTGTTGAAGCGGCTAATAAGAACATAAAGAAGATTGTGCAGAAGATGGTAGTGACATACAAAGACTGGCATGAGATGTTGCCTTACGCTTTGCATGCATATCGTACTTCGGTACGCACATCAACTGGGGCAACTCCTTTCTCACTGGTGTATGGCATGGAAGCAGTCTTGCCATTAGAAGTTGAGATTCCTTCTTTGAGAATTCTGACAGATGTGAAGCTTGATGAAGTTGAGTGGGTGCGTTCCCGGCTGAATGAACTGAACCTCATTGAAGAGAAGAGACTGAAAGCCATGGCGCATGGCCGGTTGTATCAGAGTAGGATGAAGAAAGCCTTTGATCAGAAAGTGCGTCCTCGGTGTTTTCAAGCTGGTGAATTAGTTCTGAAAAGGATCACTCCTCCTCAAACAGATCACAGGGGCAAGTGGACTCCGAATTACGAAGGGCCATATGTAGTAAGACAGGTTTTCTCTGGTGGAGCCTTATTACTCTCAACTATGGATGGCGAAGATTTTACGTCCCCTGTGAACGCGGATGTAGTCAAAAAATACTTTGCATAAAAGAGACCCGCTGAACATAAAAAGAAGGTTCAGGCAAAAATGGGGCATCCTGGCGAACCATAAAAAGAAAAGGTTCGGGCAAAAATTAGGGATAAAAAGAAAAAGAATAAACCCGCAAGGTTGAAAACCTGAAAAGGCAACCTTGGCAAAAATGGGTATCCCGGTGGATTGAAAACCCGAGAAGGGCGATCCAAGCAATAGTTAGGGATTTTAAAGCAAAGACTACGATCCGCGTTCGATCTGTGATCACTGTTCGCACTTGGAAAATTCGGAGGAAAGGAATCAGTCCAGTTAGTCGTCTTCGAAGGCCAAAGTATCTGCGGATGAACAGGTCATATGGGTTATAGCTGAGTTGAGTCACGGTGGATGTCTGTTCCCCACATTGCTGACATTTGTATTTTCTTTTGCTTTTTGTGCAATTACCTCTTTTCAGGAATTGCTTCCAGATGTAAATGCCTATTCACAGGCCAATTCATTCAATAAAGTTTGCATTTCAGTTAAAGAGCTTTTGTTTTCTGTTTTACCTGTTTTGTTTGTGAAAATGTCCAATATTTTTGATAAAAACATTACATGCTAAAACGTTGAGCTTTATGACACAAGACGGAAAAACAGTGGCAATTGCTTAGGCGACAGTCACCATGTGGATAATCAATGTATTCATTCTTGCACGTAGACTTTTTGCTGGTTTTGCAGGATGACAGGTGTACTTCCCTAGTAGAGTCGCTCTCTCCATCTTTGAAGTCTGATCGTCCTCAGCGGTTGGATGCTTTCCCCAGTAGAGTAGAGCTCTCCTCAACTTTGAAGTCTGATCGTCCTCAGTAGGTTATTACTCTTCCTCATCAGAGTATTGAGGGTCGTCTTCCTCAACCAGAGTATAAAGAAGTAATTCCCTAAGCGGAGTCGTTAAGGATCGTTTTCCTTAGCAGGATATAAGAGGTTTTTCCCCGGCCAGAGTTGTGATTTGACTCATTTTTCTTCAGCAAGTGATGGCTCCCCACGGAGCAGGGGGCAGTTATTTGTTCCCCAGCTAGTCAGGAAGCTTGTGTTATCCCTTAGCAGGTGAATGTTGACAATTACTTTCTCTCCCAAGCGGAGTCGTGGAGGATCGTCTTCCTCAGCAAAGTACAGAGGATTATATACCCAGCCGCAGTCGTGTTTGGATTATTATTCGCCAACAAGTACTCAGAAGTTGATTGCTTTAAGGTGAGTGTTGCCGTACCTCCAACAGGAAGTTTGTGGACGAAGATGTTATTATCCCCACAGGGTCCTGATGTCTACTTTCCTCGGTTAGTCAGAAAGTATAGTTTCGTCGACAATGGTTTGATCTAGTACCCAGCAGGGTGAGGGTAAAGTTACCTCCCTAGCAGTAGATTAAGCTCATCTCCCCAAGCAGAGTCTGGTGGAGAGTGGTATCCCTAGCAGGTCTTAAGGCCAATCGTTTTTGGCAGGCGTTGAAGCCAGGTTCTGAAGTGTTTGGTCATCCCCAGCGGAGGAATTTCCATCTTCAGTATTCATCACCTTCCCCAGCTGGGTGGGTATTCTCTCGGAGCTTCGTCCATCTCCAGTAGAGTTGTTGATCTTGATATTCCCCAACAGAGTGGATATCCTCTTGGAGTTTTGTCCATCTCCGACAGAATTGGTGATTGTGATATTCCCTAGCAGGGAGAAGTTTTCCTCAACAAGTTTTCCTTTGTTTCAGTGGCAATTTAGCTTGCCGTCCCTAGCGGAGTTGCTTCTGGTCTTCAGCATTTATTTTGCTGGGACATCTCTTTTGCATTGCATAAGCATTCGTTTTGCATAACATCCTCCCAAATGCGTAGCATTTCCACTTCATGTGGGGCATTACGGAAAAATTAAAACATATGCATCCGAAGCGTAAGCCAGGTTTGAGTTTTCCTTCGTCAGGAAAAGCCGGATTTCAGAGGTGTTGGGTTAAACAATATTTGACAGTTCCCCGGCAGAACGTTTTGCCAGGATTGTTTATCCTTGATTCTATTTGTACCCCTCCGTCCGGGTGGTCCTTTGGTTTATTCCCTCAAAATTTTACCGTCATACACTCGTCCGTGTTTCTTTCAGCACCCGTCCGTGTTTGACTCTTTTGTTTCAATGCCCGTCCGCATTGACATTTGATACTCGTCTGTGTTTCCTTCAGCACCCGCCCGTGTGTGAACCGTTGATTTCAATATCCGTCTGTATTGACCTTTTGATGACACTCGTCCGTGTTACCTTCCATTCCCCAGCGAGATTAATTCCCGATAAAGTTGCTTTATAACCTTTTCAGTACCTGTCCGTATTGAAATCTTTTACACCCGTCCGTGTACCTTTTTCAATACCCGTCCGTATTGAAATCTTTTACACCCGTCCGTGTACCCTTTTCAGTACCCGTCCGTATTGAATGTTCGACACCCGTCCGTGTGCATTCTCAATCCCCAGAGAGGTCATCTTGAACCTCCTTTTACACCCGTCCGTGTACCTTTTTCAATACCCATCCACATTGAAATCTTTTACACCCGTCTGTGTATCTTCTCAATACCCGTCTGTATTTGACAGCCTGGATTCCTTGACACCCATCCGTGTTCATCCCCAGCATAGCTAACACTCGTTTGTGTTTATTTCAGGACTTTTCATTACAGTTTTGGTTTCCAACACTCGTACGTGTCGTGACAGTGTAACATTTTTTGTTTGTTCCCCAGTGGAGTCGTCCCTCCCTTGAGGGTTGCAAATTTTAGGTTTCTTTTGGTATTCAATCTCTGTGAATCCTTGGAACGCATGATAGCCGTCACTATCATACCTTCAGGATCAAGTTGATTGAATAGGGGCAGCTGTAACACCTCAAAATTTGCCTTGTTGTTTTTAGATAACTGGCTTAGGTTTCTTTACATTTCTTGCATTTGCATTGTGCATAGCATTTGGTTTTTAGCATGGGATCGAGGTATTTGGTTCAACTCAAGGGCAAAAGCTTCTTATGAGCTCCATAAGCTTCTCACATCCTTATATGGTGGCCCAAGGGTATTTCAATGAGGGATTCTCCAAGTGGTTATATCAAGGGTTGGTGTCCTTACACTGATGACCAAAACCAGGGTTTTATGGTTAAGGGTCCTGAGCTCAAGGATTTGATTCAAAACTTTCACCAAGGTTCTCCATATGTCAAAACAAGTCTAAGGATGGATTTTGAGCCAAAAATTCACCATGGAAGGCCTCAGATGATTCAGTAGCTTACAGATGAAGTAATTAGTCAAACTGGTCAACTGAAAAGTCAAACTAAGGTTTTGAGAGGTCCTCATCATGGTAATCAAGTCAAGAGACCTTTATTTGGTCTATGGAAGGCTTTCATGATCACAATTTGCAAGAATCAAGCTTTGGTAAAAAGTTGCTAAATTGGGAAAGTGACTTGTAATTTCAAGTTACTATTTTTGACATATTTTCAACCAACTTTAACCAAACTTTTCATGATAAAAAATGCTTCAAACGAATTTTTACCCAACACCAAAGTTGTAGATCTCTTTCTCCTCTTTCCAAAGAGTGGTGGATCATGATCATATCATTTTTAGATCAAGAGTTATGGGCATTTGAAGTTAAAGGGCATTTGGTGTTCCACCATGCATACCATTTTGACATAACTTGCAAGATGCATTTTAACTCACCAATATGGCTTCTAATTGTTCATTTCACCTCACCATACTCCATTTCACCTCATTTAGCATCATTTTGAGCCAAGAATTGAATGAATCCGTGGATTACATAGTCATAATTCATCATTATGCAATTTTGCAAGTTCACTTGGAATTCATAATTCAGTTACTCTCCAGCCCCAAGATCAATCCAAAGGTGGTCCTTGCATCAAAAGGAAAACAGTCATGCACTTTTCATGAAGAATGCACGAGCCAAATACCTCATGTGCACAAACTTGCAAATTTGCAAAACAGCCCAAAACTCATTGCTCTCAAGTCCTTGAAGTTTAAAACCCTAAACAGTAGCATTGGCACACTATATAAGCTAACTCACACGAATTTCTCAGCAGCTACTATTCATTTTCATCACTTTTCAAAGTTTTGCTCTCAAGTTTCTCTCCTTCGATTCTCCCAATCCTTCAAGGTTCCTCCATTTTTCTTGGTTGGTTTAGGATCAGGGAAGCACAAGGAAGAGAAATCCACCATTGTTTTGAGGTTTAAGCAAGGAATTCATCAAGTTGAGTTCAGAGCTTCAACTTTTGGATTCAAGGATTCAGGCTAGTTTGAAGGGCTAATTGCATTTATTTTGCAATTAAACGGTTGAAAGAGTTGATCTGCAGCTTATCTTGGAGTTTCTTGACGTATTTCCATTTCTGCAAATCTCAGGTGAGCTCCAAATTCATAGATCTAGAATTGATTTTTGTTGTGTGTTTAATGTTCATCTTGATGTGCTGAGCTCATATATGTGTTTGGTTTTGATTTTCAACGTGAATCATGGCTGAAATTTAGATCTAAAATTTTCAGATCCAAACTTGTTTCGTTCGATTCTTGAAATATATGCATGCTAAATGATTTTGAGTGGCATATTTGTGATCTACGTGAGTTGCTGAACATTTTGATGTATGATTTGTTGTTTTTGGTTATTGTTTGAAGTTTGGTGACCGGAGGGTGGCCGGAGAAGATGACCGGCGCTTCTCCGGCCGGTGAGGGTTTAATTAGGGTTTGTGGTTTTCCAGTTTGAATCTCATGCGTTGGATTGTGATTAATTTTCCAGTTTAATTCTCGTGCGTTGGATCTTGATTAGGTGTTGTTAATTGAATTGATTAGGGTTTAGTGGACCTGATTAAGTCATGACCGTTTGATTTCATTTAATTAGTGCATTTGAATGTGGACCATTGGATTGTTGACTTTATTTTGTTTGACTGAGAGCATGAGCCTGTGGATCTGGAGACTTTTTTATGTTTGACTTAATCTCAGCCGTTCGTTGTTTCTGAAGGCTTGATAGCGCTTGGGCCTTTTCTGCTGTTTACACCCCCGTTTCTGAGCCCATGGTCATTTGCACGCGTTTGGATTTCTCTTTGCACCCCTATCTTCATTTCATTTTCTTTTTATTTTCTATTTTCATACCATTTCATAATTAATTGTTAAAAATACTTGCATGTGCTAAAAAATTCTAAAAAAATTCATCATCCCTCCTCATTATTAAAATTAATTTTTCACATTTTATTTTATTATTTTTGCATTAAATTTGCATTAAATATTAATTTTCCAAATTAATTTTTCTCATTTGCACTTCATATTGCATCATTTATTTCCCTCATTTTAAAAGTGATTTGATCCTAATTCTTTTTGGGTTGTGTTCATAACATGTTGAGGTATGTTTGAGATTTTTGGTATGATTTTTAGGTCCCTTTTGGATGACTTTTGATGTGTTTCTTTGAGCATGAATGTATGAAATCCTATTGATGCTTTGACCTAATTGTTGATTGACTTTGGTTCTGATTCATTGCTTGTGGATTTGATATGTCAATTATACATGTTTGAGATGCTTGAATACTGAATGACATAATTTTTGAGGCATGTTTGTTATTTCTTTGAAGCATGAACTTTAACTTGTCCAACTTGTGAATGTATGCTTCATGTTTGGTTTGCTTGGTCATGAAGGCACTTGTGCCATAATTTGGGGTCTTGTTTGAGAATTGATAGCATGTTAATTGACCTCTGGTTGTGATATTTGGATCTCATCTTTGCATGTTTGATGTTTTCCTTGCACCTTAAGTCACTTGTTTCACAAGAATGAATCATGTTTCACTCCACTTCACTTCTTCTGCTTTGCTTCTTAATTGATTGTGAAAGTGTTTGTATGACTTGAATGATGTTTGAAGATCTTGTTTAGGCACATATTTAGGATTGTGTCACTTCTGGACTTGGTTTATTTTGTGGAATTTTGACTTGGTTGCTTTACATAATCACTTATTCTCATCTCACTCCTTCTTTAATGACTTGAATGGTACTTAAGTGACTTCTCCCTTTTCTTTTTTTGACTAATTGTGCATAACTAACATTAGAGGTCAGTAGGACCATTAGGTTCTGAACTTGATGATTGATTTACTTTAGAACTTGTCTCTTCATTGCCTTATGCTTGTTTGAGTTTCATTTTGTCATATGTGAATACTTCTAACACTTTCAAGGGCAAATGGTAAGTAGTTTGAGTGTGGATTTGCTTCCACATTTTACTTTCTTCCTTTATCTTTTAACTTCTGTACTTGTGTTTGAAGTGAGCTTAGGCCACTTGTGTTTCACTTCTCTTTCTCCTCCTTCTCTTTCACTCTTTGCATCCCTCGAGTCTCAAGACTTGTTTAAGTCTTGGATTCTCTCCCTGTAGAGCTACCTAGTCCAACTTAATTTTCGATTAAGCTTGGAGTAGGATTAGCATTAGGTTAGGTAGGCGTCTCTCCTAAACCTCACTAACCATAGGGCATCCATGCATGATAACATTAGGACTCTTAGTTTCCCTTTAGAGTTCCCTTTTGTGTCGCTTCTCTTCTCATCTCAAACTTCTTGAAAACACTTAATAAAATATAACGTATATTGCGCTCGAGCCTTAAGTATAGGAAGTGAAGAACGAGGGGTCTCCTCTCTTCTTCTAGGGTGTTTAGCATACGTCTCATTCGGGGGCGACCATGCGACTCACTCGTTCCCGCACGGTAGACTTTTGTGCAATGTAAGTTACGAACTAACTCAAAACACTTCTGTCTAAAAAACACCAAACAAATTCAAATCTTTTTTTTATCCTTCGGGATTGTTGGGTTTCAGACTCCTTTCAGAAAAGAGCTCGTCGCTCACGTAAAAAACACTTACTCATCCGTGGTCGTACCCACGAACTACGTCAGCTCTGATTCCTCTCTCTCGTCCGATTGAGGATACGTAGGCACAAGACAGCGATTATCTTGGCGAGCAAACTTCCCCCACAGTTCCCGTCCGAACTAAGTTGACTCTGACTTTCCCATTGCACTGAGGGAGTACGTAGGCCTAGGACAACGATACCGTCCTATCGAGTCACTTCCTTTTCTTTTCTTCTTCGTTTCTCCGTTCTCTCCGCTCTCGTTTCTTCTCCGGTCCAGTAGCAGTGGAGTTCCAGATGACGAAACCCTTTTGATGCAGACGACAAGCGTGGATCCCATCGAGTACGATGGACGTGTTGGGTGCTAACACCTTCCCTTCGCGTAACCGACTCCCGTACCCGTTCTCTTGGTCGCGAGACCTTGTTCTTTCCCCCTCCTTTCAGGTTTATGCAGTGTTTCCTTTCCCTCTCTTGGGATAAATACACTTTGCTGGCGACTCTGTGTTCTTTTGCGCCGCTCTCGCGTTCGTACCGTTGGATGCGAATCTTTCGGGAGCGACACCCACCATGTCATGGGATCAACACTCAGGTCATTCATAAACTACTCAACATGAAGATGAATTCGCAATGTTTGCAGGACTTGAATTCATCAACTATGCTTTTCCCGAGGTTAACATCATCGAGAGAGATGACTCCTCCAGTTCGAAAGAAGTGTGGGACACCCTGGGACAACCAAGTGGAAAGTACGACTTCATGGTCAAGTACACCGCTCCCGAAAGCTCTCGTATCAGGCTCGAGGATATCCAGCCTACTGGATGGGGAGATACAACTGAGAGCACAAATGTTATGCAAAATGCAACAGAGGAATCCTCCTATGGCAACTCTGCCTGGGAGACAGATTCCAATGATCCTGCTCCACCAGAAATCAGCGTTATTTCTGAAGACAAATCAAGGAAGGTGCCAGACTTTGTGATTCACCGAGGAGTTCGCCGCCAATGGGTTGCTGTCGATGTTTCGAAGGTCGTTCATCAGTCAAAGTAATTGCCATCTTTAACCTTTCACCCTGCCCAGGTGAAACGGATGTTTTGATAGGGCTCGCTTTCTGTAAATTTCCCTCTTCGCTTTGCCTGAAGCGACAGAGTTTTGTTTTATAGGGCTGTAGTTTCAAGAATCGACTTGTTCATTAATAAAATAACGTCGTTCTGTAATTTCTGCATTAATTGCTGTTTTCTTTTTTTGCTTTTTCAGAAATGGTAATCCTAAAAAACAATTCGATAATAACAACAAGCAGTAATAAAATAAATACACTGCACACACTTGCATTTTCTCTATCTCTTCTAAACACGAATCATCACGTCATGCAGATTGCTTGTTTTAAACCCCGTTGAAACATACGATCCGATGCCTTCTCCCAACTTTGAGTTCCCGGTATTTGGGGCTGAAGAAGAAGTTGACAACGAAATTTCAGAAGAGATCTCCCGACTACTCAGACAAGAGGAAAGGTCCATTGAACCTCACAAAGAGCCGTTGGAAACGGTAAACTTGGGTTCAGAGCAAGAGAGAAAAGAAATCAGGATTGGGGCACTGCTCAGTCCATCTGCCAGAGAGAGTTTGATAAAGCTTCTCAAAGAATTTCCCGATGTATTCGCTTGGTCCTATCAGGATATGCCAGGGTTGGATACCAGCATCGTGGAACATCACTTACCATTGAGATCGGAATGTCCGCCAGTAAAGCAAAGGTTGAGACGCACTCATCCAGACATGGCCATCAAAATCAAAGAGGAGGTACAGAAACAGATCGACGCGGGTTTCCTCGCTACATCTGAATATCCTCAATGGTTAGCCAACATCGTACCCGTTCCCAAAAAGGACGGAAAAGTCAGAATGTGTGTCGACTACAGGGATCTAAACAAGGCTAGTCCAAAGGACGACTTTCCTTTACCACACATCGACATGTTGGTAGACAGTACAGCAAAGTTCAAAGTATTCTCCTTCATGGATGGATTCTCGGGCTATAACCAGATCAAAATGGCGCCAAAAGACATGGAGAAAACTTCATTCATTACCCCATGAGGTACCTTTTGTTACAAGGTAATGCCGTTCAGTTTGAAGAACGTCGGGGGAACCTATCAAAGGGCCATGACTACTCTGTTTCATGACATGATACACAAAGAAATCGAAGTGTATGTCGATGATATGATTGCAAAATCAAAAACAGAGAGTGAGCACGTTGAACATCTGTCCAAATTGTTCGAACGTCTAAGAAAATTCAAGCTCCGCTTGAATCCCAACAAATGCACCTTCGGTGTCCGTTCAGGGAAACTATTAGGGTTCATCGTCAGCCAGAAAGGAATTGAGGTTGATCCTGATAAGGTCAAGGCCATTCGAGAAATGCCTTCTCCGAAAACTGAAAAACAAGTCAGAGGATTCCTGGGACGGTTGAACTACATCTCCAGATTCATATTCCTTATGACCGCCACATGTGCGCCGATTTTCAAATTACTCAAAAAGAATCAGGATTGCGTTTGGTCAGAATATTGCCAAACCGCCTTCGACAGTACAAGGAGTATCTGTTGAATCCTCCGATTCTATCACCTCCAGTGGAAGGAAGACCACTGATTATTTACCTCACAGTCCTAGAGGACTCAATGGGATGTGTACTTGGCCAACAAGACGAAACCAAAAGGAAAGAGTCTACCATTTACTATTTAAGCAAGAAATTCACCGACAGTGAAACTCGGTACACGATGCTTGAGAAAACTTGTTGCGCTTTGGCTTGGGCAGCCAAACGTCTTCGCCAGTACATGATTCGTCACACTACTTGGTTGGTCTCCGAAATGGATCCAATCAAGTACGTTTTCGAAAAACCTGCTCTTACGGGATGGATTGCCCGTTGGCAGATGCTGTTATCAGAATATGACATAGAGTACCACGCTCAGAAAGTCGTTAAGGGAAGTATTTTAGCCGATCATTTGGCTCATCAACCGATTGACGATCAAGAATCACTCGGGTTTGACTTCCCAGACGAAGATATCATGTATCTAAAAATGAAAGATTGCGATGAACCGTTACCCAGTGAAGGGCCAGAACCAGGTTCCCAAGGGGGACTTATCTTTGATGGAGCAGTTAATCATTACGGAAATGGAATTGGGGCAATCATTGTAACCCCTCAGGGTACCCACATTCCTTTCACTGCCAGACTTACGTTCAAATGTACGAACAACGAGGCCGAATACGAAGCTTGTATTATGGGTCTCGAAGAAGCAATTGATTTAAGGATCAAAAACTTGGACGTATACTGTGATTCAGCCTTGGTTATCAATCAGATAAAAGGAGATTGGAACACATACCAATCAGGATTGATTCTGTACAAAGACTACGCAAGAAGGTTGCTACCTTTCTTCAACAGAGTTGAGTTTCATCATATCCCTCGTGAGGAGAATCACATGGCTGATGCATTAGCCACTCTCTCTTCCATGATTAGTGTAGGTCAATGGAACGACTTACCTAAGATCGACATAATACGCCTTGAACGACCCGCTTACATCTTCACGATTGAAGCAGTCATAGACGACAAACATTGGTATCACGATATCAAATGCTTCCTTCAGAAACAAGAGTACCCATCTGGGGCACTCAGAAAAGACAGAAAAACCCTCAGAAGATTGGCTGGAAACTTCTTCCTGAGCGGTGACACTCTTTATAAGAGAAATTTTGACATGGTGTTGCTCCGATGCGTAGACAGACCAGAAGCAGACATGCTTATGAAAGAAATTCATGAAGGATCCTTTGGCACTCATACCAACGGACACACAATGGCGAGAAAAATTCTCAGAGCAGGGTACTATTGGTTGACCATGGAATCCGACTGCTACAAGTACATGAGGAGGTGTCACAAGTGTCATATATACTCCAACAAAATTCATGTACCGCCATCACATCTCAAAGTTCTTTCTTCCCCGTGGCCTTTTTCCATATGGGGAATCGACATGATTGGCTTGATCGAACCTAAGGCTTCAAATGTACATCGGTTCATCCTGGTAGCCATTGACTACTTCACCAAGTGGGTCGAAGCAGCGTCATACGCTAATGTAACCCGACAAGTGGTGGTCCGATTTATCAAAAACAATATCATCTGCCGTTATGGTGTTTCAAGCGAGATCATTACTGATAATGGATCTAACTTGAACAATAAGATGATGAAAGAGTTGTGCGCAGAGTTCAAGATTGAACACCATAACTCATCTCCCTACCGACCAAAGATGAACGGAGTGGTAGAAGCGGCCAATAAGAACATCAAGAAGATCGTTCAAAAGATGGTCGTAACCTACAAAGATTGGCACGAAATACTACCCTTTGCTCTTCACGGTTATCACACATCTGTCCGAACTTCAACGGGGGCTACCCCTTTCTCTCTAGTGTATGGCATGGAAGAAGTGCTCCCCATAGAGGTAGAGATCCCATCAATCCGGGTATTGATGGAAGCTAAGCTCACCAAAGCTGAATGGTGTCAAAGCTGACATGACGAACTAAATTTGATCGAAGAAAAGAGAATAACGGCACTATGCCACTGTCAGTTGTATCAACAGAGAATGAAGAGGGCGTTTGACAAAAAGGTTCGACCTCATGTTTTCAGAAAAGGAGACCTCGTGCTCAAGAAGATACAACAGTTTCTTACTGATTCGCGAGGCAAGTGGACTCCGAATTATGATGGCCCCTATGTGGTCACGAAAGCTTTCTCAGGCGGCGCCCTGAGACTTGCAACCATGGACGGAGAGGAATTTTCCTACCCCACAAATGTTGATGTAGTCAAGAAATACTTTGCCTAAACTAAAAAAAAAACGTCTTGGTGGATTGAAAACCCAAAAGGGCGGTCCAGGTAAAAGTTAGAGACAGAAAAAGAATCATCCCGATGGATTGGAAACATCATAGTACAATCCAGGCAAAAATTAGGGATAATGGCAAGTAACTATGTTCAACAGAGGCAAGTCTCTCAGCAGCAGCAGTTACACCATCCATCGGAGGAAAACTCCAGTCAAGATCATCTTCGACAGAAGCTCAGGATGTCCCGAATTCCAAGTTGGTAGAAGGATAGTGGTCGTTATGTTTCAACGTAGCCCTTTTCCCTATAAATTACCATTTTCAAACTTTGTATATACTATTTGGAATCACGCGTTTGGCTGATCTCCATTTTATCAATGAAATTTGAGCCCTTGTACTTTTGTTTGTAATTCTTATTTGTTTTAGCTTTATGGAACGACGTTGTTAACATGATTAACAATTCTTGAAATAAAACAAAAATGAATTTACTTGTTAAAACTTTTTCTGCTTTTTAATAAAGATGTCAATTTCTTTTGACTATTGAACATCGAAAGAGCATCGATTGCGTCTCCAAAGGCGTTTGAATTTCAAAGTGCAGAATCAAAGTACTCTTTCTAGGCCCAGTACGCCTGAATGAAGGGATCAACTGTGTCAGAGACCTTGTTTCGTCTGACACGCCTCGGCCGAGTTCTTATCTCCTAAGCCCGATCAACGGTATTCCCCGCAGGGACTATCTCTCCTAAGCAAGGTGGAATTGCTATTTTGAACCAACGGTACTTCTTCGCCCCGCGATGGCCGAGTATCCAGTCATGTTCACCTGTCAGTTTGTATGTCGCATCCGTTTTGTCAGCATAAACATACATGCATCATTGCATTATTGATTTGCATTCACATTTCATATTGCATCACTATTACTCTAGTCGGCCTTGTCCCCTAGTGATAAAAGTCCTCTCAATTGAGTTGTCAGCCCTTTCCTCGTCAGGAAGTGTTACATCTGAACATTCTCTCTCCTCCAGTTTTATTTCTGGATTGAAGTTGGCCCTTGACCACTTTGATAACTTGAACCTCTGAAAAGCCTGAGAAAACGTTCAACAAACATCACTCTTCGCCATTGAAGATGATATCCTTGCATTCCCGGATAAAGGAAAATCCACAGAGAAAGCCTCCTAAATTGGAGATTCAGCAGTATAGCTGCCTTTCTCCGAAAGACCATTGATGAAAAGGTCATCGGCACCTCAAAATTGGACCCCATCATATGGCATTTCTCCGGGAAGATCCCGAGAAAAGTATGATGTAAGATCCCAAGCGGCAGCAGTCTCTCAAGAGACTCGCTTTCCCCAATAGAAACAAATGGCGTCTCCAACAGAGAAGTTTATACACCTCTACAACTCAGACGACTGGGTCATCCCAGCAAGTCTGACGTCAAAACTTTTTTCACTCAAATGGCATCTCCCCAGGAAAATTCGGCGAGAAGTTTGAAGGAAATCCGCTACAAATAGCGTTCCTTGTCAATAAAGTTTATTGACAAAAGAAACTAAGACCAGTTCCTTGGTAGAAAACCAGGATCGAGGGGAAGTTTATTTCAGAAACTAAGACCAGTTCCTTGGTAGGAAACCAGGATCGGGGGGAAGTTTATTTCAGAAACTAAGACCAGTTCCTTGGTAGGAAACCAGGATCGAGGGGAAGTTTATTTCAGAAACTAAGACCAATTCCTTGGTAGGAAACCAGGATCGAGGGGAAGTTTACAACAGAGACTGAGACCAGTTCCTTGGTAGGAAACCAGGATCGAGGGGAAGTTTAAATCAGAAACTAAGACCAGTTCCTTGGTAGGAAACCAGGATCGAGGGGAAGTTTATTTCAGAAACTAAGACCAGTTCCTTGGCTAAAGACCAGGATCGAGGGGAAGTTTACCTTTTCTAAGCATCATTGCTTAGCTAAAGAAGATGGATGCGATCCGCCATTCATAACCACCATCAAAATTTCGGGTATTCCGATATTTAATTCTCTTGCACCTCGAATGCCCGAATACCTTCGTCATTCACACCTTCGGGTCCAAGAAGATTAAATAGGGGAATCTGTCATACCCCAAATTTTGACCACTTAGATTTGCCATCATTGTGCAAATCATCATCACAATATGGAGGAACCATCATGCCTCATCAATCTCCTCAAGGATTGTTGAACACTTACTACAATCAGAATTAGGGTTTCAAGCCCTCTCTGAGTGCTTAGACAAAGGATCAATCAAGGAATGACATGATCTTCAACTTGTATAACCTCTCCAACATCCACAATGGATCAAAAGGACTCCCACTTCAAGGATTAAGCACAAGGCTGCTCCCTTCTAGGTGGATCAAGTCTCAAGATCGCCAGTATCACCAAATTAGGGTTTTGGTCGACCAGGGCCTCCAGATGGAAATTTTCCTCTGGGCATGAGCCAATGCTTCAAATCATAACCTAAGATGCTCCATGGAACCTCATGGACCCTATCATCAAGTCAATTTGGCCTCAAGGGATGCATACATCCAAAATCAGGAATTAGGGTTTCTTGACCTAATTCACCCCTAAGTTGACTTTTGGGACAAACCATGAGCCAAGACCTCAAGATAGGGTTTGAGGGTCTCTAATGAACCATATTGATCCATTTGGAACAATGGATTAATCCAAGAAGCTTGAGCAACAAGTCTCAATTTCATCTGCACAACAATTAGGGTTTTAAGGAAAAAGTCAACTGTAACTTTGACTTTTGACCAGGGCATGCTCCCAAGCCCTAAGACATGATTCAATATACCCTATGACACCCATGGAACATTTCCATCAAGTTTCATTTAGGTCAAGGACATGATTTCCTGAAGAATTGCATAGTTTGGAATTCATCTGATAAAAAGTCAACTGTGCACAAAAGTCAACTTTGACTTTTTGAGATTTTTCACCAAAATGGATTTTTAACCCTAAAATGATGTTAATGTATGATTTGAATCATCATTCATCAAGAAAAATCAAGAAAAGTTGGATAACTTGTAAAAGGGGTAACCATAAAAACTTAGAAAATTTTCTAAGTTAAAAATAAAGTGGCAAGGGTACCAACTTTGAAGGATCATAACTCCTAAACCACAGCCATTTTTTCTCATCCAAAGATGGATTTGTAGCCCTCATTACCCTATACAAAAACTTCAACAAGACCTAAGTCCAATTCATTAAGGATTTTGAGTTATGGAGTGATCAAAATGGCTGAAAAGTGAAAATGTCACTTTTTCCAACACTTAGTGAAATTTTCACTAAGTCAGAATCTGCCTTCACTTTTTGCCAAATGTAGAGGGATTTTTCACTTGGATTCAAAAGAGATCAAAACCAAACATGTTCAAACAGTTGTTGTATCATGTAAGGGCTTTCCAAAATGGCCAAGAACATTACCAAATTCCATTTGGGCTATGAGTTATGACATTGGAAAGTTACCTTGCTGAAATCTGTCAAAGGCAAGGCAGAATTTGCAATTTTGCTCGATTTGCCAAAATCAGCCAAATTCAAATGCTCTTATCCACTTGGACACCTCAGAGGATTGAATCTAAAGGGGACAATCACTGAGCCAAGCCTCCAAAGTGTTTGGAACAAGAAATAACATGTTGAACCTAGAATGGCCAAAATAGGGACAATACTCCAAATTTGGATTGAAGCATTCAATGGAAGCATCAAGGTGGCATGGACTGAGCCATTCTCATATGAAATCAGTCAAGACTTATCCAAGACCAAGGGGACCAAAGCTCTGTGCCCTAACCTCTAGTCAATGGCTAGAGGAGACTTGCA
Organism: Lathyrus tuberosus; assembly: GCA_022829125.1. Lineage (NCBI taxonomy): Eukaryota > Viridiplantae > Streptophyta > Magnoliopsida > Fabales > Fabaceae > Lathyrus > Lathyrus tuberosus. Next base: position 5,277,049 of record JALAZF010000239.1, on the reverse strand, counting down.
TTTCCATTGGCCAACATTGAACAAACCTACTTACCAGTTGTCATTCACTATTCCTTGCAAAACAAACTTGCTCTACTATAAATAGAGCTCAATTGTGATCAGTTTGAGTACACCAAAGCCATCTAACAGATGCTTTCCTCAAAATCTCTTTCTCTTGGCAAAAATGCCTTTCTTAGCAAGGTAGCTATCGGGTTTTGAGTTTGAGAGCTTTTCCAATCAAACCAATCACTCACACACCTCACATACATCATATAGAAGTGATCCAAACACTCACATAACATCTGGAACACTGATTTCACAAAATCACCAGCCAATTGCTCAAGTTCTTGACAGTTTTGCAGTTGAGGTGCCATCTTCAACTCCAAACCATTTCAATCCATTCCAAGCACTCAGACACATCACTTGGCACCTAGGGAAGCTATCCACATCATTGGAACCAAGCTGTAACACCTCCAACACAAATCACGATCACCAGCTGCAAGTAGTAAGCATGAGCTCTTCTAACTCTATGATCCACACAATTTTTGCTGCACAATAATTTGGCCATATGTTCATAATCATGCATGGAATGTTTTCCCTCAATTAATTGCATTGTTTGAATCGTGTATCAAAAATCCTAGCCTTCATGCAGAAATTAGGGTTCTTGAGGATTTTTCATGATTTCTTGTTATATGTTTAATTTAAATGAAATTAATTGACATAGACATGATCATGAGGTTGAGACGAGCATAATGATATGTGGATTGCATGTTATAATCAAGTATTCAGTGAGATTGGATAGAAAATGCAAATAAGCCAAACCCAGAACACGCGCGTGTTCTTCAGCTGTTCTTGGCGCCTTTTTTGAATTTTCAAATATTTGAATTTTGTGATTTTATTTAATTGATTCAAAAATTAATTTCTCTCCGAGTTTTAATGATTTTGAGTTGATTCTTGTTTTAATAATTCACAAAAATGTTAAATTATTTTATTTTCCCAAAAAATCCCAAAAATATTATTTATTTCATATAATTGATATTTTTGCAAAGAATTAATATTTTAATTGTTTTTGGCATTTTTAATATTTTTTCTACATTGATTTTGCAAGTTTTAATGCTTTCTAATTATTTTCTAGGTCAATACTTAATTTTTGAAGCATTAATCCAAGATCACAATTTGTTTTTAATATGTTAAACAATTTTGATCACTTTAATTGAATTTTTATTCAATTAAATACATTTTTGAAAACAAATTTGGGTTCTTGGATTAATTCAACCCTCATAAATTTTCTTTAAAACACTTTTGGGCCTCTAATAGAGTGTAAGACCCAATCCTTTTTTGACCAAACCATTTTTGGGCCTCAGTGTATTGTATAAGTCCCGATACCGTAAAAAACAAATGGCGCGATCGTCGCCTTTTTTGAAAAATCAATTGGGCCTCTCCTTGAGCTATAAGACCCATTTAAAACTTTTTGGACCTCTATTAGAGTGTAAGACCTAACCCCCTTTTAACCAAAATCAATTGGGCCTCACTTATTGTATAAGTCCCTCTTCGTTAAAAAAAAATCTCGGCGTGATCGCCATTTTTAACGAAAAATCAATTGGGCCTACCCTCGTGTTATAAGCCCCACTCTTTTTCTTTAAAACTTTTGGGCCTCTTGAGAGAGTGTAAGACCCATCCCTTTGTACAGAAAAATATTTTGGGCCTCAGTCACTTGTATAAGTCCCTCTGTACAAATTCAAACAGTGCACTCACTGATAAAACCCTGGGCCTCTCCTTGAGCTGTAAGCCCCAAATCTTTCTTTTTCAAAGCACTTTCTCCTTTGATTTTGAAATATATTGTTGTTTTCAATATTTCTTTGTTGAATAACTAACCAAACAGCATGGAAGCTCTACAACCGGGTAAGTGTTTATCCGCTTTCATTTACCGCTTTCATATACTTATAACTGTATTGTGGGGCTATTTCACTGTAAGTCTTCTTTCATAAACTCATATCAACTGTGTAATAGTAGTATAGATATTTCGAGTTTCCCCGGCAACTACGTCTAGAACTAGGTGACGCCGTTTCGTTTATTCGTAGAAATAGACAGCTAGATCCCCAATAGGATCACCAGATACAGTCTTCTCTTCGGCTGTCCTCATTAGGAATTATCAAGAAACTCTATTCCCAGAGATGAATGTATTCTCCGTGAATGGCATCTTTGAGTTTCTTCCAAATTCTCAAACATTCCTGACTTGATCTATTCCTTGTGAATAGCTTGCCTTGAATTTCTCGGGGTTTGAGGACCCACAGGCTTCTTAAAAGCATCGGCCTCCTCTTGGGCATCGCACAAGGACCCACAGGCTTCCTAAAAGTAACCCCACCTCCTCTTAGGCTTAGTACAAGGACCTTACGGCTTCTTAGAAGTGTTCACAGCCTCCTCTTAGGCTTCGTATAATGATCTCTTCCTCCGGGAATGATAGCCTCCTTTTGGGCTTAGTACAAGGACCGATCGGCTTCTTAAAAGTTTCCAGCCTCCTCTTGGGCTTCGTACAAATTGTCCTGACGACCTCCTAGAGGTATAGGAACATAACTTAGTCATTTTCATAGAACAGTCCTTTCATAGAGTCTACTACTGTTTCTCAAAGCATGGTACAAAAGATGACACTCTAGACTTGGATAGTCTAATTTCCTTGAGTCTCAAAGACATTCTCAAGTGACCCCTTCGTAAAATAGGAAGGAAACCCGTAGACTCGGACAGTCTCAATACCCTTCGGATCTCCCGCTTCTTTAAAGAGCAGGAATAACCCGAATCCTTGAATCAAATCCATGAGTACAGTGTTGCTCATATAAGAACTGATTTTCTCTTTCAAAATCAGTATACTGGACCTGTCACTCAACTGAAACAGTAACCATAGCCTCCCCTTGGGCTTTGTACAATGATTCTCCCCAGCGGAGTCAAACAACATTTAGCCTCTCTCTTGGGCTTTGTACGAGACACCTAAGAGACTCCCTCGTTGAGTCAATCAAACTTTTCGCCTCCATCTCGGGCTTTATACGAGATACAAAAAGGTTCTTATTGAGCCAAACAAATTTTAGCCTCCATCTCGAACTTCGTACGAGATACAAAAAAACACTCTTGTTGAGTATAAAAGATCCTCTTGTAGGATCAACCCCTTTTAGCCTCTCTCTCAGGCTTTGTACGAGACACATATCAGCCTCCGCTTAGGCTTTGTATAAGAAAACCACTGGTTAATCCAATTAACCTTTTAGCATCAAAGCTGTGCCTCGTTCACAATACACAAACATCAACAACTTCTTCCCCTCCATCTAATCGCTGTAAGTGGAAAGCCTCTGGATCATCTACATCCATGCCACTATCCTTCTTTTAGCATGAGAAATTCCTAAGGGAAGATGGCATTACTCAACACTGAGTTAAAGTCTTCTCCTTCAGGTTAAAACCCCCTATAAAGGAAATTATGGCATTTCTAGGATCCGCGTATCCCGATTAAAGTAATCCTCCCTCTTTAGAGATGACAAATTCTCTCTAAAGACAACACCTTTCAGCTTCACATCTTGGGCTTTGAACAAGATACAAATATACTTTTTCAGCTTCACATCTTGGGCTTTGAACAAGATATATATCACCTTTCGCTTCACGTCTTGGGCTTTGAACAAGACACCAAAAAACACCCATTTCCTCCCATAGAATAGGAGGAGCTACGAACGCTCTGATTTTCCTGTTTCGGTAAACGGGAATACGTAGGCATAAGATTGAAAGAAAAATCTTAGCGAGCACACCAAACAAAAACCCAAAATCCCATACTCTCATGTATCTATCAAAAGCATTAGTCCTAACATCCCAATCCTTGTTCCCCGCCAGAAACCTTCTGTCTAGATAAAAAGAAAGAAACTGTATTGGCGAAAATACAAATAACCAGTACAAAGGCCCCCCCACATTGATAGCATTCGTAACCTAACAGACCGCTGTTTAAACTCAGTATGCAAAGCAGGGTTAATTGGAGACATCTATTTCCCTTCCTTCATCAGCTCACAATAGGATAAAAAAATGAATCGACCTGTAGTTTAAGCTCAACCACAGAGAGCGACCAGCGCTTAAGAACCACGTCCAAAATCTCTCACTACAGAAGAGAAACGGGAACGGGGGTCGGTTATGCAAAATGAAGGTACTAGCACCTTACGCATCCGTCGTACTTGACGGGAACCATTTTGCTTGCTTCTAGGCTTGGATGGGTTATCTATCTAAAGGCTTCTAGCTAAAAGAAGGAGGAGAGAGAGAGAAGGAAGGGGAAAAAGAAAGAAAAAGAAAAAAAGTGCTCGCGGAGGATTGTGGCCCTCGTGCCTACGTACTCTCATAGTGCAATGAGGAAATCAGAGCGTCGTAGTTCATGGAACTAGGGGACAGAGAGGAAATAAGAAAGTAAAGAAGGAAGGAAAGGTGAAAGTGTGCTCGCCAAGACATTGCGTCTCGTGCCCACGTATCTGACACTCGAAAGAATGCAGAATCAGAGCTTCCGTAGTTCGTGGAACCGAACGGAAAACAAGACAAGAAAGAAACAGGGAAACAAAAGAAGTGGTGTTAAAACCAATAGCAAGAGTGAAAGAAAAACTCTACTGGGAAAGACCACACAGTAAGAGCGATTGCACAAGAGACTAGGAAAAGAATGGTGTCAAAACCAAGAATGAAAGAAACTCTGTCGGGGATGACAAAGAGAATTGGTGTCGAAACCAAGAAAGCAAGAGTAAAGGGAATAGAAAAGACCCCACTGGGGAAGAAAAGATCAAAGAACTGCTAGGGATAGAGTATAAGCGACCTGGCCGGGGATCCAAATAAAGGGATGGTGTCGAAACCAAGAGGCAGTGGTTAACTGGAGAAAGAGAGTAAGACTTTGGCGGGGAAAAGAGGCTGGTGTCAACAGACGGACTGTGATAAACCAAGAGAGAGAGTGATGAACCGAGAGAAGGTGTTTGACTCTGAGGGGGCATCGGTATGTTAACTAATAAACAGTGGTTAACCGAAGAAAGAAAGGACTGCAACTCTGTGGGGATAGAGAAGCATTGGTTTTAACAGAGAAAACTGTGATTAACCAGAAGGACGAGTGTAGGACCGATCGAAGGTCGTAACCCAAAAGGGGTGTTGGTATTGACTGAACAAACAACACTTGACCAACGAAAGAAGGGTATTGAACCAAAAGAAGGTTACTAGCCCAAGGGTGCAAGTATTCGAACCAAAAAAAAGGTTGACAACTGCTGGGGTTCGGTTTTAACAGGAGAACTGTGATTAACTGAGAAAAATGAGTGATTAACCAAGAGAAGGTGATTAACTCAAAAAGGGCTTCAGTATTTTAACAGACAGGCTGTGGTTAACTGAAGACAAGGGTGATTAACCGAGAGAAGGTGATTAACCTATAGAACTCATTATTTTAACAGACGAACTGTGGTTAACTGAAAAAGAGTGCAAATATTGGTGTTTTAACTGACAGACAGTGATTAACCAACAAAGGGAGAAGAACCAAAAGAAGGTTGCGAACTCCGCAGAGGTTTCGGTTGTAACAGGAGTACTGTATTTAACCGAAGAAAGAGGAAAGAGACTCTCAAGGGGAATCAAAAGAACAAAGATTGACCACAAGAAAAGAATAGGGTATTGAAACGAAGAAGGCTTGCTAACCCAATGAACAAAGGATCATAAAAGGTGATTGACCAAAAGAGATTGATCGAAAGAGATAGGAGTGATCAATGATCGAAAGAGATTGCAAAGGGAAAAGAGTGATTAAGGATCGACTCGACTGGGGAAAGAAAGCACACTACCGCCTGGAGATAGAGATGACTAAGCCAAACACAGGGTCATTCGTCCCCTACCTGAAGTAGTCAGAATGAGAGTAGGAATTCTCCCTTCTCATTCCTTCTCTAACATACAAGGCGTAATGCGGAAGTTGAAACAGACGGCACAACAGCTCCAAGTTGTACAGTGCTCCTGTGTGGAGAAATAGACAGCGTAACAGCTTCAATTTGTACAGTGCTCCGATGCAGGGCGTAGCGCGAAACTCCAACTCCATGGGGGATTGAGAGAGAAAGCTCTAAAGGAAGCCTAAAGAGAGGAAATGGGAAGATCAACTAATCTAAAGAGAGGAAATGGGAAGATCAACTAATCGAAACATGGTTTCGATTAATTAATCAAAGGGAAAAGCCATGCCAATAATTTTCCAAAGAGGATGAAAAATCATTAAGGCAAAGGTGTGAATTATTGATTATACAAAATTAAGTTCATCCATGAAGAATGAAACTTAATGCAAAACCAAAAAGGGAGTACAAAACAGTACCAAATGATCAACAAATATGCAACACAAAATCATGTTATTGTGATCAAAGAAATGCAATAATGATTATATCCACATAATGCCAAAATATGAACAATTTGAACAATTGAAAGTGTGCAACAAAAGTTCATCAATAAGCTTCAAACAGAAGTCAAATGACATTTAAAACATCCATAAAATCAAGCATGACAATCAATGGAAGTTAAAATGAAGAAAGCATGGCAAACACACTTAAAAATGCAAGAAAATGGTCTTCTGGTTCAGTGTTAATCGATTAACATAATTGCACTGCAAAGTGTTAATCGATTAACACTTGAAAAAGTGTAAAAAAAAACTGGTTAATCGATTAACACAATTGCACTACAATGTGTTAATCGATTCACACTGGACAGGGAGCAGAAAATCAGTTTTGGAAAAGCGCTTTTGGCCAACTTTTTGATTGTGTAATCACTCCAATGCTAGGGCAAACAATTATGCACGAAAAATCAAGTTTAGAAGCAGCAAATGATCAACAATAGAATCAATTAAACAATCAAGATCATGGATCAAGCAATGGTATAATCAATTCACATGCAAAGAAAAAACATTGAAACTACATCGCGAATGATACGAAAACGATCGAAACAGAAAAATGAAAGAGATCCACCAACCTACAAGGATGAGATGTGCCTTGGTATATGTTGCAATGTGATATTGATGAAGATAATCAAAGAAAACCAGAGGAATCTTCAATTATAACCGAAATGTATCGAAACCGATCAAATCGCGACGAAAACTCCAAAATGAGAATTATCACCGAAGAAACTTGAATCAATCACTTGAGATGAATCCAAAAGCTATTAGAAACTCCACAAAAACCAGTACAATGGAACGGTAATGGAGGTTAAGCTCAATAAATAATCACTTTCAATGTGAAAAGTGATTATCCTTCAAGAATTAAGAGTTTTTAGTGAGGTTTTGGAAGAGAAGTAAGATGAAGATGAAAGTGTAGCAGAAAAAATCAGAGAGAATGTGAGAGAATTGAGAGTGAAATGTGAGAAATTTGTGTGAAAAATGGGAGAGAATGGTTGAGGAATTGAAAAGTGAGTGAAGGTGTGTTTATATAGATTTTAGGTTTGGAGTGTGAGAGGTTTGGAATTTGATTTGGACTTAGCTTTGGGTTTGGAACTAGGTTAGGAGTTAGTTGGACTTGACTCACCGAGTCAAGGCGGTTAACTCGGTTAGTTAGAACCAACTCGGTAACAATCCCAAGGTGAACTCCAACATCCAAAGATCCACATTACTTGGAAAACAAGGAACATGGTGCACTTAATTTAAAGTGAAGCATTGGAACAAATGCACTTGGGATGAATTGAGTAGCTTGGCAATGTCTAGAGATGTCTAGAATATTCCACATGCTGCTAGAATACTGTAGAATCCAAGACCAAAGTGTGTGCAAAGGTGCTGTCATGAAAATGAAGCAAATTATGCCTATTCTGCCTGTGTTAATCGATTAACACAATTGTACTGCAAATGGTTAATCGATTAACCAGACCAAAATATGCCCAATTTGCCTAAAAAAAGGTGTTGTGGTCCCGACTTTGATTTTCCACCTCTTGTATTGATGAATAGACATAGAAACCCTCAATTTGTGCTTGTTTTGATGATGTGATGACCTTGTGAGGATATGATTAACCGGGCTTAGAAAACCTGAATATTCCTGCAATAAAAACACCAGAGGAAAAGTGCGAATGCATATGCCAACGATGTGAATGCTTATGCTCATGCAAAAGGCAAAAGAGGCAGGTCAAATTTCGGGTTACGACAGCTGCCCCTATTTAATCCGCTTGGACCTGAATGTACGAATTGCGCCAGCTTTTCGATGATTCGAGGTAAAAGGGGATTAAATAAAAGAGTAGCTCGAGAATTTGGCTGACGACGACAAAAGAAGAGTGTTAAGAGTGTTTGAAGGTTGATAAGTGCGAAAGTTTGGCTGAAAATCTGCTGGGAGATAAGTCAGGAAAAAAGAGAGGGAGTATGATCGATGCATATGCTATGTATGCATTTCTACATGATGCTTGATACCATGCAATGCAAAGGCGCATGGTAAGGCATAGTGTGAAGTAGTTAGGGATAAATCGTAGCAAAATGACTTCGATATCCTCGGTCGGGGAGAGGACCCGCAGATAAAGACAATCTCTGCTGGAGAAGAGAGTTCACAAAGGACGATGATCTGGCCGGGGAAAGAAAGTGAGAACATCTCAGGTTTCTAAATCACCGTGGCTGTCTCTGTTAGGGATGAAAGAATCAAATCGATCCTTCCTACCAAGACTGGCTCTGTGTGGGAAAAACATCCTTCCAAACCATGGTGAGGAGAAACCACTGCTGCTAGGGACAGATAGTTTCAAATTATTGGAGATGATGTACAACCCTTGCTGGGGAAAAGAGAGCAAAGTGTCTCTGCTGTGAACACTTCGGCAACCTGCCTAGAGACATTTTAAATCTTTCGGAGAAAAGATATGTAAACAAACAAGCTTTTCGACAAATCGTGATGGCGCTTGCTAGAGAGAATGATGACTCTGCTGAGGAAATGCCGGGGAAACAACAACTTCTTCACAGAACCACCACATTGTCGGCCATGCGTTAGGCTTACCAATGGATATTACCGATTATCCTGCAGGAGTTACCAGTAACACATGCAATGCATAATGCTTTCTCGATTGATTTAGCTTTTTATTGTTCTCAACACTTTTTAGTATTATGTGATCGCAAATAATTGTTTATTTTACAAACAAAATACTGGAGTGAAACAAATTGAGATAACAAAGAATGCATTTTATTGAATGTAAAATTTTTGTACATAAAGTGTGTACAAGGATGCAAAATCCTTGATGAGGAAATTTGCAATAAAATTGAAAAACAAGCGTAAATAGCAAAGGGAAATCATGATTTGCATTGATTACAACATTGGCCACCATCCACAGTAAGCCTAGGTTCCAACGCCTTGCACCTGTTGATGATGATTAGAATGTTCTATTACCGTCTGAGGTCTAGTTGTGATGAAGGAGGCTCAAGTGTTCACAGTCAATGCCTTTATCCCTAATTTTTGCCTGGACATGTTTTTTCCAATATATTTTTTCGCCCACCGGGATACCCATTTTTGCCTAAGTTGCCCTTTCGGGTTTTCAACTTAGCGGGCTATCATTGTTTTTTTTCATTGTCCCTAACTTTTGCATGGACATCTCTTTTTTGGGTCCACCGGGACGTCCATTTTTGCCTAGATTGTCCTTGCGGATGTCAATCTAGTGGACTTTTATCCATTTTTTTCAGGCATAATATTTTTTGACTATATCGGAGTTCACTGGCGATGGCAACTCCTCCCCATCCATTATGGTGAGGATCAGGGCTCCACCTGAGAAGGCTTTCTTGACAACAAAGGGTCCTTCGTAGTTGGGAGTCCATTTGCCTCTTGGATCCGAGTGAACAGGTGAATATCTCTTAAGCACGAGTTCGCCTTCACAGAACGTTCGAGTAAGAACTTTCTTGTCAAAAGCTCGGTTAAGGCGTCTCTAATACAATTGACCATGACAAACGGCTGTAAGGCACTTCTCTTCTATGAGATTCAGCTGGTCATATCTGGATTGAACCCATTCAGCTTCATCAAGACTTGCTTCCATAATGACTTTGAGCGAAGGAATTTCGACTTCAATGGGTAGAACTGCCTCCATACCATACACTAGTGTATACGGATTTGCCCCAGTAGAGGTGCGAACTGAAGTTCGGTAGCCATGTAGTGCAAAGGGAAGCATTTCATGCCAATCCTTGTAAGTCTTGACCATTTTCTGGACAATCCTCTTGATGTTTTTGTTTGCTGCTTCAACGGCGCCATTCATCTTGGGCCGATATAGTGAAGAGTTATGGTGCTCGATCTTAAATTCTTGACATAACTCCTTTATTATATTATTGTTCAGGTTGCTTCCATTGTCTGTGATAATGCTGCTAGGAATGCCATAACGACATATTATCTCTTTCTTGATGAATCTGGCAACCACTTGTCGTGTAACGTTTGCATAAGAAGCAGCTTCAACCCACTTGGTGAAGTAGTCGATAGCAACCAGAATGAATCGATGACCGTTGGAAGCCTTCGGCTCGATCATTCAAATCATATCTATACCCCACATGGAGAATGGCCAAGGTGAAGTCAAAACATTCAATGGAGTTGGAGGCACATGGATCTTGTCTCCGTAGATTTGGCTTTTGTGACATCTTTTGGCAAAGTTGTAACAATCTACCTCCGTTGTCGTCCAGTAATACCCAGCTCGAAGGATCTTCTTGGCCATAGCAGGACCTTTAGCATGTACACCCTCGCATCCTTCATGTATGGACCTTATGATCGTGTTTGCTTCGTGTCTATCCATGCATCTGAGCAACACAGAATCATAATTCCTCTTGTACAGTATACCACCACTTAAGAAGAATTTGGCGCAAAGCCGCCTAAGAGCATTCTTGTTAGTGATAGTGATACCCTCGGGATATTCCTGTTTGTCCATATATCTTTAAATGTCGTAGAACCAAGGCTTGTCATCAGACTCATCCTCGATTGCTAAACATTGTGCTGGCTCGTTCAAGTGATCAATGCGGATATGAGGAGCTTCATTCTTCCACTTGACCTTGAACATGTATGCTAAGGTGGAAAGAGCATCAGCTAGTTGATTTTCCTCCCTGGGGATATGATGAAAAGAAATTTCATCAAAGTAAGGAATAAACTTCGCAATGTGTTGTTGGTACGGAACCAGCTTTGAATCCCGAGTCACAAAATTCACTCTGACTTGACCGATGACCAAGGCAGAATCTCCATAGACCTCAAGAATCTTGATTCTCATGTCAATAGTCGCTTCAATACCGTAGATACATGCTTCGTATTCAGCCATATTGTTGGTGCATGCAAAGCATAATCTGAAAGTGAAGGGAAGGTGAAAACCTGTTGGAGAGACGAGGATGGCACCGATTCCACGACCTTTAGAATTGGAGGCACCATTGAAAACCTTCTACATGTTGATGAGCAAGGTAGTCAGACAAGATACTCCGTTTTATTGCTTTCTGGGTAACATGTTGAATATCATACTCAGTTAACAGCATCTGCCACCGAGCAATCCTTCTAGAGACAACAGGCTTTTCAAATATGTACTTTATCGGATCCATTTTGGATATCAACAAAGTAGTATGGAAAATCATGTATTGTCGAAGGCGTCGAGCAGCCCAGACCAGAGCACAACAAGTTTTCTCTAAGAGTGAGTATCTGGTCTCACAATCAGTGAACTTCTTGCTCAGATAGTATATTGCATGTTCTTTTCTGCCAGTGTCGTCATGTTGACCCAATACACATCCCATCGATTCATCGAGAACGGTGAGATACATGATTAAAGGCCTACCAGGAACCGACGGTACTAAGATCGGTGGTTCTTGCAAGTATTGTTTTATTTTGTCAAATGCTTCCTGACAATCATTATTCCATTCTACCGATTGATTTTTTCTTAGTAATTTAAACATTGGTTCACATGTAGCCGTCAAATGGGAAATGAACCTTGAAATGTAATTGAGTCTGCCTAGAAAGCCACGAACTTCTTTTTCTGTTTTGGGAGGCGGCATGTTCTGAATTGCCCGAACCTTATCAGGATCGACTTCAATGCCCTTCTGACTTACAATAAAGCCCAACAGTTTACCAGATCAAACTCCGAAGGTGCTCTTTGCAGGATTTAACCGCAATTTAAACTTCCAGAGTCTGTCAAACAGTTTCTTCAGATGAACCAGGTGATCATCTTCCGTTTTGGATTTGGCAATCATATCGTCCACGTAAACCTCAATCTCTTTATGGATCATATCGTGAAAGAGGGTTGTCACGGCACGTTGGTATGTTGCCCCTGGATTCTTTAGACCGAATGGCATGACTTTGTAGCAATATGTACCCCACGGTGTGATGAAAATAGTCTTGTCCATATTAGTTAGGGATATCTTGATCTGATTATATCCTGAAAAATCATCCATGAAGGTAAAGACAGAGAACTGCGCTGTGTTATCTACCAAGACATCAATGTGAGGCAAAGGAAAATCATCCTTCGGGCTTGCCTTGTTGAGATCTCGATAATCCACACACATTCTGACTTTACCGTCCTTCTTCAAAACCGGGACAATATTGGCAATCCATTCAGGATATTCGGAAGTGGCTAGGAACCCAGCATCAAGCTGCTTCTTTACCTCTTCTCTGATTTTGAGTGCCATGTCGGGTCTAGTCCTTCTGAGTTTCTGCTTGACAGGAGGACATTCGGGCTTGAGTGGCAAGTGATGCTCTACCATGTTGGTATCCAACCCAGGCATATCTTGATAGGACCAGGCGAAGATATTAACATAATCTTTCAATAACTTTACCAACTCGGAGTGTACATGCTTAGCGGGGATGTGCCAACCTTGACTTCTCTTCTGACCTCATCAGTACCAAGATTGACTACTTCCACTGGCTCTTTGTGTGGCTGAATCTCTCTATTCCCGTGCTTAAGGAGCCTTGCTAGTTCAGCCGGTAATCCACAATCTTCCTCACCATCTTCTTCGGCTTGGTTAATTGGAATCCCAGAATTACAATGGATGTTTGCCATGTTGTTATCAATGATTTTATTATTTCTGCATGTTTATGAATAGAATGAGCTATTTTGAAAAGTGAAAAAGGAAAATAAACTTCTGCCATTCGTTTGTGAAAAAGTAAAATAAAGAAAGAAAATAGAGCATGATTTTGAATGCAAAAATGCATTGATAACAAGGACGAGGGAAGGAAAAATGCATGATTTTGAATGCTAAGGAGACTATCCACTCGTCTTGGGCGAGGACGAGGGAATGAGAAAGCAAAATGCATTACATGTTATATGGGAAAACCACAGGAGTCACGGTAGATGTCCAATTGTTGTGTTTGAAACCTGACGGGCACTTGCGCACAAAGCTCAAAATCTGATTACTGGGACCAACATCATCAGTAGCTGCCACGATGTCACCTTGCTAGAAACCCGCACTACTGAACTTGATCAAGTTGCACTGCTTCTGACCAGAGGAACTAGATTGACGACCAGGATGGTAGCCCAATCCGAACCGATTATGCTTTTCAACCACATCAATCACATGCCCCCAGCCTGACAAAGCACTTTTCTGGATAGTCTCCTTAGCACTCTTAGTAAATGCTAAAGTCAACTGTGGTGATCTACTTTGACTAGTTGAAGCAGAGCTGACATCTTCGAACTCGAGACACTGCAATGGCACCTCAGCTATGCCTTCCTCGGTCTCGACATATCGGAATGATGATAACTCGCTTACAATAAATTCCTCTTCACCACAGACAATGACAAGCTGATCATCAAACATGAACTTCAACTTCTGATGTAAAGTGGAGGTAACTTCCCCTGCAGCATGGATCCATGGATGACCCAGTAGGCAACTGTACGCAAGATTAATGTCCATCATCTGGAAGGTAATGGTGAACAAATGCGGCCCAATATTGATGGGTAAGTCCACTTCCCCAATGACCTGTCTTCGAGAACCGTCAAAGTCTCTGACAACTAAGGAAGTTGGTCTCATCTCATTTCCTTCCACAGGTAATTGACTCAATGTGCCCTTAGGTATCACATTGAGGGAAGAACCGGTATCCACTAGAACACGAGATAACAGGGTGTCTGTGCAGGTTACAGATATGTGCAGTGCTTTATTGTGGGCAGTTCCTTCAGGAGGTAATTCTGATTCATTAAAACCCAAATACCGACTTGCAGTTATGTTGGCCACTACATCATCAAACTCGACGACGGATATATCATGCATAATGTGAGCACTGTTCAAGACTTTCAACAAAGCTGATCGGTGCGCAGGCAAACTCATGAGTAAGGACAAAATTGAGATCCTCGAGGGAGTCTAACCCAGCTGATCCACAATTTTAAAGTCATTTTTCTTGATCAGCTTAAGGAACTCTTGATCATCAAGGGTCTCTTTGTTCTTTGGAATATCCTGAGACAGAATAGTCGGTACTGGAATGGAATTAGATGATGCCCCTTATTGAAAAACAGGGGTTGCATTTGTAGGTGTCTCCTTGGGAGAAACAATGATTGGAACTTGAACAGGCTTTGTATTGACCTTCGGAGTGAATACTCGTCCACTACGAGTCATACCTCCACCGGCTGTAACATTCACGATCTCAGATTCGGCGAACCTTATCTCCCGACCTCCAGAAAACACAGTTGACCCGTATCTCCAAGGTACCTCCTTAGAATTCTGATACGGAAACGGCTTCGGCGGACATACAACGATGGGTTGCACCTTCTTCTGCTTAGGGGATTCCACAGGAACTTTTCTATAGACGATGGTGAACGGCTCGATAGCAGCAACTTCCTCAACAGGTTTAGATCTGGCAAATTGCACTTCGCCACGGTTCATCAGAATCTGGACATAACCCTTCAGCTTTCGACACTGGTTGGGATTATGGTCACAAATCTGACACTTACCATGCAATCCTTTCAACAGCCCGCGTTCATTCAATTTATTGAAAACCACAGTCATCGGGGCCTGTACTTCGTCAACATCCATGATCAATTCAGCCCTTGAACTATCCTCAATCATGTTAACCGCAGGTCCATTGTAATTCGGCAACGGATTATTCTGAATGTTAGGTCCTTCCTCAGCAAAAGTCAGAACCTTCTTATCAATGAGTTCCTAAACATTGGTTTTGAAAACAAAGCAGTCCTCTATTGCATGTCCTATGTATCCAGCATGATAAGCACATGATGCATTTGGATTATGCTTCGGACCAAATGGAGGAATTGCAGGTGCAATCTGCTTGGGGACAATTGCCCCTTGGTGAACCAAGTAAGGAAACAATTCGGTGTATGACGCCAGAATTCTGTCAAAATTCGGACGCTTATGGTTTCCTTAATTGTTGTTGTTCTGCCTGTTCTGATTCTGCTGACTTTTGTTGTTCTGTTGATTCTATTACTGATTCTGAGCATTCTGAACTGGTTGTTGCGGATGATACTAATATAGGGGTTATTGATACTGTGCAGCAACAATGTACGAATACGGATAGTACGGCATAGGAGCCAGGGGAGCTTGATACTGAGGAGAAACTTGAGTTGTCACAATGTTGGCTTCACCTTCCTATTTCTTAGACTGGCTGTTCTGAGACTTTCTGTTGGTCGGCTGCTGGGAAGTGTCGCTCCCAGGATTTTCATCCAGGTACAAACGCGAGAGTGGCGCGGAAAAACAGAGTCGCCAGCCGTGTAAATTTATCCCAAGAGAGGGAAAGGGAACACCGAATAAACCTTAGGATGGGGGAAAGGAACGGTCATCGCAACCATAACCTGGGTTCGGGAGTCGGTTACGCGAGGGGAAGGTGCTAGCACCCCACGCGTCCATCGTACTCGATGGGATCCACGCTTGTTGTATACTCTAAGGATGAGTTATACTATCATCTAGGGCTGTACTAAGACGGAGAGGGAAAGACAAAGACAGACTCGGTAGGACGTCGACGTCCTAGGCCTACGTACCCCCCATGTGCAATGGGGAATTCAGAGTCAACGTAGTTCGGACCAAGTTCTTTTTTGTGTTTTTTATGAGCGACGTTAAGTCCGCGTCCGGCAGTTAGGGTCGATGCCTGTTTGCGACTCAGACGGAAGGTAAAGTGCCCTTTTTGAAAATAGCCTTTAGGTTGAAGGTCCCGAAGGACAAAAAGGTTTGAAGTTGGTTTGTATTTTTTAGGACAGAAGTAGCTTAAGTTAGTTCTTAAGTCGCATTGCACCAAAGTCTAGGGCACAGGGGCGAATACTTAACGCATCATCCTAAGACAGGACGCTCGCTAAGCACTCTAGAAAGATGAGAGGAAGCCCCTCATTTCTCATTCCCCATACTTAAGGCTCGTGCGCAATACACCTTATTATTATTAAGTGTTTTAAAGAAATTTAAGATGAGAAGAGAGGACACAAGGGTGACTCTAAAGGGGGACTACAGATCCTAAAGTCATCATGCATGGGTGACCTACGGTTAGTAAGGTTTGACGACAACCTAAACCCTAAAGGAAGAAGATGTGAGAAGGAAAGAGTAAGGGTGACCATGGATACTTATCCATACCCTTAAAGAACTTACCTTAGTCCCTGCATGAGAGGTTAGTGAGAAACTGGCACAAGTAAGAGAAATGAAAATCACACAATAGCAAACAAAAGTGATTATCATCCAAACATGAATCAAAGAAACAAAGAACAGCCCCAAAGCAAATGGCACAAGTGCCTTTTCAAACAGATAATCATACAAAGTCAAAGATGCGCCTGCGAGAAAATCTCAAGTGAAAACAAATCAGATAATTAGAAAAACAACTCCTAAAATTCCCAAATTAAACATTAAGGTTCCTCAACCAGAGGCAAACAACATATCAAAAGTCCCTGCAAAAAATCAAAATATTAGTCATTCAAATAAATAGGCAAAGTTCAGGTGGGAATTAGGGCTCAGTGTGCCAAAGGGAAGGACCTAAATGCAATATGGAATAAATTTAAAAATGAAAGAAAAATATTTTTATGCAATTTAGGATGTTAGTGAACAAATTCAAAAAGAACGGGTCAAAAATATTTTAAGGATGCAGAGAAATAAAATAAATAATTTAGGGTATGCATGAGATGTGTGATGCAAAAAGAAATTGAATTAAACAATTAATTTAAATGATAAAAATAAAATAAAATTTGTAAAAATTTTATAAACTAATAAAGATGATATATGAATTTCATGGGAATCTTTTAATGCAATTAAGTATTTTTAAAATTAAAATATGAAAATGATAATGAAATAATAAAATAAAAGATGAAATAAGATGGGGGGTGCGTTCAGCAAAGCCCAGAAACAAGAGAAATATGTTACGTGCGCGTTGGGCTGTGAAACATGGGGGTGTCAAAAGGAAATACGCTAAGCCCATGAACCCAAATGTCAGACCGGCCAAACAAAAAAGAACTTTAGTGAAACGGTGCGTTTCAGCCACATACGCACCCAGTCAACACGCATTAGCCAATCACAAACAAGTCAAACGTTCAAACATACCAAATCACACAGTCACGTCAAACGCCGGAGCCCTAGCTCCGGTCGTCTTCTCCGGGCAACCCGCCGGAGATCAGAAACCAAACATCACCAAATCTTGCAAATTAATACATCCTCCCACCCAGAATTTCATAGGGAACTCAAATATCCAATCAAAATCCATTTGTAAACCACAAAACGCCATGAACGAACGGATTCACGAAAACATACATGATCTGAAACTCACGCATAATATAAAAAGCTTGCGTAAAACATTGCCTCTATCATGTGAGAACTTCAAAAACACAAATAGCACGCAGGATATATACATAGCATGAGAGATTCGAATGAAGGAAAGTTACCTATTGGAGCAAGTCCGTTGATCCCTCAACCGGTGATAGACGCTTCAGAAAACCAATGGGAACCCACCTCTGATCTCCCAGGAGTATGAATCAAGCACCCAAGTTGATTGAAAAACCCTAGATCTTCCAATCCGAGCGTGTGGAAACTTTTAGAAAAAAGAAACCTTGTTTTTATCAGAAAATATCGTGCCGCAGCCTCTCCCTATTTTAGGGGCTTGTCCTCCTTTTATATGCTGGATTAGGTTAGATTTTAGAGGCCCATAACTCATGAAACGAATCAAATTTGTCTTCTGCACCATTATGGAAAGTTTGGATGCATGGCCACCTTGTCACACATGCATTGGAAGTGACTTTGCTTCTGAAATATTTTGGGCCGAGAATTTGATAAATTGGACACGAAAATAATGCACTCTAACTTGCACATTGTACCATGTATTAAGAATTTGCACCCTTTGGAACCACCATTTGCCATGCCTCCCGTTAGGTATACATGAGCCTAAGTGAGACAACTATGGGTGCATTAGAAAGTAGGGAATTTAGAGAACAAACTTTATGTTGAAGAAGAGTGGAAATAATGCTTGGAAGTGTGTGAAAAATTGACTTGAAAGAGTGTCCATAAAATCTGCCAAAACAACTTAGAAATAATTCCAACTTTTCCAAATTCGCAGGGTGAAAATGATCAACTTTGGAGCACTATAACTTATCCAAAAATGACTCAAACAACATGATTCTTGTGCTCATTTTGAAGGGAAAACTTCATACTACAACTTTCATGTGGAAAGGATTTGCAACTGAAACCTTGATCAAGGTGAAAACTGCCTTTGAAAGTAGTTAAGAACTTACCCAAAATAGTAAGTTTCTAAAACCCTAAACTTCCCTTTTTAGTAACTTTTCCACATTCTTGATTTTTTCATGAATCCTTGAGCATTTCTTGATCAAATCTCATCCATGGACATATTTGAGGTGAGGAACATAAATTTGATCTCAAAAAGTCAGGGGTTGACTTTTTCCTCTGCACAGTTGACTTTTACCCAATTCACCTGATTCTCAATCTTCTGATCAATTAAATCTCTCCTGAACCAAACTGATGGTCAACCTCCCATCCCTAGGTACTTAGGGACCCAAGGAATACCATGGAATCAAGTCTTGCCCAAAAAATCAGAAATAAACTGACTTTATAGCAAACTCTAGTTGTGGTACCCTCAGTCTAGGAGGAAATAGCACAGTCTCCAAATCCAAATTCCTCTGAATATGATGTGTATCCTCTCCAACAAAGATAAGATATGCCATTTGATGATGATAAAAACCCAAGGAGCTTGCCTACTGAAGCAATAAACCCAAGAATCTCAAAACCCTAATCTATGCACTGGTTAGGAAAGGATGATCCACCTGAGCTCTCTTGGACAATATCAGGACTCTTGCTTGACCCTCTGAAGCACTGCCTCAGGCACCTTGACCCCATGCTAAGAACCAATGATATGCACACATGATAATGCAAAATGCAATTCAACATAAGCCAGTTAGTAATAAAGTAAGGAGAGCAAATTTTGGGGTGCAACAGTTGCCCCTATTCAATCAACTTGGTCCTGAAGGTGTGATAGCAACGGCTCTCAGACATTCCAGGGTACACGGGGATTGAATACCAAAAGAGCCCCGGAAATTTGCTTATGGTAAGAATAACGAGAAAGAGTGTGCCGAAAAATAAGGAATATGACCTCAACCATATCCACAAGGAACAAATACGACCTCAATCGTACTCAAAAAAATGAATACAACCTCAATTATACCCGCAAAGGAAGACTGACCTCCATCACTCTACCCACAAAGAAAAAATGAATGCGACCTCAATCGCACCCACGAAACGAATACAACCTCAATTATACCCGCAAAGGAAGACTGACCTCAATCACTCTACCCACAAAGAAAATACGAATACGACCTCAATCGCACCCACAAAACGAATACAACCTCAATTATACCCGCAAAGGAAGACTGACCTCAATCACTCTACCCATAAAGAAAATACGAATACGACCTCAATCGCACCCACAAAATGAATACAACCTCAATTATACCCGCAAAGGAAGACTGACCTCAATCACTCTACCCACAAAGAAAATACGAATACGACCTCAATCGCACCCACAAAACGAATACAACCTCAATTATACACGCAAAGGAAGACTGACCTCAATCACTCTACCCACAAAGAAAATACGAATACGACCTCAATCGCACCCACAAAACGAATACAACCTCAATTATACCCACAAAGGAAGACTGGCCTCAATCACTCTACCCACAAAGAAAATACGAATACGACCTCAATCGCACCCACAAAACGAATACAACCTCAATTATACCCGCAAAGGAAGACTGACCTCAATCACTCTACCCACAAAGAAAATACGAATACGATCTCAATCACACCCACAAAACGAATACAACCTCAATTATACCCGCAAAGGAAGACTGACCTCAATCACTCTACCCACAAAGAAAATACGAATACGACCTCAATCGCACCCACAAAACGAATACAACCTCAATTATACCCGCAAAGGAAGACTGACCTCAATCACTCTACCCACAAAGAAAATACGAATACGACCTCATCGCACCCACAAAACGAATACAACCTCAATTATACCCACAAAGGAAGACTGACCTCAATCACTCTACCCACAAAGAAAATACGAATACGACCTCAATCGTACCCACAAAACGAATACAACCTCAATTGTACCCGCAAAGGGATAACCAACATAAAGTGAAGACTTCACTAGGGATAACGTGAAATAAAACTTACAAAAGAAAAAGGCCAAAATGAGGCAAACAAAGACAAACTTCTAACGGACTCCTGTTCCACAGATAAGATGACTCCATTGGGGAAGGTGAAGTCTAAATAAAAGACTCTGCCGGGGAGCACAAGTATGAGGAACGCATCCCTCCAAAATCTCCTGAGTTATGCCATCTCTGCTGAGAAAGAGAACTGGCAAGGAAAGTATCAAACCCGGCTTATGCTTTGGAATGCAGATGTTTGAATTTTGCCGTAATGCTCCACACGAAGTGGAAATGCTACGCGTTTTGAGGATGCAATGCTTATGATATGCAAAAAGGGTCTTTCCAGCAAAATAAATGCCGGAGAGAAAAAAATAATCAACTGGGGACGACAAAAATAAATTGTCCTCTGAATCCAGGAACTTTGCTGAGAAGGATCATTTTGATCGACTCTTCGGATCAACAACTTCTGCTGGGGATGAAATCCCGAAAGAACTATCGGGGTCCTCACCTGTCTTTCACTGAAGGTAACATCCAAAACCTGAGATTTCTCCTCTGCTGGGGGAGTTGAGAATGAACCCCAATAATGGAGCCGGAAGTCTGTTGCTGAGGATTGCTAATATCCAATTGGCTCAGAACCTGCTGGGGGAAAGAGTCCATGATACTATCCTGCTTGGGGATACTGCTGAACTTAGGCTGCTGATAGGGAGAATGACTTTACTCCCACCTTGCTGGGGATTAGAATATAACGCTATTGGTGAAAGTACGCTTCTTGACTGGATAGGGGATGTGAACACCCTGATTTTATGGGGAAATAACGTCTTGATCTGGAGAAAATACTTCCTAAGTCTCCTGCTGGGGAAGGTTTGCTCTTCTGAGGAAAGTTTATTCTGCTGAGGAGAGGAGCAACCTCAATGCTGGGGAAAGCCAACTGCTGGGGATGTACAATCTGTTGCCCTGCAACCTGACTTGTCTTTACGGTCATAAGCGGCTCTTTGAATTTTTCATCTCAAGAGGATTTTACAAGAGATCGGGCGTTCGCACTGCCCCAGGGTCTTCAAACTCTTGGAGAGATTTATCATATCTCGACATAACTGCCCCAGTCTTCATAATCCATGACGTACATTACCTCGAAGGGGATCGTAATGACTTGACAATACTCTGCTTCAGCATCTTGAACCTTGAGGAGGTGTTTTCAATTAACCATTTTCAAGAGTAGACATTTTCTCACGCCCTAGAGGTGGCCTGCCCTAATATGAGCTTTGAAGTGACTTTGTCCCTGAGCTTAGAACGAATACCCCAGAACAACTGAATTTTGGAGAGTTTTCTCGACGTGACTGCCCCAGATTGGCTACATCTTAACACGACTTACTGAGGAGAGCCCACTCTACACTGAGTCTCTTGGCAGCACGCCACTTGATATGATTGTCCTTCAGAATTTCCAAACAACCCAACTTGGCAGGATCAAGCTTCTTGACTGACTTTCACTGTGTAAGCTGCATTGATGTTTAGGCACATGTATGCAAACAGAACAAGTTATTTATGAGAATGATAATCCTAATACAACACTTATGTTAACCTTGAAGTTTTTATTGAAAATGCGTCGCCAAGTCTCGTGAACGAATCGCTTGCTGGGATGCGACCTTGATTTTTGAATGGCAAAAACAATGCGCATATGCAATACCAACAAATCTTATTAGCACAACTTATAGGAGTCGGGAACGCTATCCTATTAAAGTACGCTTTCAGAATAAACCCTGTTTCAATTAGGACTTTTAAGGGCTGTAACGTGGTCTGGTTCACGGTTTCAGAAAAAAGGATTTATGGCTCAAAATTTATCGGTGCCCACCCACTCTTCGTGATGTTCTCCAGTCCTATGTTCAGTTAATCTGACCCAAACACTCATCTCTCAAAAGGTTTATGATCTTTAAGGAACCTATGCCACTAATGACAGTTACCCCTTTTTATCTTTTGTGTCTGCAATCACACGAATTTGTTCTTATCGGGGATTTTCTTTTGTAACGCCTTTCGCTTTTTCTTTCTTTTGCTTTTTTTTATCCCTAATTTTTGCCTGGACTGACTTTTTTTGAGTTTTTTCGATTTTGAAGTCCAGCGGGATGCCCTAACTTTTGCCTAAGTCGCTTCGACTTAGCGGGCTTTTTTCTTTATTTTTATATTCCCCTTCTGAACAAAGCGTGTGACACTGGTTGTCTTACTTGCTTTACAGGGTTATGACTGCCTCACTCCTTAGTTGTTGATGGATGACCATCGTGGTTTCGCATCTCTTGACCTCTCGATGGTGGGATAGAAGGTAATGGATCCTCAGATGCACACTCTCCTTCAAATTTGAACGCTCGGTCAAACTAACTGATGCCTACCCGGCCCCTGGGTTAAGTATGAGGGTTTTTTCGTACGAAAGAAACTCCTACTCCAAGGCTCAAAGGGGTTAACGAAGGTTTATCTCCTTATCTCTCCAGTATTTAGGGGTTTGAAACAATGCCTGTATATCCTCAACAGGGTCTTATCCAAAAGCGTACCATTAGAAATCTGCGTTCTTATTTCGTCATCCTCCCTCAAGAGTTCTAAACAAAGAAAATTGGTATTGCAGTGCATATAAACATTTAAGAGTGAAAACGAATGGATTACTTCAAGGAAAACATATTCATTGCATTAATATCATCATAAAAAACAAACAAGTCTTGCATACATACGATGCTTTAACAAGAAATAAAAAACTACAAATGAAAATGCAAGTAAAGAAGCTGAAGATTGCCATTGCTGAGGAAGCTTAATTCTGTCTGGACGTACTTGCAGACGGTGTGTTCATTTGAGAAAGGAGGCTTCCATTGATGTACATATCATCTTCAGTGAATACAAGGATCTTTGAGTCTACCAGGTCTTGCACCTTGTGCCTGAATACATTACACTCATCAATTGTGTGCCTAAACGTTTCCGAGTGGAACTCGCACCTAGCAGTCATGTCATAATCCGGAGGAATTGGGTACGGTACTGGCGCAGTACCCCTTGTTTGAATCAGAGACTTCTTGAGCAAACGCGTAAACAGCTGACTATAAGGGATTGGAATAGGATCAATTGTCCTCTTGGGCCCTCTTGGTCTTGGTTGCCCCTGTTGCTGATAATTCTGCTGTCGATGCTGATTTGGGCGTCTCACCTGCGCTTGCACTTTTCTTTCCGCATTCGGCTGAGGCGCAAACAAGGGTTGTGGAAGAGATCCCTGACGCGAGGTAGATCCTTTGGCAAAAGAGGGAGTCTTCAGTCCCTTTGCAACACTGGGAGTAACATCACTTTGTTTACCAGTGCCAACTGATGTAAACTTGATTGCCCCTGAATCAATGAGTTCTTGGACTTTGTACTTGAGCATCTTACAATCCTCAACATTATGACCAGGTGCCCCTGAATGGAATTCACACCTATCATGGACATTGGAACCCATACGAAACTTGGTGTGTGGAGGTCCCGCAGCAATCAATTCAATTAGCTGAAACTTGAGCAAGTGCCGAAGCAACTGAGCGTATAGCATCGGAATCTGATCAAACTTCTTATCAAGCTTCTCTGGATTAAGACCCTCAAGAAACAGTTGCTAATGAAAAAGCTCTGACGGTGGAGAGGATCCACGAGGCAATCCATGGTCTAGAGGAGACCCCAAAGAGGTGGGAGAAATGAGAACCTCTGCTGTGGAAGCAGGCACAGGACTGTCTTCCTTCTTCAACACCCTATTCAGCATTTCCATGATCAAACCCATCTGAGTCTTCAACTGATTGATCTCCCCCCTCATCATTTTCTGCTCCTGGAGCATGTCTTCCCCAAATTGCCCCATCTGGCTTCGCATTTCCCTCAACTCAGCTTAAACTCATTCCATGATCAACTCTGCAATTTTGAGATTATAACAAGATAAGAACATCGGAGATAAACACCTATCATGCAAAATGATTATGAATATGCAAATGCAAATAGACGTGTTTGAAAATTCACAGGGCGATCCACCCCTTGATTCCGGTTTAATAACAAGATACAATGGAACTTCTGCTCATGTATTAAGAAAACCAGAGGAAAACCAAATGCCGACAATCATGAATCCAAGATAACAAATCTGAATATAAAAACCATAGGTCTCAACCAACAAGCCTGGTGGTGATCCACATACAATAAAGGAGAACAGAAAACTATGGCATATCATCAAAATTCACAAGTGTCAATCCCCCCCATCCATTATGCTTTCTGCACCAGTCTTGAATCTCCTTGAACAGCTTTCTGGTATCGGGATGCTTCGGCCTCTGAATTAGCCCTTGAATGAGAAGGTCTCTCCTGTGTATGATCCCATCCAAGTATCGGCAATGTAACTCCCAAGCGTCTTCTCCAAAAACACATCCATGCTAGGACCCTCATGTC
Source organism: Lathyrus tuberosus (assembly GCA_022829125.1). NCBI lineage: Eukaryota > Viridiplantae > Streptophyta > Magnoliopsida > Fabales > Fabaceae > Lathyrus > Lathyrus tuberosus. Next base: position 5,252,140 of record JALAZF010000239.1, on the reverse strand, counting down.
TAGGTTTCTTCACTTCAGCTCGGACTTTCAGTTCTTCCATGGAGGCTCTGGCTTCCTTGAGTCGACCCTCGACTACTTGTCTCTTGAATATCCCTGATAAGATCTCGGCGTCTTTCTTCTTGAGCGTCGACTTTAACTGATCAATCTTAGCTATGTAGTCGTCTTCCTTTCTCTTGTTCTCAGCCATGGCAGTTTCTTGGTGATCATTGAACCTGTGAATCTTCAACAAAGCCTTGCCTAATTCCTCCTCCTTGGACCTGAGAACGCTACTGATACCATCCAAAGCTTGTTTCATTCTTTCTCTGGATGCGACCATGTCAGCAAGCTCTCTTTCTGCTTTAGCAAGAAGCTCTGTCTTCAACTTGGCGGTATGAACAGCTTCACCCCGCTCATGCTTCCACTGATAAATCTCTCTCTTTAGCTCATTATTTCCTTCCCGCAACCTTTCCTTTTCAGCCCATAATTGGTTATACTTCTCCAACTCAACGGTGGTCGGAGGCTCGATCACCAAAGGGTACAAAGGTGGTTCCACCGGGAATGGAAGAAGCTCCTCTTCTGCTCTCTTCTTAATCCATTCTACATAGGAAGGGAAAGCCCGATTATTACTTTTTCCGAATGGAATTTTACCCTTCTTGGTCACCTGTTTCCAAGCATTCACAACTTTCCTTATCAACCCTTGATCCTCAATGCCATTGAAGAATAAGGACTCACAGACATCTAGCTCTTCGGGTGGACCTTTCAAAGGATAGCCAAACTGTCTGATAGCTAGGGAGGGATTACAGTTAATTCCACATTTCCTCCCTATCAAGGGAACATTAGGGAATTCTCCGCATTTGCAAATAATCTCCATTCCTAGCAAGTCACGATTAATCCAAGTAATGTTGTCAGCAGTCAAGCCCATAACCCTCTTAGACCACTTCAGAGAATCTTTCGTATCAACGAAAGCGCCAGATTCAGGGAGACGACTCAGAAACCAAGTAGCTAAGAGCGGCGCACAGCAACTCACAGTTTTCCCACGCCTATTCTCATTCTTATAGTGAACTGAATGGTACACATCACCTAGCAAGGTAGGTATAGGATTCTTCGAAATAAAGATTCTGACGGCGTGCATATCCACCAGATCAGGAATATTCGGAAACAGAACAATCCCATAGATACACATAGCCAGAATAGCTTGGAAAGTAATCCAGTTCTTCTCTTTGACCTGTATGCAAGCCTGATCAAACAAGAATTTCGGCAAGAAACCCTTAACTCCTTGTTTTTCTACAATATTACTGTTAAGAATGGATTCATCAATATGAAGAGCAACAGTCATATCTTTCACCCCTGGGTGTTCTTCAGAAAAGAAAACTATATCATGACTGATAGGAATTCCCAAAATAAATGAGAACTCCTTCAACGTTGGGGCCAGGATGTAGTCCGGGAAAGTGAAGCAACGCAGAGACGGATCATAAAACTGAAGGAGTGTGTGAATGGCATCCTTCTCATACTGGGAGATGTTATAGACAAATTTTAGAAGTCTTCCATACCTTCCACTGAAATCTGTACGAATTCCGAAACCAGCCATATTAATCAGTTTGTGAATTAGTGTCAAAGTCGGTTCTGGGAACGAATAGGCAACAGTCTTCTTTCTCTGAACATCCATGCTGAAATAACCTCAGAAAACCGGAATCAAGAGTAAGATGCAAGCCCTGAAAAATGTCAAACACGTCAGAATGCAAGAAAAATGATATGCTCATGCAAACATGGGGTCAAGGCACATTGTTGGATGTGCTGTGCTGTTAGCTGAACGAGAAACCAGAAAACCAGAACTTTGAACCACTGAGATACCCAAATAATCAGACATTGATGAGAAATCCAGAAAACCGGATAGGTTGAAAGTCTCGGTTACCTGCAAACCTGCAAACGCCCATCCCCTCTCACATGTGGGTACTAGGATGTTCAATATCCCGGGCTCTCAGGTCGAGAAATGATGATACGTTCACCATTTCTGGTTTGGCATCATCATCAATCGAGGAGGCCTCAACTGATTCTCCAAAGCGGAAGGTCCTCAGCTTTGGCACTGAGGTCGAGAAACAATAGTACATTCATCCCTCGGGGTACAGTACTAAAGTCAATCGAGGAGTGCCTCCACTGATTCTCTTCAAAACGTAGGGGCCATCCTATGCGAGTTCCAAAGCGGGCCCTCGGGTGCGAATGGGTTTGCCACAGGATGTGGTCTGCCACTGTCACCACTAAAGAGGGATGTTTCCACTAAGGTCCTCGATGATCGGTCACCAGAGTCGACAGCTCTCTAGATCAACACCCCAACATGCGCAAGACACACATGTTAGAATGCGTCCCAAGATAGCCTCGTCTGGTTGTGAATTTCGTGAACACACAAACGTACCAAGCGGGCACGTAGGTCCCACTACTTTCCACTCTAGTCCTAGGGTATTCTCAAGCCTTGGTATTGGGCTTATCTCTCAGACCCACCCAACCTGCAAAACAAAGACAGCCAGCACAGCACAGCAGCATGACAGTAATAAAAAATGAAATGCAGAAAATGCGGTAAAAATTAAAATAAAATACAACACGTAAAGCAAAACAAAAACAAAACACCCAAAGAGACAAGCAAGCGTTAGGATTGACTCGCTTAGGGATGGACCAGCATAGGTCAACCAGAGTCCCCAGCAGAGTCGCCAGTTGTCGCTCCCAAGATTTTCATCCAGGTACAAACGCGAGAGTGGTGCGGAAAAACAGAGTCGTCAGCCGTGTAAATTTATCCCAAGAGAGGGAAAGGGAACACCGCATAAACCTTAGGAAGGGGGAAAGAAACGGTCATCGCAACCATAACCTGGGTTCGGGAGTCGGTTACGCGAGGGGAAGGTGCTAGCACCCCACGCGTCCATCGTACTCGATGGGATCCACGCTTGTTGTGTACTCTAAGGGTGAGTTATACTATCATCTAGGGTTGTACTAAGACGGAGAAGGAAAGACAAAGACAGACTCGGTAGGATGTCGACGTCCTAGGCCTACGTACCCCCCTTGTGCAATGGGGAATTCAGAGTCAACGTAGTTCGGACCAAGTTCTTTTTTGTGTTTTTTATGAGCGACGTTAAGTCCGCGTCCGGCAGTTAGGGTCGATGCCTGTTTGCGACTCAGACGTAAGGTAACGTGCCCTTTTTGAAAATAGCCTTTAGGTTGAAGGTCCCGAAGGATAAAAAGGTTTGAAGTTAGTTTGTATTTTTTAGGACAGAAGTAGCTTAAGTTAGTTCTTAAGTCGCATTGCACCAAAGTCTAGGGCACAGGGGCGAATACTTAACGCATTGTCGCAAGACAGGACGCTCGCTAAGCACTCTAGAAAGATGAGAAGAAGCCCCTCATTTCTCATTCCGCATACTTAAGGCTCGTGCGCAATACACCTTATTATTATTAAGTGTTTTAAAGAAATTTGAGATGAGAAGAGAGGACACAAGGGTGACTCTAAAGGGGGACTACAGATCCTAAAGTCATCATGCATGGGTGACCTACGGTTAGTAAGGTTTGACGACAACCTAAACCCTAAAGGAAGAAGATGTGAGAAGGAAAGAGTAAGGGTGACCATGGATACTTATCCATACCCTTAAAGAACTTACCTTAGTCCCTGCATGAGAGGTTAGTGAGAAACTGGCACAAGTAAGAGAAATGAAAATCACACAATAGCAAACAAAAGTGATTATCATCCAAACATGAATCAAAGAAACAAAGAACAGCCCCAAAGCAAATGGCACAAGTGCCTTTTCAAACAGATAATCATATAAAGTCAAAGATGCGCCTGCGAGAAAATCTCAAATGAAAACAAATTAGATAATTAGAAAAACAACTCCTAAAATTCCCAAATTAAACATTAAGGTTCCTCAACCAGAGGCAAACAACATATCAAAAGTCCCTGCAAAAAATCAAAATATTAGTCATTCAAATAAATAGGCAAAGTTCAGGTGGGAATTAGGGCTCAGTGTGCCAAAGGGAAGGACCTAAATGCAATATGGAATAAATTTAAAAATGAAAGAAAAATATTTTTATGCAATTTAGGATGTTAGTGAACAAATGCAAAAAGAACGGGTCAAAAATATTTTAAGGATGCAGAGAAATAAAATAAATAATTTAGGGTATGCATGAGATGTGTGATGCAAAAAGAAATTGAATTAAACAATTAATTTAAATGATAAAAATAAAATAAAAATAAAAAATAAAATTTGTAAAAATTTTATAAACTAATAAAGATGATATATGAATTTCATGGGAATCTTTTAATGCAATTAAGTATTTTTAAAATTAAAATATGAAAATGATAATGAAATAATAAAATAAAAGATGAAATAAGATGGGGGGTGCGTTCAGCAAAGCCCAGAAACAAGAGAAATATGTTACGTGCGCGTTGGGCTATGAAACATGGGGGTGTCAAAAGGAAATACGCTAAGCCCATGAACCCAAATGTCAGACCGGCCAAACAAAAAAGAACTTTAGTGAAACGGTGCGTTTCAGCCACATACGCACCCAGTCAACACGCATTAGCCAATCACAAACAAGTCAAACGTTCAAACATACCAAATCACACAGTCACGTCAGACGCCGGAGCCCTAGCTCCGGTCGTCTTCTCCGGGCAACCCGCCGGAGATCAGAAACCAAACATCACCAAATCTTGCAAATTAATACATCCTCCCACCCAGAATTTCATGGGGAACTCAAATATGCAATCAAAATCCATTTGTAAACCACAAAACGCCATGAACGAACGGATTCACAAAAACATACATGATCTGAAACTCACGCATAATACAAAAAGCTTGCGTAAAACATTGCCTCTATCATGTGAGAACTTCAAAAACACAAATAGCACGCAGGATATATACATAGCATGAGAGATTCTAATGAAGGAAAGTTACCTATTGGAGCAAGTCCGTTGATCCCTCAACCAGTGATAGACGCTTCATAAAACCAATGGGAACCCACCTCTGATCTCCCAGGAGTATGAATCAAGCACCCAAGTTGATTGAAAAATCCTAGATCTTCCAATCCGAGCGTGTGGAAACTTTTAGAAAAAAGAAACCTTGTTTTTATCAGAAAATATCGTGCCGCAGCCTCTCCCTGTTTTAGGGTCTTGTCCTCCTTTTATATGCTGGATTAGGTTAGATTTTAGAGGCCCATAACTCATGAAACGAATCAAATTTGTCTTCTGCACCATTATGGAAAGTTTGGATGCATGGCCACCTTGTCACACATGCATTGGAAGTGACTTTGCTTCTGAAATATTTTGGGCCGAGAATTTGATAAATTGGACACGAAAATAATTCACTCTAACTTGCACATTGTACCATGTATTAAGAATTTGCACCCTTTGGACCCACCATTTGCCATGCCTCCCGTTAGGTATACATGAGCCTAGTGAGACAACTATGGGTGCATTAGAAAGTAGGGAATTTAGAGAACAAACTTTATGTTGAAGAAGAGTGGAAATGATGCTTGGAAGTGTGTGAAAAATTGACTTGAAATAGTGTCCACAAAATCTGCCAAAACAACTTAGAAATAATTCCAACTTTTCCAAATTCGCAGGGTGAAAATGATCAACTTTGGAGCACTATAACTTATCCAAAAATGACTCAAACAACATGATTCTTGTGCTCATTTTGAAGGGAAAACTTCATACTACAACTTTCATGTGGAAAGGATTTGCAACTGAAACCTTGATCAAGGTAAAAACTGCCTTTGAAAGTAGTTAAGAACTTACCCAAAATAGTAAGTTTCTAAAACCCTAAACTTCCCTTTTTAGTAACTTTTCCACATTCTTGATTTTTTCATGAATCCTTGAGCATTTCTTGATCAAATCTCATCCATGGACATATTTGAGGTGAGGAACATAAATTTGATCTCAAAAAGTCAGGGGTTGACTTTTTCCTCTGCACAGTTGACTTTTACCCAATTCACCTGATTCTCAATCTTCTGATCAATTAAATCTCTCCTGAACCAAACTGATGGTCAACCTCCCATCCCTAGGTACTTAGGGACCCAAGGAATACCATGGAATCAAGTCTTGCCCAAAAAATCAGAAATAAACTGACTTTATAGCAAACTCTAGTTGTGGTACCCTCAGTCTAGGAGGAAATAGCACAGTCTCCAAATCCAAATTCCTCTGAATATGATGTGTATCCTCTCCAACAAAGATAAGATATGCCATTTGATGATGATAAAAACCCAAGGAGCTTGCCTACTGAAGCAATAAACCCAAGAATCTCAAAACCCTAATCTATGCACTGGTTAGGAAAGGATGATCCACCTGAGCTCTCTTGGACAATATTAGGACTCTTGCTTGACCCTCTGAAGCACTGCCTCAGGCACCTTGACCCCATGCTAAGAACCAATGATATGCACACATGATAATGCAAAATACAATGCAACATAAGCCAGTTAGTAATAAGGTAAGGAGAGCAAATTTTGGGGTGCAACAGGAAGCAGCTCCAGGAATCTTTCCAGTCTTCAAACCGTTTTCAATTCGTTCACCAATCGTTACAACATTAGCGAAGTTCGATGAAGAACTACCCACCATTTTCTCGTAGTAGGATCCTTGTAAGGTACCCATAAAGATGTCAACCAACTCGTTGTCAGAGAGAGAAGGTCGCACCCGAGATGCAATCTCACGCCATCTTTGTGCATACTTTTTGAATGTTTCAGCTGAGCGCTGAGACTGATTCTGCAATTGTAATCTAGTTGGCACCAGATCAAGGTTATATTTGTATTTCTTTATGAACGCTTCAGACAAATCCCTCCAAGTACGGATTTTACTCCGCTCTAGGCCCATGTACCAATCCAATGAAGCACCAGACAAACTATCTTGAAAATAATGAACCAATAATCCATCATTATCAATATGGGATGCCATCTTCCTATAGTACATAGTTATGTGACTACGCGGGCTGCTTAAACCTTTATATTTTGGCAAAGCAGGTACCTTGAATTTCTGCGGCATCACAACATTTGGAACCAAACACAAATTTTTGGCCTCCATGCCAAAAGTAGAAAACCCCTCAATAGCTCTGATACGGTCTTACAACAACTTGTAGTTAACAGATATACTCTGATTAACAGGCCTAACAAGAATCTGAGGATTTGGCAGCTGAGAAGTGGCAGGAGCATTCACTTGCGGAGTAGCAAACTGAGAAGGATACACCAAACCCGGATTAACCATCTGACCAGCATTCTGACCCATCTGAACACCATACGGATAATTCGGAGGAGGTACCCCAGCAGCTGAGAAAGATGCCCCAGGATAGAACATCCCAAGATGAACATTCGGAACAGTAGTTTGAACAGCTCGAGATGAAACCGGAACATGAATAGGAGGACCCCTATACACATGCTCTTCTTCATCAGGAGTTTCAGTGTCAACTAATCCGGCAGTTTGATGAGTTTGAACCTGAAGATTCTCAGGATCATCATTCACCACTGGAGGCGTGACTGGAGTAGGCATGACCCATGGATATGCAGCAGCATTCCCATTAGGCATGGGCGCACCAAAAGGCTGATATGGCATGAAGGCACTACTGAAGATGGCTGGTTTCTACCTGAGTGAATCGCACACTCAGAGATACAACAGAGTCGCCACCGAACTTTATTTAGTCCCAAAGGACAGGGAAAATATCGATAAAACCCAAGGGTAAGAGAAACGGGAACGAGGGGTCGGTTATGCGAAAGGAAGGTATTAGCACCTAACGCATCCGTCGTACTCGACGGGAACCATTTCGCTTGCTTCTAGGCTTGAATGGGTTATCTATCTAAAGGCTTCTAGCTAAAAGAAAGAGGAGAGAGAGAGAGAAAGGGGAAAAAGAAAGAAAAGAAGGAAAGTGCTCGCGGAGGAACAAGGTCCTCGTGCCTACGTACCCTCATAGTGCAATGAGGAAATCAGAGCGTCGTAGTTCATGGAACCAGGGGAGAAAGAAGAAAGAAAGAAAGGAGGAAGATGGAAGAAAGGTGGAAGTGTGCTTGCCAAGACATTGCGTCTCGTGCCTACGTATCATACATCCAAAAGGATGCAGAATCAGAGCTTCCGTAGTTTGGAGAACGGAATAGAAAACAAAACAAGAAAGAAACAAGGAGATGAAAGAGGTGGTGTCGAAACCAAGAGCTAGAGTGAAAGAAAAACTCTACTGGGGAAGACCCCGCAGTAAGAGTGATTGTACAAGAGCCTAGAAAAAGAATGGTGTCACAACCGAGAATGAAAGAAACTCCGCTGGGGATAACAAAGAGAAATGGTGTCGAAACCAAGAAAGTAAGAGCAAGGAGAATAGGAAGGAATCCTCTAGGGATCCGAATAAAGGGATGGTGTCATAACCAAGAGAAAAAGGAGACTCGGTATATTAACTGGTTGGCAGTGGTTAACCGAAGAAAGAGAGTAGGACCCTGGCGAGGGAAAGAAGCTGGTGTCAACAGACAGACTGTGATAAACCAAGATAGAGAGTGCTGAACCGAGAGAAGGTGTTTGACTCTGAAGGGGCCTCGGTATATTAACTGGTAAACAGTGGTTAACTGAGGAAAGAAAGGACTGCAACTCTGTGGGAATAGAGAAGCATTGGTTTTAACAGAGAAAACTGTGATTAACCAGAAGCACGGGTGTAGGACCGATCAAAGGTTATAACCCAAAAGGGGTGTTGGTAATGACTGAACAAACATTACTTGACCAACGGAGAAGGGTATTGAACCAAAAGAGGTTATTAGCCCAAGGGTGCAAGTATTCGAACCAAGAAAGGTTGCCAACTGCAAGGGATCCGGTTTTAACAGGAGAGCTGTGATTAACCGAGAAAAATGAGTGATTAACCAAGCGAAGGTGATTAACTCCAACAAGGGCTTCAGTATTTTAACAGGCGGACTGTGCTTAACTGAAGAAAAGGGTGATTAACTAAGAATAGGTGATTAACCCAAGAGGAACTCAGTGTTTTAACAGACGGACTGTGTTTAACTGAAGAAACGGGTGATTAACCCAACAGGTACTCAGTATTAACAGGCGGACTGTGATTAACTGAAGAAACGGGTGATTAACCAAGAGAAGGAGATTAACCAACAGGTGCTCAGTGTTTTAACAGACAGACTGTGTTTAACTGAGTAAGAGAGCAAAATTGGTGTTTTAATTGACAAGCAGTGGTTAAACTAACAACGGGAGAAGAAACAAGAGAAGATTGCGAACTCCTGGGGAAGGATGGTCGTGACAGGAAAATTGTGTTGGACCAAAGAAAGAGAATTGAGACTCTTCAGGGGAATCAAATAGAAATGATTGATTACAAGAAGAAAGGAGTAATGGAACAAAGACAGATTGCTAGCGCAAGAATAATGATCTTAACCAAGAAGGATGGTGATTGATCAAAAGGAGAGATTGAAAGAGATAGGAGTGATCGAGGATCGAAAGAGATTGCAAAGAGAGAAGAGTGATCAAGGATCAACTCGACTGGGGAAAGAAAGCACATTACCGCCTGGAGATAGAGATGACTAAGCCAAGCACAGGGTCATTCATCCCCTACCTGAAGTAGTCAGAATGAGAGTAGGAATTCTCCCTTCTCATCCCTTCCCTGACACACACAGGGTGTAATGCGGAAGTTTAACCGGACGGCCCAACAGCTCCAAGTTATACAGTGCTCCTGCGTAGAGAAACGGACAACATAACTGCGTCAATTTGTACAGTGCTCTGATGCAAGGCGCAGCGCGAAACTCCAACTCCGCGGGGGGGGGGGGGGGGGGGGAATGAGAGGGAAAGCTCTAAAGGAGGCCTAAAGAGAGGAAAAGGGAAGATCGATTAATCGAAACAAAGTTTCGATCAATTAATCAAGGGATAAACATGCTAACAACTTTCCAAAGAGGAGGAAAAGTCATTTAAGCAAAAAGGAGTGAATTATTGATTCTACAAGATTAAGTTTATCCATGAAGAATATACTTAATGCAAACTGAAATGGAAGGTGCAAAACAGTGCCAAATGATCATCAAAATGCCACACAAAATCATGTATCATGTAAACAAAGATAGTGCAAGAATTGCTATGTTCATACAATGCTAAGAACATGAAACAAATGAATAATCAAAAGTGTGCATCGAAAGTTCATGAACATGCTTCAACCAGAAGTGAAATGACATTAAAAACATCCATAAAATCAAGCATGACAATCTATGGAAGTTAAAATGAAGAAAGCATGGCAAACACACTTGAAAATACAAAAAAATGGCCTTCTGGTTCAATGTTAATCGTTTAACACAATTGCACTGCAATGTGTTAATCGATTAACACGTGAAAAAGTGAAAAAAAAACACTGGTTAATCGATTAACACAATTGCACTGCAATGTGTTAATCAATTAACACTGTACAGGGAACAGAAAATCAGTTTTGGAAAAGTGCTTTTGGCCAAATTTTTTATTGTGCAATCATTTCAATGCTAGGGCAAACAATCATGCACAAAAAATAAGTTTAGAAACAGCAAATGATCAACAATAGAATCAATTAACAATCAAGATCATGGATCAATCAAAAGTATAATTAATTCACATGCAAGAATATCAAAATTACGTCGCGAACGATACGAAAACGATCGAAATGATAAAATGAATGAAATCCACCAACCTACAAGGCTGAGATGTGCCTTGGTAAATGTTGCAATGTGATCTTGGTGCAGAAGATTAAAGAAAACCAGAGGATCCTTGAATTGTAGACGAAACGCGTCGAAACCGATCAAAACGCGAAAATGCACTGAAATCAAACTTGCACCAAAATAAATGGTGTGAAACCCTTGGATTGAAGTAGAATGACATGTAATTCCAGAAATCCAACCAAAGGATGCCAAATGATGAAGGTTAAGCTCAAGAATTAATCTCTTTCAATGTGAAAAGTGATTATCCTTCAAGAATAAGAGCTTTGGTGAGGTTTTGGGATAAGAATTAAGATGAAGATGAAGAATGAGTAGAGAAATCAGAGAAAAAGTGAGAGAACTGAGAGTGAAATGTGAGAATTTGGTGAAAAATGGTAGAGAATGGTTGAGGAATTGAAAAGTGAGTGAAGGTGTGTTTATATAGGCTTTAGGTTTGGAATATGTGATGGTTTGGAATTTGGTTTGGAATTAGCTTTGGGTTTGGAGCTAGGTTAGGAGTTAATTGGACTTGACTCACTGAGTCAAGGCGGTTAACTCGGTTAGTTAGAACCAACTCGGTAACCATCCCAAGGTGAATTCCAACATCCAAAGATCCACATTACTTGGAGAACAAGGAACATGGTGCACTTGATTTGAAGTGAAGTATCATAGCAAATGCACTTGGAATGAATTGAGTAGCTTGGAAATGTTTAGAGGTGCCTAGAATATTCCATATACTGCTAGAATCCAAGGCCAAAATGTGTGCAAAGGTGCTGTCATGAAAAAGTAGTAAATTGTGCATATTTTCCCTGTGTTAATCGATTAACACAATTGCACTGCAAATGGTTAATCGATTAACCATGCCAAAATATGCCCAATTTGCCTAAAAAAAGGTGTTGTAGTCCCGGTTTTGATTTTCCACCTCTTGTATTGATGAATAGATATGGAACCTTCATTTTGTGCTTGTTTTGACGATGTGATGACCTTGTGAGGATATGATTAATCGGGCTTGGAAAACCTGAATATCCTGCAACTAGAAACACACGGAGAAAAGAATGTGAATGCGTATGCCAGCGATGCGAATGCTTATGCTTATGCAAAAGGCAAAAGAGGGAGGTCAAATTTCGGGTTACGACAGCTGCCCCTATTTAATCCTCTTGGACCTGAATGTATGAATTGCGCCAGGTTTTCGATGATTCGAGGTAAAAGGGGATTAAATAAAAGAGTAGCTCGATAATTTGGCCGACGACGGCAAAAGTTAAAGGTGCAAATGCAGAATTGATAGGTGCAAAGTTTGGCTGAAAATCTTTTGGGAGATAAGTCAGGCAAAAAAGAGAGGGAGTATGATCGATGCATGCTTTGTATGCGTTACGACATGTTGCTTGATATTATGCAATGCAGAGGCGCATGATAAGGCACAGTGTGAGGTGATTAAGCAGAAATTGTAGCAAAACGACTTCGACACCCTCGGTTGGGGAGAGGACCCGCAGATAAAGACAATCTTTGCTGGAGAAGACAGTTTACAATGGATGATAATCCTGCCGAGGAATGAAACTGAGGACATCTCAGATTTCTAAATCACCGTGGCTGTCCCTGTTGGGGATGAAAGAACCAAGTCAATCCTTTCTACCAAGACTGGCTCTGCGTGGGGAAAAGAGATTCCTGAATCATATTAAATCAGCTGAGGAGAAACCACTGCTGCTGGTGACAGATAGTTCCTAATCATTGGAGATGATGTACAGTCCTTGCTAGGGAAAAGAGAACAAAGCATCTTTGCTGGGGAACACCTTGGCAACCTGCTGGGGAGAATGATGACTCTGCTGAGGAACTGCTGAGGAGACAACAACTTCTTCATAGAATCATCCCATTGTCGGCCAGGCGTTAGGCTTACCAAGGGATATTACCGATTATCCTGCAGGAGTTACCAGTAACACATGGGATGCATAATGCTTTCTCGGTGAATTTAGCTTTTTATTGTTCTCAACGTTTTTTAGTATTATGTGATCACAAATAATTGTTTATTTTGCAAATAAAATACTGGAATGAAAACAAATTGAGATAACAAAGAATGCATTTTATTGAATGTAATAATTTTTGTACATAAAGTGTGTACAAGGATGCAAAATCCTTGAAGAGGAAGTTTGCAATAAAATTGAAAAACAAATGTAAATGGCAAAGGGAAATCATGCTTTGCATTGATTACAATATTGGCCACCATCCATAGTAAGTCTAGGTTCCAACGCCTAACACCAGTCGATGATGATTGGAATGTTCTGTTACCGTCTGAGGTCTAGCCGTGAGGAAAAGAGGCTCAAGTGTTCACAGTCAATGCCTTTATCCCTAAATTTTGCCTGGACATGTTTTCACACTTTTTTTTGTCCACCGGGATGCCCATTTTTGCCTAAGTCGCCCTTTCGGGTTTTCAACTTAGCGGGCTATTATTGTTTCTTCATTGTCCCTAACTTTTGCATGGACATTTCTTTCTTTGGTCCATCGGGACGTCCATTTTTGCCTAGATTGTCCTCGCGGATGTCAATCTAGCGGACTCTTATCCATTTTTTTCAGGCATAATATTTTTTGACTATATCGGAGTTCACGGGCGATGGCAACTCCTCCCAATCCATTGTGGTGAGGATCAGGGCTCCGCCTGAGAAGGCCTTCTTGATAACAAAGGGTCCTTCGTAATTGGGAGTCCACTTGCCTCGTGGATCCGAGTGAATAGGTGAATATCTCTTGAGCATGAGTTCGCCTTCACAGAACGTTCGAGGAAGAACTTTCTTGTCAAAAGCTCGTTTGAGGCGTCTCTGATACAATTGACCATGACAAACGGCAGTAACGCGCTTCTCTTCGATGAGATTCAGCTGGTCGTATCTGGACTGAACCCATTCGGCTTCATCAAGACCTGCTTCCATGATGACTCTGAGCGAAGGAATTTTGACTTTGATGGGTAGAACCGCCTCCATACCATACACAAGCGAATACGGAGTTGCCCCAGTAGAAGTGCGAACTGAAGTTCTGTAGCCATGCAGTGCAAAGGGAAGCATTTCATGCCAATCCTTGTAAGTCTTGACCATTTTCTGGACAATCTTCTTGATGTTTTTGTTTGCTGCTTCGACGGCGCCATTCATCTTGGGCCGATATGGTGAAGAGTTGTGGTGCTCGATCTTAAATTCTTGAGACAACTCCTTCATCATGTTGTTATTCAGGTTGCTTGCATTGTCAGTGATAATGCTGCTAGGAATGCCATAACGACATATTATCTCTTTCTTGATGAATCTGGCAACCACTTGTCGTGTAACGTTTGCATAAGAAGCAGCTTCAACCCACTTGGTGAAGTAGTCGATAGCAACCAGAATGAATCGATGACCGTTGGAAGCCTTCGGCTCGATCATTCCAATCATATCTATACCCCACATGGAGAATGGCCAAGGTGAAGTCAAAACATTCAATGGAGATGGAGGCATATGGATCTTGTCTCAGTAGATTTGGCATTTGTAACATCTTTTGGCAAAGTTGTAACAATCTACCTCCATTGTTTTCCAGTAATACCCAGCCCGAAGGATCTTCTTAGCCATAGCAGGACCTTTAGCATGTACACCCTCGCAGCCCTCATGTATGGACCATATGATCGTGTGTGCTTCGTGTCTATCCATGCATCTGAGTAACATGGAATCATAATTCCTCTTGTACAGTATACCACCACTTAAGAAGAATTTGGCGCAAAACCGACTAAGAGCCTTCTTGTCAGTGATAGTGATACCCTCGGGATATTCCTGTTTTTCCAGATATCTTTTGATGTCGTAGAACCAAGGCATGTCATCAGACTCATCCTCGATTGCTAAACAGTGTGCTGGTTTGTTCAAGTGATCAATACGGATATGAGGAGCTTCATTCTTCCACTTGACCTTGAACATAGAGGCTAAAGTTGGAAGAGCATCAGCTAGTTGATTTTCCTCTCTGGGAATATGATGAAAAGTGATCTCATCAAAGTAAGAAATCAACTTCGCTATGTGTTGTTGGTATGGAACCAACTTGGAATCCCGAGTCACAAAGTTCCCTCTGACTTGACCGATGACCAAGGCAGAATCTCCATAGACCTCAAGAATCTTGATTCTCATGTCAATTGCCGCTTCAATACCGTAGATACATGCTTCGTATTCAGCCATATTGTTGGTGAAAACCCGTTGGAGAGATGAGGATAGCCCCGATTCCACAACCTTTAGAATTGGAGGCACCGTCGAACACGAGCGTCCATCGCGCCCCTAGTTCAAGTCCTATGTCAGGATCTGGAGTCTCATAATCTCTGATAAATAGAACATCCTCATCGGGAAAGTCAAACTTCATTTGTTGATAACCCTCTACAAGTTGATGAGCAAGGTAGTCAGACAAGACGCTCCCTTTTATTGCTTTCTGGGTAACATGCTGGATATCATACTCAGTTAACAGCATCTGCCACCGAGCAATCCTTCCAGAGACAGCAGGCTTCTCGAATATGTACTTTATCAGATCCATTTTGGATATCAACAAAGTAGTATGGCAAATCATGTATTGTCGTAGGCATCGAGCAGCCCAGACCAGAGCACAACAAGTTTTCTCCAAGAGTGAGTATCTGGTCTCACAATCAGTGAACTTCTTGCTCAGATAGTAAAATGCATGCTCTTTTATGCAGTGTCATCATGTTGACCCAATACACATCCCATTGATTAATCGAGAACGGTGAGATACATGATTAAAGGCCTACCAGGAATCGGTGGTACTAAGATCGGTGGTTCTTGCAAGTATTGTTTGATTTTGTCAAATGCTTCCTAACAAACATTATTCCATTCAACCGATTGATTTTTCCTTAGCAATTTGAACATTAGTTCACAGGTAGCCGTCAAATGAGAAATGAATCTTGAAATGTAATTGAGTCTGCCCAGAAAGCCACGGACTTCTTTTTCTGGTTTGGGAGGCGGCATATTCTGAATTTCCCAAACCTTATCAGGATCAACTTCAATGCCCTTCTGACTTACAATAAAGCCCAACAGTTTACCAGATCGAACTTCGAAGGTGCACTTCGCAGGATTCAACCGCAGTCTAAACTTCCAAAGTCTGTCAAACAGTTTCTTCAGATGAACCAAGTGATCATCTTCAGTTTTGGACTTGGCAATCATATCGTCCATGTAAACCTCAATCTCTTTATGTATCATATCGTGAAAGAGGGTTGTCATGGCATGCTGGTATGTTGCCCCTGCATTCTTTAGACCGAATGGCATGACTTTATAACAATATGTACCCCATGGCATGATAAATGTAGTCTTCTCCATATCAGTTGGGGACATCTTGATCTGACTATATCCTGAAAAACCGTCCATGAAGGAAAAGACAGAGAACTGCGCAGTGTTGTCTACCAAGACATCAATATGAGGCAAAGGAAAGTCATCCTTTGGACTCGCCTTGTTGAGATCTCGATAATCCACACATATTCTAACTTTACCGTCCTTCTTGGGAACCAGGACAATGTTGACAATCCATTCAGGATATTCGGATGTGGCTAGGAACCCAGCATCAAGCTGCTTCTTTACCTCTTCTCGGATTTTGAGTGCCATGTCAGGTCTAGTCTTCCTGAGTTTCTGCTTAACAGGAGGACATCCGGGCTTGAGTGGTAAGTGATGTTCAACGATGTTGGTATCCAACCCAGGCATATCTTGATATGACCAGGCGAAGATATCAACATACTCTTTCAATAACTTGACCAACTCGGAGTGTACATGCTCTGCGAGGGATGCGCCAACCTTGACTTCTCTTCTGACCTCATCAGTACCAAGATTAACAACTTCCACTGGCTCTTTGTGTGGCTGAATCTCTCTACGCTCGTGCTCAAGGAGCCTTGCCAGTTCAGCCGGTAATTCACAATCTTCTTCACCATCTTCTTCGGCTTGGTTAATTGGAATTCCAGAATTACAATTGATGTTTGCCATGTTGTTATCAATGCTTTTATTAGTTCTACATGTTTATGAATATGTTTAGAATGAGCCATTTAAAAAGTGAAAAAGAAAAGAAACTTTTTCCATTTATTTTTTTGTGAAAAAGTAAAATAAAGAAAGAAAATAGAGCATGATTTTGAATGCAAAAAACTTTTATTTATTGATCACATAATATTGCAAAAGGGCGAGGCCCTTTACAAGCTATCCACTCGTCTCGAGAGATGACGAGGGAACGAGAAAGCAAAATGCATTACATGTTATACGGGAAAACCACAGGAATCACGGTAGATGTCCAATTGTTGAGCTTGAAACCCGATGGACATTTGCGCACAAAGCTTGAAATCTGATTACTGGGACCAGCATCATCAGCAGCTGCCACGATGTCACCCTGCTGGAAACCCGCGCTATGGAACTTGACAAAGTTGCATTGTTTCTGATCAGAGGGACCAGATTGACGACCAGGATGATAGCCCACTCCAAAACGATTATGCTTCTCAACCACATCAATCACGTGCCTCTAGCCTGGTAAGGCACCTCTATCGATGGTCTCTTTAGCACTTTTAGCAGATGCTAAAGTCAATTGTGGTGATCTACTTTGACTAGTTGAAGAAGATCTGACTTCTTCGAACTCGAGACACTGCAATGGCACCTCAGCTATGCCTTCTTCGGTCTCGACGTATTGAAAAGATGATAACTCGCTTACAATCAAATCCTCTTCACCACAGACAATGACAAGCTGATCGTCAAACATGAATTTCAACTTCTGATGCAAAGTGGAGGTAACTGCCCCTGCCGCGTGGATCCATGGACGGCCCAGTAGGAAACTGTACGCTGGATTAATATCCATCACTTGGAAGGTAATGGTAAACAAATGCGGCCCAATATTAATGGGTAAATCCATTTCTCTAATGACCTGTCTTCGAGAACCGTTAAAGCCTCTGACAACTAAGGCACTTGGTCTCATCTCGATTCCTTCCATTGGTAATTGACTCAACGTGCCCTTAGGCATCACATTGAGAGAAGAACCGGTATCCACTAGAACACGAGATAACAGGATGTCTGTGCAGGTTACAGATATGTGCAGTACTTTATTGTGGGCAGTTCCTTCAGGAGGTAATTCTGATTCATTAAAACCCAAATACCGACTTGCAGCTATGTTGGCCACTACATCATCGAATTCGACGACGGATATATCTTGCATAACGTGGGCGCTGTTCAACACTTTCAACAAAGCTGATCTGTGCGCGGGCGAACTCATGAGTAAGGATAAAATTGAGATCCTCGAGGGAGTCTGACCCAGCGGATCCACAATCTTAAAGTCACTTTTCTTGATCAACTTAAGGAACTCTTGATCATCAAGGGTCTCCTTGCTCTTTGAAACATCCTCAGACGGGATAATCGATATTGGAATAGTAGTATATGCCCCTTGTTGAACAACAGGGGTTGCAGCTGCAGGCGTTTATTTAGGAGAAACAACAGTTGGAATTTGTACAGGCTTCTTAGGGACCTTCGGAGCAAATACTCATCTATTGCGAGTCATACCTCCACCAGCTGTAACATTCACGATCTCTGATTCGGCGAACCTTATCTCTTGACCTCCAGAAAACACAGAAGACCCATACTTCCACGGTACCTTTTTAGAATTCTGATATGGAAACGGCTTTGGCGGGCAAACAACGATGGGTTGCACCTTCTTCTGTTTAGGGGATTCCACAGGAACCTTCCTATAGACGATGGTGAACGGCTCGATAGCGGCAACTTCCTCAACAGGTTTAGATCTGGAAAATTGCACTTCTCCCTGGTTTATCAGAATCTGGACACAACCCTTCAGCCTTCGACACTGGTTGTGATTATCGTCACAAATCTGACACTTACCATGCAAACCTTTCAACAACCCATGTTCCTTCAATTTCTTGAAAACCACAGACATCGGAGTCTTTACTTCATCAACATCCATGATCAATTCAGCCCTTGAATTATCCTCAACCATGTTAACCGCAGGCCCACCGTGATTCGGCAACGGATTACTCTGAATGTTGGGTCCTTCCTCAGCAAAAGTCAGAACCTTCTTATTAATGAGTTCCTGAACCTTGGTTTTGAAAACAAACCAATCCTCTATTACATGTCCTATGTATCCAGCATGATAAGCACATGATGCATTTGGGTTATGCTTCGGGCCAAATGGAGGAATCGTAGGTGCAATCTGCTTGGGGACAATTGCCCCTTGGTGAACCAAGTAAGGAAACAGTTTCGTGTATGACACCGGAATTCTATCAAAATTCGGACGCTTACGGTTTCCTTGACTATTGTTGTTCTGACTGTTCTGATTCTGCTAATTTTTGTTCTGTTGATTCTGTTGCTGATTTTGAGCATTCTGAACTGGTTGTTGCGGATGATACTGATATGGAGGTTGTTGATACTGTGCAGCAGCAATGTACAGATACGGATAGTACGGAAAGGGAGCCATGGGAGCTTGATACTGAGGAGAAACTTGAGTTGTCACATCATTGGCTTCACCTTCCTTTTTCTTGGAATGACTGTTCTGAGATTTCCGAGTGGCCGGCTGCTGGGAAGCAGTTCCAGGAATCTTTCCAGTCTTCAAACCATTCTCAATCCGTTCACCAATCGTCACAACATCAGCAAAACTTGATGAAGAACTACCCACCATTTTCTCATAGTAAGATCCTTGCAATGTACCTATAAAGATGTCAACCAACTCATTGTCAGAGAGAGCCGGTCGCACACGAGATGCCATCTCACGCCATCTTTGTGCATACTCCTTGAATGTTTCAGCTGAGCTCTGGGATTGATTTTGTAATTGCAATCTAGTTGGCGCCAGATCAAGGTTATACTTGTATTGTCTCACGAACGCTTCTGACAAATCCCTCCAAGTACGGATTTTGCTCCGCTCCAGACCCATGTACCAATCCAATGAAGCACCAGACAAACTATCTTGAAAACAATGAACTAGAAATTCATCATTATCAATATGGGATGCCATCTTCTTGCAGTACATAGTGATGTGACTACGCGGGCAACTCAAGCCTTTATACTTTGGCAAATCAGGTATCTTGAATTTCTGCGGCAGCACAACATTTGGAGCCAGACACAAGTCTTTGGCTTCCATACCAAAAGCAGAGAACCCTTCGATGGCTCTGATACGGTCTTCCAACAACTTGTAGTCAACCGATCTATTCTGATTAGTGGGCCTGACAAGAATCTGAGGATTTGGCAGCTGAGATGCGGCAGGAGCATTCACTTGCGGAGTAGTAAACTGAGAAGGATACACCAAACTCGGATTAACCATCTGACTAGCATTCTAACCCATCAGAACACCATACGGATAATTCGGAGGAGGTACCCCAGCAGCTGAGGAAGAGGCCCCAAGGTAGAACATCCCAGGATGAGCAATCGGAACAGCGGTTTGAGCAACTTGAGATGGAACCGGAACATGAATAGGAGGACCCCTATACACATGCTCTTCATCATCAGGAGTTTCAGTGTCGACCAATCCGGCAGTTTGATGAGTTTGAGCCTGAAGATTCTCAGGATCATCATTCACCATTGGAGGCGGGACTGGAGTAGGCATGACCCATGGATTGGCGGCAGCATTCCCATTAGGCATGGGTGCAACAGAAGGCTGATATGGCATGAAGGCACTACCATTATTTGCAATCTGAGGAGTGTAATTCGGAGGCATGCCCCAAGGAAAACCAGCGGGCATCCGGTTTAAACTGGGTCGAACGGCAGGATGATTCACAGGCTCAACTGGCACTTCAACTCTAGCAGGAGAAGGAACAATAACAGCAGGAGTAGTCGTAACAATAGGAGGAGTGGCCACAGGAGTGACAACAGTTGCGTCGGTGGTAGTTGTAACAACAGTGGCAGCAGCAGTGGCGTCCCTCTGGGCACGAAGGAGTTCCATAATGACATCCATGTTCGTCTGAAACTGATCCATCCGACCTTGGAATTGTGCCAGAGTTTCCTTGTACGTAGCGTTCTCAGCTTCGAAGTCAGCCATGATTCTGGATTTTCTTGAGCGAGTAAAGTACCGAAGTCGAGTCGTCGTCTTTCTACAAGGAAGGCTGACAAGAGTGAGCAACGGTTTCGGATGAAGGGACGTGCATATGTGTGCAGATGAATGTATGATATGCATGCAAAAAAAATAAAATTTTTAAATTCCAGGAATTCTTAAACTTATCTTTGTTGACAATATCATAAAGCATACAAGTAAAGGCATAAAAGATAGAGTGAGCAAGCATCTTCATTCATTCATTCAATAGAGGAAAGAAGTACAAGTCGAATACAAGTCAAATATCTGCCTTTTGGGCTACAACAAAATCCGCACGGATCCTATCAAATACCACCCTACACACAGATAAGAAATGAAAAACTGCCCAAGGAAGCCGGTGCGGCAAAGCATCAGCATATGCATCCCTCAACAACCCTGGTAGGTCCTCTAATGCATGCTCAGCAAATCTAGCTAGACGACCATGCCTCTTATTCCAGTACTTCGTATCCATCATGAGGTTACGCAGCAAAGAATGATTAGGTCCCTGAAGTATGTCTTGAAGAAAGGCCTTTTTCTGATCCAGGAGGTTTTGTAGATGACGACTTTGATGCTCCCAATGAGTGCTCTCTGTGTTGAGCTGAGTAATCTGCTCTTGAATCTGATGTGCTTGATCTTGCAGCTTCTGAATCTCACCGAAGACTTTGTCGAGCTTAGCTTGACATTGGGAAAAGTCCTTTGCTAAATGATTAGCACGGTCTTGTTCACTTTGCCACTTTGCCTTGAATTCGGATAACTTCCCTCGAAGCTCTTCAAGTTGCTTGTTGTAGCTCAGCTCCTCTTTGTAGGCTTGATAATGAGCATCGGCGAGTTGTCTCTTCTTTGAAGCAAGTCCCTCATAGGTGCTCTTCAAAGCATCACCCACCTTCCTACGCTTGTTTTTCTCAACCTCCACCTCTTTGAGCATGCGCTCGCGCTTCTGATGGAGCTCAATCTGTAGGCTATCCTTCTCGGAAGTGACTCTATCAAGGTTGAGACGAAGATCAGCATTCTCCTTCTTCAACTTCTCAACAATCAGCTTGAGTTGATCGACTTCAGATGGAGGAGCAATGGCAAGTTCAGGAAGCTTGGCATTCATGGAAGGCTCGGGAGAAAATGGCAACAAGATCTGTTTGATGTGCTCTTTGACCCAAAGTGTGTAAGCTTCCTTGGCTACGCAATTCTTCTAACCTAAATCGACTCTTCCTTCGAGATGAATCTAAGTCCAAGCGGCACTAAACTTCTTCAGCAAACCCATGTCATCAACCCCTTCATGAAAGGTGAACTCTTCCACTACCTCAGGATCAGGTTTGTCAACCATAGGGTATCCCAACTGTCGAAAAGCCATTCTCGGATTGTAGTTAATTCCACTCTTTGTACCCAAGAGAGGCACATTGGAGAATTTCCCACAATGAAGAATGATCGGAATGTCGTCGAAGACTCGAGAATACCAAGAAATATCATCAGCGGTAAGAGACATGATTCGTTGAGACCACTTGAGATTATCCTTATTCTCAACAAAGGGACCCTTCTGTGGAAGGTGAGACATGAACCATCGGTACAACAAAGGAGCACAACAGACAATGGTTCCCTTCTTCTTTTCATTCCTGGAATGAATAGAATGGTAGGTATCAGCAAGAAGTGTTAGAACAGGGTTCTTGGACAAGAAAATGCTGATGGCAGCCTGATCTACGAAATCCTCCATGTTCAGAAACAAGACAATCCCATATACCAGCAAAGTGAGAACGGCATTGAAAGCCTTCCAGTTTCCATCCTTAGCAAAAGTAGTAGCCTTGTCAACCAAGAACTTCAAAGAAAACCCTCGAATACCCTTCCCTTTGGTCTTGAGATTATCCTCCACATCTATCTTACTAATGCTAAGCGCATCAGCAATAAGATGAAACTTCAGACAACCACTAGTGTAAACATAAGGAACCTGCTTCTTGATCTCAACCCGCAAAATATAAGCATACTCCTCAAGTGTAGGTGCTAGCTGATAATCCTGAAATGTGAAGTACCTATATGGCGGGTCGTAGAACTGAACCAGAGTATGAATAGCTATGATGTTGACTTCAGTGTTGAGGATGGTCAACAGATTACCATAAGTACCTATGAAAACCCCTCTGTGATCTCCAACCAACAAAGATGCCAAACCTCTCAAAACACCCAGCTTAGGCTCCACAAACTTATAACTGACGATGCCACGACAACCAGTACTCATCTCTATGATAATGTCAACAAAAGATAAGCCCTCGAAAACCTGGAAATGCACATGCAAAAATTAATTTACATGATGAAATGATATGCAACACAGCAACAAGAAGCCAACACTGTCTGAATAATCAA
The DNA here is from genome assembly GCA_022829125.1 of Lathyrus tuberosus. Lineage (NCBI taxonomy): Eukaryota > Viridiplantae > Streptophyta > Magnoliopsida > Fabales > Fabaceae > Lathyrus > Lathyrus tuberosus. The sequence continues at coordinate 5,229,160 of JALAZF010000239.1, read as the reverse complement.
ATCTGAACAATCCGGATATCTGCATATAATCTGTTTCAGTGCAACATAATCTGATGTGTCGGTAAGGAAATCTGGCGTGTGTGAGAACAAGGGTATGAAGTGGCCTGTTTTCCTGCAAAACCCATCCCCCTCACAGGTCTGATCTAGACACAACAAGGTGGTCCCTAGCAAGGTCGCCCAAACCATAGGACTCAGGATGAAAATCCCCCGCCGTAGTGAATTCTCACAGGCCGGAGATATTCTCAAACGAATCACGATCTGGGATGTGGGACTCGTGATATCCCAACGCGTAAAACGCAGGCCTCACGACTATCCACGTTCTAGCCTATGTGTATACTAGGCCCAGTGTTAGGACCTTTCTCTCCAATAATATCTACCCATCCCAACAACAGCAGAAAATAGCAGATATCCAGAGTATGCAGCATATGAATATTCAAAGCAGTAAAGAAATGCGATAAATAAACATAAAGCTAAAGCAAGTAAAGCAAGTAAAGCGCGAAAAATAAACACCCAAGCAAGCAAGAGAAAACAAACAAAACTAGGCGAGACCCCTCGAGGGATGGACCAGCAAGAGGTCAATCTGTCCCCAGCAGAGTCGCCAGCGGAAGATGGCTGGTTTCTACCTGAGTGAATCGCACACTCAGAGATACAACAGAGTCGCCACCAAACTTTATTTAGTCCCAAAGGACAGGGAAAATATCGATAAAACCCAAGGGGAAGCGAAACGGGAACGAGGGGTCGGTTATACAAAAGGAAGGTATTAGCACCTAACGCATCCGTCGTACTCGACGGGAACCATTTCGCTTGCTTCTAGGCTTGGATGGGTTATCTATCTAAAGGATTCTAACTAAAAAAAAGAGTAGAGAGAGAAAGGGGGAAAAGAAAGAAAAGAAGGAAAGTGCTCGCGGAGGAACAAGGTCCTCGTGCCTACGTACCCTCATAGTGCAATGAGGAAATCAGAGCATCGTAGTTCATGGAACCAGGGGACAAAGAAGAAAGAAAGAAAGGAGGAAGACGGAAGAAAGGTGGAAGTGTGCTCACCAAGACATTGCGTCTCGTGCCTACGTATCATACATCCAAAAGGATGCAGAATCAGAGCTTCCGTAGTTCGGGGAACGGAATGGAAAACAAAACAAGAAAGAAACAAGGAGATGAAAGAGGTGGTGTCGAAACCAAGAGCAAGAGTGAAAGAAAAACTCTACTGGGGAAGACCCCGCAGTAAGAGTGATTGTACAAGAGCCAAGAAAAAGAATGGTGTCACAAACGAGAATGAAAGAAACTCCGCTGGGGATAACAAAGAGAAATGGTGTCGAAACCAAGAAAGTAAGAGCAAGGAGAATAGGAAGGACTCCTCTAGGGATCCGAATAAAGGGATGATGTCATAACCAAGAGAAAAAGGAGACTCGGTATATAAACTAGCTGGCAGTGGTTAACCGAAGAAAGAGAGTAGGACCCTGGCGGGGAAAAGAAGCCGGTGACAACAGACAGACTGCGATAAACCAAGATAGAGAGTGCTGAACCGAGAGAAGGTGTTTGACTCTGAAGGGGCCTCGGTATATTAACTGGTAAACAGTGGTTAACCGAGGAAAGAAAGGACTGCAACTCTATGGGAATAGAGAAGCATTGGTTTTAACAGAGAAAACTGTGATTAACCAGGAGCACGGGTGTAGGACCGATCAAAGGTCATAACCCAAAAGGGGTGTTGGTAATGACTGAACAAACAATACTTGACCAACGGAGAAGGGTATTGAACCAAAAGAGGTTACTAGCCCAAGGGTGCAAGTATTCGAACCAAGAAAAGTTGCCAACTGCAAGGGATTCGGTTTTAACAGGAGAGTTGTGATTAACCGAGAAAAATGAGTGATTAACCAAGCGAAGGTGATTAACTCCAACAAGGGCTTCAGTATTTTAACAGGCGGACTGTGCTTAACTGAAGAAAATGGGTGATTAACCAAGAATAGGTGATTAACCCAAGAGGAACTCAGTGTTTTAACAGACGGACTGTGTTTAACTGAAGAAACGGGTGATTAACCAGGAGAAGGTGATTAACCCAAAAGGTGCTCAGTATTAACAGGAGGATTGTGATTAACTAAAGAAACGGGTGATTAACTAAGAGAAGGTGATTAACCCAAGAGGAACTCAGTGTTTTAACAGACAGACTGTGTTTAACTGAGTAAGAGAGCAAAATTGGTGTTTTAACTGACAAGCAGTGGTTAAACTAACAACGGGAGAGGAACCAAGAGAAGATTTTGAACTCCTGGGGAAGGATGGTCATGACAGGAAAACTGTGTTGGACCAAAGAAAGAGAATTGAGACTCTTCAGGGGAATCAAAAAGCAATGATTGATTACAAGAAGAAAGGAGTAATGGAACAAAGAGAGATTGCTAGCGCAAGAATAATGATCTTAACCAAGAAGGATGGTGATTGATCAAAAGGAGAGATTGAAAGAGATAGGAGTGATCGAGGATCGAAAGAGATCGCAAAGAGAGAGAGTGATCAAGGATCAACTCAACTGCGGAAAGAAAGCACATTACCGCCTGGAGATAGAGATGACTAAGCCAAGCACAGGGTCATTCGTCCCCTACCTGAAGTAGTCAGAATGAGAGTAGGAATTCTCCCTTCTCGTCCCTTCCCTAACACACACAGGGTGTAATGCGGAAGTTGAACCGGACGGCCCAACAGCTCCAAGTTGTACAGTGCTCCTGCGTAGAGAAATGGATAACATAATGCGTCAATTTGTACAGTGCTCTGATGCAAGGCGCAACGCGAAACTCCAACTCCACGGCGGGGGGGGGGGGGGGGGGGGGGGGGGGGGATGAGAGGGAAAGCTCTAAAGGAGGCCTAAAGAGAGGAAAATGGAAGATCGATTAATCGAAACAAAGTTTCGATCAATTAATCAAGGGATAAACATGCTAACAACTTTCCAAAGAGGAGGAAAAGTCATTAAAGAAAAAAGGAGTGAATTATTGATTCTACAAGATTAAGTTTATCCATGAAGAATATACTTAATGCAAACTGAAATGGAAGGTGCAAAATAGTGCCAAATGATCATCAAAATGCCACACAAAATCATGTATCATGTGAACAAAGATAGTGCAAGAATTGCTATGTTCATACAATGCTAAGAACATGAAACAAATGAATAATCGGAAATGTGCATCGAAAGTTCATGAACATGCTTCAACCATAAGTGAAATGACATTAAAAACATCCATAAAATCAAGCATGACAATCTATGGAAGTTAAAATGAAGAAAGCATGGCAAACACACTTGAAAATGCAAAAAAATGGCCTTCTGGTTCAATGTTAATCGTTTAACACAATTGCACTGCAATGTGTTAATCGATTAACACGTGAAAAAGTGAAAAAAAAACACTGGTTAATCGATTAACACAATTGCACTGCAATGTGTTAATTAATTAACACTGTACAGGGAGCAGAAAATCAGTTTTGGAAAAGTGCTTTTGGCCAAATTTTTGATTGTGCAATCACTTCAATGCTAGGGCAAACAATCATGCACGAAAAATCAAGTTTAGAAACAGCAAATGATCAACAATAGAATCAATTAACAATCAAGATCATGGATCAATCAAAAGTATAATTAATTCACATGCAAGAATATCAAAATTACGTCGCGAACGATACGAAAATGATCGAAATGATAAAATGAATGAAATCCACCAACCTACAAGGCTGAGATGTGCCTTGGTAAATGTTGCAATGTGATATTGGTTCAGAAGATTAAAGAAAACCAGAGGATCCTTGAATTGTAGACGAAACGCGTCGAAACTGATCAAAACGCGAAAATGCACCGAAATCGAACTTGCACCAAAATAAATGGTGTGAAACCCTTGGATTGAAGTAGAATGAGATGTAATTCCAGAAATCCAACCAAAGGATGCCAAATGATGAAGGTTAAGCTCAAGAATTAATCACTTTCAATGTGAAAAGTGATTATCCTTTAAGAATAAGAGCTTTTGGTTAGGTTTTGGGATAAGAATTGAGATGAAGATGAAGAATGAGTAGAGAAATCAGAGAAAAAGTGAGAGAACTGAGAGTGAAACGTGAGAAGTTTGGTGAAAAATGGTAGAGAATGGTTGAGGAATTGAAAAGTGAGTGAAGGAGTGTTATATAGGCTTTAGGTTTGGAATATGAGATGGTTTGGAATTTGGTTTGGAATTAGCTTTGGGTGGAGCTAGGTTAGGAGTTAGTTGGACTTGACTCACCGAGTCAAGGCGGTTAACTCGGTTAGTTAGAACCAACTCTGTAACCATCCCAAGGTGAATTCCAACATCCAAAGATCCACATTACTTGGAGAACAAGGAACATGGTGCACTTGATTTGAAGTGAAGTATCATAGCAAATGCACTTGGAATGAATTGAGTAGCTTGGAAATGTTTAGAGGTGTCTAGAATATTCCATATGCTGCTAGAATCCAAGACCAAAATGTGTGCAAAGGTGCTGTCATGAAAAAGCAGCAAATTGTGCCTATTTTGCCTGTGTTAATCGATTAACACAATTGCACTGCAAATGGTTAATCAATTAACTTGGCCAAAATATGCCAAATTTGCCTAAAAAAAGGTGTTGTGGTCCCAGTTTCGATTTTCCACCTCTTGTATTGATGAATAGATATGGAAACCTTCATTTTGTGCTTGTTTTGACGATGTGATGACCTTGTGAGGATATGATTAATTGGGCTTGGAAAACCTGAATATCCTGTAACCAGAAACACACGGAGAAAAGAATGCGAATGTGTATGCCAGCGATGCGAATGCTTATGCTGATGCAAAAGGCAAAAGAGGGAGGTCAAATTTTGGGTTACGACAACTACCATTATTCGTAATCTGAGGAGTGTAATTCGGAGGCATGCCCCAAGGAAAACCAGCGGGCATCTGGTTCAAACCGGGTTGAACAACAGGTAGATTCACAGGCTTAATTGGTACTTCAACTCTAGTAGGAGAAGGAACAACGACAGCAGGAGTAGCCGTAACAACAGGAGGAACAGTCACAACAGGAGTGACAACAGTTGCATCAGTAGGGGTTGCAACAACAGTGGCAGCAGCAGCGGTGTCCCTTTGGGCACGAAGGAGTTCCATAATGACATCCATGTTCGTCTGGAACTGATCCATCCGACCTTGGAATTGTGCTAAAGTTTCTTTATAAGCAGCGTTCTCAGCTTCAAAATCAGCCATGATTCTAGATTTGTTTGAGCGAGTAAAATACCGATGTCGAGTCATCGTCTTGCTACAAGGAAGGCGGACAAGGATGAGCAACGATTTCAGATGAAGGGCGTGCATATGTGTGCAAATGAATGTATGATATGCATGCAAAAATAAAGTTTTAAATTCAAGGAATCCTCAAACTTATCTTTGTTGACAATAATCGTAAAACATACAAGTAAAGGCATAAAAGATAGAGTGAGCAAGAATATTCATTCATTCATTCGATAAAGGAAAGAAGTACAAGTCGAATACAAGTCAAACATCTGCCTTTTGGGCTACAGCAAAATCCGCATGGATTCTATCAAATACCACCCTACACACAGACAAGAAATGAAAAATAGCCCAAGGAAGTTGGTGTGGCAATGCATCAGCATATGCATCCCTCAACAACTCAGGTAGGTCGTTCAATGCATGCTCAGCAAATCTGGCTAGACGACCATGCCTCTCACTCCAGTACATCGCATCCTTCATGAGGTTACGCAACAATGAATGATTAGGTCCCTGAAGCATATCCTGAAGAAAGACCTCTTTCTGATCCAGGAGGTTCTGTAGATGATGAATTTGATGCTCCCAATGAGTGCTCTCTGTGTTGAGCTGACTAATCTGCTCTTGACTCTGATGTGCTTGATCTTGCATTTTCTGAATCTCACCAAAGAACTGGTCGAGCTTAGCTTGACACTGAGAAAAGGCCTTTGCTAACTGATTAGCACGGTCTTGCTCACTTTGCCACTTTGCCTTGAACTCGGATAACTCCCCTCGAAGCTCTTCAAGTTGCTTATTGTAGCTCAGCTCCTCTTTATAGGCTTGATAATGAGCATCGGCGAGTTGTCTCTTCTTTGAAGCAAGTCCCTCATAGGTGCTCTTCAAAGCATCACCCACCTTCCTACGCTTGTTCTGTTCAAACTCCACCTCTTTGAGCATGTGCTCGCGCTTCTGATGGAGCTCAATCTGTAGGCTATCCTTCTCGGAAGTGACTCTATCAAGGTTGAGACGAAGATCAGCATTCTCCTTCTTCAACTTCTCAATAATCAGCTTGAGTTGATCGACCTCAGATGGAGGAACAATGGCAAGTTTAGGAAGCTTGGCATTCATGGAAGGCTCAGGAGAAAATGGCAACATGATCTCTTTGATGCGCTCTTTGACCCAAAGTGTGTAAGCTTCCTTGGCTATGCAATTCTTCTTACCCAAATCAGCTCTTCCTTCGAGATGAATCTGAGTCCAAGTGGCACTGAACCTCTTCAGCAAACCTATGTCATCAACCCCTTCATGAAAGATGAACTCCTTCACTACCTCAGGATCAGGCTTAGCAACCATAGGGTATCCCAACTGTCGGAAGGCCATTCTCGGATTGTAGTTAATTCCACCATTTGTACCCAAGAGAGGCACATTGGAGAATTTCCCACAATGAAGAATGATCTGAATGTCGTCGAAGACTCGAGAATACCAAGAAATGTCATCAGCAGTAAGAGACATGATCCGCTGAGACCACTTGAGATTACCCTTATTCTCAACAAAGGGACCCTTCTGTGGAAGATGAGACATGAACCATCGGTATAACAGAGGAGCACAACAGAAAATGGTTCCATTCTTCTTTTCATTCCTGGAATGAATAGAATGGTAGGTATCACCCAGAAGTGTCGGAACAGGGTTCTTGGATAAGAAGATACTGATGGTAGCCTGATCTATAATATCCTCCATGTTCGGAAACAAGACAATTCCATATATCAGCAAAGCAAGAACGGCGTTGAAAGCCTTCCAGTTTCCATCCTTAGCAAAAGAAGTGGCCTTGTCAACCAAGAACTTCGAAGCAAACCCTCGAAGACGTTTCCCTTTGGTCTTGAGATTATCCTCCACATCCTTCTAACTAATGCAAAGCGCATCAGCAATAAGATGAAACTTCGGAGAACCGCTAGTGTAGACATAAGGAACCTGCTTCTTGATCTCAACCCCCATAATATAAGCATACTCCTCAAGTGTAGTTGTTACCTGATAATCCTGGAATGTGAAGCACCTATATGGGGGGTGTAGAACTGAACCAGAGTATGAATAGCAGTGATGTTGACTTCAGTGTTGAGGATGGTCAACAGGTTACCATAAGTACCTATGAAAACCCCTATGTGATCTCCAACCAACAAAGATGCCAAACCTCTCAAAGTACCCAGCTTAGGTTCCACAAACTTGTAACTGAAGATGCCACGACAACCAGTACTCATCTCTATGATAATGTCAACAAAAGATAAGTCCTTGAAAACCTGGAAACGCATATGCAAAAATTAATTTACATGATGGAATGACATGCAACACAACAACAAGAAGCCAACACTGTCTGAATAACAAAGTCTAAACAATCCGGATATCTGTATATAATTCTGTGTCGCTGCAATATAATCTGATGTGTCGGTGAAGCAATATGGCGTGTGTGAGAGAACAAGGGTATGAAGTGGCTTGTTTTCCTGCAAAAACCCATCCTCCTCACATGTGTGATCTAGACACAACAAGGTGATCCCTAGAAAGGTCGCCCAAACCATAGGACTCAGGATGAAATTCCCCGCCGTAGTGAATTCTCACAGGACGGAAGTATTCTCAAACGAATCAAGATCTGGGATGTGGGTCTCGTGATATCCCAATGCGCAAAATGCAGGCCTCACGACTATCCATGTTCTAGCCTATGTGTATAATAGGCCCGGTGTTAGGACATTTCTCTCCAATAATATCTACCCATCCCAACAACAGCAGAAAATAGCAGATATCCAGAATATGCAGCATATGAATATTCAAAGCAGTAAAGAAATGCGATAAATAAACATAAAGTAAGTAAAGCGTAAATAAAGTGAGTAAAGCACAAAAGATAAACACCCAAACAAGCAAGAAAGCAAACAAAACTAGGCGAGATCCCAACCTGCAAGAGCAAAGCGAGGTGAAGCTCAAGAGAAAGAACTCCCCAGCAGAGTCGCCAGCTGAAGATGGCTGGTTTACATCCTGAGTGAATCGCACACTCAAAGATAACACAGAGTCGCCACCGAACTTTATTTAGTCCCAAAGGACAGGGAAAATATCGATAAAACCCAAAGGGAAGAGAAACGGGAACGGGGGTCGGTTATGCGAAAGAAAGGTACTAGCACCTTACGCATCCGTCGTACTTGACGGGAACCATTTCGCTTGCTTCTAGGCTTGGATGGGTTATCTATCTAAAGGCTTCTAGCTAAAAGAAGGAGGAGAGAGAGAGAAGGAATGAGAAAAAGAAAGAAAAAGAAAGAAAGTGCTCACGGAGGATTGTGGCCCTCGTGCCTACGTACTCTCATAGTGCAATGAGGAAATTAGAGCGTCGTAGTTCATGGAACCAGGGGACAGAGAGGAAGGAAGAAAGGAAATAAGGAAGGAAAGGTGAAAATGTGCTCGCCAAGACATCGCATCTCGTGCCTGCGTATCTGACATTCGAAAAATGCAGAATCAGAGCTTCCGTAGTTTGTGGAACCGAACGGAAAACAAGACAAGAAAGAAACAGGGAAACAAAAGAAGTGGTGTCAAAACCAAGAGCAAGAGTGAAAGAAAAACTCTACTGGGGAAGACCACACAGTAAGAGCGATTGCAAGAGACTAGGAAAAGAATGGTGTCAAAACCAAGAATGAAAGAAACTCCACTGGGGATGACAAAGAGAATTGGTGTCGAAACCAATAAAGCAAGAGTAAAGGGAATAGAAAAGACCCCACTGGGGAAGAAAATATCAAAGAACTGCTAGGGATAGAGTATAAGCGACCCGGTTGGGGATCCAAATAAAGGGATGGTGTTGAAACCAAGAGAGAAGGGAGACTCGGTATATTAACTGGCTGGCAGTGGTTAACCGGAGAAAGAGAGTAAGACTTTGGCGGGGAAAAGAGGCTGGTGTCATCAGACGGACTGTGATAAACCAAGAGAGAGAGTGTTGAACCGAGAGAAGGTGTTTGACTCTGAGGGGGCATCGGTATGTTAACTGATAAACAGTGGTTAACCAAAGACAGAAAGGATGGCAACTCTGTGGGGATAGAGAAGCATTGGTTTTAACAGAGAAAACTGTGATTAACCAGAAGGACGGGTGTAGGACCGATCGAAGGTCGTAACCCAAAAGGGTGTTGGTATTGACTAAACAAACAACACTTGACCAACGAAAGAAGGGTATTGAACCAAAAGAAGGTTACTAGCTCAAGGGTGCAAGTATTTGAACCAAAAAAAAGGTTGCCAACTGCTGGGGTTCAGTTTTAACAGGAGAACTATGATTAACCGAGAAAAATGAGTGATTAACTAAGAGAAGGTGATTAACTCAAAAAGGGCTTCAGTATTTTAACAGACAAGTTGTGGTTAACTGAAGACAAGGGTGATTAACCGAGAGAAGGTGATTAACCCAGAGAACTCAGTATTTTAACAGATGGACTGTGGTTAACTGAAAAAGAGTTGCAAACTCCGTAGGGGTTTCGGTTGTAACAGGAGTACTGTATTTAAGCGAAGAAAGAGGAAAGAGACTCTCAAGGGGAATCAAAAGAACAAATATTGACCGCAAGAAAAGAATAGGGTATTGAAACGAAGAAGGCTTGCTAACCCAATGAACAAAGGATCGTAACCACGAAGGTGATTGACCAAAAGAGATTGATCGAAAGAGATAGGAGTGATCAAGGATCGAAAGAGATTGCAAAGGGAAAAGAGTGATCAAGGATCGACTCGACTGGGGAAAGAAAGCACACTACCGCCTGGAGATAGAGATGAGTAAGCCAAGCACAGGGTCATTCGTCCCCTACCTGAAGTAGTCAGAATGAGAGTAGGAATTCTCCCTTCTCATTCCTTCTCTAACACACAGGGTGTAGTCCGGAAGTTGAAACAGACGGCACAATAACTCCAAGTTGTACAGTGCTCCTGTGTGGAGAAATGGACAGTGTAACAGCTTCAATTTGTACAGTGCTCCAATGCAGGGCGTAGCACGAAACTCCGACTCCACGGGGGATCGAGAGAGAAAGCTCTAAAGGAAGCCTAAAGAGAGGAAAGGGGAAGATCAACTAATTGAAACATGGTTTCGATCAATTAATCAAAGGGAAAAGCCATGCCAATAATTTTCCAAAGAGGATGAAAAATCATAAAGGCATATTATACAAAATTAAGTTCATCCATGAAGAATGAAACTTAATGCGAAACCAAAAAGGGAGTACAAAACAGTACCAAATGATCAACAAATATGCAACACAAAATCATGTTATTGTGATCAAAGAAATGCAATAATGATTATATTCACATGATGCCAAAATATGAACAATTTGAATAATCCAAAGTGTGCAACAAAAGTTCATGAATAAGCTTCAAACAGAAGTTAAATGACATTTAAAACATCCATAAAATCAAGCATGACAATTAATGGAAGTTAAAATGAAGAAAGCATGGCAAACACACTTAAAAATGCAAGAAAATGGCCTTCTGGTTCAGTGTTAATCGATTAACATAATTGCACTGCAAAGTGTTAATCGATTAACACTTGAAAAAGTGCAAAAAACACTGGTTAATCGATTAACACAATTGCACTGCAATGTGTTAATCGATTAACACTGGACAGGGAGCAGAAAATCAGTTTTGGAAAAGTGCTTTTGGCCAACTTTTTTATTGTGCAATCACTCCAATGCTAGGGCAAACAATTATGCACGAAAAATCAAGTTTAGAAGCAGCAAATGATCAACAATAAAATCAATTAAACAATCAAGATCATGGATCAAACAATGGTATAATCAATTCACATGCAAAGAAAAAACATTGAAACTACATCGCGAATGATACGAAAACGATCGAAACAGAAAAATGAAAGAGATCCACCAACCTACATGGCTGAGATGTGCCTTGGTATATGTTTCAATGTGATCTTGATGAAGATAATAAAAAAAAACCAGAGGAATCTTCATTTATAGTGAAACGTATCGAAACCGATCAAATCGCGACGAAAACTCCAAAATGAGAATTATCACCGAAGAAACTTGAATCAATCACTTGAGATAAATCCAAAAGCTACTAGAAACTCCACAAAAACCAGTATAATGGAATGGCAATGGAGGTTAAGCTCAAGAAATAATCACTTTCAATGTAGAAAGTGATTATCCTTCAAGAATTAAGAGCTTTTAGTGAGGTTTTGGAAGAGAAGTGAGATGAAGATGAAAGTGTAGCAGAAAAAATCAAAGATAATGTGAGAGAATTGAGAGTGAAATGTGAGAAGTTTGTGTGAAAAATGGGGGAGAATGGTTGAGGAATTGAAAAGTGAGTGAAGGTGTGTTTATATAGATTTTAGGTTTGGAGTGTGAGAGGTTTGGAATTTGGTTTTGACTTAGCTTTGGGTTTGGAACTAGGTTAGGAGGTAGTTGGACTTGACTCACCGAGTCAAGGCAGTTAACTCGGTTAGTTAGAACCAACTCGGTAATAATTCCAAGGTGAACTCCAACATCCAAAGATCCACATTACTTGGAAAACAAGGAACATGGTGCCCTTAATTTGAAGTGAAGCATTGGAATAAATGCACTTGGGATGAATTGAGTAGCTTGGCAATGTCTAGAGACAGCTAAAATACTGTAGAATCCAAGACCAAAGTGTGTGCAAAGGTGCTGTCATGAAAAAGCAGCAAATTATACCTATTTTGCCTGTGTTAATCGATTAACACAATTGCACTGCAAATGGTTAATCGATTACCTAGGCCAAAATATGCCCAATTTGCCTAAAAAAAGGTGTTGTGGTCCCGACTTCGATTTTCCACCTCTTGTATTAATGAATAGGAATAGAAACCCTCATTTTGTGCTTGTTTTGATGATGTGATGACCTTGTGAGGGTATGATTAATCGGGCTTGGAAAACCTGAATATTCCTGCAATCAAAACACTAGAGGAAAAGTGAGAATGCGTATGCCAACGATGCGAATGCTTATTCTCATGCAAAAGGCAAAAGAGGGAGGTCAAATTTTGGGTTACGACATATGCCTTAGCCACCTGCGCCTATTATCGCATCAGCACATCTAAAGCAGCTATCATTTCCTAGTCTAAGTCAATTATCTCGTCAAACATCATACTCCAATAGTGTTCTGAAGGAATTTCGCTTTGATGTTGTATCCTTACCGATTGCAAACAGATTTCTACAAGCAATACCGCATCATGGCCAAATGTTAGACGGAAAGGCGTTGAACCTGTCTCCTCCTTGGGGGATGTCCGACAAGCCCATTGAACTTGATCCAGCATCTTGTGCCAATTCTTAGGTTTCTTGGCAATGTGTTTCTTGATCAGCCCAATGATCACCTTGTTAGCAGCCTCGACTTGTCCATTCACCTGGGCATAGTAAGGTGTGGAAGTGACCAACTTGAAACCCGTTTTAGCTGCGAACTCTTGCATTTTATGTCGTACAAAAATTAAACCTTGATCCATCGTGATAGTTTCGGGGATTCCAAACCTGTAAATAATATATTTTTGAATGAACTCCATCACGGCCTCTTGGTCGACCTTGACCAACGGTACAACCTCTATCCATTTCGTGAAGTAATCAATCCCTACTAGGATAAACTTTTGTTGCTTCGATGACGCTGGTCGGATCTCCCATATGATGTCCAGCGCCTACCCTCGAAAAGGTCAGGGTTTGATGATTGCGTGTAATTTGCTGGTTAGGAGATGTTGAATGATCGCATGTCTCTGGCACTCCTGGCACCCCTTAGCAAAGTCGATACAATCCTTTAACATCCTTGGCCAGTAGACGCCTTGTTGGAACAATAGCCAATTCATTTTCTAGACAACTTGATGTGCTCCACAAGTGCCACTATGGACCTCTGATATTGCTAGATATGCTTCTGTATCACCCAGACATTTGAGTAATATGCCTTCAGGAGTCTTTTTCAACAGTTCGTTGGCCATATGAACATAACTTAGAGCTTTATACTTAACTTTCCTGTCGGTGGCTCGACCAGATTCTCTAAGTACTCTACGATTGGCCTTCACCAATCTGACTTCGCCATGTTATCGATGGAGAAAACTTTCACGTTGTCCAGGATTTCGCCCACAGCTTTTGTCTCATCGTCCGTTGAGGTCAACGCATTAGGTGTCAGTGAAAGATTTGACACCACATTTCCCCGGACTTCGGCGAAGTCTCTTAGCTTGTCGCTCGACACCTTATAACTAGAGGCAATCTGGGCTAATTCATTAGCCTCTTGATTCTCTATTTTAGGCATATGTTCGATGCTGACGACTTCGAAAGGCTTCAATAGCTGGTTCTCCACTGCGAAATACACTAGCTAATTCTCTTTGATGCACTTGTATTCTCGTGTGATCAGTTTAATCACTAGCTCTGAGTCACCCTTGATTTCAACCTTTTCTGCCCCTAAATCTTTTAAGATTTTGAGGCCCGTGATTAGGGCTTCATACTCTGCTTTGTTGTTGGAGCATCTCCCGTCTATCTGGAATTTAAACTTAGTTGGAATTCCTTTTGGGATAATATCAGGACCCTAACGCAAGTTCCATTTTTATGACTCGACCCGTCGAAGTATAACTTCCAAGGGTCTGTGTTGATCATGTTTACCACTGGCTCGACTATCTCATGGTCTACAATAAAATATGCCACAATTTGACCTTTCATGGCCCTCAAAGGCACGTAAGTCAGAGATAACTCAGTCAAAGCGAGTGCCCATTTCCCAATTCGGCTATGTAAAATGGGTTTAGACAAAATATGTTTAATAACATCAAAATGAGATTAAATATAAACATTAACTGGTTTTATATATTGCTTTAATTTCATACATGATAAGTACAAGCACAGGCACAATTTTTCAATCATAGTGTACCTAGTTTCAACGTCTACTAAGATTCGACTGAGGTAGTAAATGGGTCTTTCGACTCCACTTTCATCCTCTTGAGCTAACATACTTCCTATTGTCGAATCGGATGCAACAATATATAATTTCATATTTTTATTTCTACTAGGAGGTGTAATACCCCAAATTTTGACCACTTAGATTTCCCATCATTGTGAAAATCATCATCACAATGTGGATGAACCATCATGCTTCATCAGTCTCCCCAAAGATGGGTGAGCATCCAATACAATCAAAATTAGGGTTTCAAGCCCTCTCTGAGTGCTTAGACAAAGGATCAATCAAGAAATGACATGATCTTCAACTTGTCTAATCTCTTAAATATCCACAATGGATCAAAAAGGACTCCCACTTCAAGGATTAAGCACAAGGCTGCTCCCTTCTAGGTGGATCAAGTCTCAAGATCGACAGTGTCACCAATTTAGGGTTTTGGTCGACCAGGGCCTCCAGATGGAAATTTTCATCTGGGCACAAGGCAATGATCCAAAACATGACCTAATATACTTCATGGAACCTCATGAACCCATGCATCAAGTCAATTTTGCCTCAGGGGATGCATTCATCAAAAATCAGGAATTAGGGTTTCTTGACCTAATTCACCCCTAAGTTGACTTTTGGGACAAACCATGAGCCAAGACCTCAAGACATGATTTGAGGGTCTCTAATATACCATATTGATCCATTTGGAACCATGGATTGATCCAAGAAGCTTGAGCAACAAGTCTCAATTTCATCTGCACCACAATTAGGGTTTTAAGAGAAAAGTCAACTGTAACTTTGACTTTTGACCAAGACATGCTCCCAAACCCTAATACATGATTGAATATACCCTATGACACCCATGGAACATGTCCATCAAGTTTGATTTAGGTCAAGGACATGATTTCCTGAAGAATTGCACAGTTTGGAATTCATCTGATAAAAAGTTAACTGTGCACAAAAGTCAACTTTGACTTTTTGAGATTTTTCACCAAAATGGATTTTTAACCCTAAAATGATGTTAATGTATGATTTGAATCATCATTCATTAAGAAAAATCAAGAAAAGTGAGATAACTTGTAAAAGGGGTAACCATAAAACTTAGAAATTTTTCTAAGTTAAAAATAAAGTGGCAAAGGTACCAACTTTGGAGGACCATAACTCCTAAACCACAAGGCCGTTTTTTCTCATCCAAAGATGGATTTGTAGCCCTCATTATCACCTACAAAAACTTCAACTACAAGTCATTCCAATTCATTAAGGATTTTGAGTTATGGAGTGATCAAAGTGGCTGAAAAGTGAAAATGTCACTTTTTCCAACACTTAGTGAAATTTTCACTAAGTCAGATTCTGCCTCACTTTTTGCCAAATGTAGGGGGATTTTTCACTTGGAATCAAAAGAGATCAAAACCAAACTTGTTCAAACAGTTGTTGTATCATGTAAGAGCTTTCCAAAATGGCCAAGAACATTGCCAAATTCAACCTACACCATGAGATACAACATTGCCAAGTTGCCTTGCTGAAATCTGTCAAGGCAAGGCAGAATTTGCAACTTTGGTCGATTTGCCAAAATCAGCCAAATTCAATTGCTCCTATCCACTTGGACACCTCAGAGGATTGAATCTAAAGGGGACAATCACTGAGCCAAGTCTCCAAAGTCCATGGAACAAGAAATAGCATGTTGAACCTAGAATGGCCAAAATAGGGACAAGACTTCAAATTTGGAATGAGGCATTCAATGAAACCATCAAGGTGGCATGGACTGAGCCATTCTCATCTGAAATCAGTCAAGACTTATCCAAGACCAAGGGAACCAAAGCTCTGTGCCCTAACCTCTAGTCAATGGCTAGAGGAGACTTGGATTTTCATTTGCCAACATTGGCCAAACCTACTTACCAGCTGCCATGCACTATTCCTTGCAAAACAAACTTGCTCTACTATAAATAGAGCTCAATTGTGGTCAGTTTGAGTACACCAAAGCCATCTAACAGATGCTTTCCTCAAAATCTCTTCTTTCACTCCAATTTTGCCTTCTAAGGCAAGTCACTATCGAGTTTTGAGTTTGAGAGCAATTCCAATCAAACCAATCACTCACACACCTCACATACATCACATATGAGCTGATCAAACACTTAGATTACTTCTGAAACATCAATTTCACAAAATCACCAGCTGGTTGCTCAAGGTTTTAACCAAAGTGCAGCTGAGGTACCACAAAATGATCCAGCCAATTTCAATCAAGTCCAACCATCCAAACACAATCCATAGGGTGTAGGGAAGCTGTTCAGATCATCACCACTCATCTGTAACACCTCCAAATCAAAAATCACTTTGAACTTGCTGTCACGACTTGGAGGTAAGCACATGCTTGGTCATCTCTCAATCTATGCATATTTCCTCGCACAATAATTTGGCCATATGTTCATAATCATGCATGGAATGTTTTCCCTCAATTAATTGCATTGTTTGAATCGTGTATCAAAAATCCTAGCCTTCATGCAAAAATTAGGGTTCTTGAGGTCTCTTCGTGATTTCTTGTTGTATGTTTAATTTAAATGAAATTAAAGTACATAGACATGATCGTGAGGTTGAGGCGAGCATAATGATATGTGGATTGCATGATATGATTACGTATTCATGAAGATTGGATAGAAAATGCAAATCTGAGAAACCAAGAACACGCGCGTGTTCTTCAGCTTGTTCTTGGCGCCATTTTTAGAAATTCAAATATTTGAATTTTGTGATTTTGTTTAATTGATTCAAAAATTAATTTCTCTCTGAGTTTTAATGATTTTGAGTTGATTCTTTTTTTGATAATTCACAAAAATGTTAAAATATTTTATTTTCACAAAAAATCCCAAAAATATTATTTATTTCATATAATTGATATTTTTGCAAAGAATTAATATTTTAATTGTTTTTGACATTTTAAATATTTTTTCTACATTGATTTTGCAACTTTTAATGCTTTCTAATTATTTTGTAGGTCAATACTTAATTTTTGAAGCATTAATCCAAGATCACAATTTGTTTTCCATGTGTTAAACAATTTTTGATCATTTTAATTGAATTTTTATTCAATTAAATACATTTTGAAATCAAATTAGGGTTTTGGATTAATTCAACCCTCATAAATCACTTTCAAACCTTTTTTGAGCTTCTTGAGAGAGTGTAAGACCCATCCCCCCTTGTACAAAAACTTTTTGGGCCTCACTCATTGTATAAGTCCCTCTGTACAAGTAAACGGCACGATCGTCGCCCGTTTAAAAATAAAAATCATCTGGGCTTCTCCTTGAGCTATAAGACCCATTCAAAACACTTTGGGCCTCTATTAGAGTGTAAGACCCAATCCCCCTTTTAACCAAAACATTTTGGGCCTCACTTATTGTATAAGTCCCTCTGCGTTAAAAGAAAACCTCGACGCGATCGCCATTTTTAAACGAAAAATCATTTGGGTCTACCCTCGTGTTATAAGCCCCACTCTTTTCTTTAAACCTTTTTGGGCCTCTTGAGAGAGTGTAAGACCCATCCCTTTGTACAGAAAACCTTTTTGGGCCCCAGTCACTTGTATAAGTCCCGTTGTACAAAGTCAAACAGTGCGCTCACTGATAAAACCCTGGGCCTCTCCTTGAGCTGTAAGCCCCAAATCTTTCTTTTTCAAAGCACTTTCTCCTTTGATTTTGAATATACTGTTGTTTTCAATCTTTCTTTGTTGAACAACTAACCAAACAGCATGGAAGCACTCCAACCGAGTAAGTGGTTATCGCTTTCATTTACTGCTTTCATATTATAAACTGTATTGTGGGGCTGCTCACTGTAAGTCTCCTTTCATAAACTCATATCTACTGTGTAATAATAGTATAGATATTTCGAGTTTCCCCGGCTACTACGTCTAGAACTAGGTGACGCCGTTTCATTTATTCATAGAAATAGACGCCTAGATCCCCAATAGGAGCACCAGATACAGTTTTCTCTTCGGCTGTTCTCCTTAGGAATCGTCAAGAAGATCTACTCCCCAAGATGAATGTATTCTCCGTGAATGGCATCTTTGAGTTTCTTCCAAATTCTCGAACTTTCCTAACTTGATCTATTCCTTGTGGATAGCTTGCCTTGAATGTCTCGGGGTTTGGGTACCCACTACGGTCATAATCTTGGACCTTAACTAAGGAACCCTCTTCAAAAGCTAAAAGTCGCTGGATAGTAAACCTCGCACGTTTACCAGTGGTTTTTATCTTTAAAAGAGTTATCTCTCCTAATGGAAAGGAGATGATAGACCCATGGGCTTCTTAAAAGCATCGGCCTCCTCATGGGCATTATTCAAGGACACTACGGCTTCTTAGAAGTATTCACAGCCTCCTCTTAGGCTTAGTATAATGATCTCTTCCTCCGGGAATGATAGCCTCCTCTTGGGCTTCGTACAAGGACCCGTCGGCTTCTTAAAAGTTTCCAGCCTCCTCTTGGGCTTCGTACAAATTGTCCCGACGACCTCCTAGAGGTATTGGAACAGAACCTAGTCATCCTCATAGAACAGTCCTTTCATAGAGTCTACTACTGTTTCTCAAAGCATAGTACAAAAGAAAAAAACTCTAGACTTGGACAGTCTAACTTCCTTGAGTCTCAAAGACATTCTCAAGTGACCCCCTTCGTTAAATAGGAAGGAAACCCGCAGACTCGGACAGTCTCAATACCCTTTGGATTTCCCGTTTCCTCAAAGAGAAGGAAATATCCCTGATCCTCAAATCAAATCCCTGAGTACAGTGTTGCTCATATAAGAACTGATTTTCTCTTTTAAAATCAGTATATTGGATCTGTCACTCAACTGAAACAAACCTTTAGCCTCCATCTCGGGCTTCGTACGAGATACAAAAACACTCTCTTGTTGAGTATCAAAGACTCTCTTGTTGAGTCAAACTTTTAGCCTCTATCTCGGGCTTTGTACGAGACATACAAAAAACTCCCTTGTTGAGTCAAATAGCCTCCATCTCGGGCTTTATACGAGATACCAAAAGACTCTATCGTCGGGTCAAAATCTTTTAGCCTCTCTCTCAGGCTTTGTACGAGACACAAAATAGCCTCCTCTTAGGCTTTGTATAATGATTTTCCTAGCGGAAATTAGCCTCCTCTTAGGCTTTGTATAAGAAAACCACTGGTTGATCCAATCAACCTTTTAGCATCAAAGTTGTGTCTCGTTCACAGTACACAAACATCAACAACTCCTTTCCTTTCATCTAATCGCTGTAAGCGGCAAGCCTCTGGATCATCTATATCCATGCCACTGTCCCTCTTTTAGCATGAGAAATTCCTAAGGAAAGATGGCATTGCTCTACATTGAGTTAAAGTCTTCTCCTTCAGGTTAAAACCCTTTCTTCGGAAATTATGGCATTGCTCGGATCCGCGTATCCCAGTTAAAGTAATTCTCTTTCCCCCTCTTTAGAGATGACAAATTCTCTCTAAAGTCGAGGTCTTTCAGCTTCACGTCTTGGGCTTTGAACAAGACACAAATAGACCTTTAGATTCACATCTTGGGCTTTGAACAAGATATAAACCACCTTTCGCTTCACGTCTTGGGCTTTAAACAAGACACCAAAAACACCAATTTCCTCCCATAGAATAGGAGGAACTACGAACGCTCTGATTTCCCTGTTTCGGTAAACGGGAATACGTAGGCATAAGATCGAAAGAAAAGATCTTAGCGAGTGCAATCAACAAAAAAAAACCAAATCCCATATCTCCATCAATTAAAAGCAGTAATTCAAAAACATCAGTCCTAACATCCTAATCCTTATTTCCCGTCAGAAACCCTTTGCCTAGATAAAAAGAAAGAAAGTCGTATTGGCGAAAATACAAATAACCAGTACAAAGGCCTCCCACATTGATAGCATCCGTAACCTAACAGACCACTGTTTAAACTCAGTATGCAAAGCAGGGTTAATTGGAGACATGTATTTCCCTTCCTTCATCAGCTCACAATAGGATAAAAAATGAATCGACCTGTAGTCAAAGCTCAAACCGCAGAGAGCGACCAGCGCTTAAGAACCGCGTCCAAAATCGCTCGCTACAGAAAAAATGGCGCCCACCGTGAGGCCAAATCTTCTTTCTTAAACGTTTAAGGTGGAAACCTTGGACAAACCTTTTTTTCTCTTCACTTGTGTGAATACCACGGATTGGGGCTTCCGCCGGGGAACCCATTTCTGTCAAGAACTTAGGATTCTTAGCTTTATAAGTCTAGGATGATTAGGACAAATATATATACTGCTTTTCCTAATTTTTATACGTGTTTATTTTTCTGCTACTGGGAATGCGGGTGATGCCGTATGTGGAAAGATTGAGTATACACCTAGAAAAGCCAACCCTTTCGTAGTGCGAAAGCTATCGGAAATAGCTGTTACGCGATACTACCCTCATTTGAGGCTGGTGATCTATTCTCGGTGAATAGCACTTACTCTAAGATTGCACACAACTCGCTGGCGATCCGCTTGTTGTCTGCCTTCCTGGGAGGAGCTGATGATAATGAGTACAGGTACAAAAATCACCCTAGTATAAACCTTTGGGGATGGGTAGAGCCTTGACTTCATGACAACGACCCTCTGACCCCATGTTTTTTCTATGTTTTTGTGTGCTGCATTCATGCATCCATTTAATAAAACATTAAAACATTCAAAAAAAAAAACTTTCTCTTCTAGTCTCTCTGTTTTTCAAATTAAACTAAGACTGTGATTGCAAATATCAGAGAAAAAGATTACGCTAATGGATTTCGGTAGAAGGAGAACTCACCAGTATACCTTCAAGGTTCCAAAACTAGGGGATTTGAGAAGGTTGGCAAGGATGATCGTTAACCCAGAGGCTTTCAGAGCCAAGCACGGTGGTTTGCTACCACTGTTAAGAGTCCATGTGATTAAGGGGATCATGGACGCGCTCATTCAATTCTACGATCCGGTTTATCACTGTTTCACATTCCCGGATTACCAGCTATCACCAGCGCTGGAGGAGTATTCTCATCTGACTGATTTATACATTACAGATCGAGCTCCATTTTCTGGACTGGAAGAAATTCCAAAGAATCAGATCATTGCAAGAGCAATTCATTTGGACGAGTCTGAGGTCAGGACTCACATGACCACTAAGGGTGGCATCCAAGGTTTGCCAGCCCAGTTCTTGACAAAGAAAGCTCTGTACTTTGCTAGTATAGGGAACGGGACTGCTTTTGAAGGCATCTTTGTCTTGCTCATCTACGGGTTATTTTTGTTTCCCAACATTAATAACTTCGTCGATATCAACGCTATTAAGGTTTTTCTCATTGGAAACCCTGTGCCGACTTTGCTTGCAGATGTGTATCATTCTGTACACTTGGGAAATTTGTACAGCGGAGGGGAGATCACATGCTGTGTACCTCTGCTTTACAAATGGTTTATCTCTCACTTGCCCAAGTCTGCTGCTTTTTGGGATTGCAAGAGTATCTTACGTTGGTCGCAGAAGATCATGTCTCTCACCAATTCCGATATAGATTGGTGTAATAGGATTTATGAGGGAATCAGAATCATTGACCGTTGTGGAAACTTCCCCAGCGTGCCCCTCATAGGAACTAAAGGAGGAATCAATTATCATCCGATATTAGTTCTTCGTCAATTTGGATACCTGATGAGACACATCCCACTGGCTGTTCATCTGGAAGGTCTTTTCTTCAAAGAAGGAGAAAGTGACAGAGCACTAAAGATGGAAATAGTGCAAGCTTGGAAACATGTTCATAAGAAAGGACGAGGGTCTCTGGGAAAACCGGAATGTGTCTCGATGGAGCCTTATCTCCATTGGGTACAAACCAGAGCTCTCAAGCTAAAAATGCCTTATCCTCGTTACGGAATTCTTCCGCCGAGGGAATCTGTCATGTACTTCATGACGAAAACTGAAAAGCTTCAGGTTACTCTCAACAAAGTTCAAAAGGAAAGAAGATCTTGGAAGAACAACTACCGCACCCTCGACGGAGAGTGTATCCAAATACAACAACTACTAAAAGAGAAAGATGCTCTGATTGAAATTTTGGAGCAGCATGCTGTAGAGAATCAAGATGACCAAAGGAATTTGCTCACTCCTTTCACTTGGCAAAGGAATGACAACCCGACAACGGCCCAAGCACCCCAGTCAAAGAAAAGGAAGATACCAGAATCAGCACCCGGTTTCTCCTCAGAGAGGACTCGCGACCCATTAGTTTAGGTTTCTGTTTCTGCACTTCGTAATCTACTGTATTTCCACTTCTGTAATCCTTTGGAATTCAATAAAAAGGGGTTTCCCCACTGTTTGATATTTGCAATCTAATTGTCGAAGTTTATTTTGATTAAACCAAAAAAACAACAATTAATATAATCATTGCATTCATCATTCTCACATTTCGTATTCTTCTTCCCTACGAATCTCACGTTTGTGTCTCGATTCTAGAGTCAAACTGTCTCATTCGTATAATACTCGGGCCAATCGTCAGAAAAGGATGGATGATCTTGAGGAAGAAAACAGAGAGTTGAAAGAAGAGATCGACGCTCTGAGAGAGGATATGAGAAAGCTTCGTAATGACATGCAAGCCATGGCAGAAGCTCAGCTACAAAGAACTGTGATCTCAGAGATCACCTCAACGCCCATCATAGAAAAGTATGATCCTAGGTATCAGATGCCGAAAGATCGTCCTTGGGGCATGCCTGTTAACTATATCCCGGAAGGATATGTTCCGCCGATCACTGAAGATCAGGGAATCGCAACAGAAGCCGCTGGGCTTGAAGGTTACAAACTTCGGGAAAGCGAAGATGCTAGGGGCATACTGAAGACTCCTGAAGGTTACAAACTTCGGGAGGCACCAAGACTTACTGTCGTAGTCACGGTACCACCCCCTGTGGTGCACACTGTCCCGGAAGGACAGATTCCACAGACACCTTCTGGTAAGAAGGAAACTATGTTTGACAGAATGGATGAATTCCAGGAGCAGTTCTTGGAAATGCAGAAAAAGCTGCAAGCCATTCGCGGTCAGGATCTATTTGGAAAGGACGCCGCAGACCTCTGCTTGGTCCCAAATGTGAAAGTCCCGCACAAGTTCCAAGTGCCCGACTTTGAAAAATACAAGGGTAACTCTTGCCCTCGGAGCCATCTGGTGATGTACCCTCAGTGGATGTCAGCTCAGACGGAGAATCAGGACCTGCTGATTCACTACTTCCAAGATAGTTTAACCGGTGCCGCACTCAAATGGTACATGGGTTTAAACCGTACTACGATCAGTACATTCAGAGATCTTGGTACTGCCTTCGTCCAACAATACAAATACAATTTGGACATGGCACCCGACAGAGATCAACTCAGATCAATGTCATAAAAGGAAAAGGAAACCTTTAAGGAGTATGCTCAAAGGTGGCGTGAAATTACCGCTCAAATTTGTCCACCTCTTGAGGAAAAAGAGATGACAAAAATCTTCTTAAAGACCTTAAGCTCATTTTACTATGACCGAATGGTTGCCAGTGCGCCCAGTGATTTCACCGAAATGGTCGGCATGGGCGTACGTCTTGAGGAAGCCGTCCGAGAACGACGTTTGGTAAAAGACACTGGATCGACGAGCGGTACTAAAAAATATGGTAGTGCTCTCCCTAAGAAAAAAAAGCAAGATATTGGGAATATCTCTCTCGGAAAGCAAAGGCGTCGTTATCAGCCAGTAGCAGTTGTTACTCCTGCTATCGGCCCCGCGCCTGTTCCTATGTTTCAACCTCAGGTTGCGCAGAGCCAACCTGACCAACAAAGGACACAACAGCCTCTTCAGCAGGCTCGTCCTCCATATAACAACAACCGTACAATACGGCCACCAGGATTTGATCCTATACCCGTAACGTACGCAGAGTTGTTTCCGTTACTGCTGGCTAAGGGGCACATTCAGACTAAGTCTCCCCTTTCAGTTCCGGAAAATCCGCCTTTTTGGTTTAAAGCGGATCAAACATGCCCTTATCATCAAGGAGGTTCAGGGCATAACATTGAGACTTGTCTCAATTTCAAATCCGACGTGCAAAAGCTTGTTAGGAGCGGGCTCTTATCTTTCAAATATACGAATCCTAATGTTCTTACGAACCCGCTGCCTCAACACGAGCAAGCTGCAGTCAATCTGATTGAGAAAGAGACAAACAATGTCTATCAAATTCACGATGTACTCTAGTTGAAAACCAATCTGGTCAAGATGCATTGTAGACAGAGTGGATATGGCCATGTGCCACCTCATAACTATCACCAGTGTGATATCTGCTCTAAAGATAACCAAGGATGTTCGGTAGTGCAATCAGCTCTACGGGAACAAATGGATCTTGGATGGATCCAAGAGCACCGAGTTCGTGGAGTTAACATGGTTTACACGAATTCCAACGTCATTCAAAACCACGACATCCGTGCGATGAATGTCAACTTGGTGGCGATGCACTCAAGGCAAAGCCAGTATCATAATCTGCCGCGGCACGATTACAGTTCCTGTCTGATTTGCTCGGTAAACAAACAGGGATGCTCTTTCATACAAGAGGCCCTCCAGCGTCAGATGGATCTTGGATGGATCCAAGACTACCATGATAGGAACTCCTATCAAATCAACATGGTTCAGATCTTCGAAATCTGCGTAATGGATACCAACCTGGTAGAGTTACATGCTGAGCAGGTCCGACTTGGATTCTTAATATCACATAACTATCAAAATTATAAAGTGGGTTGCGAAAACGATCGAGGTTGTACCCTTGTCCAGGAGGCACTTCAGCACTTGTTAAATCACTGGTGGATGCCAATCTATATGGACGAAGATACTCAGCAGATTAGTATCAATAACAGGAATCCTACTCGTCGTCAAAGTCAGGATGTCCGATCAATGGAAGGTAACCTAGTGAGGTTACATTGTATTCAAAGTGGGCGTGGCCAGGTGCCACCACACAACTATGACAGTTGTAGCGTCTGTTCGGAAAGTAACCAAGGGTGTTACCTTGTGAGAGCAGCTCTTCAGGGTCAGGTCGATCATGGAGAAATTCGTCCATATCCAGGTTCTGGACCCATCAACTGGACGCCGAACTACCTTGCCGATCAAGTTGAGGATGTTGTCACAATCTCTAGTCATCATAGGACCAGGGATGTTTTTGCCATCATTCCTCTACTTGACGAATCTAAAGTTCCCAACCAGGAACGGATCGAGATTACTTATGATGGTCAGAAAAATCAGAAGGTTCCCATAGTCATCTATCTACCGGGGCCACTACCGTATGAATCAGCTAAGGCAATCCCTTACAAATACGGTGCAACAATAATCGAGAATGGAAAGGAAATTCCATTACCCTCCGTCGTGAATATTGCAGACATCAGTCGTGTAACACGGAGCGGTCGAATCTTCAACCGAGGGGTTGGAGAATCCAACAAAGAAAAGGAACTTCAGGCGGAAATTCTTGATCCACCAGTCAGTCAATCTGGTAATCCCGACTTTTCAAAAGACAAGGATGAGATGCTAAAGCTCATCCAAAGGAGTGAATATAACATTGTTGATCAACTGTTACAGACTCCTTCAAAGATCTCAGTATTATCACTGTTACTCAGTTCAGAAGCACACAGAGAGGCTCTACAGAAAGTCTTGGAGCAAGCCTTTGTGGAACAGGATGTAACAATCAGACAATTCGATAGCATTGTCTCTAACATCACTTCCTGCAATAATTTGGGATTTAGTGATGAGGAATTACCTGAAGAGGGTCATCGTCATAACATGGCGCTCAACATTACAGTTAACTGCCAGGGCGATGCTTTAGCCAATGTACTGGTAGACACAGGGTCAGCCCTGAATGTTATGTCGAAGTCCACTTTGACGCAATTATCATTTAAGGGCCCTCCGATGAGAGTTAGCGAGGTCGTCGTCAAAGCATTCGACGGATCCAGAAAAACAGTTATCGGCGAAGTTTATCTTCCCATAACTATTGGTCCTCACACTTTCCAGGTCATGGACATCCGGGCAACATACAGTTGTTTATTAGGAAGACCTTGGATACATCAGGCTGGAGTGGTTACTTCAACCCTCCACCAAAAGCTAAAGTTCGTCAAGAACGATCAACTTGTCACGATTTGTGGGGAACAAGCCTTGCTTGTGAGTAACCTATCATCATCTGCTTGTGTAGAACCCGAGGAGGTTATTGGAACTCAGTTCCAAGCACTATCGGTGAGCAAGAACGATCAATCCGAAGAAGGAACTTCAATTTCTTCATACAATGACGCTATCAAAGCGGTCGAGAGTACCGATACGATAGGATGGGGACGGCTTGTCATTCCTATTGACAATAAAACAAAGAAGGGTCTTGGTATTTCTGCGACCTGTACCCAGACAGCCGCCAACGATGAAAGTCTTCATCCCCTTCAAAACTTCTTCCACAGTGGAGGTTTTCTTCACCCAGTGTCTCAGACAGTTCATGCTATCAATGAGGAAAATCCCTCTGACACAGATGAAGAATGGAAGTCCTACCTTAACAAGGACGGCTATATGTCTCAGGAAGAGGTGCCTATGCCTTTTTGCT
Organism: Lathyrus tuberosus; assembly: GCA_022829125.1. Taxonomy (NCBI): domain Eukaryota; kingdom Viridiplantae; phylum Streptophyta; class Magnoliopsida; order Fabales; family Fabaceae; genus Lathyrus; species Lathyrus tuberosus. Next base: position 5,202,579 of record JALAZF010000239.1, on the reverse strand, counting down.
TTCCTACAGAAAGTCTGAGATTTATACCAAGATCAGATGTCAAAATGATCTACGGGGATTGTGATCCGGAAGGATGTCGCGCTCCACCAAATTCATTAGAGGAAGACACTCTGATGAAAGAAAACTTTGATCACAATTACTATGGCCCAATGGATGGTCTGCCAATGTGGCAGCCTTACCCAGGAAACTTGGGGCAAGAAAGTCAGCCGAGTAATGAAACTCAGCTGAGCGTCATTGAACAGAATACCTGTGTCCCCACCCTGTCATGGGATCAACACTCAGGTCATTCGGAAACTACTCAACATGAAGATGAATTCGCAACATTTGCTGGACTAGAATTCATTAACTATGCTTTTCCTGAGGTCAACGTCATCGAGAGGGATGACTTCTCCAGTTCCAAAGAAGTTTGGGACACCTTGGGACAACCGAGTGGAAAATACGACTATATGGTCAAGTACACCGCTCCCGAAAGCTCTCGTATCAGGCTCGAAGATATCCAGTCAACTGGATGGGGAGATACAGCTGAGAGCACGAATGCTATGCAAAATGCAACAAAGGAATCCTCCTACGCCAACTCTTCTTGGGAGACAGATTCCAATGATCCTACTCCACCAGAAATCGGCGTCATTTCTGAAGACAAATCAAGGAAGGTGCCAGACTTTGTGATTCACCGAGGAGTTCGCCGCCAATGGGTTGCTGTCGAGGTTCCGAAGGTCGTTCATCGGTCAAAGTAATTGCCATCTTTAACCTTTCACCCTGCCCAGGTGAAACGGATATTTTGATAGGGCTCATTTTCTGTAAATTTCCCTCTTCGCTTTGCCCAGAGCGAGTGAGTTTTGTTTTATAGGGCTGTAGTTTCAAGATTCGACTTGTTCATTAATAAAATAACGTCGTTCTGTAATTTCAGCATTTATTGCTGTTTTCTCTTTTCGCTTTTTTCAGAAAATGGTAATCCTAAAAAACATTCAATAATAAAAACAAGCAGTAAAATAAATACACTGCACACACTTACATTTTCTCTATCTCTTCTAAACACGAATCATCATGTCGTGCAGATTGCTTGTTTTATACCCCGTTGAAACATACGATCCGATGCCTTCTCCCAACTTTGAGTTCCCGGTATTCGAGGCTGAAGAAGAAAATGACGACGAAATTCCAGAAGAGATCTCCCGACTACTCAGACAAGAGGAAAGGTCCATTGAACCTCACAAAGAGCCGTTGGAAACGGTAAACTTGGGTTCAGAAAAAGAGAGAAAAGAAATCAGGATCGGAGCACTGCTCAGTCCAACTGTCAAAGAAAGTTTGATAAAGCTTCTCAAAGAATTCCCCGATGTATTCGCTTGGTCCTATCAGGATATGCCAGGGTTGGATACCAGCATCGTGGAACATCACTTACCGCTAAGATCGGAATGTCCGCCAGTAAAGCAAAGGTTGAGACGGACTCACCCGGACATGGCCATCAAAATCAAATAGGAGGTACAGAAACAGATCGACGCGGGTTTCCTCGCTACATCTGAATATCCTCAATGGTTAGCCAACATCGTACCCGTTCCCAAAAAGGATGGAAAGGTCAGAATGTGTGTTGATTACAGAGATCTAAACAAGGCAAGTCCAAAGGACGACTTTCCTTTACCACACATTGACATGCTGGTTGACAGCACAGCAAAGTTCAAAGTATTCTCCTTCATGGATGGATTCTCGGGCTATAATCAGATCAAAATGGCGCCGAAAGACATGGAGAAAACTTCGTTCATTACCCCATAGGGTACCTTTTGTTACAAGGTAATGCCGTTCGGTTTGAAGAATGCCGGGGCAACCTATCAAAGGGCCATGACTACTCTGTTTCATGACATGATACACAAAGAAATCGAGGTATATGTCGATGATTTGATTGCAAAATCAAAAATAGAGAGTGAGCAGGTTGAACATCTGTCAAAATTGTTCGAACGTCTAAGAAAATTCAAGCTCTGCTTGAATCCCAACAAGTGCACCTTCGGTGTCTGTTCGGGGAAATTACTAGGGTTCATCGTCAGCCAGAAAGGAATTGAAGTTGATCCTGACAAGGTCAAGGCCATTCAAGAAATGCCTTCTCCGAAAACTGAAAAACAAGTCAGAGGATTCCTGGGACGTTTGAACTACATCTCCAGATTCATATTCCTCATGACCGCGACATGCGCGCCGATCTTCAAGTTACTCAAAAAGAACCAGGATTGCGTTTGGTCAGAAGATTGCCAAACCGCCTTCGACAGTACTAAGGAATACCTGTTGAATCTGCCGATTCTATCACCTCCAGTGGAAGGAAGACCACTGATCATTTACCTCACAGTCCTAGAGGACTCAATGGGATGCGTACTTGGCCAACAAGACGAAACTAAAAGGAAAGAGTCTGCCATTTACTATCTAAGCAAGAAATTCACCGACTGCGAGACTCGGTACACAATGCTTGAGAAAACTTGTTGCGCTTTGGCTTGGGTAGCCAGACGTCTTCGCCAGTACATGATTCGTCACACTACTTGGTTGGTCTCCGAAATGGATCCAATCAAGTACGTTTTCGAAAAACCTGCTCTTACGGGAAGGATTGCCCGTTGGCAGATGTTACTATCAGAATATGACATAGAGTACCATGCTCAGAAAGCCGTTAAAGGAAGTATTTTAGCCGATCATTTGGCTCATCAACTGATTGACGATCAAGAATCAATCGGGTTTGACTTCCCAAACGAAGATGTCATGTATCTAAAGATGAAAGATTGCGATGAACCGCTACCCAGTGAAGGGCCAGAACCAGGTTCCCAGTGGGGACTTATCTTTGACGGAGCAGTCAATCATTATGGAAACGGAATTGGGGCATCATTGTTACCCCTCAGGGTACCCACATTCCTTTCACTGCTAGACTTACGTTCAAATGTACGAACAACGAGGCCGAATGCGAAGCATGTATCATGGGTCTCGAAGAAGCGATTGATTTAAGGATCAAAAACTTGGACGTATACGGCGATTCAGCCCTGGTTATTAACCAGATAAAAGGAGATTGGAACACACACCAATCAGGATTGATTCCTTACAAAGACTATGCAAGAAGGTTGTTACCCTTCTTCAACAGAGTCGACTTTCATCACATCCCTCGTGATGAGAATCACATGGCTGATGCATTAGCCACTCTCTCTTCCATGATTAGTGTAGGTCGATGGAATGACATACCTAAGATCGACATCATGCGCCTTGAACGGCCCGCTTACATCTTCGCGATTGAAGCAGTCATAGACAACAGACCTTGGTATCACGATATCAAATGCTTCCTTCAGAAACAAGAGTACCCATCTGGGGCACTCAGAAAAGACAAGAAAACCCTCAGAAGATTGGCTGGAAACTTCTTCCTGAGCGGTGACACTCTTTATAAGAGAAATTTTGACATGGTCTTGCTCCGATGTGTTGACAGACCAGAAGCAGACATGCTCATGAAAGAAATTCATGAAGGATCCTTTGGCACTCATGCCAACGGACACACAATGGCGAGAAAAATTCTCAGGGCCGGGTATTATTGGTTGACCATGGAATCCGACTGCTACAAGTACATGAGGAGGTGTCACAAGTGTCAGATATACTCCGACAAAATTCATGTACCGCCATCAAATCTCAAAGTTTTTTCTTCCCCGTGGCCTTTTTCCATATGGGGAATCGACATGATTGGTATGATTGAGCCCAAGGCTTCAAACGGACATCGGTTCATCCTGGTAGCCATTGATTATTTCACCAAGTGGGTCGAAGCAGCGTCATTCACCAATGTAACCCGACAAGTGGTGGTCCGATTTATCAAAAACAATATCATCTGCCGTTATGGTGTTCCAAGCGAGATCATTACTGATAATGGATCTAACTTGAACAATAAGATGATGAAAGAGTTGTGCGCAGAGTTTAAGATCGAACACCATAACTCATCTCCCTACCGACCCAAGATGAACGGAGCGGTAGAAGCGGCTAACAAGAACATCAAGAAGATTGTTCAAAAGATGGTTGTAACCTATAAAGATTGGCACGAAATGCTACCCTTTGCTCTTCACGGTTATCGAACATCTATCCGCACTTCAACAGGGGCAACCCCTTTCTCTCTAGTATATGGCATGGAGGCAGTGCTCCCCATAGAAGTAGAGATCCCATCAATCCGGGTATTGATGGAAGCTCAGCTCACCGAAGCTGAATGGTGTCAAAGTCGACACGACGAACTGGACCTGATCGAAGAAAAGAGAATCACGGCACTATGCCACGGTCAGTTATATCAACAGAGAATGAAAAGGGCGTTCGACAAAAAGGTCCGACCTCGTATTTTCATAAAAGGAGACCTCGTGCTCAAGAAGATACAATCATTTCTCACTGACTCTCGGGGCAAATGGACCCCAAATTATGATGGCCCCTATGTGGTCACGAAAGCTTTCTCAGGCGGCGCCTTGAGACTTGCAACCATGGACGGAGAGGAATTTGCCTACCCCACGAATGTTGATGTAGTCAAGAAATACTTTGCCTAAAAATAAAAAAAAACGTCTTGGTGGATTGAAAACCCGAAAGGGCGGTCCAGGCAAAAGTTAGAGACATGAAAAAAATCATCCCGATGGATTGGAAATCTCATAGTACAATCCAGGAAAAAATTAGGGATAATGGCAAGTAACTATGTTCAACAGAGGCAAGTCCCTCAGCAGCAGTTACAGCATCATCTATCGGAGGAAATCTCCAGTCAAAGGTCATCTTCGACGGAAGCTCAGGATGTCCCGAACTCAAAGTTGGTAGAAGGATAGTGGTCGTTATGTTTCAACGTAGCCCTTTTCCCTGTAAATTACCATTTTCTAACTTTGTATATACTCTTTGGAATCACGCTTTTGGCTGATCTCCATCTTATCAATAAAATTTGAGCCCTTGTGCTTTTGTTTGTAATTCTTTACTTGTTTTAGCTTTACAGAACGACGTTGTTTAAACTTAATCAGCGATTCTTGAAATAAAACAAAAATGAATTTACTTGTTAAACTTTTTCTGCTTTTAAATTAAAGATGGCATTTCTTTTGACTGTTGAACATCAGAAGAACATCGATCGCTTTTCCCGAAGTAAGCGAACTTCAAAATGCAGAATCAAAGTACTCCTTCTAAACCAGTCCGCCTGAATGAAGGGATCAACTGTGTCAGAGACCTTGTTTCGTCTGACAACCTCGGCCGAGTTCTCATCTCCTAAGCCCGATCAACATAGCTCCCAACGGGACTATCTCTCCTAAGCAAGGTGGAATTGCTATTTTGAATCAACGGTACTTCTTCGCCCCGCGATGGCCGAGTATCCAATTGTGTTCATCTCTTAGTCTGTATGTTGCGTCTGTTTTGTCAGTACATACATACATACATCATGCATTTTTTATTTGCATTCACATTTCATATTGCATCACTATCACTCTAGTCGGTCCTGTCCCCTAGTGGTAGAAGTCCTCTCAATCGAGTTGTCAGTTCTTGCCTCGTCAGGAAATACTGTGTCTGAACAACCTCGCTTCCAGTTTAAATCTAGAAAGAAGTTGGTCCTTGACCACTTTGATAACTTGAACCTCTGAAAAGCCAGAGAAAACTTTCAATAAGCATCACTCTTCGCCATTGAAGATGATATCCTTGCTTTCCCGGATTAAGGAAAATCCACAGAGAAAGCCTCGTGATCGGAGATTCGGCAGCACGCCAGTTTTGCTCCGAAAAACCACTGATGAGAAGGTCATTGGCACCTCAAAATTGAATCCCATCATATGGTATTTCTCCGGGAAGATCCCGAGAAAAGTATGATGTAACTCCCAAACGAAAATAGTCTCTCAAGAGACTCGCTTTCCCCAGTAGAATCGACAAATGGCGTCTCCAAAACAGAGAAGTTTGTGTACCTCTACAACTCAGACGAATGGGTTCCCCAGCAAGTCTGACATCAAGACTTTTTCCACTCAAATGGCATCTCCCCAGGAAAATTCGGTGAGAAGTTTGAAGGAAAGCTGCTACGAATAGCGTCCCTTGTCAGTAAAGTTTATTGACAAAAGAAACTTAGACCAGTTCCTTGGTAGGAAACAAGGATCGAGGGGAAGTTTAAATCAGAAACTAAGACCAGTTCCTTGGTAGGAAACCAGGATTGAGGGGAAGTTTGTTTCCACAACTGAGACCAGTTCCTTGGTAGGAAACCAGGATCGAGGGGAAGTTTATTTCAAAAGAGACTAAGACCAATTCTTGGTAGGAGACCAGGATCGAGGGGAAGTTTACCTTTTCTAAGCATCATTACTTAGCTAAAGAAGATGAATGCGTAAGCTACCATTCATAACCGCCATCAAAATTTTGGGTATTCCGATATTTAATCCTCTTGCACCCCGAATCCCCGAATCCCTTCGTCATTCACACCTTCGGGTCCAAGAAGATTAAATAGGGGCATCTGTAATACCCCAAATTTTGACCACTTAGATTTCCCATCATTGTGAAAATCATCATCACAATGTGGATGAACCATCATGCTTCATCAGTCTCCCCAAAGATGGGTGAGCATCCAATACAATCAAAATTAGGGTTTCAAGCAGGCCCTCTCTGAGTGCTTAGACAAAGGATCAATCAAGAAATGACATGATCTTCAACTTGTATAATCTCTTAAATATCCACAATGGATCAAAAAGGACTCCCACTTCAAGGATTAAGCACAAGGCTGCTCCCTTCTAGGTGGATCAAGTCTCAAGATCGACAGTGTCACCAAATTAGGGTTTTGGTCGACCAGGGCCTCCAGATGGAAATTTTCATCTGGGCACAAGGCAATGATCCAAAACATGACCTAATATACTTCATGGAACCTCATGAACCCATGCATCAAGTCAATTTTGCCTCAGGGGATGCATTCATCAAAAATCAGGAATTAGGGTCTCTTGACCTAATTCACCCCTAAGTTGACTTTTGGGACAAACCATGAGCCAAGACCTCAAGACATGATTTGAGGGTCTCTAATATACCATATTGATCCATTTGGAACCATGGATTTATCCAAGAAGCTTGAGCAACAAGTCTCAATTTCATCTGCACCACAATTAGGGTTTTAAGAGAAAAGTCAACTGTAACTTTGACTTTTGACCAAGACATGCTCCCAAACCCTAATACATGATTGAATATACCCTATGACACCCATGGAACATGTCCATCAAGTTTGATTTAGGTCAAGGACATGATTTCCTGAAGAATTGCACAGTTTGGAATTCATCTGATAAAAATTCAACTGTGCACAAAAGTCAACTTTGACTTTTTGAGATTTTTCACCAAAATGGATTTTTAACCCTAAAATGATGTTAATGTATGATTTGAATCATCATTCATCAAGAAAAATCAAGAAAAGTGAGATAACTTGTAAAAGGGGTAACCATAAAACTTAGAAATTTTTCTAAGTTAAAAATAAAGTGGCAAAGGTACCAACTTTGGAGGACCATAACTCCTAAACCACAAGGCCATTTTTTCTCATCCAAAGATGGATTTGTAGCCCTCATTATCACCTACAAAAACTTCAACTACAAGTCATTCCAATTCATTAAGGATTTTGAGTTATGGAGTGATCAAAGTGGCTGAAAAGTGAAAATGTCACTTTTTCCAACACTTAGTGAAATTTTCACTAAGTCAGATTCTACCTCACTTTTTGCCAAATGTAGGGGGATTTTTCACTTGGAATCAAAAGAGATCAAAACCAAACTTGTTCAAACAGTTGTTGTATCATGTAAGAGCTTTCCAAAATGGCCAAGAACATTGCCAAATTCAACCTACACCATGAGATACAACATTGCCAAGTTGCCTTGCTGAAATCTGTCAAGGCAAGGCAGAATTTGCACTTTGGCTCGATTTGCCAAAATCAGCCAATTTCAATTGCTCCAATCCACTTGGACACCTCAGAGTATTGAATCCAAAGGGGACAATCACTGAGCCAAGCCTCCAAGGTCCAAGGAACAAGGAATAGCATGTTGAACCTAGAATGGCCAAAATAGGGACAAGACTTCAAATTTGGAATGAGGCATTCAATGAAACCATCAAGGTGGCATGGACTGAGCCATTCTCATCTGAAATCAGTCAAGACTTATTCAAGACCAAGGGAACCAAAGCTCTGTGCCCTAACCTCTAGTCAATGGCTAGAGGAGACTTGGATTTTCATTTGCCAACATTGGCCAAACCTACTTACCAGCTGCCATGCACTATTCCTTGCAAAACAAACTTGCTCTACTATAAATAGAGCTCAATTGTGGTCAGTTTGAGTACACCAAAGCCATCTAACAGATGTTTTCCTCAAAATCTCTTCTTTCACTCCAATTTTGCCTTCTAAGGCAAGTCACTATCGGGTTTTGAGTTTGAGAGCAATTCCAATCAAACCAATCACTCACACACCTCACATACATCACATATGAGCTGATCAAACACTTAGATTACTTCTGAAACATCAATTTCACAAAATCACCAGCTGGTTGCTCAAGGTTTTAACCAAAGTGCAGCTGAGGTACCACAAAATGATCCAGCCAATTTCAATCAAGTCCAACCATCCAAACACAATCCATAGGGTGTAGGGAAGCTGTTCAGATTATCACCACTCATCTGTAACACCTCCAAATCAAAAATCACTTTGAACTTGCTGTCACGACTTGGAGGTAAGCACATGCTTGGTCATCTCTCAATCTATGCATATTTCCTCGCACAATAATTTGGCCATATGTTCATAATCATGCATGGAATGTTTTCCCTCACTTAATTGCATTGTTTCAATCGTGTATCAAAAATCCTAGCCTTCATGCAGAAATTAGGGTTCTTGAGGTCTCTTCGTGATTTCTTGTTGTATGTTTAATTTAAATGAAATTAAAGTACATAGACATGATCGTGAGGTTGAGGCGAGCATAATGATATGTGGATTGCATGATATGATTACGTATTCATGGAGATTGGATAGAAAATGCAAATCTGAGAAACCAAGAACACGCGCGTGTTCTTCAGCTTGTTCTTGGCGCCATTTTTAGAAATTCAAATATTTGAATTTTGTGATTTTGTTTAATTGATTCAAAAATTAATTTCTCTCTGAGTTTTAATGATTTTGAGTTGATTCTTTTTTTGATAATTCACAAAAATGTTAAAATATTTTATTTTCACAAAAAATCCCAAAAATATTATTTATTTCATATAATTGATATTTTTGCAAAGAATTAATATTTTAATTGTTTTTGACATTTTAAATATTTTTTCTACATTGATTTTGCAACTTTTAATGCTTTCTAATTATTTTGTAGGTCAATACTTAATTTTTGAAGCATTAATCCAAGATCACAATTTATTTTCCATGTGTTAAACAATTTTTGATCATTTTAATTGAATTTTTATTCAATTAAATACATTTTGAAAACAAATTAGGGTTTTGGATTAATTCAACCCTCATAAATCACTTTCAAACCTTTTTGGGGCCTCTTGAGAGAGTGTAAGACTCATCCCCCCTTGTACAAAAACCTTTTGGGCCTCACTCATTGTATAAGTCCCTCTGTACAAGTAAACGGCACGATCGTCGCCCGTTTAAAAATAAAAATCATCTGGGCCTCTCCTTGAGCTATAAGACCCATTCAAAACACTTTGGGCCTCTATTAGAGTGTAAGACCCAATCCCCCTTTTAACCAAAACATTTTGGGCCTCACTTATTGTATAAGTCCCTCTGCGTTAAAAGAAAACCTCGGCGCGATCGCCATTTTTAAACGAAAAATCATTTGGGTCTACCCTCGTGTTATAAGCCCCACTCTTTTCTTTAAACCTTTTTGGGCCTCTTGAGAGAGTGTAAGACCCATCCCTTTGTACAGAAAACCTTTTTGGGCCCCAGTCACTTGTATAAGTCCCGCTGTACAAAGTCAAACAGTGCGCTCACTGATAAAACCCTGGGCCTCTCCTTGAGCTGTAAGCCCCAAATCTTTCTTTTTCAAAGCACTTTCTCCTTTGATTTTGAATATACTGTTGTTTTCAATCTTTCTTTGTTGAACAACTAACCAAACAGCATGGAAGCACTCCAACCGAGTAAGTGGTTATCGCTTTCATTTACTGCTTTCATATTATAAACTGTATTGTGGGGCTGCTCACTGTAAGTCTCCTTTCATAAACTCATATCTACTGTGTAATAATAGTATAGATATTTCGAGTTTCCCCGGCAACTACGTCTAGAACTAGGTGACGCCGTTTCATTTATTCATAGAAATAGACGCCTAGATCCCCAATAGGAGCACCAGATACAGTCTTCTCTTCGGTTGTCCTCCTTAGGAATCGTCAAGAAGCTCTACTCCCCAAGATGAATGTATTCTCCGTGAATGGCATCTTTGAGTTTCTTCCAAATTCTCGAACTTTCCTGACTTGATCTATTCCTTGTGGATAGCTTGCCTTGAATGTCTCGGGGTTTGGGTACCCACTACGGTCATAATCTTGGACCTTAACTAAGGAACCCTCTTCAAAAGCTAAAAGTCGCTGGATAGTAAACCTCGCACGTTTACCAGTGGTTTTTATCTTTAAAAGAGTTATCTGTCCTAATGGAAAGGAGATGATAGACCCACGGGCTTCTTAAAAGCATCGGCCTCCTCTTGGGCATTATTCAAGAACACTACGGCTTCTTAGAAGTATTCACAGCCTCCTCTTAGGCTTCGTATAATGATCTCTTCCTCCGGGAATGATAGCCTCCTCTTGGGCTTCGTACAAGGACCCGTCGGCTTCTTAAAAGTTTCCAGCCTCCTCTTGGGCTTCGTACAAATTATCCCGACGACCTCCTAGAGGTATAGGAACAGAACCTAGTCATCCTCATAGAACAGTCCTTTCATAGAGTCTACTACTGTTTCTCAAAGCATAGTACAAAAGAAAAAAACTCTAGACTTGGACAGTTTAACTTCCTTGAGTCTCAAAGACATTCTCAAGTGACCCCCTTCGTTAAATAGGAAGGAAACCCGCAGACTCGGACAGTCTCAATACCCTTTGGATTTCCCGTTTCCTCAAAGAGAAGGAAATATCCCTGATCCTCAAATCAAATCCCTGAGTACAGTGTTGCTCATATAAGAACTGATTTTCTCTTTTAAAATCAGTATATTGGATCTGTCACTCAACTGAAACAAACCTTTAGCCTCCATCTCGGGCTTCGTACGAGATACAAAAACACTCTCTTGTTGAGTATCAAAGACTCTCTTGTTGAGTCAAACTTTTAGCCTCTATCTCGGGCTTTGTACGAGACATACAAAAAACTCCCTTGTTGAGTCAAATAGCCTCCATCTCGGGCTTTATACGAGATACCAAAAGACTCTATCGTCGGGTCAAAATCTTTTAGCCTCTCTCTCGGGCTTTGTACGAGACACAAAATAGCCTCCTCTTAGGCTTTGTATAATGATTTTCCTAGCGGAAATTAGCCTCCTCTTAGGCTTTGTATAAGAAAACCACTGGTTGATCCAATCAACCTTTTAGCATCAAAGTTGTGCCTCGTTCACAGTACACAAGCATCAACAACTCCTTTCCTTTCATCTAATCGTTGTAAGCGGCAAGCCTCTGGATCATTTATATCCATGCCACTGTGTAGCGAGCGATTTTGGATGCGGTTCTTAAGCGCTGGTCGCTCTCTGCGGTTTGAGCTTAAAACTACATGTCGATTCATTTTTTATCCTATTGTGAGCTGAATAAGGAAGGGAAATAGATGTCTCCAATTAACCCTGCTTGCATACTGAGTTTAAACAGCGGTCTGTTAGGTTACGGATGCTATCAATGTGGGGGGGCTTTTGTACTAGTTATTCGTATTTCGCCAATACAGGTTCTTTCTTTCTAGGGCTTGGGCAAAAGGTTTCTGGTGGGGAACAAGGATTAGGATGTTAGGGCTGGTGCTTTTGAATTACTGCTTTTGATTGACGGAGATATGGGATTTGGGTTTTTTGTTGATTTCGCTCGCTAAGATCTTTTCTTTCGATCTTATGCCTACGTATTCCCGTTTACCGAAACAGGGAAATCAGAACGTTCGTAGTTCCTCCTATTCTATGGGAGGAAAGGAGTGTTTTTGGTGTCTTGTTCAAAGCCCAAGACATGAAGCGAAAGGTGATTTGTATCTTGCTCAAAGCCCAAGATGTGAAGCTAAAAGGTCTATTTGTGTCTTGTTCAAAGCCCAAGACGTGAAGCTGAAAGACCTCGGCTTTAGAGAGAATTTGTCATCTCTAAAGAGGGGAGAAGGAGAATTACTTTAAATGGGATACGCGGATCCGAGCAATGCCATAATTTCCGAAGAAAGGGTTTTAACCTGAAGGAGAAGACTTTAACTCAGTGTAGAGCAATGCCATCTTTCCTTAGGAATTTCTCATGCTAAAAGAGGGACAGTGGCATGGATGTAGATGATCCAGAGGCTTGCCGCTTACAGCGATTAGATGAAGGGAAAGGAGTTGTTGATGTTTGTGTACTGCGAACGAGGCACAACTTTGATGCTAAAAGGTCGATTGGATCAACCAGTGGTTTTCTTATACAAAGCCTAAGAGGAGGCTAATTTCCGCTAGGAAAATCATTATACAAAGCCTAAGAGGAGGCTATTTTGTGTCTCGTACAAAGCCCGAGAGAGAGGCTAAAAGTTTGTTTTGACTCCACTGGGGAGAATTTTGGTATCTCGTACGAAGCCCGAGATGGAGGCTATTGTAACTGTTTCAGTTGAGTGACAGATCCAATATACTGATTTAAAAGAGAAAATCAGTTCTTATATGAGTAACACTGTACACAGGGATTTAATTTGAGGATCAGAGATATTTCCTTCTCTTTGAGGAAACGGGAAATCCAAAGGGGTATCGAGACTATCCGAGTCTGTGGGTTTCCTTCCTATTTAACGAAGGGTGCTTGAGAATGTCTTTGAGACTCAAGGAGGTTAGACTGTCCGTGTCTAGAGTTTTATCTTTTGTATTATGCTTCGAGAAACAGTAGTAGACTCTATGAAAGGACTGTTCTATGAGGATGACTAGGTTCTGTTCCTATACCTCTAGGAGGTCGTCGGGATAATTTGTACGAAGCCCAAGAGGAGGCTGGAAACTTTTAAGAAGCCGACGAGTCCTTGTACGAAGCCCAAGAGGAGGCTATCATTCCCGGAGGAAGAGATCATTATACGAAGCCTAAGAGGAGGCTGTGAATACTTCTAAGAAGTCGTAGGGTCCTTGAATAATGCCCAAGAGGAGGCCGATGCTTTTAAGAAGCCCGTGGGTCTATCATCTCCTTTCCATTAGGAGAGATAACTCTTTTAAAGATAAAAACCACTGGTAAACGTGCGAGGTTTACTATCCAGCGACTTTTGGCTTTTAAAGAGGGTTCCTTAGTTAAGGTCCAAGATTATGAACGTAGTGGGTACCCAAACCCCGAGACATTCAAGGCAAGCTATCCACAAGGAATAGATCAAGTCAGGAAAGTTCGAGAATTGGGAAGAAACTCAAAGATGCCATTCACGGAGAATACATTCATCTTGGGGAGTAGTGCTTCTTGACGATTCCTAAGGAGGACAGCCGAAGAGAAGACTGTATCTGGTGCTCCTATTGGGGATCTAGGCGTCTATTTCTACGAATAAGTGAAACGGCGTCACCTAGTTCTAGACGTAGTTGCCGGGGAAACTCAAAAATCTATACTATTATTACACAGTAGATATGAGTTTATGAAAGGAGACTTACAGTGAGCAGTCCCACAATACAGTTTATAATATGAAAGCAGTAAATGAAAGCGATAACCACTTACTCGGTTGTAGTGCTTCCATGCTGTTTGGTTAGTTGTTCAACAAAGAAAGATTAAAAACAACAGTATATTCAAAATCAAAGGAGAAAGTGCTTTGAAAAAGAAAGATCTGGGGCTTACAGCTCAAGGAGAGGCCCAGGGTTTTATCAGTGAGCACACTGTTTGAATTTGTACAGAGGGACTTATACAAGTGACTGGGGCCCAAAATGGTTTTCTGTACAAAGGGATGGGTCTTACACTCTCTCAAGAGGCCCAAAAAGGGTTTAAAGAAAAGAGTGGGGCTTATAACACGAGGGTAGGCCCAGATGATTTTTCGTTTAAAAATGGCGATCGCGCCGAGGTTTTCTTTTATTGCGGAGGGACTTATACAATAAGTGAGGCCCAAAATGTTTTGGTTAAAAGGAGGATTGGGTCTTACACTCTATTAGAGGCCCAAAGTGTTTTAAAGAAAAAGAAATGGGTCTTACTACTCGAGGGTAGGCCCAGATGGTTTTCATTTTTAAACGGGTGACGATCTCGCCGTTTACTTGTACAGAGGGACTTATACAATGAGTGAGGCCCAAAAAGTTTTTGTACAAGGGGGGATGGGTCTTACACTCTCTCAAGAGGCCCAAAAAGTTTTGGGAGCATGTCTTAGGGTATATTCAATCATGTATTAGGGTTTGGGAGCATGTCTTGGTCAAAAGTCAAAGTTACAGTTGACTTTTCCCTTAAAACCCTAATTGTGGTGCAGATGAAAATGAGACTTGTTACTCAAGCTTCTTGGATCAATCCATTGTTCCAAATGGATCAATATGGTATATTAGAGACCCTCAAATCATCTCTTGAGGTCTTGGCTCATGGTTTGTCCCAAAAGTCAACTTAGGGGTGAATTAGGTCAAGAAACCCTAATTCCTGATTTTTGATGAATGCATCCCCTAAGGCAAAATTGACTTGATGCATGGGTTCATGAGGTTCCATTAAGCATATTAGGTCATGTTTTGGATCATTGCCTTGTGCCCAGATGAAAATTTCCATCTAGAGGCCCTGGTCGACCAAACCCCTAATTTGGTGACACTGTCGATCTTGAGACTTGATCCACCTAGAAGGGAGCAGCCTTGTGCTTAATCCTTGAAGTGGGAGTCCTTTTTGATCCATTGTGGATGTTTGAGAGATTAGACAAGTTGAAAATCATGTCATTTCTTGATTGATCCTTTGTCTAAGCACTCAGAGAGGCCTTGAAACCCTAATTTTGATTGTATTGGATGCTCACCCATCTTTGGGGAGACTGATGAAGCATGATGGTTCATCCATATTGTGATGATGATTTTCACAATGATGGGAAATCTAAGTGGTCAAAATTTGGGGTATTACACACTGTCCCTCTTTTAGCATGAGAAATTCCTAAGGAAAGATGGCATTGCTCTACACTGAGTTAAAGTCTTCTCCTTCAGGTTAAAACCCTTTCTTTGGAAATTATGGCATTGCTCGGATCCGCGTATCCCAGTTAAAGTAATTCTCCTTCCCCTCTTAAGAGATGACAAATTCTCTCTAAAGTCGAGGTCTTTCAGCTTCACGTCTTGGGCTTTGAACTAGACACAAATAGACCTTTCAGCTTCACATCTTGGGCTTTAAACAAGATATAAACCACCTTTCGCTTCACATCTTGGGCTTTAAACAAGACACTAAAAACACCAATTTCCTCCCATAGAATAGGAGGAACTACGAACGCTCTGATTTCCCTGTTTCGGTAAACGGGAATACGTAGGCATAAGATCGAAGGAAAAGATCTTAGCGAGCGCAATCAACAAAAAAAAATCAAATCCCATATCTCCATCAATTAAAAGCAGTAATTCAAAAACATCAGTCCTAACATCCTAATCCTTATTTCCCGTCAGAAACCCTTTGCCTAGATAAAAAGAAAGAAAGTCGTATTGGCGAAAATACAAATAACCAGTACAAAGGCCCCCCACATTGATAGCATATGTAACCTAACAGACCGCTATTTAAACTCAGTATGCAAAGCAGGGTTAATTGGAGACATCTATTTCCCTTCCTTCATCAGCTCACAATAGGATAAAAAATGAATCGACCTGTAGTCAAAGCTCAAACCGCAGAGAGCGACCAGCGCTTAAGAACCGCGTCCAAAATCGCTCGCTACAGGAGGCAATAAAATAGGAGACCTTGTGAGGTACCCCTTGATGGCGTCGAAAGCCATTTGTTTCTCTTGTCCCCAGTGAAATTCACTCTCCTTCTTTATTTTTAGCAATGGCAAGAAGACCTTCGTCTTGCCGCTTAGATTCGATATGAACCTTCTCAAGAAGTTGATTTTCCCCAACAACGATTGTAGTTATTTCTTCGTCGAAGGAGGCTTGAGATCTAATATTGCCTCTGTTTTGTTTTGATTGATCTCGATGCCTTTTTTGTATACCACGAAACCTAGAAAGTCTCCTGCATGTACATAGAAAGCACACTTTAGTGGATTCATTTTTAATCCATGTTTTCTCATTCTCTCGAATGAGCGTCGAAAATGGTCCAAATGACCATTTTCAAATGAAGATTTTACCACGATATCATCAATGTACACCTGCATAAAACTTTCTATAAAATCATGGAACATAGCGTTCATAGCTCTTTGATAGGTTGCTCCGGCGTTTTTTAAACCGAATAAAATCACAACCCATTCATATGTTCCCAAGGCCCCAGGGCATCGAAAGGATGTTTTGGGTATGTCGTCTTCTGCTATGAAAATCTGGTTATAGCCAGAATATCCGTCAAGAAGACTGAGGTATTCGAAGCCTGCAGCTGAATTGACTAACATTTCTGCCACTGGCATCGAATACTCATCTTTTGGAGTCACATTATTCAAGTCCCTGAAATTTATACAGACTCAAAGCATTCCGTATTTCTTAATAACAGGTACAACATTAGCTAACCATGTGATGTACCTTGCAGTTCTGATGAACCAGCTTTTAAGTAACCTTTCGATTTCTCACTTAATCTTCACTGTGACTTCTGGAGCAAACTTTCGAGGATGCTGCTTTATTGGCTTTTCTCTAGCTGAATAGGTAAACAATGTTCTATCATGCCTCGACTCAGGCCAGACATCTCACCATAATCCCCGGCGAAGCAATCTTTATATTCTTTCAACAATTCAACTAACTTCATCTTCATTTTCGGCCCAACTTTGGTGCTTATATACGTCGGTCTCTTTGTAACCCTATCTCCAAGATCTATTTCCTCGAGTGGATCTTGTGCTTGCATCCTTTGCAATTCGTTTAATGAGTCTTTTTTAAACCCCAAAGGCTCATTGTCGTAGATACAATCGAGCCTCCGACTTTCCAAAGCTGTTGTTTGGCCTTGTTGGCCATTTTCAAATTTCTCGTCTTCGGCCTCGGCGACCAAATTCTGCAGTTCTTCAGCTTCTAGTGTTGAAATTCTCTTGTTTTCAGCCAAATATAAGCTGAAATCTGAGCTAGGATTTCTGACTCAGTGGTCATCTTCACCAACCTCATGCCACCCTGTAGGTGGATTCACCTCTTCAGGCGCCATCACCTCTTAAGTGTCCTAGATAAATCCATAGTCTGGATCTAAACTCAGGAATCTATTTGGATTTTTGACAGAGGTGTAAACTTCTGACTTGTTGTCACATGGTGCGACATTAGCTAAATGTTGGTCGAAGTACTTCTTTGCGCCCTTCGCTTCGTCGATTCTGTAGTAACTCTAATCAGCTTCAATGTTTTCGACAATGTCATCTTTCCTCCAGATAATTAATATTTGGTGTAAGGTTGATGGCACTGCCTCATTCCATGGATCCATTCTTATCCCAATAACAAATTAAAATTTTCTTTGGAGTTTATCACCATGAACAACGTAGATCGGGTGGTCGTACCAACAACCAGTTCAACTTGAATTACTCATAGGATGTTGCTGGTCTTCCCTTCATGGTTGGAGATAACCATATTGTGCTGTCGAAGGTTAGCATCACACTTTCCCATTTTCTTGAACAATGTGTGAGGCATCAGATTGACCACTGCCCCACCGTCGACAAATACTTTGTTTATCAGAATCCCGTCGACTTTTTCCCTTATGAAGAACGACTTAAGATGGTACATTATTCATGGACTAGGTTTTTCAAATGTGGATGTCGGCTCTTCCACCACTCCAATGTTCATCACATAGTAACATAATGGTTTGTCTTCACCATTTTCATCTGGCTCAAAATCTTCATCGGCTTAGGAAACTTCCAACACTCTATCATATTCTGCGGGTAACACTGACATCATTCCACGTTTGATTACAAAGTCTTCGCCGTAGGTGTCATCGACCATCTCATCCTCTGGTGAATGGATGTATTTAGGTTCCTTGTCTGATTGGGGAGTGTATTCTGGTTCCTCATCTGATTGGGGAGTGTACTTTGGTTCTTCTTCCTCAATCAGCAGAGCGTACTCAATTTTCTGGGTCGAGACTACCTCTTTTACTCCCTAGGGATCGACAATCATGACGAGCATATGATTCGCCACAGTTCTTTCTTTCTCGACTAGCCTTCCCTTTTGATAGTCTTTTTTCTGTCTCGCGATCTCGCCAGATCTCGGTTGCACCGTTGAAGCCACCTTTCTAGCTTTCTTGTTTCTCTGGTACCGCCTCCACTGAGTCCTCATCATGGGGTTTTTCCCTTTGTAATTGGGAGAAACCACATCCTCTGTGTCATACCCCAAATTTTGACCACTAATATTTCCCATCATTGTGTCAATCATCATCACAATATGGAGGAACCAGCATGCCTCATCAATCTCCTCAAGGATTGTAGAGCACTTACTACAATCAAAATTAGGGTTTCAAGCCCCTCTCTGAGTGCTTAGACAAAGGATCAATCAAGGAATGACATGATCTTCAACTTGTCTAACCTTTCAAACATCCACAATGGATCAAAAGGACTCCCACTTCAAGGATTAAGCACAAGGATGCTCCCTTCTAGGTGGATCAAGCTTCAAGATCGCCAGTGTCACCAAATTAGGGTTTTGGTAGACCAGGGCCTCCAGATGAAAAATTTCATCTGGGCATGAGCCAATGATCCAAAACATAACCTAATATACTCCATGGAACCTCATGGACCCAATCATCAAGTCAATTTTGCCTCAGGGGATGCATTCATCAAAAATCAGGAATTAGGGTTTCTTGACCTAATTCACCCCTAAGTTGACTTTTGGGACAAACCATGAGCCAAGACCTCAAGATAGGGTTTGAGGGTCTCTAATGAGCTATATTGATCCATTTGGAACAATGGATTAATCCAAGAGGTTTGAGCAACAAGTCTCAATTTCATCTGCACCACAATTAGGGTTTTAAGGAAAAAGTCAACTGTAACTTTGACTTTTGACCAGGACATACTCCCAAGCCCTAGGACATGCCCCAATATACCCTATGACACCCATGGAACATGTCCATCAAGTTTGATTTAGGTCAAGGACATGATTTCCTTAAGAATTGCACAGTTTGGAATTCATTTGATAAAAAGTCAACTGTGCACAAAAGTCAACTTTGACTTTTTGAGATTTTTCACCAGAATGGATTTTTAACCCTAAAATGATGTTAATGTATGGTTTGAATCATCATTCATCAAGAAAAATCAAGAAAATTTGGATAACTTGTAAAATGGGTAACCATAAAAACTTAGAAAATTTTCTATCAAGAAAATTTGGATAACTTGTAAAATGGGTAACCATAAAAACTTAGAAAATTTTCTAAGTTAAAAATAAAGTGACAAGGGCACCAACTTTGAAGGATCATAACTCCTAAACCACAAAGCCATTTTTCCTCATCCAAAGATGGATTTGTAGCCCTCATTACCCTCTACAAAAACTTCAACTAGACCTAAGGCCAATTCATTAAGGATTTGGAGTTATGGAGTGATCAAAGTGGCTGAAAAGTGAAAATGTCACTTTTTCCAACACTTAGTGAAATTTTCACTAAGTCAGAATCTGCCTTCACTTTTTACCAAATGTAGGGGGATTTTTCACTTGGATTCAAAAGAGATCAAAACCAAGCATGTTCAAACAGTTGTTGTATCATGTAAGGGCTTTCCAAAATGGTCAAGAACATTACCAAATTCAACTTACACCATGAGATATGACATTGGCAAATTGCCTTGCTGAAATCTGTCAAAGGCAAGGCAGAATTTGTAATTTTGCTCGATTTGCCAAAATCAGCCAAATTCAAATGCTCCTATCCACTTGGACACCTCAGAGGATTGAATCTAAAGGGGACAATCACTGAGCCAAGCCTCCAAAGTCCATGGAACAAGAAATAGCATGTTGAACCTAGAATGGCCAAAATAGGGACAAAACTCCAAATTTGGATTGAAGCATTTAATGGAAGCATCAAGGTGGCATGGACTGAGCCATTCTCATCTAAAATCAGTCAAGACTTATCCAAGACCAAGGGGACCAAAGCTCTGTGCCCTAACCTCTAGTCAATGGCTAGAGGAGACTTGCATTTCCATTGGCCAACATTGGCCAAACCTACTTACCAGTTGCCATTCACTATTCCTTGCAAAACAAACTTGCTCTACTATAAATAGAGCTCAATTATGATCAGTTTGAGTACACCAAAGCCATCTAACAGATGCTTTCCTCAAAATCTCTTTCTCTTGGCAAAAATGCCTTTCTTAGCAAGGTAGCTATCGGGTTTTGAGTTTGAGAGCTTTTCCAATCAAACCAATCACTCACACACCTCACATACATCACATATGAGTTGATCAAACACTTAAACAACAACTGGAACACTGATTTCTCAGAATCACCAGTCAATTGCTCAAGGTTTTAACCAAAGTGCAGTTGAGATGCCATGAAATGATCCAGCCCATTTCAATCAAGTCCAAGCATTCAAACACACTCCATAGGGTGTAGGGAAGCTGTTCAGATCATCACCACTCATCTGTAACACCTCCAAATCAAAAATCACATTGCACTTGCTGTCACGGCCTGGAGGTAAGCATACACTTGGTCATCTCTCAATCTATGCATATTTCCTCGCACAATAATTTGGCCATATGTTCATAATCATGCATGGAATGTTTTCCCTCAATTAATTGCATTGTTTGAATCGTGTATCAAAAATCCTAGCCTTCATGCAGAAATTAAGGTTCTTGAGGATTTTTCATGATTTCTTGTTATATGTTTAATTTAAATGAAATTAATTGACATAGACATGATCGTGAGGTTGAGACGAGCATAATGATATGTGGATTGCATGTTATAATCAAGTATTCAGTGATATTGGAGAGAAAATGCAAATCTGGCCAAGCCCAGAACACGCGCATGTTCTTGGTGTGTTCTTGGCGCCTTTTTTCAAAATTTGAATATTTGAATTTTGTGATTTTATTTAATTGATTCAAAAATTAATTTCTCTCTGAGTTTTAATGATTTTGAGTTGATTCTTTTTTTAATAATTCACAAAAATGTTAAAATATTTTATTTTCCCAAAAAATCCCAAAATTATTATTTATTTTGTATAATTGATATTTTTCCAAAGAATTCATGTTTTAATTGTTTTTAACATTTTAAATATTTTTTCCACCTTGATTTTGCAACTTTTAATGCTTTCTAATTATTTTGTAGGTCAATACTTAATTTTTGAAGCATTAATCCAAGATCACAATTTGTTTTTCACATGTTAAACAATTTTGATCATTTTAATTGAATTTTTATTCAATTAAATACATTTTTGAAAACAAATTAGGGTTTTTCGATTAATTCAACCCTCATAAATCATTTTCAAAACACTTTGGGCCTCTAATAGAGTGTAAGACCCAATCCTTTTTTTGACCAAATCATTATTTGGGCCTCAGTGTATTGTATAAGTCCCGATACCGTCAAAAACAAAAGGCGCGATCGTCGCCTTTTTTGAAAAATCAATTGATCCTCTCCTTGAGCTATAAGACCCATTCAAAACTTTTGGGCCTCTATTAGAGTGTAAGACCCAACCCCCTTTTAACCAAAATCAATTGGGCCTCACTTATTGTATAAGTCCCTCTGCGTTAAAAGAAAATCTCGGCGCGATCGCCATTTTTAACGAAAAATCAATTGGGCCTACCCTCGTGTTATAAGCCCCACTCTTTTTCTTTAAACCTTTTGGGCCTCTAATAGAGTGTAAGACCCAATACTTTTTTTTTTACCAAAACATTTTGGGCCTCAGTGTATTGTATAAGTCCCGATACCGTAAAAAATAAACGGCGCGATCGTCGCCTTTTTTGAAAAATCAATTGGGCCTCTCCTTGAGCTATAAGACCCATTCAAAACACTTGGGCCTCTAAATAGGGTGTAAGATCCAACCCCCTTTTAACCAAAACATTTTGGGGCCTCACTTATTGTATAAGTCCCTCTGCGTTAAAAGGAAACCTCGGCGCGATCGCCATTTTTAACGAAAAATCAATTGGGCCTACCCTCGTGTTATAAGCCCCACTCTTTTTCTTTAAACATTTTGGGCCTCTTGAGAGAGTGTAAGACCCATCCCTTTGTACAAAAAAACATTTTGGGCCTCAGTCACTTCTATAAGTCCCTCTGTACAAATTCAAACAGTGCGCTCACTGATAAAACCCTGGGCCTCTCCTTGAGCTGTAAGCCCCAAATCTTTCTTTTTCAAAGTACTTTCTCCTTGTTTTGAAATATACTATTGTTTTCAATCTTTCTTTGTTGAACAACTAACCAAACAGCATGGAAGCTCTACAACCGGGTAAGTGTTTATCCGCTTTCATTTACCGCTTTCATATACTTATAACTGTATTGTGGGGCTGTTTCACTGTAAGTCTTCTTTCATAAACTCGTATCAACTGTGTAATAATAGTATAGATATTTCGAGTTTCCCCAGCAACTACGTCTAGAACTAAGTGACGTCGTTTCGTTTATTCGTAGAAATAGACAGCTAGATCCCCAATAGGATCACCAGATACAGTCTTCTCTTCGGCTGTCCTCATTAGGAATTGTCAAGAAACTCTATTCCCAGAGATGAATGTATTCTCCGTGAATGGCATCTTTGAGTTTCTTCCAAATTCTCGAACTTTCCTGACTTGATCTATTCCTTGTGAATAGCTTGCCTTGAATTTCTCAGGGTTTGGGACCCACGGGCTTCTTAAAAGCATCGGCCTCCTCTTGGGCATCGTATAAGGACCCACAGGCTTCCTAAAAGTAACCCCGCCTCCTCTTGGGCTTAGTACAAGGACCCTACGGCTTCTTAGAAGTATTCACAGCCTCCTCTTAGGCTTCGTATAATGATCTCTTCCTCCGGGAATGATAGCCTCCTCTTGGGCTTAGTACAAGGACCGATCGGCTTCTTAAAAGTTTCCAGCCTCCTCTTGGGCTTTGTACAAATTGTCCCGACGACCTCCTAGAGGTATAGGAACAGAACTTAGCCATCTTCATAGAACAGTCCTTTCATAGAGTCTACTACTGTTTCTCAAAGCATGGTACAAAAGATGACACTCTAGACTTGGACAGTCTAATTTTCTTGAGTCTCAAAGACATTCTCAAGTGACCCCTTCGTAAAATAGGAAGGAAACCCGTAGACTCGGACAGTCTCAATACCCTTCGGATCTCCCGCTTCCTTAAAGAGCAGGAATAACCCGGATCCTTGAATCAAATCCATGAGTACAGTGTGGCTCATATAAGAACTGATTTTCTCTTTCAAAATCAGTATACGGGACCTGTCACTCAACTGAAACAGTAACCATAGCCTCCTCTTGGGCTTTGTACAATGATTCTCCCCAGCGGAGTCAAACAACATTTAGCCTCTCTCTCGGGCTTTGTACGAGACACCTAAGAGACTCCCTCGTTGAGTCAATCAAACTTTTCGCCTCCATCTCGGGCTTTATACGAGATAAAAAAAAGGTTCTTATTGAGCCAAACAACTTTTAGCCTCCATCTCGGGCTTCGTACGAGATACAAAAAACACTCTCTTGTTGAGTATAAAAGATCCTCTTGTAGGATCAACCCCTTTTAGCCTCTCTCTCGGGCTTTGTACGAGACACATATCAGCCTCCTCTTAGGCTTTGTATAAGAAAACCACTGGTTGATCCAATCAACCTTTTAGCATCAAAGTTGTTCCTCGTTCACAGTACACAAACATCAACCACTTCTTCCCCTTCATCTAATCGATGTAAGCGACAAGCCTCTGGATCATCTACATCCATGCCACTGTCCCTCTTTTAGCAAGAGAAATTCCTAAGGAAAGATAGCATTGCTCCACACTGAGTTAAAGTCTTCTCCTTCAGGTTAAAATCCCCTATAAAGGAAATTATGGCATTGCCAGATTCGCATATCCCGGTTAAAGTAATTCTCCTTTATAACCAGTCACCCAACAGTTGTGACAGACAAACCCTTCTTTAGAGATGACAAATTCTCTCTAAAGTAAACCCCTTTAGCTTCACATCTTGGGCTTTGAACAAGATACAAATCACCTTTCGCTTCACGTCTTGGGCTTTGAACAAGACACCAAAAACACCCATTTCCTCCCATAGAATAGGAGGAACTACGAACGCTCTGATTTCCCTGTTTCGGTAAACGGGAATACGTAGGCATAAGATCGAAAGAAAAGATCTTAGCAAGCACAATCAACAAAAAACCCAAATCCCATATCTCCGTCAATCAAAAGCAGTAATTCAAAACATCAGTCCTAACATCCTAACCCTTGTTCCCCGCCAGAAACCTTCTGTCTAGATAAAAAGAAAGAAACTGTATTGGCGAAAATACAAATAACCAGTACAAAGGCCCTCCCACATTGATAGCATTTGTAACCTAACAGACCGATGTTTAAACTCAGTATGCAAAGCAGGGTTAATTGGAGACATCTATTTCCCTTCCTTCATCAGCTCACAATAGGATAAAAAATGAATCGACCTGTAGTTTAAGCTCAACCGCAGAGAGCGATCAGCGCTTAAGAACCGCATCCAAAATCGCTCGCTACACTCTGGGTTGAGTTTTTTTCTCTAGACTCCTAGCCTCTGTCCTCAAGTCGAGCACTCTCCATTTGGACCTCTTACCCCCTTTTTTGATTCACTGGTTCCACCCATTTTTCTTGTGGAGTATTCGACAGGGGAATAAAGGTCCTGGGGCGTGTTTGTGGGAACTGCCTCTAAAACTCTTCATTTCGCTGAGGTACTCCCTTGTCGTCGAACACAAACCTTGGTATGGAGGTATTTTGCCCCTCCAGCATCTTATTTTTGTCAGCTACATACTTTTCAGCGGCTTTTTCGTCAAAGACAGCGTTGCATCTTAGACATAGCACAACCTCCGACCCTCTCACTCTGCATTTCTCTTGGAGGTCAGCCAATCCTTCTCCAGCTGTGGGGTAAATTTCCTTCAATGTATCTTCAGTTCTTGCGTCGAAACCCTTAGTAGTTTCAACCATCAGGCATTCCAAGGGTTCAGCAGTTAAGGGATTGTCGAAACCTTTAGTAGCTTCAACCATCATGCAGTCAAATGGCTCAGCATACAAGGCTTCCTCCACCTTCAAAGGATTTGTGTCTACCTGCATCTTTGGCTTTTCACCAAATTGAAGTATGCCCTCTTTCAAAGCTTTTTGAACCAAATCCCTGAAAAGAACACATTGAGAAGTTTAATGACCAAGAAAATTATGAAATTTACAGAATCCCCTTTTTTTTCTTTTGCTCTAATAGGGGATTTTTCAAGCCATGAGGCATAATAATTTGCCCGTCTTTGACTAACAAATCAAATATTTCGTCACACTTAGTTATATCAAACGTATACGTCTTTGCAACAAATGTATCTATTTTTTCGGTGTCGAAAAGAATTTTCCCTTTTGATGATTTCAGTAATTTACAAGCGTATGAAGGTCCTGGCTTCAACTCAGCCACGTTGACCTCACTCTCATCAAGGAGCTCTTCGTCGTCAGAAGAGTATGTGTCAGCCGCGATGTATGACACTTTTTCTTTCTTATGGTATTTGCAGTTCTGGCCTTTTCAGCCTTCAACCTTTCGAGTTGTCGAACTCTATCAGCCAGTTGGGCCATGTCTCTAAGATACTGAGTGTCCAACTTTTTCCTAATAGAATAATCTAAACCGCCCGCGGCTATTTCGACTAGCTCGTATTCAAGGACTTGAGTAAAGCATCTTGCTTTCAAAAGTATAAACCTGTTGAGATACTGGTCGATCGACTCAGAGGCCTTTCGTTTGACGCTAGCCAACTCCTTCAAACTTATTTTCGACTGCCCCATGTAGAACTGTTCATGGAACAGTCTCTCCAACTACACCCATGTATGCATAGACTGTGGAGGTAGCGTTGTAAACCAAGTGAAAGCATTTTTCGTAAGGGAGCTTGGGAAGTATTTCATTTTTAAATCCTCATTATTCTCTATGTCGCCAGCTTTAGTTTGATATCTGGCAACGTGCTTTACGGTTGACTCTTCGGTGTCCCTAGCGAACTTGGTAAACTTTGGCACCTTTCATCCCCTTGGCAACTTCGTTTGTAAAATGAAATTTGGCAATTAAGACGAATAGGTTGGCCTTTGTAGGCTAGGGTTTACACCATTTCGCACCATAATTCGCTCGACAATGGCCTCTAAATTTTTCTCCCCAGCCATTGCATCTTGTCGAACTTTCCTACACCTGGTCGGGGTCTTGGTTTCTATTGACAAGTACAACGGGAGGCCGTTAGGCCACCCTGGGCATTGGCTCGATCACATGGGGTTCTTGCTCGACGGTCTCGTAGAACCTCTCTTCATGTTGGACCGGCGTCTCCGGTCGAGGTGGGATCCTCTGTCGAGCTTCTGCCCTAGGAGCACCCAAAAAGTCCCTTATTCTAGTCATCTGAGTTGCCAGTTGTTGGTAACGCTGAGTCGAGTCTTGAATTAATGGCCTTAATAAGGTTCCCACTTGCTGAGTCAGCATGTGGACCATTTTGTGATCACTTTCGTCCATCTGTTGTCTCATGACTGCAACGGAACTGGACGTAAAGGTTGGGATTTCCAGAGGCTGAAATCCCAGTCCTATGGTTTGACCAAATTGGTTACTCATCGATCCTAATCTGTGGTAAGGCAAAAATGCTAAGGATTAGATTTCGCCAACAGTCGAACCACTCCCATGCATGCTCTCCATCACTTGAGTTGGCATTCTAAAGTTTCTTTCCCTACCGTTCATGGGTAAGGTGAAACTGGGCATAAATGACCCTGAAGTTTCAGCCATCGTTGGTCTTACCACCTCTAATCGATGCAGTGACTGTATCGGTCCACTATGAGCGGTCGAAACCGTAGACATAGTGTTAGAACCCACGCTGGTGGTTTTTGACACGACTGTATTTCCTCTTGAGGATAACTCCTTATTTGGACTGGTATTTCTTGGTTCTACCATCTTACCAGTACGCAGCAACATAAATCTAACACAAGGGTCCCACCAGATGTGCCAATTTTTTCGCACGGGTTTTCTGGCAAACAACCTCTAGCCTCTTATTAAAGTTTACATGCAGAATCAGCTACAAGAATCCTAGACTATGTGTTAAATACAAGTTGGACGTTTGAGTACTTAGGTTTGAAAGAGGTAGATGAAACGATATGATTGCAAGATTAAACTAAATCAATGAAGTATAGAGAAGTTGTAAATGAGAAACAAACAAAACAAAGATAAGACTTATAAAATAAAATGCATAAGTGTAAAAGCGGACGCACGCATATATTTGAAAAGTTTTGAATCGTTTATCTCACGTTGGTACTGTCCATGGTCTTCCACGTGTCTCCCCGTGTACGTCCACTATCTTTGTAACTTTCCACGTTTTCGTCCGTTGCAAGCTTGTTTGTTTGTCTGAAGCTTTTAGTCTTTCTTCAACTCCGACTGGGGTAGCTTTCTGTGGAGCTTGCCTCAATGTTCTCCTGGCGAGTAGGCGGTTAAGGATGCTTCGACCTGGTTTTTCAAGATGTCTCGTTGACCCTACTTTTGCTTCCTTGGTCAAAAATTTCCAGCTAACAGGGATCGATGATGTTTTGATCATGTAAAGGGATCGAGGAAATTCCTTGATCAAAGATGTCTTGTATATTTTGGGAATCAAATGTAACCTTCTAAGTATTGGCCAATTACTTAAGAAGGGTTACAAGATTCACATGGAAAACAAGGGGTTACGCGTTATGGATGCAAAGGGAGTTTTGGTCCTTAAAGAGCCTATGGCTGCCAATAGAACCTTCAAGGTTAAGTTGAAGGTTATGGAGCATAGACATCTTGCTACTGCAGCAAGTCGTGAAGAGTGGATGTGACACTATCGTCTTGGGCATCTCAATTTTAGAGATCTTAAAGACTTGCAAAAGAAAGGAATGGTAACGGGATGCCATCAATCAACATATTAGTTAAAATTTGTGAAGAATATATGCAAGCAAAGCAACATAAGGGAAAATTCAGCAATGATGCAGATCGGATAACCAAGAATCACCTTGAAGTGGTGTATTCAGATGTGTGTGGGCCTATGCAACTAGATTATATTGGTGGCAATAGATATTTTATCACATTTATCGATGATTATAGTAGAAAGTTATGGACATATCTAATCAAGAGAAAGGATGAGGTATTTGAAGTGTTCAAGAAGTTTAAGTCCGTGGTGGAGAGGCAAAGTGGTCACAAGCTCAAAGTGCCCGAAACAGTTGGTGGAGATGAATATGTCTCAAACGACTTTGGGAGGTTTTGTGATTAACAAGGGACTGTACATGAGGTAATACCACCCTGCACATCATAGTAAAATGGTGTAGCCGAAAGAAATAGTCGATCAATCATGAACATGGTGAGAAACATGTTAAAGGGGAAGAACTTTCCAAAAGAGCTATGGGGAGAAGAAGTATCCATAACTGCCTATTTGTTGAATATGTACCCTACAAAGAAGATGGAAAATGTAACACCAGAGGAAGCATGGTCTGGATTCAAGCCAAATCTGAACCATTTGAGAGTCTTGGGTTTCGTTGCATACCGACATGCTTCGGATAAACATAGAAAGAAGTTGGATGACAAGGGAGAAGTGATGATACTTGTTGGGTATCACTCTACCGGTAGTTACAAATTGTTTGATGTTGTAAACAGAAGGATCGTGATCAGTTGGGACGTCGTAATCGATGAATTGAAGTAGGTACAATAAGGCGTAACCGATTACTAGCAGACTGTAACCGGTTACCAAAATCCTGTAATCGGTTACAACTTCAAAATTTCCAATTCTAAGGAAAGTGGAAGACCAGAACAACATGACGTCAAAGCTCGAAATGAAGAAAATGTGAAGAGGTCAACAAGGCAGAGGGGTTTTCTTCAGAGACTCCAAGATTGTGAGTTGTTTTGAGATAACGAAGTCAATGATGATGGTGATTTCGTCAATTTTGTACTTATGGCTAAATCCGAACCCGTTAATACAGAAGAAGCCTTAAGTGATCCAAAGTGGATTTGTGCTATGAAAGAGGAGCTGGAATCCATTGAAAAGAACAATACTTAGGAGCTAGTTGATCTTCCAAAAGGAAAGAACCCGATTAGTGTGATGTGGGTGTTCAAAATGAAGGTAAATCCCAAGGGTGAGATAATCCAGCATAAGGCTCGATTGGTGGCTAAGGGATTTTTGCAAAGAGAAAGTATAGACTTTCAAGAGGTATTTACACCGGTTGCTAGGATTGAGACCATTAGACTTGTTGTTGGTATTTCAAATAACCACAATTGGCTTATCTACTAAATGGATGTCAAATCTGCATTTTTGAGCGAACCGCTTGAAGAGGAGGTATATGTAGGACAACCCCCTGGTTTTGTTGTGAAAGACCAAGAGCTTAAGTTCTACAAGTTGAAGAAAGCACTATATGGTTTGAAGCAAGCTCCAAGAGCTTGGAATAAAAGAATTGATGTTTTTCTAAAGGATATTGGCTTCAAGAAATGTGTATTCGAGCATGGAGTCTATGTAAAGACGGATACGAGTGAATGAGTAATTATCCTTTTTCTATATGTAGACGATTAATTGATCATGGGCAGCAACAGAATGTGCATTTCAAAGTTCAAGGGTGAACTTATGGAAGAGTTTGAGATTATCGACATTGGTCTCATGACATAATTCCTTGGTATTGAGTTCCACAAGTCAAAAAAATGGGATTGTTCATGCACCAAAGGAGATATGCTCTTGAGATATTGAAAAAGCATGAACTCGAGCATTGCAATGCTGCAATTTCTCCAGCTGAACCAAGGCTGCAGTTCTCTAAATATGAGGATGAGCAAGATGTTGATCTAACTCAATATAAAAGGTTGATTGGATCCTTGCGTTACTTGTGCATTACGCGACCAGACTTGACATTTAGTGTCAATATTAGATTCATGGCGAGACCGAAGGTGTCTCATTTGGTAGCAGTCAAGAGAATCCTATGCTAGGTCAAAGGTTCTACTGGCTGCGGAATTCTCTTTCCCGCAGCAGATACGGGCAGAAAATGTAATTTGCTTGGTTTTACCGATTCTAATTGGTACGGAGATAAAGATGATCAAAAGTCTACAGTCGGATACATCTTTATGCTCGGTGCGGCACCAATCTCATGGTGTTCGAAGAAGGAGCCGGTAGTTGCACTCTCATCTTGTGAGGCTGAGTACATTGTCGCTTTGTTATGTGCGTGCTAAGTTGTGTGCCTTATGAATCTATTGGAGGAGCTGGGCAACAGTGAGGATGAGGCTGTCACACTCTTGGTTGACAATGTTTCCGCGATTAATCTTGTTAAGAACCCAATTGCACATGAGAGGAGCAAACACATTGAAAATAAGTTTCACTATTTAAGGAAACTTGTTAGTGAAGGAATGTTACGATTGAGATATTGCAGAAGTGATGACCAAGTTGCTAATTTGTTGACTAATGGAGTCACAAATGATGTGTTCAAGACGTTGAAGATGGACATGGACATGGTAGACTTGCAACACTTGAATTAAGGTGGTGTGTTGAAGTTTTTGAAGTAATTCAAGTGTTGTAACCGGTTACCACGAGTTTGTAATCAATTACAACAAGGTCTGAGATGCATTCAAGTAGCAGGAAAGTTAAGTTTTCGCAGGCGTAATCGATTACTCAGTTTGGTGTAACCGGTTATCCACTTTGGTGTAATCGATTACAGTCGCGATTTTTGTATTTTCTGTTATTTTATTTGTTCAAATTAGGTCTCAACTGTTTTGTAACTCATATCTTACTCTCAATTTTGTCTCTCTCTCTCTCTCTATCTAAACTTTCTTCACTATTATTTCACCAATCTTATAGTCACTTATTCCAACATCAAACTCTGTCCAGCCAGTCATTTCCTCTAATGACCTTATCATTACACCTTTGAGTTGATGAAATTATAGATTGTTGGAAATTCACCACTAACTATGGTAATTCCTCTACAATCTTGATTTCAAGATTGTTCAACAACCCACAACTTACGCAATGACAATGAATAATATTCAGAACGAACAGCAAGAAAAGAAATTAGAGAAGAGAAATATTTGGAGAAGAGAATGTTACCCACGAACTGTGGGATTTCAGAAATTTATTTCACTTGCAATCTTGCAACTGTGGATATACAAAATACTAGCACTGTGATAATCTTCACTGTTTATTCTGCTTCTACATTCTATTACAAAGTACAGGTATTTATAGATTTAGAATTACAAAGGCCCAAAACACTAAAGGCCATAAAAATCAAATTTAATCTAAATTATATCAAATCTAATCTAGAAACAAATCTGTGGTGAAACAACCTGTTTCGACACACTGCTTCAGCACTTCGACTTCGACACTCTTGGCTTCGACTTCGACACTTAGACACTAGGAATTACAATTTAACACACCACCTAATTCATTGTGTCTAAGCTATCTACATTCATCATGGCTCTTAGTCTTTTGAAGGCTTCGACCTACACTCCCTTCGTCATGATATCTGCAATCTGATTCTCAGTTCTGCAGTGTTCCAAATTCATCTTCCCTTCTGCTACCTGCTCTCGAAGATAATGGAACCTTATTTCTATGTGCTTGCTTCGACCGTGAGCTATTGGGTTCTTCGCCAAGTTGATAGCTGACATGCTGTCGATCTTCATGGTAATTGCTCCATGACTCTTCCCTGTAATCTCTTCAACCAAGTTCACCATCCAAGTTGCTTGACATGCACAAAGAGAAGCAGCTATATATTCTTCTTCACATGATGACAATGCCACTACTGGCTCCTTTCTCGAACTCCAAGCAACTGGTGCACCACCTAACATAAACACATATACAACTGTGGATTTTCTATCCTCAACGTCACTACACCAGCTGGAGTCGGTGTATCCCACTAACTTGCATTCTTTCCCTTCATCAGCTGCAGGAAACAAAATGCCGTAGTCGAGAGTCCCTTTCAGATACCTAAGTATCCTCTTCGTCGCTGTTAGGTGTGATACCTTTGGCTTCTGCATGAATCTACTTACCATACCCACACTGTATGCTAAGTCAGGCCTTGTGTGATAAAGGTATCTAAGTGACCCAATAAGTCTTCTGTATTGGGTTGGGTCGACATCATCTTCATCTGAATCCTTCGACAGTTACAGTCTGGTCTCAGCTGGAGTCGAAGTTGGGTTGCAATCTTGCATCTCAAATTTCTTGAGTATTTCGCCTGCATATCTTCTTTGGTGCATCATCAAACCTCTACTAGTCTTGTAGAATTCGATGCCAAGGAAATATGAGAGATTTCCCAAGTCTGACATTTCAAACTCCTAACTCAGGTCATGTTTGAAATCTTCGATCTCCTTCTTGCAACTACCTATTATCAACAAATCATCGACATAGAGGCATAGTATAAGCAATTCATTTTTGCTTCTCCTTACATACACTTCATGCTCAGTCGTACACTTTACAAATTCCTTCTCTCTTAAGAAGCTGTTAATTTTCTTATTCCAAGCTCTGGGAGCTTGCTTGTGTCCATACAGGGCTTTATGCCGCCTGTACACCTTTCCTTCTTTGCCTCGTTTCACATACCCAGCTGGTTGTGCGACATAACCTTCTTCATCTAAGGGGCCATTAAGGAACGCACACTTCACGTCCATCTGACATGTGTGCCAATTGTTCATATTTGCTAGACCAACAACCAACCTGATTGTTTCGATTCTAGCAACAGGTGCGAACACTTCATCAAAATCGATTCCTTCCTTCTGTAGAAATCCTTTCACCACAAGTCTCGCCTTGTGTCTAGTTACTTCTCCTCTAGGATTCACCTTTACCTTGTAAACCCACTTCACGTCGATTTCCTTCTTGCCTTGAGGAAATTCAACAAGTGACCAGGTGTTATTGACTTCGATGGACTCTAACTCTTCATTCATTACTTTCACCCACTTCGAATCTTTCAATGCCTCAACTGCATTAACTGGTTCGACATATGCGTAGAAAGCATAATGTACCAACTCACCCTTTTCATTGACCACATCATCTGATGTACTACACATTCTTGCAACCTTGCAGGCATGTGTCTTGTTCGTCGTGGTCTGCTTGAACCTGCTTCATCTGTAACTGGCTCCTTTCGAACTTCTCTTTCGACTTCAGTGGCTGGTTCTTCACAAGAGATTCTCACTGAATCCTTCTTGGAATTCTCAGTCCAGTCCCATTCTTTAAGCTCATCTATGATCACGTCCCTGCTGATCACTACCTGCTTATTCACTGGGTCGAACAGCTTGTAACCTCCAGTCGAATGATATCCTATCAAGATCATCTTATTCGACTTGTCATCAAGCTTCTTTATCAATTGATCTGGCACATGTCAATGTGCTATCGATCCAAACACCTTCAGGTGGCTGAGTCTAGGCTTGCCACCAAACCAAAATTCCTCTGGCGTTATTCCTTCAAGCTTCTTTGTCGGACATTTGTTCAAAATATATGTTACTGTCAAAACCGCTTCTCCCTTTAATTCTTTGGGTAAATGCTTTCCATTCAACATACTTCTCACCATATTCATGATGGTTCTGTTCTTTCATTCTGCAACTCCATTTTGCTGTGGCGTGTAGATGTTTGCTTGGAAAATTTACAAACAACCGCTGATCTCCTAATTTATGAAAAATTAGTTTGCTTACAGGACCGATCAAACAAATCCTAGGACAATGTGCTTTAACAATCTTGACAATTTATGTTAAAAAACCTTTTGTTTATTGAATTCATCATTGTTTTCATCAACTAGTATTTTTCGACTAAAATAAAGACTTTGGTTCTTGAAATAAATGGCGAAATGTAAGTAAATTGCAAGAATAAATGTGCAGGAATGAAAAGGAATTGTAAATGAATAACTTAAGATTTCATTAAAATGCAAGGAATAAAAACTGGTGTTTTTCAAACGTACATTTTCTCAGTAACTACTCTTTTCTCTCACACGGTTACTTTGAGTATTTCTTGAGTGACTTGTACAAATTTTGAACATACACGAAAATCTAATCACTATGACTCCCTATTTATATACAATCGAAATAACTGTCACCAACAGCTATTTCTCCTAATGGTGACAAATGGCAATCTGCATGCATTCGTCAAGTAGATATATTCCACGCATCCTTTTTCAAAAATGGAACTCCCTCCTAAATTTGAATTTCAAAACGTCCGTCGAAAGTAGCCTCATCACCAATCCATCGAAACATTTCTAATACTTAGAAAAAAATCTCCAAATCTGCTTCTCCAATTAATATTGATCTTCGACTAGCCTTCTTCAAAAACAATCTCCTGTCGAAATATTTTGGTAATTCTTCAAAACCCACTTTAATAAAATCTAGGCGTCGAAATTAGCAGCTTACAAATTACCCCCTAAAAAATGCATTTTCGACAAAGGGAGAAAAGCATTTTTTTGCCAATAAAATTCGACGCCTTCAATAATTCGACATATGACTGTTCATATGACTAGACATTTGTAACGTCAGAGTCATCATTACACTTTTCCTCAAACGTCTCGTCAGCCCACGTTTTAAGATTTTTCATCATCACTACCCTAGCCCCTACGGATCATGGGTCAAAAAATTAACTGCCACCGTCTGAAGCATCCACTCGTAACTGCCACGTGTCCCACAATTGTTTCCACTATCTTTCTATTAAATGGAAATATTTTTTGAATTCCAACCGCTTCAGTCCCTTTTCCTCCTATAAATAAGTTGGAAAAATTCATTTCTTACTTTTCACTCTCCTTTTCTTTAAGCACGAACTTTCTTCAACTCCATCTTCTTCATTTCTCTGCATTTTCTTCTGCAATCAACCATGGCATCTTCCGCTGCTCCCCAAATCACAAGTAAAGATTTCAAAAAATCCAAAACCTTACCACCTGTCCACAAGATCCTTGGGCCAAAGGTGGTGGGGAACCAACAGTATGTACCAGAGCCTCCAAATGAAGAGGAGAAACGACGTATTTACCAGTCTCAGGTACTAATTCCTATTTTAATTTCTGGTAAATCTCACGCAATACTAGGACCTTTACCTGATTTATCCTTAGATCCCGTAAAAGTGAGAGAATTTTTCCCAGCTTACCACCGCTACAAACCCATAGCTAACGGGGTTAGGCCTAGAACTGATAAGGAGAAAATCATAGATGAAAAATCCAAGGTAGATGGCCAAGGATCTCCTTTTGAGGAAGTCATAAATTTAGAGTACATGAACAACTTTAGAATCTTTAGGTCTTATCCTTTGTCGAAAGTCCCCTCTGATTATCTAGCTTGGCTGAAGAAAATAGAGAAGGTCAAAGATGATGTTTGGAAAACTATGGGCATTTTCGAACTTATCCAGTTGTCGAAAGTAGGACCAGGATATTGCCCCTCCATTCTTCTAGCTTCCCTTTACTTTTGGGACAGTACTTATAACAATTTTCACCTTCCTTGTGGAATGATCACCCCCACTTTTTTTGACGTAGCTACCATAACTGACCTTAGCACTCTAGGAGTAAATTATGATCCTACCCTACTGTCTGATGACTCTATAGGATTCGACACAAATAAGGCCACCTTCACAGCCTATATTGCCAATTATCATGACAAAGAAACTAAATAAGTTTCTGATCAAGAGCATGTAGCATCCCTAGCCCTCTGGCTGTCGAGATGTGTTTTCTGCTCTAGATCCCTTCAAGTGGCGAAACGTTATATAACCATAGCAAATCAGCTTCATGCTGGACATCAACTGTGCCTCAGTGAGATGATCTTAGCAAATCTATACGAATCTCTTAGCGAAGGGGTTACTTTTCTGAAGAACATCAAGGAAAAAGGGAGTCTCCTGTTGTCAGGACCATTTTGGCTCTTACAACTATGGCTCAATGCCACCTTTGAAGCTTCCTTACCCAACAAACAAACTATGGACGAAACTGCTCTGAAGGACAGAAGAGTCGAAGGAACCAGACTGGCGCAGTTAACACCCAATGATGAAGGTCTGAGCCTTCAACAAACTTTTACTAGTTATGTTATGATGTTTGCTAAACATCATAACTTCACTCCCAATATGGCTTCTTTCGCTGATAGAAAAATTGGACCAGAGTGGCTCACTAGGAAACTTCCATTAGAGTCAAAAGCTCTAGAAGATGAATTCCTTAATGTCTGGGAATCCTTTCTCACCCCTAGACTTTTAGTTTCCAGACTCGCTCCCTCAAAGCTGAAGGTCTCCCTTGTTAACTACCAACCCAATCTGGTCTCTCGATAGTTTGGGTTAATACAAATAAAACCAAAACCCCTCTTCTCAAGGAAAGGTTCTTTTATTCACTACAACATGACCCACACCGAAGATGAGTGTTCTGGGTTTCGGGCGAAGTATTCAAACCGGGTCGAAATTCAACCAGTGCCCTTTAAACCCAGCTTCCTCTATACTCAAGAGTTTGACGAATGGTGGAGGGCTTATTATGACTCTCAATTTTTCGACGTGCCTTCTTTCACCATCCAACTGACCAGAGCTTTCGCCCTTGTGCAGGATAAAACGAAGAAAGGTACTTCAAGACACGTCAAAGAAATCCAAGCATTCCAGAAATACTTTGAAACTGCCTACTGGCCCAATGAACTTAGTCGAACCATAAGCGAAGCAGCTGTTATTTTGAAAGAAAAATTTACCAAAAAATTGGATGAGTTAAAACTACCTTCATACGTTCAACCATAACAACGTTATGAGATAGATTTTAACCTCTATCCACAAAAAATTCCTCCTATACTATCTGCTGAATTTGGTGTGCCTTTTAGTCCTCCATTTCCAGATTGGTTCACTTGTGGGGATTCAGTTAAAGTTCTATGCCAGGAATATCAAAAACGTGTTAAGCGAGTAGTTTCGACTAAGTATACCTTGAACAATTTCAAAAGCCACCTTCATATTGGCATAGAACACGTTCGCGTGGAAACTCCTATATATGAAGGTGTGGAATGGGAAGATACTCGACACCACTTCTTTTCATTTACACATATATCTATCTTTCGCCTTGTATTTAACATTTTTCCTTTTTTATTAGCCACAAAAATTCCTGCCAAGAAGCCAGCTGCCGTCGAAACGTCAACTCAGAGGACGCGGATGCCCCAAAAAACATTACCCAGAAACCTTTGGCGAAGGTATGATTTTGCCTTGTTTTCTTTTACTGTTATTTTCTGAAATAGTAATGAGAACTTTTGCTATTTTTCAGTGCAGTCGAAGACCTCCTTCAACGCCAAAGAAAAGAAAAGAAAAAGAACCTGAAGCTCCTGCCATTGAATCTGGTGACGAATCCCGAGACCAAGTCAAACCTTCAAGAAAAAAGAAGAGACCAACGAAGCCTCAACAACAAAAAACCTATGCTTCCAGGATATTGGAGATAACTTCTCACAAAACTCCTATCGAGCAAGTGACCACAGGCCCAGCAGAAAGTGAGAGTTCTAGTCTTAAGACTCAAACTCCCCAGGTAGGTTTTCTCTTCAGATTCGACAGTAAAAATCATTTTTTTCTCATGATAAATTTGTTGACTTCTTCATCTTCCAGGTCCTTGTCGACACCCATGGGCATCCTATGGTTCAAGCTCTTCCAAAAACCAGCAGCGATCCCACGTACAAGCCCACAAGCTCCTCAAAACCCTCCCCCAAAGATTCGACTAAAGAATCAGCCACCGAAGTGAATCAGCCCACCGCCGTTTCTAAAAAACTTCAGGACGTAATCGAAGAAGAGACTGGTCCTGAGGATGATAACTTAGTTGATGGTGGTGGAGACACTGCAATGCCTACAGCAGCGCTCACAACAACAAGTGATCCTAAAGATAATTCCCCCATTAACTTAAAGGATGCTGACAAAGATAAAGATGGGGAGTTTGAAACGGATGACAAAGAGGGAGAAAAGAGTGAAGGCGAAAAGGAGACCACTCCAAAGATTGTTGCTGATGAAGAGAAAGAAAGCGACAAGAAAAATCCCGCTGATCATCCTTAAGCTGGTTCAACCAACACCACTTCGACCAGCCTTTCTCATGAAGAACTTGAGAATCTGAAGGTGCAAAGACCACTAGAATATCTGAAGGCCATGCTCAGCACCCGTTATAAATTTGCTGACACCACCACCAGTAGTTCGACTACTTTAGGGACCATTTCTGGCACAAAATCCATGGACGAAGTGATGGCCCAAATTCGGCAAAAAATCCTCAATATTGATTTGTTTCAACTTCTAGAGAAGGATTCATCTGCCCACTTTGACCTGAAAAAACTCTTGAAACAAATCAACGTCCTGGAGGCTCCCCCTGAAGTGACTGATGTTGTCATGGACTTAACTACTCTTATTGACTTTATAGCAGCAGATTTTAACCGTCTTAGAGACTATTCGAAAAAGCTTGAGAACAAGTCAGAAACGCAACTTGCTGAATGGGATGCTGCTACAAGTTCTACCAACAAGGTAACTGGCCTGGAAAAGGCCTCTGAACAAAATCGAAAAGAGATTGCCGGGTGCGACAAAAACATCCTCAAATGGGAGGAACAGATTGCTGCTCTTCAAAACAAGATTTCTCAGGCTAAGAAATGCAAAGAAGAACTCCAACAAGTCAATCAAGATGAAATAGCCAAAGAGATTGAAGTTGGAGTGCATCACGTTGAACGAGCTCAAAATTTAGGCAAGGAGATTGAAGAGATTTTGACCAGCAAGGCCCTCTGTGAGTGTCGACTCCAAATTCAACGATCCAAGTTTGAAAAGTTAAAGCAATCTTTCCCTGTTTGATTTTGTAATGTTGCTTGGTCCTTTGAGGCTTATTTCTTTTGTAACGACATTTAAGCCTTTTGTTTGGAAAATTTTACCAATTTAGTTATTTCTTTTTATAAGATTATTCGATTTCTATTTTAACTTCCTGCAATATGGGTCTATATTTTTTCAAATATTTCCCATTTATTTTCAGTACTCTCTTATCTTTATCTAATTCTTTGACTTCATACGCGCCATTGGAAAACACGTTGATGATTTGAAAAGGTCCTTCCCACTTAGGGGACCATTTCCCTATAAGTCTATCTTTACGATCCATGGGAAGAATCACTTTCCACACAAGGTCACCAATCGAAAAGGCTTTACCTTTTACTCTTTTATTGTAGGATTTCTCCACCCTTTCCTTTTGCCTTTTCAATAAATCTAACGCGTTTAATCTCTCTTCATCTAAATCAACTAGTTCATCTATCATCATATTCCAATATGCATTTGATGGAATTTCATGATGTCTCTGAACTCTTGTTGACTGCAAGTATATCTCGACCGGTAAGACCGCATCATGGCCATACGTTAGTCGAAAAGGTGTAGCATTTGTAGCTTCCTTAGGAGAGGTTCGACAAGCCCATAGAATTTGGTCTAAAGTTTTGTGCCAATTCTTTGGCTTTCTTCCCACGTGCTTCTTTATTAAACCAATTATCACCTTGTTGGCTGCTTCGACCTGGCCGTTGGCTTGAGCGTAGTAAGGCGTTGATGTGAGGAGTTTGAAACCCATTTCCTTCGCGAATGTTTGCATATTTTTACCCGTGAAAACAGATCCTTGATCCGTTGTTAATGTCTCTGGGATGGCAAACCTGTCAATGATGTGCTTTCGAATGAATTCGATTACTGCTTCTTGATCCACATTTACTAAGGGTATGGCTTCGAGCCATTTCATAAAATAATCGATCCCAACCAAAATAAACTTCTGGATTTTTGAAGAGGCCGGTCGAATTTCTCCAATTAAATCCAAAGCCCAACCTCTAAAGGGCCAAGGCTTTATTATAGAATGTAACTCACTTGCAGGAACATGTGGTATCCCTGCATGTATCTGGCATTCTTGGCATCCTTTCGCGAATTCGACGCAATCTTTTAACATAGTTGGCCAATACATTCCTTGTCGGAATAATAACCACTTCATCTTATGGCCTGCTTGATGCGCACCACATACCCCGCTGTGCATATTCGACAAAGCTATGTACGCCTCAGATTCGCCTAAACACTTAAGTAATATCCCTTTCGGAGTTTTCTTAAATAGTTCATTCCCCAAAATCACGTAACTCAAAGCTCGATACCTAATTCTTCGTTCGACTGATCCTGTTGGATTTTGCAGGTATTCTATTATGGGCTTCCTCCAATCTCCAGTCATTGAATCATCTATGTTAAAAATTTCAAAATTTTCTTTGTCAGCGTATCCAAGCTTTATCGTCTCCAAATCTGATGGGGATAATCTAGCTGACACTACTCTTCCTCTAACTTTGATGGCTTTCTGCAACTTTTCCTTCGACACTTTGTATCCAGAAGCTATCTGCTCTAAATCATTTGCTTCCTGATTTTCTATTCGAGGGATATGTCGAATTGTAACCATGTCGAATCTCTTTAAGAGTTGATTAACTATTACAAAGTACATGATTAAATTTTCTTTAACACACTTGTACTCCTTTTTTATCTGCTTTATGACTAACTCTGAGTCGCCCATTATTTCGACCCGAGTTGCCCCTAATTCCAACAAAATTTCAAGTCCTGCTATCAAAGCCTCATATTCTGCCTCATTGTTCGAGCATAGGCCTTCGACTTTGTACTTAAATTTTGTTGGAATTTTGTTAGGAGAAATAATTAGCACTCGTATTCCAGTTCCATTTTTATGACTAGAACCGTCAAAGTATAACTTCCATGATTTTATTTCTATGTAGTCCAAAGACTTTTCATTTATGGCGTGGTCAACTATGAAATCCTCCACCACTTGTCCTTTGACGGCCTTTAAAGGTAGATATGTCAAAGAATACTCAGTTAATGCTAATGCCCACTTTCCAATTCGACTGTGCAAGATTGGTTTAGATAACATATACTTTATAACATCGAAATGAGAAGAAACGTAAACATCAAATGGCCTTATATAGTGCTTCAATTTCATACATGAGAAATACAAACATAAACACAACTTTTCAATCACACTATATCTAGTTTCCGCATCGTTCAAGACCCTACTGAGGTAGTAAATGGCTCTTTCGACACCATTCTCGTCCTCTTGAGCCAACAAGCTCCCTAGTGTCTTGTCCGACGCGGATATGTACAGCCTCATACTCCTACGTCTGCAAGGTGACATTAAAATTGGAGGATGCGTCAGGTATTCCTTAATCTTGTCGAAGGCATTCTGCTGCTTTTTCCCCCATTCGAAGTCTTCCTTCTTTAGTCGAAGTAGAGGGGAAAAGGCTTGCGTCTTCCCACTGAGGTTGCAGATGAACCTTCTGAGAAAGTTGATCTTGCCAATTAGAGACTGCAATTCCTTCTTTGTAGATAGCGCTTTCGCCTCCATTATTGCCTTGGCCTTGTTTTGGTTAATTTCGGTCCCTTTGTTGTGGACCACAAAGCCTAGGAAGTCCCCCGCCTGCACACAAAATGCACATTTGAGAGGATTCATCTTCAGACCAAACTTCCTCATCCGTTCAAAGGACTATCGAAGGTGGTCTATATGACTTTTTCCTGAAACAGACTTAATAACAATATCTTCAATATAAATCTGCATAAAATCTTCAATGAAATCGTGAAAAATTGAATTCATTACTCGCTGGTACATTGCCCCAGCATTCTTTAAACCAAAAGGCATTACCACCCATTCGTAGGTGCCTAAGGCTCCAGGGCATCGAAACGCCGTTTTTGGAACATCTTCCTCAGCAATAAAAATTTGGTTATAACCAGAGTACCCATCAAGCATACTGAGGTACTCATGGCCTGCGGCAGAATCGACGAGCATTTCCGCCACTGGCATAGGATATTCATCCTTTGGGGTAGCAGAATTCAAATCTCGAAAAT
Source organism: Lathyrus tuberosus (assembly GCA_022829125.1). NCBI lineage: Eukaryota > Viridiplantae > Streptophyta > Magnoliopsida > Fabales > Fabaceae > Lathyrus > Lathyrus tuberosus. The sequence continues at coordinate 5,160,673 of JALAZF010000239.1, read as the reverse complement.
CAATACATACCCTTAATTTTCCATTTTTCTTTATTACAGGAACTATGTTAGTGATCCATTCGACATACCTGGTTGGACGGATGAACTTGCATCTGAGGAGTCTTTCGATTTCTTCTTTAATCTTCTAGAGGATTTCTAGGGTGAATCTCCTTGGAGTTTGCTTAACAGTTTTCCTCCAAGGTTTTATTGGCAACCTTAATTCGACCAGACTCCTATCCAGCACGGGCATTTCCTCGTAGTCCCATGCGAAACAATCCTTGAATTCCTTCAGCAACTGGACTATTTCGACCTTGAGTTAAGGGCTTACTTTTGCACTGATATAGGTTGGTCTTTTCTCTGCCCCTGATCCCAAGTCGATTTCTTCGAGTGGATCCTGTGCCATCATCTTGATGTTTGCTACTAATGGATCCTTTTCAAGCCCAATGGCTCATCATCATAAATTGCGTCGAGCCTCTAGTTTTGCAAATCTCCTAGATCTTTATCTGGTGGATCCATATTAGAATCCTTTTCAAGACCTTGTAGATCTACTTCGATTTGGTTGGCTTCGACAACCATATACTTTACTTCGGCCTCTAAGGCCGCTTTGAGTTTATTCTCGGCTATATAAGTCGCGATCTTTTCGAAAACTAGTGACTCACTCATTGTCACTGAATTCGCTGCCCCAGCTGTAACACCCCCAATCTATACCCCCAATTAATTAAAACAGTAAAAGAAAATTTAAAATTTCATCAGAGTATATTTAAATTATCATGGCATAGACCGAGGGGTCACATCAAATTGAAATAATTCATACAACACCTGCTCATAAAGATATGCAACAGTGGGGTAGCAATCAACAGAGGAACTCAGTTCCTTACACCCACATTTCAGAATTTAGAATAAAAGCGGAAAATCTAAAACTGAATAACATACATATATATCACATGAAAAGTTTGTCATACATCGAGTTGTACATGCACAAGCCAAAAGATATATATACAGAATACACAATAATCACTAACGGCCTCCCTAACTACCCGGTGTCACATATCAGAGCCGACCGACAAAAGAATGAAGACGCAAAGCTTCACAAAAATACCTCCAGCAACTCTAATCTGCAATGCCTCATAGAGCATTATAAAACAGCAGAAGGGTGAGAAAAACAACCATAATATAATTGCATACAATTATATATATAACACAAAAATACACATATATACGTTTCTCACCACAACTCACACCATAATTCCAACACAATGCAACACAAGGTATAATTCATATTTCCATCACCAACACATATCCATATATCAATTCAATCCACAATTCTATACAGAAAACAACCATAATGATTTATGCAATGCACGAGACCGACACAACGACTCCATGCATATGCATATGCATATGTGGTACCGACTTCCATTGTTTCTCATCACTAGTTCACTCAGGAACTCTGCTGGAATCATCGCTCGTTATATCACTATAACTCTCCGTCGGGCATACGATGTTCCCCGTCGCTCACACCTCTTTGTATAAGGCACACGACGCGATCGCTCACACCCCACATGGGCATACGATCGTCTATAATCATCGCTCACACCTCTTTGTATAAGGCACAAGATGTTATAGCGAATTCCCTCTGGAATCCAAACCGTCACTCAGGACGTCTCAACAATGCATATCATGATGCTTGGCATACAATGACCCATGACATTTAATATGCACACATAAATACATTCATTTACATCGACAAAATCACACTTTGCACTTATGCCCAAAACAATGCATTTAATTTCCATACGGCCACAAATCATCACAACCCCATCTAAACACATACATTTACCTCATACAACAACACCTTGCACGATACACATCAATTCCGTATAAGTATAACGACAAAAGTCGACAACCGACACTATTCCCAATTTTCTGACATAATTAAATCGGCTAACAATTTCAAAATCATCATAATAAGAAAGTACAGTTCAATAGCTACACAACGATACCAAGAATGTAAAAATCGGTCAAACGGAACACAAGTTACGAAGGAAAACGAAAAACAATATTTTGAAAAGTCCCATTTTGCAATTGTCCTGTCCATACGCGTATTGCCCTGAGCCATACGCGTATGAGCAGAGACTCATTTTCCCCAAAGTTCACGTGTAAAAGTCCTTACGCGTAATGCCCAACCTCGTACGCGTATTGCCCTGAATGCTACGCGTATCATACACAAATGGGCAGATGGCCGAGCAAAATAACATTCCATACGCGTATTGGCCCATGACTCGCCCTCCATACGCGTATTTCCAAGGTCCATACGCGTATGAACATGCCCCATACGCGTATGACCTGGAAAAACCAGAAAAATTTCTGCAGAACGAAGTTCTGCGTTTTCTAACCAAAAATCCTCCAATTTTCACCTACACCCAGAAAAATTACCAATACAATGCATAGCAACATGTATCTATCATAAACCAACAATAATGAACACTAAAAGCATGATTTCCAACACATTTAATCAATTTCTAGTCAATTTTACACAGTATGGGTTTTACTAAATATTTTCATTTCAATCCAACAAACATCACAAATACACATACATAATCATACAATATCATACAATAATTGAGTTTCGCACCCTTACCCGATTAAACCGATTCTAGATGTTGATTTTTCTTGATTTCCCAAGCTTTTCTCACTATTTCTCTTCTTCTTCTCTTTTCTCTCCTTTTTTTTTCTTCTCCCTTTCTTTCTTTCTATTTTTCTCTCTTCTATTTTCTATTTTCTTACTTAATGAAAAATATCCTAAAATGACCAAAATACCCCCACACTCAAATATCTCGCAAACGATCCCAAAACCCGATAAAATATCACAACATTGAAAAATAACATATTTTCAGATAAAAGTCAAAAATAAAATAAAATAATAATAAAATAATCAAACGACTCGATTAAATAAAACTCACACAAAAACTAGGTCGTTACAACTCTCCCCCACTTAGAAATTTTCGTCCTCGAAAATATTACCTGAGATGAACAACTCTGGATACTACTCTCGCATCCGACTCTCCAACTCCCAAGTCAAATTGCCCTCAGCAGCTCCTCCCCACGCCACCTTCACAAGTGCAATATCCTTGCCCCGCAACCGCTTCACTTCGCGATCCAAAACCCTAACTAGTAATGCCTCGACCGTAAGGTTCTCCCTTACTTCAACCTCATCCATCGGAATCACATGCGACGGATCTGGAACATACTTCCGAAGCTGTGAAACATGAAACACATCGTGCAAATTCGACAGATTCGGCGGCAACGCCACCCTATAAGCCACAGCACCCACTCTCGCGGATATCTGGTAAGGACCAATAAACCGAGAAGTAAGTTTCTTCGATTTCAATGCATAACTCACACCCGTTACCGGCGTAACCCTCAAAAATACATGATCTCCCTCTTGAAACTCAAGATCCTTCCGTCTCCGATCATGATAACTCTTTTGTCTACTCTGAGAAGCTTTCATCTTCTCACGAATAAACTTCACTTTCTCCGTCGTCTGTTGCACCAATTCTGGCCCAACCACCGTTCGTTCACCAGATTTGTGCCAACACAACGGTGTCCGACACCTTCGTCCATATAATGCTTCAAACGGTGCCATTCCAATACTAGAATGAAAACTGTTATTATACGTAAACTCTATCAATGCAAGATAACTATCCCACGCACCACCTTGTTCCAAAACACAAGCTCTCAACAAATCCTCCAAAGACTGAATCGTCCTCTCCGTCTGACCATCCGTCTGCGGATGATAAGCCGAACTCAATCTCAATTTAGAACCCAATGCCTTCTGCAAACTTTCCCAAAATCTCGATGTAAATCTAGGATCTCGATCAGAAATAATACTCAATGGAACCCCATGTCATTTCACAATCACACTAATGTAAATCTTAGCTAACCGCTCCAAAGTAAAACTGATATCAATCGGAATAAAATGAGCCGATTTAGTCAGCCTATCAACAACCACCCAAATAGCATTATGCCCTCGCTGAGTATTCGGTAACCCTGTTACAAAATCCATGGAAATACTATCCCATTTCCATTCAGGAATATCCAACGGTTGCAACAAACCACTAGGCCTCAGATGTTCCACCTTCGATTTCTGACAAGTCAAACATGCATAAACAAACTGAGCCACATCTCTTTTCAATCCAGACCACCAGAAAATCTTCTTCAAATCTTGGTACATCTTATTCGCTCCCGGATGTATACTCAAATTACTCCATTGTCCTTCCTCCAAAATCATCTTTTTCAACTCCGCATCATCTGGAATACAAATCCTACCTCAAAATCTCAAAATACCATTAACATCCACTTGAAAATCACTATTCGCATCTTTTCCTCCAACCAACATCAAATCCACAAGTTTCACATCCAACTTTTGCTTCTCACAAACAGTCATCAGAAAATCATTAGTAATCGTTAGCATACCAAGCCTAACGCTATCCGACGTCACTTCACAAACCAAACTCAAATCTCTAAACGATTCCAAAAGTTCCCACTCCTTAACCATTAAAGCGGACATATGTAATGATTTCCGGCTCAAAGCATCGGCTACCACATTAGCTTTACCAGGATGGTAATTCAAGCCAAAGTCGTAGTTGTAACACCCCAAATCTACCTGGTAATTATAATAAAAAAAATATCAGAGTATTTAAAAAAATTTCAACACAACATGGGATGCCACATTTCAACTTAAAACAACAAACAACTTATATTTCATTTAAAAGTGATACATAGCATTCGGCATTCACAACTTATAAATCAGCTAACGACTTTATTCAACTAGATCAAAACTTCGTTCAATTTATAATTATTCAACAATTAGTAATAACAACAACTTAGAAACAACAACATAAACATTCCTCCCGAGTGCTACGTATCAGAGCAAGACCAACTCGAACTAACAGCAACTAAAGGACTTCATAAAATTACTTCACTTCCACAGCTATTCTTCAGTACCTGCTCAATTACCCATAATAGGTAACATCATTACAGAAGGGGTGAGATATCGAAAAATATAATCAAAGGCATGATAATTAATATATTAGATTAGAATCACACCAATTTCACCGCTTCATACAACAGTCATACAACAACTATTAGTAAACAACTTAAGAGCAACCACAACTTATAACAAACAACAAGTTATACCAACAACCTGTATCAAGCGACAACTTACAGCAATAACAATTTATAACAACAATAACTCACAATAATAACAACTTATATCAACAACACCAACAATCAACAACAACGTAATAATATTAACAACTTCAACATGCAACTCAAATGCGACTCAACTATGCACATGCATGTGGTACCATTTGGAGTAAACTCCCAACTTAAACATATGCCAGGTTATCGAGGCATTTTCAACTTAATTGGATGCCATCAAGGCCAACTTAAACAGGTGCCATCAAGGCCAACTTAAACAATGCAATGTATGCCATGCAACCTCAACTTCAACGATAAATTCACGACAACGAAAACAACAACTTAAACATGCATCAATTGCATCAACTTAATCCAACATTGGTCATTCGACCTACAACTTAAACAAAAACTCAACTCAAACTATATTGGTCATAAGACCTGCAACTTAAATAATTCGCCCGTAAATCGGGACAATACAACTTATCCAACTGTACCTGCAAATCAACTTAATCGACATAATTACCACAAAACAAACCAACCAAGAATACCTACTAATTTATATTAGTTATCCCGCCAATTTTCATTAAATTCCGGACAACTAATTTTCCGCTTAATTTAGCTAATCGGGACTGTTGTATAAATATTGTACTGCTACTTATAATTAAAGACTATATTATTTTTCTGCTATAATTGGACCAGATACAGACCTCAAAACCATTTTTCCTGGAAAGAACATCTCGTTAGCTTTCCAACGCTTTGAACGGGGGTCAAAACCGACTTACGGATCAAAAGATATGAATTTTTGAAGTTTTTCCAAAACAGAATTTTCTTCATAAAAACTGCTACGGGTTTCACTCAATTTTCCTCAAAATATCATCTAAACATCACTATAATACAAATTAAATACATAGCAACCCATATCTATCATGTATCAACAATTAGGAACCTCAAAACATGATTTCCAACACAAAAGTTTTGGATCCAAATCTCAAAATCTCAACATATCAAATGTTGTAATTTTCCATCAAATTCACCCAAACATGTGAAATCATACAAATAATCAAAATCATCTACTGGGAGCAAGACTATTTTTAATAGAAAAACTATTTCGTTAGCTTTCCAACGCTTCGAACGGGGGTCAAAACCGACTTACGGATCAAAAGATATGAATTTTTGAAGTTTTTCCAAAACAGAATTTTCTTCATAAAAACTGCTACGGGTTTGAGCAATTTCGCCCGAAAATCCGACCGATTCAATTATTTTCTTCGAAACAAACACATACTCATTCATACCAAACATATAGTAGTGATTTGGAACCATCAAACGCGAATTCTACGACTTTCGATTTCAATCCGAATCTTAAATGGGTCTCTAAACTATTACAAAAAATCAATTTCTAAACACACAAGATTCATTCAGTGCAATTTCAACACATACGATAGAATTTATATAACCCCAATCCTACGTATCAACTATCATACTCCCGGTTATAAAATTCGAATCCCACCCTTACCTGGATTGAAGGCGGCTCGAATTTCCGATCGAATTTCTGGGACTAACGGCTACTGGCAGCATCCATCATATCCTCTTTTCTTCAACCTCCTTCCAATGCTACGTAACCTAACCTCCTTTTCTCTTATTACTTTTAACTGTTATTCTTGTATTTCTTTTAACCAAATAATAATAATAATAATAATATTATTATTATTCCTTAATGAGCCTATTTCTTACCCTCTCAATTGCTTCATACAACCACACAACAATCCACCCAATTAATTAAATAAGATAATCCAATAAATAAATAATATTATTCTTAATATTATTTCCTCCGATTTAACCGGCTAAAATTTGACTTTAACTTAATAATCCAAACACGCCTCTTAAAATAATACCGACAAATCCAATTACTCAAACTTCGTCTAAATCCAATAATTAAATTCTTCAATAATTTAATTAACTAATTAATTAAATTCGGGGCGTTACAACTCTCCCCCACTTAGGATATTTTCGTCCTCGAAAATTTATCCGACACGACTATTCCAACAACTTAATTCTTCCGAGTAATCAAATCTCGTCCTCGCAAGGCAACTCCACATATAACACAAACAACGGTTCTTAACCTCAACGGCGACAACAACGCGAATACTACCCAAGTGATGCAATTGACAACTAATATCGCAACACAAGAAGTAACCAACTTAAGAATTTACCGGTTTAAGAACCAGAACACAACAACATAAGAATTACCAACTTAAACACAACATCAACGTAACCAAATATCAACATCGGTACAATTCACGTCTGAACAACCGCAATACACTACGCGTTCGCTGCGCACTTTGATTACTTTCAAGGTACTAACTCTACTCAGTTGACCTCTAACTTCCAATCACCAAAATTGACATAATACTAAGGCTTTCGACTTAACTCTTCGGGATCTCCCCGTTAACACCACACATAAACTACAACTTTACTATCTTTTATCAACATAGTTCCCAAAATCACCTTAGGCGCATAACAACATTACAACAACATTTGACACCTGAGTCCACTTAAATTCAACAAGATAAATCATCTTTACCAACCAAAACTCCACTTTTACAAATCAACTTATAATTTAACTTCTTGTTCTACCTGTAGCTCAACTCTCACATTATCCAGTCTCAACTGAAATTTTTTCCATACTACTCATCAATCAAACACCGCTTCGTGCCGTCATCCTTAAATTCAACTAATATCCTAACACATGAACTTGTATCAGCAAAAACAAACAACCTTCAAGCACTTGGCTTGACTTTGACCAATTCAACGTACATACTATACTAGTTGGCACGACACATCTATCCATCAATTATGACTCCGTCTACTATCAACAATGGATTAAGGGTGATCAGTTCCTCAATTTGTCAATAGGCAGCCGACAACCATAACGGTGAAATAAATCATCAGTGCCCAACACAATAGCGTACTTCAACTTGTGCCCAAAGTACGTAAGCATAATGCTCCGCCAACTTTCTAAGGCTTACCAATGCCACTCTTAGTTTCTTTAGTTTCAACTTCGTCAACGATACAAAAACGTTCAAAATCCATTACGCATCCTCTTATGCATGTTCATAGTACAACACGACTTTAAATATTTTTCCAACACCGAAATCGCTACAACATTGAGAACGATCCAATTCAGTTTGCTCCAATTACAACTTTCAACCAAGGTGAAAATTCTTAGCAACACAAATCAACATTCACATTTCTCTCAACATTACCTTTACTTAACATCATCGTCTTAATCATCCTCATTCAACATAAATTGCATCTCCAAGCATTCTCCGATACAGTCACATCTTACAAATACCAACATTTTATTCTTAGTAATATTTCACACTTGTTTTCATCCTTCCAAATTTTTTAGCAAATGTCGCTCAACTTCAACCATATATATCTCCTTCAATACAGATCTCTCAATCACAAAATCATATTCCAAAATGAAGATAATTTTGTGTAGATTTCAGAACTTCAAGAATCGCGTAAATCCAACTTACGAGTAAAAAGTTATCAGCCACACAACGGGACTGGTTCGGAATTTCCGTATGCAGAATTTTCCAAAAATCAGCATCAGACCCAAACAATAAAATGCACTTTTCTCCCTCTTCACAAACCTCCTGAAGGTAAACCTTGTATGCAAACTGTAGGGAATTTCGTAAGCTTTCCAAAAAGTCCAGAACCGCTTCCATCCGAATCACGAGTCAAAAGTTATACCTCGTTTACTGACAGTTGCTCCAAAATCACAAAAACCAGAATTTGAGGTTGATGAACATAAGTTCCATTTCCCTCTCTTGCTTCGTAGATCTACCAACAACCTCCTTTTCGTCCAACTACGAAAATCACTCAACTTTAATCCAACTATACTCAAGATATACAACTTACCGAATTAATCCACCAACTTATCATTCCATTTGGAATAATTCCTTAATTTCAGTCATCTTTGATTCACCGTCCAGACTCTACGCACATCTCCAACTTGACTGATACGGATTCGCGAGTCCAAACTCTCGCCGGTCTGCAATAACATCGCTCCAACATATGCACTCTTGCAAGGAACATCACCTTGAAACAACTTCTACATACCAACAACACGTACGGGAGCAAACTTCTCCCCCACTTAATTCAAACAAACCTGTAGACAACTACTAGAAACTACTAACAAACAACCACCGACAGTGTTCCACACACATGTCGAGTACTAAGGAAGAAACAACATTAGACAACATTGGCCGGACGGACCGACCTGCTCTGATACCACTTTGTAACACCCCAAATCTACCTGGTAATTATAATAAAAAAAATATCAGAGTATTTAAAAAATTTTCAACACAACATGGGATGTCACATTTCAACTTAAAACAACAAACAACTTATATTTCATTTAAAAGTGATACATAGCATTCGGCATTCACAACTTATAAATTAGCTAACGACTTTATTCAACTAGATCAAAACTTCGTTCAATTTATAATTATTCAACAATTAGTAATAACAACAACTTAGAAACAACAACATAAACATTCCCCCCGAGTGCTACGTATCAGAGCAAGACCAACTCGAACTAACAGCAACTAAAGGACTTCATAAAATTACTTCACTTCCACAGCTATTCTTCAGTACCTGCTCAATTACCCATAATAGGTAACATCATTACAGAAGGGGTGAGATATCGAAAAATATAATCAAAGGCATGATAATTAATATATTAGATTAGAATCACACCAATTTCACCGCTTCATACAACAGTCATACAACAACTATTAGTAAACAACTTAAGAGCAACCACAACTTATAACAAACAACAACTTATACCAACAACCTGTATCAAGCGACAACTTACAGCAATAACAATTTATAACAACAATAACTCACAATAATAACAACTTATATCAACAACACCAACAATCAACAACAACGTAATAATATTAACAACTTCAACATGCAACTCAAATGCGACTCAACTATGCACATGCATGTGGTACCATTTGGAGTAAACTCCCAACTTAAACATATGCCAGGTTATCGAGGCATTTTCAACTTAATCGGATGCCATCAAGGCCAACTTAAACAGGTGCCATCAAGGCCAACTTAAACAATGCAATGTATGCCATGCAACCTCAACTTCAACGATAAATTCACGACAACGAAAACAACAACTTAAACATGCATCAATTGCATCAACTTAATCCAACATTGGTCATTCGACCTACAACTTAAACAACAACTCAACTCAAACCATATTGGTCATAAGACCTGCAACTTAAATAATTCGCCCGTAAATCGGGACAATACAACTTATCCAACTGTACCTGCAAATCAACTTAATCGACATAATTACCACAAAACAAACCAACCAAGAATACCTACTAATTTATATTAGTTATCCCGCCAATTTTCATTAAATTCTGGACAACTAATTTTCCGCTTAATTTAGCTAATCGGGACTGTTGTATAAATATTGTACTGCTACTTATAATTAAAGACTGTATTATTTTTTTGCTATAATTGGACCAGATACAGACCTCAAAACCATTTTTCTTGGAAAGAACATCTCGTTAGCTTTCCAACGCTTTGAACGGGGGTCAAAACCGACTTACGGATCAAAAGATATGAATTTTTGAAGTTTTTTCAAAACAGAATTTTCTTCATAAAAACTGCTACGGGTTTCACTCAATTTTCCTCAAAATCTCATCTAAACATCACTATAATACAAATTAAATACATAGCAACCCATATCTATCATGTATCAATAATTAGGAACCTCAAAACATGATTTCCAACACAAAAGTTTTGGATCCAAATCTCAAAATCTCAACATATCAAATGTTGTAATTTTCCATCAAATTCACCCAAACATGTGAAATCATACAAATAATCAAAATCATCTACTGGGAGCAAGACTATTTTTAATAGAAAAACTATTTCGTTAGCTTTCCAACGCTTCGAACGGGGGTCAAAACCGACTTACGGATCAAAAGATATGAATTTTTGAAGTTTTTCCAAAACAGAATTTTCTTCATAAAAACTGCTACGGGTTTGAGCAATTTCGCCCGAAAATCCGACCGATTCAATTATTTTCTTCGAAACAAACACATACTCATTCATACCAAACATATAGTAGTGATTTGGAACCATCAAACGCGAATTCTACGACTTTCGATTTCAATCCGAATCTTAAATGGGTCTCTAAACTATTACAAAAAATCAATTTCTAAACACACAAGATTCATTCAGTGCAATTTCAACACATACGATAGAATTTATATAACCCCAATCCTACGTATCAACTATCATACTCCCGGTTATAAAATTCGAATCCCACCCTTACCTGGATTGAAGGCGGCTCGAATTTCCGATCGAATTTCTGGGACTAACGGCTACTGGCAGCATCCATCATATCCTCTTTTCTTCAACCTCCTTCCAATGCTACGTAACCTGACCTCCTTTTCTCTTATTACTTTTAACTGCTATTCTTGTATTTCTTTTAACCAAATAATAATAATAATAATATTATTATTATTCCTTAATGAGCCTATTTCTTACCCTCTCAATTGCTTCATACAACCACACAACAATCCACCCAATTAATTAAATAAGATAATCCAATAAATAAATAATATTATTCTTAATATTATTTCCTCCGATTTAACCGACTAAAATTCGACTTTAACTTAATAATCCAAACACGCCTCTTAAAATAATACCGACAAATCCAATTACTCAAACTTCGTCTAAATCCAATAATTAAATTCTTCAATAATTTAATTAACTAATTAATTAAATTCGGGGCGTTACAATAGTCCTTCAAGAATTCCAACCATCTACGTTGCCTCATATTTAGCTCTTTCTGATCAAACAAATATTTCAAACTTTTATGATCACTGAAGACTTCAAACCTTGCACCGTAGAGATAATGCCTCCAAATCTTCAACACAAAAACCACAGCCGCTAATTCAAGATCATGAGTAGGATAATTCTTCTCATGAACTCTTAACTGCCTTAAAGCATAAGCCACCACCTTACCTTCTTGCATCAGAACACCACCTAGACTAATCAAAGAAGCATCACAATAAACCACAAATGGTTCATTAGGATTCGGCAAAATCAAGATCGGAGCTGTCGTCAATCTTCTCTTCAGCTCAGTAAAACTCTCCTCACACCGAATATCCCAAATGAACGCTTGCCCTTTACAAGTCAACTGGGTCAAAGGAAGTGCTAGTTTCAAAAAACCTTCAATAAACCTCCGATAATAACCAGCCAAACCCAAAAAGCTTCAAATTTCAGTAACAGATCTCGGAGCCTCCCATTGTAGAACTGCTTCTACTTTAGATGGATCCACAGCAATACCATTACCTGAAATTACGTGTCCAAGAAAACTCTCCTCCGACAACCAGAATTCACACTTGGATAATTTAGCAAAAAGCTTCCTCTCCTTCAAAACCTGCAAAACAATACGCAAATGTTCTGCATGCTCCTCCCGAGACTTAGAATAAATTAAGATATCATTAATAAACACCACCACAAAACGATCCAGATGCTCGTGAAAAATACGATTCATGTATTCCATAAACACACTTGGCGCATTAGAAACCCCGAACAGCATCACAGAATATTCATAATGACCATATCGTGTTCTAAAAGTCGTCTTCTGAATGTCTTCCTCCTTCACCCTTATCTGATGATACCCTGACCTCAAGTCAATCTTACTAAACACACACGCACCAACTAACTGATCCATCAGATCATCAATCCTTGGAAGAGGATACTTATTCTTGATCGTCACCTTATTCAACTGGCGATAATCAATACATAATCGCATGCTTCTATCTTTCTTTTTCACCAATAAAACTGGAGCACCCCAAGGAGAAACACTTGGTCTCACGAACCTCTTTTCCAACAACTCATTCAACTATTTCTTTAACTCCACCAACTTAGATGCCGACATATGATAAGGTACCATAGATACAGGTCTAGTACCAGGGACTAGATCTATAGAAAACTCCACCTCTCTCTCTGGCGGCAAGTCTGAAATATCCTCAGGAAACACTTCCGGAAATTCACACACAACAGGAAACACATCAAGTGAAACTTGACTATCCACAGTTAAAGATGAAAACAAACCAAACAACTGAGCTTCATCCGCCAAAAGTTTCTTCAACTCTTTGGTAGATAAGAAACTCGAGTCTTCGTCTTCCTCAAGAGAAGGAAACCGTACCAGATTATGATAACAATCAATATGAACCCGATTAAATTGCAACCAATTCATACCCAGGACCACATCTAAACCCTCCAACGGTAAACACGCCAAATCCATCTCAAAGTCTTTACCATAAATGGTCAAAGGACATCTTAGACAAACCAAGGAAGTAGTTACTGACCCCATTGCTGGAGTATCAATAACCATTTCACCACCCATCACAGACAACACAAGATTCAAACGCTTCGCGCACTCAGACGAAATAAACGAATGAGTCGCTCCAGTATCAATAATGGCAATCAAAGGAGTACTATTAATAAAACAAGTACCTCGAATCAGACGATCTGCACTCGAAGTCTGAGTCCCCGATAATGCAAACACTTTCCCACTAGCTGGAGCTTGTTTCGGTTTCGGACACTTTGTACTAACATGTCCCAGCTCCCTACAATTAAAGCACTTCACCACGTTCTTCTTACAATCAGCTGCAATGTGTCCTATACCTCCACAGTTAGAACACTTTCTAAAATCTTTCCTGCACTCAAACTGACGATGCCCCATTTCACCACACCTATAACATCTCATAGGACCAGACATTCCTCCTCCACTTGACCTTTTCTCAAAATTCCCTCTTTGTTTACCTTTATCAGCTGGTGTCACATACGGACCACCACGGAACTGTTGTTTCCCTTTCCTCTCGCTCACACTCTTGTAATGAGTAGAACGAGCCTTACTCTCTTCTTCATAAATCCTACAACAATCCACCAAATCAGAAAACCTCTTAATCCTCTGATATCCAATTACCTGCTTTATCTCAGGATGCAAGCCATTCTCAAACTTTACACACTTAGAGAACTCAGCAGTCGCTTCAGCATAATGAGGATAAAACTGCACAAGTTCCACAAACTTAGCAGTATAATCAACAACAGACATATTAACTTGTTTTAGTTCCAGAAACTCAATTTCCTTCTTTCCCCTCACATCTTCAGGAAAATACCTCCTCAGAAACTCCATACTAAACACAGCCCAAGTAATCTCCTCCTCTGCAGCTTCCAACACACGACGAGTACTAACCCACCAGTCATCAGCTTCTTCCAATAACATGTGAGTACCCAGTCTCACCTTCTGATCTTCAGCACAATCCATCACTCGGAAAATCCTTTCAATCTCTTTCAGCCAAATCTATGCACCATCCGGATCATATCTTCCTTTGAAGACAGGCGGTTTGTTCTTCCTGAACTCATCATTACCTGCAGCATTAGGTGCACCCTGCACAGCACGAGCCATAGCTTGCATAGCCGCAGCCAAAGCAGCATCATTCCTACCAGCCATATTCTATTCATTTCCAATAACAGAAACTATGGTTAAACAAACAACTCATCCAACCACAACGACCAACAAGGACTGACACAACTGACACGGACTGACACAAACTGGCTCTGATACCACTTAATGTAACACCCCCAATCTATACCCCCAATTAATTAAAACAGTAAAAGAAAATTCAAAATTTCGTCAGAGTATATTTAAATTATCATGGCATAGACCGAGGGGTCACATCAAATTGAAACAATTCATACAACACCTGCTCATAAAGATATGCAACAGTGGGGTAGCAATCAACAAAGGAACTCAGTTCCTTACACCCACATTTCAGAATTTAGAATAAAAGCGGAAAATCTAAAACTGAATAACATACATATATATCACATGAAAAGTTTGTCATACATCGAGTTGTACATGCACAAGCCAAAAGATATATATACAGAATACACAATAATCACTAACGGCCTCCCTAACTACCCGGTGTCACATATCAGAGCCGATCGACAAAAGAATGAAGACGCAAAGCTTCACAAAAATACCTCCAGCAACTCTAATCTGCAATGCCTCATAGAGCATTATAAAACAGCAGAAGGGTGAGAAAAACAACCATAATATAATTGCATACAATTATATATATAACACAGAAATACACATAGATACGTTTCTCACCACAACTCACACCATAATTCCAACACAATGCAACACAAGGTATAAGTCATATTTCCATCACCAACACATATCCATATATCAATTCTATCCACAATTCCATACAGAAAACAACCATAATGATTTATGCAATGCACGAGACTGACACAACGACTCCATGCATATGCATATGCGGTACCGACTTCCATTGTTTCTCATCACTAGTTCACTCAGGAACTCTGCTGGAATCATCGCTCGTTATATCACTATAACTCCCCGTCGGGCATACGATGTTCCCCGTCGCTCACACCTCTTTGTATAAGGCACACGACGTTTATGGATCGCTCACACCTCTTTGTATAAGGCACACGACCCGATCGCTCACACCCCACATGGGCACACGATCGTCTATAATCATCGCTCACACCTCTTTGTATAAGGCACACGATGTTATAGCGAATTCCCTCTGGAATCCAAACCGTCACTCAGGACGTCTCAACAATGCATATCATGATGCTTGGCATACAATGACCCATGACATTTAATATGCACACATAAATACATTCATTTACATCGACAAAATCACACTTTGCACTTATGCCCAAAGCAATGCATTTAATTTCCATACGGCCATAAATCATCACAGCCCCATCTAAACACATACATTTACCTCATACAACACCTTGCACGATACACATCAATTCCGTACAAGTATAACGACAAAAGTCGACAACCGACACTATTCCTAATTTTTCGACATAATTAAATCGGCTAACAATTTCAAAATCATCATAATAAGAAAGTACAGTTCAATAGCTACACAACGATACCAAGAATGTAAAAATCGGACAAACGGAACACAAGTTACGAAGGAAAACGAAAAACGATATTTTGAAAAGTCCCATTTTGCAATTGTCCTGTCCATACGCGTATTGCCCTGAGCCATACGCGTATGAGCAGAGACTCATTTTCCCCCAAAGTTCACGTGTAAAAGTCCGTACGCGTAATGCCCAACCTCGTACGCGTATTGCCCTAAAATGCTACGCGTATCATACGCAAATGGGCAGATGGCCGAGCAAAATAACATTCCATACGCGTATTGGCCCATGACTCGCCCTCCATACGCGTATTGCCAAGGTCCATACGCGTATGAACATGCCCCATACGCGTATGACCTGGAAAAACCAGAAAAATTTCTGCAGAATGAAGTTCTGCGTTTTCTAACCAAAAATCCTCCAATTTTCACCTACACCCAGAAAAATTACCAATACAATGCATAGCAACATGTATCTATCATAAACCAACAATAATGAACACTAAAAGCATGATTTCCAACACATTTAATCAATTTCTAGTCAATTTTACACAATATGGGTTTTACTAAATATTTTCATTTCAATCCAACAAACATCACAAATACACATACATAATCATACACAATCATACAATAATTGAGTTTCGCACCCTTACCCGATTAAACCGATTCTAGATGTTGATTTTTCTTGATTTCCCAAGCTTTTCTCACTATTTCTCTTCTTCTTCTCTTTTCTCTCCTTTTTCTTTCTTCTCCCTTTCTTTCTTTCTATTTTTCTCTCTTCTATTTTCTGTTTTCTTACTTAATGAAAAATATCCTAAAATGACCAAAATACCCCCACACTCAAATATCTCGCAAACGATCCCAAAACCCGATAAAATATCACAACATTGAAAAATAACATATTTTCAGATAAAAGTCAAAAATAAAATAAAATAATAAAATAATCAAACGACTCGATTAAATAAAACTCACACAAAAACTGGGTCGTTACACCAGTCAGTTGGCCGGATGTGTGAGGTTCAAAAAATGTAGTCTTCTTCGCCAACTACCTCTTTATCCCACTGAAACCCGTGGGTGGGATGAAGGTATAATGAGCAGAAAGCGTTGTCCGTTGGCTTCATGTCGAAGGTGGTTGGGCTAGAAGGAGCTATGTGAGCTAGATTCTTGTCGAAGCTTTGCCTATCCACCTGGGTTTACTTCAGCTAGAAAATAACTCTGGTCAGCCTCTATATTTTCGACAATCCCGTCTGCGCGCCAAATTGTTATTCGTTGATGCATTGACGAATGGGTGGCACCAATGCCGTGTATCCACTCCCTACCTAAGAGAAGATTATAGTTTGCTTTTGACGTAATCACAATAAACATTGTCGGCCTTGTGATGGTTCCGACAGTTATATCTACCTGTATCATACCCAAAGTGGTTCCTACTTTCCCCTCATAATTCGACAACACCATGTTATGAGGTTTGGTGTCGGAATCATCTTTTCCAATTTTCTTAAGCAGATAATGCGGCATCAAGTTGACAGCCGCTCCTCCATCGACCAAAATTTTATTCACCCCTATGTTACCCATTTTTCCTTTTATAAATCGGGGTTTCAAATGGTTCCTCATTGAGTCATCTGGCCTTTCAAAAAATGCGTTATGTTCTTCAACGCATCCATTGTTCATGATATAGTAGCAAACGGGCCTGTGTCTGGCCGTTTCGACCTCCAAAGCTTCCTCTTCCTCTTCGACTTCCATTATTTGATCATACTCCCTAGGGAGCACTGAAACGACGTTACATGTTACGTCGAACGATGCCTCTGACTCTGAGTTAAAATCATCTGTCATTTCATCATCCTTGGTTACTTACTCCTTTGACGCTACTTGTACTGGAGCAATAGGTGGCTTCTCAACCTTCACTTCTTCCATCTGAGTCGAAGTTTGAACATTGCTGCTGGTTTCTGGCTTGTCTTTTCCTGCAGCCTCCTTCTCAGCCTTTTTTCGACGTTGGTACCTCCTTCATTGTGACTTCGTCATAGGATTCTTGCCCTTATAATTCTCAGAAGGGTAAGTCACCTTTTCCGATTTTTGGAATTCCTTCCTGTATGATATGGAAGATCCTTGCTGCACTTCGAAATCCTTCCATTTCCCTTGTTCTTCAGCTTGTCGGATTGGATTCACCCACCTGTCGTCTGGAGCTTTATTTGTAGGTTTGAACGTGTTTGGGTATCTTCCCCCTAATTTCTCCCTGCTTTGGTCCCCTCTTCTGGGGTCGAATCTTTCTCCAGAAGGTCTCTAATTTCCCCTTCTTTTTGCTCTCTCCACTCCCTCTAAGTTTTGTGCAGCCTTTTTGTCAAAGACGGCACTACAACGAGGGCAAAGCATTACCTCAGATCTTTTCCTCTGGCATCTATGTATGAAATCGGCCAGATTCTCTTCCTCCTTGTGATACGCTATTTTATGGTACTCTTCACGTCGACGCTCTTCGTCTACTTGCATTGACATGTTCTGAGCCACTTTGACCATGTTTACATTGGTAGGTGTCTCCGTGTCCATGCTTAATTTATTCAACTTCAAACTGAGGCCTTCATTGACCTCATGTTCCTTCTTCATTCGATTGAAGTCCTCAGAGATCTTCTTCGTTAGCACCTTTGGGGGTGGACTCCTGGTAACCTGTGGGCTGACGAATCCGACAGCTTTGACTTTTGGATCCTCCATGGTCCTTTGGAGAATACCAACAGCAGCCAGTTTGTAAGAACCCTCAGTAGTTCCTTTGTTAATTTAGGTGAAACCATCAGTGGTCTCATTGTTGACTTTGGCGAAACCTTCAGTAGTTTCACTGCTGATTTGGACAAAACCGTCAGTAGTTTCGTTGTTGATTTGGACGAAACCATCAGTAGTTTCATTGTTGATTTGGACGAAACCATCAGTAGTTTCGTTGTTGGTTTGGATGAAACCATCAGTAGTTTCGTTGTTAATTTGAACAAAACCGTCAGTATTTTCGTTGTTGATTTGGACAAAACCGACAGTAGTTTCGTTGTTGACGCCCTCAGTAGCCTCGGCAATATAGTTCTCAATGATCTTTGCGTCAAGGTCTTCAGTAACCCTAACCATCACAGCCTGGTTCACGAAGTCAGTTGTAACTTCGACCATGTCACCTTTATTGGCGGGATCCTTAGCAATCTCCACCATATTCACGTCGTTGTCGAAGCCATCAGTAGCCTCAATCATGTTCACATTGTCGTCGAAGCCTTCAGTAACCTCGACCATGTTCACTGTGGATGACTCAGCATAGTGTGCCTCCACCACTTGCAAAGAGTTTGAATCCACCTTCGCTTGGGATTTCGACTTATCGCCAAATTTGAGTCTTCCATCTCTGATTGCATTCTGCACGAGATCCCTGAAAAGGAAACATTGAGACGTTTATTGACCCAAAA
The DNA here is from genome assembly GCA_022829125.1 of Lathyrus tuberosus. Classification (NCBI taxonomy): domain Eukaryota; kingdom Viridiplantae; phylum Streptophyta; class Magnoliopsida; order Fabales; family Fabaceae; genus Lathyrus; species Lathyrus tuberosus. The sequence continues at coordinate 5,141,049 of JALAZF010000239.1, read as the reverse complement.
AATTATGGTACTTGCAAAAACCTCTCTTTTTCTGTTGTTCTAAAGGAGGCACTTTAGTACCAGGAGGCACTATCATTTGGCCATCTTTGACTAATAAATCAAATATTTCGTTACACTTTGTGACGTCGAACGTATAAGTTCTTTTGGGGAATTTATCATTCTTTTCGGATTCAACTGGGTTTTTCCCATTCGACGGAGTTAAGAGTTTACATGCATATGGTGGCCCCTGTTTTAGTTCGGCTAAATCAACCTCTTGTTCGTCGAAATTTGATGATCCATCTTCGTCATAATCCTCACCAACTCCGACGTATGCTACCCTTTATTTCTTATTTTTGTTAGCCCTTGCTTTTTCGGCTTTTAGTCTTTCGACCTGTCTAACCCTATCAGCCAATTGGGCCATGTCTCTCAAGTACTGGGTATCTAATTTCTTTCTGATTGAATAACCAAGGCCACCAGCGACCATTTCGACTAACTTATGTTCAGGCACTTGTGTGAAACACCTTGCCTTAAGCAACCTAAACCTATTCAAATAATCGTCAATTGGCTCTGAGAATTTTCTCTTGACGCTAGCCAATTCTTTCATGGAATAATCTCTCCAACTGGGTCCAGGTATGTATCGAATTCGCAAGCAATGTGGTGAACCAAGTAAAAGCATTCTTCGTTAGGGAACTAGGGAAATATTTTATTCTCAAATTCTCATTGTGCGCTATTTCACCTGCTTCAATTAAGTATCGCGCCACATGTTCGACCGTCGATTCACTGGTATCCCCTGAAAATTTTGTGAACTTGGGAACTTTCCATCTATGGGGTAATTCTTGCTGCAAAATATATTCCGACAAAGGGGAGGTATATCTGGGCCTTTGTAATCCCACATTCATACCATTTTGCGCCATAATTCTTTCAACCATGACGGCCAAATTGTTCTCTGCCGGCATATCATTACAACGCATTTGTTGTATAATATTGTCAGCATTTTGGATTTGGTTTACTAGCAACACTCTTGGTTCTTGTTGAACAGGGATTTCGACCCCGGGTGGTTCGACTGCCCCTCCTTGGTTCAAAACTTCCGCCTGAGGGATGTTTGGTTGCCTTTGGTTCATGGTAAGTTCTTCTTCGACGGCTACCCTTAGGTTCTGAACTACCTGTTCCCTTGGGGGAGGTTGGGGGACACCAAAGAAATCAGCAATGCGCGTCATCTGTGCTGCCAATTATTGATTTGTTTGCGTCGTGTTTTGGATCAAAGGGTTAAATATAACCCCCATCTGTTGGGCTAACATTTGGGCCATATCATGGTTACTCTCATCCATTTGTTGCCTAATCACTTGTGCAGAATTATTGGTAATGTTTGGCATATAAGTTTGATATCCCGTTCCTAAAGGCAGACTAATTCTACCCATATGGTTCACACCAGAACCGGACCCTTGCAAAGGCGAAGTTATATTCATTGTTGGATCCATAAATGCTGATGGCGCATTTTGAAAACTTGCCATTACTGAAGTTGGCATTTCATATGGTTGTTCTCGATTTAGAGGCATCGAAAAACCATATATAAAGGGTCTGTACATACTCCCTGAAGGGGGAGGAGTCATTTGAGGCATTTGGGGTACCATAGTTGAAAAAATAGGCGCACTCTGGGGAATTGCATACGCAGGTGTCGAAACTGTTGTTGATGGCATAGCCTCTGATACTGATATTGAGGTCGTATTGCCCCCAGCCGAAGGATTAGGGGGTGGTACTTCATTATTCGTAGGATTCTGATTGTTAGGCGGATTCGGATTCGCCATTCTGCGTACTCGTCTCCTTCTGGGTCTTTCTTCTTTATTTATAGCTATCTTACCACTTCTTAGTCTCGTGCAACAAAAACGAAGAAAATTTTGTACGAGTAAAGTGTAAAATAAAGGTTTTCAAATGTTAATAGCACAAGGTCCCACTGGGCGTGCCAATTTGTTTGCTTGGAAAATTTGCAAACAACCGCTGATCTCCTAATTTATGAAAAATTAGTTTGCTTACAGGACCGATCAAACAAATCCTAGGACAATGTGCTTTAACAATCTTGACAATTTGTGTTAAAAAAACCTTTTGTTTATTGAATTCATCATTGTTTTCATCAACTAGTATTTTTCGACTAAAATAAAGACTTTGGTTCTTGAAAGAAATGGTGAAATGTAAGTAAATTGCAAGAATAAAAGTGCAGGAATGAAAAGGAATTGTAAATGAATAACTTAAGATTTCATTAAAATGCAAGGAATAAAAACTGGTGTTTTTCAAATGTACATTTTCTCAGTAACTACTCTTTTCTCTCACACGGTTACTTTGAGTATTTCTTGAGTGACTTGTACAAATTTTGAACACCCATGGAAATCTAATCAATATGACTCCCTATTTATATACAATCGAAATAACTGTCACTAACAGCTATTTCTCCTAATGGTGACAAATGGCAATCTGCATGCATTCGTCAAGTAGATATATTCCACGCGTCCTTTTTCAATAACGGAACTCCCTCCTAAATTCGAATTTCAAAACGTCCGTCGAAAGTAGCCTCATCACCAATCCGTCGAAACATTTCTAATACTTAGAAAAAATCTCCAAATCTGCTTCTCCAATTAATATTGATCTTCGACTGGCCTTCTTCAAAAACAATCTCCTGTCAAAATATTTTGGTAATTCTTCGAAACCCACTTTAATAAAATCTAGGCGTTGAAATTAGCAGCTTACAGTAGGGTGGCACCACCTCATGCACAATCCCTTCTTTTTCACATAATGCATCGAACTCTTTCGACACATACTCTCCACCATCATCTGTCCTCAAAATTTTCAACTTTCGACCACTCTGTCTTTCGACCATGGATTTGAATCTGGAAAATACCTCCATCACATCACTTTTCTTCTTGATGAGGTAAGTCAATAACTTTCGACTGTAATCATCTATAAACGTGACAAAGTATTTGTTGCCACCAATCGAATCTACCTGGATTGGACCACATACATCAGAGTATATGAATTCTAGAATTGCCTTCGACTTCCTTCCTGCATCCTTGCTGGAGCTATTCTTGTGTTGTTTCGACTGAACACACTCTTCACAAACTTCACTTGGAATGTCAATTTCTGGTAATCCTGAAACCATATTTCTTCTCTTCAGCTCTCTGATGTCATTGAAGTTGAGATGGCCTAGTCGAAAATGCCATAACCTCTCATCTCTGCGGGCTGCTGTTGCTAGAAACTTGTGCTCCATCACCTTGAGTTCAATCTTGAAGGTCCTATTCTGAGACATTAGAGCCTTCAAGATCAACCTACCACCTGCGTCGAAAACTCTCATCATCTTGTCTTCGACAACTACCTTGTAGTTCTTTTCGACAAGCTGCCCTATACTGAGCAAATTACTCTTCATGCCTGGTATGTACAACACATTGGAAATTGTTGACCTTTTGCCATCTTTTCTCATAATCAGAACATCACCAACACCTTCAGCTGCTAGAGTGTTGTCATTTGCAAACTTCACTGTATTCTTCGACGAGGGCTTCATGTTGACAAACCAATCTTTCCTTCCAGTCATGTGTGATGAGCATTCTGAGTCCAAGTACCATTGATCTTGGAATCTTTCTTTATCTTTCGTTGTGACCATCAGCAACGGCTCTTCTTCTTCATGTTTCGCCAGCTTTGCATCAGTTTCTTGATTTTCCTTCCTTTCTGGACAATCACTAACATAGTAACCATACTTCTGACAATTGAAACATTGAATGTGACTTCTGTCTGGCTTTCGACCACCACCTCTTCCTCTACCTGCAACACCACCTCTTTGGTTGCCTTGGTTCCAAGGTTTCTTCTGAGTCGAATTACTGCCTCCTCTACCTTTGTTGCCATTCACGTTTCCTTTGCCTTTCTTTTCCTTTTCTGACTGCGCCTGCAAAGCCATATCACTCTTTGACTTTTCTGCAGCTCTCTCAATCATCCTTTGTTCATGAGACTCAAGCGTCCCTTGAAGCTCTTCTTTTGTCAATGCTGACAAGTCTTTCGACTCTTCTATGGCTACTACCACGTGGTCGAATTTTGGAGCCAATGACCTCGAGATCTTTGAAACAACTGATCTTGATGTCAACACCTCTCCACATACTTTGATTTGATTCACCAGTTTTGTAACTCTGGTGAAGAAATCTGTAATACTTTCGTTGTCTTCCATCAGAAGCAACTCATAAGTTCTCTTGTGAGTTTGTAACCTCACCTCTTTCACCTTCTCTGCGCCTCCAAACGACTTTTCAAGAATGTCCCATGTTTCCTTCGCTGAGTCTGCCTCACTAACTTTTTCAAAGTTATCTGGATCAACACATTGATGGATTATAAAGAGCGCTTTATAATCTTTTTTCTTCAACTCTTTGTGTGTAGCCTTTTCTTGATCTGTCGCGTTCTCCCCAAGCGGTGTTACTCCTTCCTTCACAAGATCCCAAAGATCTTGATAATAGAAAACCACTTTGATCTGCTTACACCAATTCTCATAATTATCTTTCTTGAGAATTGGTAGGGTCGCCGGAAAGTGCCCATTTGAATGATTCATAGTCATCACGATTTTCCTCCTTGAATCGCAACCGGAGCTCTAGATACCAGATGTTGGAAATTCACCACAAACTATGGTAATTCCTCTACAATCTTGATTTCAAGATTGCTCAACAACCCACAACTTACGCAATGACAATGAACAATATTCAGAACGAACAGCAAGAAAAGAAACGAGAGAAGAGAAATATTTGGAGAAGAGAATGTTACCCACGAACTGTGGGATTTCAGAAATTTATTCCACTTGCAATCTTGCAACTGTGAATATACAAAACACTAGCACTGTGATAATCTTCATTGTTTGTTCTGCTTTTACATTCTATTACAAAGTACAGGTATTTATAGATTTAGAATTACAAAGACCCAAAACACTAAAGGTCCAAAATATCAAATTTAATCTAAATCATATCAAATCTAATCTAGAAACAAATATGTGGTGAAACAACTTGTTTCGACACAATGCTTCAGCACTTCGACTTCGACACTCTTGACTTCGACTTCGACACTTAAACAGTAGGAATTACAATTTAACATAGATCTCTTTTCTTTAAACCTCAATAAAAATTATCTTAATCCAATAGTATAGTATGACTCAAACTCCCAAGGAGTTGGTAACCGACATGGATACGTAAAATTTGAATGGAGTATAGAGTACCTATGTGGACACCCACTTATGTGTGAGTTGGTTGGTAGTAAAATCGAATAACACGTCGCTAGTTTAAGCACGTATGGCATATTAATTGCTATTCAATCCAAAAAATATCGACAACTTCGATACAATTTATGTCACTTCATCCACAACCCAAAGTTAGTTGGAAAACGGATTATAAAAAAAAAACTGCTTCAACTCATTTTTATGTCTCTATTATTCCCTTTTGCATTTTCAAATTACGATACTAGCAAAGTGAAGTATTATTATATATGTTAAGTTTTGGGGTGAACTTTGACTATTCAACTCCAAAAACTAAAAGTTATGACTTGTCAACTGAGTGGCAACATCATAATATATAATTTGTTACTTTGAAATTTTCTCTTATCTATTTAATATTTCACATAAGGTGAAAAATAGCCACACTAATTTTATGATTGAAAATAATTCGTAGTAAAATTTTGTTTGATTGATATGAATAAAATTATTTTGTTTTATTTTCATTATTTTTACTACAATACTATTTCAGAACATTTTACTCTAATAAATAATTATTTTTGTACTAATTGACACCATTTACACTTTAGAAAGCTTCAAAATATGCTTTGTCTCGGAAATTCAATGGAAAAATCCAAAATAACTATTCACTTTGCTAGAAACAAGCTAAAGAAGGAATACATTTTGCAAATCAATCTATTTTTGTTCCATCGATCTCAAATACACGGCATTCCACTTGCGAGATATTGTTCATGAACTCGTCAGAATTTTAACATGAATGTTGTATATAATTTTTTATAATGCCAAACTAATATACTAAATAAACGTGAAAAATAATCAAAATACAAGCATAAATAAATATAAGGCGTATAATGAAGTGGTGGATTATGCTAGGAAGGATGGTAGGAATTGTATACTTTTCAAAGTTGATTTTGAAAAGACGTACGATAAAGTTAGTTGGAATTTTTTGAGATATATGTTGAGCAAAATGGGCTTTGGGGAATTATGGAGGAAATGGCTGGAACTTTTGATTTTTCAAAGCAACATGTCGGTGTTAGTAAATGGGAGTCCAACTAAAGAGTTCGTTGTTGAGAGGGGTTTGAGACAAGGCGACCCTCTTTCTCCGTTTCTCTATGTTTTAGTGGCGGAAGGTTTAACGGGGTTGGTTAGAAAATCCATTGAGTTAGGTGAATTCGGTAGTTTTGTCATTGAGAGGAATTGCTCGGTGGATATTCTTCAATTCGCGGATGATACCTTATTGGTGGGAGAAGGGACTTGGAAGCATGTATGGGCTATCAAATCGGTTTTGAGAGCTTTTGAGCTTGTGTCGGGTTTAGGAATTAATTACCATTAAAGCAAGTTGATTGGTATTAATTCTAACACCCATTTTTTGGAAGCGGCCACTTTTGTGCTTTCTTGTAAAATGGAAGATAGCAATTTTGTCTTTCTTGGTATTCCTATTGGTTGTAACCCGAGGAAGCCTTCTTCTTAGATACCTCTCGTTGAGAAAATGAAAAAGCAGATTTTGGCTTGGAAGAATCGGTTTCTTAACCTTGGAGGTAGAATCACGCTTTTAAAGTCTATTTTATGTTCGCTTTCCATCTTCACAATGTCTTTTTATAAAATGCCGAAGGAAGTCATTAGAGAGTTTACGAAGATTCAAAGTAACTTTTTGTGGGGAGGAGTAGAAGACAAAAAGAAGATTCATTGGGTTGGTTGGAAGGAAGTGTGTTTACCGTTTGAAAAAGGAGGGTTAGGAATTAAAAATATGGCGGATTTTAATATGGCTCTTCTTAACAAGTGGAGGTGGAGAATGCTTCAAGGTGGTAATGCTCTTTGGTATGGTATTTTGAAAGCGAGGTATAGTGATATTTCTTCCAAAATTCTTTGTGGAGATGATTCTAAAAAGGTTTCCTCTTTTTGGTGGAAAGATATTATTTCTATTAGCAAATATTCCTTGATCGATCCCATTGTTTCTTTGAGTCGTTTTGAGGTGGAAAAAGGTTTCAACGTCCCTTTTTGGGAGGTTAGATGGTTGGGGGATGATATTTTGAAGGAGGTTTACCCGGAATTATTTGTAGCTTCTAGTTTGAAGAGAGTTTCCATTGCTAGTATGGGGGGTTGGAGCGAGGGTAGATGGATTTGGGGTGATTTTGGTTTGAAAGGAGTAGAGGAGATTGATTCTAATTTTGTGGCCGATTTAGTCTCTTTAAAAGCTCGGCTTAGAAATCACGAATTGGTGGAGGGGGGAGCGGATGTGATTTTGTGGGATAAGGATCCGGTTCTCGGTTTTTCGGTGTCATCTTCCTACGCTCACTATGCTACTTTCCGTTTGCCTTATGGCCCCCTTAATAAGTGTGATACGGTGTTCGGTTTGATGTGGAAAACGGAGGTTCCTTTTAAGATAAAGGCCTTCGGTTGGAGACTTTTTGTGAATAGACTTCCTTTGAAGGATCTTTTGGTGTATAGAGGCATTAACTTTTCTAATGATTCTTTGACATGTTCGCTTTGTGGTTTAGATTTTGAAAGTAGAAATCATTCTTTTTTCAATTGTCATGTGGCTAAGAAGATTTGGAGGGAGATAGCTTTGTGGATTGGTAAATCGGAAGGGATGGAGGACGAATGCCTTCCGATTTTTATGGAGTGGTATTTATTTTGCCGTGAAAAAAAAAGTTAAAGATGGCAAATTTGGGATGGTTTGGTTAGCTACCTCTTGGAGTATTTGGCTTTTGAGGAATGGTATATGCTTCCGATCGGACGCATGGAACATTAACAATACGGTGTGGGGTATAAATTTTTTGGTTTGGAAGTGGGCTTTTTGTGGTCAAATTACTCATCCCAATTGTAGTTTCTACGAATTTAGAAAGATCATTTGCTTTTTATTTCGTAGTTTAATTGGTTAGTAATTTTTCCTTTTGTCGGGTTTTTTTTCCGCTGTCGTGTAAATAGGTTGGAGAACCCTTAGTTCTCCCGTTTTAATATATCTTGCTTACACAAAAAAAAGGATACAATATGAAAATAAACAACCTCTGAAAAACCTAAAAACACAATCAACCGCGGGCCTTGCAGATAAATGACCAATTATGCTAAAAACAAACATTGAACGAATCAAACTAAATTTCATACCATCAACTCAAAGAATCAAAATCCATAAAAAGAACATCAAAATCCACCAACGAGTATCTACCTTTGAAGACAAAATACTCAATCTGCTATTAGTGTAGGCAGAGAAAAGTTTCTAAGGCCAATTAAAAAAAGTTTACATGTTCACCGCGAATCTATTTAAAAATCCTTTTCAAGAAAAAAAATTATTACTTTTCTCTACATTTTTCACAATTGTTAGAATACCATTAAAAATGACAACATTATAAGCTCTCCAAATAAAATAAATCGTAGTACCACAAGACAAATTATTAGAAAACCATCTATATACTTGATTCTACTCCCTAAAAAGAGGGGAAAAAACTCAAACAAAAGCCTATTTTCTCTACGGAGTACTACCTACTAACTATTGAAAGACCTTGTATTGTTGGAATTAACCCACAACCTATGGAAATTCGTCTTCAATCTTAATCTCAATATTGTTAACAAACCCACAAACACGCAACGACAATGAAAGAGATTTAGAAAGAACAACAAGAAAAGAAACGAAAGAAGAAAATATTTGGAGGAGAAGATGAACAATTCTGCAGAGAACTCTCTGCCCACAACTGTGAAAATTCTGTTATTTCACTTGCTAACTACAACTGTGAATACAAGCTTTTAATTCTAAGCTTCTTGTTACAAAATATAAAGGTTTCACCCTATTTATAGATTTAGGTTAGCTTGCACCCCAAGTCAAGGCCCAAAACTATAAAAGCCCAAAATAGTTAACATTACTAAAACAGACCTAAGTCGAAATCCTATGTGAAGGAACCTTCTTCGATACTTCGACACACTATTACAGCTCGACTGCTCATTGTTTCTGTCGAGCTAAGCTGCTTTGACACAACGAATTACAACTCAACACACCACCTAATTCATTGTATCTAAGCTGTCTACTGAAAACTTCGACATGCACTCCCTTCGTCATGATATCTGCAATCTGATTCTCAGTTCTGCAGTGTTCCAAATTCATCTTCCCTTCAGCTACCTGCTCTCGAAGATAATGGAATCTCATTTCGATGTGCTTGCTTCGACCGTAAGCTATTGGATTCTTCGGCAAGTTGATAGCTGACATGCTGTCGATCTTCATGGTAATTGCTCCATGACTCTTCCCTGTAATCTCTTCGACCAAGTTCACCATCCAGGTTGCTTGACATGCACAAAGAGAAGCAGCTATATATTCTGCTTCGCATGATGACAATGCCACTACTGGCTCCTTTCTCGAACTCCAAGCAACTGGTGCACCACCTAACATAAACACATATCCAGCTGTGGATTTTCTATCCTCTACATCACTACACCAGCTAGAGTCGGTGTATTCCACTAACTTGCATTCTTTTCCTTCATCAGCTGCAGGAAACAAAATGCCATAGTCGAGAGTCCCTTTCAGATACCTCAGTATCCTCTTCATCGCTGTTAGGGTGAAACCTTTGGCTTCTGCGTGAATCTACTTACCATACTCACACTGTATGCTAAGTCAGGCCTTGTGTGACAAAGGTATCTAAGTGACCCAATAACTCTTCTGTATTGGGTTGGGTCGACATCATCTTCATCTGAATCCTTCGACAGTTGCAGTCTGATCTCAGCTGGAGTCGAAGTTAGGTTGCAATCTTGCATCTCAAATCTCTTGAGTATTTCACCTGTATATCTTCTTTGGTGCATCATCAAACCTCTACTAGTCTTGTAGAATTTGATGCCAAGGAAATATGAGAGATTTCCCAAGTCTGACATTTCAAACTCCTCACTTAGGTCATGTTTGAAATCTTCGATCTCCTTCTTGCAACTCCCTGTTATCAATAAATCATCGACATAGAGGCATAGTATAAGCAATTCATTATTGCTTCTCCTTACATACACTCCATGCTCAGTTGTACACTTCACAAATTCCTTCTCCCTTAAGAAGTTGTCGATTTTCTTATTCCAAGCTCTTGGAGCTTACTTAAGTCCATACAGAGCTTTATGCAGCCTGTACACCTTTCCTTCTTCTCCTCGTTTCACATACCCAGCTGGTTGTGCGACATAAACTTCTTCATGTAAGGGGCCATTAAGGAACGCACATTTCACGTCCATCTGACATGTATGCCAATTGTTCATATTTGCTAGACCAACAACCAACCTGATTGTTTCGATCCTAGCAACAGGTGCGAACACTTCATCAAAGTCGATTCCTTCCTTCTGAAGAAATCCTTTCGCCACAAGTCTCACCTTGTGTCGAGTTACTTCTCCTCTAGGATTCACCTTCACCTTGTAAACCCACTTCACGTCGATTGCCTTCTTGCCTTGAGGCAATTCAACAAGTGACCAGGTGTTGTTGACTTCGATGGACTCTAACTCTTCATTCATTACTTTCACCCACTTCGAATCTTTCAATGCCTCAACTGCATTGACTGGTTCGACATCTGCGTAGAAAGCATAATGTACCAGCTCACCCTCTTTATTAACTACATCATCTGATGTAATTTCACATTCTTGCAACCTTGCAGGCATGTGTCTTGTTCATCGAGGTCTGCTTGGCCCGACTTCATCTATGACTGGTTCTTGTCGAACTTCTCTTTCGACTTCAGTGGCTGGTTCTTCACAAGAGATTCTCACTGAATCCTTCTTGGCATTCTCAGTCCAATCCTATTCTTTAAGCTCATCTATGATCACGTCCCTACTGATCACTACCTGCTTATTCATTGGGTCAAATAGTTTGTAACCTCCATTCGAATGATATCCTATCAAGATCATCTGATTCGACTTGTCATCAAGCTTCCTTCTCAACTGATCTGGCACATGTCTATGTGTTATAGATATAAACACCTTCAAGTGACTGAGGCTAGGCTTGACACCAGACCAACATTCTTCTGGTGTGATTCCTTCAAGCTTCTTCGTCGGACATCTGTTCAAAATATATGTTGCTGTCGAAATCACTTCTCCCCATAATTCTTTGGGTAGATACTTTCCATTCAACATACTTCTCACCATGTTCATGATGGTTCTGTTCTTTCGTTTTGCAACTCCATTTTGCTATGGTGTGTAGAGTGGCACCACCTCATGCACAATCCCTTCCTTTTCACATAATGCATCGAACTCTTTCGAAACATACTCTCCACCACCATCAGTCCTCATAATTTTCAGCTTTCGACCACTCTGTCTTTCGACCATAGATTTTAATCTGGAAAATACCTCGATCACATCACTTTTCTTCTTGATGAGGTAAGTCCACAACTTTCGACTGTAATCATCTATGAACGTGACAAAGTATCTGTTGTCACCAATTGAATCCACCTGGATTGGACCACATACATCAGAGTATATGACTTCCATAATTGCCTTCGACTTCCTTCCTGCATCCTTGTTGAAACTATTCTTGTGTTGTTTCGACTGAACACACTCTTCACATACTTCACTTGGAATGTCGATTTCTGGTAATCCTGAAACCATATTTCTTCTCTTTAGCTCTCTGATGTCATTGAAGTTGAGATGGCCTAGTCAAAAATGCCATAATCACTCATCTCTGTTGGCTGCAGTTGCTAGACATTTGTACTCCATCACCTTGAGTTCAATCTTGAAGGTCCTATTCTGAGACATTGGAGCCTTCAAGATCAACCTACCACCTGTGTCGAGAACTCTCATCATCTTGTCTTCGACAACTACCTTGTAGTTCTTTTTGATAAGTTGCCCTATACTGAGCAAATTACTCTTCATGCCTGGTATGTACAACACATTGGAGATTGTTGACCTCTTGCCATCTTTCCTCATAATCAGAACATCACCAACACCTTCAGCTGCTAGAGTGTTGTCATTTACAAACTTCACAGTGTTCTTCGACGAGGGCTTCATGTTGACAAACCAATCTTTCCTTCCAGTCATGTGTGATGAGCATCCTGAGTCCAAGTACCACTGATCTTGGAATCTTTCTTCATCTCCTGTTGTGACCATCAGCAACGTCTCTTCTTCTTCATGTTTCGCCAGCTTTGCATCAGTTTCTTGATTTTTCTTCTTTTCTGGACAATCACTAACATAGTGATCATACTTCTGACAATTGAAACATTGAATGTGACTTTTGTCCAGCTTTCGAACATCACCTCTTTCTCTACCTGCAGCACCACCTCTTTGGTTGCCTTGGTTTCAGGGTTTTCTCTGATTGTTGTAGCCTCATCTACCTTTGTTGCCATTCACACTTCCTTTGCCTTTCCTTTCCTTTTCTGACTGCACCTGCAAAGCCATATCACTCTTCGACTTTCCTGCAGCTCTCTCAGCCATCCTTTGTTCATGAGACTCAAGCGTCCCTTAATGCTCTTCCTTCGTCAATACTGACAAGTCTTTCGACTCTACTATGGCTACTACCACGTGGTCAAATTTTGGAGCCAATGACCTCAAGATCTTTGCAACAATTGATCTTGATGTCAACACCTCTCCACATACCTTGATTTGATTCACCAACTTTGTAACTCTAATGAAGAAATCTGTTATACTTTCGTTGTCTTCGATCTAAAGCAACTCATAGGTTCTCTTGTGAGTTTGTAACCTTACCTCTTTCACCTTCTCTGCGCCTCCAAACGACTTTTTAAGAATCTTCCACGCTTCCTTCGCTGACTCTGCATCACTAACTTTTTCAAAGTTATCTGGATCAACACACCGATGGATTATAAAGAGGGCTTTATAATCTTTCTTCTTCAACTCTTTGTGCGCAGCCTTTTCTTGATCTGTCGTGTTCTCCGCAAGCGGTGTTACTCCTTCCTTCACAAGATCCCAAAGATCTTGATAACAGAAAACCACTTTGATCTGCTTGCACCAATTCTCATAATTATATTTCTTGAGAATTGGTAGGGTCGCCGGAAAGTGCCCGTTTGAATGATTCATAGCCATCACGATTTTCCTTCCTTGAATCGCAACTGGAGCTCTAGATACCAGATGTTGGAATTAACCCGCAACCTATGGGAATTCCTCTTCAATCTTGATCTCAAGATTGGTAACAAACCCACAAACACGCAATGGCAATGAAAGAGATTTAGAAAGAACAGCAAGAAAAGAAACGAAAGAAGAAAATATTTGGAAGAGAATATGAACAATTCTGCAGAGAACTCTCTGCCCACAACTGTGGAAATTCTGTTATTTCACTTGCTAACTGCAACTGTGAATACAAACTTTTAATTCTAAGCTTCTTGTTACAAAATATAAGGGTTTCTCCCTATTTATAGATTTAGGTTAGCTTGCACCCCAAGCCAAGACCCAAAACTATATAAGCCCAAAATAGTTAACATTACTAAAACAGACCTAAGTCGAAATTCTGTGTGAAGGAACTTCCTTCGACACTTCGACACACTATTACAACTCGACTGCTCCTTGTATCTGTCGAGCTAAGCTGCTTCGACACAAGGAATTACAACTCAACATATATTAAACCATAAGTGACAAAAATTGAGAAACTGGCTTCACCAAAACCTCAGACAAGGGACACGAGACTCCATTAAGATCAACAATCATCTCGTTTAAGCAAGTTCTCCTTAAATGAAATATTTTCCTGCAGATCCTAACCACCACATTAGAAAAAGTCCACTCTCTTAAATTCCAAACAGAATAACTTAATTTCTAAATGTTTAGAACAAATAATAAACATCATAAGCAAAAGAAAATATAACAGTTGTCAAGTTGCTTATAGTTATAGCTATGCAAGAGTGTTAGAAGAATTGTTTTGAACAAGTTGGTTTTGTCGTGCTTCTTATAAAAGTATTAAGCTTAAGCATTGAATAGCCTTAGGCTAATTCACTTCTTCTCCCACAAATAACGTAATCCCTATCGTACTGTTTATAAAATAAAATATTATTTAACAAAGAATAAAGAAGTACACTCAAACGAGTTTATGCTATTTTTCTTTTCTTTTTAAAAAGCACCGTTTGAATAAGACCAGTGAATTTCTAGGTCAACTAAAACTCATAATAGAAAAATATAGGTATAAAAGAATTTTCAATAAATAAACACTTAAAAAATATGCTATATTTCCTGGTAAATAAAAATGAAGTATACTATTTGAGATTAATTTGAGTGTGTAAAATTTGGTAATATGTATCCATCAATCAAATCACATCGAATAAATGTTTATAAAATAAATTATCTACTAATAATTATATATAAAAAGATATATTTATGTATGTTTGATTCGATAAAAAAAATAAGAGATTGAACAACATAACTCTCGTTATCCAATTTCTCTAGTTATCCTGCATTTGATTTTAAGACTTTTCAAAAAACATGACAAAAATCAGGATAATAGACCGGACAAAATATATTCTTTATTATAATTTCAACAAAAAATATAACAGCATTTGTTTGATTATGTGTTAGATTTTTCATGTTTCATCAAAAAGGTTCCAAACGTAAGTTAGATGCAAGAAAACGCGGAGACAAACACACCATTAATCGTCACTTATAAATTTATAAGTTCTAGTTCATCTGACAACTCCTAATATTGTTAGGTCAGACACCGTGTCTCGTGTTTGATTACTACATTTGGTCTTATTTATAAGAAAACGTTTGCTTTTTAGATTCACTCAGTAACTAATGTATCTGGTCTATATTTTGTCCAGATACATTATTTATTCAATTAGTTTTAAAATTAAATTTTTTCTTATAAATAAAACTAGAGAGAGTATGAGACGACACAATTGTGTGTGAGTTTTTGATGTTTATTACCACAAAGACTGCATGGATCACTAAAGAAAAGACAGGTTTATCACAAGCAACCATCAATCAATTATGAATGAAAGTCACATCATATGTGCAAGTATTCAATCAATTATAGAATGAAAGCCTAGTACTTGCATTGGCATTGAAACTGCTCTATTTTCTTTTACTTCCATCATCATCATATTATGATGATAATAAAGAACTATAATAATATACATTCACAATTCACCTGGGTGGTGGCACCAAGAAGTCTTTGAGACCTTTATGAATTGGTTTTTTGCATTACAACTATGAAATGGAAAAATCATAAAAATTCAACTTCACATATTCTATTATGGCGTATAGGGTGGCATAATCTCACGCATTATCCCCTCTTCATCACAATACTTCCCAAACTCATTCGAGGTATACTCACCTCCACCATCTGAGAATTTTGAGCTTGTGACCACATTATCGCTCAACCATGGACTTGAATCGTTTGAACACATCAAATACCTCATCCTTCCTCTTGATTAGGTATATCCATAGTTTCCTACTAAAATCATCAATAAATATGACAAAATGCCTATTGCCACCATACGAATTGACTTGCATTGGACCGCACACATCAGAATACACCACCTCAAGGTGATGTTTGGTCATATGACCTGCATCCTTGCTGAAATTACTCTTGTGCATCTTCCCTTGCATGCACTCTTCACATATCTCAGCTGGAATGTTGATTCTTGGCAACCCGGTTACCATACCATCTCTTTGTAACGCGTCAAGATCACGAAAATTGAGATGCCCAAGACGGTAGTGCCATAACCACTCTTCTCGACTTGCCGCTGTAGCTAAACACCTATGCTCCATCATTTTCAACTCCACTTTAAAAGTCCTATTGATAGCCATATGAGCCTTAAGGATCAAAACATCGTTTGCATCCACAACGCGCAAAATCTTGTCTTCCAAGCGAATTTTGTAACCCCTCTCAAGCAATTGGCCAATACTCAAGAGATTACACTTAATTTCTGGAATATACAAAACATCCTTGATCATAGAATGTCCATCATTCTTCTTTTCGATCAAAACATCACTGGCACCTTCGGCAGCAAGAGTGGTACCATCCGCGAATTTTACTCTACTTTTCGCAACTTGATTGATTTGTACAAACCAATCATTTCTATATGTCATATGCGTTAAAAAACCGGAATCCAAGTACCATTAATTGCTGCATTGGACTCCATCTCGAATCGTAATAATTACGTTTTGTTCCGAACGCGTTTCTGCAGCATTTTTCGAACTGCTGCAGCTGTTGTCCCGCAATTTACAGTTGCTACTGCTGCTGCTGCCCAACACCTCTTTAATGCCATAATTCTCCTATGTGATCATAACTAAGAGCATATTTTCATCATCTACTTCTTGCCTCGCAACCTTCGCTTCACGCTTTGATTATCCCTTGGTTTCGCGCGACAATCTCTGTCGAAATGACCAAGTCTATGACAATTGTAACACTTCGACTTACTCTTGTCAAACTTCTTGAAGTTGCTTCCTTGACCACTATCTTTGGAGATGCTCTCACCCTTTTGCACATCTTCGAATTTTGTGGATCATTTCCACCAAAGTTCTGTTAATTTTACGTCCTCTTCGAAGTCCATTTTCCTTTCGATCTTCTACTATTCTCGTTAAGTCGTGCTTGCAAAGCAATCTCTGCTTTACCTTTACCGCTTCCTCTCTCATCCATCCTTTGCTCATGAGCCTCAAGAGAGCTTTGAAGCTCATCTTTACTCAACGTCGCAAGGTCCTTCGACTCTTCGATAGTCACTACAATGTTGTCAAATCTTGAAGTTAAAGAACGCAAAATCTTCGACATAACATTCTGCTCCAAAACAGTTTCTCTGCAAGACTTGATTTGATTCACCAAATGTGTAATATGCGTCACATAATCGTTAATCGTTTCCTTCTCTTCCATTTGCGTTAACTCGAATTGCCTCTTGTGAGTTTGTAACCTCCCCACCTTAGCTTTAACAGCCTCTGCATAAGCTTTCTCCAAGATCTCCCAAGCTTGCTTCGCCGACTCGCAATCTCCAACTTTCTCAAATTTGTCACCATCGACACAAGAATGAATCAAGAAGAGTGCATTGTAATCTTTCTTTTTTTCTTCCTTGAATGCAACCTTTTGAGCATCTGTAACTTCAGCCTCAAGTGGTGTAACTCCATTGTTGATGATCTCAAGAACTTCTTGATACCCAAACAGAACTTTCATTTGCTTTGACCACTTGTCATAATTCTTTGAATCAAGAATCGGAAGGTTGGTGGGAATTCTATCGTTGGAAACGTTACTCATTGTTGCAGCGGAAATGGATCATAACTAGAGATCTTGAAGCCAAATGTTAGAACATACAAAATCTCTAATGCTGAATTAATGGAAAATTAAGTTAATTTGGAGAAGATGAAGTTGAGAAATTGAGAGAGAAAAGAGAGAGAGAGAGAGAGAGAGTGTGTGTGTAATAAAGGGTGAGAATAATAAATGGCATTAACCATAATATGGAGTTTACAATGTCTTATATACAACAAGTACACACAAACAATTTAAAGTTACAAAATAGCTTAACAAAATAAGTTGAAACTAACTGAAAACAGAAAAAACAAAATTTCGTCTTCGTAACCGGTTACGTAAAATGCCGTAACCGATTACGAACCCGTGCCAGCACTTTCTCACCAATTTTCAACTCCGTAACCGGTTACAACCACAACTCAAATGCCAAAAATCTATTTTTCAACAAAATCTATCTAAAAACCCTTCTCAAACAAAAATTATTGTTCTCCTCCATCTCTTTCAGTTTTTGCAACACTATTAAAAATGACAATATTATGTACTCTCCAATAGACCATAGTACAATGTGATAAATCATTAGAAAATCATCTATAAACTTGATTCTACCTCCTAAAAAGAGGAAAAACTCAAACAAAAACCTAGGTTCTCTAGGGAGTACTACCTGGTAACTCAATATTATATTACACCGACAATATTAAATAAGAAGTGACAAAAAATGAAAAAAGACTTCACCAAAGCCTAACACAAGGGACCGAGACTCTTAAGATCAACAATCAGATAGAGATATGGATGAAGAGGTGGGCCTTAACTATGGAACTAAGCCAAAAGTGTGGAGGGTTTATCCTAGAAGAAGTGGTAAAGGAATAAAAGAATAAAAGGAATAATTATAGGAGTTTGTTACTGTTATTATAGGAGTTTATTATTAGAGGAGTTTGTTATTATAATTAGAGGGGTTTGTTACTACAAAATAGGAATAATCTTGTGACTATAAAAGAGGATAAGAAGGGTAGGAATAAAGGATCTAGGATTCTACTAGGTTTCACCATCTTGGTGAGGGAAGCACTATGTGCTTAGGGGATTATAGGTATTCACCATCAGTTTGTTATTTTCATCAGTATTATTTTGTTTCTTTTGTCCACGATAGTACAATTGAGTTATCCCTTTACTGTTTCATTATTTTATTCCTTATTCTTTCATATATTCATATAAGAACCCATCAATTGGTCCAACCAACCGGATCAAAAACCATACCACGACAGAGATTGTAGATGCCAAGGAAACCTAAGATGGGAGACAGGATTAAAGCTTTGGAGAAGCAGATGGAGAATGTAACAAAGACTCTGCAGGAGGTGGCTCTGCAGATGCAACAACAAAGTGCGGTATTAACTGAATTTAGCAAACAGCCTGGTAGGAAAACGCAGGAGGTGGAGGCGTCTTTTGGAGATTCATCATAGAGCGAATCACGTCTTGCTGGGAAGAAGGTGAAACTTCCCTTGTTTGAAGGGGGTGACCCAGTGGCGTGGATCACACGAGCTGAAATTTACTTTGATGTTCAGAATACATCAGATGTGATGTGTGTGAAATTGGCTCGACTGAGCATGGAGGGTGAAACAATCCATTGGTTTAACTTACTCATGGAAACAGAGGACGATCTGTCCTGGAAAAAATTAAAGAAATCGTTGATCGCGCGTTACGGCGGTCGCCGATTAGAAAATCCATTTGAGAAGCTATCCACCTTGTGTCAAACCAGCAGCGTGGAAGAATATGTGGAGGCATTTGAGTTGTTTTCATCACAGGTAGGGCGATTGCCGGAGGAACAATATTTAGGGTACTTCATGAGTGGATTGGAACCTCGAATCAGAAGGCGTGTTCGCACTCTGAATCCTGTGACGCGGATGCAGATAATGTGCATTGCTAAAGATGTGGAGAATGAATTGAATGAGGAAGACGAAGATGGAGAAAAAAGTTACATGAAGAAGCAAGGAATGGACCGTTTGGGTCGTACTGAGTGGGTTGGACCTACAAGCAACAATAGGAGTGGGTATAACCCGTCTAACAAGGATTTAACCCGGGTGTCTCAGTCGGGTGGATCCAACCCAAATCAAAATATGGGTTCCATTGGGTCAAATCAAAGTTACAATTCCTCGATGCTTTCCACGGGACAAAAAGGCGATTTCGACCACCGTTAGAGTTCGTGGGAGTGATGGAAGGGTGTGAAGAGTCTCCACAATGAAGAGATGGCTGAACGAAGAGCCAAGGGACTCTGTTTTAAGTATGGAGGTAAATACCACCCTACCCTTCACAAGTACCTTGAGAAGAGTTTAAGAGTGTTGATTCTGGGGAAAGGGGAAAGTGTGAGCGACGATAGGGAGATTATATCCATGAAGGTTAGTGAAATTGAGGAGGGGGCAATTTCCTGAATTTAGCCTTGAGGACAAGGCTGGTTTTAAGGAGGGAGGTGTTGATAGAGATATGGATGAAAGGTGGGCCTTAACTAAGGACCTAAGCCAAAAGTGTGGAGGGTTTATCCTAGAAGAAGTGGTAAAGGAATAAAAGAATAAAAGGAATAATTATAGGAGTTTGTTACTATTATTATAAGAGTTTGTTATTAGATGAGTTTGTTATTATAATTAGAGGGGTTTGTTACTATAAAATAGGAATAAGCTTGTGACTATAAAAGAGGTAGGAAGGGTAGGAATAAAGGATCTAGGATTCTACTAGGTTTAACCATCTTGGTGAGGGAAGCACTGTGTGCTTAGGGGTTGATAGGTATTCACCATCAGTTTGTTATTTTCATCAGTATTATTTTGTTTCTTTCGTCCACGATAGTACAATTGAGTTATCCCTTTACTGTTTCATTCTTTTATTCCTTATTCTTCCATATATTTATATAAGAACCCATCACAATCTCTCCGCCTAAACAAATTATCCTTAGATGAAAAATTTATCTCTGCACAACCTAACAACCACATTAGAAAAAGTCCACCATCTCAAATTCCAAACAAAATAACTCAATTTCTAAATGTTTAGAACAAATAATAAACATCAGAAGCAAAAGAAAATATAGCAGTTGGCAAGTTGCTTATAGTTTTAGCTATGCAAGAGTGTTAGAAGAATTGTTTTGAACAAGTTGGTTTTGTTATGGTTCTTATAAAAGTATTAAGTTTAAGCATTGAATAGCCTTAGAGTGTGTTTGGATGAGGAATTTGAAATTTTTTAGGGAATTTAAAATTCTAAGTAATTCAAATGATTCAATTGAAATTTATTCATTTTTAAATTCTTTTGTTTGGATGGAGTATTAAAATGATTCAATGTAAAAAATTTGGGGCCATTTTCATAATTTTAAAAGTTTTTGAGTCAAATTTAAAATATGAAAAATAGGGATCAATTTGTAATTTTTGAAATTTTGAAGGGGCCAATTTATAAAATTTGATAATTATTAGGGACTAATTTGCAATTTTTTAAAAATTTTGGGTGTGAATTTGAAATTTTCATAAAATATGAGAATCATCTTACAAAATTTGAATAATTAATAATAAACAGTTTAACATTCATATTATATAGAATTAAGAAGCAATTTGAAATTCTTTACTTTTTGGTGTCATTTTAAATTCTTTAAATTTAACATGAATAAAATACTCCATAACTTTACATCATTTTAACATTTCTCCATATTTTTTTATCCAAACAATAAATTTTGATCAAATTATTTTAAATTTCCTTATAAAATTACTTTTCCTCATTAAAATTCTTCATCCAAACACACTGATAGGCTAATTCACTTCTTATCCCACAAATAAAGTAATCCGTGTGGTACTATTTATAAAACAAAATATTATCTAACAAAGAATAAGGAAGTACACTCAAACGAGTTTATGCTTTTTTTTCTTTTCTTTTAAAAAAGCACCATTTGAATAAGACCGGTGAATTTCTAGGTCAACTAAAACTCATAATAGGAAAATATAGGTATAAAAGAATTTTCAATAAATAAACACTTAAAAAATATGCTATATTTCCTGGTAAAAAAATGATGTATAATGTGTGTGAGATTAATTTGAATGTGTAAAATTTGGTAATATGTATCCATCAATCAAATCACATCGAATAAATATTTATAAAATAAATTATCTAGAGCATTTCTTATTACACCACCTTTGTTTCTTAGGCAACATCTGAATTTCCGGTTTTGCCCCTTGATTTAGGATGTACACATCCGGACGCACCAATTTTGTAAAAAACGCTGATACGTTCCAAAAGTGCACATCCGAAAACATTTCTGATCTGCAGATCCCAAAAACAGCATAACTTTATTTTTTTAAATCGGTTTTGTTGGTTGGTCGCATATGTTAATATATCGTCGTAACTTAATATACATTTGACAACATCCATATATAAAATAAAATGATATATATATATATATAATAAAACTCTGTCAAAATACAATGCATACATCTAATATAAATAGAATACATTAAACAAAAAACTACTGCGTATGGCGAAGGATCTCTCCTGGCTCCCCTGCTCCTCTGCCCCTACCTGCAATCCTGGATCGATGTCTGCGGTACTGAAATGTCCCCCGAGCAATCGCAATAATCCTGTCCACGGCAAGTCTGGCACCAAAGCCCTCAGGGAGGTGACCGGCCTCAATGGCCTGCCGCGCTATCTGCTCTATCTGACGACAGCGTGGTAGGAATCCTGAGTATGGTCCAGCTGAGATTGTCGCTCCTCTAATATCTCCTGATGAGCAGGTCTGGGTGGCGATCCCTCAGCAGTGGGCCCCATGCATGAGTGTGAGACGGTGTAGAACCACACGATGTACCAGGCAGCAACATTCCAGTCTCTCTCCGCTCTAGTCCCCCGAGCCTCCTCCGGTACCAAGTGAGATTGGTAGTCAGCATATAGCTCATCTATCTGCCTGCGGGTCAAGCCTAGAGCAGCAGACTCATGAGGCATCCTAGGGATCGTCTGCGTGTAACCGAACTGACGCAAGACGCGCTCCGGCAGGTATCGGGCAGTAACGGTCGAACTGCATGCCAACTCCCTCTGCGCCGGAAGCCTCGGCTGTAGACTGCATCCGCTCACGTCGGACAGATGCGTGTTGAGCTGTCCGTCCATGTATGATACGATCGTCTCTGCCAGCCATCTAATCTGCAGATCATAATAAATAAATTAGAATTTTTTAAAAATAATTAAACAAAAACAAACAAACAAACTAAAAAAAAAAAACCAACTGTCTTCCGGATGTCCACATCCGAAAATTTGCAAAATATTTAACGTTGGGTGTTTTCGGATGTGCATATCCGGAAGGACACATAATTTTTAACGTTAGGTATTTCCGGATGTGCACATCCGAAATCACTATGAATACTAAACGTTACAATCTTTCCGAATCTGCACATCCGGTACGTATTTTGAAGTTTAAAAATGGCAGCCATGACCCCTATACCATGCACATCAGAATTGTTTTCGGATATGCATATCCGGAACACTTCAGCGTTTTTTAAAAATTTGGTGCGTCCGGATGTGCACATCCGGAATCAGGGGGAAAAAAATAATTTCACGTGGTGCCTAAAAATTTGGGTGGTGTATTAAGAAATGCTCATTATCTACTAATGGTTATATATAAAAATATATATTTATGTGTATCTGATTCGTTAAAAAAATAAGAGATTGAACAACACAACTCTCATTATCCAATCTCTCTAGTTATCCTGCATTTGATTTTAAGACTCTTCAAAAAACATGACAAAAATCAGGATTATAGACCGGACAAAATATATTCTTTATTATAATTTCAACAAAAATATAACTTAGCATTTGTTTGATTATGTGTTAGATTTTTCATGTTTCATCAAAAAGGTTCCAAACGTAAGTTAGATGCAAGAAAACGCGGAGACAAACACACTATTAATCGTCACTTATAAATTTACAAGTTCTAGTTCATCTGACAACTCTTAATATTGTTAGGTCAGACACCGTGTCTCGTGTTCGATTACTACATTTGGTCTTATTTATAAGAAAACGTTTGCTTGTTAGATTCATTCAGTAACTAATATATCTGGTTTATATTTTGTCCAGATACATTATTTATTCAATTAATTTTAAAAATAAATTTTTTCTTATAAATAAAACTAGAGAGAGTATGAGACAACACAGTTGTGTGTGAGTTTCTGATGTTTATTACCACAAAGACTGCATGGATCATTAAGGAAAAGACAGGTTTATCACAAGCAATCATCAATCAATTATGAATGAAAGTCACATCATATGTGCAAGTATTCAATCAATTATAGAATGAAAGCCTAGTACTTGCATTGGCATTGAAACTGCTCCATTTTCCTTTACTTCCATCATCATCATATTATGATGATAATAAAGAACTATAAGAATATGCATTCACAATTCACCTGGGTGGTGGCACCAAGAAGTCTTTGAGACCTTATATGAATTGGTTTCTTGCATTACAACTATGAAATGGAAAAATCATAAAAATTCAACTTCACATATGCTGTAAGGTGCACAGCTGAGAGAAAGACTCTAAGACATTATAAGCTATAAACCTTCCTTCGAATCCGAAGATTGTATCTAACATCAAGCTATGTATAATGTACTGTACTATTTCAATGAATGAAAGATCACATGCTGCTATCTCTAAGAATTGAGACAGAGAAACAAATTCAATCTCCCATTATCAGACATCATTGTTTGAAACCTGTATATAACACATCGCCGTTACTGCCAGCGCTACCATTATCGTTGCAGGCGAAATTCACTCTTCCCTCTTTTTCAGTATCTGCAACAGCACCTCTACTAGAGCCTTCTGCTTTATGACGCACGCGTCGCGAAGCCTTTGATCCTGAGGTGTCCCTACTTCTGACGCGCTTCTCCTTTTTGTCTAGATATCCGAAGGCAAAAGCTTCCAGAACTTTTGCTGTCGGGGGTCGGTTTCTTGTGCCTGTCCTCCGGGTTAGCACGTCAGGCTGCTGCTCTGAGTGATCAACCGGTTCGAAGTTTGTCCCTGCACTGACCTCGTCTGATTCCTTGCTTGTATCAGTTTTCTGTATCTCAGTCACTTCATTCACAAAAGGTTCATCAGCATCAACTTCCGGTGAGACAGGTAAGTTAAGGTCAATCATAGTCCGTGGCTGAGGTTTCTGATGTTGTTCTCTTGTGCCGGAAGAGCTCGTACCAGGAACACTTTCACTGCAGATGAATGAGCCGAGATTTGGCAGAGGTTCTGCTAACTTTTCTGTCTCCTGAGTTGGAAAACGCGCTAAATAGTTAACCTCCTGAGGTAGAACTAACTTCTCCGCAGATGAATGAGCACTATCACTAGATTTTGGATTGTAAGGACACTTCTCTTGTTTTACTCTAGGAGTCAAAAAATCAGCAGTTACATTCTCGCGGTATTTTGAGCTGTCTTGATCCGGACAGAAACTTGCCTCCTCATGTTTAACTCTCGGAGGAACCGCAAAGAAACTAGCCGTGCTTCCGTTTGTCTTTGCACGGCTACATGCAGTTAATCTCCTTCTCTTTTTTGTAATAGGGACCAGATCAATTATGTTATCAGATACCATTTTCGAGAGTGATTGACACTTCACACCGTCTTTTCTTTTTTTGTTATCCAAGAAGTCCGTCTTCTGGTCTATCGAGGCAGCTGATACACTAGCGCAGACCATGTTGCTTCTTGGAAGCTTCTCTTTCGAAGGCTTGCTTTCAAAACTACTCAAGTCTGAAGATTCACCCTTTACAATGTTAAGTTTACCGGATTTAGTAATATCATTCTTCCCGCTATCAAAGTATGTGCCTTTTACAGACTCTGATTCATTTGTTTTCTCCTCTTCTGAAGTACTTTCATCGTCCGAATCAATTTCCAAACTAGAAGCTTCTAAAACTCCAAATGGTAGGCTTTTCAGTTCTTTCACATTTCTCGTCTTTTCATTCGCCAGACTTGTATCCACAACAGTGAATTTAATTACATCTGCATTGTTGTTTGGAGTTTTTACCTTGAGATAGCAATGACGCGGCTGATCAGCCGGGGAATCTTCACTGTCCAGTTTTGTATCTTTCGTCCACCCGTTTCCTTCCTTGCTTGTGAAGTCATCATCCGCATTTTTCTCGAGATCAATTAGCTCAGGATCAGACGCAACTTTACTGAGGACATCAGATAGAGAATCGAAATAGTGATTCCCTTTCACGAGCTTCCTTGAAAACTTTTTAACTCCGGGGACAAGGTAGACCAGAGGATTCTTAGAAGTAACCGAATAGTTATAACATCTAGGCTGCTCCGAGTGCCAACCTCTGGCAAGTAAACGAGGCCAAACAGCTTCCCAAAAGAGATCGCTTGTTCGCGCTTTACTTAATCTGAAGTCACCTGTTAGATAGCTTATTATCTCTGAAGTTGAAAGCATTGAACATGCTTTACCAACCGGTATTTCTGCGCGAAACGGAACGGCTTGAGTGGACCTTACAGAATCAATAGAGACACCGGTAAGATCTTGTTTCCCTTTACCAATTCCTACTCCCTCAACAAGTGCTTTGAGCCCAACCGAAGCTTTTAGAGTTAAAACATATTCTTCTAAAAGCATTTTTCCCTCTACAAATGTCTTCGACGCCTATCAAACAATTGAATTCAAAAAAGTCATAACATGTTCATATTAAATACCATGACAGTAGAGAAACAGTGATATTAAAATTAAAACGACATAAGCTTCGGAATTGTTTATGTCAGTACCTCAAGTAATTCCTTTTGACATTCCTGTGATACATTCGGTAGTAGACGAGACAAAAGCTCGTGTTGCCTTTGTCCAGTGAAAATTCTTTGCCCGAAAATGCGTTTCCTGCTTTTCATTTTCCTACATCCATCCCATCTCTGATATATGTCAGACTTATAAAATTTCCCATAATAGAATGACAGTATATCCTCCATCTTCTTATTGCCAATAAATCTTTTCACTTGAACGAGGTTCTTCCCAAATATATACAAACCAAGGACGAAACCGGCCTCTTCAACTTCAGTCCAGTTGTCACTTCGAGAACCGGGAACCAGAATCTGCCCTTTATGTTCATCCTCCTCATGCATCCCAATCTTTGTTTCTTGCTGCATATCAGAATTCAACTCGCATTTGTTTTTTGGTCGATCGGCATTGCTCTTCTCTGCTCCATCCTTTATCCAAATAATTGGAATAGGTAATCCTACTTGAAAGTTACGAATAGTACTTTCTGCCTCGCCGGCGTTCCTACGAAACAAACAATACTCGGATTTTGAAATTAAAGCAGGAATTTCAACCTGGTAGTCCTCACCCACTCGAGGAGATAATTCCGGATCCGGATCACCGAAAACATTATAAGCATTGGACCTTTCTGGAGAAAGTGATCGTTCATCTCGCTGCTCATCGATACCATTCGCTAGGTTGTTATTAACTTGAACTGCATTCACCTGTCCAAAAATTTAAACATGTTTATCATGCAAGGTTTAAGATTTTCAACATGATGATGTTCTTGTAATGAAGTAACAACAGAAACAAACACTTTCTTCCAGTTGTAAGTAAACATAAATCAACCTATGGTCAAACATATTCTAAAAATTTATTTATAAATTTTCCTTATTCAAATCATACATGGTTCCAATCAGTAAAAATGGAGAAATATAAACTAACGAGAAAAAAAATTAAGAAAATTTATATTTTATTTTAAAAATAGAAGAAAAATCTTATCAAGGATTTCGTTTTGGTCTAAACCCTCTGGTTCTCGGCTTCTCACCGGAGAAGGCCGGAGTAATGCAGTAAGTACGTAAAGTCTAATCAATAATTATTTCAGGAGGACTCAAGTTCAGGTACTCCTTAGGATTCAACCTTGAAGTTCATTAATCACTATATAAATATTATTTAAAAAACACTTAAATTCTCAAATTAAACAACAATATTTAGGAACAGAAAAAAAAAAAAAAAAAAAACTCAAACAACAAAATCAACTCATAAGAACATCAACCACCAGATAAAATCACAATAATGAGGATCAGATTCAGAGGAGCTATATATGTTTATTAGTTGAAGGAAGTAGACAGAAGAAAACTGAGGCAGAGCAGTGTCTGCAAAACTAAGAACAAATGAATAAACCAGATCCATTTTCTCGAAACAAGAGTAAAACCCAGAATCCAAAGTTGAAAACTTTACACAAATGCATGAAAACCCTCTAAGCACATTACTCTCAATTACAAAAAAGCGGCGCAATTTATTCAAACCTCTAAACAGAACTCAAAACAACAAGGAAAATGAAAAAATAACATGAAACAAACATAATAATATAATATATCTATAAGAGAAACAAAAAAATAACAGCACCGAAACTCGAACAACTACGGGTTTCGAACAAGAATATGATCCACGAAAATTCGTGTTATTTACTACGAACAAGATATATTCAACTACATTAAAATTGTACGACAAGTAAAGCACGAAATAAAATATAAAAAATAAAAGAAAATTTGTAGTGTTGGTTACCTCCATAGAAGCAGAAGAAGAACCTGATGAGACCCACATGAAGCTGCAAAAATGGGTCGTGATGGTTATAGAACGATTCGCAAGTTGCGGATTGAAAATAAAGAAAACGTGAAGAAAGCACTTATATATATGAAAACGGATATATAGTATATATATATGTATATACATATATACATATAAAGACACGCGCACACACGCACATAGAGTTGTTGTGAGCATAAAGAGAGAGATATACCTGGTTTCGTTAAGAAAGAAGAGGTTTCATGGTTATGAACGAGGGTTGAATAGAAGAACACTGTGGGTGAAGGGTCGACGGAGGCAGAGAAAGAGAAAGAAGAAAATTTTTACGAGAAAATATAAAAAATGAGAAATGGAAAATGAAAAATGAAAACTAAAAACAAAAACCCAAGTCGTTCTCTTTTATCTTGCCTCTTGTTGATATATAGAGAAAGATAGAGAGAGAGAAAATTGAATTAAAATAGAGAAAAATATGTAGTGAGAGAAAGTGCAGGGTACATGGTCACGCGCGAGTGGCGCGTGAAAAGATGGAGTGACACGTGGCGGTGAAGATTCCAATCATACTAAAGTGAAGAGGGGAGAGTGTGGGAGAGAGGGAAAGAGAGATGAGGAGATTCTACTGCGTGAATTGATTCATGATATTATTGTTATTGTTGTATGTTTTTGTGTTGAGTTTGAGAAATTTTGTTTCATCTAGAAATGGTTTTTGATATGCAACCTTGCTTTTCCATTTCTAACACTTATTCATAGACATCAAGTTTTGTTTTTTGAATTTTTTTTTTAAAAAATCATCTAAGTAATCTATGAATGTCTTTGGTTTCGGGTTTGGCTTTTTTAAAACTGGGGCCGAAAATTACGATAACGTAAAAATTACATTTTGTAATTTATAAAATTTATGGTGGAAAGACATCTTTATGAGTGTGTTTGATTATATGTCTGGTTTTTCTAAAACTGTGGTGGAAAACCACGATAACCACGATAACATAAAAGTTACGTTTTGTAATTTGTAAAAATTATGGTGGAAAGACATTTTTATGAGTGTGTTTGATTCTGCTTTTCTAAAACTGCAGTGGAAAATTACGATAACGTAAAAATTACACTTTATAATTTATAAAACCCACAATGAAAAGACATGTCATCATGATGCGTTGTTGAGCAAATGCTAGCCAAAACACATGTTATACCGTGTTGTGTTGTTTAGCAAACATTGGTCGAAACACGCGCTATATCATGCCGTGTCATTGAACAAATATTGGTAAAAACACGCGTTATATCATGTTGTATCATTGAACAAATATTGGTCAAAAAACGCGCTATAAATTTGTCTGTTACTCATAAAGAGATTTAAATAAAAGGTCATTTGTTTTATCAAATTTTATTCATATTAATCTTTCTATGAATAAGATACCAAATTCAATAACAATTTTATAAATTAAATTAATTCTAAATAGTTAATGGATAAATACTAAATTGATTAAAGATATATAGTTAAGACAACTCAATTGGCAGCTGTATAAAGACATAAGTGTAATGGCGCGAGTTTGAACATATATCATATTGTTTTATCTTTAATAAGGTGGATTTCATCCACTAAACTTATTAATAAAAAAATTAATTAATTAATTTTATATATATATATATATATATATATATATATATATATATATATATATATATATATATATATATATATATATATATATATATATATATATATATAATAGATTGATGAATATTTTAAAAATATTTATAACCACATATATTTATTTGGTAGAAATATAAAATTGAAAAATCAACCTTTGTGTTTACTCTTTTTTATACCCCTAAATTATAAGATTTTTGTGTGGATGAAAGGTTGGATCTCGCCCAAACAAGAAAAGAAAAATAAAAGCATAATAAAACTCAAAATATAACTCTTTAAAAGTTTAAGAAGAATTAAAATCCTAACTTGTGAAGAGGATGAGACCAGCGACAAAAATCAACCACAGAAGAGTTTTATTTAGCTAAAAATAATGGCACAAACATTAATTCTCGAAGAACATGAGAAGATAAATTGTCCAAGCTAAATCCTTAATCTAGTAGAGTACATCTGCATAAGAGTGAATGTAACTAACCTTATCCTTGATGGTTTGAACCACAACTAAGGAATCAGTTTCACAAATCTCGCTTCAGTAATCCACCTCATAGACAAGATTCAAACCATGTTTGATTCCTAACAGCTCAGATAATAGTATGTCTTTGGAACTGTGAAACAACTAAAATTGACTAAGAAACTTCCATAAGTGTCTCTGATCAAACCTCCAAACCCAATAACTAAGGAACTATAAAGGAAACTTCCATCAATATCAACTTTAATGGATCCAATAAGAGGATGAGTCCACCCCATCAAAGTCCAGAAAAATTAAATTATTCTCTTGCGAGCGAAACAAATAGTGGAAAAGTCATCATGAGACAATTGATGTTTATGCACAACCTTTGAAATGAGACATAAGTTATCCTCCAAAATCATGTTGTTTTTCCATAACCAAATATTCTAAATATCAGCCAAAAAAAGAATACCAAACTCATCACAAGTCATGCAATGGAGTCAATCAAAAGTAGAACTCGAGTTAATAAACCTAGAACATGAAGGAATACCAAGACAAAACCAAGGCTTTCATTCTCGTATTTCCTAAAATGCTCAAAATAATATCAGTTGAGTTCCTATGTGCTCTGAGAGTTACCAGTTGGGATAATTAGAGTAACTAGTGAGCTCAGGTTGACTTAATTAATATTATTCAATACTGCCATTTTATTAATTGGTATAATTGAGACATTTTGATAACATTAATAATAAGTCAGTTGCTCCAGTAGAACAAATATTAAGTATTGTACCACTTAATATTTATGTTACTACTAAACTTATCATTTTCTACCACAAGTTTTATGCCACTTCATTGCCACATATACCAATTGGTCTTACTAACCTTCCAATGATATCTCTATGTATCATTATCATTCCAACTTTGTGGGGAAAATGAGGAATAGAGAGAAAGAAGAGAAATAGAAAGAAGAGGAATAAAACCTAAAGGGAAGAAGAAGAAATTTGGAGTTTTCATCAACATCATCTCATTTTCATCATTCACAACTTCTTCTTCATCATTGCAAGGTGGGTTCTAGTTAGAAACTATATATTGTAGAGATTAGAGATTTTAGGTTTAGAGGTAGAAATTCCATTGTTGATATGTGATTCTCCCAATGCCATGAAATTCATATGAATGTGTTGTTATTCATGTTGGTTATGGGAAAATGTTGTGTTATATGTTGATAATTGGTTGTGTTTGGAACTTGTTTGGGGTGGGCGGAAAACCCCATTATTTGCTGTCTTGTTATGTTGGTATTTCTACATAATTCGACGCGGTCGTCGGGCGACCTTGGGTGAACCCGAGGCGACATGTTTTTCTGCTACGGTCGCGAGGCGAGCCTTGGCGAACAGAAAGCGAGCTACCTCGCTGATATCTCGTCGGGCGACCATGATGAATTTTTTGTTCTGTCTGCCCCTCGTCTTGGGTTCACCAGGCGAACCAAAAGCGAGCCAGCCTCGCTGGCTGCTCACCGCCGATCGAGACAGGATTTTGATAAATTTTTTTTGTTACTTGTTTTGAGTGTTCCACATGCATGCCTTATTCTTATGTATGTCATTTACCATGGATTATGATTGATATGCATGCTTTCCATGTATGATTGGTTAATTGTGATTGATGACAACATGATTAAAAGATTATAAAGAATGGTGAGGAAACCCTTAATATCAATTGATGAAATGAATTAGAAAGATGATTAAGAGATGGAAATGCTTGTGCAAATGATGCCTAGGTGTGTGTGTGTGTCTTTGACAAGTAGTTGTCTAGTGGAGAGGTGAGACATTATATGGAACATGTGACGTTGTTGTGAATGCTAAGGTGATGTGGTCGTGTTGTGGTTGTCAAATACAACCATGATATCTTTGTTGATCACGTAATCAGAAACAACCCCCTATTTTGTGTCATCCCAAGAGTGATGCTTATGTAGAGCTCATTTAGGATGTATGCACCATTACTTTGACTTGGGTTTGAGTCCCAATTGTGATGGATCCCTAAGTGGGTTAGAGTCCCATACAGGTAGAAAATTGAAACGGGTTTGAAGTCCTATAGGAAGTGATGATTCTTTAGGTTGAGGAGTCCCTTAGAATCTGAAGTCCGTGCGTATGTCAAAGTATGATACAAGGATCAGTGACTTGTGCCGAGAGTTTTAGACGTAGGATTGGACGGGGAAAAATACCTTGGTATGGTTTCCGATTAGTGATTGTTTGAGTTGTCGAACTCAAGCAACATGTTTCCATATAGTGCAAAGATTGAGAACTCAAGTCTATCCCTGCCCCCTTGTGACTTGAGCTAGTATATAGTTAGAACCTTGTAGAGCCGAGAGAACCCTTAAGATATGGAACCCACTGGGATTACTATCTCACCCCATGTTGTTGATTATTTTTCAGGTGGTTCTGATTCAGCGAAGGGTAAGGACAAAGTAGCATGATGTCCTTACTTATCTTATCTTTTTGGATGTCTTCCGCTATGAAGATGATTATTTTGAGATCATTCCATAATGATCTAGTTCTTAGTTTCTTTTTATGCATCTTGTATATATTGTGCCAATATTAGTTGTTTTATTTTGGGCATGTAATATGTACAATGTGTCACTAGGAACTTATGTATTTCAATACCGCATTTGCAACTATGTATAATATGTATATTCTAGACATGTATTATATATGGGTGTTACAGTTGGTATCAGAGCAGGTCGTATCCTCGACCTAGCCATGAAATATTATAAGTATTTATTTCTGCCTCATATGTGTGTTGTCATAATTGTCCTGGATGTTATATTGATAGTATTGAGCTTAATCAACTTGATTCTATTTGTATGGAGCTTAGGATCATGGTTGACGGACGCAGATGTCGTAGTAGGCCCGAAACTCAAGCTTCTGATTCGGATCCACCAAGTGGGAGTGAAGGTGTTCAGTGGCCTCAGTTTGTGCAACAGATGCAGGAACAACAGAACCAATTCATGC
This sequence comes from Lathyrus tuberosus, assembly GCA_022829125.1. NCBI lineage: Eukaryota > Viridiplantae > Streptophyta > Magnoliopsida > Fabales > Fabaceae > Lathyrus > Lathyrus tuberosus. The sequence continues at coordinate 5,108,113 of JALAZF010000239.1, read as the reverse complement.
AGCAGATGATGCAGTAGTTGAATGGTGGTCTTTACCCTCAAGGGTTTCCACAAAAAGCTGCAGGTAGGAGTTTTTGGGATTTCTTTCGCATGAATCCTCCCAAGTTTCATGGCGGACTAGATCTTGTGAAGGCTCATGAATGGTGTCTGACATGGAAAGAATCTTTCAGATAGTGCATTGTAATGAGGAGAACAAGGTTGTGTTTACTTTCCATATAATGAAAGGTATTTCAATGAGGTGGTGGGAAAGTGCTTTAACTCTAATGACCAATCAAGGAGAGCCTAAGGTGTGGGAGCATTTTAAGGCTACTTTTCTAGACAAGTATTTTCCTAGCTCTTTGAGGACTCAGAAAGATTTTGAATTCCAACAGCTTAGACAAGATAGTATGACAGTGGCTACTTATGCTGAGAAGTTTGAGGACATGGTTGCTTATTCTAGGAAGACGATGTATGCACCGGATGAGAAGTGGAAGATCGATCAATTTCTATTTGGATTAAGGGATGTTATCTCTCATAGTGTGTCTCAGAGGGAGCTCACTACTTATGCTGAGTTGCTAAGGCAATGTTATGTAGCCGTGAATAGCTTAAAGAAAGTTCAAGAAGAGAGGGGTATGAATAGGATTGGTCATAATGGCTAGGGAAGACCAAGTCACCAATTTAGGCCTAAACCTCAACCCTTTAAGGGGAAACAGGTGCATAATGCAAGACCTTACCCTCCTCCCCCTCATGTCGTATATGTGGTAAGACTCATTATGGGAAGTGTAATCTTGAAGGAGTGAAGTGTTATCAATGTCAGGGAGAAGGTCATATGGCTAGGGATTGTCCTTAGAATAAGAATCAGATGCAAGGGAAGAATATACCAGTCAGGTGTATACTTTAGATGCAAAGAAGGCTAAGGGTAACAACACTTTGATTATCGGTACGTGTTATGTAAATGGACATCCTTGTTTTGTATTGTTTGATTGTGGAGCAACACACTCTTTTGTGTCGATACAATGCATGAAGTGACTTGGCTTGCAAGCAATTCCTTTGTCTCCTTCCACGGTGGTTCTTGCCTCCATGTATGATGTTGTCGAGACACCGTTGATTTGTGAAAATTGTTCGCTATCGGTGGATGGTAGAGTCTTCTAAACTGACCTTATCTATTTTCCACTTAAGAAAGTTGATGTAGTATTGGGGATGGATTGGCTTTTTGCTAATTCGGTGTTTATTGGGTGTGGAAAGAAGTTAATCATCATTGCGTCTAACGAAGCTACTCCAAAGGATGTATTAACTACTATTTTGGAAGGTACGGTTGGCATGATTAATTTCATATTCAAGAAGGAAACATATGTTTTCTTGGTTCTCACCAAGGAAATAAGTGACGACCTAAAGGTTTCACAAATCCCTGTAGTCTGTGAGTTTCTAGAAGTTTTCCCCGAGGATGTCACTTCTCTTCCTCCAAAAATAGAAGTTGAATTCTCTATTGATCTGATACCTGGAATGACTCCAATATTCGTTTTTCCGTATCGTATGGCGCAACTTGAATTTAGAGTGTTAAAGGAACAATTGGAAGAGTCGTTGGCTAAACATTTTGTTTGACCTAGTGTCTCACCTTGGGGAGTCTAAGTGTTGCTAGTAAAGAAGAATAATGGTAGTATGCGTTTGTGTATTGATTACCGCTAGTTGAATAAAGTCACCATCAAGAACAAGTATCCTCTACCCAGGATAGATGACCTGTTAGATCAATTGAAATGAGCCTGTGTGTTCTCAAAGGTTGATTTACGGTCGGGATATCATCAAATCCGTGTAAAGAGTTCTGATGTATCAAAGACCGCATTTAAGACCCGATATGGCCATTATGAATTTCTTGTGATGACTTTCAGTGTGATGAATGTTCCAGTTGTTTTCATGGACTACATGAATCAGATATTCCAACATTACTTGGACCAATTTGTGGTGATCTTTATTGATGACATTCTTATTTATTCTCATACTCCACAAGAGCACGGAGAGCATCTAAGAATCGTTCAGTCGATCTTACAAGAAAAAAAACTTTTTGTCAAGTTAAGCAAGTGTGAGTTTTGGATAACAAAAGTTAAGTTTATTGGTCATGTAATATCTCAAGGAGGTATAGCAGTAGATCCATCAAAAGTTTAAGCGGTGATTAATTGGGAAAGACCAAAGAATGTTTTCGAAGTCAGGAGTTTCTTAGGACTGGCAGGTTACTATAGGAGGTTCATTAAAGGTTTTTCTTAGTTGGCTTTACCAATGAATTGACTTACCCGGAAGGAGATTCCTTATAGTTGGAATTCGAGTTGTGAACAAAGTTTTATGAGTTTGAAGTAAAGGTTGACGACTGCTCTTGTATTGATCATTCCTGATCCTAGTAAGCCTAATGAAATATTTTGTGATGGCTCTAAGAAGGGATTAGGAGGAGTGTTAATGCAGGGTGGTCAAGTTATAGTTTATGCCTCTCGTCAGTTGAAAGTTCATGAAGAAAACTACCTCACTCATGATCTGGAGTTAGTGGTTGTTGTTTTTACATGGAAGGTGTGGCTTCATTACTTGTATGGAGTGCGTTTTTAGATGTTCAGTGATCACAAGAGTTTAAAGTATTTGCTCGATCATAAGGAGTTGAACATGCGTCAAAGGAGATGTATGGAGTACTTGAAGGACTTTGACTTTGAACTGAGGTATCATCCAGGTAAAACGAATAAGGTGGCAGATGCGTTAAGTCGGAAAGAGATACACAAAGCCAAGTTGATGATGTTAGAATATGCATTGTTGGAAAAGTTTCGAGATCTTAATCTTCAATTTGTTTGGACTCAAAGTGGTGTGATAATGGGAAATTTGAATGTTACTTCCACTCTAAGAGAAGAAATTCAATAAGGGCAAATGATGGATGCGAAGTTGCAAAAGATGTCGATTCAACCAGGTTTCACTCATGCCGCAGATAGTGTTGTTCTTTTTAATCAAAGGATTTATGTGACGAATGATGTAGAGTTGAAAATAAAGATTTTGGAAGAAACTCATAAAGGCGTTTTTACCATACATCCCGGTTCTTCAAATATGTATCAGGACTTGAAGAAGGACTATTGGTGGTCTGGGATGAAGATGGATATTGTGGAGTATGTGTCTGAATGTGTAGTATGCTAACAGGTAAATATTGAACATCAGAGACCATGTGGTTTATTGCAATCTTTAGAGATTTCGGTATAGAAATGGGATATCATTTTAATGGATTTTGCAATTAGCTTACCTTGTACGCAAGGTGGTTATGACTCCATATGGGTGATCGTGGATCGGTTGACGAATTCCACACATTTCTTAGTGATGAAAACTACTTACAAGGCAACTCATCTTGCCTATATGTTTATTGCAGAAATTGTGAGACTACATGGTGTCCCCTCTAGTATTGTGTCTGATAGAGATCCAATGTTTACTTCAAGATTTTGGAGAGCTTTTTAGCAAGCCATAGGATCTAAGTTGTGCTTAAGTACATCGAATCATCCTCAGATGGACGGTCAGACGGAAAGGACAATTCAGACGTTGGAATATATGTTAAGAGCTTGTGTGCTTAAAAGTAGAGGAAATTAGAAAGAGCTCTTGCCATTGATCGAATTTGCGTACTACAATAGTTACCTCGCAAGTATCGGAATGGCTCCTTATGAGGCTTTGTATGGAAGGAAATGCAGAACACCTTTGTGTTGGACGAAAGTTGGTGAATAACGGATTTTAGGACTAGAAATTGTTCAAGAAACTACGGAGAAGATAAGGATGATTTTAGACAAGGTAAAGAAGGCACAAGACCGTCAGAAAAGTTACGCGGATAACCGAAGGAGGCCTTTAGAATTTGAGGAAGGTTATCATGTATTTTTGAAGGTTACTCCAAAACTTAGGTTGAAATGACCGTTTAAGTTGCAAAAGTTAAGTCCGAGCAGATTATAAATAAGATTGGTGAAGTAGATTACAGATTAGCCTTGCCGTCTTCTCTATCTGAAACGCATGATGTTCTTCATGTGTCTTGACTTCGGAAATTCATTCACGGTCTTCTTCAGCCAATTCTTCCAAACTCAATCACCACAAGAAAATTGGCAAAATTGCGACGGTACATTTTGGTAGGTTACGTCGGTTAAAACCGTCACAATTATCATGTTACGATGGTTGTAGTTCCGCACCAGAAATGTGCGTCACGAGGATATATATATATATATATATATATATATATATATATATATATATATGGGTGTTACATGGAGTCAATCAAAACTAGAACTCGAGTTAATAAACCTAGAACATGAAGGAATACCAAGACGAAACCAAGGCTTTCATTCTCGCAAACAATGAAAGGTTTATTTTTCAGTAAATAACAACGTTGACAATAGGCATCATAGGTTATCCCATGTTTACTACAAAGTAAGTTATTAGGGAGAACAATATGAGAACACAACCAAACAAGATGTTGAACCTTAGATAGTGTTGAAAGCTACCAAACCCGCTCCCAGTTAGCATATATATTCCGATCTCGTTCTTGCTCAAACAACAATTTATATGTCAATGAACAAGAATAAAAACTATTAATTGCACTTCCCCAAGTCTAATAATCCTTAAAGCCATCCCTAAGGATTAAAGGACTATGTTGGCTCAAACTTTCACTAATAATGTCACTAGGAAGAGAAGTAGAAAGATAACAAAGATTATAGCCACCGGACTTCAAAATGTTCTTAACGAGCAAATCTAAATTTGAGACATGAACATAGGGAAGATTGAGGCACAAAGGATCCATTTTGAATCGATCTTTTTTCTAAAGAGAAGAATGTTTATTATCAACTTAATAAAGAAACCCAAAGTCTAAGGCACAAATGATTTTAGTAACACTGCACAACACCACATAGGCATGACCATTCTCTTTATTATCCCATAAAGTATTGCGGTGAATATACTTATGAGATAAAACCTAAACTCAAAACTTGTGATGATCATAAAACATACTCGAAATCAACCTTCCAAAACAATTAGGAGTGATAACTAGGGGTGGCAATTGGATCCATTAAGGCAAAATTCATCCAATCCATCCACAAAAAAATCCATCCAATCCATCCACCACATAAAAAGTAAGTTAATGGATTGGATTAAATTCATCTATTTATATGCATGGATTGGTTCAATCCATCCAACATATTTTAAGGATCTAATGGATTATTTTTATCTCCTTTAGATTTATTTTTTATAAAAATAGAATTTAATTTTTTCCAAAAAAAAAACCAAATTTTTTTTCGAAAAAAACCGATTTTTTTTCGGAATTAAAAAACTGATTTTTTTTTTCCGAAAAAAGAACGATTTTTTTCCGGAAAAAAATGATTTTTTTTCCGAAAAAAAATGATTTTTTTCGGAAAAAAAATCGATTTTTTTTCTGAAAAAAGAAAAAGCTTTTTCCGAAAAAAATCGATTTTTTTTCTCAAAAAAATCTGACTTTTTTTTTTTAAATTAAAATATCGATTTTTTGAAAAATACAAAAAAGTCAAATTTTAAAAAAAAAGACCGACCTTTTTTCCGGGAAAAAAACCGATTTTTAAAAAAATAAAAAATACGTTTTTTTTTCAAAATAAAAAAAAAATTGGATGGATGGATATCCATCCATTAAAAATATGTTAATGAATGGATTGGATGAATTTTATTCTTAACGGATGGATTGGATTGGATAACTTTAAGAAAATTTTAGTGGATTGTTAATGGACTAATGAATTGTTTTGATCCATCCATGAACAATCTAATCCATATCTATTCAATCCATCCATTTTGTCACCCTAGTGATAACAATATTCTAATTAACCTGACTTCGACTCTTATTCCCCTCATCCTTCTCCTAAATAAAACTTTGAACAATCTTATCAAACTATATAAATGAAATGAACTTACAAAATATAATTTGGAATTGAAGAAATAACATACTTGGCAAAGCAAGTCCACGCTACTTAAAATATTTTAAAATAGATTGAAGACCCATTTTAATCCTCATAAAAATTGGAGAGTCCAAATTAATACACAAAAAAAAGTCCCTATTAAATCCCTTGCAAAATTTAACCGAGTCATATTAGTCCCTCTATTAATATTTTTTTCAAACCGATTCTTTTTCCTTCTTTTGAACCGTGACTGGACTATCTCATGTGTATTATTTTTTCTTACATGGACTTATTATTTTTATTTCCAATTAATTTTAAATTCATGTAATATTCATATTTTTAAATTATTTTAATTTTAAGTTATAAAAAAGGCTGGAAAAAAATCAAAATTTTGCACCAAGCAAGGGTTGAACCAAGGATCCATTGGTTAGTGGACATCAATCTCCAACCCTAAACCAACATATTTTCTATGTTTTAAATTACAAATAACACTTATTTCCACATAATTTCTTGTTGTTTTTTAATTAGTGTGGAAACTCATTTTAGTCCTTCAGAAAAATTAAAGAGTTCAAATTAATCCCTATGAAAAAAATGTCTCTATTAAATCTCTTGCAAAATTTAACCGAGCTGTGTTAGTCTCTCTAATAATATTTTTTTCAAACCTATTCTTTTTCTTACTTTTGAACCGTGACTGGACTGTCTCATGTGTACTATTTTTGCTTTATTTAGTCACAGACGGTGAGGGACGTTCAAAGTCAAAATTTCCTTCTACTTTATTTAGTTTGTCTTTTGGATTTGATGGAATTATCAAAAACAAAAATTTAAGTTGTAATAGTTAGTACAACGTTCATTACAATTTTATGGCACTTTGTTTATTTTGGTGATACTAGATGTTTTAGATTTTGAAGTTCTATTTATTTGTACAATGTTTTGAAATTTGATGGTACTATAATATTTTGAATTTGATGGTACATCTATAATGTATGTGATGGTAATGTAGAATTTTTGTTCCTTGGTTTCAATGTGATGTTATTATAATGTATGAATGAGCATATGTTTATTTTTTAGATTGTGTATTTTTTAGATTGTGTATTTTTTAAAGATATTAAATAGCGTATTTTTTTTGTTAGGGATCAAAACCTAATTAAAATTTGTAAGGGAATAAATAGTTTATTTTTTATTAGGAATCAAAATGTATTAAGTATTACTAATAATTAAAAAATAATAAGAAATTGTGTTGATATAAGTGTTATTTGTAATTTAAAACATATAAAATAATTTAGTTTAGTGGTAGAGATAGATTCCCACTAACCAAGGGGTCCTTGGTTCAATATATATTTGGTGCAAAATTTTGATTTTTTAATTACAAGATTTTGAAAAACATCTAAGTAATCTATGAAAGTGTGTTTGGTTTTGGGTTTGGCTTTTCTAAAACTGGGGCAAAAAATCACAATGTAAAAGTTACATTTTATAATTTGTAAAATTTATGGTGGAAAGATATCTTTATAAATGTGTTTGGTTCTGTGTCTGGTTTTTCTAAAACTGCGACGGAAAATCATGATAACCTAAAAGTTACATTTTGTAATTTGTAAATATTATGGTTGTAAGACATTTTCATGAGTGTGTTTGGTTCTGTGTTTAGCTTTTCTAAAACTGTGGTGGAAAATCACGATAACGTAAAAATTACACTTTGTAATTTATAAAAATCACAATGGAAAGACATGTCATCATGATGTGTTGTTGAGCAAATGTTGGCCAAAACACATGTTATATTGTGATGTGTTGTTGAGCAAACATTGGTCGAAACACGCGCTATATCATGTTGTGTCATTTAGCAAATATTGGTAAAAACACGCGTTATATCATGTTGTATCAATGAGCAAATATTGGTCAAAACATGCGCTTTAAATTTGTCCGTTACTCTTGAAAAGATTTAAATAAGAGGTCATTTGCTTTATCAAAATTTATTCATATTAATCCTTCTATGAATAAGATATCAAATTCAATAATAATTTTATAAATTAAATTAATTATAAGTAGTTAATGGATAAGTATTAAATTGATAAAAGATATATCGTTAAAACAATTCAATTGGTAGTTGTATAAGGACATAAGTGTGGGGGCGCGAGTTCGAACATGTGACATCATATTGTTTCATCTTTAACGAGGTGAATTTCAGCCACTAAACTAATTAATAAAAATTATATATATATATATATATATATATATATATATATATATATATATATATATATATATATATATATATATATATATAAAAGATTGATGAATATTTTTAAAATATTTATAACCACATAAATTTATTTGGTAAAAATATAAAATTGAAAGACCAATTATTATGTTTACTCTTTTCTATATTCCTAAATTATAAGATTTTTGTGTGGATGAAAGGTTGGATCTCGCCCAAACAAGAAAAGAAAAATAAAGCATAATAAAATTCAAGATATAACTCTTTAAGAGTTTAAGAGGAATTAAAATCCTAATTTGTGAGGAGTGTCATACCCTAATTTTTACTCATAAGATCCCACCTCATTTACATCTTTCAATGCATCAAAATCGCAAATTTCGTTGTCTCCTAACCCTCTCATCTTTGGGTTTGTCTTTGCAGAGATCATCAAGTATCTCTTTATGTATCTTTTACCTCTTTGAGACATTTCTTTTCATCTAGAAATGGTTTTTGATATGCAACCTTGTTTTTCCATTTCTAACACTTGTTCATAGACATTAAGTTTTGTTTTTTGAATTTTTTTTAGAAAACCATCTAAGTAATCTATGAGTGTGTTTGATCCCGGGTTTGGCTTTTTTTTAAGCTAAGTCGTAAATGTTACATTTTGTAATTTGTAAAATTTATGGTGGAAAGACATCTTTATGAGTGTGTTTAATTATGCGTCTGGCATTTCTAAAACTGCGGCGAAAAATCATGATAACGTAAAAGTTACATTTTGTAATTTGTAAAAATTACGGCGAAAAGACAATTTTATAAGTATGTTTGCCTTTTCTAAAACTGCGGTGGAAAATCACGATAACGTAAAAATTAGACTTTAGATTTTATAAAAATCACAATGGAAAGACATGTCATCATGAAGCGTTGTTGAGCAAAAGCGGGACAAAATACATGTTATATCGTGTTGTGTTGTTGAGCAAATATTGGTCGAAACACACGCTATATCATATCGTGTCATTGAGCAAATATTGGAAAAAACACGCGCTATATCATGTTGTATCATTGAGCAAAGATTGGTCAAAACACACGCTATACATTTGTCTGTTACTCTTAAAAAAATTTAAATAAAAGGTCATTTACTTTATCAAATTTTATTCATATTAATCTTTCTACGAATAAGAGATCAAATTCAATAATAATTTTATAAATTAAATTAATTATAAGTAGTTAAAGGATAAGTACTAAATTGATAAAAAATATATCGTTAAGACAATTCAATTGATAATTGTATAAAGACTTAAGTGCAAGGGTGTGGATTCGAACATGGGACATCATAGTGTTTCATATTTAATAAGGTGGATTCTAGCCATTAAACTACTTAATAAAAAAGTTAATTAATTAATTATATATATATATATATATATATATATATATATATATATATAATTTAATAGATTGATGAATATTTTTAAAATATTTATAATCACATAAATTTATTTGGTAGAAATATAAAATTGAAAGATCAACTTTTGTGTTTACTCATTTCCATACCTCTAAATTATAAGATTTTTGTGTGGATGAAAGTTGGATCTCGCCCAAACAAGAAAAGAAAAATAAAGTATAATAAAACTCAAGATATAACTTTTTAAGAGTTTAAGAGGAATTAAAATCCTAACCTATGAGGAGGATGAGACCAGTGACAAAAATCAACCACACAAGAGTCTTGTTTAGTTAAAAATAACAACACAAACATTTTCTCGAAGAACATGAGAAGATAAATTGTCCAAGCTCTTTCCAACAAGCTAAGTCCTTAATCTGGTAAAGCACGTCTGCATAAGAGTGAATGTAACTAACCTTATCCTTGATGGTTTGAACCACAACCAAGGAACCAGTTTCACAAATCTCGCTTCAATAACCCATCTGGTAAACAAGATTCAAACCATGTTTAATTCCTAACAACTCAGATAATAGTATCTCTTTGGAAATGTGAGAACAACTAAAGTTGACTAAGAAACTTCCATAAGTGTCTCTGATCAAACCTCCAGACCCAATAACTAAGGAACTATAAAGGAAACTTCCATCAATATTAACTTTAATGGATCCAATAAGAGGATGAGACCACCATATCAAAGTCCAGCAAAAATAAACTGTTCTCTTGCGAGCGACACAAAGAGTGGCAAAGTAATCATGAGACAATTGAAGTTTATGTACAACCTTTGAAATGAGACACAAGTTATCCTCCAAAATCATGTTGTTTTTTCATAACCAAATATGCCAAATATCAGTCGAAAAAGAATACCAAACTCATCACAAGTCATGCAATGGAGTCAATCAAAAGTAGAACTCAAGTTAATAAACCTAGAACATGAAGGAATATCAAGATGAAACCAAGGCTTTCATTCTCCACTACTACAAAAAGTGATTTTTACCGCGAAAGTGAAATGCATATTATCTCGGCTATAGAAGCGAGGTAACGAAGTGCGATATGAAGACTCGCCACTTATCACCTTGGTGGTATTAAAATCGAGAAGTAAAGTTAAATGCACATGAGTTCGAACCCCATCAGCAATACTTTTATTATTTTTCAAAACTAGCGTATCTTTCATCTCGGTTTGTCTTAAAAACTGAATGGTAATATTATTTATTTCTTTTATATAAAAATTGTTACATTGTTTACCTAGAATATTACATGGTTTACACGTAATATTACATTGTTTACACATAATACTAAATTGTTTAAAATAAAAATTAAATTCTCTAGAAAACAAGGTAAAAATCAAATTCCCTGGAGATCTAGATTTTAGATCTTCGAGTTATTGAATCTCGGGAAAGATCAAATGTTGGGTGCAAGATTATTCTCTTCAGATCTTGCATGCATTTAATTCAAAAGCAAAATAAAATAAGGGTTAGATAAATAAAATCAATATTCAAATATATGCTTTTGTGCTCAAATAAATTTTTAAGAAAACAAACCTTAAACCCAAGTAATTTTCTGCTCTTGCAATCCATTTTAGAGAACTTTTCTAAATGTCTTTATGTTTCAAGCACTTCATGTTCCATATAGGTTAGATTTTCAATATTCAGCAAGCTTTAATAATGGATGTCTCTTAGGTTTCACGCGGATCACTAATGGCAGAATCATGAGCGTTGATAAACATTAAATGGATGACAAAACTTTGTTTAAGGGTGTTGAATATATTAAAAAAAATGCTTAACTATCCCCTCGATCAAGAAGAAAACTGAGGTAAATAAGTTGTTTTTTTAAAATACATTTTCTGCACTTGTAATCCATCCCAGAGATCTGTATTTGCAACTCATGATATAAATTGACGGTGGTAAATATTTCCTCTCTTTGGGGAGGCTACATATAATTTAGTATTATGGTAAAATCTGTTTAACGAGTGCTTTTATAGTAAATATGGTTACTAACTGTAAGTTCTGTGGTTTTGGATTGGCAGAAATTTTGTTAAAACAATTTTCAGCAAGATGTTGAGACATATGTTGTGACAATTTAGTCAGACAACATGATCAACATGATGTTGGGACACGTGGCTAGGACATGTTACACCTGAAGTTTAGCGCTGGGATGATTTGGTATTTAAAGTGTGATATTTGATAGTGTTTTAATTCGCACAGTGTCTCAATCCTAGGAGGGACATTTTATGAACTTCTGTCTTGACATATTTACTTGTATTTCATAAAAAGGATCTTGCAGCCTTTTTAGGAAACTTTTTATTCAGTTCCTATTTATGTGTAGAAGATTTGAAGCTGATGATTTGTGATTTGCGTTTTATTTAAATTGAAGAGCCCAAGCCCATGTTGATCTGAAGGCTATTTAAATAGGAGTTCTAAACCTTATCATGAAGAGAGACCGTGTATTGAAATAAAGAGTTTTAAGGTTTAGATATTTTTGTTATTTTTGATCCTCTCTTATGCCTTTTGACATCCGAGTTGGACTGTGTTGTTTGTGCATTTGTGAGCCATTTATGTACTCCTTAGGTACTTGAATTGGACTGAGTTTTGAGTTGTAATTGTGAATTCACTCATAAGCTTTTAAGCAAAGAGTGGATTTTGTGTCTTTGAAGTGTGACTTCTTTTTGTTCTCTATTGTTGAGTTTGTCACTGTTGTGTGACTTGTGGGAAGTGAGAGGGGTCTCATATCTAGGAGTTCCTAGGTAGAAGTTAGCACGAGTAGTGATAAGATGAGAAGCATATAAACCTGTGAGTGTTTGTTGTGGCTTTGAACTAATACTATTATAGTGGATTTCCTTACTGGCTTGGATGCCCCCAGATGTAGGTGATGTTGCACTGAACTGGGTCAACAATTGACTGTGTTATTATTAACGTTCAAGCTCTTATTTTTTCTGCATAACTGTTGGTTGATGTCTTGATCCCAGTGTCTTAACATCTGTCTTGACATCTGGTATCTGTGTGCCAGAATTTCAATTGGCATCAGAGCAGGTCACCGTATTCTGTTTTGGGTGAGCTCCAAGGAGATATCCTTTCTGGCATAATGGACAAGGAAGTAGGAGGGAATATGAACAAACCTCCCATCTTGGATGGAACCAACTATGACTATTGGAAGGCACGCATGGTGGCATTCTTAAAATCCATGGATAGCAAAGCTTGGAAAGCTATCATCAAAGGTTGGAAACATCCTGTGGTTGAAGATGAAGATGGGAAGGAAAATCTGAAACCTGAAGAGGACTGGACCAAGGAAGAAAATGAGACTGCTTTTAGAAACTCTAAATCCTTGAATGCCCTATTCAATGGAGTTGACAAAAACATGTTTAGGTTAATAAACACATGCACTGTAGCCAAGGATGCTTGGGAAATTATCAAGACAAATCATGACGATACATCTAAGGTGAAGATGTTTAGGCTTCAGGTGCTCACTACCAAATTTGAAAATATAAAGATGATGAAGGATAAGAGTATCCATGCCTTTCATATAAATATTCTTGAAATAGCTAATGCCTTTAGTACCCTAGGATAGAAAATATCAGAAGAAAAATTGGTTTGGAAGATTCTCAGATCTCTTCCCAAGAGGTTTGATATGAAGGTAACAACTATAAAAGAAGCCCAAAACATCAGCAACATGAGAGTTGATGAACATGTGGGGTCACTTCAAACTTTTAAATTGACCATTAATGAAAGAACTGAAAAAGAAGAATAAAGGCATAGGTTTTGTCTCCAACACTAAAGATGGAGTGGGAGAATGTGATTTGGACACTGATGAAGGTATGTCAAATTCCATTGTTCTACTTGGAAGATAATCAACCAAGTGCTAAAGAGAATGAAGAAGAAGTCAAGACCCAATGTCCAGAACATCAGTCCTGACACTGGAAGAAACTATGACTCTCAAAGAAAAGCAAGAACAGAAGAAAAGTCCAATCAGAATAGAGGGGTTCAATGTCATGAATGTGATGGATTTGGACACATTAGAGCAAAATTCCCTACCTATCTCAAGAAACAACATAAAGGGCTGACTATTTCTTGGTCTGATGATAAAAGTGAAACTGAAGATGAATCTTCCAAACATGTTACTACTCTAACTAGAAGATGGGTATTTGATGTAGATTCCTCTGATGAAGAAAACTCTTACACTGAACTAGTTGCTTCTTACAAAGATTTGTGTATCAGAAGTGACAAGCAACAGGAAATTATCTCTCTGCTTCAGAGTGAGAAGGAAGAATATTTTTCCAACATCCATAGTCTGCAGGATGAGGTAACCATGTTGACCTCCAAACTTGAAAATATGACCAAGTCTGTGAGAATGTTGAATAATGGTTTTAACGTGTTAGACGAAATTCTTCAAGGTGGAAAAAGGGCTGGTGACTTAAAAGGCATAAGGTTTGATGATCAAACTCTGAAAAGAGATCCTAAGGTTACAAAATTTATCCCTACTAGAAAGAAGCAAGAGCCAATAATGTCAAAACAAATGTTTCAACATCGTGCCAAACATCATAATTTTCAAGAAGGAAGCAAGGCCTTGCATTGGCGATGTCATTACTGTGGTAGATTTGGGCATATCAAGCCCTTATGTTTTAAACTGTATGGATATCCAAGGTCTTCAATACAGCCCAAAGTTAATAGTGAAGTTATTAAGATTATAAAGAAATGGGTTCCCAAAGAATCTATCACTTCACTTATTGCTCATACTTCTCTTAGAGCTTAAGCTAGAAAAGACTGGTATTTTGATAGTGGGTGTTCTAGACACATGACTGGTGTAGAGGACTTCCTGGTCAACATTAGGTCACACTCTACTAACTATGTTACCTTTGGGATGGTGCCAAGGGAGAGATTCAAGGGGTTGGTAGACTAGCTTGTTCATTATTCCTTAGTCTTGAGAATGTGCTACTTGTAAAAGGATTGACTGCCAACTTGATAAGCATAAGTTAGTTGTGTGATCAAGGGTTGAAAGTTAATTTCACTAAGTCTTAATGTGTGGTTACTAATGAGAAGGATGAAGTTTTGATGAGGGGAGTTAGATCTAAGGATAACTGTTACTTATGGACACCTCAATAAAAAAAAATGCTCTCCAACATGTTTGATGTCTAAAGAAGATGAAGTTCAATTGTGGCACCAAAAGCTTGGTCATTTACTTTTAAAAGGTATGAAGAAGATTGTGTCTATAGAATCTATCAGAGGAATTCCCAAGCTCAGGGTAGAGGAAGGAAGAATTTGTGGTGAGTGTCAAATTGGAAAGCAAACCAAGATGTCCCATCCAAAGGTCCAACATCTGACTACTTCAAAAGTGTTGGAACTTCTTCACATAGATTTGATGGGTCCTGTGCAAGCTGAAAGCCTTGGGGGTAAGAGGTATGCCTATGTAGTGGTTGATGATTTCTCAAGATTCACCTGGGTGCACTTTATCAAGGAAAATTTATATGTGTTTGATGTTTTTGAGGAATTATGTGAAAGGCTTCAAAGAGAAAAGGAAGGCAAATTGTAAGGATTAGGAGTGATCATGGAAAAGAGTTTGAGAATAACAAGTTTGTTGATTTCTGTTCCTCAAAAGGTATTAGCCATGAATTTTCTTCTTCCGTCACTCCTCATCAAAATGGAGTGGTTGAACGAAAAATAGAACTCTTAAAGTGTCTGCTAGAGTCATGCTTTATGCTAAACATCTGCCTTATCATTTTTGGGCTGAAGCAATGAATACTACAGACTATATTCATAATAGGGTTACCTTGAGAGCTAGTACCTCAACTACTCTTTATGAATTGTGGAAGGGAAGAAAGCCTACTTTCAAGTACTTCCATGTTTTTGGGAGCAAGTGTTATATTCTGGCTGATCATGAACAAAGGAGGAAGATGGATCCCAAAAGTGATGAAGGGATATTCTTAGGCTACTCCACAAACATCAAAGCCTATAGAGTGTTCAACACTAGAACCAAGGTAATGATGGAGTCTATTAATGTTGTGATAGATGACTCAACTATAGAGAAGCAGGCAGATGTCGAAGATGATGTTGAAACATCATCACAGGTGACTGCCACTACAGATAATAGTGTTGATAATAACAACAATAATGAACCCGTTGTTGTGAAGGATGATGGAAATCATGCAAATAAAGGGCCCTCTATCAGAATTCAGAAGGATCATCCCAAGGAACTCATAATAAGAAATCCTAATGAAAGGATTATTACTAGATCAAGGGATGTGGTATCGAATGCCTGTTTTGACTCTAAGGTTGAACCAAAAAATGTGAATGAAGCTCTAACTGATGAAGTTTGAATTAATTCCATGCAAGAAGAATTGGAGCAGTTCAAGAGGAATGAAGTTTGGATTTGGTTCCTAGACCTGAGGGAACAAATATCATTGGCACAAAGTGGGTTTCTAAGAATAAAAATTTGATGAAAATGGAGTGGTTACCAGAAACAAGGCCATACTTGTGGCTTAAGGGTACACACAAATTGAGGGTATTAATTTTGATGAGACCTTTGCTCTAGTTGCTCATCTTGAATCCATAAGACTATAACTAGGAGTGGCATGTTTACTGAGATTCAAGCTGTTTCAGATGGATGTGAAAAGTGCCTTCTTGAATGAGTTCTTACAAGAAGAGGTGTATGTTGAACAACCAAAAGGGTTTGTTGATCCCAATTTTCTAAATCATGTGTACATACTGAAGAAGGCTCAATATGGTCTAAAGAAAGCCCATAGGGCTTGGTATGAAAGGCTGACAGAATTCCTGGTCTGCAATGGCTACAGAAAAAGGAGGAATAGACAATACCTTGTTTGTTAAAGAAATGGATGGCAAGCTTATGATTTCTCAGATACATGTGGATGGTATTGTCTTTGGTGGGATGTCAGACCAGATGGTCCAACATTTTGTCACATAGATGCAATCTGAATTTGAGACGAGTCTAGTAGAAGAATTGACTTATTTTCTAGGACTTCAAGTAAGACAGATGGAAAATTCTATCTTCATATCTCAAAGTAAGTATGCCAAGAACATAGTAAAGAAGTTTGGTATGGAGAAGGCCAATCACAAGAGGACTCCTGAACCTACTCATTTGAAGCTATCCAAAGATGAAAATGGAGTGAGTGTGGATCAAAGTCTTTACAGAAGCATGATAGGCAGTCTATTGTATTTGACAGCTAGCAGACCTGATATCACACTTGCTGTTAGGGTTTGTGCTAGGTATCAAGCTGAAACCAAAATTAGTTACACCAATAAAGTAAAAAGGATTCTGAAGTATGTCAATGGTCCAAGTAAATATGGTATGTCGTGTTCACATGGTTCTAATTCCATGCTTGTTGGATATTGTGATGTTGATTGGGCAGGGAGTGCTGATGATAGAAAAAGCACTTCTGGTGGATGTTTTTTCTTGGGAAACAACCTTATCTCTTGGTTCAGTAAGAAGCAGAATTGTGTGTCCCTATCCACTGTTGAGGTTGAGTATATTGCAGCAAGAAGCAATTGTTCTCAGCTACTGTGGATGAAGCAGATCCTGAAGGAGTACAATATCAAGCAGGGTGTCATGACATTATACTGTGACAACTTGAGAGCTATCAACATCTCCAAAAATCCTGTTCAACATAGCAGGACAAAACATATTGACATTCATTATCATTTTATCAGGGATCTTGTTGAAGACAAAGTAGTCATTCTGGAACATGTACCCACTGAGAAGCAATTGGCTGATATCTTTACTAAGGCTTTGGATGCAAATCACTTTGAGAAGCTAAGGGGTGAACTGGGAATTTTCATTTTTGAAGAATTATAGCAATTAGTCTTGATTATGGAGGTTACTAGGCATAGGATAAAGTTGGTGTCAAATTTATGCCTAAAAAGAGGGAGTAATAGTGATGGTAGTGATGGCAGGGTTAACACTGTTGTGAAAGGGAGAATGTCTCAGGTATCTCAGGGTGAGGAGCATGAGAATAATGATGATCCCTACTTTTCTATGTTTTCTTTTGTGTTGCTGGGAGGTCTTTGCTGGTGGTGTTAGGGATGTCATTATATATGTTCTGACATCATTTCATCATGTCTCTGGGAGTTGTGTGGTTGTGTTTTTAAGGGGGAGCTTTTTGACAGGGGGAGTTCTGTTGATTCTGTGATGTCAGACAAGATGTCTTGACATTGTATTTAGTTTTGTTTGCTGAATTGATGGCTATGCAATTCAAGGGGAGTTCTTGTTGTTTTTTGATGAATTTTTTTTTTGAAGTTTTTTGAGTCTTGATGTGAGTTTATTTTCGTTGTGTGTGTCTTTGATGTGTTTTGTGAATGTTCTTTTTTATTGTTGCTGTTATGATTGATTGTAAGTTCTGTGGTTTTGGATTGACAGCAATTTTGTTAAAACAGTTTTCAGCAAGATGTTGAGACAAATGTCGTGACAAGTTAGCCAAACAACATGATCAACATGATGTTGGGACATGTGGCCAGGAAATGTTATACCAGAAATTTAGGGTTGGGATGATTTGGTATTTAAAGTGTGAGATTTGATAGTGTTTTAATTCACACTGTGTCGCAATCCTAGGAGGGACATTTTAGGGACTTCTGTCTTGACAAATTTGCTTATATTTCATAAAAAGGATCTTGGATACTTTTTAGGAAACTTTCTATTCATTTCCTATTTATGTGCAGAAGATCTTGCAGAAGATTTGAAGTTAATGATTTGTGATTTGCTTTTTATTTAAATTGAAGAGCCCAAGCCCATGTTGATCTGAAGGCTATTTAAAGAGGAGATCTAAACCTAATGATGAGAGAAGTCGTGTATTGAAAGAAAGAGTTTTAGTGTTTAGAGAGTTTTGTTATTTGTGATCCTCTCTTATATCTTTTGACATCTGAGTTAGACTGTGTTGTTTGTGCATTTGTGAGCCATTCATGTACTCCTTAGGTACTTGAGTTGGACTGAGTTTTGAGTTATAATTGTGAATTCACTCATAAGCTTTTAAGCAAAGAGTGGATTTTGTGTCTTTGAAGTGTGACTTTTTTGTTCTCTATTGTTGAGTTTGTCACTGTTGTGTGACTTGTGAGAAGTGAGAGGGGTCTCATATCTAGGAGTTCCTAGGTAGAAGTTAGCATGGGTAATGATTAGGTGAGAAGCTTGTAAATCTATGGGTGTTTGCTATGGCATTGAATTAATACTATTATAGTGGATTTCCTTCCTGGCTTGGATGCCCCCAGATGTAGGTGATGTTGAACCGAACTGGGTTAACAATTAACTGTGTTATTGTTAACATTCAAGCTCTTATTTTTTTCTGCATAAGTGTTGGTTGCCGTCTTGATCCCAGTGTCCTGACATCTGTCTTGACATCTGGTATCTGTGTGTCAGAATTTCACTAACCACCTCATTTTTACTATAAAATCGAGGTATTATATTAACGATCACCTCGGTTTTAAATAAAATCGAGGTGACTATTTCTTTTTTTTTAAATACGTTGTTTACGTAAAATATTAAAAAACATTGCTTACAACAAATCTTCAGTGATATATCCAGATTTTGTTGCATACACAATAAAAAAAATAATTTTTAAACAAGAATCATTTTCTGCACTTGCAATATATCAATTGAGTACTCTTCAAATGTTGAGCTCCCTTCTTTGTTGGTAACTCTATTCATTGTTTAACTTGAAGCAATAATAATTTTCTACACTTGCAATCTATCAACAGAGCTCTTTTCAAAGGTTGAGCTCCATTCATTATTGGTTAAGCTTTATTCTTTGATTAACTTGAAGCAAGAATGATTTTATGCACTCGCAATCTATCAACCGAGTACCCTTCTTTAACTGAGGGTTATTCCAAAAAATACAACAATGACAACATTAACAGCATTATGTGAGATAAATTACAAGGGCATAAAAAATGTTTTGTTCAAGATAGAAGAACATTGAAGATTTTTTTCTGTCTTGCAATCCATCCTAAAGAATGATGCTTAGGGCGGCTTCATATTAGTAAGGATTATGGTAAAATCTGTTTAACGAGTGTTTTTATAGTAAAAACTTATTATTTTATGTCTCGGTTAAATAGAAAATTGAATGGTTAGAACATTTTTTTTACACTTATAAATAAATAGAATCATAAATTGGGATAGCTTGGAATAAAAGCTTGTACTAATTTGTTTTTTCATCTCGGTTTTATAAAATCGAGGAAATTTATGTTTTTTTTAAATAATAAAAAATAGCGCACTTTGGCTTTATACCTCAGTTTTCTATTATTCGAGGTGAAAACTTCATCATTAAAAGTGTTATTTGTTGTAGTGCTCGTAAACAATGAAAGATGTATTTTTCTGCAAAGAACAACGTTGACAATAGGCATCATAGGTTATCCCATGTTTACTACGAAGTAAGTTATTAGAGAGAACAATATGAGAACACAACCAAACAAATTATCATATATATTTCGATTTTGTTCTTGCTCAAGGAACAATTCATATGTCGATGAACAAGAATAAAAACTATTATTTACACTTCCCCAAGTTCAAGAATCCTTAGAGCCATCCCTAAGGATTAAAGGACTATGTTGGCTCAAACTTTTACTCATAATGTAACTAGGAGGAGAAGTAGCAAGATCACAAAGATTATAAGCACCATACTTTAAAATGTCCTTAATGAGCAAAGCTAAATCTAAGACATGAACATAGGGAAGACTAGGGCACAAAGGATTCATTTCGAGTCAATCTTTTTCCTAAAGAGAAGAATATTCATTACCAACTTAATAAAGAAACCCAAGTTCTAAGGCACAAATGACTTTAGTAATATTGCACAACACCACATAGGTATGACCATTCTCTTTATTATCCCTCAAAGCATTGTGGTGAATATACTTATGAGATAAAACCTAAACTTAAAATTTGTGATGATCATAAAACAAACTCCAAATCAACTTTCCAAAACAATTAGGAGTGATAACAATATTCCAATCACTACTACAAAACATGCATACAAGAACGCCAGGTTTACAACGGCTTGCCTATACACCGTTGTAATAGATGGGCGCATTTTTTTAATTCATTAAAAGGCTTTTAATGACGGTTAATATTCCAACCGTGGTGAAATTTGAGGCCTTTCACCACGGGTATTTAAAAAACCGTCATTATAGGTAGCGCCTGGTCATGGGTTCAATTCTCAGCACCAACATTTAGGGTTTTTTTACATATTTTTTCAAAATGCCTACAACCTTTCACCACGAGTATTTGCAAAACCGTAATTATAGCCTATAGTTTAGTTTTAGGTCTTGCTCTTCAAAAAATCGATTTTAGGAAAAAACGTCTCCTTTTTGCGACCTGTTTCGTGCATCTGAAGCAGAAAAATCATGCGGTCATTAGTCCCCTACTTTGAAAGAGTTATGGGACTTCACCCTCAAAACCCCAAATTCATCTTTTTTCTATTTTTAATGATTTTTTTTACTGTTTCATAGTCTCAAAAAATTCCAAAAAAAATCTCAAAATTCTTATTTGACATAATTAAATTAAATTTCGAGTTTTTAGATTTTTCTGAATTTATTTTAATCATGTTACTTCTTTCCAATTTTTTCAAAATGCTGACAGACCTTTAATTACGGGTATTTAAACCAATCGTCATTATAGGTAGCATTTTTTTCTTATTTTTTCAAAATGCTTACAGACCTTTCACCACGGGTAATTTAAACCAACCGTCATTATAGGTAGCGTCTTGTCATGGGTTCAAGTCCCAACACCAACATTTTTCAAGTCTCATTACCAATATTATAGGTGGCGTACATATTGAGTTTATTCACTATCCTTAAACAAATCTTGGTCGTCCATTTAGTTATTATCACGGCCAAGACACTACTATTAGTGATCCGCGTGAAACCTAAAACTTAGACATCTTCTACCTCCAAACATCATCTTTCATTTACGATACTCTATTTTTCCACTAAACCAAACTTCAGAACTCGAGTTAGCAATGTTAGTTGTTGGTGTTCTTTTTTAATTATTGTTGTTCTTTGTAGGACGATGACGTGTTCATTTGCGGGGGGGGGGGGGGGGGGGGGGGGGGCAATGGTGGGTTCAAACGAGTTGTCAGGGCTATATGCATTACTGGGGTCGGCGTAGGTTGGCTGGCGGTCGGGGTAAGGCTTTTCTTGTTGTGAATGAGTTGGTGGCATGATAGGGTTGCGGCTTTGGAAGATTGATTCGGTTGGTATACCTTGTTGTTGGGTATAATAAGGTGCATGATGTTGGGCATGTGGCTGGGCATGTGGCTGTGAGGAAGAGGCATGTTGGCGCGGATCAATTAAATACGTCGGCTGAGAGAGGAATTGTTGGGGTGTTTGTCATACCCTAAATTTTGACCACCAAGATTTCCCATTATTGTTAGAATCATCATCACAATATGGATGTACCATCATACCTCATCAATCTCCTTAAGGATTGTTGGGCACACACTACAATCAAGAATTAGGGTTTTGAGCCCTCTCAGAGCACTTAGACAAAGGATCAATCAAGAAATGACATAATCTTCAACTTGTCTAACCTCTCAAACACCCATAAGGGATCAAGAGGACTCCCACATCAAGAATCAAGCACAAGATTGCAGCATTCCAAGTGGATCAAGCCTCGAGATCGCCAGTGTCACCAAATTAGGGTTTTGGTCGACCAAGGCCTCCAGATGAAATTTTTCTTCTGGGCATGAGCCAATACTTCAAAACATGATCCAAAATGCTCCAAGGGACCTCATGGATCCAATCATCAAGTTAAATTAGCATCAGGGGAAGCATTCATCAAAAATCAGGAATTAGGGTTTCTTGACCTAATTCACCCCTAAGTTGACTTTTGGAGCAAAGCATGAGCCAAGACCTCAAGACATGATTTGAGGGCCTAAAATACACTACATTGATCCATTTGCAACAATGTATTGATCCAAGAAACTTGATTCACAAGTTTCAATTTCATCTGGACCACAATTAGGGTTTTGAAGGAAAAGTCAACAGTATCTTTGACTTTTGACCAAGACATGCTCCCAAACCTTGGGACATGATTCAAGACACCTTACAACACCTATGGGATCCATCCATTAGGCTTAAATTAGGTCAAGAACTTGATTGCATAAAGAATCACACAGTTTGGATTTCATCTGACAAAAAGTCAACTGTGCCCAAAATCAAGTTTGACTTTTTGGAATTTTTCACAAATATGGTTCCCCTAAGTCAAAAACAATGTTAATGTATGATTTTGATCGTCATTTATCAAGAAAAATCAAGAAAAGTGAGGTTTCTTGTAAAAGGGGGCAACCTTGAGAAACCAAAATTTTTCTAAGTTATGGAACAAAAGTGATTTTGTACCAACTTTGCAAGGTCATAACTCCTAAACCATAAGGCCTTTTTCTCCCATTCAAAGCTCAATTGAAAGTTCATCTTACATAATTCAAATATGTCAACTACAAGAGATTCCAAATCCTCATGGATTTTGAGTTATGGATTGATCAAAATCACAAAAATGGGAAATGACCACTTTTCCCAACACTTAGTGAAATTTTCAACAAGTCAGAATCTGTTTCACTTTTTCAAAACTTTGAGGTCATTTTTCACCTTGATCCAAGTTGAACCAGGTCCATTGGTGAACAACAAAGTTAATGTATGTCATGAGGGCTTTCCAAAATGTCCAAGAACTCAATCAAACTCTATTTGAGCTAGGAGTTATGGATCTCACAAGTTGCCTAAACACAAAATGTTTTTTGACAACATTTGGTACAAACTTGCATCCCACGATTCCTTAGACTAATTTTGGGCACTTTGAACATTCAATTTCTGTCCAATTACAACACTAATGAATGAGGGATCTGATCCATAACACAAGATGCCAAGAATCTAGCCTTCCATATGCAAAATCATCATGAAAGGAACCTTGAAATTCAAATTTGGCATCAAGAATTCAATGGATACATCAAGGTGGCATGGACTGAAGCAAACCCAACTGAAGGAGTCAAGCCTTATCCCTGCAATAGAAGACCATAGGTCTGTGCTCTAATCTCAAGTCAATGGCTATGGAAGACTTGGATTCCTTTATGCAACCATTGGCCAAAGACCGGTACCAGTTGCCATTCACTATTGCTTGGAAAACAAACTTTCTCTACTATAAATAGAGCTCATTTGTGATCAGTTTGAGTACACCAAAGTACCCAAACTGATGTTTTCCTCAAAATCCCTCTTTCACTCAAAATTTGCCTTTCATTTCAAGTCACTATCGAGTTTTGAAATTGGAAGTGATCCAAACCAAACCAATCATGCCAACACCTCATATACATCATATATGAGTGATTCATGGCCTTGAAACACATCTGAAACACTTGGATCACAAAATCACCAGTCAGTTGCTCAAGCTTTTGACAAGGTTGCAGTTGAGGTACCAGAAGGTGATCCAAGCATCTCCAATCAAGGCTAAGCATCCCAACACACTCCATAGGGTATAGTGAAGCTATCCAGGTCCTTACAACACATCTGTAACACCTCCATCATCAAGCTCGATCACCAGCTGCAAGAGGTAAGCTTGAAGCCTTCAAACTCCATATTACATGCATCATAAATGTTATTTCAAGTTACCATCTTGTTTTTGCATGTATGTAGAGTAATAACCCTCAATCAATTACCATGAATCAATCGTGTATGGAATTTCATTGTGTTCATGCTGAAATTAGGGTTCTTGAGGTTATCCTTTGATTTCTCACTCCACACTTAATATAAATGCAATTAATTTATGTGGTTGTGATTCTTGTTCAAAAACGAGTGAGATTGGTGTTTGAATCATGCAAAACCATTGAGTAATCAGAGAGAAAAGTGAGAAAATGCAAATTGGAGCAAAACAGGGCACGCAGGCAAGAACCAAGGGTTCTTGGCGCCCTTTTTCAAATTTTTAAATATTTGAATTTTGATTATTTTATTTAATTGATTCAAAAATTAATTTCTCTCTCGATTTTTATGTTTTTGGATTAATTCTTTTTTTCAAAATTCATAAAAATGTTAAAATATTTTATTCTACAAAAATTTCACAAAAATATTATTTATTTGATATATTTAATATTTTCATAAAGAATTTATTTTTTACTTGTTTTTAACATTTTAAAAATATTTCTTTTCTTGATTTTTCAAACTCAATTGATTTTTAAATCATTCTAGGGATAAAACTGGATTTTTCAAACATTTATCCTAGATCATAACTTGTTTTTACACATATTTGTTAATTTTGATCATTTTTATTTGATTTTTTTATTCAAATAAAAATACATTTTTTTAATCAAATTAGGGTTTTGATCATTCACACCCTCACAAATCTTTTTCAAAAACACTTTTGGGCCTCTAACAGAGTGTAAGACCCACCCCTTGTAAATAAAAACCTTTTTGGGTATCAGTCATTGTATAAGTCCCAGTACGTTAAAAAATCTCGGCGCGGTCACCGTTTTCAAAACATTTTCATCTGGGTCTTCCCTTGTGTTGTAAGTCCCATTTTTCTTATTTTTTCAAATAAATTTGGGCCTCTAATAGAGTGTAAGACCCATCCTTTTATACATAAAATAAATTTGGGCCTCCGTCATTGTATAAGTCCCGGTACAGTTTTCAAAACAACGGTGCGATCACTGTTATTTTTGGGCATCTCCTTGAGTTGTAAGCCCCATCTCTTGTATAAAAATAAACTTTGGGCCTATAATAGAGTGTAAGACCCATCCCCTTTTGTAAGTACAATAAATTTGGGCCTCCGTCATTGTATAAGTCCCGGTACAGTTTTCAAAACAACGGTGTGATCATTGTTATTTTTGGGCCTCTCCTTGAGTATAAGCCCCCGTCTTCTTTTCAAAACAACTTTCCCTTTTTGACTTAGATTCAAATTCATAGTTGTTATCAAAACTTTCTTTAATTTCTTGAATAACTAACCATACAGCTGTAGTACTGGAAGCTTGCTCACCTGTAAGTTCTATCAGCTTTCTTTTACATACTTGTATATATATATATATATATATATATATATATATATATATGCCTGTATATTATCTTGCTTAGAGTTTTCCCCGACAATTAGATCTAGGATTAGATCAAACCAATGGTCACTCTTTCAACACAGTCAAAACTAGTTCCCCATAGGAAATTCCAGATACAGTCTTGCCTCCTCTTGGACTTATACAATATGAAACAGAGAAAGGCATTATTCTCGGTGAAACTTTTCTCAAGACTGTCACTATCTAGAAATTTGTCTAAGAAATTCATTTCCCCCAGAGAGGATTAATTCCCGGTGAAACCTCTCTTGAATTTCTTCAAACCCTATAACTGTTCACTAAAGAATGGATTATTCCCAGTGAAACCTTTCTTGAACGTTTCTTAGGTTTGGACCCACAGGTTTCCTAAAAGCATCCCCAGCCTCCTCTTGGGCTTAGTACAAGGACCCAAAGACCTCCTACAGGTATAGGACAAAACTTAGTCATCCTTTGATAGTTCAATCCTCCAAAGAATCAGAATCTCAAAACATCAGACCAGTTTAGGGTTGATTTTCATCCCTTAAAACATCAACCTCCTCTTGGGCATCATACAAAGATAAACCTTTTCATACCAGTAGACTTGGACAGTCTCACCTCATTTTGGATCTCAAAGAAACCCTAAAGTTTCCTAAAAACATTGGAAAACCCTGATCATTTCATCAATTTCCAACAGAGTTAAAATCTCCACAGGTTTCAAAACTCAATCTTTAAATTCTCACTTTAAATTTCCCTAGCTAGGATCAAATCACTATCAATAAACCTCAATCATAACCTCAAGGCTTCTGATATTTCAACTCTTCTGTAATCCTCAGCAAGAGTTGATTCCACACTTTGGACCTGTCTCTGGATCTCAATAATCCTCAGCAGAAGTTAGCCTCCTCTTAGGCTTTATATAAGAAATTCCCCAACCAGCCTCCTCTTTGGCTTTGTATAATGATCATCCCTCAGCACCTTTTAGCCTCAAACTTGGGCTTTGTACAAGACATATATAAATATTCTCCAGCTGAGTCAGTCAATCCCTTTTAGCCTCAATCTTGGGCTTTGTACAAGACAGATAAAACCTCTCACCAGTAGAGTCAATCCCTTTTAGCCTTAATCTTGGGCTTTGTACAAGACAGACAAAATATTTCCCCGGAAGAGTCAATTCATTCCAGCCTCCTCTTAGGCTTTGTATAATGATCTCCCCAAAAGATTCAATCTCTTTTCAGCCTCAATCTTGGGCTTTGTGCAAGACAGCAATAAAACTCCCTAGTAGAGTCAACCTTTTAGCTTCAAACCTTGGGGTTTGATCAAGGCACACAAAAATCAACATCCCCTCATATAAAAAATCAAAATTTCTCTCTGTATGAAGACATTTCTCTGTACATCACACATCAAAACAGACAATCAAACAAAACCTAATTCCAGATAATTGCTGTAAGTGGCACACTTGTTGATTCAAAAATCCAAGTTGTAGTCCCTCTTTTATCCTGGTAAATTTCCTCTTTCATCTAATCACTGTAAGTGGCAAGCCTATGGATTATTTACATCCAAGCCAATGTCCCTCTCTTAGCATGAAAGATTCCTAAGGGAAAATGGCATTTCTCAAAACTGAGTTAAAGTTTTCTCCTTCAGGACAAATCCCCTATAAAGGAAATTATGGCATTAGTGGATTCCATGCATTCCAGTTAAAGTAATTCCCCTTTATAACCAAGTACCCAACAACTGTGATGAATAGGTGAGATATCTCCATTTAGAGATGACAAATTCTCTCTCAGTCAAACCCTTTAGCTTCAATCTTGGGCTTTGAACAAGACACAAAATACCCATTTAGCTCCAATCTTGGGCTTTAAACAAGACACCAAACATCTTTTCCTCCCATAGAATAGGAGGAACTACGATTGTTCTGATTTCCCTGGTTTCTTTAACAGGAATACGTAGGCATAAGATTGCGAGATCTTAGCGAGCACACTAATCAAAAACCTTAGGTTCAGTACCTTACCAAAAACATCAAAAAACCAAAAATCCACTAAAACACTCTCTCAACATTCCCAAAGGAGAAACTTTCCCAACCCATGACAGATAAACACCAGTAAGTAGATAACAGTATAGTTTGCTAAACGATCTATGGATAACCATATATATGATGGGTAATTGACAACTCCCTATTGTATAACCTGACCCCGGACCCCCCAATCTCTTAGCAGTTGTTAAAGAAAACATTTGCGTGCAAGGTTAGTTTTAGATAACTTCCCTTTCCTTTCCAGCTTCATAGGATAAATAAGAAATCAGAAAGTAGCACCCAATTCCAACCAATGGCGATAAGGTGGTCGCGTCACCGACAAAAATCGCACGCTACAGAAAAATGGCGACTCTCCTGGGGAGTCAAACTAGGATTAGAATTCCTAAGAGGTCTAGGTTGTTTAGCATATTATATATATATATTTACTGTTATTCCTACTTGATATCCGTGTTTATTTTTCTGTCATTGGGAATGCGATTGATACGCATGTGGAAAGTTTGAGAGAACACTAAGATAAGAGGTGGAATTGACGGGAGAACTATAGGGAGTGAATCCCGAATAAGCAATCCTGGTAGCCCACCAAATCAGGCGAGGTACCCGTGTGGATACTAAATGTTGAACGACCGATTGTCGTGAAAACAAAGTTTTCCCAGTGAGGCACTCGTGACCCTAAGGATTTAGTAGACATTAACCATATAACCATTTGGTAAAGTGGGGACTATCGGGAATAGTTGATACGCGATACTACACTCAAATGAGATCTACCCTAGGATATTATAGCTCGCTCGAGTGAATCAGCTTACTGTTGATATCCCTAGGGGGGTCAATGATTTTGGGAACCTTAGAACCCGTTCTACAGGTACAAAAATTGACCAAAATAGTACAACCTTTAGGGATGGGTAGAGACATGACTCCATGCTCGTGACGTTGAACCTTTGAACCCATGTTTTTTCAATGTTTATGTGTGCTGCATTCATGCATTCATCTAAAAAAAATCTTTTTAAACAAAAATTTTTTTTTTCAAAATAAACTAAAACAATAATTGCAAATATCAGAGAGATTGCGTTATGGATTTCGGTAAAAGAAAGACGCACAAGTACACCTTCAAGGCTCCGAAACTAGAGGATTTAAGGAGGTTGGCAAGAATGATCACCAACCCTGAGGCTTTCAGAGCTAAGCACGAGGGACTGTTGTCTCTATTAAGGGTCCACGTAGTTGAAGGAATCCTGTCTACGCTGATTCAGTTCTACGATCCGGTTTATCACTGTTTCAAATTTCCGGATTACCAACTGGCGCCAACACTGGAGGAGTACTCTCATTTGATTGATTTACCTATCACTGATCGAGCTCTATTTTCTGGACTGGAAGAAATTCCAAAGGATCAGGCCATTGCAAGAGCGATTTCTTAGGACGAGTCAGAAGTTAAGACTCACATGACCACTAAAAGAGGAATCCAGGGTTTACCAGCTAAGTTCTTGACAGAGAAAGCTCTATACTTTTCTAGTATAGGAAACATAACTGCTTTCAAAGACATCTTTGTCCTACTCATATATGGATTATTCCTCTTTCCCAACATTGACAACTTCGTTGATACCAACGCTGTTAAGATATTTCTGATTGGAAACCCCATACCAACCTTGCTCGCAGATGCTTATCGTTCTATACACTTAAGGAATTTGTACATTGGAGGAATGATCACATGCTGTGTACCCTTATTCTACAAATGGTTCATTTCCCATTTACCCAAGTCTGGTGCGTTTTGGGATCACAAGAGTACTCTACGTTGGTCACAGAAGATTATGTCCCTTACCAACTCTGACATAGATTGGTGTAATAGATTTACGAAGGGATAGAGATCATCGACAGATGTGGAAATTTCCCTAACATACCCTTCATTGGAACTAAAGGAGGAATAAACTATCATCCAATTTTAGTTCGTCGTCAACTCGGATACCCGGTGAAGAATATCCCGCACAATGTTCATCTGGAAGGTCTTTTCTTCAAGGAAGGGGAAAATGACAAGGCACTAAAGAAAGAAATAGTGCATGCATGGCAACATATTCACAAGAAAGGAAGAGAGTCTCTAGGAAGACCAAACTGTATCTCCATAGAGCCTTATCTCCACTGGGTGCAAACTAGAGCCCTCAAGCTGAGGATGCCTTACCCTCGCCAAGAAGTTTTTCTGTTAAAGGAATTTGTCCTTTATTTCATGTCTGATACGAAAAAACTCCAGGTAGCTCTCAACAAAGTTCAACGTGAGAAGAGTTCTTGGAAAAACAAGTACTGAATCCTTAATGTGGAGTGTACCAAGATTCAAGAACTGTTAAAGGAAAAAGGACGCTCTAATTAAAATATTAAAACAACATGCTATAGAGAGTCAAGAAGACTGAAGAAATTTGCTCGCTCCTTTCACTTGGCAAAGGACTGACGACCCGACAACGGCTGAAGAGCCCCGGTCAAAGAAAAGGAAAATACCGGAACCAACATCTAAGATCTCTTCAAAGAGAACTCAGGATCCATAAGCTTAGCCATTTTCCTACAACACTTTGTAAAATACTGTACTTTTCCTTGTAACATACTGCAATCTTTTGAATTCAATAAAAGGGGTATCCCCCCACTGTATGATATTTGCAATCTATTTGGTGAAGTTCTTTTTGATTAAAATAAAAAATGAAAAAAAATACGTCTTTGCATATCATTCATCATTCTCACATAACACGTTCTTCTTATCTTTGAGTCTCACATATGTGTCACGATTGTAGAGAGTCAAACTGTCTCACTTATACAATACTCGGGCCAATCGACAAAAGAAAATGGACGATCTCGAGGAAGAGAACAGAGAGTTGAGAGAAGAAATCAACTCTCTAAAGGAAGGTTTGGAAAAACTTCACAATGACATGCAATCCCTGGCAGCAGCTCAGAAGCAACAACAAAGGACTGTGATCTCAGAGATCACATCTACGCCCATTATGGAAACACATGAGAATCATCCTTGGTACAACATGCCTAAAGGTCGCCCTTGGGGCATGCCTCTCAACTTTATCCCTGAAGGATATATCCCGCCGGTCACTGAAGACCAAGAAACTGCAGCAGGAACCACTGGACCTGAAGGTTACAAACTTCGGGAAAGTGAAGACGCAAGGTTTACGACAGCAACTCCTGAAGGTTACAAACTGCAGGGCACTGAAGCACCAAGAATCACCGCTGTAATGTCTATACCACAACCAGAGATACATACTGTCCCAGAAGGACAGATTCCACAAGCAATTTCTGGTGGAAACGAAGACATGTACGAAAGAATGAATGAGTTCCAGGAACAATTGTTGGAGATACAGAAGGAACTGCATGCCATTCGCGGTCAAGACTTATTTGGAAAAGACACTGCATACCTCTGTCTGGTCCCTAATGTAAAGATACCACACAAATTCAAGGTGCCTGACTTCGAAAAATACAAAGGCAACTCTTGCCCTCAAAGTCATTTGGTGATGTACGCTCGAAAAATGTCAACTCAGACAGAAAATCAACAGCTATTGATCCATTATTTTCAAGACAGTTTAACCGGTGCCGCACTTAAATGGTACATGGATTTAAACCGCACCAAGATCAGTACTTTCAGAGATCTCGGCGCAGCCTTCGTTCAGTAGTATAAATACAATTTGGACATGGCACCAGATAGGGATCAGCTCAGAGCAATGTCGCAAAAAGACAAAGAAACTTTCAAAGAATATGCTCAGAGATGGCGTGAAATTGCCGCCCAGATCTGTCCCCCTCTTGAGGAAAAAGAGATGACAAAGATCTTTTTGAAAACCTTAAGCTCATTTTATTACGACCGTATGGTTGCAAGTGCGCCTAGTGACTTCACTGAGATGGTGAACATGGGAGTACGCCTTGAAGAAGCAGTCCGAGAAGAACGATTGGTCAAAGATGCAGAGCAATCTAGCAGTACTAAGAGATACGGTAGTGCTTTCTAAAAGAAAAAAGAGCAAGATATTGGTAATATCTCTCTAGGAAAACAAAGGCGAAGGTATCAACCAGTAGCGGCAATAACTCCCGCTTTCAACCCAATGCCGACTCTGACTTATCAACCTCAGGTTGCTCAGAGCCAACCAAGTCAACAACAGTATCAACAAAGGACACAACAACCTCTTCAGCAGGCTCGTCCACAGTACAACAATAACAATCGTACGACACGACGATTAGGGTTTGACCCTATACCGATGTTGTACGCGGAACTATTTCCACTCTTACTGGCCAAGGGGGACGTCCAACCCAGGACTCCTCTTACAGTACCGAAAAATCTGCCTTTTTGGTTCAAAGCGGATCAAACTTTCCCTTACCATCAAGGAGGATCGGGGCACAACATTGAGAACTGTCTCAGCTTCAAGTATGACGTACAGAAGTTTGTCAGGAACATGATCTTATCTTTCAAAGATACTAATCTGAATGTTCAGACGAACCCATTGTCGTAACATGAGAATACTGCAGTTAATTTAATAGAGAAAGAATCTAGCCGCAGTTGTCAAATTCACGATGTACTCCTATTAGGAACCAATCTGGTCAGGATGCATTTCAGGCAGAGCAGGTACGGTCATGTACCGCCTCACAATTATCACCAGTGTCATATCTGCTTAAAAAATAACCAATGGTGTTCCATAGTACAATCATCCCTACAAGAACAAATGGATCTGGGATGGATTCAGGACCACCGAATCCGTGAAGTCCACATGGCCCATGCGCATCCCAACATTGTTCAGAACCGAAATATTCTTGCGATGAACGTCAATTTGGTGGCAATGCATTCGAGGCAAAGTCAATATCATAATCTTCCACGACACGATTACAACACTTGTCCGATCTGCTCAATAAGCAATCATGGATGCTCTTTTGTACAAGAGGCCCTCCAACGTCAGATGGATCTCGAATGGATCCAAGACTACCATGAGAGAAATAACCATCAAGTCAATATGGTTCAGATCTTTGACATACGCTTGATGAATACTAGTCTGGTAGAATTACATGCTAAATAAGTCAGACTCGACTTTATTTCTTCACATGATTATCAAGACTGTGAGGAATACCGTGAAGACGACCAAGGGTGAGCACTTGTCCAAAGAACACTTCAACACTTGTTGGACCACTGGTGGCTTCCAATCTACTTGGATGAAGCTACACAATAGATTAGTATGACTGACGAGAATCCTGATAGGCATCAAAGTCAGGATGTCCGCTCGATGGAAACATATCTAGTAAAGATGCACTGCATACAAAGAGGGTGTGGTCGGATGCCACCCCACAACTATGAGCGCTGTAGAGTTTGTTCAGAGAACAACCAAGGATGCTACCTCGTACGAGCGGCTCTTCAAAATCAGTTGGACGAAAAAGAGATTCGACCATGTTTAAGTTCTGGGTCGATCAATGTGATACAAGACTATCTGCCTGATCAAAGCAAAGATGTTGTCATAATCTCCGATCATGGGAGGATTAAAGACGTTTACGCCATAATCCCTCTACTCGGTGAATCAAGAGTTCCTCTTGATAGTAGAAAAGTTCCCAACCAGAAACTGATTGAGGTTGCCTATAATGGTCCGAGAAATCAGAAAGCTCCTGTGGTTATCTATATGCCAGGTCTAATACTGTACAAATCGGAAAAGGCTATCCCTTACAAGTACGGTGCAACTACCATTGAAAATGGAAAGGAAACTCCATTACCCTCCGTCGTGAACATTGCCGACATCAGTCGAGTAACACGGAGCGTCCGGATCTTCAATAGAGAAGTTGGAGAACCTACCAAAGAGAAAGAACCTTAAACAGAAGTTACCAATCAACCAGTCGGGCAATCCAGTAATCCAGAACTGGTAAAGAACAACGATGAGATGCTGAAGCTCATCCAGAAAAGAGAGTACAACATTGTGGACCAACTGTTGCAAACTCCATCTAGAATCTCTGTGTTATCTCTCCTGCTTAGATCCGAAGCTCACAGGGAAGCTCTGCAGAAAGTCTTGGAGCAAGCTTTTGTAGAACAAGATGTGACGGTAAGGTAGTTTGACAGCATCATTTCCAACATCACTTCCTGTAACAATTTAGGATTCAGTGATGAAGAACTGCCGAAAGAAGGCAAAAATCACAATATGGCGCTTAAAATTACAGTCAACTACCAGGACGATGCTCTAGCCAGCGTACTGGTAGACACAGGGTCGTCTTTGAATGTTATGCCAAAATCAACTCTGATGCGACTATCATTTCAGGGAGCCCCGATGAGAGGCAGCAAGGTCATTGTCAAAGCCTTTGACGGATCCAGAAAAATAGTTATCGGCGAAGTTGATCTTCCCATAACCATCAGTCCTCACACTTTCCAAGTCACTTTCTAGGTCATGGACATCCGGGCAACATACAGTTATTTACTAGGAAGACCTTAGATACACGAAGCTGGGGCAGTCACTTCGACACTTCACCAGAAGCTGAAGTTTGTCAAGAATGACAAGTTAGTCACAGTATGCGGAGAACAGGCCTTAATAGTGAGCAATTTATCCTCATTTTCCTGTGTAGAACCTGAGGAGGTTGTTGGAACCCAGTTCCAAGCACTCTAGGTGAGCAATGAGAATCGATCAGAAAGAGGGACATCGATTTCCTCATACAAAGATGCTCTCGAAGTGATCAAGGGTAACGACATAAAAGGATGGGGACAACTCTTAATTCCTACGGATAACAAGACAAAGAAAGGTCTTGGTTTCTCCTCAGCCTGTACCCAGATTGCCAAGAAAGATTGAAATTTTCATCCCATATTCAGGACTTCTTCCACAGTGGAGGCTTCCTCCACCCGGTGTCTCAAGAAGTACACACCATCAACAAGAGTGACTCCTCCGATACGGACGAGGAATGGAAATCTTATCTCAACGACAACGGTTATATGTCTCAGGAAGAAGCGCACATGCCATTCTGTTTTCCAAAGCAGAGCCCGAGATATATACCAAGATCAGACGTCCGAATGATCTATGGAGATTGTGATCCTGAGGGATGCCGTGCTCCACCTAACTCACTAGAAGATGATCTAATGAAGGATAACTTCGATCAAGACTATTATGATCCCCTAGATGACTTGCCTATCTGGAAGCCGTACCCAGAAGACTTGAGGCAAAAGAGTCAGCCAAACGATGCCTATCAGCTGAGTAATATTGAAAGGAATACCCACGTCCCCACCGAGTCATGGGATCATTACTCAGGACATTCCAAAGATATCCAGCACAACGATGAATCTGAAAAGATTGCAGGATAAGAGTTCATCAACTATGCTTTTCCTGAGGTCAACGTCATTGAGAAGATGACTCCTCTACCCCTACAGAAGTTTGGGACACCTTAGGACAGCCGAGTGGCAAGTACAACTTCTTGGTCAAGTACACCGCTCCTGAAAGCTCTCGCATTAAATACGAGGACATCCAGCCAATTGGATGGGGAGATCCTCTTGAGAGTGAAAACATTAGGAAAGATACAACAGAAGAGTTTGTTTATGACAACTCTGCATGAGAGGAAGACTCCAACAATCCTACTCCACTAGAAATCAGCATCATTTCTGAGGATAAACCAAGAAAGAAGGAACCAGACTTTGTGATTCACCGAGGAGTTCGTCGCCAATGGGTTGCTGTCAATGTCCCGAAAGTCGTCTATAAGTCTAAGTAATTGCCATCTTTGTTTTAACCTTTCACCCTGCCCAGGTGAAACAAGTGTTTTTATAGGGCTCACCTTTCTGTAAATGTCCCTCTTTGTTTTGCCCAAAGCGATAGAGTTTTGTTTTATAGGGCTGTATTTCAAGAATTGACAAATCATAAATAAATAAACATCGCTTTGTCATTCCCGCATCTATTGCTGTTTTCACTTTTCGTTTTTCAGAAAATGGTAATCCTAAAACAACCCAAAATAATAACAAGCATTTTTCAGAAAATACACTGCACACACTCTTGCATTCTCTCTATCTCTTCTAAAAAACGAATCATCATGTCATGCAGATTTCTTGTTTTAAACCCCATTAAAACATACGATCCAATGCCTTCTCCCAACTTTGAATTCCTGGTATTTGAAGCTAAAGAAGAAGAGGACGCAGAAATTCCAGAGGAGATCTCCCGACTACTCAGGCAAGAGGAAAGGTCCATTGAACCTCACAAAGAGCCGTTGGAAACGGTCAATTTGGGATCAGAGGAAGAAAAGAAAGAAGTTAAGATTGGAGCGACTGTCAAAGAAAGCTTGATAAAACTTCTCAAAGAGTTTCCAGATGTATTTGCTTGGTCCTATCAGGACATGCCAAGGTTAGATACCAGCATCATGGAACATCATTTACCGCTGAAACCGAAATGTCCTCCGGTAAAACAAAGGCTGAGATGGACTCACCCGGATATGGCTATCAAAATCAAGGAGGAAGTGCAGAAGCAGATCGACGCAGGTTTCCTCGCCACCTTATAATATCCTCAATGGCTAGCTAACATAGTGCCAGTTCCGAAAAAGGACGGAAAAGTCAGAATGTGTGTAGACTATAGGGATCTGAACAAAGCAAGTCCAAAGGATGACTTCCCCTTACCACACATAGACATGCTGGTTGACAGTACAACAAAGTTCAAAGTCTTCTCCTTCATGGATGGATTCTCGAGCTATAATTAAATCAAAATGGCGCTGGAAGATATGGAGAAAACTTCATTCATCACCTCATGAGGCACCTTTTGTTACAAGGTAATGTCGTTCGGTTTGAAGAACGCCGGGGCAACCTATCAAAGAGCCCTGACAACTCTGTTTCACGACATGATACACAAAGAAATCGAAGTGTATATCGATGACATGATTGCCAAATCTAAAACAGAAGAAGAGCATGTGACACACCTGTCCAAGTTATTCGAGCGTTTGAGAAAATACAAACTCCGCTTGAATCCCAACAAATGCACATTCGGTGTTCGCTCAGGAAAACTTTTAGGGTTCATCGTCAGCCAGAAAAGAATTGAGGTTGATCCTGACAAGGTCAAGGCCATTCAAGAAATGCCTTTGCCAAAGACTGAAAAACAGGTCCGAGGATTTTTGGGACGTCTGAATTACATCTCAAGGTTTATATCCCTCATGACCGCGACATGCGCGCCAATCTTCAAACTACTCAGAAAGAACCAAAGTTGTGTATGGATAGAAGATTGCCAAAAAGCATTCGACAGTATCAAAGGATATTTGTTGAATACACCAATCCTGTCACCTTCAGTGGAAGGAAGACCACTGATCATCTACCTAACAGTCTTGGAAGACTCTATGGGTTGTGTACTTGGCCAACAAGATAAAACCAAAAGAAAAGAGTCTGCCATCTATTATTTAAGCAAGAAATTCACGGACTGTGAAACTTGGTACACTATGCTCGAGAAAACTTGGTGTGCTTTGGCTTGGGCAGCCAAACGTCTTCGCCAGTACATGATTTGCCACACTACTTGGTTAATCTCCGAAATGGATCCGATCAAGTACGTCTTTGAAAAGTCTGCTCTCACGGGAAGGATTGCCCGTTGGCAGATGTTGTTATCAGAATACGACATCGAGTACCATGCTCAGAAAGCCGTAAAAGGAAGTATTTTTGCCGATCATTTGGCTCATCAACCGATTGACGATCAAGAATCAGTTGGATTTGACTACCCAGACGAAGATGTCATGTACTTGAAAATGAAAGATTGCGATGAACCGCTACCCAGTGAAGGGCCAGAACCAGGTTCCCAATGGGGATTAATTTTTGATGGAGCTGTCAACAATTATGGAAACGGAATTGGGGAAATCATCGTAACACCTCAGGATACCCATATTCCTTTCACCGCCCGACTGACTTTTAAATGCACAAACAACGAGGCCGAATACGAAGCTTGTATCATGGGTCTCGAAGAAGTAATTGACTTAAGGATAAAGAATTTGGATGTATACAGAGACTCAACCTTGGTTATCAATCAGATCAAAGGAGATTGGAACACATACCAATCAGGATTGATTCCTTACAAAGATTACGCGAGAAGGTTGTTACCATTCTTCAACAGAATTGAGTTTCATTATATCACTCGTGAAGAGAATCACATGGCTGATGCACTAGCCACTCTCTCTTCCATGATTAGTGTAGGTCAATGGAACGACGTACCTAAGATCGACATAATGCGCCTTGAAAGGCCCGCTTACATCTTCACAATTGAAGCAGTCATAGATGATAAACCTTGGTATCACGATATCAAATGCTTCCTTCAGAAACAAGAGTACCCACCTGGGGCATCAAGAAAAGACAGGAAAACTCTCAGAAGACTGACAGGCAACTTCTTCCTGAGCAGTGATACACTCTATAAGAGAAACTTCGACATGGTTTTGCTCAGATGCGTAGACAGGCCAGAAGCAAACATGCTGATGAAATAAATTCACGAAGGATCCTTTGGCACTCATGCTAACAGACACACAATGGCAAGGAAAATTCTGAGAGTAGGATACTATTGGTTGACCCTGGAATCCGATTGCTACAAGTACATGAGAAAGTGTCACAAGTGTCAAATATACGCTGACAAAATCCATGTATCGCCTACGCATCTCAAAGTTCTTTCTTCTCCATGGCCTTTTTCTATGTGGGGAATCGACATGATTGGCATGATCGAACCCAAGGCTTCAAACGAACATCGATTCATTCTGGTAGCCATTGACTACTTCACCAAGTGGGTCGAAGCAGCGTCATACACCAATGTAACCCGAAAAGTGGTGGTCCAATTTATCAAGAACAATCTCATATGCCGTTATGGTGTTCCAAGCCAGATCATTACTGATAATGGATCTAACTTGAACAATAAGATGATGAAAGAGTTGTGCGCTGAGTTCAAGATCGAACACCATAACTCATCTCCCTACCGACCTAAGATGAACGGAGCGGTAGAAACGGCTAACAAGAACATCAAGAAGATTGTTCAAAAGATGGTTGTAACCTACAAAGACTGGCATGAAATGCTACCTTTTGCTCTTCACAGTTATCGTACATATGTCCGCACTTCAACAGGGGCAACCCCTTTCTCTCTAGTATATGGCATGGAAGCAGTGCTTCCCATAGAAGTAGAGATACCATCAATCAGGGTATTGATGGAAGCTAAGCTAACAGAAGCTGATTGGTGTCAAAACAGGCACGATGAACTGAACTTGATCGAAGAAAAGCGAATAACGGCTCAGTGTTATGGTCAGTTGAATGAGCAAAGAATAAAGAAGGCGTTCGACAAAAAGGTTCGACCTCGTGTCTTCTGGAAAGGAGACATTGTGTTCAAAAAGATACAATCATTCCTCACTGATTCCCGGGGCAAATGGACTCCAAACTATGATGGCCCCTATGTGGTCAAGAAAGCCTTCTCAGGCGGCGCCTTGAGACTCACAACCATGGATGGAGAGGAGTTTACCTACGCCACGAATGTTGATGTAGTCAAGAAATACTTCACCTAAATATGAAAAAAAACGTCTCGGTGGATTGAAAACCCGAAAGGGCAGTCCAGGCAAAAATTAGAGACACAAGCAAAAATCAT
Organism: Lathyrus tuberosus; assembly: GCA_022829125.1. NCBI lineage: Eukaryota > Viridiplantae > Streptophyta > Magnoliopsida > Fabales > Fabaceae > Lathyrus > Lathyrus tuberosus. Next base: position 5,069,073 of record JALAZF010000239.1, on the reverse strand, counting down.
CCCAATGGATTGGAAACCTAAAAAAAGGCAATCCAGGCAAAAGTTAGGGATTCATGGCAAGTAACTACGTCTGATCAGTTAGACTCCTCAGCAGTAATGCCATCCATCAGGAAAACTTCAGTCAAGGCCACCTTCGACAGAAGCCCAGAATGTCCAGAGTTCAAAGTTGGTAGAAAGATAACAGTCGTTATGTTTCAATGTAGCCCCTTTTCTCTTTAAATTACCATTTTCTAAACTATGTAATGCTTTATGGTATCACGCGCTTGGCTGATTACCATTCTATCAATAAAATTTGAGCCCTAGTGCTTTTATTTGCAACTCTCATTTATTTTTGCTTTATAGAATGACATTTTAACATGATCAACGATTCTTGAAATAAAACAAAAATGAATTTACTTGTCAAATTTTCTTCTACTTTTAAAATAAAGATGGCATTTCTTTTTAACTGCTGAACGCAAAAAGAACATCGATAGTTTCTCCGAAGGTGATTGAACCTCAAAGTACAGAATCAAAGTACTCCTTCTAAACCAGTGCACCTGAATGAAGGAATAACCGTTTCAGATGTGAATTTCCCACCTGATATTCATGACAGAATTCTTATCTCTTAAGACCGATTGACGATTCTCTCTTCCCCACAGGGTCTACCTCTCCAAAGCAAGACAAGATTGTTATCTTGAACCGATGATACTTTTTTCCCCCTGCAGTGGCCAAGTATCTAGTCATGTTTATTCACCAGTCTGTATGTCGCGTCAGTTTTGTCAGCATAAACATACATACATCATGCATAATTGATTCACATTCATAATTATATCGCATTAATATTGCTCTGGTCATACTCATTTCCCAAGTGATAAAACCCTTTTGTCAATCAAGTTGTCAGTTGTCCTTTCCGTGTCGGATAAGACAAAATCCCGGTTTAAGTCATTTTCTCATTAGGAAATGTATCGTCTGAGCAATCTCTCCCCCAGTTTATTTCTGGATTGGAGACAGTTCTCGACCACTTTGATAACTTGAACCTCTGAAAGGCAAGAAGACATTTGACAGACACCTTTAGAACATCACTCTTCACCATTGAAGATGATATTTTTCGCTTTCCTGGATTAAGGAAAATCCCCAGAGAAAGCCTCTCAACCGTAGACTCTCAGCAATACATCGGGTTTTTCTCCCAAGAAAGTTGATGTTAATGAATTCATCAACACCTCAAAATTGGATTACATCATATGGCATTTCTCCGAAAAGATCTCGAAGAAAAGTATGATGTAATATCCCTAAGCAAAAAGCAGTCTCTCAAGAGATTCGTTTTTTCCCCAGTAGAATCAGCAAATGGCATCTCCAAAAGAAAAGTTTGCACACCTCTATAGCTCAGACGAATGGGTACCCCCAGCAAGTATGACTTCAAGTTTTTTCCATCAAATGGCGTCTCCCCAGTGGAAAACTCAGTGAGAAGTTTGATGAAAACTGCTGCAAATAGCATCCCTTGTCAAGGAAGAAACTCGACAAGAAGAAACTGAGACCAGTTCCGTGGCTGAAGACCAAGATCGAGGGGAAGTTTATTTCAAAAAACTGAGACCAGTTTTGTTGCTAAAGACCAGGATCTAGGGGAAGTTTATTTCAGAAACTAAGACCAGTTCTGTGGCTGAAGACCAGGATCGAGGGGAAGTTTATTTCAGAAACTGAGACCAATTTCGTGGCTGAAGACCAGGATCGAGGGGAAGTTTATTTCAAAAAACTGAGACCAGTTCCGTTACCGAAGACCAGGATCGAGGGGAAGTTTATTTCAGAAACTGAGACCAGTTCCGTGGCTAAAGACCAACATCGAGGGGAAGTTTTACCCTTTGGGCTTGGACTTTAGAGTGGATAATGGTTTTCCTTAGCCCCAAAATATGTAACAGAAGGAATGAATTCTCCTATAATGGAGGAAGCAATTATTTCCCATTGACTATTTCACTATGTCGTTATCTCTTAACTACCACTTAGCCACGTGTACCAGAAAGTGTGAATCATGGATTTTGATTTGGGTCTTGTCGGATGGCTCATCTCAGGAAGCCCAACCCTGTCGGGCGACCTATGAGTCCATTCTGGGAAGCTACTGCCCCTGCACGTGAGCTCTCCCGACACACATACCCTGGTTATTTGTTTCTTTCTCATGTGATATGCCTACTAGGGCCCCAAAAAATTATCTCATTCCAATGTCCTTAAAGCACGAGGTTTTAGAACGGGCAAAATAATGTATCTCAATCATATATACGATACTATAAGCTCTGTGAGTCCCTCAAGCAAAACTTGGGGCGAGTCCTCTTATGATTTTTTCATAAAATGTCCGTTAACTTTGCGACATACATTTATTGATAAAGACGAGCCCCTTAACATATGCTTAAGGCGTGTCCCTCAAGCGTAACTTGGGGTGAGTCCCTCAAGCGTAGCTTAGAGTTAGTCCAGTAGCTTGGAGTTCCCATCAGCAAGGATCTTTTAGTGGAGGTTCAACGCATGCTTACCTTGTAGGGCGACAAGAATACTTCATTGAAGTTCCATCGTTCAATAGCCTTGTGGGAGGCAAGGATACTTAATTAAAGTTCCAGCATTCAATAGCCTCGTTGGAGAAAAGGATGCCTCATTGAAATAACATAATTCAATAGCCTCATTGGCGATAAGGATACTCCATTGAAGTTTCAACATTTTTAATAGCCTCGTTGGCGGTAAGGATACTTCATTGAAGTTCCATCATTTTTAATAGCCTTGTGGGCGAAAAGGATACTTCATTGAAGTTCCAATAATTTTAATACATTCAACCTCATCATTTATACAATTCTTAAGATAGGGCACCCCATTTAAAACCCTGGCCTTGTGAGGGAAAAGAGCGCTACACAATCTCTGATATTAAAAGCAAAATATTAAGAGAATTCTTACATTGACAGGCCAAAAGCCTTTCACCTTATTGAGAAAGAAATAATAAATAACTAACTATAATAATATCTCAGGTTAGCTAAGTTCCATGTACTTGGGATGAGTCTTCCATCTAGCTCTTTGAGTTTATAGGTTCCATCGGGTAGTTTCTGGAATACACGATATGGGTCTTCCCAATTAAGTTGCACCTTTCCCGAGCGTGTTGGCACAACCACTTGCCTAAACACGAGTTCTCCCTTTTACATTTCCCTTGGGACCACTTTGGAGTTGTATTTTTGGTGTCTCTTTGTTTGGCGGAGAGTTATCTGATGTAGGTGATGTCGCGAGTCTCGTCAATCAGGCTAGCTGCACATCTAAGTTCTATCTCATTTTCCTCCTTGTTGAACAAAGTTTTCCTCCATGTGGGTGTGTAAACTTCGACTTGTAATATGACATCAACTCGGTATACCATCATGAATGGAGTCTCATTGATGGGTTAATGGGGAGTGGTGTGATACAACAATAGTCCCTCATGGAGTTGTTCAGCCCATAGACCCTTGGCGTTGTCTAGTTTTTTCTTTATCCTGCACAATATCACCTTGTTTTCTGACTTGATCTGCCTTCTTCCTACGAATGAAAAACTTAGATGAACTTTATTTGTATTCCCAAGTGATGGCAGAAATCCACCACAACCGAGCTGGAGAACTATGTGCCATTGTCTGAGATGATGGCTTTTGGTAAGCCAAACATGTATAAAAATTTACTACCAATAGAAATGCCAAATCATTTTGGTTGTGATCTTAGAGAAGGATTCAACTTCTATCAACTTCATAAAGTAGTTTACCCTATCGATTAGAAACTTTAGTTTCTCTAGCGCTAATAGGAAATGACATAATATGTCCATGCACCACTAGTAAAATGGCTACGACAACATGACGGAGTGAAAATTTTTAGTTGGAGCATAGTGTAGGTTGGAACGTTCCTTACACTTGTCACATTTTCTGATAAATTCTACAATATATCTCATGAAATTGGGTCAATAATAGCAAACCCTGAGTAGTTTGTGAGCAAGAGTTCTCCCTCTAATATGGCATCCACATTTTCCTAGGTGGACTTCTATGAGGACCAAGGTGATCTCGTTTTCCCTTAGATACCTCAACATGGGAGAGGCCATTCCCATATTATAGAGCTTTCCAAACACCATGGTGTATTTTCCCACATGATTTCAAGCCTTATTCACCTCTAGCTCATATGAATTGAGTTCATTCATCATCAGGTAGTGCATTATAGGCACCATCAAACTTGAGGTTGGGCAACCTCAATGATGTTGATTTCTTCTATCTCAATGTTGGGGCGACTAGCATTTCTTGTATGAAAAACTGGTTATATCTTAGTCTTTTGGAACTAGCGAGATTTTAGAGGATGTCTGCTCAAAAGTTTTACTCCTTAGTGTCGCTCCCGGGATTTTCATCCAAGTACAAACGCAAAAGTGGCACCGAAACAGAGTCGCCAGTAATGTGTATTTATCCCAAGAGAAGGAAAGGAAACACCGCATAAACCTGGAGGGAAGGAAAGAGCATGGTCTTGCGACCAAGAGAAACTGAGTTCGGGAGTCGGTTACGCGAGATGAAGGTATTAGCACCCCCACGCGTCCATCGTACCCGATGGAATCCACGCTTGCTTGTCTCATTCAAAGGGTATCTTCATCTGGAGCTCCACTGCTACTGGAAAGAAAAAGGAACAGGAAAAGGAAAAGGAAAAGGAGAGAGAGAACAAGGAACAAATGTAGGGAAAATAAAATAAGTGCTCGAATGGGCCCTACCCCACTGCCTACGTATCTCATCGGGAACATGAGAATCAGAGTGACGTAGTTCCCCTCAACAAGGGTCGCTTTGTTTGTGTTTTTTTTTGGGAACGGCTAACGTTCTAGCTCAGGTGTTGCAGGCTCGCTGGTTCGAGTGCGTTACCATCTTGCAAGAGAACGAGTAGGAGCATGTTCGTACGCTGAGAGTGAGTGAGATGAGAAAAGAATTCTCGAAGGAAAGACGTTATTGTTGGTTTGAAGTTTTTTAGAAAGAAGTGTCTTTCACAATTGTTTGCAACTTGCATTGAACCAAAGTCTTAAATATAGGAACGAATACTTTCGCGCATCGTCCCCAACAGGACGTACACTAGGTACCCTAGAAGAATGAGAGGAAGCCCCTCGTTTCCCACTTCCCACATATAAGGCTCAAGCGCAATACACGTTAACCTTTATTAAGTATTTTTTACTTTTCTTTTGAGATGAGAAGAGGGAAAACACAAAGGAAACTCTAAAGGGAAATTAAGAGTCCTACTGTTATCATGCATGGATTTCCTAGGGTTAGTGAGGTTTAGGAGAAAAAACTACCTAACCTAATGCTAATCCTACTCCAAGCTTAATCAAAAATTAAGTTGAACTAGGTAGCTCTAAAGGGGAAAGAATCCAAGACTTGAACAAGTCTTGAGATTCATGGGATGATAAAGAGTGAAAGAGAAGAAAAGAGAAGGAGAAGAAGAGAGATGAAGTAAAATAAATGGCAGCAAGCACATTATATCATAAATGTCCAACTCAAATCAATCAACATGCTTCAAAGATCAATGCAAAACAAAACATGTAATCATGCAAAGGTAAACATGGAAGGGTGCAAGCATACTTGAATTAAATGCACAATTAAACACACATGGATTTCATAACAAGGTTAAATGAGAAAGGCAAGATGAAAATGAAACAAGACTAGAACTCACATCATGTCATCGTCAACAATTCACAAGTGCAAAAGAGATTCACATTATGCAAAATTATGCACCAAAGAAGTTACAAAGCAAAGGGAATGATATGCATCACATAATTCAAACCATGATGAACAAGTGAAATGAAAATCAAGTAATGCACCCAAAGGGTAGTAGCATACACATTATCATCATGCCAAGATCAAACTCAAGTCATACAAGATTAATCATCAAGCAACACATTCAAAACATGTATCAAAATTGAGAAAGACATTCACTTATCATTCATGCAAGCAAAGCAAAGAAACATGTGAAGCAAAGAGTGAGAACATGTCACATAGAGTACCTCAAACCAAGAGGGTCAGAACCTCTAACATGTCATACAAATCAAACAAAAGGTTTCATACATGAGTGAGATCATACAAAGAAGCATCACAAGATTAGGTTGAACATATCACAAGATTCAAGTTCAAAACAACATCAACTTAGAAAATCAAGAACAAATTGAAAAATGATCAAATGAGGATGATTCCTAAGCCACAAGTAAGCTCAAACAGAACATGTTCATACCATAAAAACATCTCAAGCATCATTCCATTACAAGTAAGCAAATGCACTCAAACTAGATCATGAATCAAAGTAAACCTCAATCAAACTTGCACCTCAAGCAAAACTCAACCAAAAATAGGAAAGTGGCTTATTAAAATCCCCAAAAATAATAAAACAGAATTTAACTCAGTCAAGTAACATATGCAAAAAGATTGGATCAAAAAGAGTTAAAGAGCTTGCCTAAAAGTGAACCACAAGTCAAGATGTACAAAAACATTGAGCATGGATCGAGGGTTAATAAAACTTGAGTGGCAAGTCACTAAAAGTAACTTAAACCAACCTCAAACCAGTATTGAAACAACCTCATATTGTGCCTTAAAAGTTACCAAAATATTGGCCTCAAATGGTGTGTGAAAGTCACAAAAATTCCTAACCCTAGAAGAAGGGTATCATTGGAAACACCCTAACAATTTAATTCAAAATAAAATTAAAAATAAAATAAAATAATGAAAATTAAGCTGACATATTAAAATATCATGAAAATATTTTTGTAGATTTTTAGAACATATTTTTATATTAAAATAAAAATGAAACAACAAATAAAAAAGAAAATGAAAGAAAATAAAAGAAATAAAGTCAAGGGGGTGCAATGAGTAAAAGAAATGCGTTGGGAATGGAAAAAGGCCCAGATTGGAGGGTGCGAATAGAAAAGCCCAATGCCAAAGGTCCAAGAACGCAAGTCAAGGAAGAGCACAAGGGATTAGTCAACACTCAGATGCAAACATGGCCAATGGATTAATCGTACGCTCAGCATTCAGTCAATATATCAACCAAGTATTCACGATCAACGAACTTGATTAAAAAGCACACCATAACTATCACATACTCACGCACACACAAACAATCCGCACACATACACCAGACACGCGCCCAGCACATGCTCTCATTTATTTGTTGGCATCATCTCACACACACAATTCATCCAACGGACCACACCAAGTCAGCAATTCAAATAAGTAAACATGATCAGAGGTTGTGATTGAAACGCACACGATAGTAAGCATGAACTACAAACACACAGCATTAAAATAAAGACAAAATGAAATGAAAATATGGCGACACAAGGGACGTTGGATCACATAAACGGACAATCACGATTTCTTCTTCTTCATGGAACCTCCCTCGCCGGACTGAATTTCAGGCAGCCGCTGGAGCTAGGGCTCCGGCCACCCTCTCCGGTGAGCTCCAGTGCATTTTTTTCCAGAAATTGCGTATGTGTACATCATCTTGACTAGAAAAACGCAAGGATCATGAATATCCTGTCCATTTCAACAAACAATCAACCAATAATGAGAATCGAACAAAAACAAGTTTAGATCTAAAACTTTAAATCCACATTACACACAATTCACGCGTCCAAATCACAAACAAAATAGCTCAGAACAATCAGTGAACATCATAGATCATAATGCATACAAGAAAATTAAGTTCTGTGAGCATGAAAAATTCACCAACCTGAACCTTGTAGAACTTGAAAACCTCCAAGAAATCCCTCCAAAGACTGCAGATCTTCCTCTTTTAAACTCTATTTGCAAAATAAATGCAAATAGAGGCTTGAATCTGGCTAGATCTAGGAGTTTGAAGATGATCCCTCTTGAAACCAACTTGATGAAAAACTCACTCTAAGCTCAAAACAATGGATGATTTGTGTTATTCTCTCTTCACTGATCAAGAATATGAAGGAATTTCTCAGGAAAACCTTGGGAATAGAGAGAATCGAAAATGAGAAAGTGAGGAGTGAAAAATGGATTCTGAGCCAAATGAGAGTGCATGACCTAATTTCTGAGGCATGAGTTAACTTATATACTCTTCATTAATCCACTGATTATGATTAGCAAGTGGTTTAAATCATGGTTAATGAGATTGGAGTGGAATTGCAAATTTGCATTTTGTTGAATACACCCCCTTCCACACGTGCTACCTCAAGTTTCTCATGCTAAACCACTCACATTCACCATGCTGATCACAAATGAACTAGAATTGGGCCTTGTGATGGATTGTTACATGAGTTTTGAATCAACTTGCAATTTTGCACTTTGTTGAATAAATGATGAACATGACATGAAATGAATCAATTCAAAGGCCAAAAATGGTCCAAATGAGATGTACTTGGATGTTGTCATGTGGAATGAACCATTAGAAGTCATTTCAAGTCAATTTGTGCCAAAATGCAAAAGGTGGAAAAATGGAACCATATGAAAACCTCAAAATGCACCTTGCCATCTTTTGACCATAACTTGAGTTCTACAAATGGTATGGAAACCATCTAGTACTTTTTAGAAATGGGAGAAAAAGATCTTCAACTTTCATGTTGGAGGAAAATTAATTTGGAGTTTCCTTAATGATGAAAAGTCAAGTTGAATGTGATGGAAAAGTTGCCAAAAATGGAAAGTTTTCATTATAGGTCATTTTCCAAATTTAGTAACTTTTGCACAAACTCTTGATTTTTGATGAATGACATGAAACTTGGCATTTGAAGACCATATGAGCTTGTGAGCCCTAGAAAACCATGAAAAGAAACTCAAAATTCCACAGTTGACTTTCTCATTTTGAACTGTTGACTTTTGCTTATTACACACGTAACTGATCCATTGAACATCTTCCTCAAAGAACCAATGGCCAAGATTCCCTCCATGAACACTTAAGAACATAAGGAATGCCATGAGATCAAGTATTGCCCAAGAAATCAGAAATAAACTGATTTTAGGTCCAACCCTAGTTTTGGCACCCTCTGGTTAGGAGGAAAAAACACATCCTCCAAATCTCAATTCCTCTGAATATGTTGTGTATCCTCTCAAACAAAGATGAGATATGTCCTTTGGAGGTGATAAAAACTCAAAGAGCTGCACATTTGGGGGTCAGATCCCGACTTTTGACTGCCTTGTGTAGGAGATCATGCATTGTCCAATCTTCTTGGTGAACTCTCCTCTCCCTATGACTTGTGAGGGCAAATGGAGATGACACATGATGTAAGAGGTCCTTAAAGCTTGTGAGAAACACTTGGTCCTCTTCTTTAGCTGATCAACACCTTGGATTACCTGATCACATGCCCTTATGCAAGATGTAATGCTAGATGCTTGATGTTTTGTTTTTCTATGCTTGAATGCAATGCAATGCAATGAAAGCTCATGCTAAATGATATGAAGAAAAGAGAGGGAAAATTTTGGGGTATTGCAGCTGCCCCTATTCAATCACTGTAGACCTGAACGGATGATAGCGATTGCTGTCATACTTTCAAGGTATGGAGAGATTGAATACCGACAATAACCCAAAAATTTGTACTCTGCAGGGAAGAAGAAAAGGGAAATAAACCCCACCAAACGAACTCTACTCGAAGAAAACTCTGGTGAGAAGAAAACCACTGGGAAGATGTTTTTTATACAATGCCAGGCGACTATTGGCCTGCCACACTACGGGTGGACTTTTGCAATGTCTTTTGTACAACGCCAGACGACTACTAGCCTGCCACACTACGGGTGGACTTTTGCAATGTCTTTTGTACAACGCCAGACGACTACTGGTCTGCCACACTACAGGTGGACTTTAGCAGCTGCATTGCCACACTACGGGGGACTTTCGCCAATCTACGGTTGGACTTGCTGAGATGCCACGCTACGGGGGACTTCTGCCAATCTACGGTTGGACTTGCTGAGATGCCACACTACGGGGGACTTTTGCCAATCTACGGTTGGACTTGCTGAGATCTGCCACCCTTGGATGGTCCTTCGCCAATCTACGGTTGGACTTAGCTGCTGAAATGCCACACTACGGGGGACTTCTGCCAATCTAAGGTTGGACTTAGCTGCGGTCTTTTAAAGGGAGTCAGACGACTACTGACTTGCCACACTACGGGTGGACTTTGCCTTGCTTTGCCACTCTTAGATGGACCTTTTGCCAATCTACGGTTGGACTTTCCAATAATTTGCCACCCTTAGATGGACCTTTTGCCAATCTACGGTTGGACTTTCCAATGATTTGCCACCCTTAGATGGACCTTTTTCCAATCTACGGTTGGACTTTCCAATGATTTGCCACCCTTAGATGGACCTTTTGCCAATCTACGGTTGGACTTTCCAATGATTTGCCACCCTTAGATGGACCTTTTGCCAATCTACGGTTGGACTTTAAGAATTCCAAAACTGAATTACTCTCTGCATCCATGTCAGACATCTCTGCTGACTCTGCTAAGGAACAACAATCAATGATTTGATCTCGGAGACTCCTGAAAGGATAATATCTCTGCTGGAGAATGAAGTAATAATCCGTCTGCTTCGAATTGTCAAGTTTGCCAAAAATAAATTGGACTTTGAAATATGAAGAAATGATGATTCTGCTAGGAATTACTTCATCTGTTTGGGGATGAACTCTGGTCACAGCAACTCTGCTGGGGATGAGAATTTCTTTGCATGACGTCTTGCTGGGGAAGAAAAGTCATTAAACTCTGCATGGGGATCTACCAAACCTGAGATCCTTTGCGGGGAGAATCAACATGTTATCTGGCTGAAAGCATGTACTAACACTCTACTGAGGAAGAGACTCTGTTGATCTGATAAACCTCTTGCGGGGAGAACAACAAATCAGCTGGGGAGTACTGTTGACAAGATTCAACGCTGAACTCTGTGGGGATACCATTACCAGAGATACGATCTTGCTGGGGATCAGGGCTACTCTTTCTGGGATATGCAAATCCGGTTAGAAGACATCCCGTTGCAACATGCTGTGGAGAGTTCTTATATCTGCTGGGGAAGCTCAAAGCAATTCCACAGTAGTCTGCGAAGGACTAAGACTGTCAAGCTTAGGATAAGTATCACAATGCCCCATGTTGGGCGAACCTTCCGTTTGACGACTCCGTTAGGGACAATGAGTTTATAACAAACTCTGCTGGAGAAAAACGCTTCAAAGCGTCTCATGCTGGGGAATTCCTTTTAAGAGGATTTTACGGAAGACCAAACGTCCTCAAACTCTACTGGGGATGATAGATCTAGAACATCTTCTGCCAGGGAAATTCAATATGCCCCATGTTTGGGAAGGTCAACAACTTGCTTCCTTCTCCATGATACAAGACTGATCTGAAGAAAATGTCATAAGAGGATTTTACAGAAGAATAAGCATCTTTAAACTCTTGACGACCCCACTGGGGATTAATCATTAACTTCGGTGTCCGCGAAGCAACTCTACTAGGGAATTCGCAACCGTTATCGACACAGAAAAGCTTGTAGTTGTTGGAAATACTGAATGAGAGAATCGACTTAATAAGATACAACGATACCCAGTTGAACTCAATTCACTGATATCGAGACGTCGCGACCGACCGTTGACCAAATGATGGGCTCAATCAGTAAACGTTGTGACAAAAGGGTGACCAGTGAAGACTTCCCTGAACATGATTGCCCCAGTCTTCTGCATGGGAATAAGTGATTGCTCGTCTTGTGCTTGAAATCATCTGAATCTGTTACCGGTAACAAAAGAATACACACGTGCCCCGTAATATGACTTCTGCAACTGAGAAAATTTAGCTCTGAACCACCACTTGTTGGAAAGAGAGATTTCAATACATTTCCTGCTGGTAACATTACTAATGAAGCCTGCTGAAGACAGAGACCACAAATGCCTTGGGTTGGAATGTCCTTTTGTTTCAAACCTTTCGGCTGATTGACTGCATATGTGTGACCAATTTTTCTTTACTTGCCCTAGACCAGCATGGTCCGCCAAAAGAAATTGTCTCAAGAGGATTTTATAGAAGACTTGACATCCAAAACGCCTCAATGTCTTCAAACTCTTGGAGAGATTCGTCAGATCTCGACATAACTGCCCCAGACTATATGGTCTACAGAAAAATCTTGAAGTAATTGTCCCAGTTTTCTAAACTATGAAGGGATTTCTTTGACGTGATCGACCCAAATGAGGTACACCTTAAAGAGATGGTTCGACGTGATTGCCCCAGATCGACCACGTCTCAGCACAACTAGTTGGGAAAGACCCCACTCAACAAAATTTCCGGAAGAGGTAACACTGGATGCGGCTGCCCTTCAGGAGTTTCAGGATTCTCAACTCGGCAAGATTAAGTTTCTGGACTGAATTTCCATATGTAAACTTCTTTTGATGTCAAACAAATGTATGCAAGCAGAAAATGCTTTAATCTGAGAATGAAAAATCTAATGCAACACACATGTTGATCTTGAAGTTTTACTGAAAAGATGTCGCAAACCCTTTGTGAGCAAATCACTGGTTAAGGTACGACATTGATTTTTTGAATGAAAGAAATGCAGTGTACATGCAACACCAACAAAGATCTTTTAGCACAACTCATAGGAGTCAGGAACGCCATCTCTTGGTAGTGTGCTTTTGCAATAACCCTGTTTCAATTAGGACTTTTGAGGGTTGTATCGTGGCCTGGTTCACGGTTTTGAGAAAAAAGGATTTAAGGCTCAAAGTGTATCGGTGCCCACCCACTCTTCGTGATGTTCTCCAGTCCTACATTCAGCTAATTTGGCACAAACGCTCATCTCCCACGCATCTGATGGTTTGACACCTAATGAGGTTTTGGAGTAACAGTCACCCCTTTGTCTTTTGTTCATAGTCACATGACTTTGTTCATTATTTGAGGATTTTCTTTTGTAATCCCTTTGTTTTTCATTTTCTCATTCTTTTTCTTGTCCCTAACTTTTGCCTGGACAGATTCTTTTGAATCTTTGATTTTGAAGTCCAGCGGGATGCCCCAACTTTTGCCTAAGCCATTTGTTTTCACGTTTCGACTTAGCGGGCTTTCTTTTTCTTTTGATTCTTTTTCTCTCTTTTTTTTTTGAACAAATCGTGTGACACCGGCTTGTCTTGACTTTGTTGAAAGGGTTATGACTGCCTCAGTCTTCGATTATTGATGGATAACCATTGAGGTTTCACATCTCTTGACCTCTTGACGGTGGAATAAAAGGTAATGGATCCTCAGATGCACACTCCTTTTGAAATTTGAACGCTCGGTCAAATGAACTGAAGACTACCCTGCCCCTGGTTAAATGTGAGGGTTTTTTCGAATGAAAAGAAACACCTACTTTAAGGCTCAAAGGGGTTGGCGAGGGTCTATCTCCCTTATATCTCCAGTGTTTGGGGAGTTGAAACAATGCCTGTACATCCTTAACAGGGTTCTGTTCAAAAGCACACAATTAGAGACTTGCGTTCTTACTTCGTCATCCTCCCTCACAGAGCTTAAGCAAGAAAAATTGGTATTGCAGTGCACATTAGCATTAAATGAGTAAACACAAATGAAATTAATCAAGAAAACATATCCATTGCATTAAAATCATCAAACCAAATACAAACAAGTTTTAACATGCAAACAATGTCTGAACAAACAAATAAAGACTACATATGAAAATGCAGCGAAGAAACTAAATGATTGTCCTTGTTGAGGAGGCCTGACTCCGTCTGGACTGACTGCTTCTGATGATGTCTTTCCCTTTTTACGTGCTGCCTTGGGAAGCTTTAGTTAACATACAACCCATCTGCAGTGAAAATAATGATCCCGGTGTCAATCAGATCTTGCACTTTATGCCTGAACACCTTACAATCTTCAATGGCATGCCCCGGTGCCCCTGAGTGGTGCCCGCACCTAGCATTCTTGTCATAACCTGGCGGAAGAGGATACGGGACAGGAGCAACTTCCCTTAACTGAATCAAAGAGTCTTGAAGCAAACGGTCAAGCAGCTGACTGTGAGGAACAGTAATAGGATCAAATTTTCTCTCAGGTCTTCTGGGTCTCTGATACCTCCTCTGGGAGCTAGCCTGCTGCTGATACTGATTCGAGTACTCCTCTTTTCCCAACACTTTTCTTTTCAAACTTGGCCTATGATCGGGAACAAGCTGCTGATGCGGGGATTTTGAGACCAAAGACTGCAAGATATGTCCTTGACTTGATGCCGCTTTAAGAGGGAATGCCGGGGAATTCATATTTCCTGCAGCCGTAAGAGTAGAATTACTCTGCATGCTTACGCCGCCCGACGCAAAATTTATCGCCTTCGAATCAATCAGATCTTGGACCACATTATGAAAGGCTTTGCATTTTTCCACATTGTGTCCCGGCGCCCCAGAGTGAAAGTCGCAATGGGCACTTGCATCATAATTGAGTGGGAGCTTTCCATCAGGGCGATTTATTGTCCGAAGTTCAACCAATTGGAGTTGGAGTAGGTGCCTCAACAGCTGGGCATAAGACATGGGAAGCGGATCAAAGATTCTGTCACGTTTCTTCGACTTTGGTAGGTACTTCCTAGCCTTGGGACCGTCTGGGGAAACAAGAGGTAACTGCTGGTGAGTAAGTTTCAGAACTCCAGGTGGTGCAGAAAATCCGTGAGACACATCACTCTTGGGAATAGGTTCCACAGGCAAAGGTGGAACGACAACTTTTGTTACAGCCTCTGGTGTGGGATTACCATCTTTTCTGAGCATATTTCTCACAACTTCCATAACAAAACTCATCTGGGTCTTCACTTGATCGACCTCTTCCTTCAGCATTCTCTGGCCTTGAATCAAAGCTTGCATGTCCACTATAAAGTGCCCCAGCTGGGCTTTCATCTCAGTCACCTCCGCTCGGAGTTGTTCCACATCTGAACCCTGATTGTGATGAATAGAGTAGTCGGAAGAAGTCATGTTTGTTGTCCTGAACCTGAAGAGAATACCCAGTCAGAAAAAGAAACCCGCTCCGGAACACCTGTTATGCAAAAAATGCTTATGATTATGAGGATGCAAATGCAAAATGCAAACAATCATATTTAACATTTCCAGGCCGGATCTGCTTTGATTCCAGCTTTGGGCAAGGGATCGGACGCAACATCGGAAAATAAATCCGAATCCAGAAATACCGCAGAATCAATCAAAAGACAACTCCTTTCAAACAAACGATGACCATCGAAACAAACATTGCAATAACATAGCATAAGATGTCATACAAACAGGTTCAATACAATCAAAAGTGATTCCATCAACAATCCTAATGGTAACCACAACAAAAACAAGCAACAGAAATACTACAAGTCAATTCCAAATAAACCAGCTTCAATCTCCTCAAGAAGGTTCACAGTATCTGGATGAGTAGGTCTTTCTAGCAAACCCTTGATCAACCTGTTCCTCTTCTCAACATCCTACTTCAGCCTAGCAATCTGCTCATCGACATCGTTGCCCTCGTGCTTTGGTTTCTTGATTCCCGCTTGCAGCTTAAGCTCTTCAATTTCTTTCTGTGATTCTTTCCATTTGGCAAAGTAACGGTCTTTCCTTGATTTCACTACCTGAAGCTCTTCTTGCAGCTCTTCATTCTCAATCTTGGCATCTTTCCACATATCCTGATACGTGGCCAGCTCGTCCTCTGCTTTAGTCAAAAGCTTCTTGTTCTTCCTCTTAGCTTTGACTGACGAATCAGCAGCCATACTGATCTTTTTGAAGTGTTGAGCCCTGTCAGCAAAATCCTTGTCTCTTTTCTCTAGGTGCGTATTCATGTCTTGAACCTTCCATTTCAGCTCCAAGTTGTCATGTAGAGCACTCTGTAGTCGACTACTCATGTCAGAGTTTTCCAACTTCAGATCAGATACCAACTTACGCTGCTTATCAAATTCTTCAAACGGAACAGTGAGTCTTTCATCCACACTTTCAGGGTACAGTATAGGTGCTCGATCAAAAAGCAAGTAACACTCCTCAACTCTCTGTTTTATCCATTCCACATAAGGAAGGAAAGCTTGATTGTTAGGTTTGCCCAGAACGACCTTGCCTTTCTTCAGGATACTAACCCAAGTTTCAGAAGCTTTCTGCGCCTCTTCTAATTCTTCAGATGAGTGAAAATACAATGATTCTTCCACATCTCGCTTAACAGGTGGTCCTACCAGAGCGTAACCAAACTATCTTACGGCCAAGGAAGGGTTATAGTTAATTCCTCCCTTCCTCCCTATCAAAGGAACATTAGGGTACTTACCACAGCTGTGAATGATATCCTTGCCAAGCAATCCTTAATTTAACCACACGATGTTTTTACTGACCAATCCCATCAGGCGCTGACTCCACTCTAGAGAATCCTTAGAATCAACAAAAGCACCAGATTAAGGTAGACGACTTGAGAACCATTTATAAAACAATGGAGCGCAACAATGAACCATCCTCCCTCTCTTCTTTTCATTCCTATTGTATAGGGCATAATGGAGATCTCCCAACAGGGTTGGCACAGGATTCCTCATCATGAATATTCTGATAGCATCTTCATCAACAAAATCAGGCTCATTTGGGAACAACACAATACCATAAACTCAAAGAGCTAACAGTGCATTGAACACGATCCAATCTTTGTCCTCTGCTGCTTTCTGAGCTTTCTTCGTTAGATACCCCAACTTGAAACCACAGATCTTTCCCTTGTTGGAGATGTTGGCTTCTATCTCCGATTTGCTCAAATAAAGAGCACCGGCCAATTTCCCACAATCCAGCTCTTCTTTTGAACCAAAGAAGGGAGGTACTTCCTTGATAGGGATCCCTAGCATGTTAGAGTATTCCTCTAAGGTAGGCACCAACAAGTAATCCGGGAACAGAAAACATCTCAGTGGAGGGTCATAGAACTGCATCAGAGTATAAATACTTCGGAACTCATAATCGTTGATGTTGCGAACAAAAGACAGAATCCACCCATACTTCTCCTCGAAAGCATTCAACACTTCAGGACTCGCCATTCCCTTCAGGATCGTGAGAGGACCTATTGTTGGCTTGAAAAACTTGTAGATAATAATATCCTTCTTGCCTCTTGGAACGTTCATCCCTAACACTGCCCTCTGACTGGAATCAAAGACTAGATACTACCTGAAAATGCACAAACATGAATGTCAGAAAAAAAGAATGCAATGCAGAGCATGCGATCAAGGTGTCCACACAAACTGGCTGCACTGCGTTGACTGAACATATCAAGGCTCTGTACCAAAACTCAGAACAATAACCACCATAGTGATAGAACCAGAAAACCAGGTAGGTTGAAAGTCACGGTTACCTGCAGACCTGCAAACCCCATCCCTCTCACATGTGGGTACTAGGATGTTCAGTATCCCGGGCTCTCAGGTCGAGAAATGATGATACGTTCACCATTTCTGGTTTGGCATCATCATCAATCGAGGAGGCCTCAACCGATTCTCTAAGACGAAAGATCCTCAGCTTCGGAGGTTTGAGAAGCAATAGCACATTCAGCCCGAAGAATACAATGCTATCGCCAATCAAAGAGGTCGTCCGCTGATTCACTACAAAAGGGAAATCCTATAGCAAGTTCCCAGCATTGGGTCCTCGGATCAAGAATGTGCAATGGGTTTACCACAAAGCGTGGTCTGCCACTGTCACATTTCGGGAGGAGTGCCGTAACTGAGTCCTCGGGAATGGTCTCCAGAGTCGACAATCCCTCAAGAGAATACCTACTGGCCTGTACCAACGCACAGTAGCAGGTAGCTCTTGATAGAACCTCGTCTGGTTGTGGGTCTCATGAACAACAATACATGGCCACCCCCATGCAAGCGTCATGACTATCCACTCTAAAACCTGTGTATGCTCGAGCCTGGGTAGTGGGCTCATCTCTCAGAATATCCCAACCCGCCAAACAGAAAAGTCCAGCACATCACAGTATAATAATGATATGTAATGCAGTAAAATGCGATAAATACAGTAAAGTACAGTAAAGTAGTAATACAGTAAATAACAATACAGTAATACAATAAATACGGCAAAACACAGCACCACAGTAGACACCCAATGAATGAAAAACAAACAAGCGCTAGGATTGACTCGCTAAGGGAACCAGAGATTCTGTGAATTCCCCAGCAGAGTCGCCAGCTGTCGCTCCCCGGGATTTTCATCCAAGTACAAACGCGAAAGTGGCACCGAAACAGAGTCGCCAGCAATGTGTATTTATCCCAAGAGAGGGAAAGGAAACACCGCATAAACCTGGAGGGAAGGAAAGAGCATGGTCTTGCGACCAAGAGAAACTGAGTTCGGGAGTCGGTTACGCGAGAGGAAGGTATTAGCACCCCCACGCGTCCATCGTACCCGATGGGATCCACGCTTGCTTGTCTCGTTCAAAGGGTATCATCATCTGCAGCTCCACTGCTACTGGAAAGAAAAAGGAACAGGAAAAGGAAAAGGGAAAGGAGAGAGAACAAGGAACAAATGTAGGGAAAATAAAAGAAGTGCTCGAATGGGCCCTACCCCACTGCCTACGTATCTCATCGGGAACATGAGAATCAGAGTGACATAGTTCCCCTCAAAGAGGGTCGCTTTGTTTGTGTTTTTTTTTTTGGAACGGCTAACGTTCTAGCTCAGGTGTTGTAGGCTCGCTGGTCCGAGTGCGTTACCATCTTGCAAGAGAACGAGTAGGAGCACATTCGTACGCTGAGAGTGAGTGAGATGAGAAAAGAATTCCCGAAGGAAAGACGTTATTGTTGGTTTGAAGTTTTTTAGAAAGAAGTGTCTTTCACAGTTGTTTGCAACTTGCATTGAACCAAAGTCTTAAATATAGGAACGAATACTTTCGCGCATCGTCTCCAACAGGACGTACACTAGGTACCCTAGAAGAATGAGAGGAATCCCCTCGTTCCCCACTTCCCACATATAAGGCTCAAGCGCAATACACGTTAACCTTTATTAAGTATTTTTTACTTTTCTTTTGAGATGAGAAGAGGGAAAACGCAAAGGAAACTCTAAAGGAAAACTAAGAGTCCTACTGTTATCATGCATGGATTTCCTAGGGTTAGTGAGGTTTAGGAGAAAAGACTACCTAACCTAATGCTAATCCTACTCCAAGCTTAATCAAAAATTAAGTTGGACTAGGTAGCTCTAAAGGGGAAAGAATCCAAGACTTGAACAAGTCTTGAGATTCATGGGATGATAAAGAGTGAAAGAGAAGAAAAGAGAAGGAGAAGAAGAGAGATAAAGTACAATAAATGGCAGCAAGCACATTATATCATAAATGTCCAACTCAAATCAATCAACATGCTTCAAAGATCAATGCAAAACAAAACAAGTAATCATGCAAAGGTAAACATGGAAGGGTGCAAGCATACTTGAATTAAATGCACAATTAAACACACATGGATTTCATAACAAGGTGAAATGAGAAAGGCAAGATGAAAATGAAACAAGACCAGAACTCACATCATGTCATCATCAACAATTCACAAGTGCAAAAGAGATTCACATTATGCAAAATTATGCACCAAAGAAGTTACAAAGCAAAGGGAATGATATGCATCACATAATTCAAACCATGATGAACAAGTGAAATGAAAATCAAGTAATGCACCCAAAGGGCAGTAGCATACACATTATCATCATGCCAAGATCAAACTCAAGTCATACAAGATTAATCATCAAGCAACACATTCAAAACATGTATCAAAATTGAGAAAGACATTCACTTATCATTCATGCAAGCAAAGCAAAGAAACATGTGAAGCAAAGAGTGAGAACATGTCACATAGAGTACCTCAAACCAAGAGGGTCAGAACCTCTAACATGTCATACAAATCAAATAAAAGGTTTCATACATGAGTGAGATCATACAAAGAAGCATCACAAGATTAGGTTGAACATATCACAAGATTTAAGTTCAAAACAACATCAACTTAGAAAATCAAGAACAAATTGAAAAATGATCAAATGAGGATGATTCCTAAGCCAAAAGTAAGCTCAAACAGAACATGTTCATACCATAAAAACATTTCATGCATCATTCCATTACAAGTAAGCAAATGCACTCAAACTAGATCATGAATCAAAGTAAACCTCAATCAAACTTGCACCTCAAGAAAAACTCAACCAAAAATAGCAAATTGGCTTATTAAAATCCCCAAAAATAATTAAACAGAAGTTAACTCAGTCAAGTAACATATGCAAAAAGTTTGGATCAGAAAGAGTTAAAGAACTTGCCTAAAAGTGAACCACAAGTCAAGATGTGCAAAAACATTGAGCATGGATCGAGGGTTAATAAAACTTGAGTGGCAAGTCACTAAAAGTAACTTAAACCAACCTCAAACCATCATTGAAACAACCTCATATTGTGCCTTAAAAGTTACCAAAATATTGGCCTCAAATGGTGTGTGAAAGTCACAAAAATTCCTAACCCTAGAAGAAGGGTATCATTGGAAACACCCTAAAAATTTAATTCAAAATAAAATAAAATAAAGAAATTAAAAATAAAATAAAATAATGAAAATTAAGCTGACATATTAAAATATCATGAAAATATTTTTGTAGATTTTTAGAACATATTTTTATATTAAAATAAAAATGAAACAACAAATAAAAAAGAAAATGAAAGAAAATAAAAGAAATAAAGTCAAGGGGGTGCAATCAGTAAAAGAAATGCGTTGGGAATGGAAAAAGGCCCAGATTGGAGGGTACGAATAGAAAAGCCCAATGCCAAAGGTCCAAGAACGCAAGTCAAGGAAGAGCACAAGGGATTAGTCAACACTCAGATGCAAACATGGACAATGGATTAATCGTACGCTCAGCATTCAGTCAATATATCAACCAAGTATTCATGATCAACGGACTTGATTAAAAAGCACACCATAACTATCACATACTCACGCACACACAAACAATCCGCACACATACACCATCCACGCGCCCAACACATGCTCTCATTTATTTGTTGGCATCATCTCACACACACAATTCATCCAACAGACCACACCAAGTCAGCAATTCAAATAAGTAAACATGATCAGAGGTTGTGATTGAAACGCACACGATAGTAAGCATGGACTACAAACACACAGCATTAAAATAAAGACAAAATGAAATGAAAATGTGGCGACGCAAGGGACGTTGGATCACATAAACGAACAGTCACGATTTCTTCTTCTTCATGGAACCTCCCTCGCCGGATTGAATTTCAGGCATCCGCCGGAGCTAGGGCTCCGGCCACCCTCTCCGGTGAGCTGTAGTGCATTTTTTCCAGAAATTGCATATGTGTACATCATCTTGACCAGAAAAACGCAAGGATCATGAATATCCAGTCCATTTCAACAAACAATCAACCAATAATGAGAATCGAACAAAAACAAGTTTAGATCTAAAACTTTAAATCCACATTACACACAATTCACACGTCCAAATCACCAACAAAATAGCTCAGAACAATCAGTGAACATCATAGATCATAATGCATACAAGAAAATTAAGTTCTGTGAGCATGAAAAATTCACCAACCTGAACCTTGTAGAACTTGAAAACCTCCAAGAAATCCCTCCAAAGACTGCAGATCTTCCTCTTTTAAACTCTATTTGCAAAATAAATGCAAATAGAGGCTTGAATCTGGCTAGATCTATGAGTTTGAAGATGATCCCTCTTGAAACCAACTTGATGAAAAACTCACTCTAAGCTCAAAACAATGGATGATTTGTGTTCTTCTCTCTTCACTGATCAAGAATATGAAGGAATTTCTCAGGAAAACCTTGGGATATAGAGAATCGAAAATGAGAAAGTGAGGAGTGAAAAATGGATTCTGAGCCAAATGAGAGTGCATGATCTAATTTCTGAGGCATGAGTTAACTTATATACTCTTCATTAATCCACTGATTGTGATTAGCAAGTGGTTTAAATCATGGTTAATGAGATTGGAGTGGAATTGCAAATTTGCATTTTGTTGAATACACCCCCTTCCACACGTGCTACCTCGAGTTTCTCATGCTAAACCACTCACATTCACCATGCTGATCACAAATGAACTAGAATTAGGCCTTGTGATGGATTGTTACTTGAGTTTTGAATCAACTTGCAATTTTGCACTGTGTTGAATAAATGATGAACATGGCATGAAATGAATCAATTCAAAGGCGAAAAATGGTCCAAATGAGATGTACTTGGATGTTGTCATGTGGCATGAACCATTAGAAGTCATTTCAAGTCAATTTGTGCCAAAATGCAAAAGGTGGAAAAATGGAACCATATGAAAACCTCAAAATGCACCTTGCCATCTTTTGACCATAACTTGAGTTCTACAAATGGTATGGAAACCATCTAGTACTTTTTAGAAATGGGAGAAAAAGATCTTAAACTTTCATGTTGGAGGAAAATTCATTTGGAGCTTCCTTGATGATGAAAAGTCAAGTTGAATGTGATGGAAAAGTTGCCAAAAATGGAAAGTTTTCATTATAGGTCTTTTTCCAAATTTAGTAACTTTTGCACAAACTCTTGATTTTTGATGAATGACATGAAACTTGGCATTTGAAGACCATATGAGCTTGTGAGCCCTAGAAAACCATGAAAAGAAACTCAAAATTCCACAGTTGACTTTCTCATTTTGAACTGTTAACTTTTGCTTATTACACACGTAACTGATCCATTGAACATCTTCCTCAAAGAACCAATGGCCAAGATTCCCTCCATGAACACTTAAGAACATAAGGAATGCCATGAGATCAAGTATTGCCCAAGAAATCAGAAATAAACTGATTTTAGGTCCAACCCTAGTTTTGGCACCCTCTGGTTAGGAGGAAAAAACACATCCTCCAAATCTCAATTCCTCTAAATATGTTGTGTATCCTCTCAAACAAAGATGAGATATGTCCTTTGGAGGTGATAAAAACTCAAAAAGCTTGCATATTTGGGGGTCAGATCCCAACTTTTGACTGCCTTGTGTAGGAGATCATGCACTGTCCAATCTTCTTGGTGAACTCTCCTCTCCCTATGACTTGTAAGGGCAAATGGAGATGACACATGATGTAAGAGGTCCTTGAAGCTTGTGAGAAACACTTGGTCCTCTTCTTTAGCTGATCAACACCTTGGATTACCTGATTACATGCCCTTATGCAAGATGCAATGCTTGATGCTTGATGTTTTGTTTTTCTATGCTTGAATGCAATGCAATGCAATGAAAGCTCATGCTAAATGATATGAAGAAAAGAGAGGGTAAATTTTGGGGTATTACACTTAGGTACATAGGTTTTCTTAAGGGCTTTAAAACGTTTGATAATTGACATACCTTTATGAAATAATTGATTAGTCGGGCTCTTGTTTCCTGATATTCTTCATCTACCTTATTCACAATCAGTTGCGAGTCGCTCCTAGCTCTGAGGCTCAATGCACCCATTTCTATGGCGAGATTCATACCGTCAATGAGAGCTTCATACTCAGGTTAGAGATTGATGGCTTTAAACTCGAATGTCAATGACTGCTTTATAAGGAGGTTGTATAGACCCTCTAAATATCAAGTCACACTGAAAGAACCAATTCAGAATCAAATCTCAGTAGGGATGTCAAATGGGTGGGGCAGGGTCATGAGACACTTCCCCATCTTTGTCCCCGCCACCAAATTCATTCCCTGTCCCCGTCCCTGATCCCCGTCACGGGGGAGTTTCTATCCCCATCCCTGTTCCCCGTGGATCCCCGCTCCTCGCGGATCCTACATTTATCCATTAACATTTTATTTTTTAAAATATCTATTTTCTATAAAAATAAAAAGCACAAGTATTTCACATATTTATTTTTTTATTAAAAAATACTAGTATTTCACATATGCTTTAAAAATTATACTTCATCAAAACTAACAACGGATAATTATAAATATTTATTTATTTGTTAAAATAAATAGGCGGGACAGGGCCCCTGTGGGGCGGGGGGTGCATTCCCCATCCCCGTCTCCAAAGTGCTCTCGAGGTAATTTTTCTCCCTATCCCCGCCCTCGCGGGGGAAAATTTCCCATTTTTTGGGGCCCCGAATTGGGCAATCCCCGCGGGGATCCCCGCTAACAGATGTAAACTAACGTCCCTAAATCCCAGACACTAGAGAAAAATGTCTGGATCTCCCAAAGGAATGGAGACTAACAAAAGACCATCTGATTCAGAATGTTATTAGAGAAATATTCAAGGGAGTCACCACTCGATGGTCTCTCAATAAGGTATGTAACTCTATGGCTTTTGTTTCACAAATTGAGTCAATGGGAATCGACAAAGCTATAGTCGATGGACATTTGTCTCTTGCTATGCAAGAAGAGTTAAATCAATTTGAACAAAACAACATTTAGGAACTCGTTGCCAAAGCTTCGGTTAGTCTAGTAATTGGTACCTGATGGATCTTTCGCAACAAGTTGGATGAAGATGGAAATATTTTAAGAAATAAAGTCATACTCATTACAAAAGGATACAATTAACATGAAGGAATATATTTTGATAAAACTTATGCTCTTGTAGCTATATTAGGGCCATAAGGATGTTATTAACTTTAAATTATTTCAAATGGATGTAAAAAGTACTTTTCTAAATGGTTACATTCCATAGGATGTATTTGTTGACCAACCTCCAGGTTTTATCAACCCAACCTTTCTAGACCATGTTTTCAAGCTTAAGAAAGAACAATATGGGCTGAAACAGACTCCTAAAGCATGGTATGATCGTCTAAGTAAGTTCTTACTTGAAAACAAGTTTAGGATAAGACAAGTTGATAAAACTCTTTTCATCAAGAAAACTAAGCATGATATTTTATTAGTTCAAATTTATGTCGATGATATTATCTTCTGTGCTACTAACGAATTCTTGTGCAAGGAATTTTTAGAAATTATGCAAAAAAATGTTTGAAATGTCAATAATGGGAGAGCTAATGTACTTTCTAGGACTTCAAATCCATCAAACTAAAAAGGGAACATTCGTAAATCAAACTAAATATTGTAAGGAGCTGTTAAAAAGATTTGATATAAAGGAGTCCAAAATAATAGCAAACCCAATGTCAACCTCACGCTACCTAGACAAAGACGAAGATGGAAAACCAATCGAAGAGAGAAAGTATCGAGATATGGTAGGATCTCTTCTTTATCTAATTGCATCCCATCGTGATATAATGTTTAAAGTATGTATGTGTGCACACTTTCAAGCATCCCCAAAAGAATCACATCTTAGTACAGTCAAATGCATTATGAGATACCTCTCTGGCACACAACAAAAGGATTTATGGTACCCCAAGGGAGAAAATTATGACTTAGTTGGGTACTCTGACTTCAATTTTGCTAAGTGCATATTGGATAGGAAAAGTTATAAAAATACGTGTGACTTACTTGGAACTTGCTTGTCTCATGGCATAGCAAGAAACAAGCAAGTGTCGCGCTATCCACAACTGATGCAGAATACGTTGTTGCAGGTAGCTATTGCGCTCAACTCGTTTGGACAAAACAACAACTCAACGACTATGGTGTAAAACCTGGAGTTTCCCGAATATGACGTGACAACACTAGCGTCATAAACCTCACAAAAAACCCGATACTTCAGTCTTGTGCTAAACAAATTGATGTTAGGCACCACTTTACTAAAGATCATGTTGAAAAAGGGGAATGTGTACTTGATTTTGTAAAATCATCTAATTAACTCACATATATTTTTACTAAACTCCTTCCTAAAGAAAACTTCTTTTTCACAAGAATCGAATTAGGAATATTAAACCAATCATGCATGAACTAAAATGACTACATGTGACATATGTGTATCTATGTACTTATGTTTGTATATCAAATTTCATAGTTCTATCTACCTTTTTGAGTTTGACTAAGGGGGAGAAATATACTCTCAAGAGGCGTAGAGTATACTCTCTACCCAATTGAGGGGGAGTTTAATCACTCCAAACACATATATGTTATTGCCTTTACCACATCCCCGAGAGATGTGTTTCCATCATCAAAAGGGGGATAATGTGTTTGCAGGTATAAATTTGAAAATTCCGTAGAAGATCCATCTGAAGTTTTGATGACGACAATAATTACTAAAGTCGGTGGCAATAGCTTTCAACCTTGTTGATAGAGTTCTAACTAAAGAAACATCTAATGCATCATCAACTAATATAGACTCAATATCAAAGTGATTATATGATCAAAAGAAATCTAGCAAAGAATCTTGAAGCCTCAGACTAAGTGTGAAAGCTCGCCAGGTCATGTCTGTGTGTCTGACTGAGTGACCAGAGTATTGTAAAATTAAGGAGGTGGCTTAGAAGTACTAAGGAAACTCTCTCACCCCCCCCCCCCCCCCACACACACACGCACCCCTAAAAATATATTTTAAATATTTTATCTTGATAATCATTTTCTAAACTAAGACAAGTGATTAAAAAGTTGTTGAAACCTTTTCCAAACTATTTTGAATCAACTTATCGATTGGTAAGTTGTACTGATCAATTGGCAAAACATTTTTGAGCCACCCAACCGATTGAAGCATTAAGCCAATCGATTGAATAAGATTTAATTGATTAAAAGGCAATTATGACAACATATTAATGAATTGCAATGACTCTATATCTAATATTTCCTATTTGGGTTAGCGAATCGATTAAAAACGAGTTGGCCAATCGATTGGAGCTTTGTACCAATCGATTGGCAAATCAAATCAGCCCATGGATCATTTCCTTTTTTAGTGTTTCCAACTTCTATATAAAGGAAGATCGCCTCCACTTCTTTACACACCACTTTCCAATGATTTACATTTTTCTTGGAATTTATCTCTCTAAATTTTTCTCTCCCTCTCTCTCTAGAAAATATATATTTCACTTAAAATTGCCTTAGAGTGTGTTTAGATGAGGAATTTGAGAATTTTTAGGGAATTTAAAATTGTAAGTAATTTATATGATTCAATTGAAATTCATTCATTTTTAAATTCTTTTGTTTGGATGGAGTATTAAAATGATTCAATGTAAAAAATTTGTGGCTATTTTCATAATTTTTAAAGCTTTTGGGTCAAATTTAAAATATGAAAAATAGGGACTAATTTGTAATTTTTGAAAATTTGAAGGGACCAATTTGTAAAATTTGAAAATTAGTAGGGACTAATTTGCAATTTTTTTGAAAATTTTGGGGGTGAATTTGAAGTTTTCATAAAATATAAGGACCATCTTGCAAAATTTGAAAAATTAATAATAAACAATTTAACATTCATATTATATAGAGTTAAGAAGCAATTTGAAATTCTTTACTTTTTAGTGTCATTTTAAATTCCTTAAATATAACATGAATAAAATACTCCAAAAATTTACATCATTTTAACAATTCTCCATATTTTTTATCTAAACAATAGATTTTGATCAAGTCATTTCAAATTCCCTTAAAAATTACTTTCCCTCGTCAAAATCCTTCATCCAAACACACTCTTAGTGCTTGGGAGTGAAAAGTTGCTTGTGAGGAAGAGTTTTGTAAGTGGTCATGCCATTTGTTTAATTCGTGTGATACTCTTGAGAAGATTGAGTTTGGTTCATGAGATAAACCAGACATAAAATCTCTGCTTTAGTTTATTGAGCTTTGCCGGAAAAAGTTATTCTTTGGTTATTGAGATCAACCTTGAAATCTCTAAGAAGGTTCTAGCTTTGCCTATGGTAAAGTTATTTGTAGTTGTGGATAAGCCTGTAAAAAACTCAAGATCAACTTGTATAAGGTTCGTGGGCATATCCTTCAAAAGCTCAAAGTTTATAGTAAAACTCTCAAGAAGACCTCTTGGGGACAGGACTAGGCCAACGTTCTCCCAAACCTATATAAATCTCTGGTGCAATCTCTATATCCATATCCTTTTAATTTTTGTTATTTTTTCTGGTGCAATTTACTCAAAAGAAATTACTAACACGGTCTTAATCGAGAAAAGTATAAAATTAATCACGAATTTTAAAAACCACAATTCACCCTCTCTTTTGTGATTCATGTCACTTGTCCAATAAGAAGTCATCACTAAAATAAGAACATCATCAGCAAAATATAAATGTGATAGAGGGGGTCCATTACGTGACAATATGACAGGTTTCTAATGGCTTTCATCGACTGCCCAGATGATTGTCCGTAACAAGAATTTGTTGCAGATGACAAAGAGATAGAGTGATAGGGGGTTACCTTTCCGTAATCCTCTAGTCGGAGCAAAATTTGGTAGTCATCTCCCATTCCAAAGAATATACATAGAAGAGATTTATTACACAATACATGATAAACTTGATAATGATAGGAGTGAACCGTTTCTATGCAAACAAAACTCCAAGAAGTCTCAATTAACATGTGTCATACCCCAAATTTTGACCACCAAGATTTCCCATCATTTTGTAAATCATCACCACAATATGGATGTTCCTTCATGCCTCATCAATCTCCTCAAGGATTGTTGAGCATTCACTACAATCAAGAATTAGGGTTTTGAGCCCTCCCAGAGCACTTAGACAAAGGATCAATCAAGAATTAACATGATCTTCAACTTTTCTAACCTCTCAAGCACCCATAAAGGACCAAGAGGACTCCCATATCAAGAATCAAGCACACGGTTGCAACATTCCAAGTGGATCAAGCCTCAAGATCGCAAGTGTCACCAAATTACGGTTTTGGTCGACCAAGGCCTCCAGATGAAAATTTTCATCTGGGCATAAGCCAATACCTCAAAACATGATTCAAGAATCTTAAAGGGACATCATGGACCCAATCACAAAATCAAAATAACCTCAGGGGATGCATTCATCAAAAATCAGGAATTAGGGTTTCTTGACCTAATTCACCCCTAAGTTGACTTTTGGAACAAGACATGAGCCAAGACCTCAAGAAGTGTTTTGAAGACCTCAAATACACCACATTTATCCATTTACAACAATGGATTGATCCAAGAAGCTTGATTCACAAGTTTCAAATTCATCTGGACCACAATTAGGGTTTTGAAGAAAAGTCAACTGTATCTTTGACTTTGAACCAAGACACGTTCCCAAACCTTGGGAAATGATCAAAGACACCCTAAAACACCTATGGAATTCATCCATTAGTTTTGAATTAGGCAAAGAACTTGATTACATAGAGGATCACGTAGTTTGGAATTCATCTGACAAAATGTCAACTGTGCCCAAAATCAAGTTTGACTTTTTGAATTTTTTCACAAATGTGGCTCCCATAAGTAAAAAACAATGTTAATGTATGGTTTTGATCATCATCCATAAAAAAAAATTAAGAAAAGTGAGGTTTCTTGCAAAAGGGGCAACCATAAATTTTTCTAAGTTATGGAACAAAATGGATTTGGTACCAACTTTGCAAGGTCATAACTCCCAAACCCTAAGGCCTTTTTCTTCCATCCAAAGCTCAAATGAAAGTTCACATGACATACTTCAAAAGTGTCAACTACAAAAGATTCCAAATCCTCATGGATTTTAAGTTATGGAGTGATTAAAATCACAAAAACATGAAAATGACCACTTTTTCTAACACTTAGAAAATTTTCTGGACAGAATCTGTCTAGGTTTTTCACCAACTTGTGGAGCATTTTTCATCATGATCTAAGCTAAACCAGGTCCATTGGTGGACATCAAAGTTAGTGTATGTCATGAGAGCTTTCCAAAAAGTACAAGAACTCCCATTAATTCAACTTGAGCAAGAAGTTATGAACCTCACAACATGCCTTGCTCAAACTGATTTCCAAGACAGATTTTTGTGCATTACTTGTGGCACCCGATTCTTGAGTCCAATTTTGGTGACTATGCAAGACTGATCCTCATCCAAATTCAACAAGAATCTCAGTCAATCATGAAGAACCTGCAAGCTTGGACCCTAAGGCAAGAATCTAATCCCTTTGGCATGTGATCATCAATGTTGCAAATCCAAAACCAAGTTTTGTCATTTGGAATTGATTTGGTGCATTGAGTTGTCATGAACCAATCCTTATCAGTCCAATTGAGTCAAGGTTGTTGCAAAAATAAGAAGACCTAAAGCTACCAAGACCAGCTCAAGTCAATGGCTAAGAGAAGACTTGGTGCCTTGGCATTTAAGAAAGTGATACATGGGCATATCCATTGGATAATAGAGTGAACCAGTTTCCATTCACTATTCCTTCAAAAACAAATTTCCTCTACTATAAATAGAGGTCATTTCTGATGTTTCAAACCACACCAAAACAATACCAAAACCTTGTTTTCTCACACTCTCTCTCTTACTTCAATTTCAAATCACATTGGAGCAGTTTGGGAATTCTTGAAACCAGAACAAAAACCACTCAAATAACCATCCAAACACATCATAAATCATCCATTGAAGGTGTTTAAACCTTCATTCTCATTATACAACACCAAAATCAGAAAGTCAACCTCCAAAACCTCAAATTTTGTCTTTTTTGCATTTTTCAAGCCATGTCTTGATCCAATCACTTTCAAAACCAATTAACCCTTCAAATACTCTATAAATATCATCCTTAAGTTGTTCCAACAAGTATCCCTCAATTTTAACACCATTTGAGTGAGATACCATTTTGGTCACTTTTGCCACTTTTGCCACGTTTTCAAGAAAGAGCCAATTCTTGTTCCTGAGGTTTCCAGCTGGTTTTGATCAACCTAAAAGTTTCTAAGGGATCAATCAAGAGGGTCTAAAGCATTGGATTACTTCTGGCACAAGCATTTTGACAATTAGCACAAGGAGCTTCAAGAGGTAAGTGC
Source organism: Lathyrus tuberosus (assembly GCA_022829125.1). Classification (NCBI taxonomy): domain Eukaryota; kingdom Viridiplantae; phylum Streptophyta; class Magnoliopsida; order Fabales; family Fabaceae; genus Lathyrus; species Lathyrus tuberosus. The sequence continues at coordinate 5,038,425 of JALAZF010000239.1, read as the reverse complement.
ATAACAACTTGAACTCTTTAAAATATGCATTGTTTTGATGTCCATTGATCATGAACATGTCATATATATCATATGTGTTGTGTTTGAACCAATTTACCATGATGTTGTTGCTTGTATGATGAGATAGCATAGAACTTGCAAACTTTGGCCTATTTTGAAACCACTATCGGGTTTTAAAATAGAAGCATCTTTAGCAAAATCTAAGACCATCACTGGATTTCTCATGAAATTCTATATAGGATCCATCTAAATTTTGTCCAGTTTCATGGAGAAATGAGGGATATATGATCCTTCTTGCAAATCACACAAAACTTGGTTTTTGACTTGGCTTGACATGAAATTTAGGCCACCCATATATGTTTATGGGGTGGTTTTGATACACGGGTGTATCACCACCCCAGTGGTAGTGTGCATGTGTGTGTGGTTGGAGGGCGTGGGTTCAACAACCACCCAGACCATTTTTTATTTCTCTTTCATTTTGCTATTTTTTCATATTTTTCATGATTTTCTTAATTAATCTCAAATTAATTTCTCTCTCAATTTTAATTATTTTTTATTGGTTCTTTTTTTGAAAATTCACAAAATGTTGAAGTATTTTATTACACAAAAAAATTGAATTTATATTTATTTAATATAGTTTGAATTTTTATAATTAATTTCACTTTATTTGGTTTCAAACATTTTTAAAATGAGATTTCCACCTTGATCTTTCAAAATCAATTGAATTTCAAGCCTTCATGTGATTAAACATGATTTTCCAAAATATTTTTCAAAGGTTACCACTTGTTTTTAAATATATTTGATATTTTATATTTAATTTCCTTTGAAAATAATATTATATTAATTAAAATTAGGGTTTCCCTCAATTTTAATTTTTCAAACTTAATTTGAAACACTTTTGGGCCTCTTGATAGAGTGTAAGTCCCATCCCTTTGTAAATAAACCATTTTGGGCCTCAGTCATTGTATAAGTCCCGATACGTTTTAAAAATCTCGGCACAATCGCCGTTTTCAAAATAATTTTCACCTGGGCCTCCCCTTTGGTTGTAAGTCCCATTTTTCTTCTTTTTCAAACACTTTTGGTTCCCTAATAGAGTGTAAGACCCAACCCCCTTTGTACATAAATAATTTGGGCCTTAGTCATTTGTATAAGTCCCGGTACAATTTTCAAAATAACGGTGCGATTGTTGTTTTTCATCTGGGCCTCTCCTTGAGCTATAAGTCTCATCTCTTGTATAAAAATAAACTCTTGGGCCTCTAATAGAGTGTAAGACCCATCCTTTTTGTAAATACAACAATTTGGGCCCCAGTTATTGTATAAGTCCCTCTGTGGTTTTCAAAATTACGACGCGATCGTCGCCTTTTCGAAAGAATTCATCTGGGCCTCTCTTTGAGTATAAGCCCCAAAATTCCTTTTACAACAACTTTCCTTTTGATTTAGATTAAAATTCTAAGTTTTATCGAAACTTTCTTCAATTTCTTGAATAACTGACCATACAGTTGTAGTTACTATGCTTGGGCTTGCACAACTGTAAGTTCCACTATCTCTTCTCAACATACTTGTTTATATATTTCATCTGTATATATATATATATATGCTTGTATATACTTGCTTAGAGTTTTCCGCAGCAATTAGGTCTAGGTCTAGATCAAACCAGTGGTTACTCTCTTAACACAGTCAAAACTAGTTCCCCATAGGAAATTCCAGATACAGTCTTGCCTCCTCTTGGGCTTATACAATATGGAACAGAGAAAAGCATTATTCCCGGTAAAAATTTTCTCAAGATTGTCATAACTTAGAAATATGTGTACAAGAAATTCAGTTCCCCAAAGAGGATTAATTCCCAGTGAAACCTCTTATGAATTTCTTCAAACCCTAGAACTGTTTAGCAAAGAAAGGATTAATTCCCTGTGAAACCTTTCTTGAACTTTTCTTAGGTTTGGACCCACAGGCTTCCTAAAAGCATCCCCAGCCTCCTCTTGGGCTTTGTATAAGGACCTAAAGGCTTCTTAGAAGTTCTTAGCCTCCTCTTGGGCTTAATACAAGGACCCAAAGACCTCCTACAGGTATAAGACAGAACCTAGTCATCTCTACTAGTTCAATCCTCTAAATAGTCAGAATTTCAGAGCATCCATTCTAGGGTTGATTCTCATCCCTTAAAACATCATCCTCCTCTTGGGCATTGAAATTCTGGTATCAGACGTGTGATGTTAAGGTGTGATGTCACAATAACACACTCTGCAATTGGACAGCAATAACAGTAATAAATCAACACAATGAATTGTTCACCCAGTTCGGTCTAACTACCTACGTCTGGGGGCTACCAAGCCAGGGATGAAATTCACTACTTGTAGAATTAATTTACAGACTCAACAACCCAGTTGACAATCTCCTAAACTTAATTCCTACTAGTGACTTTCTACCTAAGAAACCACTTAGATATGAGAACACTACTCAATCCCTAAAACACTTCAGTGAGATAATTCTAAGATCACACACTTTGAATATCACTACTTGATTCTGCTTCACAGCTTTGATCAAGAACAACTCAAACCAATAATACCAATTCACACTAGAATGGTTTACAAATCATAAACGAAGACATAAACGACAATCAGTCTTTGGCTCACTTTCTTCGCCATTTTTCTTTAGAACTGGTGCGCTTTATATAGCTCTTTGAATTGGACTTGGACCTGCTACAATATCTGACCTGATTTATTATTTAAAACTGAATATTCAAAAACAGATTTTCTCCTAAAATCTTTTCAAATCTTCAACCTTTTAAATCTCCTACAAATCTGCATCAAATCTCCTATGCAGCGGAAAATATCTAACCCAAGATATTCGCATCCAATGAGACAGCTGCTCTCCACAGTTCCAACTAACACACAAACCCTAACAACATCACAACTTGATGTTATTAATTCTGCAGATCTAATGTCACAACCTCGTATGTGACATCAGACATCCAAACTTCAGCAATTTAAACACTTAACACAGCCCAGTGTTAAGATTCAAGGTTGCAACATCACCACCTTGACATCAACATTGAACATACTTTGTTTTACCAAAATTCTAGCCAATCCAAGAACTAACAATCTCCCCCTTTGGCTAATTTTGGCTTAAACAATCTCTGCACCTTCAGAGACTTCAGCAGCAGAAAAAACTTCAATCAATGATATTGAAACTCCAAGCAGCAGCAGCATCTTCAATTCACTTCACAAAACTCTGCTGCATCACCAAGTTCAACAGCTACACTCTTCAAACATTCAAACAACTGCACATAGTTCATTATTAGCAGCAATGAGCACTCCCCCTCAATGCAATAACCAGCATAGCAGCAATTACTCCCCCGTAATTACTCCCCCTTAATTTCTGCACATCTCTGCATCACAACACTTTTTGGACTGCACTTCACATACCTAGGCTAACTCTCCCCCTTTTTAGCCACAATTGGACAAACACCAAACACAATGCCCTGACATAAAGTCATGGTCAAATATCACAAGTTCCAGCACATTGACTGTCCAGTCGATACAAACGATGCTCCTTATTTTTTTTAATATAAACACAAGCCTTTCTTCTAGTAGTACCACTCAGCAACCAAGAATGAGCCAGGCACACTCCAAAGATGTAACTAAGACCCTTAAGCAGGAGGACAAGAAACTAGATCCACTGAAGAAGAAGAACAAAACACAGACACCAGCTGGAACTTCTTCAGGAGCAACAAGGGCTGGCAGGACCTCAGAAACAAAAATGAGAACCAGCAAGAAACTTCTAGTGCAACGACATGCTTTTGATGATGAATGGGATGAAGACTGGAAAACTTTTCTAGATTCAGGGGGTTGGGACAATCTGTAGACTCTTTGTTTGTAACTTTTTATGAACTCTAATCTTGTATGCTTTCAGCAGTTGAATCAATTTTCAATAAAGTACACAACTGCACAAAACACTCTCCATTACCTTTAATCTTCATAAATGTAAATTCCCAATTTACTTCTTAATCTTTCAAATTGGGTTGCATCTAAGGCTTTAGTGATGTAATACCCCGTAAATTTATAAACGCCCTGGTGAATATTATTGTGATCAACTGAGTCCGGTTGCTCTTAGAAATTATTTGATAAAATAATTAGAGTAACTTCGGTACTTAGAATTAATCTAATTAATATTATTTGTTCGGAGACATTTTATTTAATTGGACTCTAGAGACATTTTTGGGCAATTAGTAGTATTGTTTTAATAATACTTACTATATATATATTTTTCTCTCATTGGATTAAAAGAAAAAGATAGTAAGAAAAAGAGAGAAAGAGGAGAGAAAAGAGGAAGAAGGAGAAAGAAGAGAAGAACAAGGTTTTTGGAAGAGAATCATCAAGATCATCACCAATCTTCATCCAAGCTTCACCAAACTTCTTGAACTTCATCATCTTGATCATCCCTAGAGGTGGGTTTAGCTAGAAACCTTTTTCTTTGTGTTTTGGGATTATGAGTTTTAGGTCGAAATCGTAGAAATCGATGTTTTAACGGATAAAATCGGTTAGAAATTGAAATGAATGTTTAGTATGATCATAGAAACATGAATTGATGCTTGTTTTGATGTTTTGGTTGATTTTGGGTTGATGAGAAATTCTAGGTTTATGTAGAATTTGAGATTTCGTTCAAAACTTGATTGTGAAGTTTGATGATGGAACTATGTTGGAAACATGTTGATTATGCCTCTAATGGGTTGTTGGAATTGGTATTGATGGTGTAGAGGGGCTGGTTTTGAACTGTTATAGCAGGTATTTTTCTGAGTTTCGCAGAGCGCGCTGAGCGCGCAGGTGCCCGCTGAGCGCGGTGTTTAATTCTTGGAACCTCTCGTGGCAGGGAGTTGCGCGCTGAGCGCGGACCAGGGGGCGCTGAGCGCGACCTGGGAGTTGAAAAATTATAACTTTTTATGGAAAAATTCATAACTTTAGTTTCGTTTATCGGTTTTGATTGTTCTTTATATCGATGTAAAGCCGAGGAAATATTCTACGCAATGGAAGTAAAACATGTTGACTTTACCGACCGATTAAATAATTGGGACAGTTCAAAAGTGATATGATTATGTTTAAATTGTGGTATGTGGTTCTATTGTGCACTTATGATGCGTTTTGCTTATCCTATTATTGTTTAACATGTGGTGAGTGAATATGCATGTTAATATAAAATGAAATAGGAAGAGTGAGGACTTACCCTAAACATTGTGGTGTGTGATGAAATAGTAACAACGCTCGTGCTAGTAAGGCCGAGGCGTGTGTATTGTATAATCATAATCGGTTATTTTTGGATAGTGCGTTTCATGGGTCTCGAGCTCCTCTGAAACATATGCACCATTACTTGGCAGGTTTGATTCCCGCGTTTAGTACGAATGGGACCTACGGGTAGAGACTTGTGATGGTTAACAGGCCATGAGAAGTGATGGTTCACGGCTAACAGGCCGTTGTTCCCGAATCCATTTCGTATGTCAAGTAATTCGAGGATCCATGACTCGGATCGTCTTCTAGACGTAGAAGCGGACGGGAAAAAGGGGATGCCTTGGTATGGTTATTGATTGTGAATCCTTGAGTTAACAGGCTCAAGAGGTACTTCGGTACATTGTGAATCCTTGAGTTAACAGGCTCAAGAGGTACTTCGGTACTAGTGTGAGTTTACAGGCTCACCGTGATGGTTACTTGTGTGTGTGCTCATGGTCTTTTCCCCTTTCCCTTTGACATGAGTTAGGATTATTAGAACCTTGTAAAGCCGAGAGGACTTTAAGATAGGAACTCACTGAGATTTGATGTATCTCACCCCACTGTTGTTGTTTACATCACAGGTTCTGCAGGTTTGGCGAAGGGTAAGGACAAGGTTATTTGACTTTCCTTACGGATCGTAGCTTTTGTGATGGCATGGCTTCCGCTATGGCGTTATGTTTTGAGATCATTGTATTGATCTAGTTCTTAGTTTTTATCATTTTTGAACATCTTGTATATGTAATGCCTTAGACTATTAGTGTTTTGTATTAGAGGCATTTATGTATATAATGTGTTAACTAGGAACTTATTGTATATTTCAGTACCAAACGTACTTATCATGTATGATATATGATTTGATGCATGTATTATATATGTGGGCGTTATAGTGAAGATATCTGCTAACTGTTTATCTATAGCTACATGGTCTAAGACAACAGCTTTGTCTTCAACTAACTCTCTTATAAAATGATGCCTTATATCAATGTGTTTAGTCCTGCTATGCTGAATAGGATTCTTGGAAATATTGATTGCACTCAAATTATCACAGTACAATGTCATGACATCTTGCTTGACATTGTATACAGTCAGCATTTGCTTCATCCAAACAAGTTGAGAACAACTACTTCCTGCTGCTATGTACTCAGCCTCAGCAGTAGAGAGTGACACACAGTTCTGCTTCTTGCTAAACCATGATATCAGATTATTCCCCATGAAGAAACAACCTCCTGACGTGCTTTTCCTATCGTCTGCACTTCCAGCCCAGTCAGCATCACAATATCCTCTTAACTCAGTCCCAGATCCCTGAGTATATAGCATCCCATAGTCACTGGTGCTATTAACATATTTCAAGATCCTTTTCACTTGATTCAAGTGACTGGCCTTAGGTTCAGATTGATATCTAGCACAAACTCCAACAGCAAAAGCAATGCCAGGTCTGCTAGCTGTGAGATACAATAAACTCCCAATCATGCTTTTATATAAGCTTTGATCCACACTGACACCATGTTCTTCCTTGGATAATTTTAGATGAGTAGGTGCAGGAGTTCTCTTGTGATTAGCGTTCTCCAAACCAAACTTCTTTACTATGTTCTTTGCATACTTGCTCTGCGAAATAAATATAGAGTCCTCCATTTATCTAACTTGTAGGCTAAGAAAATAGTTTAGTTCACCAACAAGACTCATTTCAAATTCAGACTGCATCTGTTCCACAAACTGTTTAACCATGGCATCCGACATCCCACCAAACACTATGTCATCAACATGGATTTGAGCTACCATCAGTTTCCCTTCTTCCTCTTTAACAAACAAGGTCTTGTCAATCCCCCCTTAATTCTATTTGTATGACATTTAGGAACATGGCTGACGGACGTAGAAACAACCGTGGAAGACCAAGGACTCCGAGGACTACTCCAGCTGGGACGGTTCCACCGGGTGATGAAGGGAATGCCCCTTTGTACCAATTTATGCAACAGATGCAGCAGCAGCAGAATCAGTTCATGCAAGGAATGATGCAACAAATGGCTGATGGCCTGTATCCTCCAGTGGTTGTTCCTGAAGTTGCAGGGGGAACCTATAGGGAATTTGTTTGTATGAATCCTCTGGAGTTTCAGGGAGGGCTAGATCCGGTGAAGGCGCACGAATGGATAACAGGTATGGAACGGATTTTTCTGATAGTTCATTGCAGTGAGGAGAATAAAGTGGTCTTTGCTTCTCACTGGTTGAAGGGTCCTGCCATGAGGTGGTGGGAGAGCGCTTCAGCCTTGATGACAATTCAGGAGGTGCCAAAAGTGTGGGAACAGTTTAAAGTAATCTTTATGGAGAAATATTTTTCGAGTTCTTTAAGGTCTCAAAAGGAGTTTGAGTTCCAACAGTTGAGACAGGGCAACTCATCAGTGGCTTCCTATGCGGAGAAATTTGAGAACATGGCTGACTACTCTAGACAGGCCATGTATGCTCTCGATGAGAGGTGGAAGATTGATCAGTTTCTGTATGGGTTAAGGGCTGAGATTTCACACAGCATGTCTCAACGGGAATTTTCTACTTATGCTGAAATGTTAAGACAATGCTATGTGGCGAAAAATAGTTTGAAAAAGGTACAAATGGAGGTGGATTCGAACAGGGCGACTCAAGGTGACCGAGGGAGGTCGAATCAACAGTTTAGGCAAAGGCAACAGTTTTCCAAAGGGAAGCAAGCTCAGAGTTCTAGAACAAGTGTGCCTCCGGTATGTCGTATGTGTGGACGGACTCATTATGGTAGGTGCAGTTTAGAAGGAATGAGATGTTATCAGTGTAATAAGGTGGGCCACATGGCTAAGGATTGTCCTCAGGGTAGAGATCAGACAAAAGGGAAGACAACTGGACGAGTGTATACCTTGGATGCGAGGAAAGCAAAGGGTGACAACTCCTTGATTGCGGGTACGTGTTTCGTAAATGGACAACCTTGCTTTGTTTTATTTGACTGTGGGGCAACACATTCTTTTGTGTCCTTGAGATGTGTAAAGCGACTTGGGTTGCAAACTATTCCTTTGTTTCCTCCTATGGTGGTTACTACTGCCATGGATGAAATGGTTGAAACACCGCTAATGTGTGAAAATTGTGTGTTGTCGGTGAACGAAAGAGTATTCCAAATTGATCTTATTTGTTTGCCGTTCAAGAAAGTGGATGTTGTTCTGGGAATGGATTGGCTTTCAGCTAATTCAATTTTTATCGGTTGTGAGGAGAAGCTAATTATTATTCCATCTGCTGAGGCTACTCCTAAGGATGTGTTATCCACGATTTTAGAAGGTACGGTGGGAATGGTAAATTTCTTATTCAAGAAGGAGAAATCTGTTTTAATGGTTCTTACTAAGGAGGGAAGTAGTGAACAACAAGTTCTAAGTATTCCAATAGTGTGTGAGTTTCCTGAAGTGTTTCCTGAGGATGTTTCTTCTCTTCCTCCGGAGAGAGAAGTTGAGTTCTCTATTGACCTGATACCGGGAACGGCTCCTATATCCGTTTCTCCGTATCGGATGTCACCGCTTGAATTAAGAGAATTAAAGGACCAATTGGAGGGATTGATGTCTAAGCATTTCGTTAGACCTAGTGTTTCACCTTGGGGAGCTCCAGTATTGTTGGTAAAGAAGAAAGATGGGGGAATGCGGTTGTGCATTGATTATCGTAAGTTGAACAAAGTTACCATTAAGAACAAATACCCCTTACCCAGGATAGACGACTTGTTAGATCAATTGAAAGGAGCCTGTGTGTTCTCGAAGATTGATTTACGGTCGGGGTATCATCAGATTCGAGTGAAGAGTTCCGATGTGCCAAAAACTGCATTTAGAACACGTTACGGTCATTACGAATTCTTAGTGATGCCTTTCGGTGTGACAAATGCTCCAGCTGTTTTTATGGATTACATGAATCGCATCTTTCAGTCTTACTTGGACCAATTTGTGGTAATCTTTATTGACGAGATTCTTATTTATTCTCGTACTCCACAAGAGCACGGAGAACATCTGAGGATTGTCTTATCGGTATTGCAAGAGAAGCAATTGTTTGCTAAGTTGAGCAAGTGTGAGTTTTGGATGTCGGAATTAAATTTTCTTGGACATGTTATATCTCAAGGTGGTGTGGCAGTGGATCCATCGAAAGTAGAGGCAGTGATTAATTGGGAGAGACCGAGAAATGTTTCAGAAGTTAGAAGTTTCTTGGGATTGGCAGGTTACTATAGAAGATTTATTAAGGGCTTTTCTCAATTGGCCTTACCACTGACGAGACTTACTCGGAAGGATGTTGCTTTTGAGTGGGATTCAGGTTGTGAACAAAGTTTTATGAAATTGAAAGAAAGTTTGACGAGTGCTCCAGTATTAATTATTCCTGATCCTAACAACTCTTATGAAGTATTCTGTGATGCTTCTAAGAGGGGATTAGGGGGTGTTCTGATGCAAGGCGGTCAAGTAGTAGCTTATGCTTCTCGACAGTTGAAGGTTCATGAGAAGAATTATCCAACTCATGACTTGGAACTAGTTGCCGTGGTGTTTGCACTGAAGGTATGGCGTCATTATTTGTATGGTGTACGTTTTGAAATGTTCAGTGACCACAAAAGTTTGAAATACCTATTTGACCAGAAGGAGTTGAATATGCGACAAAGAAGGTGGATGGAGTACTTAAAGGATTATGAATTCGAACTGAAGTATCATCCAGGAAAGGCGAATAAAGTAGCGGATGCCTTGAGTCGGAAAATGGTTCATAGTGCAGAACTGTTGATTTTGGAGTATTCATTATTGGAGAAGTTTAGAGATCTTAATCTCCAGTTTGTGTGGACTCCGAATGGTGTAATTATGGGAAATTTGAATGTCAATTCTACTTTAAGAGTTGAGATTCAACAAGAACAAGTGATAGAGGAGGAGTTACAAGAATTGTTACTTCAACCGGGTTTTACACAAGCAGCTGATGGGGTTGTTTTGTTTAATCAACGGATTTGTGTTCCGAAGGATTGAGGCACTGAAAAGAAAGATTTTAGATGAAGCTCATAAAGGTACTTTTACGATACATCCTGGTTCTTCGAAGATGTATCAGGATTTAAAGAGGGATTATTGGTGGTCTGGGATGAAAAAGGATATAGCGGAATATGTGTCAGAATGTGCAGTGTGCCAACAGGTGAAGATTGAACACCAAAGACCGGGTGGTTTGTTGCAACCTTTGGATATTCCAGTTTGGAAGTGGGAAAGTATTTCTATGGACTTTGCAGTGGGTTTACCCCGTACGCAAGGTGGTTATGATTCCATTTGGGTGATTGTAGATCGACTAACGAAATCGGCGCATTTCTTAGCTGTGAAGACTACTTATAAGGCAAGTCATCTTGCAAGGTTGTTTATTGCGGAGATTGTGAGATTGCATGGTGTTCCTTCTAGTATTGTGTCCGATAGAGATCCAAAGTTTACTTCGAGATTTTGGAAAGTGTTCCAACAAGCGATGGGTACGAATTTACGGTTGAGCACGTCGAATCATCCTCAGACGGATGGTCAGACTGAGCGAACAATACAGACAATGGAGGATATGTTAAGAGCTTGTGTGCTAGAGAGTAGAGGGAATTGGAAAGAACTGTTGCCGTTTATTGAGTTTTCCTATAACAATAGTTACCATGCGAGCATCGGTATGGCTCCTTATGAAGCATTGTATGGGAGGAAGTGTAGAACACCTTTGTGTTGGGCAGAAGTTGGCGAAGATAGAATGTTGGGACCTGAGATTATTCAAGAGACTACGGAAAAGATTCGAATGATCCGTGAGAAAATTAAACAAGCACAAGATCGTCAAAAGAGTTATGCGGACAATCGTAGGAGACCTTTGGAATTTGAGGAAGGTGATCATGTATTTCTGAAAGTTACTCCAAGATTGAGATTGAAAGGACCGTTTAAGTCACGCAAGTTAAGTCCGAGATACGTGGGACCGTATCAGATTTTAGAAAGGATTGGTGAAGTTGCTTATAGATTAGCCTTACCACCCTCTCTATCTAAAATGCATGATATTTTTCACGTATCTCAGCTCCGTAAGTTTGTTCCTGATCCTCTTCAACCAATTCTACCAGAATCAGTGGAAATAGAAGCGGATCTGACTTTTGAACCACAACCGAGTTGTATTATGGGAAGAGAAACAAAAGTGTTAAGGAACAAAGATATTCCACTCGTTAAGGTGCAATGGGATGTAATGCATCCAGGTGATGCAACTTGGGAACTAGAGTCGGAAATGCGCAATTCTTATCCACATCTGTTCAGGTAATATTCTAAATTCGAGGACGAATTTCTATTTAAAGGGGGGAGGATGTAATACCCCGTAAATTTATAAACGCCCTGGTGAATATTATTGTGATCAACTGAGTCCGGTTGCTCTGAGAAATTATTTGATAAAATAATTAGAGTAACTTCGGTACTTAGAATTAATCCAATTAATATTATTTGTTCGGAGACATTTTATTTAATTGGACTCTAGAGACATTTTTGGGCAATTAGTAGTATTGTTTTAATAATACTTACTATATATATATTTTTCTCTCATTGGATTAAAAGAAAAAGATAGTAAGAAAAAGAGAGAAAGAGGAGAGAAAAGAGGAAGAAGGAGAAAGAAGAGAAGAACAAGGTTTTTGGAAGAGAATCATCAAGATCATCACCAATCTTCATCCAAGCTTCACCAAACTTCTTGAACTTCATCATCTTGATCATCCCTAGAGGTGGGTTTAGCTAGAAACCTTTTTCTTTGAGTTTTGGGATTATGAGTTTTAGGTCAAAATCGTAGAAATCGATGTTTTAACGGATAAAATCGGTTAGAAATTGAAATGAATGTTTAGTATGATCATAGAAACATGAATTGATGCTTGTTTTGATGTTTTGGTTGATTTTGGGTTGATGAGAAATTCTAGGTTTATGTAGAATTTGAGATTTCGTTCAAAACTTGATTGTGAAGTTTGATGATGGAACTATGTTAGAAACATGTTGATTATGCCTCTAATGGGTTGTTGGAATTGGTATTGATGGTGTAGAGGGGCTGGTTTTGAACTGTTATAGCAGGTATTTTTCTGAGTTTCGCAGAGCGCGCTGAGCGCGCAGGTGCCCGCTGAGCGCGGTGTTTAATTCTTGGAACCTCTCGTGGCAGGGAGTTGCGCGCTGAGCGCGGACCAGGGCGCGCTGAGCGTGACCTGGGAGTTGAAAAATTATAACTTTTTATGGAAAAATTCATAACTTGAGTTTCGTTTATCGGTTTCGATTGTTCTTTATATCGATGTAAAGCCGAGGAAATATTCTACGCAATGGAAGTAAAACATGTTAACTTTACCGACCGATTAAATAATCGGGACAGTTCAAAAGTGATATGATTATGTTTAAATTGTGGTATGTGGTTCTATTGTGCACTTATGATGCGTTTTGCTTATCCTATTATTGTTTAACATGTGGTGAGTGAATATGCATGTTAATATAAAATGAAATAGGAAGAGTGAGGACTTACCCTAAACATTGTGGTGTGTGATGAAATAGTAACAACGCTCGTGCTAGTAAGGCCGAGGCGTGTGTATTGTATAATCATAACCGGTTATTTTTGGATAGTGCGTTTCATGGGTCTCGAGCTCCTCTGAAACATATGCACCATTACTTGGCAGGTTTGATTCCCGCGTTTAGTATGAATGGGACCTACGGGTAGAGACTTGTGATGGTTAATAGGCCATGAGAAGTAACGGTTCATTGCTAACAGGCCGTTGTTCCCGAATCCATTTCGTATGTCAAGTAATTCGAGGATCCATGACTCGGATCATCTTCTAGACGTAGAAGCGGACGGGAAAAAGGGGATGCCTTGGTATGGTTATTGATTGTGAATCCTTGAGTTAACAGGCTCAAGAGGTACTTCGGTACATTGTGAATCCTTGAGTTAACAGGCTCAAGAGGTACTTCGGTACTAGTGTGAGTTTACAGGCTCACCGTGATGGTTACTTGTGTGTGTGCTCATGGTCTTTTCCCCTTTCCCTTTGACATGAGTTAGGATTATTAGAACCTTGTAAAGCCGAGAGGACTTTAAGATAGGAACTCACTGAGATTTGATGTATCTCACCCCACTGTTGTTGTTTACATCACAGGTTCTGCAGGTTTGGCGAAGGGTAAGGACAAGGTTATTTGACTTTCCTTACGGATCGTAGCTTTTGTGATGGCATGGCTTCCGCTATGGCGTTATGTTTTGAGATCATTGTATTGATCTAGTTCTTAGTTTTTATCATTTTTGAACATCTTGTATATGTAATGCCTTAGACTATTAGTGTTTTGTATTAGAGGCATTTATGTATATAATGTGTTAACTAGGAACTTATTGTATATTTCAGTACCAAACGTACTTATCATGTATGATATATGATTTGATGCATGTATTATATATGTGGGCGTTATAGTGAAGATATCTGCTAACTGTTTATCTATAGCTACATGGTCTAAGACAACAGCTTTGTCTTCAACTAACTCTCTTATAAAATGATGCCTTATATCAATGTGTTTAGTCCTGCTATGCTGAATAGGATTCTTGGAAATATTGATTGCACTCAAATTATCACAGTACAATGTCATGACATCTTGCTTGACATTGTATACAGTCAGCATTTGCTTCATCCAAACAAGTTGAGAACAACTACTTCCTGCTGCTATGTACTCAGCCTCAGCAGTAGAGAGTGACACACAGTTCTGCTTCTTGCTAAACCATGATATCAGATTATTCCCCATGAAGAAACAACCTCCTGACGTGCTTTTCCTATCGTCTGCACTTCCAGCCCAGTCAGCATCACAATATCCTCTTAACTCAGTCCCAGATCCCTGAGTATATAGCATCCCATAGTCACTGGTGCTATTAACATATTTCAAGATCCTTTTCACTTGATTCAAGTGACTGGCCTTAGGTTCAGATTGATATCTAGCACAAACTCCAACAGCAAAAGCAATGCCAGGTCTGCTAGCTGTGAGATACAATAAACTCCCAATCATGCTTTTATATAAGCTTTGATCCACACTGACACCATGTTCTTCCTTGGATAATTTTAGATGAGTAGGTGCAGGAGTTCTCTTGTGATTAGCGTTCTCCAAACCAAACTTCTTTACTATGTTCTTTGCATACTTGCTCTGCGAAATAAATATAGAGTCCTCCATTTATCTAACTTGTAGGCTAAGAAAATAGTTTAGTTCACCAACAAGACTCATTTCAAATTCAGACTGCATCTGTTCCACAAACTGTTTAACCATGGCATCCGACATCCCACCAAACACTATGTCATCAACATGGATTTGAGCTACCATCAGTTTCCCTTCTTCCTCTTTAACAAACAAGGTCTTGTCAATCCCCCCTTTTCTATAGCCATTCACAACCAGGAACTCAGTAAGTCTTTCATACCAAGCTCTTGGTGCTTGCTTCAAACCATAGAGAGCTTTCCTTAGTTTGTACACATGGTCAGGAAATGTTGGATCAATAAATCCTTTTGGTTGATCAACATATACCTCTTCATTCAAGTATCCATTTAAGAAGGCACTTTTAACATCCATCTGGAAGAGCTTGAATTTGAAATTACAAGCCACGCCTAAGAGCAGTCTGATAGACTCCAGTCTTGCCACAGGAGCAAAGGTCTCATCATAATCAATTCCTTCAACCTGAGTGTATCCCTGAGCAACTAGTCTGGCCTTGTTTCTGGTGACCACTCCTTGTTCATCAGATTTATTCTTGTAGACCCACTTGGTGCCAATCACATTAACTCCATCAGGCCTAGGAACAAGCTCCCATACTTCATTCCTCTTGAACTGCTCTAGCTCTTCATGCATTGCATTTATCCAAAACTCATCAGTCAATGCTTCCTTGACATTTTTTGGCTCAATTTTTGGAGACAAAGCATGAACTTGCTATAACATCTCTTGACCTAGTCCTTACTCCAGAGTTTGGATCACCTATAATGAGCTCCTTTGGGTGGTCCTTCTGCACTCTGATGGAGGGATCCTTATGAGGTTGCTCAGCTTCAGGCTCAGCAGCAGCAACACTAGGAGTTTGGCTTCTGTCTTCAGCTTCTGGTGCAACTTCACCAACTGATGTCTCAATAGCATCTGGGACATCATCATCTTCCTGCTTGTCACTGTCATCAATCACCACATTGATTGACTCCATCATCGCCTTGGTTTTAGAGTTGAACACCCTGTATGCTCTGCTGTTAGTAGAGTAACCCAAAAATATTCCTTCATCACTTTTGGAATCCAATTTTCTTCTCTGCTCTCTATCATCCAGAATATAGCATCTACTTCCAAAAACATGGAAGTACTTAACATTAGGTTTTCTTCCCTTCCATAGTTCATACAAAGTGGATGAAGTGCCTCTTCTCAGGGTAACCCTGTTGTGAATGTAGCAGGCAGTGTTCATGGCTTTAGCCCAGAAATGATAAGGAAGTTTCTTGGCATGAATCATTGCTCTAGTAGACTCTTGGATAGTTCTGTTCTTCCTCTCAACAACTCCATTTTGCTGAGGAGTGATAGGTGATGAAAACTCATGACTTATACCTTCAACAAAGCAAAATTCTTCAAACTTGCTATTCTCAAACTCTCTTCCATGATCACTTCTTATTCTGATAACCTTACTCTCCTTTTCTCTTTGGAGTCTTTGATAGAGCTCTTTAAAGACATCAAACACCTCTTATTTGTCTTTGATGAAGTTCACCCAGGTGTATCTTGAATAGTCATCCACAACTACATAAGCATATTTCTTTCCACCCAGACTTTCAACTTGCATAGGTCCCATCAAGTCCATATGAAGAAGTTCCAATACCTTAGAGGTGGTGTCATGTTGAAGCTTCGGATGAGACATCTTTGTCTGTTTTCCCTTTTTACAGTCTCCACACACCTTTCCTTCCTCAATACTAAGTTTGGGAATCCCTCTGACTGCTTCTGAGGAGATAATTCTCTTCATTCCCTTTAGGTGAAGATGTCCCAACTTCTGATGCCAGATTTTGACATCATCTTCTTTAGCAAGCACACACGTGGAAGAATTTGAGTTTTGAGGCACCCAAAGATAACAATTGTCCTTAGACCTGGCTCCCTTCATAATGACTTCTCCTTTATCATCTTTGACCATACATTCAGACTTTGTGAAGTCTACTTTGAATCCTTGATCACAAAGTTGACTAATACTAATCAAATTTGCTGTTAGTCCTTTAACAAGAAGAACATTCTCCAGTCTGGGAGCACTAGCACAGTTTAGTTTACCAATCCCCTTTATCTCTCCTTTGATCCCATCACCAAATGTAACATAGCCAGAAGACTGAAGTTTCACATCTACCAGCAGATTCTTTACTCCAGTCATGTGCCTTGAACACCCACTGTCAAAATACTAGTCTTCTTTGGTAGAGACCCTTAAGGAAGTGTGAGCTATCAAGCTGGTAACTTTAGGAACCCATTGCTTCACCACCTTAGGCCTGACTTCTTTCTGTCTGGGTTGAGGAGCAGAATTTGGATAACCATGAAGCTTGAAGCACGAGGACTGCATATGTCCAATCCTGCCACAATAGAAGCATCTGACTCTGTCGTCTCTAAAGTGGTTAAATCTTCTTCCACTTTGATGATAATGTTGTGGCTGCCACCCATAATGTTGTCTCCTTATTCCATAGTTGGATTGTCTTCTTCTGTACTAAGGATGTTGTCTCTTAGGCTGTCTCCTATGGTGATGAGGTTTCCTTCTTCCATAGTAATGAGGCACATCATTGTTGTATTCATTTCTATGCCAGTTACCCTGATGATGAAACCTGTTCTGATTGGACCCAACAGCCTCCATGCTCTTGTGATATTGTGGAGGCATATACTGACTGACTCCTTGGGGCTGCATCTTTTTCTGATGAGGACCATTCTTCTTCTCAACATTCTGGGGCTGAACAACCTTCTTTGGTGTAGGACCCTGTCTCTTAGGTTGATGTTGAGACAATGGTTGAGACACCTCCTTCTTTGTTCCTGAAGTGCTTGCCATATATCCTATACCAGATTTATCTTCAGCAGCTTTCTCTGACTGAAGAATCTTATCAAGAGTAGTTGTACCACTGTTCATCATCCTAACGGATTTTGTCATCTGATCCAGTTGAGACTTAACTAGTACAACTTCATTTTCCAGATCAGCTTTTTCATTTTCAAGCTAAGCAATCTGTTGCTTGTGACACTTGTTTTCTTGACAAATCTCAGCACTTTTTAAACACAGCTCTTGATAAGTAGATGCTAACTCCTCATAAGTTATTTCTCCATCACTATCATCATCAGACACAACAGTTCCTGTTAAGGCTCTAACATGCCTTGCTGACTCACCTTCACTTTCACTATCAGATTCAGACCAGGAAACTGACATGCCCTTCTTCTGCTTCTTCAAGAATGTGGGACATTCTTTCTTGACATGTCCATACCCTTCACATTCAAAGCACTGAACACCTTTATCCTGGGCAGTCTTCTCTTCATCTTTCTCTTTTGGCTTGCTGATGTCAGAAGAGATGTTCTTGACACTAGGCTTGTAGTTATTATTCCACCTTTTTAACACTTTGTTGAACTGCCTTCCCAACATAGCAATGGCTTGAGACAGATCTTCCTGAGAATCATCATCTTTGACTTCCTTAGCTTCTGCAGGAGTGGAGACCAAAGCAATACCCTTGGGCTTCTTTTCTGGTTCTTCTTCATTCAAACCAAGCTCAAAAGTTTGAAGAGATCCAATGAGCTCATCAACTCTCATCTTGCTGATGTCTTGAGCTTCTTCAATAGCAGTCACTTTCATCTTGTACCTCTTAGGAAGGGACCTAAGAATCTTCCTTACAAGCTTTTCTTCTGACATTTTCTCTCCAAGAGCACTAGATGCATTGGTCAGCTCAAGAGCACTCATGTGGAAGTCATTAATAGTCTCATCTTCCTTCATCTTTAGACTTTCAAACTTTGAAGTTAGAAGCTGAAGTCTAGACATCTTCACTCTAGATGTTCCTTCATGTGTAGCCTTTAAAATATCCCACGCTTCCTTAGCAACTTCACAGGTATTGATTAACCTGAAGATATTCTTATCCACTCCATTGAAAATTGCATTTAGAGCTTTGGAATTTCCAAGGGCAAGCTCATCTTCTTCCTTGGTCCATTCTTCTGCAGGCTTTGGCTTTGAGGTGCCTTCTTTATCTTTGCCAGCATCATCTTTCTCACACACAACAGGTGCTTTCCATTCTTTAATAATAGCCTTCCATGCCCTGCTGTCCAAGGATTTTAAGAAAGTAGTCATCCTTGGCTTCCAATAGTCATAATTGGATCCATCCAAAATAGGGGGTCTGTTGACGAATCCTCCAACTTCTTTGTCCATCTTTACACCAGAAAGTAACTTCCCTAGATCTCACCCAGAGACAGACAGGATGCCTGCTCTGATACCAATTAAAATTCTGGTATCAGACGTGTGATGTTAAGGTGCGATGTCACAACAACACACTATGCAATTGGACAGCAATAATAGTAATAAATCAACACAATGAATTATTCACCCAGTTCGGTCTAACTACCTACGTCTGGGGGCTACCAAGCTAGGGATGAAATTCACTACTTGTAGAATTAATTTACAGACTCAACAACCCAGTTGACAATCTCCTAAACTTAATTCCTACTAGTGACTTTCTACCTAAGAAACCACTTAGATATGAGAACAATACTCAATCCCTAAAACACTTCAGTGAGATAATTCTAAGATCACACACTTTGAATAACACTACTTGATTCTGCTTCACAGCTTTGATCAAGAACAACTCAAACCAATAATACCAATTCACACTAGAATGGTTTACAAATCATAAACGAAGACATAAATGACAATCAGTCTTTGGCTCACTTTCTTCGTCATTTTTATTTAGAACTGGTGCGCTTTATATAGCTATTTGAATTGGACTTGGACCTGCTACAATATCTGACCTGATTTGTTATTTAAAACTGAATATTCAAAAACAGATTTTCTCCTAAAATCTTTTCAAATCTTCAACCTTTTAAATCTCCTACAAATCTGCATCAAATCTCCTATGCAGCGGAAAATATCTAACCCAAGATATTCGCATCCAATGAGACAGCTGCTCTCCACAATTCCAACTAACACGCAAACCCTAACAACATCACAACCTGATGTTATTAATTATGCAGATCTAATGTCACAACCTCGCATGTGACATCAGACATCCAAACTTCAGCAATTTAAACACTTAACACAACCCAGTGTTAAGATTCAATGTTGCAACATCACCACCTTGACATCAACATTGAACATACTTTGTTTTACCAAAATTCCAGCCAATCCAAGAACTAACAGACATCATTTTTAAGATCATCCTCCAACTAAGAGTCAACCTCTTCATACCAGTAGACTTGGAAAGTCTCGTCTCCTCTTAGATCTCAAAGAAACCCTCAAGTTTCCTAAAAAGCACAGGAAAAACCCTGATCACTTCATCAATCTCCAGCAGAGTTTGAAACCTCTATAGGTTTTCATACTCAAAGTTTAAACCTTTAACATCAATATAACCTTAACAGAATCATAACCTTAGGGCATCTGATATTCTCAGCAATAGTTGATTCCCCAATTTGGACCTGTCTCTGGATCTCAATAATCCTCAGCAGAAGTCAGCCTCCTCTTAGGCTTTATATAAGAATTTCCCTAGCCGGCCTCCTCTTAGGCTTTGTATAATGATTTTTCCTCAGTAGAGTTAGCCTCAATCTTGGGCCTTTTACAAGACATATATAAAACCTCCCCAGTGGAGTCAATTTCTTTTTCAGCCTCAATCTTGGGCTTTGTACAAGATAGCTATAAAACCTCCCCAGTGGAGTCAATTTCTTTTTCAGCCTCAATCTTGGGCTTTGTACAACACAGATAAAACCTCCCCAGTGGAGTCAATTTCTTTTCAGTTTTAATCTTGGGCTTTGTACAAGACAAATAAAACCTCTCCCCAGAAGAGTCCATCTCTTTTCAGCCTCAATGTTGGGCTTTGTACAAGACAGATCATACTCTCCAGCTGAGTCAATCTCCTTTTAGCCTCAATCTTGGGATTTATACGAGACAGATGTAAAACTCCCTAGTAGAGTCAACCTTTTAGCTTCAACCTTGGGATTTGATCAAGGCACATAAAAATCAACACCCCCTCAGAGGAAATCAAGAGTTCTCTCTGTAGGAAGACATTTCACTGTATATCACATATCAAAACAAATAATCAAACAAACCCTAATTCCAGATAACTGTTGTACGTGGCACACTTGTTGATTCAAAAATCCAAGTAGTGATCCATATCTTATCCTGGTAAATTTCATCTTTCATCTAATTGTTGTAAGTGGCAAGCCTCAGGATTATTTACATCTAAGCCAATGTCCCTCTCTTAGCATGGAAGACTCCTAAGGAAAAATGGCATTGCTCAACACCGAGTTAAAGTTTCCTCCTTCATGATATCACCCTTATAAAGGAAATTATGGCATTGCTGGATTCCATACATTTTAGTTAAAGTAATCCCCCTTTATATAACCAATCCTTCAACAAACTGTGATAAACATGTGAGATACCTCCCTTTAGAGATGACAAATTCTCTCTCAAATACTCATCCAACTTCAATCTTGGGCTTTAAAGAAGACACCAAACATATTTTTCCTCCCATAGAATAGGAGGAACTATGATTGCTCTGATTTCCCTGTTTTCTTTAATGGGAATACGTAGGCATAAGATTGCGAAATCTTAGCGAGCACACAAATCAAAAACCTTAGGTCCAGTACCTTCACAAAAACAACAAAAACACCCTCTCAACACTCCCAAAGGAGAAACTTTCCCAACCCATAACAGATAAACACCAGAAAGTATTTAAACATGCCAAAGAAGATCTATGGATAACCATATATACACTGGGTAATTGACAACTTCTCTTTGTATAACCTGACCCCGACCCCCCAATCTCTTAGCATTTGTTAAAGAAAACATTTGTGTGCAAGGTTAGTTTTAGGTAGCCTCCCTTTCCTTTCCAGCTTCATAGGATAAATAAGAAATCAGAAAGTGGCACGCAGTTTCAACCATTGCGGTAAGGTGGTCGCGTCACTGACAAAAATTGCACGCTACAGAAAAATGGTGACTCTGTCGGGGAGTCTTTAGGATTACAGTTCCTAAGAGGTCTAGGCTTTGTTTGGCATTTTCTATACTTTCTACTATATTATATATATATATATATATATATATATATATATATATATATATATATATATATATATATATATATATATATATATATCATCTGCTGTTATACTAATTGATACCCGTGTTTAATTTTCTGCCAACTGGGAATGCGATTAATACGCATGTGGAAAGTTTGAGAGAGCATTAAGATAAGTGGTGGCATATCCAGGAAATGCTTATAGGGAGTGAATCCCGACCAAGCTAACTTGGCAGTCCACCGAATCAGTCGAGGTACCCGTGCGGAAATATCGATGTTGAACGATCGATTGTCGTGAAAGCATTGTCTATCCCAGTGCGGTACCCATGACCCTGAGGATTTAGTAGACATTAACCATATGGCCAATTGATAGTGCGGTGACTATCAGGAATAGTTGATACGCGATACTACACTCAAATGAGATTCATCCTAAGATATTACAGCTTGCTCGAGTAAATTAGCTTGTTGTCAGTATCCCTAGGAGGGGTCAATGACTTTGAGAACCTTTTAGAACCCGTTCTACAGGTACAAAAATTGACCAAAATAGTACAACCTTTGGGGATGGGTAGAGCCATGACTCCATGCTCGTGACGTTGAACCCTTGAACCCGTGTTTTCAAATGTTTTTGTGTGATGCATTCATGTATTCATTAAAAAAAACTATTTTCAAACAAGAAAAAAAAATCTTTTTCAAAAGAACTAAAACAATAATTGCAAATATCAGAGGCTGCGTTATGGATTTAGGTAGAAGGAAAACGCACAAGTACACCTTCAAGGCTCTGAAACTAGAAGACTTAAGGAAATTGGGAAGGATGATTACTAATTCCGAGGCTTTCAGAGCTAAGCACGGAGGACTGTTGTCTCTGTTAAGGTTCAACGTGGTTGAAGGAATCCTATCTACGCTGGTTCTGTTCTACGATCCGGTTTACCACTGCTTCACTTTCCCGGACTACCAACTTGCACCAACACTAGAAGAGTACTCCCACCTGATTGATTTACCTATCACTGATCAAGCTCTGTTTTTTGGACTAGAAGAAATTCCAAAGGATCAGGCCATTGCAAGAGCAATCTCTTTGGATGAGTCAGAAGTTAGGACTCACATAACCACTAAAGGAGGAATCCAGGGTTTACCAACTAAATTCCTGATAGAGAAAGCCCTATACTAGCATAGTATAGGAAACATAACTGCCTTCGAAGACATCTTTGTCCTGCTCATATATGGTTTATTCCTTTTCCCCAACATTGGCAACTTCGTCGATACCAATGCTGTTAAGATATTCTTGATAGGAAACCCCGTGCCAACCTTGCTCGCAGATGCTTATCATTCTGTACACTTAAGGAATTTGTACAGCGGAGAAATGATCACATGTTGTGTACCTTTACTCTACAAATGCTTCATTTCCCATTTGCCCAAGTCTGCTATTTTTTGGGATCACAAGAGTACTCTATGTTGGTCGCAAAGGATTATGTCGCTTACCAATTATGACATAGATTGATACAATCAGATTTACGAGGGGATAAAGATCTTTGACAGATATGGAAACTTCCATAACGTACCCCTCATTGGAACTAAAGGAGGAATCAACTATCATCCAATTTTAGCTCGCCGTCAACTCGGATACCCGATGAAGAATATCCCACATAACGTTCATCTAGAAGGTCTTTTCTTCAAGTAAGGGGATAATGACAGGGCACTAAAGAAGGAAATAGTGCATGCTTGGCAACATATTCACAGGAAGGGCAGAGAGTCTTTGGGAAGACCAAACTGTACTTCCATGGAACCTTATCTCCACTGGGTGCAAACCAAAGCCCTCAAGCTGAGGATGCCTTACCCTCGTCAAGAAGTTTTTCCCTTAAAGGAGTCTGTCCTTTATTTCATGTCTGATGCGGAAAAACTCCAGGTCACTCTCAACAAAGTTCAACGTGAAAAGAGCTCTTGGAAGAACAAATACCAAATTCTTAATTTGGAATGTATCAAGATTCAGGAATTATTAAAAGAGAAAGATGCTCTGATTGAAATATTAGAACAACATGCTCTAGAAAGTCAGGAAGACCGAAGAAATTTGCTCGCTCTTTTCACTTGGCAAAGGGTCGTCGACTCGACAACGGCTGAAGAGCCCCGATCAAAGAAAAGGAAAATACAGGAACCAACATCTGAGCTCTCTTTAGAGAGAACTCAGGATCCATGAGCTTAGACATTTTCCTTACAGCACTTTGTAAAATATTGTACTTTTTCCTTGTAAAATATTGCAATCTTTCGAATTCAATAAAAAGGGGTCTCCCCCATTGTGTGATATTTGCAATCTATTTGTTGAAGTTTCTTTTTGAATAAAACAAAAACTAAAAAAATATGTCTTTTCATATCATTCATCATTCTCACATAACACATTTTTCTTCTTTTTGAGTCTCACGTATGTATCACAATTATAGAGTCAAACTGTCTCACTCATACAATACTCGGGCCAATCGACAAGAGAAAATGGATGATCTCGAGGAAGAGAACAGAGAGCTGAGAGAAGAAATCGACGCTCTAAAGGAAAGTTTGGAGAAACTTCATAGCAACATGCAAACCCTAGCCGCAGCTCAGGAGCAACGACATCAAAGGACTGTGATCTCAGAGATTACATCCACACCCATAATGGAGACACATGAGAATCATCCTCAGTACAACATGCCTAAAGGGCGCCCCTGGGGAATGCCTTTCAACTTTATACCTGAAGGATATATCCCAACGGTCACTGAAGACCCAGAAGCTGTAGCAGGAACCACTGGACCTGAAGGTTACAAACTTCGGGAAAATGAAGATGCAAGGGTTACGACAACAACTCCTGAAGGTTACAAACTTCAGGGCACTAAAGCGCCAAGGGTCACCGCTATAATGTCTATACCACAACCAGTGGTACTCACTGTCCCGAAAGGACATATTCCGTAAGCAATTTCCGGTGGAAACGAAGACTTGTACGAAAGAATGAATGAGTTCCAGGAATAATTCTTGGAAATGCAAAAGGAACTGCATGCCATTCGCGGTCAAGACTTATTCGGAAAAGATGCTGTTGACCTCTGTTTAGTCCATAATGTAAAGATACCGCACAAATTCAAGGTGCCAGACTTTGAAAAATACAAAGGCAACTCTTGCCCTCAAAGTCATTTGGTGATGTACGTTCGGAAAATGTCTACCCAGACAGACAATCAACAGCTACCGATCCATTACTTCCAAGACAGTTTAACTGGTGCCGCGCTCAAATGGTACATGGGTTTAAACCGCACCAAGATTAGTACTTTCAGAGATCTCGGGGCAGCCTTTGTTCAGCAGTATAAATACAACTTGGACATGGCACCAGATAGGGACCAGCTCAGAGCAATGTCACAAAAGGATAAAGAAACCTTCAAAGAATATGCTCAGAGATGGCGTGAAATTTCCGCTCAGATCTGTCCTCCTCTTGAGGAAAAGGAAATGAGAAAGATCTTCCTAAAAACATTAAGCTCGTTTTATTATGATCGAATGGTTACCAGTGCGCCCAGTGACTTCACTGAAATGGTGAACATGGGAGTACGCCTTGAGGAAGAAGTCCGAGAAGGACGATTGGTCAAAGATGCAGATCCATCCGACAGTACTAAAAGATACGGTAGTGCTTTCCAAAAGAAGAAAGAGCAAGATATCAGTAATATCTCTCTGGGAAAGCAAAAGTGAAGGTATCAACCAGTAGCGGCGGTAACTCCCGCTATCAACCCAGCGCCAGCTCCGACTTATCAACCTCAGGTTGCTTAGAGCCAACCAAGTCAGCAATAGTATCAGCAAAGGCCGCAACAACCTTTTCAACAGGCTCGCCCGCAGTACAATAATAACAATCGTACTACACGACCATCAGGGTTCGACCCTATAGCGATGTTGTACACAGAGTTATTTCCACTTCTACTGTCTAAGGGGCACATCCAAACCAGGAGGACTCCTTTTACAGTACTAGAAAATCCACCTTTTTGGTTCAAAGAAGATCAAACTTGCCCTTACCATCAAGGAGGATCGGGACATAACATTGAGAATTGTCTCAGCTTCAAGTCTGATGTACAGAAGCTTGTCAGGAATGGGACCTTATCTTTCAAAGATAC
This sequence comes from Lathyrus tuberosus, assembly GCA_022829125.1. Lineage (NCBI taxonomy): Eukaryota > Viridiplantae > Streptophyta > Magnoliopsida > Fabales > Fabaceae > Lathyrus > Lathyrus tuberosus. The sequence goes on along the minus strand of JALAZF010000239.1, from coordinate 5,012,863 downwards.
TAACCCAAATGTTTAGACGAACCCATTACCATAACATGAGAAGACTACAGTGAATTTGATAGAAAGAGAACCTGTCAACATTTATCAAATTCACAATGTATGCTTACTGGGAACAAACCTGGTAAAGATGCATTGCAAACAGAGCGGGTACGGCCATGTACCATCTCACAACTATCATCAGTATGATATCTGCTTCAAGGATAATCAAGGGTGTACCATAGCACAAGCAGCTCTACAAGAATAAATGGATCTGGACTGGATTCAGGATCACAGGGTTCGTGAAGTAAACATGGCCCATGCACATCCCAACATTGTTCAGAACCACAACATTCTTTCGATGAACGTCAACTTAGTAGCGATACATTCGAGATAAAGTCAGTATTATAATCTGCCATGGCACGATTATAGTGCTTGTCCAATCTGCTCAATAGACAATCAGGGATGCTCTTCTATACAAGAGGCCCTCCAACGTCAGATGGATCTCGGATGAATCCCAGACTACCGCGAAAGAAATAACCATCAAGTCAATATGGTTCAGATCTTTGACATACGCTTGATGAATACCACTCTAGTGGAATTACCTGCTAAATAGGTCAGGCTCAATTTTCTGGCTTCACGTGATTATCAAGACTGTAAAGAATGCTGCGAACACAACCAAGGGTGTGCGCTTGTGCAAAGGACACTTCAATATCTGCTGGACCACTGGCGGCTTCCAATCTACCTGGATGAAGCTACACAACAAATTATCATGACTGATGGGAATCCTGATAGACATCAAAGTCGCGATATCCGCTCAATGGAAACAGATCTAGTAAAGATGCACTGAATACAAAGCGGATATGGTCGGGTACCATCGCACAATTATGAGCGTTGTAGGGTATACTTGGAAAATAACCAAGGATGTTATCTCGTACGAGCAACCCTCCAAAATCATTTGGACCGAAAAGAGATTCGACCATGTTCAAGTTCTAGGTCAATCAACATGATACAAGGCTACCTCCTTGGTCAAAACAAAGACATTGTCGTAATCTCCAAACATGGAATAACCAAGGACATTTGCCCCATAATTCCTCTACTCAATGAATCGAAGATCCATCTTGACAGTAGAAAATTTCCCAACCAGGAGCTGATTGAGGTTGCCTATGACAGTCAGAAAAACCAAAAACTCCTATGGTTATCTACCTGCCAGGTCCAATACTGTACAAGTCAGATAAGGCTATCCCTTACAAGTATGGTGCAACGACCATCGAAAATGGAAAGGAAACTCCATTACCCTCCGTCGTGAACATTGCCAACATCAGTCGAGTTACCCGGAGCGGTCGGATCTTCAACAGAGGAGTTAGAGAACCTACCAAAGAAAAGGAACCTCAAATGGAAGTTACTAACAAACAAGTCGGTCAATCCAGTAATTCAGAACTTGTAAAGAACAACGATGAGATGCTGAAGCTCATCCAGAAAAGCGAGTACAACATTGTGGACCAATTGTTGCAAACTCCGTCTCGAATCTCTGTACTATCTCTCCTGTTTAGTTCAGAAGCTCACAGGGAAGCTCTACAGAAAGTCTTAGAGTAAGCCTTTGTGGATCAAGATGTGACGGTAGGACAATTTGAGAGCATCATCTCCAACATCACCTCCTTCAATAACTTAGGATTCAGTGATGAAGAACTGCCAGAAGAAGGCAAGAATCATAATATGGTGCTTAACATTACAGTCAATTGCCAAGACGATGCTTTGGCCAGCGTACTAGTGGACACATGATCATCTTTGAATGTTATGCCAAAATCAACTCTGATACGACTATCATTTCAAAGAGCCCCGATGAGAGATAGTGAGATCATTGTCAAAGCCTTTGACGGATCTAGAAAAACAGTTATCGGCGAAGTCGATTTCCCATAACCATCAGTCCTCACACTTTCCAAGTCACTTTCCAGGTCTTGGACATCTGTGCAGTATACAACTATTTATTAGAAAGACCTTGGATACACGAAGCTGGGGCAGTCACTTCGACACTTCACCAGAAATTGAAGTTCGTCAAGAATGACAAATTAGTCACAGTATGCGGAGAGCAGGCCTTAATCGTGAGCAACTTATCATCATTTTCCTGTGTAGAACCAGAGGAGGTTGTTGGAACCCAGTTCCAAGCACTCTCGGTGAACAATGAGAATCGACCAGAAAGAGGGACATCGATTTTCTCATACAAGGACGCTCTCAAAGTGATCAAGAGTAATGAAATCAAAGGATGGGGAAAGATTGTAACTCCTACTGATAACAAGTTACACTACTTTCCACGCTAATCCTAGGTGTATGCTCAAGCCTGGGTATTGGGCTTTTCTCTCAAAGAATCCAACCCACCCAACAGAACAACAGCAGCAGAACAGTATGATAACAGTAATCCAAATGCGATAAAATGCAGTAAAATACAGTAATACAGTAATATATAACAAAATAAAGCACAACAGTAAACACCCAATGAAATAAACAGACAAGCGCTAGGATTGACTCACATAGGAGATAAACCAACAAGAGGTCAACTCGTCCCCAGCTGTCACAACCTGCGAAAAACAACCGGCGAGAAACCTAGAACAGAAGAGTCGCCACCGAACGTTATTTATCCCGACACAGGGAAAGGAAACGATCGAAGAAAACCTGAAAGAGGGAAAGACATGGTCATCGCAACCATAGTCCAGGTTCGGGAGTCGGTTACGCGAGGAGAAGGTATTAGCACCCCCACGCGTCCATCGTACTCGATGGGATCCACGCTTGCTGTCTAATCAAAGGGTGAGTTATCCTAAAGTCTACGGCTAAACGGAAATGGAACGAGGAAAAGAAAAGAAAAAGTGACTCGGTAGGACATCGTCGTCCTAGGCCTACGTATTCCCTTGTGAAATGGGAAAGTCAGAGTCAACGTAGTTCGGAACACTACGGGGGGAGGTTGCTGGCCAAGATATCGCCATCTTGTGACTACGTATCCTCAATCAGACAAGAGAGAGGGAATTAGAGCAATCGTAGTTCGACTTAACAAGGTCTTTGTGTTTTTTATGAGCGACGTTAAGTTCGCGTCCGGCAGTTAGGGTCGATGCCTGTTTGCGACTAAACGGAAAATAACGTGCTCTTTTCTGAAAATGGTCTGGAACCAAACAATCCCGAAGGATAAAAAGATTTGAATTTGTTTGTGTTTTTTAGACAGAAGTGGATTGAAGTTAGTTCGTAACTTACATTGCACCAAAGTCTACCATGCGGGAACGAATGCGTCGCATGGTCTCCCCCAATGGGATGTATGTGAAACACTCTAGAAGAGGAGAGGAGACCCCTCGTTCTTCATTTCCTACACTTAAGGCTCGGGCGCAATATACGTTATACTTATTAAGTGTCTTAGAATTGTTATGAGATGAGAAGAGAAGACTCAAGTCGAAAAGAAAAGACTACGGGGAAATCTATCCTAATGTTGTCATGCAAAAGATGGCCCTAAGGTCGAGGTCAAAGGGGAAACATCTACCTAAGTTAGCATGCATGGATTGAGAGCCTAATGTCTATCCTACTCCGAGCTTAATCGGAAATTAAGTCGGACTAGAAGCCTTAAGGGAGCAAGCAAAAGCAAGGCAAAAACCAAAGCGATAAATCAAAAACAGCGGCTACAACATCGCTCCAACACCTGCACAACGGTAAAAATAGCACAACGCACCAAACAACATTCAACATCTCATGTTTCAGCACAAAAATAGGTGTAAAAGGGCAAACAACAGCACATACAACAACACATATGCAAAGGAACAGCAGTGGAAAATAGGGCATCATGCAATGTATCCAAACAAATGCTCATAGAAAGGTCTCAATAATGACTAATCATATCAAGCATACATCCAATTAAGCATCAAGCAACTAGGTATGGACAAACCAAAGACATGTAAGCAAATCAAGAACATGTACATTCAACAAAGTTGCACTTCTATATTATCAATCCGAACATCATGCATAAGCGAAGATGGATGCAAACAATGATCATGCATTACAAATCCAGCAAGTTGAGCATTAATCAAGAGTTAACATGATTCAAATGTGTGTGCAACATGTTCATCACATCAAGAAGTCAACAACGCAAACATGAACATTCATCAATGAAAATCAAAAGTCGCGTGTCGGAAAACCGTGTTCATACAAAGGTGATATGAACAAAATGAAGTGAGAATGGAGCAAAGTCAGAACCTAAGTCATATCATGATAATCCAATTCAAACATGTAGGAAAGCTTCACATTAACATGCACCAATACTAGTAAAACATATACCATGATCATTTTCAAAGGAAAACAAATGTTCGAGCAAGGTAAAAGGCACACATGATCCAACTTACGCACACCATAGCATCATACTCAAATGTATCCCATCACATTCATTTCTAAGAGATTACACAAGTTCAACAAGTTATCATCCACACATGAACCAATATGCCTCATGAACATGCTTCAAGAATGCAAACAAATCAACGATCGGAAAATCGTGCATAAAAGATTCACATACATCCAGCAACTAGAGGTTAAACAACCCTAGAAAATTCCATAAATATGCATCATACAAAGCCATGAAGGTTAGGGGTGCAATAGGTATCAATACATGCTTCCAAACAAGCCAAAAACACAAAATTTACAGGTGCAAATCGATTGCAGCAGGGTGCAAATCGAATGCACAGTTACATAATGCAATTTCTAGTGAAAAAAACACAGGTGCAATCGATTGCAGTAGGGTGCAAATCGACTGCACAGTAGCAGACCTGCAAAAATCACTTCTCATAATCACTTTTCCAACACCAACCACATATTTAAACATCCAAATGATCATGAAATCATACATACACGAAAAATCCACATCAAATATCAGTAGTCAAACACATATTTCATCAATCAATCAAACAGATCATGAATCAAATCAAGCAAATGGACCACATCACATTGAAAACCATGGATCTACATTGTATAAGTTGAAATTAAGCTAAATTAAGTATAGATCTAAGAAAAACCAACCTATAAAGCTGAGAATTGCTTTGGTGACTGTTGCAATCGAAAATTGGTGAATCCAAGCAAGAAATCCAAGATCCTAGCAAGAAACTTCAAGATCCTAGCAAGAAACTTCAAGATCCAAGCAACAAGCTAACAATACTTCAAAATCACTTCCAATAAGCACTTCTGAAATTCCAGATCTAGATCCAAACGAAAATCACCAATGAATTCAAGTAATGGAATGATAATGAGAGACTTTAGCTCAAGAATTAACAAGTTCCAATGAAGAACTTGTTAATCTCTATGGATAAGCTTTAAGTGTGGTTGAAAATGGAGGTTGAGAGTGAAAATGTGAGAGAGAATTGAGAGAGAGAGAATTCTGAAAATTGAGAGTGAATGATGAGTGAAAATGATCAAGGTTGGTGAGGTTTGGAATTGATTTGTTTAAATAACCTCTAGGTTAGGAGTTAAGTTTGGGTTTGGAATGAGGTTTAGTGAGTGGAATTGGAAGTGGAAAATAAACTTGGAAAGGGAATGTGGAATTTAGAGTGGAAATTGGAGGGAAATGAAATCAAATTCTGCAGCTCTCTAGATCCTTCTACTGATATAGTATTGATCCCAAGTGAATGTCGTGCATTGAAAATTGATATAGTGCTGAAAAATAAAGGTTTTAGGCAAATTTGTTATAGTGCAATCGATTGCACAACAGTGCAAATCGACTGCACACCCTTGCAAAGGCCAAAATGTGAAAACTGAAGGGGTGCAACTGATTGCACACTTATGCAAATCGATTGCACCAAGGCAAAATGGTGAAAATTGCTTCATTGCAACTTGCTTTGAGTCCTGCTTCATGTCTAATCCTTAGCCACTGATAATACCCTTGAATGATGCCTGAAACATGATAGAAAACCTGTCTGGAACAAGATCAAATTAACCATGCTTTATGATCTTGACTTTGAAATGATCAACCCATCTGCTGATAAAATAAACTGCTGATGTCTCTGATGATTGTGCAAACTTGGTAAGAGACTTTGATGAACATGAACACCACAAGATTGAATACATTCTCTTGCTTTGGCCTTGGAACACATCCTCCTCTTGAGGGCTAACAAGGATACCTTGATCCCATGCAGAGAACTAATGATATGCACACATGCAGATGCAAAAATGAAATGAAACATAAGCCAGTTAGCGTTAAAAGTATGAGGGCAAATTTTTGGGTGTTACGGTACTATAGTACCCGTCCCCATACCCGCAGTTGGAAAAAATCTCCGCACCCGAGCCCATACCCGCTTGGGTATCAACATTAGCACCCGTCCCCGTACCCTATGGGTATATAAGTGCCCGTACCTGTATCCGTTACCCGCATTTCTAATAAAAATAAATATACCAAGTATAAAATATCACAATATTTTAAGCTTTTAAAAACATTAAAAAGTTAATAAAAAAATTTATTGTTAATTTATAAAATAAATGATCACTTATAATAAATATGTAGTAGTTTAAAATTGATATTTTAAAAAAAAATTTATAAACGTCTATTTTTATATAATAATATAAATTAAAATATATAAATATATATTGTGCGGGTATGGGGCGGGGTGGGTACTAAGGAGCCCATACCCACACCCATCCCCGCTTATTTAAGTGGGTAATTACCCGAGCCTGTACCCGTACCCATTTTTGCAGGTTTTTACCCTACCCGTTGTGGGTACCCATTGGGGATGAGCCAAATTGCCATCCCTATATGAGAATCTCTTCTCGAATAGAGAATTGAAAAATAAAAAAAATAAAATTAATATTATTTTGGCTAAATTATTATTTCGATCTTCTATTTTATATTATTTAAGAAATTTATTTTAAGTTTAAACAATTTTAATTCTCTATTTTATTTGATTGACGAAATTAGTTAACCTATTTTAAATTCAAATAGCTTTGGTCCCCATATTTTATCTTATTCACAAATGAATCTTTTTATTTTAAATTCAAACAGTTTTGGTCTTTCTATTTTATCTGATTAACAAAATTAATTACTCTATTTTAAATTCAAATAATGTTGTTCTCCCTCTCACATATTTTTACAACAAATTAATGTAGTGTCAGTTTTTGAAATTATATTTTTTATCTATAATATTCTACAAGTAGCACATTATTTAAAAATGGACAAATCATCAATTTTAAATGCCAAAATGTGAAAAAAAACTAAAACTATTTGATTTTGAAATAGAAAAACTGATTCGGTCAAATAGAGGGGACAAAACTGTAATTAAATATATTTTTTTACTTAATTAATATTTTTTAAGCAAGAAAAATAAAAATAAAATTAATTTTGAATATATTAATTTTAGTAGTGGCAATAAATATAATTTAAATTCTTTAAATGCATACCTTTTTCGTGAATATCTTAAAATAATAAAATTTTAAACTGTAATCTTATTTTATTTGAAGAATTTGTTTTTCAATTTGTACACTCGACTTACATAAAAAATATTAAATTAAAATCATTATATATATATATATATTTTAAAAATATTATAATAAAAGAAACATATTTATTATATTAACATTATCCAATGTTAATATATTAAATAAGAAATATTGATTTTGGAAATAAAGCAGTATTTTTATATTATTTAAATATTATAATTGTAAAAGTTAATATTATATAAAAAATTAATAGTTACATTGATTTTAAAATAATTTTTTCATACACGTATCAATATTTTGGCAGAACAAATGAGGTATTATAAATCACATGATAATTTATTTTTTTATATTAAAATATGAATTTAATTGAAATACACAGTCAGTGTAAAAGAATTTTATACCGTTAGTTAATCATATTCATTGAATATTCAGAAAAATTTGATTTTTATTTTAATCATTTATAAAATAAGACAAATGGATGATGGTGATGACTCGACGATGTAAAACTTTTTACATTGACCGTACATAATAATTAATCCCTTAAAATATATAAATATTTTTGTGGTGCAATTCATTCATAAGCATAATGATTTTATATATAAAGAAAAAAACCAAAATATTAAGCATAATAATCTGTATTCAAAATCAAATTCGAGCTTCGTACTTAAAATAATTCATAGGTTTCAATAATTGATATTATTGTAAATGTAATTGTGGATTTCTTTGTTGTTGGATTTGAGTATCCTAGTATTCATTTCAATATACTCTTTGCTAATAAAAAAGAAATTCGAGCTTTAGTCGCATGAACATATTGTTGCATAGACGTAAAATTGAAAAAGAAAATGATATATCAACTGTATAAATTAATTTTATAGTGTTAATTAATGATAATTATGTGTTTCATAAAATCAAATTAAAATTTTTAATTTATTTATATAACATAATTGAGTAATATATTTTTATTTAAGGATAATGTAAATTTTTTACACCATTAATACATCTTCATTAAACTCAAAATGAAAAAGAATTGTACAGTCAAGCAATTTCAGTTAGCAGATGTGCATAACAGACACAGACAAATATTTAATTCCGCGATTTTTTTTTATTCAAAAATGAATTTCAACCCTTAAACACAAAAATAAAATTAAAAAATTGAAGTACAGCAACTCAAACAAATAAAAAGAATTGAAGCAGCAGCACCTCAAACGAATAGTGAAACAGAGGGCAGAGTGGTTAAGGTCGTGTGTTAACGGGAGGGTCAGTGGGGACCACTGCTACGGTGTCATATCATATCATACCGCTTACATGTAGCGCGTTTACGTAGCCATTTCATTGATTCATAATGTATGCTGAATTTACCAAATTGCCCCTCTTTCTATTGTGTGCGCGAAACACAATATGAGCTTTGTGTTTCACAGCAGAGTTAACTGAATTTTATGTCTCAGATTTATTTGCTTGTTTTAAAAAAATATTTGTACGTTCATTTTCCGAATTTGAACAACTTCAATTTATAAATTTAACCTATATATATATATATATATATATATATATATATATATATATTTTGTAAAAGCCAAAATGCATTAAAATTGCACAAGCTGTGCTGAATAAAACAAAGAAAATTGCCAAAGTCAATCCACACCTAAGCCAATACAGAAAACAGCACCTGAAGATAGCTCCTAAACATAATACATGTAGAACAACTGATAGCTAATAACACCTATCACTAAACTATAAGAAAGCAACTGAGGATTAACCTCTATATCTTAATTTAGAATCATGTAATTACTATTTTTCGGAACAAAATGCACATGTGATGCCCAATACTTTTGTTTAAATTAGAAGAAGAATAAAATAATATTAAATTAAAATAACATTTTTATAAAAATACAAATTTAATAGTACATTTAATTGCCCAAGTCAAGCAAAAGTTGGGCTTGGACTACAATAGAAACCTCTTGAGATTTTATTATGCCACCCTCCATTTTAACCTGTCAAATATATATATATATATATATATATATATATATATATATATATATATATATATATATATAATTTTATAAAAAATTCAGACGAAAAATCAGATAAAACAAATATAAAATTTGATATAAATCAAAATATTCGATAGTATATATAAAAAATTCGGTATATATTTTTACCGTTTATTATGCCACCCTCCATTTTAACCTGTCAAATATATATATATATATATATATATATATATATATATAATTTTATCAAAAATTCAGACGAAAAATCAGATAAAACAAATATAAAATTTGATATAAATCAAAATATTCGATAGTATATATAAAAAATTCGGTATATATTTTTACCGTTTTTTAAAAATAAATTTAACATAAAAAATTTTGGCCTATCGGATTTTTCAAAAGGTGTTGTAGTTTATTTGATTTTTTTTTTGATAAATTAGATAATTTTAAAATTTTTTGCCTGTCTAATATGAACTACTGATAATTTTTAAAAATTCGAAAAACTACAAAACATTTTTAAAAATATGATATTTCTTCAAACATTTACTAGAAATCAATGTGATTTATCGGATATTTTGGAAATTTCCGTTATTTCTTTGAAAAATCCAATTAAACACAAAAAAAAATCAAAAAAATATTTAATAAGGGCATAAAGGTAATAATAGCCCTATGTGTGGGTGACAGGTCAAATTGTGGGGGGTGACAAGATAAAATCTCGAACCTCTTCAACACCGTACATATTTAAGAAATTTATCTTGCACTTTGATCTCATGGTTGCACCTAAATACCCCATACTTTGAACAAACCATACATCATGTTCTATTAAGTCAGTTCAGTCGATAGTTACGTAAAAATTTCAGAAGTACGAACGCATTTTTGAACTTACAATATCTCACTTGTTTATCTTTAAAATGGTGAATTTCAGCCACTAAATTACTTGACAAAAAATCATATTATTATCTTAATTAAAAAATTATAAAACTATTAAATCAAATTCTCTTTTTCAAATTTATTAGAATTTTGATAGAAAATAAAATTTCTTTTATAAATAAAATAAAATGGAGTATATTGAATTCTGGTAGCAGATCTCAGATGTCCTGAGAGATGTCTAGACACTTGATTTCTGCTTCAAACACAATGACAATAAGGAGCAAAAATATAAATTGCAGAAAGTAAACGAACACACAGTAACTGTTAACCCAGTTCGGTGTACAACAACACCTACGTTTGGGGGCTACCAAGTCAGGAATGAAATCCACTAGATAGTATTAATTCTAAGCTAAACAACCTCCGGTTTACAACTTATCACTTAATCACTACCCGTGCTTAATTTCTACCTAAGACTCTTCATAGGTATGAGACCCTTCTCAATTCCTTTTCAATCACAACAGTGACAGAAATTACAACTCAATGCAAACAGTCCAGCTCTAGTATCCACACGACACCAGAGAGGCTCACAAATACAAACCCTAAAACTCACTAAGCAACAATGTATTTTCCACACATTTACTAGGTTAAATCCATTCTATTTATAACTATAAACTAGACTGGATTTGGGCATAAAAAACGCAGCAATTCTGTTACACATAATCTATAACTCTCGTCAATTCTGTTACGCAGCAATTCTCTTCAAGAATAGTTTCTTCAATCCAAAGTTTCCTAAAATGTCTCCGCACTTAGAAAACGACATCTTCAAATTACAATCAGAATCTCTGATTCCTTAATCTTGAATGCCACCTAGGATAAACAAATATTCCCAGAATACTATGAGATTTGGAATTAAAATAGTAGTATCAAAACTGTAAAGTAACAGGCAAAGATGTCAAATCACCTTGATAGGACATCTTGTCCAACATCTTGATCTTCAGTTAGTTCTTCATGTTAGGACATCTTATCCAACATCTTGCTATTAAGTTAGTTTTACTAAAATTGATGTCAATCTTAAAAGCTTGAACTCATCAATCTCCCCCTTTGGCAGATTTTGGCTAAAACTAACTAAATAACCCTTGCAAACAAAAACAGAAAGTCAGAGGCCAAAAATCAAAACAGTGTTGAAGCTAGAATAGTAGCAAGCAAAAATATATAAGTAAACCAGTTTTGTCGTATCCACAGTGTAATACCTCAAAATTTACCTTCATGTTTTCTCAATAATTGGTCTATGCTTTACTCATTTGCATTCCATAGTAGGTCATGAATTGCATAGCATGGCATCCAGCATAGGGCATGGGATCAGGTGATTCTCAAAGGTGTTGATCATCCAAAGCAAGGGATCAAGGGCCAAGTGTCTCCCAACTAGCTTCAAGGGTTTCTCATACTCCATACAATCTCAAGTCTTCTCCAGAAGTGGATTGACCAATAAGTGACCTCTAGACTTCATCCCTTAGACTGATTGTGCAAATTGGGGTTTTGGTTTCAAAAGGGCTTCTTGTTGAACTTTGTGGATTCAAGCATGTTCTCATAGTGTACCATATGCTCACAAGTGTGCATGGGTGGAATCTTGGCCATTGGTTCTTTGGGGTAGGTTTTCAATAGATCAGTTACTTGTGAAGTAAGCAAAAGTCAACTGTAAGGAGGAAAGTCAACCATGGGTCTTCAAGGGTTCAAATCATGTTTCCCAAGTCCATATACCTTTATCTGGTCAAGGAATAGCATGGATGGCATTATTCATCAAGAATCAAGAGTTTGTGCAAAAGTTACTAAATATGGAAATGACCTATAATTTGAAACTTTCCATTTTTGGCAGCTTTTCCACCACATTCAACTTGACTTTTCATCACCAAAGAAGCTTCAAATGAATTTTCCTCAAACATGAAAGTTGGAGATCTTTCCCTCCCATTTCCAAAAAGTACTAGATTGTCTTCCTATCATTTGTGAAACTCAAGTTATGATCAAAAGAAGGCAGGGTGCTTTTTAAGGTTTTCACATGTATCCATTTTCCACCTTTTGCATTTTGGTTCAAATTGGCTTGTAATTGTTTCTAATGACTCAAGTCACATTGCCATATTCAAGTGCACTCCATGAGGATCATTTTTGGCCTTTGAATTGCAAGAATCCGTGCCATATACATCACATATTTTCCATTATGCCAAATTGCAAAATCATTTGAAACTCATAATTCAATGACTTTCCCTCCAAGATAGAATCACACACGCATTCAGCAAGTAAAATGGAGATGAATCACACATTTTTCATGACCCTTGCACGTGTGGATTAAGGGATACACACCAACTTGCATTTTTGCAAAACACTCCAAAACTCATTAACCAAGGGATTAACCAAACTTTAATCATGATTAGAGGTCTAATGAGGTGTATATAAGCTAACTCACACGTCCAAAGCTAGGTCATGCACTCTCATTTGCTCAGATTTGAAATTTTCACTCTCACTTTCTCTCCTTCGATTCTCTCTTCTCACAAGGGTTTCTGAAGATTTCTTTCCATATTCTTGATCTACACACTCCATAGAACAAGAATCAACCACTGATTGAAGCTCATACTGAGGTTTTGGCCATATACGAATTTAAGTTGCTCTTCATCAAACCTCAAGATCCAGCCTGATTCAAGCCTCTATTTGCATTTATTTTGCAAATAGAGCTCAAAAGAGGAAGATCTGCACTCTTACACTGGATTTCTAGGAGTATTTTGCTTGTTTCAAGTTTCAGGTGAGTTGAAATTCATCATCTCATTTCTTGTTTTTAAGGTGTGCATTGTGTTTCTCTTAATGTGCTGATGATTCTGATATATTTTTTGTGAGATTTGGACGTGTATCATGAGAGTATTGTGGATCTGAAGTTTTTAGATCCAAACTGTTTTGCTTCAATTTGATCTATCCATGTATGATCTGTTGATTTAAGTTGCATATTCATGATCCTGGTGAAATTCTGGTTTAAATGATGTACTTGTTTGCAATTCTGGGAATTTTCAAACTTGTGTTCGCCGGAGATGGTGACCGGAGCTAGGGCTCCGACGACTGGTTGTTTTTCAGGTGATCTGAGGGTTTGATGAAGAAGACGTAATCACATTCGTCCAAGGGTTAGATCTGATGGTTCAGATCATGGCACGTTTTCTTTAAATATGATTTTATTTGTTGATTGTGTGTTTACGTTCCATGCTTCTTATTGTGTACCTTTAATCTGTACCTTTGATCTTGCATGATTTTGATTTTTGTTGACTTGATCTGGAGCGTTTGATGGATCTGATGGTTATCTTGGTGCCAACGCATTAAAAATATCATGTGCTTATCACGTGCTCTTATTTTATTTCTGATCAATTGTGTGTGGGTGCGTGCATCATTATTAATGTGTGTGTATGGATCTGAACCACTTATCATGATTACATGTTGCTTTGGTTGACTTGGTGTAGCACGTTGGATCAATCTTGTGGCTAGTATGAGTCAATCATGTTGACTTGGACTTTGTTTTTTTGTTTGGAATGCGCTGATGGATTTGTTGGTTTGGGCTTGCTTTTCCCACCCCCTGTTCAGCCCATTTAATATGTTTAAACGTGATTGTTTGCTGTTTGCACCCCTGGGTTCTTTATTTTCATTTTTATTTCATTTATTTGTTTTGTTTTGCATTTTTAATTTCTAAAGATAGTTTTATGCATCCAAAAATTATGAAAAAAATCATGAAGCATGTTTAGGTTTTTATAAAATTTTTCCAAATTTTATTTTCCATTTTCATTTTATTTTTGGCATCTGAATTAATTGTTGTGTGAATTTCTTTTTGAATTGTTTCATTTGTGAACACCCTGCCTTGCTGATTTTATTTCTCATCATCTATAAAACATTTTGAACCCATTCTTTTTGCATTGTTTCATCAACATCTTGAAGTGCATAAAAACATTTTTCTCATATTTTAAAACTCTTTTCATATTGCATTTTGGTCCCTCTCTTTTGCATATTAGTTCATATTTCCCATGTGACTATGCGTGATTGATTGAAGGACTTAGCTTGTGATTTTTTTGCATGAGCTTTTGACATGTTGTTTGTCCCTGGTTGAGGAGTCTTGAGAATTAATTTGGTAATTTTTGAAGATGATTTGCTAATTGTTTGATTGCTCTTGTTTTGAGTTCTCTTTTATGCATAACTTTGATCATGTTTGATTACTTGTTTGAGAAGGCACTTGTGCCATTATTTGGGATTGTTTCTTTGACTTCATAAACCATGTTTGAATCATTATAGGTCATTTGATTACAATTATAGGTCATTGGTGTGAGGTTGTTGCCTATTTTGTGCACATGTTCAATGTTTGATTTACATGCCTCTTTTTGACTTATCTTCTCACTTCTTCTCATCTATGCCTCTTCTTGGTTTGTATTTGGTTTGTGTATACCATGCCATATCTCTTCTTTGCATCTCATTTGATGTATGTTTCTGACCTTGGAGCTTTGCATTCATGTCATATGTTATTCATGTTTCATTTTGCATCCTTTAACATGTTTCACTTACATGCTTCCTTCTCCTTCTTCTAATGATTCTTAATGGTTGGATACTTGCTTGTATGCCTCATGTGACATTTGTACATCATGTTTAGGCATATGTTTAGGTCATCCACATTCTGACTTTGATATTATTTGAAGCATCCTTGCATGATCACCTTGCATATCCACTCATTCTTCTTCCACTCCTTCTTTGATGACTTTCTTGTATGTTGTGCCACTTGTTTGCATTCTCTTTGCTTGGTCTTGTTTGGTAAGCATTATGGGTCACCTCTAAGGTGTACATTCTGACTTGGATGAGTTTCATTTGGTTTGTAACCATTTCTCTTTGGGTTGTGATTTGTTTGGGTTTCATTTGACTTATTGTTGCTTATGTTTGTTTTTTCTAACCATGTAGGGGCTAATGGTAAGTGAATGGGATGTGGATGGTTATCCACGTTCTAACTTCTCCTTTTTCTTTTAAGCTTTCATACTTGTGTTTGTTTAGCATTTGAGATGCTTCTTCTTATCCCTCACTCTTTTTCATCCCATGAATCTCAATACTTGATTAAGTCTTGGATTCTTTTCCCTTAGGGCTACCTAGTCCAACTTAATTTTTGATTAAGCTTGAAGTAGGATTAGCATTAGGTTTTAGGTAGTTGTCCTTCCTAAGCCTCACTAACCATAGGTCATCCATGCATGATAACATTAGGACTCTTAGTTTCCCTTTAGAGTGTCCTTTGTGTCTTCTCTCTCCTCATCTCAAAACTTCTTGAAAACACTTAATAAAGATAAAGTGTATTGCGCACGAGCCTTAAGCGTGGGCAGCCTTGATATCTTAACAACTTGCACAAACTGAAGAAGACAACATGATGAGGAATATATTGGGATATTCAAAATATGCTGGATTTGGATAAGGGTTATTGCACAAGGATTTAAGATCAATTGCTATTTGTGGAATCCACAAGTATTTAATTGATTATCCTTGAAAGTCAAGATTGAGGATGTTCTGTCAGATGTTCTAACATATTTTCATCAGAGGTTTGAAGAATCATGGTAGGGGTTCTGCATTCGCTCAAAAGTCTCCTAGGTGTTGACCTGGGATTATTGGCTTAGCATCTATTTCCTGGAAAGTATTGTGAATGACTTGTCCAGATGGTGATACTGTTGAAGATATAGATGGAATACTATGAAGACATCATAACCTTGATGGTTACAGCTTGGGTCAGTTTATTTCTGATCTAGGTGCTTTGGAGCATAGTGTTTGCTCTGGTTGTGAAGGTCGAGGATAAATGGCAGTTATCTCTGGCTTTCTTTTGACGACTCTACTAAGGGAAGTGACATTCTTTGGTATGTCTATGGGGTAGTCGTGGACTACTTATTTTCTGGAGATTCAAACGTGGCAGGTTTGAAGTCTTTGGAGTTTCAAAGCAGAATGAAGGTTGTCTACTCAAAACTTGGTTGTTTGAATCAAGTCTGTGAGAGCATGGAAATCTGTTTCTGCAAAGGGATGAGGTTCTTCTAAGTGGCAGAAGGAAGAGCTGAATTCAACAGTTGGATGTCATAATGTTTTGACATCTAGCTTAACATCAGAAGTCTCGGTTGGTGATGTGGCACACCAGCTTAAGATAAGATGATCTACAGGAGAATGGGAGTGATGGATTCTTCAAAAAGGTCTATCTCATGCAGTTTGCGGGAGCTGTGGATGAGAAGATGTTACATGACTTAGAGGCTTGGTGGATCCAAGATGTCTTGCTGTGGGGCAAGTAGTTCGTGTGACTTGAAGATCTGGTTTCATTAGTAGATCAGGGTATCTTGTGGGAGTTCTGAAGATGAGTGAGGTCAATCAAAAGGTGGCATTTGATTGGTTTCACAATGAGTGTTCAAGCAGGATGCTTGAAACTGATTGCTCTTTTGTAAAAGAATAGTTGGTTGAATTTGTTTGAAAGTTCTGGTTCTATGGGAGCTTGTGGCAGAAGTTCTGGGTTGAGGATGGAAGCATAACTTCTTGGTGATTGAGAGTTTATTTCTCTCTGGGTTCCTGAAGACTTCTTTGTTCAAACTGGTGGGTCAGTGTTGTGTGAAGATCTTCAGTGTGGATTACTATGCTGATAGTAAGTCCAGTAGTGGAGCATATCAAGAACCATGGTGTGTGGAGGATGTCCTAACTGATGTTAGAACACCTTTGGGTTAGTTATCCTTGGTGAAGGATTTCAGGTTCTGTGATGAACTAGTTACTTGCATCGTGTCTGTCATACCCCAAATTTTGACCACTAAGATTTCCCATCATTGTGCAAGTCATCATCACAATATAGAGGAACCATCATACTTCATTAGTCTCCCCAAAGATGGGTGAGCATCCACTACAATCAAAATTAGGGTTTCAAGCCCTCTCTGAGTGCTTAGACAAAGGATCAATCAAGGAATGACACGATCTTCAACTTGTCTAACCTCTCAAACATCCACAATGGATTAAAAGGACTCCCACTTCAAGGATTAAGCACAAGGCTGCTCCCTTCTAGGTAGATCAAGTCTCAAGATTGACAGTGTCACCAAATTAGGGTTTTGGTCGACCAGGACCTCCAAATGGAAATTTTTCATCTAGGCACAAGCCAATGATCCAAAACCTAACCTAATATACTCCATGGAACCTCATGGACCCAATCATCAAGTCAATCTTGCCTCAGGGGATGCATTCATCAAAAATCAGGAATTAGGGTTTCTTGACCTAATTCACCCCTAAGTTGACTTTTGGGACAAACCATGAGCCAAGACCTCAAGAGATGGTTTGGGGGGGCTCTAATGAACTATATTGATCCACTTGGAATAATGGATTAATCCAATAAGCTTGAGCAACAAGTCTCAATTTCATCTGCACCACAATTAGGGTTTTAAGGGAAAAGTCAACTGTAACTTTGACTTTTGACCAGGACATGCTCCCAAACCCTATGACATGCACCAATATACCCTATAACACCCATGGAACATGTCCATCAAGTTTGATTTAGGTCAAGGACATGATTTCCTGGAGAATTGCACAGTTTGGAATTCATCTGATAAAAAGTCAATTGTGCACAAAAGTCAACTTTGACTTTTTGAGATTTTTCACCAAAATGGATTTTTAACCCTCAAATGATGTTAATGTATGATTTGAATCATCATTCATCAAGAAAAATCAAGAAAAGTTGGATAACTTGTAAAAGGGGTAACCATAAAACTTAGAAATTTTTCTAAGTCATGAAAAGTACCACTAATACACCAACTTTGGAGGACCATAACTCCTAAACCACAAGGCCATTGTGCCCCATTCAAAGCTTGATTTGTAGATCTCATTGCCCTCTACAAAAGCTTCATACTGACCTATGTCCAAATTCCTCATGGATTTTGAGTTATGGAGTGATCAAAATCAAGAGAAAACACTTTGTTCCAACACTTGGTGAAAATTTCACTAAGTCAGATTTTGCCTTACTTTTTGCCAAATGTAGGGGGATTTTTCACTTGGATTCAAAAGAGATCAAAACCAAACATGTTCAAACAGTTGTTGTATCATGTAAGGGCTTTCCAAAATGGCCAAGAACATTGCCAAATTCCATTTGGGCTATGAGATATGACACTGGCAATTTGCCTTGCTGAAATCTAACAAAGGCAAGGCAGAATTTGCAATTTTGCTCGATTTGCCAAAATCAGCCAAATCCAAATGCTCCTATCCACTTGGACACCTCTGAGGATTGAATCTAAAGGGGACAATCACTGAGCCAAGCCTCCAAAGTCCATGGAACAAGAAATAGCATGTTGAACCTAGAATGGCCAAAATAGGGACAAGACTCCAAATTTGGATTGAAGCATTCAATGGAAGCATCAAGGTGGCATGGACTGAGCCATTCTCATCTGAAATCAGTCAAGACTTATCCAAGACCAAGGGAACCAAAGCTCTGTGCCCTAACCTCTAGTCAATGGCTAGAGGAGACTTGGATTTTCATTTGCCAACATTGGCCAAACCTACTTAGCAGTTGCCATTCACTATTCCTTGCAAAACAAACTTGCTCTACTATAAATAGAGCTCAATTGTGTTCAGTTTAAGTACACCAAAGGCCTACAACACTTGCCTTTCTCAAAATCTCTTTCTCTTGGCAAAAATGCCTTTCTTAGCAAGGTAACTATCGGGTTTTGAGCTAGAGGGCAATTCCACTCAAACCAATCACTCACACACCTCATATACATCACATATGAGCTGATCAAACACTTAAACAACAACTGGAACATTGATTTCTCAGAATCACCAGTTAATTGCTCAAGGTTTTAACCAAAGTGCAGTTGAGATGCCATGAAGTGATCCAGCCAATTTCCATCAAGTCCAAGCATTCAAACACACTCCATGGCACCTAGGGAAGTTATCCCGATCATTGGAACCTAGATGTAACACCTCCAACACAAATCACGATCACCAGCTGCAAGTGGTAAGCATGAGCTCTTCTAACTCTATGATCCATGCAATTTTTGCTGCACAATAATTTGGCCATATGTTCATAATCATGCATGGAATGTTTCCCCTCAATTAATTGCATTGTTTGAATCGTGTATAAAAAATCCTAGCCTTCATGCAGAAATTAGGGTTCTTGAGGTTTCTTCGTGATTTCATGTTTTATGTTTAATTTAAATGAAATTAAGTGTTATAGACATGATCGTGAGGTTGAAACGAGTTGATTAGTATGTGGATTGCATGATATGGTTAAGTATTCAGTGAGATTGGATGGAAAACGCAAATCTGGGAAACTCAGAACACGCGCGTGTTCTTGGTGTGTTCTTGGCGCCATTTTCAGAAATTTGAATATTTAAATTTTGTGATTTTTGTTTAATTGATTCAAAAATTAATTTCTCTCTGAGTTTTAATGATTTTGAGTTGATTCTTTTTTTAATAATTCACAAAAATGTTAAAATATTTTATTTTATCAAAAAATCCCAAAAATATTATTTATTTTGTATAATTGATATTTTTGCAAAGAATTAATATTTTAATTGTTTTTGACATTTTAAATATTTTTTCCACATTGATTTTGCAACTTTTAATGCTTTCTAATTATTTTGTAGGTCAATACTTAATTTTTGAAGCATTAATCCAAGATCACAATTTGTTTTCCATATGTTAAACAATTTTGATCATTTTAATTGAATTTTTATTCAATTAAATACATTTTTGAAAACAAATTAGGGTTTTTGGATTAATTCAAGCCTCATAAATCATTTTCAAAACACTTTGGGCCTCTAATAGAGTGTAAGACCCAATCCTTTTTTTGACCAAACCATTTTTGGGCCTCAGTGTATTGTATAAGTCCCGATACCGTCAAAAACAAATGGCGCGATCGTCGCCTTTTGAAAGAAAACCTTATGGACCTCTCCTCGAGCTATAAGACCCATTCAAAACCTTTGGGCCTCTAATAGAGTGTAAGACCCAATCCCCTTTTAACCAAAACATTTTGGGCCTCACTTATTGTATAAGTCCCTCCGCGTTAAAAGAAAACCTCTGCGCGATCGCCATTTTTAAACGGAAAAATCATCTGGGCCTACCCTCGTGTTATAAGCCCCACTCTTTTTCTTTAAACTTTTTTGGGCCTCTTGAAAGAGTGTAAGACCCATTCCTTTGTACAGAAAAACATTTTGGGCCTCAGTCACTTGTATAAGTCCCTCTGTACAAATTCAAACAGTGCGCTCACTGATAAAACCCTGGGCCTCTCCTTGAGCTGTAAGCCCCAAATCTTTCTTTTTCAAAGC
This sequence comes from Lathyrus tuberosus, assembly GCA_022829125.1. Classification (NCBI taxonomy): domain Eukaryota; kingdom Viridiplantae; phylum Streptophyta; class Magnoliopsida; order Fabales; family Fabaceae; genus Lathyrus; species Lathyrus tuberosus. The sequence continues at coordinate 4,992,264 of JALAZF010000239.1, read as the reverse complement.
ACCTTCTCCTTTGATTTTGAATATACTGCTGTTTTCAATCTATCTTTGTTGAACAACTAACCAAACAGCATGGAAGCTCTACAACCGAGTAAGTGGTTATTGCTTTCATTTACTGCTTTCATATACATATAACTGTATTGTGGGGCTGTTTCACTGTAAGTCTTCTTTCATAAACTCATATCAACTGTGTAATAATAGTATAGATATTTCGAGTTTCCCCGGCAACTATGACTAGAACTAGGTGACGCCGTTTCGTTTGTTCGTAGAAATAGACAACTAGATCCCCAATAGGATCACCAGATACAGTCTTCTCTTCGGTTGTCCTTATTAGGAATTGTCAAGAAACTCTATTCCCAGAGATGAATGTATTCTCCGTGAATGGCATCTTTGAGTTTCTTCCAAATTCTCGAACTTTCCTGACTTGATCTATTCCTTGTGAATAGCTTGCCTTGATTTCTCGGGGTTTGGGGACCCATCGGCTTCCTAAAAGCATCAGCCTCCTCTTGGGCATCATACAAGGACCCACAGGCTTCCTAAAAGCAACCCCGCCTCCTCTTGGGCTTAGTACAAGGACCCTACAGATTCTTAAAAGTATTCACAGCCTCCTCTTAGGCTTCGTATAATGATCTCTTCCTCCGGGAATGATAGCCTTCTCTTGGGATTAGTACAAGGACCGATCGACTTCTTAAAAGTTTCCAGCCTCCTCTTGGGCTTCGTACAAATTGTCCCGACGACCTCCTAGAGGTATAGGAACAGAACTTAGTCACCTTCATAGAACAGTCCTTTCATAGAGTCTACTACCGTTTCTCAAAGCATGGTATAAAAGAGGACACTCTAGACTTGGACAGTCTAATCTCCTTGAGTCTCAAAGACATTCTCAAGTGACCCCTTCGTTAAATAGGAAGGAAACCCGTAGACTCGGACAGTCTCAATACCCTTCAGATTTCTCGATTCCTTAAAGAACAGGAATAACCTGGATCCTCAGATCAAATCCCTGAGTACATCATTACTCATATAAGAACTGATTTTCTCTTTAAAATCAGTATACTGGATCTGTCACTTAACTGAAACAGCGCCATGGCCTCCTCTTGGGCTTTGTACAATGATTTTCCCCAGCAGAGTCAAACAACGTTTAGCCTCTTTCTCGGGCTTTGTACGAGACATACAAAAGTCTCCCTCGTTGAGTCAATCACCCCTTTCACCTCCATCTCGGGCTTTATACGAGATACAAAAAGGTTCTTATTGAGCCAAACAGATTTTAGCCTCCTTCTCGGGCTTCGTACGAGATACAAAAGACTCTCTTGTTGAGTCAAACAGCCTCCATCTCGGGCTTTGTACGAGATACCAAAAGACTTCATCGTCGATTCAAAACCTTTTAGCCTCTCTCTCGGGATTTGTACGAGACACATATTAGCCTCCTCTTAGGCTTTGTATAAGAAAACCACTGGTTGATCCAATCAACCTTTTAGCATCAAAGCTGTGCCTCGTTCACAGTACATAACCATCAACAACTCCTTCACATTCATCTAATCGCTGTAAGCGGCAAGCCTCTGGATCATCTACATCCATGCCACTGTCCCTCTTTTAGCATGAGAAATTCCTAAGGAAAGATAGCATTGCTCTACACTTAGTTAAAGTCTTCTCCTTCAGTTTAAAATCCCCTATAAAGGAAATTATGGCATTGCCGGATTCGCATATCCCGGTTAAAGTAATTCTCCTTTATAAACAGTTGTGACATACAACCCCCTCTTTAGAGATGACAAATTCTCTCTAAAGTCAAACCTTTTAGCTTCATATCTTGGGCTTTAAACAAGATACAAATAAACTCTTCAGCTTCACATCTTGGGCTTTGAACAAGATACAAACCACCTTTCGCTTCACGTCTTGGGCTTTGAACAAGACACCAAAAACACCCCTTTCCTCCCATAGACTAGGAGGAACTACGAATGCTCTGATTTCCCTGTTTCGATAAACGGGAATACGTAGGCATAAGATTGAAAGAAAAATCTTAGCGAGCACACAAAACAAAAAACCCAAATCCCATACTCTCACATCAAAAAGCATCAGTCCTAACATCCTAATCCTTGTTCCCCGCCAGAAACCTTCTGTCTAGATAAAAAGAAAGAAACTGTATTGGCGAAAATACAAATAACCAGTACAAAGGCCCCCCCCACATTGATAACATCCGTAACCTAACAGACCACTGTTTAAACTCAGTATGCAAAGCAGGGTTAATTGGAGACATCTATTTCCCTTCCTTATTCAGCTCACAATAGGATTAAAAATGAATCGACCTGTAGTTTAAGCTCAAGCCGCAGAGAGCGACCAGCGCTTAAGAACCGCGTCCAAAATCGCTCGCTACAGTGTCCAAGAAGTATTTACATGATCATCCGGGAGAATGATGGAGTAGAAGGGTCCCTTGGAAGGAGGATGTAAGTATTTGTGAAGACTGAAGTGGATCATGTGTTGATTGCATGGAAGTCTGTTTCCTGAATGCGTTCAAAAGTGGAGATTTACCATAAATCAGAAGTATTCCAGGTTATCATACGGGAGAATGATAGGAATGACTGTCTTGGATTGCAGGGTTTATCTCTATTGCTGGCTGGGTGAGGTCAGTGGAAAATCTTCCATACGACATTAGAGCCCTTGGAGCAAGTCATGCTAGTAGTGGATCAGTTTAGCAGCTGTGAAGTTCTGGAGCATGCATACGATAGTTGACATTGTGGTAACAAACTAAAGGGCCCTGTGCGTCTCTTTGAGGAATGTGAAGCATTCTAATTCAATTGGTTTGTACCTCAAGCAACGGGATATCTATACATGAGAATTCAAGAGGAGTTCGTGTGGTGTATAAGATGGTTGCGGAATGAGGGGGATCAATGGGACTTTGATCTCAAGCCAAGAGTTTTTTATGGTTGGTATACACGTACTCATGGGATGCATGACTTTGATCATGTGTGAGTAATTATTGTTTCTTATCAGAGGGAACAATAATGAGTTAATGGTTGTGTTCAGCAGGTGTGTTGAACAGATGGTGCACTCTTGAAGACATGAAGATGCATCTTATGTTTTCCAGTCATTAGCTTGGGTGTTTAGTGGAGGAGCACTAGTTACCTTAGTCAGGGGGAGAGACCTCTTGATCTAAGATGAAATTTCAGTTTGCATTTGTGCGTCAAGCAAACTGAGATGTCAAGATGGCTTGGCATTATTGTTGAAGTTCCAATTTGCATTTGTGCGTCAAGCAAACTGAGATGTCAAGATGGCTTGACATTATTTTGGAAATTCCAGTTTGCATTTGTGCGTCAAGCAAACTGAGATGTCAAGGAGGATGTCTTGACATTAGAGTATTGTTGTAAGTTGTGGGAAACTTGGCAATGCATACTTAAATGGTTCTTGTTGGATGCATAAGAATCATTGACTGAGTCTGGGAGAATTTATTTTTCTCTTACAGAATCACATAGTTGTGAAGAAATCTCTGGAAGACCAAAGCAGAATAGTGCCTATGAAGAATAGACAATGTCTGACATGATGTCAGGACATTGTTGTTGAACATGTTGCATGTAATAGGTTTGTTGGTCAGTGTTCTCAAAAGAAGAAATTGTCAAAGCAGTCTTGGTCAAAGCGCTATTAGTGGAGTTATTACCTTCGATTAATGGTCCTTTGAATTGACCAGCGTTATTTTTCCTGGGTTCGTTACTTCCTAAGGAAATGGCTCTGCTATAAATAGGATTGCCTTGATCTTCTTTAGTCTCAATGCTCTCCTTGGGTTGGCGACAGATGGGGTTCTTCAAAATCTGGGTATGTTGTGTCTGGGTTTGGGGATGTCTTTGTCACTTTTGCCAAGTTTTGGCTAAAAAGGGGGAGAATGGTTTTTGGTTTTCTGAGGCTGTCTGGGTTTGGGTACATTCCTGCAGTTTTTTACAAGAATGTTGGTTAAGATGTTCTAACATCTTAACAAGTTTTCCTTGTGTCTTGTGATCTGAGTTGTGAAGCGGGTTGTGTCTTGTGACCTGAGTTACGCAATCTATGTTCTCAGTGTTACGAAGTCTACAATTGCTGGTTCTTTTCTGGAGGAGTCTTCTGGTTCTCAAGACCTCTCTTGGAAGGAGGGGGAATATGTTGAGGGGGAGACTCTCTCAGACCTTAGCTCCAATCAATTCTAAAGATAAAGAAGTCTTGATGAAGGAGCCTTGATGTTTGCAGAATGCAGAAGAAAATGTTTGTTTTAGCCAAAATTTGTCAAAAGGGGGAGATTGAAAGCACCTGTTGTTTGATTAAATTTTGCTAAAACATTCTGATGATAAACTTGAAGAATCTGCAGAAGAAAAAAGATGTCGAAGGAAATGTTTCGACATCCTGACTGACTTGGTAAGTTAGCAGGTTTTAATCTGTTGCAAGAATTAAGGAACGGATCAAGGAAACACAGGAGAAACAGTTGAAGGCCCAAGACAACAGAATACTATATAAGGAGACTTAGACCTAGGGTTTAAAGAGACTGTACGTTTTGTATCGCTTGTAACTTTGTAACCTAGTTCCTTTGTGTTGAATAAGGGTTTAGGGTTTGAGAGTCGTTGGCTCTCTTAGGAGTTGTAAGTCTCCACTCTGTATTATGGGATGCAGGGTGGAAGGCATAGGTACAGAGACACAACCAGAAACCTGTAGGTAATGGTTGTTGTATTGTTCTTGGACGAAGCTTTGAAGCAAGTCCAAGATAACTTGAAGGTCAAGAAACCGCGACAGTTCTGAATTGGCAAAAGACAGAGATTTCACAGGTTGTGATTAGGATGTGAGTGGTGTATCTCATATCAAGGTTGTAAATCATGGAGTTTAGCCTTGGTAAAGATGTTCATTGGTTAGATGTTAGGTATAAAGTTGTAAACGGGGGAGTTTAGCTTTGTAACAGTTCTACAGATAGTGAAGTCTTCATCATGGATTGGTATCCCCCAGATGTAGGTGAATTGCACCGAACTGGGTTAACAATTACTGTCTTATTTAACATTCTGCAACTTACAGTTTTGTTAATGTTCTTGACTGACATGTTGGATCAGATGTCGTGACATCTGAGAGTGAGCAGTTCTGATATTGAAGGTATAAGTCTGCTGTTGCGCCTCTGAGTTTAAAAGATTATGCAGCACAATGTCTTGACATGTGTTAGGACATCTGCTGTTTGCATAGGCCAGAATTTCAAGTTGGTAGTCTCTTTCCCCCTGTGGAGCTAAATCTTTCCCCGTGGAGTCTTGCTTTGCTAAGCTGTTCCTCGTCGGGTCTTCCCTTCTTTAGCTATGTTCCAGCGTTTCCGTATCAGTTATCCCCTGTGACATTACTCCTCACAGTTTTCTCTGTCTTGCATTTCATATCATTTCATAGCATGTGCATTTGGTGGCATCTTAGGGCCAAAAATTGTGCATGTTTGTATTTAAGTCCCTTTTATCTCGTCGAGAGGAAGATTTCGATCTCCATATCACCGGATAGAAGAAACTTAAATAGTGGCATCTGTTACACCCTAATTTTTTACCCTAAGATCCCCGTTTTGCTCTTTGCATAGCATATTAGGTCAATCATTCGTGCATAACTAACCGCTTTATCTAGCTTTGTCTGTTTGTTTCTCTTTTAAGGGCAGATGTTGCTGCAGAAAGTTCAGGGCCTTAGAGCCTGTGCTGTGTGTGTGTTTGCGGAGGTTCTCTGGTCTTTGCAAGGCGTGTATGGATTCCTATGAGAATACGTCTCTATCCTTTTGATCCCTAAACCATTACAAAGCCTTTTCTCCCTCAAGACTCCTCAGAGGTTTCCCCAGGAGGATTAGGATTTTTGTTCATTGATGTTGGGAGTCGGTTAGGTTTCATTGCTAGTTTCATTTCAAGTTGTATCTTTATTCTCAAGGAGGCAGAGTTCTTAGATCATTATCTTCTAAAATAACTGTTTAGGGTCCCATCAAGTCAATACGACTCAATTTTTATTCAGGATTAAGTTCAAGGTGGTTTCGTTTTGGTCCCCAAATTGAGCCCCTTTTTTTTAAGGCATGAGTCATATGGTTCATGAGGCCTTCACCATTTTCAAGTGGATTCTAGAGGTGCAATATTTATGTTGTGGTTGTGGTTTACGTGGAATTCCAAGGACCGATTTCAAATTTCCAGTCTATTCTGCCCATGTTCACCTAAGAACTCAAGCCTAAAATGTCAAGTGCAAGATCAATGTTAAGTCCCTACATCTACTCAAGTTCCAATTTCAAGTCGAAGATTTCAAGCTCAAAATCCATTCCTTACAAGTTACATACATTTTAAGGCATTACAAGATTCAAATTGTTCATTTAAGATGCCATTGTTTTCTCACGTTGAGTGCAAGTATCCAATTTCCTCAATTTTATTCAAAGACTTCAAAATTCAAATTGAAACTCCCATTCAAAACATCATGGAATTTATTTGAAAATCTACAATTCCAAATACAAAGTTCAAATTCATCATAAGAGTTCAAGATACAATTTTCCTTCCAAGTCAAATCCAATTCTAAAGAGGCTAAGTTCAATACAAGACTCAAATCCAGATTATTATTTCAAGAAAGTTCAAGATTTGTGAAGAATTAAATAGGCATGTGGTACAAAGATATCTTTAGGGACATATGTTTGGGTAGCAAATAGAGACAATCCAGTGCTTCCAAGTTTAGCTATTTCTGATGGTATCGGTCTCAAACTATAGTTTGGTCAACAAAGTTGTTTTCTACTAGTTCAAATTTTGTATTTTTGCTGTCCTTTTAGATATTGGAAATATTATATTAAGTAATAGGCCTAATGCATCGGCATCCGAAGCTCTTTGGCAGAGTTTTGATCTTTCATCAGACACTTGGTTTCCTGGTGGCAAAATTAAGCTTGATAAGATAATTAAGAAGCCATCTTGCTTCATGGAAGAACAATGATGATCCAGCAACTAGTTTGAACTAGATCCTAATGAAACCGGTTCGTACTTGATACTTTGGAATAGAACTCAATAGTATTAGACAAGTGGTTCTTGGAATGGACAGATATCCAGTTTGGGCCAACTACATCTACAATTTCACTTTTGAGAATAATGCTAACAAAAGCTACTTTACATACTATTTGTACAACAATTCTATTATATCCCGCTGGATGCATCCGGACAGATCAAGTAACACACTTGGCTGGAAAGTACTCAGCAATGGAATTCATTTCGGCCACAACCAAAGGACAGTGTCATGATTATGCTTTCTGTGGGGCACTTGGTAGCTGCAATGATATTTTAAACCATCCTACTTTCCAAGCCAAAACTGTACGACCACACAAGTCGTCCGAACACGCCGAGCCTCGTTTTTAATTCACACCAAAATCTGCACAAAAGTGAAGCAAACAATGGCAATGTTAATCCAGACCTGACTTAAGCCGCAACAATAGGAGTATGCTAGGGACAATTAGCAGACAACTCACCTCCAAAAGAACAGGTAATAAAACTTTTCCAAACGAAAGGTTTCGGAAGAGAATCTTCAATCTAGATCAAACAACCCTGGAGGCTCTACGAGGTTCCAACATCGAACTTGTCGTCGGTGTCATGAATGAAGACATCAAATCCATCGCCAGTGATATTTCAGCCGCTAATGCTTGGGTTCAAAACAATATCCTAAAATTCTCTCAAGATGATGAGTTTAAGAACATTGGTGTCGGAAACGAAATAGATCCTGCTAATAATAGAACATTGATGTAGCACTAGCATCTGCAAACTAAAAAAATCAAGGTTTCAACTGTTGTATACATAGTTGATGGAATTTGTGCTTGACATATAAGGAAGGTTGTCAACTTACTCGCTAAGGGAGAGCTCAAGTACGCACGACCGCCAAAACCTACAAAAAAACCACTTGAAACGCTTGATCCTTCACCTTCTCCTGCAAATTAACTTCAGCAAAATACCAAGTAAGGAACCTAGTGACAAGATCAGACATGTTGAAGAAGGAATGGAAACTATTTCAAAACCTGTCCAAACACAATCAGACGATTCTAAAGTTTCAATGATTTGTCCAAGATAACACACAAACATGTCTGAATTGAAAAGGGAATTCGTCAATTCACTTCTTTCCAAGAACAATTATGCCTCATCATCAATTTCCAAAACAATTTAGAGCATGTTGAAACAAATGAGGAAGGAAATTGGGACATAGAGAAATAACTTTATCACACCCATCATGAAATCAGACATCATCAAAGCATGTTTCAAATTCATTCTAAAATAAGATCAACATGTTCGTTTTGAAAAGGAAATATTTTCATTGTCACAATCAAGGCATTCGTGACAATTCTCAAACATGATTCCTTTCACCTATAAAAGGATGTTCACACGAGGCGAAGGGGGGTCATACACAAAAACGATACCAGACAGCGAACAAAACCACTCGCAAGAAACTCACGAAAACAGATCTAGTGAGGTTTCACTACATTCATGCTCCACCGTACACCCTCCTTATCAGTCGTTAGATCTGCCAGGTTTAGGGGACGCATGGTCTTGATTTGAGGGTCCGCGATGGACCCTCTCTCTTGCAGACCACCTAATCCTTCCGTTTTTTAATACAAATCTTTTAATTAATTAAACCTTTTTTATTAAATAATTTCATCATGTTCTTTTTCTAAAATAACTATTATTTTTTTTAAACATAACCATTCTTTTTTTTTTAAATGAAAATATAGAACTTTTTAACCTTTGTAAAAATATATATATAACTTCTTTTTTATGTTTAAAATATCACTTTTTTATAAAATATAACTAAAAAAAGAATTAATTATAAATCTTTGTTAAAACCTTTTTTAAATTAGTAAAAACATTTTTTAAAATAATGAAAACTTTTTTTACTAAAATACTACAATTAAAATCCTTTTTTAATTAAAAGAAAAAACCTTTAATTTTTTCTAAATTAATAATAACCTTTAACATAATAATTCTTAAAAAATAAAATAATAACAAACCTTTTTTAATCTCCCTTTAAAATTATTAACATTTTTCTTAATAAATCGTTCCCTAGTTAAAATCCCTCATCGCGCTTAATCGTACGTTTGTGTGAAATATATTAGAACTTTTGTTGATACCATACCTTGCCTATGCATTTGTGTGTTTGCTATCGTACTTGATGTGTGCATCTTGCTTGATTGTCTTAATTATGCTTTGATTGCTCTGAACCCTTTCAAAAACATAAAATCTCGATCCAACATCGAGCCATTTTCCATCTATGTAAGTCGATCGCCTTTAGGCATCGCTATCAACCTTTGGTCACTATACACAAGACTAACCCACTTTGCTAGCACTCTCGTTAAATCTTATATAATTGATTGCATTAGCATCCAAGGGAAAACCCCATGCATGATAATAAATTATTGTGCATGGTGCATATTCATTTTAATTTCATATTCCCCTTAGTAACTCTTATTCCCCTTAAGATAAGATTATTAGACAACTTTAGGATAGACTTACTAAGTTAGTCCCCCCTTAATTTTGATTTTACAATCAAACTTTAGCTCACCTAATTCTCCACGCAAGAGAATTAGATGTGAATCATCTCAAAGAAGGGACATACAATCCTATACCCCTCAAATACAAACAAGTCTCAAAACTGTGGTGGTTTCTTAAGATGATGACTCATCTTTTCTCCATTTTCAAACAAACTTTAGTATCCCTCAGAGAGGAACTACAAGTGCTCTGATTCCACTCCCGACGGGATATATAGGCACAAGATGCGATGTCTTGTCGAGCACACTTAGGAATAGAACTTTAGGTCTTCCTACCCCATTACCCTTAGCAACAGATAATGATTAGCAAATAACATAGTAAAACAAGAGGTTCCTGTAGAGTACTACAGATATCTAGGATGCTAACACCTTCCCTAGGTATAACTAACCCCCTAACCTTAGACTCTTAGTTTTGCATTTGCATTGCATACTGTGGGTAATTCGATCTTTCTCCCTTCCCTTGGATAAACCAAAGATCGGTGGTGAAATAAAAGAAATGTGATTCAAGTTAATATAATAGCTTGATATCCAATTCTCACCGCGACACATGCCTATCTACTTTGTCCCTGAGGGATACATCCTGCCGGTCACTGAAGACCCAGAAACTGCAGTAGGAACCGCTGGGCCTGAAGATTACAAACTTCGAGAAAGCGGAGATGCAAGAGTGATGACAACAACACATGAAGGACAAGGAAATTTTTAAGGAATATGCTCAGAGATAGCGTGAAATTGCCGCCCAGATCTGTCCCCCTTTTGAGGAAAAAGAGATGACAAAGATCTTTTTGAAAACCTTAAGCTCATTCTATTACGACCGAATGGTTGCCAGTGCGCCCAACAACTTCACTAAAATGGTAAACATGGGGGTACGCCTTGAAGAAGCAGTATGAGAAGGACGATTGGTCAAAGATGCAGAGCCATCAAGCAGTATCAAAAGATACGGTAGTACTTTCCAAAAGAAAAAAGAGCAAGATATTGGTAATATCTCTCTCGGAAAGCAAAGGTGAAGGTATCAACCAGTAGCAGCAGTAACTTCTGCTATCAACCCTGCGCCGACTCCAACATATCAACCTCAGGTTGCTCAGAGCCAACCAAATCAACAACAATATCAGCAAAGGACACAACAACCCCTTCAGCAGGCTCGTCCTCAGTAAAACAATAACAATCGTACGACACGACCACCAGGGTTTGACCCTATATCGATGTTGTACGCAGAACTGTTTCCACTACTACTGGCCAAGGGGCACGTCCAAACCATGTCTCCTTTTACAGTACCGGAAAATCCACCTTTTTGGTTCAAAGCGGATCAAACATTCCCTTATCATCAAGGAGGACCGGGGCACAACATTGAAAACTGTCTCAGCTTCTAATCTGATGTGCAGAAGCTTGTCAGGAATGGGGTCCTATCTTTTAAAGATACCAATCCAAATGTTCAGACGAACCCGTTGTCTCAACATGAGAAGACTGCAGTAAATTTGATAGAGGAGGAATTTAGCCGCAGTTATCAAATTCACGATGTACTCCTATTAGAAACCAATCTGATCAGGATGCATTGCAGACAGAGCGGGTACGGTCATATACCGCCTCACAATTATCACTAGTGTGATATCTGCTCAAAGAATAATCAGGGGTGTTCAGTAGTACAATCAGCTCTACAAGAACAAATGAATCTCGGATGGATTCAAGATCACCGAATCCGTGAGGTCAATATGGCTCACGCAAATCCCAACATTATTCAGAACCACAACATTATGATGATGAACGTCAACTTGGTGGCAATGCACTCAAGGCAAAGTTAATACCATGATCTGCCACGGCACAAGTACAATTTCTGTCCGATCTGCTCAATAAGCAATCAGGGATGCTCTTTTGTACAAGAGGCCCTCCAGCGTCAGATGGATCTCGGATGGATTCAGGACTATCAGGAAAGAAATAACCATCAAGTCAATATGATTCAAATCTTTGATATTCGCTTGATGAATACCAGTCTGGTAGAATTACACGCTAAGCAGGTCAGGCTTGGCTTTCTGGCTTCACATGATAATCAAGACTGTAAAGTGTGTCGTAAAGACGACCAAGGATGTGCATTTGTCCAAAGAACACTCCAACACTTGTTGGACCACTGGTGGCTTTCAATCTACTTGGATGAAGCTACACAACAGGTTAGTATGACTGACGAGAATCCTGATAGGCATCAAAGTCAGGATGTCTGCTTGATGGAAACAGATCTAGTAAAGTTGCACTGCATACACAGCGGACGTGGCCAGGTGCCACCACACAATTATGAACGTTGTAGAGTTTGCTCAGAGAACAACCAAGGATGCTACCTCGTGCGAGCGGATCTTCAAAATCAGTTAGACCACAAAGAGATCCGACCATGTTCAAGTACTAGTTCGATCAACGTGATGCCCAACTATCTCCCTGATCAAAATGCAAAGAAATTGTGTTAATCTCTAATCATGAAATGGCCAAAGACGTATGCGTCATAATCCCTCTACTCCATGAATCAAGAGTTCCTCTTGATAGTAGAAAGATTCTCAACCTCGAACCAATTGAGGCCGGCTACGATGGTCAGAAAAATTTAAAGGCTCTTGTGATTATCTATCTACCAGGACCAATACCGTACAAATCCAATAAGGCTATCCCTTACAAGTACGGTGCAACAACAATCGAGAATGGAAAGGAAACTCCATTACCCTTCGTCATAAACATTGCTGACATCAGTCGAGTGACACAGAGCGGTCGGATCTTCAACCAAGGAGTTGGAGAACCCGCCAAGGAAAAGGAACCTCAAACAAAAGTTCCCAATCAACCATTCGGTCAATCTAGTAATCCCGACCTTTCAAAAAACAACGATGAGATGCTGAAGCTCATCCCGAAAAGCGAGTACAACATTGAAGAAGAACTGTTGCAAACTCCTTCGAGAATCTCTGTGTTATCTCTCTTGCTCAATTCTGAAGCTCACAGGGAAGCTTTGCAGAAAGTCTTGGAGCAAGCTTTCGTAGAATAAGATGTGACGATAAGACAATTTGACAGAATCATTTCCAACATCACTTCCTGCAACAACTTAGGATTCAGTGATGAAGAACTGCCGAAAGAGGGCAAAAATCACAATATGGAGCTTAACATTATGGTTAACTGCTAGGAAGATGCTCTAGCCAGCGTACTGGTAGACACAGGATCAGCTCTGAATGTTATGCCAAAATCTACTCTGATACGACTATTATTTCAAGAATCTCCGATGAGAGGCAGCGAGGTCATCGTCAAAGCCTTTGACGGATCCAGAAAAATAGTTATCGGCGAAGTTGATCTTCCCATAACTATCGGTCCTCACACTTTCCAAGTCACTTTCCAGGTCATGGACATTCGGGCAGCATACAGTTGTTTATTAGAAAAACCTTAGATACACGAGGCTGGGGCAGTCACTTCGACACTTCACCAGAAGCTGAAACTCGTCAAGAATGACAAGCTAGTCACAGTCTGCGGAGAGCAAGCCTTAATCGTGAGCAATTATCATCATCCTCCTCTGTAGAACCAGAAGAGGTTGTTGGAACTCAGTTCCAAGCACTCTCAGTGAGCAATGAGAATCGATCAGAAAAAGGGACATCGATTTCCTCATACAAGGACGCTCTTAAAGTGATCGAGGGTAATAACGCAAAAGGATGGGGACAACTCGTAATTCCTACTGATAACAAGACAAAGAAAGGTCTTGGTTTTTCTTCAACCTGTACCCAGACTGCTGCTAAAGATGAAAGTTTTCATCCCATTCAGGACTTCTTCCACAGTGGAGGCTTCCTCCACCCAGTGTCTCAAGAAGTACACACCATCAATGAGGGTGACTCTTCTGATACAGATGAAGAGTGGAAGTCTTATCTCAACGAGGACGGTTATATCTCTCAGGGAGAGGCACATACGCCATTTTTCTTTCCCACGCAGAGTCTGAGATATATACCGAGATTAGATGTCAAGATGATGTACGGAGATTGTGATCCTGAGGGATGTCGTGTTCCACCTAACTCATTAGAGGAGGACACCCTGATGAAAGACAACTTCGACTATGACTATTATGATCCCTTGGATCACTTGCCTATCTGGCAGCCGTACCCAGAAGACTTGGGGAAAAAGAGTCAGCCAAACGACGCATATCAGCTGAGCAATATTGAAAAGAATACCTGCATCCCCATCAAGTCATGGGATTATTACTCAGGATATTCCAAAGATATCCAGCACAACGATGAATCTGTAAAGATTGCAGGGCAATAGTTCATCAACTATGCTTTTCCTGAGGTCAACGTCATCGAGAAGGATAACTCCTCCAGTCCCACAGAAGTATGAGACACCTTAGGACAACCGAGTGGCAAGTACGACTTCTTGGCCAAGTACACCGCTCCTGAAAGCTCTCGTATCAGGCTCGAAGACATCCAGCCAACTGGATGGGGAGATCCGCATGAGAACGAAAACACAATGCAAGATACAACAGAAGAGTTCTTCTACGACAACTCTGCATGGGAGAAAGACTCCAACGATCCTGCTCCGCCAGAAATCAGTGTCATTTCTGAGGATAAAGCAAGAAAGAAGGTACCAGACTTTGTGATTCATCGAGGAGTTCACCGCCAATGGGTTGTTGTCGATGTCCCGAAAGTCATCCATAAGTCTAAGTAATTGTTGTCTTTGTTTTAACCTTTCACCCTTCCCAGGTGAAACAGATGTTTTTATAGGGCTCATTTTTCTGTAAATGTCTCTCTTCGCTTTGCCCAAAGCGACAGAGTTTTGTTTTATAGGGTTGTAGTTTCAAGAATCAACAAAATCATAAATAAATAAACGTTATTCTGTAACTCCCTCATTTATTGTTGTTTTCACTTTTCGTTTTTCAGAAAATGGTAATCCTAAAACAACTCAAAATAAAAACAAGCATTTTTCAGAAAATACATTGCACACACTCTTGCATTCTCTCTATCTCTTCTAAAAAACAAATCATCACGTCATGCAGATTGCTTGTTTTAAACCCCATTGAAACATACGATCTGATGCCTTCTCCTAACTTTGAATTCCCGGTAATTGAAGATGAAGAAGAAGAAGAAGACAAAGAAATTCCAGAAGAGGTCTCCCGATTGCTCAGACAAGAGGAAAGGTCCATTGAACCTCACCAAGAGCCGTTGAAAACGGTAAACTTGGGTTCAGGAGAAGAAAGGAAATAAGTCTAGATTAGAGCACTACTCATTCCGGCTGTCAAAGAAAGCTTGATAAAAATTCTCAGAGAATTTCCCGATGTATTTGCTTGGTCCTATTAGGACATACCAGGGTTGGATACCAGCATCGTGGAACATCATCTACCGTTAAGGTCAGAATGTCCGCCAGTAAAACAAAGGATGAGACGGACTCACCCAAATATGGCTATCAAAATCAAAGAGGAAGTGCAGAAACAGATTGACGCAGGTTTCCTTGCCACCTCAGAATATCCTCAATGGTTGGCCAACATAGTGCCAGTTCCGAAAAAGGACAGAAAATTCAGAATGTGTGTAGACTACATGGATCTGAACAAAGCCAGACCAAAGGACGACTTCCCCTTACCACGCATTGACATGCTGGTAGACAGTACAACAAAGTTCAAAGTCTTCTCCTTCATGGATGGATTCTCAGGCCATAATCAAATCAAAATGGCGCCGGAAGATATGGAGAAAACTTTATTCATCACCCCATGGGGCACCTTTTGTTACAAGGTAATGCCATTTGATTTGAAGAACGCCGGGGCAACCTATCAAAGGGCCATGACTACTCTGTTTCACGACATGATGCACAAAGAAATCGAGGTGTACGTCGATGATATGATTGCCAAATCTAAAATAGAGGAGAAACATGCGACCCACCTTTCAAAGTTATTTGAACGTCTGAGAAAATACAAACTCTGCTTGAATCCTAGAAAATACACATTCGGTGTCCGCTTAGGAAAACTTTGAGGGTTCATCGTCAGCTAGAAAGGGATTGAAGTTGATCCTGGCAAGCTCAAGGCCATTCAAGAAATGCCTTCTCCAAAGACTGAGAAACAAGTTCGAGGATTTTTGGGACGTCTGAATTACATTTTTAGATTCATATCCCTCATGACCGCGACATGCGCGCCAATCTTCAAACTATTCAGAAAGAATCAAAGCTGTGTATGGACTGAAGACTGCCAAATAACCTTCGACAGTATCAAGGAATACTTGTTGAATCCTCCGATTCTATCACCTATAGTAGAGGGAAAACCACTAATCATCTACCTAACAGTCTTGGAAGACTCCATGGGTTGTGTGCTTAGCCAACAAGACGAAATAAAAAGAAAAGAGTCTGCCATTTATTACTTAAGCAAGAAGTTCACGGACTGTGAGACTCGGTACACTATGCTCAAGAAAACTTGATGTGCTCTGGCTTAGGCAGCCAAACGTCTTCGCCAGTACATGATTTGTCACACTACTTGGTTAATCTTCGAAATGGATCTGATCAAATACGTCTTTGAAAAACCTGCTCTCACGGGAAGGATTGCCCGTTGGCAGATGTTGTTATCGGAATACGACATCGAGTACCATGTTCAGAAAGCCATCAAAGGAAGTATTTTAGCCGATCATTTGGCTCATCAACCGATTGACGATCAGGAATCAGTCGGATTTGATTTCCCAGACGAAGATGTCATGTACTTGAAAATGAAAGATTGCGATGAACCGCTACCCAGTGAAGGGCCAGAACCAGGTTCCTAATGGGGACTAATCTTTGACGGAGCTGTCAACAATTACGGAAACAGAATTGGGGCAATCATCATAACACCTCAGGGTACCCATATTCCTTTCACTGTCAGAATGACATTCAAATGTACAAACAACGAGGCCGAATACAATGCTTGTATCATGGGTCTCGAAGAAGCAATTGACTTGAGAATTAAGAACTTGGATGTGTATGGAGACTAAGCCCTGGTTATCAATCAGATAAAAGGAGATTGGAACACATACCAATCAGGACTGATTCCTTGCAAAGATTACGCGATAAGGCTGTTACCATTCTTCAACAGAATTGAGTTTCATCACATCCCTCGTGAAGAGAATCACATGGCTGATGCACTAGCCACTCTCTCTTCCATGATTAGTGTAGGTTAATGGAACGACGTACCTAAGATTGACATAATGCGCCTAGAACGGTCCACTTACATCTTCACGATCGAAGCAGTCATAGACGACAAACCTTGGTATCACGATATCAAATGCTTCCTTCAGAAACAAGAGTACCCACCTGGGACATCAAGAAAAGACAGGAAGACCCTCAGAAGGCTGGCAGGAAGTTTCTTCCTAAGCGGTGATACACTCTATAAGAGAAACTTTGACATGGTCCTCCTCTGATGCGTAGGCAGACCAGAAGCAAACATGTTGATGAAAGAAATTCACGAAGGATCCTTTAGCACTCATGCCAACAGACACACAATGACGAGAAAGATTCTGAGAGTAGGGTACTATTGGTTGACAATGGAATCTGACTGCTACAAGTACATGAGGAGGTGTCACAAGTGTCAAATATACGCAGACAAAATCCATGTACCGCCAACGCATCTCAAAGTTCTTTCTTCCTCATGGCCATTTTCTATTTGGGGAATCGACATGATTGGCATGATCGAACCCAAGGTTTCAAACGGACATCGGTTCATCCTAGTAGCCATTGACTACTTCATCAAATGGGTTGAGCAGCGTTATACGCCAATGTAACCCGACAAGTCGTGGTCCAGTTTATCAAAAACAATCTCATCTGCCATTATGGTGTTCCGATCCAGATCATTACTGACAATGGATCTAACTTGAACAACAAGATGATGAAAGAGTTGTGCGCTGAGTTCAAGATTGAACATCGTAACTCATCTCCCTACCGACCTAAGATGAACGGAGCGGTAGAAGCAGCTAACAAGAATATCAAGAAGATCGTTCAGAAGATGGTTGTAACCTACAAGGATTGGCACGAAATGCTCCCCTTTGCTCTTCATGGTTATCACACATCTGTCTGTACTTCAACAGGGGCAACCCCTTTCTCTCTAGTATATGGCATGGAAGCAGTGCTTCCCATAGAAGTAGAGATCCCATCGATCAGGGTATTGATGGAAGCTAAGCTAACAAAAGCTTAATGGTGTCAAAGTCGACACGATGAACTGAACCTAATTGAAGAAAAAATAATGACAGCTCTATGCCATGGTCAGTTGTATCAGCAAAGAATAAAGTGAGCGTTTGACAAAACGGTCCGACCCCGTGTCTTCAAGAAAGGAGACCTTGTGCTCAAGAAGATACAATCATTCCTCACTGATTCCCGAAGCAAATGGACTCCGAATTATGACGGCCCTTACGTTGTTAAGAAAGCCTTCTCAGGCGGCGCCTTGAGACTTGCAACCATGGATGGAGAGGAATTTGCCTACCCCACGAATGTTGATGTAGTCAAGAAATACTTCGCATAAAAAAACGTCTCGGTGGATTGAAAACCTGAAAGGGCGGTCCAAGAAAAAATTAGAGACGCAAGCAAAAAATCATCCCGATGGATTGGAAATCTCAAAGTACTATCCAGGCAAAAGTTAGGGATTAATGGCAAGTAACTACGTCCGACAAGGTGAAATCCCCCAGCGGTAACACTATTCGTCGACAAACTTCCAGTCAAGGTCATCTTCGACAGAAGCTCAGGATGTCCAGAATTCAAAGTTGGTAGAAGGATAACGGTCGTTATGTTTCAATGTAGCTCATTTTCCCTTAAATTACCATTTTTTAAACTTTGTAAATACTCTATGCAATCACGCGTTTGGCTAATTTCCATCCTATCAATAAAATTTGAGCCCTAGTGCTTTTATTTGCAATTCTCATTTGTGTTAGCTTTACAGAATGACATTTTTAACATGATCAACGATTCTTGAAATAAAACAAAAAAATGAATTTACTTGTCAAAATTTTTCTGCTTTTAAAATAAAGATGGCAATTCTTTTGACTGTTGAACATCGAAAGAACATCGATCGCTTCTTCTAAGGTGATTGAACCTCAAATTGCAAAATCAAAGTACTCCTTATAAACCAATGCACCTGAATGAAGGATCAACTGTGTCAGATACCATGTTTCATCTGACATCCCCGACAGAGTTCTTACCTCTTAAGACCGATTGACAATTCTTTTTCCCTACAGGGACTGTTTCTCCTAAGCAAGGCAGGATTGCTATTTTTGAACCAATGATACTTTTCATTCCCCACCGTGGCCGAGTATCCAGTCGTGTTCATTCACTAGTCTGTATGTTGCGTCAATTTTGTCAGCATAAACATACATACATCATGCATTATTGATTCCTATTCATATTCATATTGCATTACTATCACTCTGGTCAGTCTTATCCCCAAGTGATAAAGTCCTCTCATCAATCGAGTTGTCAGTTCTTTCCTCGTCAGGAAATGTTTTGTCTGAGCAATCTCTACCCCAGTTTATTTATAGATTGGAGACGGTCCTTGACCATTTTGGTAACTCGAACCTCAGAAAGGCAAGAAAACATTCAACCGACACCGTTGAAACATCACTCTTCACCATTGAAGATGATATCTTCGCTTTCCCGGATTAAGGAAAATCCCCAGAGAAAGCCTCTCTACCGGACTCTCAACAACACATTGGTTTTTCTCTCTAGAAATTCAATGTTAATGAAGTCATCAGCACCTCAAAATTGGATCGCATCACATGGCATTTCTCCGAGAAGATCTCGAAGAAAAGTATGATGAATATCCCTAAGCAGAAAGCGGTCTCTCAAGAGACTCGTTTTTCCCCAGTAGGTCAACAAATGGCATCTCCAACAGAGAAGTTTGTACACCTCTACAACTCAGACAAGTGGGTACCCCTGTTAGGTGCAGATTTGACCTAAAAATGACATATTTTTCTTTGCATTTTTTCCACTATTTTCTCATGTTTTCATTGGTTTTTATCCATGATTGTTGTTGTTCTTCTAACCTTAAGAAAATACCTTTGGTGCTTGTAATATGTGTGTTATTGTGCAGTATAAGGCATGAAATAATCAAAAGTGTAAGACACAAGAAATGGTGCAAGCTGTCAAAGAAATGAGGAATGCATCAGTTGGTTCGCTTTGCGAATGGAAAGGCGAGTGCCAGCGAAGGTTCGCTTTGCGAACTCTGGAGAAGGTCCCAGCGAATGGTCCCAGAATTGGACAGAGGAAAAAGGAGCTAAAGTTCACTGTGCGAACTTGAAAGCGAGTGTTCGCTTTGCGAACAAATCCTTTGCAGTGTGAAGTAGCGATAATTTCTGGGGCGGTTTAACTGTTCAGAGGCACTTGAAGTGCCATTTTTCACCATTCGCTGTGAGAATGAATGGTTCGCAGTGCGAACGTGTAAATTCCTGAATTGTATAAATAGGATTTTCACATTTTTTAGGATAATGTTTTAATTTTGAAGATAAAAACTTGTAAATAAAAAGATCAGAGCTTATATCTCTTTATTTCCAAGGGAGAAAATGTAGGATCTTTGATTTCTTGTTGGAGAAGGATGTAATCTTTTGATACCTTATGTATTTCATCTAATGTATGTTTGTGAATGAATTCTGATTTTCTATTATTGTTGTCTTTGATTGATTATTTGTGGTCATGAAAAAACCTTTACAAATCTTTGATCTTAGGTTTTCATCTATCAATGAACAAGTTTTTGACATGGTTTTGTGAGTTGATATTCATTTTATCTTTTGTTGTATTGTATTGATTATGTAGCATGGGTAGCATGAGTAGGATCGATACAGTATCGCAAGGATGCGTGATAATTGTGATGAAGAAGGATATTCACATTCATTGGGCAAATTAGTTGAATACATGTAAAAAGGGTTAAGCGTGTGTACGTATTTTGATCTTGCTTAAATACGAAGAAATCATTTATTTGATATGGACATTATAGTAATATCTGTTAGGACTGAACTCTAGACATGGATTTAGGCCTAACACTTGCGTGAGTATCAACTCTTAAAGCTCTGTGTTGGTATTGTTGTGTGAGACATCACTGATAAGACAATACAGTTGGCCTCTCGATGTTGCGTTAGACATAACCTCTGTTGTGAGTGATACGTGAGGATATTAGGCGAATGATTGATTTGTGTTTACTTGATTAGAAGAATGCATGTGTTATCAATTGATGAGATCCAATTCCAACAAGGCTCCGTTTATAATTCAGTCTTTACTTTATATTTTCCGTCTTTACATTTTCCGCATTTGCTTTTGGTTCGCTTTAAACCAAAACTTTTGAATCATAAGCTTAGAAATATAGATACCGTTGAATGACATTCTTTCCCTCGCACTGATCCCTGTGGAGAACGATAGATTGGGTTACTTATATATTTTTACTTGCTGCTATTCTAACTTCAACAACCCCCAACAAGTTTGACCTTCAATCTTTTCCATCAAATGGCGTCTCCCAGTAGTAAACCTCGGCGAGAAGTTTGATGAAAAATGCTATATATAGCGTCCCTTGTCAAGGAAGGAACTCGACAAGAAGAAACTGAGACCAGTCCCTTGGCTGAAGACCAGGATCGATGGGAAGTTTAGAAAACTGAGACCAGTTCCTTGGCTGAAGTCCAGGATCGAGGGGAAGTTTATCAAGAAAACCGAGACCAGTTCCTTGGCTGAAGACTAGGATCGAGGGGAAGTTTATTTCAGAAACTGAGACCGGTTCCATGGCTGAAGACCAAGATCGAGGGGAAGTTTTACCCTTTTCTAAGTATCATTGCTTAGCAAAAGAAGATGGATGGGCAAACCACCATTCATAACCACCGTCAAAATTTTGGGTATTTTGATATTTAATCCTCTTGCACCCCGAATGCCCGAATACCTTCGCCATTCACACCTTCGGGTTCAAGAAGATTAAATAGGGGCATCTGTCATACCCAAAATTTTTACCACCAAGATTTCCCATCATTGTATAAATCATCATCACAATATGGATGTACTTTCATGCCTCATCAATTTCCTCAAGGATTGTTGAGCATCCACTACAATCAAGACTTAGGGTTTTGAGCCCTCTCAGAGCACTTAGACAAAATATCAATTAAGAAATGACATGATATTTAAATTGTATAAACCTCTAAAACACCCATAAGGGATCAAGAGGACTCCCACATCAAAAATCAAGCACAAAGTTGCAAAATTCCAAGTGGATCAAGCCTCAAGATCGCCAGTGTCACGAAATTAGGGTTTTGGTCGACCAAAGCCTCCAGATGAAAATCTTCCTCTAGGCATGAGCCAATGCTTCAAAGCACAACCCAAGATACTCCAAGGGACCTCATGAACCCAATCATCAAGTCAATTTAGTCTCAGGGGATGCATTCATAAAAAACCAGGAATTAGGGTTTCTTGACCTAATTCACCCCTAAGTTGACTTTTGGGGCAAAGCATGAGCCAAGAACTCAAGACATTATTTGAGGGCCTCAAATACACGACATTGATCCATTTACAACAATGGATTGATCCAAGAAGCTTAATTCACAAGTTTCAATTTCATCTGGACCACAATTAGGGTTTTAAAGGAAAAGTCAACTGTATCTTTGACTTTTGACCAAGACATGCTCCCAAACCTTGGGAAATGATTCAAGACACCCTATAAAACCTATGGAATCCATCCATTAGGTTTAAATTAGGTCAAAAACTTGTTTCACAAAGGATCACACAGTTTGGATTTCATCCGATAAAAAGTCACATGTGCACAAAATCAAGTTTGACTTTTTGGAAATTTTCACAAATATGGTTCCCCTAAGTCAAAAATAATGTTAATGTATGGTATTGATCATCATTCATTAAAAAAAATCAAGAAAAGTGAGGTTTCTTGCAAAAGGGGCAACCATGTGAAACCAAAATTTTTCTAAGTTATGGAACAAAAGTGATTTTGTACCAACTTTGCAAGGTCATAAATCCTAAACCACAGGCCTTTTTCTCCCATTCAAAGATCAAATGAAAGTCCATCTGACATACTTTAAAAGTGTCAACTACAAGAGATTCCAAATCCTCATGGATTTTGAGCTATGGACTGATCAAAATGACAAAAATGAAGAAAATGGCACTTTTCCAACACTTAGTGAAAATCTGCCTAAGTTACCAGCCTTGGCCATCAATGTTCATGAGGATTTTTTAGTTGGATTCAAATAGTTTCAAGACAAACTATGATCACACATGTATTGTATCATATGGGGGATTTCTAAAAAGCACAAGAGCCTCCCATAACTCAACCTGAGCAAGGAGATATGATCCCCTCAAAATCACCATTTCCAACTATCTTGTACAAGGCAGAATTTGGCATTTTGCTCGATTTGGCAAAATTGGACAACCCCAAGCCTTGTCATCCATTTGGACACATCAGAGGATAAAATACAAGGGGAATGATCTGATCCCCAAGCCTCCCAAGTTCAAGAATCTACATATAGCCATAACAAACCTAAAAAGGCTAAAAAGTGCAAAAGACTCCAATTTTGTGTCCAAGCATTTAATGGATGCATCAAGGTGGCATGGACTGAGACATTTCTAACTGAATGAGTAAAGATTCAGATCTGAATCAAAGGACCATAAGCATGTGCCCTAACCTCAAGTCAATGGCTAGAGGAGACTAAAGATTCCCTTGGATCAACATTGGCCAAAGGCCTGTACCAGCTTCCATTCACTATTACTTGCAAAATAAACTTGTTGCACTATAAATAGAGCTCATTTGTGCTCAGTTTGAGTACACCAAAGCACTACAACTGATGCTTTCCTCAAAATCTCTCTCTTTAGACCAAAATGCCTTCTTTTGCAAGTCATCTCTGATTTTTTGAGTTAGAGAGCAATTCCACCACAACTCATGATCCAAACACATCCAATATGTCATATCTAAGTTGTTCAAACACTCACTTATGATCTGAAACACCAAAATCAGAAAGTCAACCTCCAAAACCTCAAAATTTGACTTTTCTGCATTTTTCAAGCCATGTCTTGATTCAGTTACTTCCAAAACCAAACCAGGCCTCAAACACACTCCAAATATCATCCTCAAACTGTCCCAATTGGTTTCACTCATCTGAAACACCATTTGAGAGAGTTACTATCTTGCTCAATTTTGTCCCTTTTGCAAGAAAAGGCCTATACTTGTTCCTGAGGATTCCAGCTGGTTTTGATCATCCTAAAAGCTTCTAAGGGATCAATCAAGAGTGTTTAAAGCATTGAATTACTTCTGGCACAAGGAACTTGGCAGATAGCAAAAGAAGCTCCAAGAGGTAAGTGCATCATAACTTGAACTCTCTAAATCATGCATTGCTTTAAGGTCCATTGATCATGGACCTCTCATACATATCATATTTGTTGTGTTTGAACCAATTTATCATGCTATTATTGCCTGTACCATGAGATAGCATAGAACATGCAAAATTTGGCCTGTTTTGAAATCACTATCGAATTTTAAAATGGAAACATTTTCTGAAAATTCCAAGGGCACCATTGGATTCCTCATGAAATTATTGGCAAGATACAACTAAGTTTTGTCCCAATCCATGGAGAAATGAGAAAGTTAGAGGCTTCATGCAAATTGCCAAAACTAGGCTTTGCCTTGGGAAAGGGCCAGGCCATGACGCTTTGGCCAGGCCTAGAAACTTGACACCCTTATATATTAATGGGGTGGCTTTGATACACGGATGTATCACAACCCCAGTGGTAGTGCGCATATGTGTTTGTTGTTGAGGTCGTGGGTTCAACACCCACTCAGACCATTTTATCATTTTGCCATTTTTTGCTATTTTTCATATATTTTGTGGTTTTTATTAATTAATTCCAAAATTAATTTCTCTCTCAATTTTAATTATTTTTTATTGGTTCTTTTTTTGAAAATTCCCAAAAATGTTAAAATATTTTATTCCATAAAAATTTCACAAAAATATTATTTATTTCATATATTTAGTATTTTTGTAAAGAATTATGTTTTATTTGTTTTTAAACATTTAAAGTTATTTCTTTCTCTTGATTTTGCAAATTAAAATGATTTTCAAATCATTCTATGAATGAAACATAATTTTTCAAACATTTATCCAAGATCACAACTTGTTTTTTCACACATGTTTGATAATTTTGATCATTTTAATTGAATTTGTATTCAATTAAAATACATTTAACAATCAAATTAGGGTTTTGATTATTTTCACCCTCACAAATCTTTTTCAAAAAACTCATGGGCCTCTAATAGAGTGTAAGACTCATCCCTTGTCACACACAAACCATTTGGGCCTCAGTCATTGTATAAGTCTCGATACGATTTTCAAATCAACGGTGCGATCGTTGTTTTCATCTGGGCCTCTCCTTGAGTTGTAAGCCTCATCTCTTGTACAAAAATAAACTTTTGGGCCTCTAATAGAGTGTAAGACCCATCCCTTGTAAATATAAACCTTTTGAGCCTCATTCATTATATAAGTCCCACTGTGTTTTCTAAAAACCGCGGTGCGATCGTCACCCTTTAAACAAAATCATCTGGGCCTACCCTTGTATTGTAAGTCCCACTTCTTTTCTTTTTTTCAAACTTTAGGGCCTCTCCTTGAGTTGTAAACTTTTGGGCCTCTCCTTGAATTGTAAGACCCATCCCTTTGTACAGAAAACCTTTTTTGGGCCTCAGTCGTTGTATAAGTCCCGATACAATTTTCAGAACAATGGTGCGATCACTGTTATATTTGGGCCTCTCCTTAAGTATAAGCCCCAATCTTCTTTTCAAAAACAACTTTCCCTTTTGATTTAGGTTCAAATTCATAGTTGTTATCAAGACTTTCTTTAATTTCTTGAACAACTAACCATACAACTGTTACAATGAAAGCTTGCTCGCCTGTAAGTTTTAAACAACTTTCTTTTACATACTTGCATATATATATATATATATATATATATATTTGTTTGTGCTGGAAGCTTGCTCACCTGTAAGTCATCCTACTCTCTTTTACATACAGTATATATTTCATATGTATATATATATGTGTCTGTATATTATCTGCTTAGAGTTTTTCCCTGCAATTAGGCCTAGAATTAGATAAAGCCAGTGGTTACTCTTTCAACAGTCAAAACTAGTTCCCCATAGGGATTCCACATACAGTCTTGCCTCCTCTTTGGCTTATACAATATGGAACAAAGAGAAAGGCATTATTCCCGGTGAAACTTTTCTCAGACTGTCACTATTAGAGAATTGTCAAAAAAGTTCATTTCCCCAGAGAGGATTAATTCCCGGTGAAACCTCTCTTGAATTTCTTCAAACACTAGAACTGTTCACTAAAGAAAAGATTATTCCCGGTGAAACTTTTCTTGAACTTTTCTTAAGTTTGGACCCACAGGCTTCCTAAAAGCATCCCCGCCTCCTCTTGGGCTTTGTACAAGGACCCCCCGGCTTCTTAGAAGTTCTCATGCCTTCTCTTGGGCTTAATACAAGGACCCTGAAGACCTCTTAAAGGTATAGAACAGAACTTAGTCATCCTTTGCTAGAGCAATCTTTCTAAAAAGTCAAAACCTCAAATCAATTTTAGGGTTGATACTCATCCCTTAAAACACATGCATCCTCTTGGGCATCATACAAATACAAACTCTTCCATACTAGTAGACTTGGACAGTCTAATCTCCTCTTGGATCTCAAAGACATTCTCAAGTTCCCTACAAACATAGGAAAAAAAACTTGGTCATTTAACCAATTTCCAGTAGAGTTAAAACCCTCACAGGATCTAAAACTCAGACTTTCATCCTAAATTTCCCCAGCTAGGGTCAGCTTATAATCAGAACCTCAAGGCATCTGATACCTCAACTCTTCTGTAAACCTCAGCAAGAGTTGATTCCCAATCTTGGACCTGCCTCTGGATCTCAATAATCCTCAGCACAAACTAGCCTCTGAAGATGTGAGAAAAACACAAGAAATGGGGGGTTTGAATTGGGTTTTCGACTTTGAAAGCTTTTTATGAAACTCAAACAAAGATCATAAATAAACTATCAATAAGAAAGACACACGATATATCCTGGTTCACTTGAAAACTATCAAGTTAATCCTGTCCACCCGCCAAGGTGATTTTGCCTTATACACAAGGACTTAATCCACTATAACCAAACTGATTACAATTGCACTAGCCAACTGCTGGTGACTTACAACCTTTAAGACACACTAGTCCTAGACTTCTTAAGTATTCTGACCCAACTGGTCTCTTAAGGTATACAACGCACAAGCCAAATGCAAGTGACTAACAACACTAAGACACATTGTCTTAGTCTCCCTAAAAATTCTGATCCAACTGGTCCTTTAGGGAACGCAAACAACTATTTGCAACAAGGGTTTGTTTAAAATAATTATGCTTCTACACAAGCAGGGTAAACATACATTTTAAGCTCAATCTAACTTAGAGAATCTACAGTAATAATATTTTTCTTCTTTGTATTGTGGTGCTTTACTGTTCACTCATAAGTTTCTTCTTTTCTTGAGTTCTTTCTTCATATACATCAGTGTTTGTGATATTTATCTTTTTCACTGAGTATTACATCGTTTGTTGCTCACTTCATTCAATCATGCTTGCACGCATGCATCTGCTCTCTTACGCTCATGCTCATCAACATCATATTCGTTGAATGATCAAGTCTATATATAGCCAGAAAAAGATCCGTTGAAGGGCAAATCAGTAATATCAGAGAGAGTATTGGCGACTTGAAATAATGTTGTTATGCTGGGTGTAACGCCCCGATTTGTTTAATTCTATTTATTTATTTCATTTTTGTGAAATGTGTGAATTTATTATATTTTACCTGCTAATTGAGTTAATCGGTTAATTTCTCTGATAGGTAAAATATTTGCAATAAATTATAATTTCTTTTCAACTTTTATTTCCCGAAATATATTTCATCGGTATGTTTATGTTTTATCGCGTTTTGAGAGCGTTTGGGAGATATTTGAGCGTAAGGGCAAAATGGTCATTTGATTAGTTAGATATTTATATAAAGAGAGAGAAAAGAGAGAGAAAGGAAAAGAAAAGAAAGAAAAGGGGAAGAAGAGAAAGAGAAGAGAAGGAAAAAGAGAGAAGAGGAGAAAGTGGAAAAATCGCGGGAACTCCGTTTCGAGCGCGAATAATCGGGTAAGGGTGAGAATTTCGATTATATCTCGCTTGTATATGTATATGTGTATGTTTTCTTGGATTGTTTTGGTTGTTTTCTCTAGTTTTTCATGTAGGTTGAAAATGGTAGAAATGATTAGAAATCGATGTTTTCACGGACGAAAGTCGGAATAAATCGCGTAGTGGAGTCGTGTGATGTTGGGTCTTGATTTAGTGTGATCGTTTGATTGAATCGAGTTGAATTTGTAACTTTTGAGTTTTTGATATATATTGATGTTTTTGTGCAAATTGATGTTTTGATCGAGTAAAAGTGTTTGGATATGTCTGGTAACATTGGTATAGATTGATATTTAGTCGGGTAAGGTTTGGGTTTAATCGGGAGTGGTTGTTTGCGTGTTTTTCCGCGGTTTCGATCGAGTTCGAATTTAGAATTCAATGATAAAACTATGTTTCAAAATATTACAAAAATGGAAAATGTGTTGGATGGCTTTTTAATGGTGAAAATATTGTAGTACGTTGAATTCTGAGATCGCAGCTTTTTACGGAATCGAAATCGGAGATCCGGAAGGCTTCCGACGGTAAAATTGCAATTTTCTGGGCCATAACACGGCCCGTGTCACACAACACGGGGGCCGTGTCAGACCACTGACTATGGAGGGTGGAAACGCGAAAAAAAGTGAATTTTGGGATTTTGGGGTGACACGGGCCGTGTCCCACAACACGGGGGCCGTGTCAGGCCTGTTGTAGGCTTTTCTTTCAAAATTGTTTCGATCGTAACTTTTGATCCGTAAATCCGTTTTGGTCCCCGTTCGAAGCGTTAGAAAGCTTATGAAATATTATTTCTGTTAAAAATGGTTTGGAGGGTAAAATATGATTTAATTAATTCGTGATTTTGAGAATTAGTCGTGATGTCGGATGTTTTATCGCATTAAGTGCGTGCGGTTGGTGTTGTACCGTGTGTTGTGCTATTGTTATATAACGTGTAGCTTGTGTGCTATTATATGATGTGAATATACATGATGGTTTGTGGCCTTATGGCAAAGATGTGCATTATTTTGGATTAGACTTCGATGCGTGATTAATGATGTTGTTGTGTGGTAAAATACATTGTTTATGTGAAATTCAATGTATGTTGTGTGGTGGCCTTTATGGTTTGAAATGCATTGTTTGAATTGTTTTGCAATGCGTGAATGTGATGATGTTGAAGTATGTGACAAGTGGTTGTACTTGTTGTGGTTGATGATGTGTGGCCTAAGGACAAGAAAATGCAATGTGTTGTATTTGGTTGTATACGCATTGTTTATGGTTGCATATATGTGTGAAGATGCATTGGTTGTCATGAGTTCTTGTGTGTCAAGCATCATGATATGCATCTTGTGGGATCGTGAGCCTTATACAAAGAGGACGGAGAGCGATCGGATTGTGAGCCTTATACAAAGAGGTCTGAAAACAATCCATGAACGTCGTGTGCCCATGTGGGGACCTAAAGTGACGGTTTGATTCCTGAGTGAATCTGTTATAAACATCGTGAGCCTTATGCAAGAAGACTGGAAACGGTGGTTATAATTGATCGTGAGCCTTAAAAATAAGAGGTATGAATAGCCTTAAAAATAAGAGGACTGAAAGCGATCGGATCGTGAGCCTTATACAAAGAGGACTGCAAGCGATCCATAAACGTCGTGAGCCTTATACAAAGAGGACTGTAAGCGACAGGTGAACATCGTATGCCCGACGGGGAGTTACAGTGATGTAACGAGCGATGGTTCCAATAGTTCCTGAGTGAACTGGTGATGATAAATATTTAGAGTCGGTACCGCATGGCATTTGCATAGAGTCGTTGTGTCGGTCTCTGTGCATTTGCATAAATCATGGATGCATTATGTGTGAGAATTGTGAATTGAGTAAGTATGTGTTGAGTTTGTGATAGTATTGGTGAAATTGATGTGCATATATGATATATGAATATATATGCATTTGTGAGAAATGTATTGAGCATGATTGATATGCCTTGTGATAAATGCATTGGTTATGGAGGATAGGTGTTATGTATAGACATGTGTTATGTGATGCTTGTGGTGAGAATAACTATGTATGTGAATTTATATGTTTTGCATATTATTATGCAATCTTGGTTTAGTTGTTATTTCTCACCCTTCTGCTGTTTTATAATGCTCTATGAGGCATTGCAGATTAGAGTTGCTGGAGGTCTTTGGTGAAGCTTATGTCTTCATTCTTTTGTCGGTCGGCTCTGATATGTAGCACCGGGTAGTCGGGAGATTGATTAGGATTATTTTGTGATGTTGTGTATTTGCATCTTTATCCTCTGGAGTTGTATCTATACATGATTCTGTTGATAGCAGATAAATCTTTAAGTGATTTATATGTATGATATTCAGTTTTTAGATTTTTCGCTTTTATTCTAAAAACTGAAATGTGGGTGTAAGGAACTGAGTTCCTCTGTTGATTGCTACCCCACTGTTGCATATCTTTATGAGCAGGTGTTGTATGTTTGTTTCAATACAAATGTGATTCTCCCTGTCTATGCCATGATAATTTAAATATACTCTGACGAAATTTTTATTAAGTGTTTATTGTTTTATTATTATTGGAGGTATAGATTGGGGGTGTTACATTAGTGGTATCAGAGCAGGTCGGTCCGTCCGGCCAAGTTGTTGAGTCTGTTGGTGTGACAGTTGAATACTGTCGATGTTGTTTGTTCCTTAGTACGTGATATGTGTGTGGAACACTGTCAGTACTTTCTGGTTTTCTAATCTTTTGTCTTCAGGTGTAAGAATGAGATAAGTGGGGGAAAAGCTGATACTTCTCCATGTTGCTTCAGGTGTGGAGCGCTGGCTCAGTGTGTTGTGAATTGCAAGATTGCAAGTGCTGTTTGGAGAGTGTTGTTCCCGATTCCGGAGGGAATGCGGAGGTAAGGTATGTGTCGACTAAGGATTTGTGCCTTAGGTAGTGTTGTGCATGAGATGTAAGTAATGCTATTATAGTTTGGTAAAGACGGTTTATGCCCCATCATGATTGTCGACTGTCTATTGACAAATTGAGGAACTGGTCACCCTTAATCTCTTGTTGATAGCAGACGGGAATTATGTTGGATGGAATAGACGTGTCTTTCCAGCTTGGATAGTGTGTGCCATTAATTGTTTGGAATTGAGAAAATGATTACGGATTGCTTCGATGAGTTGATGAAGACTCTTATACTGGAAGATGAGACGGATTAGAGGTTTTTGGTATGTTGGTCAAGTTGGGAAGTCATTGGGAGAGAACGATTGGGTATTGTTAAAGGTTGTTCGTAGAGAGTAGAGTGTGAACTCAGATTGGACGACGGTAAGGAATTCAGGTTTGGATCTGCTAAGTAAGTAGAAGAACTTTTAGGAAGTGAAACTCAGATGGAAAGAGCGGTTGGAAGATTTACTGGAAAAAGGGATTTGTGAGACCAAGTGTGTTGTCTTAGAGAGCTCCAATATTGATAGTAATACAAGGAACTGATGATTGAATGGAATAACAAGCATGATGTGTATGAAGGTGTTGAGACTATGGAAAGCAAAACTTAGAGTTCTGGTGAGGTTTGAAGTCTTTGGAGTTTTAAAGCATTAATGGAAATTTTGAGAAAACCCTTATTTGTGGATGTAATATTGATATCAAGAGTTCCTTTTGGTGGGTTGTTGATACTTGTTATGCTGGTTGGGTAAGTTTGTAGTGTTTTTAATTGAGAATATTCGGATCTGTTATAAACTCAGAGGAAGAACAAGTAGAGTGTTTGAGAATTGAATCACAAGTGTTGAAAAGAGACGAAGTGTTATGCTAAGTTATTCAAGTAAGGATTTCAGTTGAAAAAGGTTAGTTTTCTTGGATATGTTATTTCAGATGATGGTATGGTTATGGATCCATCGGAAGTAGATGCAGTTCTACAATGAGAGGCTCCGAAGTTGGTTAAGGTGATTAGAAGCTTTTTGGACTTTAGTTGGTGATTACCGGAGGTTATGGAAGGTTTTTCCAAGTTAGCATTTTCGTTACTTCGGTTGACTTGCAAATGGTGAGTCGTTTGCCTTGGATGTTCATTGTGAGGAAAGTTTGAGAGGGTTAAAGTAGAAATTATCTACGGCTTCAGTTTGATTCTGTGTGATCCTAATTAACCGTTTGTGAGGTATTGTGATGTGTCGTTGATGAGTTTGGTAAGTGGGTTAATGCAAGAGGGTTAAGTCGTAGCTTATGCCTTACGACCATTGAGGATTCATAGAAGGATCTATACTATTCAGGATTTGGAGTTGGTTGCGGTTGTATTGCGTTGGAAAATTTGGAGGTATTATCTTTATGGTTCTAGGTTCGAAGTGTTTAGTAATCGCAAGAGTTAGAATACTTGTTTTGTATAAAGGAATATAGTATGAGACAACAAGGATGGTTAGAATTAGTGACGAGTTATGAATTTGGCTTGGATTATCCTTCGGGAAAAGTTGATGTCGTGCGTGATGAGTTAAGTTGAAAGTTTTACTTATGTCTGTTTTGATGGCCTGAGAATTAGAATTATTGGAGCAGTTCAGAGATTTGTGTCTGGTGTGTAAGCTAACACAGTAGAGTGTGAATTTGGGTATATTAAAGTGAACAGTAATTTTGGCGACTATGAGAAAGAGTTAGACATTGGACATGAAATTGGTAGTTTTGATGGTTATGAGTAATCAGAGTGCGCATCGGAAGCGTGGTGTGGCACAATTCGTATATGCGTGTGTGACTTATAAGAGTTCATAGATTGAACATTGGGAACATGTAGGAATGGTGAGACTATTGGACGTTTCAGAATGGGAGTGTTAGGTGAAAGGTTTAAATGTTATCCATGGACTACTATGTAGATGGATGTTTGGTTGTATGTTCGATTGGTGGAGCGTAGCATTTTTGTGATTTGTTGTATAACAAAGATGTTTGGTATCCTGGTTTGGTCGAGGTTGTTGAGACGATGTGGTGTCGTGGAACTTTATGTTCTTGTTTGTGTTGTTGCCTCGTTTCCATGGTGTTGGTTCGAGTGCGCGTAGCTATTTCCTGTGTGTGTTCGTAACCTGGTTTTCTTTGAGTCGTGAGTTGTTTGTCAAGTGCATTGTATGGGCTTTGCATCTTGTCGTTGTTGTCGTGTCATTGTTGTAGTTGCTGTTAGCTAGGTGGTTTGTTAGTTTGTGTTATTCGTGGTGTGCCTTTGGTTGGCATGTTAGTTGGTTAGTCGGATACGAGAGTCGTGTCTGGAGTTGTTCGTCTCAGTTAGATTTTCGAGGACGAAAATGTCTAAGTGGGGGAGAGTTGTAACGCCCCGATTTGTTTAATTCTATTTATTTATTTCATTTTTGTGAAATGTGTGAATTTATTGTATTTTACCTGCTAATTGAGTTAATCGGTTAATTTCTCTGATAGGTAAAATATTTGCAATAAATTATAATTTCTTTTCAACTTTTATTTCCCGAAATATATTTCATCGGTATGTTTATGTTTTATCGCGTTTTGAGAGCATTTGGGAGATATTTGAGCGTAAGGGCAAAATGGTCATTTGATTAGTTAGATATTTATATAAAGAGAGAGAAAAGAGAGAGAAAGGAAAAGAAAAGAAAGAAAAGGGGAAGAAGAGAAAGAGAAGAGAAGGAAAAAGAGAGAAGAGGAGAAAGTGGAAAAATCGCGGGAACTCCGTTTCGAGCGCGAATAATCGGGTAAGGGTGAGAAGTTTCGATTATATCTCGCTTGTATATGTATATGTGTATGTTTTCTTGGATTATTTTGGTTGTTTTCTCTAGTTTTTCATGTAGGTTGAAAATGGTAGAAATGATTAGAAATCGATGTTTTCACGGACGAAAGTCGGAATAAATCGCGTAGTGGAGTCGTGTGATGTTGGGTCTTGATTTAGTGTGATCGTTTGATTGAATCGAGTTGAATTTGTAACTTTTGAGTTTTTTATATATATTGATGTTTTTGTGCAAATTGATGTTTTGATCGAGTAAAAGTGTTTGGATATGTCTGGTAACATTGGTATAGATTGATATTTAGTTGGGTAAGGTTTGGGTTTAATCGGGAGTGGTTGTTTGCGTGTTTTTCCGCGGTTTCGATCGAGTTCGAATTTAGAATTCAATGATAAAACTATGTTTCAAAATATTACAAAAATGGAAAATGTGTTGGATGGCTTTTTAATGGTGAAAATATTGTAGTACGTTGAATTCTGAGATCGCAGCTTTTTACGGAATCGAAATCGGAGGTCCGGAAGGCTTCCGACAGTAAAATTGCAATTTTCTGGGCCCTGACACGGCCCGTGTCACACAACACGGGGGCCGTGTCAGACCACTGACTATGGAGGGTGGAAACGCGAAAAAAAAGTGAATTTTGGGATTTTGGGGTGACACGGGCCGTGTCCCACAACACGGGGGCCGCGTCAGGTCTGCTATAGGTTTTTCTTTCAAAATTGTTTCGATCGTAACTTTTGATCCGTAAATTCGTTTTGGTCACCGTTCGAAGCGTTAGAAAGCTTATGAAATATTATTTCTGTTAAAAATGGTTTGGAGGGTAAAATATGATTTAATTAATTCGTGATTTTGAGAATTAGTCGTGATGTCGGATGTTTTATCGCATTAAGTGCGTGCGGTTGGTGTTGTACTGTGTGTTGTGCTATTGTTATATAACGTGTAGCTTGTGTGCTGTTATATGATGTGAATATACATGATGGTTTGTGGCCTTATGGCAAAGATGTGCATTATTTTGGATTAGACTTCGATGCGTGATTAATGATGTTGTTGTGTGGTAAAATACATTGTTTATGTGAAATTCAATGTATGTTGTGTGGTGGCCTTTATGGTTTGAAATGCATTGTTTGAATTGTTTTGCAATGCGTGAATGTGATGATGTTGAAGTATGTGACAAGTGGTTGTACTTGTTGTGGTTAATGATGTGTGGCCTAAGGGCAAGAAAATGCAATGTGTTGTATTTGGTTGTATACGCATTGTTTATGGTTGCATATATGTGTGAAGATGCATTGGTTGTCATGAGTTCTTGTGTGTCAAGCATCATGATATGCATCTTGTGGGATCGTGAGCCTTATACAAAGAGGACGAAGAGCGATCAGATTGTGAGCCTTATACAAAGAGGACTGAAAATAATCCATGAACGTCGTGTGCCCATGTGGGGACCTAAAGCGACGGTTTGATTCCTGAGTGAATCTGTTATAAACATCGTGAGCCTTATGCAAGAGGACTGGAAACGGTGGTTATAATTGATCGTGAGCCTTAAAAATAAGAGGTATGAATAGCCTTAAAAATAAGAGGACTGAAAGCGATCGGATCGTGAGCCTTATACAAAGAGGACTGCAAGCGATCCATAAACGTCGTGAGCCTTATACAAAGAGGACTGTAAGCGACGGGTGAACATCGTATGCCCGACGGGGAGTTACAGTGATGTAACGAGCGATGGTTCCAATAGTTCCTGAGTGAACTGGTGATGAGAAATATTTGGAGTTGGTACCGCATGGCATTTGCATAGAGTCGTTGTGTCGGTCTCTGTGCATTTGCATAAATCATGGATGCATTATGTGTGAGAATTGTGAATTTATTGAGTATGTGTTGAGTTTGTGATAGTATTGGTGAAATTGATGTGCATATATGATATATGAATATATATGCATTTGTGAGAAATGTATTGAGCATGATCGATATGCCTTGTGATAAATGCATTGGTTATGGAGGATAGGTGTTATGTATAGACATGTGTTATGTGATGCTTGTGGTGAGAATAACTATGTATGTGAATTTATATGTTTTGCATATTATTATGCAATCTTGGTTTAGTTGTTATTTCTCACCCTTCTGCTGTTTTATAATGCTCTATGGGGCATTGCAGATTAGAGTTGCTGGAGGTCTTTGGTGAAGCTTATGTCTTCATTCTTTTGTCGGTCGGCTCTGATATGTAGCACCGGGTAGTCGGGAGATTGATTAGGATTATTTTGTGATGTTGTGTATTTGCATCTTTATCCTTTGGAGTTGTATCTATACATGATTCTGTTGATAGCAGATAAATCTTTAAGTGATTTATATGTATGATATTCAGTTTTTAGATTTTCCGCTTTTATTCTAAAAACTGAAATGTGGGTGTAAGGAACTGAGTTCCTCTGTTGATTGCTACCCCACTGTTGCATATCTTTATGAGCAGGTGTTGTATGTTTGTTTCAATACAAATGTGATTCTCCCTGTCTATGCCATGATAATTTAAATATACTCTGACGAAATTTTTATTAAGTGTTTATTGTTTTATTATTATTGGGGGTGTTACACTGGGTTGAAAATCATACACTGAAGTTGTCCTTTGTACCACCATATCAGGGTGGTGGAAAGGAACGTGCTTTATCTGTACTATGTATTATTTTCCCACGCAAACTTTTCATCTTCTTCTATTCATCAGAGGCTTCTGAATAGATTTGATTTGAAGCATGATCAGAAGGATTAATCATTGGGTCTTTAGAGTCTTGAGTCTTCAGAGTCTTCAGAACTTGTTCAGCCGAACCTTGTCTTCAGAGTCTTCAGCACTTCTTGTTTAGAACCCTTGGTTATCAGAAAACTTAAGTCTTCAGAGTCTTCAGAGCTTCGTTCAGCAGAACCTTATCTTCAGAATCTTCAGCACTTAGTTTTCATAACCTTTAATCTTTAGAATTCTTAAGTCATCAGAGTCTTCAGAACTTCGTTCAGCAGAACCTTGTCTTTAGAATCTTCAGCATTTAGTCTTCAGAAGTTAACAACTTCAGAAGCTATACAGGCTTTATAAATAGAACATCAGAGCCACGTTCAGAAATTAGAATCCAAGAGACATTGTTATAACAACAACATAATGTCTTCTCAGAATCTTTCTGACGCACAGTAGATTAGAACCAATTCTTGCTTCTTCACACAGAAGTGACCATAGAGAATATCAGAGTGATGTAGCACATGGTTTTTATCAGAGTTAGAACCTGTTTGTTAAAACTATCAGAATAATAAACATTAGAGCACAATAATTATTCTCACACAAATACTTCATTGTTATCATCAAAACACAGAGACAAGATGCAGAAGCAAATCTTGTTCTTACAATCTCCCCCTTCTTGATGATGAAAAAACCATGTATTTTGATAGAACAATTTATACAGGGTAATCACCATAGTCTACAAATTCAGAGTTTAAGCTCTCAGCTCCCCATGAATCTGTTAATCTCAAAATTTCATTTATGCTTGTTCAGAGTCTCCCCCTGATCCCAAGACTCACAAAATAAAATTTGAGTTCTTCAAAACATGACAATAGAGAAGGAATACTTCCCTACAACAACTCATCAGAGTCTGACTAGAACACTAGGTCTTCATCTCAGAACCTGGTTACTATTAGAACTTCGATGAAAAATTAAAACTTGATTGGATGATGTTGTAACACCCTTTTCTACCCCTCAAATAAACACGGTAAAATACACAAAATATCAGAGTAAAAATCACCTCAAAGGGTGCACATTTCTCATTTAATTCAAAATAACACAATTGCCCTATAAACCAAGGGTCTTCTTCAAAATTAAGTTAAAAGCCTTCACATGGCAGTGGAACTCAAAACTTTCAATTTAAAAGGTTTCCAACAAACGTCATAATAATCCAAATAACCCACATCATCAAATAACAACAAAATAAAGAAACAACATAGTTCGACTCAAAGGACCCCAACCCGATGTTACACTATCAGAGCAAGACCCTCTAAATCGACCAAAGCAAATAAACTTCAAGTCCTCGAAAGCATCCAAAGCTAAACCTGATCACCTGCACGTTACCCACGTGGAGGCAACATTCAAACAGGCAGGGTGAGTAATCAAAATTCAATATAAATCATATAAAGAAAAGACACCAGTAGGCAACAGTTATTTTCATCAAATACTACAGCTTCTCACCCTAAACATCATATAAAGCATCACATAAAACATCGCATCACCAATATCACTCATATGCAATCATGCAATGCCACCAAGAATGAAATGCAACGTCATAGAAATGCATGTGGTACCAAATCGTCATAATAATGGACACTAGGCTATCAACTCTCTACAAGGGAGAACGTCACAAAATACTCCAATCCGCACAATGGGATTGAAGCCACCACTGGACCGAAGTCCTATCATCGTCACTGGACCGAAGTCCTAAATGCTATGAATGCATGATGCACAACATCATAATCATCATCAACAACAAAAGTTATTACGTGCATCGTCATCCATCAAACTCACATATTCGTCATATCATCAAATACATCATCAAAACATCATTAGTCTTCATTTCGTAATCATCACCATAACTTATGGTAATTCACATCAATATAGTCATGTATCATCGTCATAAAATCATCAACACACTCATAGTAGTTCACATCATCAATTAAACATCAACATCACATATACTTAGCTCATAACGTCAATATACATCATGGTAATTCATATCATCAATTAATCGTCAATTAAACATCATAAGGTGCATCATCATTCATCCACAAAAGTCATCACTTATATCATCATTCATAAAAACCTCATGTTAATCATATCATCATGTACATCGTCAAAACATTATGATTCATCATCATCAAATCATCAATATACGCATCAAGATAGTCATGTAAAATCATCAATATACTCATGGTACTTCACATCGTCATTTTATCATCAAACATCGCACACGAACATCTAATAATCATCAATAACATCATATCATCATCTAATCACCAGACCATCATTTTCATCACTAATTAATTCATCATATAACACGTTAACACATAGCAGAAATTCACGACAACGTCACAGCATCAATATAATATAAAACGGATATTTTTTATGAATTTTAAATTAATAAAAATGATATTTTTCAGTTCCAGGTCGCGCTAAGCGCGCTACTCACTGCCTCGAAGAGGCGAAATTTCTTCAGACCGCGCTAAGCACGCTAGAACACGCTAAGCGGCTCTGCGATTTCTGCAGAAAAACCCTGCGATCACAACACTTCCCCATCTGCGATTCCACACTCCAAAACCCAGATTTTTCCTCAAATTATCACAGATTATGTTATTATAACCTATGACTATCATACATACATCGATAACAACAATCATCACATAGCAATTCATCAAAATTCATGATCCCTAACCTCCAATTCCTAGGTTTTCCCACAAAACCCCAATTACCCACAACACCTAATCTTTATATCACAAATATTGTAAAGTGATACTCCCCATACCTTAGAGTTTTGTTCTTTCGATCTTCTCTTGGAGTTTCATCGGAATTCTTCTATGCCCTAGCCTCTTTCTCACTTATTCTTCAGAGCACCTTTGCCTCTTCCTCAAAAATAATGCGAATAATGAGTTCCTTTCACTATTCTCCCTTAAAATACCCCGAAATGTGCTCTTCCCATTAAACCCTTACTAATTCTCCTCAAATGTTCACTTTACCCTTAATTCCTCTAATATTATTTAAAATAAATAATAATACATTATATTCCATAACATATACTATTATTTAATTAAATAACCAAAACTTCACAAAACACCGACACCGGCACAAAACACCAAAATTCACAGCAAATCACGAATATAATATTTAAATAAATTAAATAAATATTCTTATAGAATTTGGGGTGTTACAACTCTCCCCCACTTAAAGAATTTTCTCCCTCAAAAATTACCTCAAGGGAATAGAGTCGGATACGACTCCCTCATCTGATCTTCACGTTCCCAAGTCCAACTCTCACCAGCTGGTCCACCCCACAATACCTTCACCAAAGTTATGTCTTTACTTTGTAATTGCTTCATTTCTCGGCCATCAACCCGCACAGGTAACGCTTCCACAGTCAGATTATCCCTTACTTGTACATCATCCATCTGAATCACATGCGACGAATCCAGAATGTACTTCCTCAATTGAGACACATGGAACACGTCATGCAAATTCGCAAGTGACGTCGGTAAAGTAATTCGATAGGCTACCTCTCCTATCCTCTGCGATATCTGATACGGACCAACAAAACGTGGAGTGAGCTTCCTAGACTTCAAAGCTCGATCCACACCAGTCACTGGCGTCACTCTCAAAAACACGTGATCTCCCTCTTGGAATTCAAGTGCTTTCCTCCTCTTATCATGGTAGCTCTTCTGACGACTCTGTGAAGCTTTCATCCTCTCTTGGATCTTCTTAATCTTCTCAGTCGTCTCTTACACAAATTTAGGTCCGAGTACAACACTCTCGCCCGACTCATACCAACATAACGGAGTCCTACACCTCCTCCCCTACAAAGCTTCGTAGGGCGTCATTCCAATACTAGCATGAAAACTATTATTGTACGTGAATTCAATCAATGGCAAATGGCTATCCCACGGTCCTCCATGATTCAACACAGAAGCCCTCGGCAAATCTTCTAAAGATTGGATAGTCATTTCTGTCTGACAGTCCCTCTGCGGATGGTAGGCAGAACTCATCCTCAACTTAGTACCCAAAGCATCTTGCAAACTCTTCCAAAATCTCGATGTAAACCTCGGATCTCTATCCAACACAATACTTGAAGGTACCCCATGTAACTTCACAATCTCCTCAATATACATCTCAGCTAGCTTCTGCATAGAATGATTAATCTTTATCGGTAGAAATGAGTCGACTTAGTTAATCTATCCACGATCACCCAAATTGAATCATTTCCCTTGACAGTCTTCGGCAATCCCGACATAAAATCCATAGAAATACTATCCCATTTCCATTTTGGAATTCTCTACGACTGCATTATACCTAAAAACTTCTGATGCTCAACTTTCAACTTCTGACAAGTCAAACACGCATAAACAAACTCTGCAACATCCTTCTTCATACTGTAGCGAGTGATTTTTGGATGTGGTTGCGAAGCACGATCGCTCTAGTACTACAGTTCAATTCATTTTTTATCCTATTAAAGCTGATGAAGGAAGGGAAATAGTTGTCTCCAATTAACCCTGCTTGTATACTGAGGTTAAACAGTCAAAATTGTTGGTTTACAGATGCTCCAAAGATTCGGGGTTTTTCCTAGGTTTATTTTGTTGACGAGGGGTGCTTTAGGCTATCGGTTGAGATGTTAGGGCGAATATATATGAAAGTATGGGATTTTGGGTTTTTGTTTAGTGTGCTCGCTAAGATTTTTCTTTCAATCTTATGCCTACGTATTCCCGTTTACCGAAACAGGGAAATCAGAGCGTTCGTAGTTCCTCCTATTCTATGGGAGGAAATGGGTGTTTTGGTGTCTTGTTCAAAGCCCAAGACATGAAGCGAAAGGTGATTTATATCTTGTTCAAAGCCCAAGATGTGAAGCTAAAAGTAGTTTGTATCTTGTTCAAAGCCCAAGATGTGAAGCTGAAAGGTGTTGTCTTTAGAGAGAATTTGTCATCTCTAAAGAGGTTTGTCTGTCACAACTGTTGGGTGACTGATTATAAAGGAGGATTACTTTAACCGGGATACGTGGATCCTAGCAATGCCATAATTTCCTTTATAGGGGGTTTTAACCTGAAGGAGAAGACTTTAACTCAGTGTAGAGCAATGTCATCTTTCCTTAGGAATTTCTCATACTAAAAGAGGGACAGTGGCATGGATATAGATGATCCAGAGGCTTGCCGCTTATAGCGATTAGATGGAGGGGAAGGAGTTGTTGATGTTTGTGTACTGTGAACGAGGCACATATTTGATGCTAAAAGGTTAATTGGATTAACCAGTGGTTTTCTTATACAAAGCCTAAGAGGAGGCTAATATGTGTCTCGTACAAAGCCCGAGAGAGAGGCTAAAAGGTTTTGACTCAACGAGGGAATCTTTTGGTATCTCGTATAAAGCCCGAGATGGAGGCTATTTGACTCAACAAGAGAGCTTTTTGTATCTCGTACGAAGCTCGGGATGGAGGCGAAAGGGTGATTGACTCAACGAGGGAGTCTCTTATGTGTCTCGTACAAAGCCCGAGAGAGAGGCTAAACGTTGTTTGACCCCGCTGGGGAGAATCATTGTACAAAGCCCAAGAGAGAGGCTAACTTCACTGGAGAAGGATCATTATACAAAGCCTAAGAGGAGGTTGTGGCGACTGTTCAGTTAAGTGACAGGTCCAGTAGACTGATTGTTAAAGAGAAAATCAGTTCTTATATGAGCGATACTGTACTCAAGGATTTGGTTCGAGGATCCGGGCTATTCCTGTTCTTTAAGGAAGTGGGAAATTCGAAGGGTATTGAGACTGTCCGAGTCTGCGGGTTTCCTTCCTATTTAACGAAGGGGTCACTTGAGAATGTCTTTTAGACTCAAGGAGATTAGACTGTCCAAGTCTAGAGTGTCATCTTTTGTACTGTGCTTTGAGAAACAGTAGTAGACTCTTTGAAAAGACTGTTCTATGCAGATGACTAAGTTCTGTTCCTATACCTCTAGGAGGTCATCGGGACAATTTGTATGAAGCCCAAGAGGAGGCTGGAAACTTTTAAGAAGCCGACGGGTCCTTGTACGATGCCCAAGAGGAGGCTATCATTCCCGGAGGAAGAGATCATTATATGAAGCCTAAGAGGAGGCTGTGAATACTTCTAAGAAGCCGTAGGGTCCTTGTACTAAGCCCAAGAGGAGGCTAGGTTGCTTTTAGGAAGCCTGTGGGTCCTTGTACGATGCCCAAGAGGAGGCCGATGCTTTTAAGAAGCCCGTGGGTCCCCAAACCCCGAGAAATTCAAGACAGGCTATTCACGAGGAATAGATCAAGCCAGGAAAGTTCGAGAATTTGGAAGAAACTCAAAGATGCCATTCACGGAGAATACATTCATCTCTGGGAGTAGAGTTTCTTGACAATTCCTAATGAGGACAGCCGAAGAGAAGACTGTATCTGGTGATCCTATTGGGGATCTAGTTGTCTATTTCTACGAATGATCGAAACGGCGTCACCTAGTTCTAGACGTAGTTGCCGGGGAAACTCTAAATATCTATACTATTATTACACAGTTGATATGAGTTTGTGAAAGAAGACTTACAGCGAAACATCCCCACAATACAGTTATATGTATATGAAAGCGGTAAATGAAAGCGTATAAACACTTACTCGGTTGTAGAGCTTCCATGCTGTTTGGTTAGTTGTTCAACAAAGAAAGATTGAAAACAACAGTATATTCAAAATCAAAGGAGAAAGTGCTTTGAGAAAGAAAGATTTGGGGCTTACAGCTCAAGGAGAGGCCCAGGGTTTTATCAGTGAGCGCACTGTTTGAATTTGTACAAAGGGACTTATACAAGTGACTGAGGCCCAAAAAAGTTTTTCTGTACAAAGGGATTTGGGTCTTACACTCTCTCAAGAGGCCCAAAAAGGTTTAAAGAAAAAGAGTGGGGCTTATAACACGAGGGTAGGCCCAGTTGACTTTTCGTTAAAAATGGCGATCGCGCCGAGGTTTTCTTTTAACGCGGAGGGACTTATACAATAAGTGAGACCCAAAATGTTTTTGGTTTAAAAGGGGGTTGGGTCTTACACTCTATTAGAGGCCCAAAAGTTTTGAATGGGTCTTATAGCTCGAGGAGAGGTCCATGGTTATTTTTCAAAAGGCGACGATCGCGCCGTTGGTTTTTAACGGTATCGGGACTTATACAATACACTGAGGCCCAAAAATGATTTGGTCAAAAAAGGATTGGGTCTTACACTCTATTAGAGGCCCAAAAGTTTTGAATGGGTCTTACTACTCGAGGG
Organism: Lathyrus tuberosus; assembly: GCA_022829125.1. NCBI lineage: Eukaryota > Viridiplantae > Streptophyta > Magnoliopsida > Fabales > Fabaceae > Lathyrus > Lathyrus tuberosus. Next base: position 4,948,973 of record JALAZF010000239.1, on the reverse strand, counting down.
TAGGCCCAAAAGGTTATTTTTCAAAAGGCGACGATCGCGCCATTTGTTTTTTATGGTATCAGGACTTATACAATACACTGAGGCCCAAAAATGATTTGGTCAAAAAAGGATTGGGTCTTACACTCTATTAGAGGCCCAAAAATTTTGAAAATGATTTATGAGGGTTGAATTAATCCAAAAACCCTAATTTATTTTCAAAAATGTATTTAATTGAATAAAAATTCAATTAAAATGATTAAAATTGTTTAACATATGGAAAACAAATTGTGATCTTGGATTAATGCTTCAAAAATTAAGTATTGTCCTACAAAATAATTAGAAAGCATTAAAAGTTGTAAAATCAAGGTGGAAAAAATATTTCAAATGTCAAAAACAATTAAAACATTAATTCTTTGCAAAAATATCAATTATATACAATAAATAATATTTTTGGGATTTTTTGTAAAAATAAAATATTTTAACATTTTTGTGAATTATTAAAAAAAGAATCAACTCAAAATCATTAAAACTCAGAGAGAAATTAATTTTTGAATCAATTAAATAAAATCACAAAATTCAAATATTTGAATTTATGAAAAATGGCGCCAAGAACAGCTGAAGAACACGCGCGTGTTTCAGCTTGGCCCAGATTTGCATTTTCTCTCTAATCTCACTGAATACTTAATCATATCATGTAATCCACATACCAATCAACTCGTTTCAACCTCACGATCATGTCTATGGTATTTAATTTCATTTAAATTAAACATATAACAAGAAATCATGAAAAATCCTCAAGAACCCTAATTTCTGCATGAAGACTAGGATTTTTGATACACGATTCAAACAAAGCAATTACTTGAGGGGAAACATTTCATGCATGATTATGAACATTTGGAAAAAGTATTGAAATATGCATAGATTGAGAGATGACCAAGTTTAGGCTTACCTCTAGGTCGTGACAGCAAGAGCAAATTGATTTCTGAGTATGAGGTGTTACAGATGAATTGTGATTATCTAAACAGCTTCCCTACACCCTATGGGGTGTGTTTGAATGCTTGGACTTGACTGAGAATGGCTGGATTACTTCATGGCATCTCAACTGCACTTTGGTTAAAACCTTGAGCAATTGACTGGTGATTTTATGAAATCTGTGTTCCAGATATTATGTGAGTGTTTGGATCACTTCTATATGATGTATGTGAGGTGTGTGAGTAATTGGTTTGATAGGAAAAGCTCTCAAACTCAAAACCCGATAGTGACTTACCTTAGATGGCAAAATTGGAGTGAAAGAAGAGATTTTGAGGAAAGCATATGTTTGATGGCTTTGGTGTACTCAAACTGATCACAATTGAGCTCTATTTATAGTAGAGGAAGTTTGTTTTTGGATCCACAGTGAATGGCAACTGCAGCAGGTGTTTGTTCAATGTTGGCCAATGGAAATGCAAGTCTCCTCTAGCCATTGACTAGAGGTTAGGGCACAGGGTTGTGGTTCCCTTGGTCTTGGATAAGTCTTGACTGAATTCGGTTGCAAATGGCTCAGTCCATGCCACCTTGATGCTTCCATTGAATGCTCCAATCCAAAATTGGAGTCTTGTCCCTATTTTGGCCATTCTAGGTTCAACATGTTATTTCTTGTTCCAAAGACTTTGGAGGCTTGGCTCAGTGATTGTCCCCTTTAGATTCAATCCTCTGAGGTGTCCAAGTGGATAGGAGCATTTGGATTTGGCTGATTTTGGCAAATCGAGCAAAAATGCAAATTCTGCCTTGCCTTGGCAGATTTCAGCAAGGCAACTTTCCAAAGTCATATCTCATGACTCAAACGGAATTTGGTAATGTTCTTTGCCATTTTGGAAAGCCCTTACATGATACAACAACTGTTTGAACATGTTTGGTTTTGATCTCTTTTGAATCCAAGTGAAAAATCCCCCTACATTTGGCAAAAAGTAGGGTAAAATCTGACTTAGTGAAATTTTCACTAAGTGTTGGAACAAAGTGACTTTTCTTGATTTTTATCACTCCATAACTCAAAATCCACAATGAATTGGAATTAGGTCTAGTTGAAGTTTTTGTAGAGGGAAATGAGATCTACAAATCAAGCCTTGGATGGGAGAAAATGGCTTTGTGGTTTAGGAGTTATGACCCTCCAAAGTTGGTACCCTAGCCACTTTATTTTTAACTTAGAAAATTTTCTAAGTTTTTTATGGTTACCCCTTTTACAAGTTACCCAACTTTTCTTGATTTTTCTTGATGAATGATGATTCAAATCATACATTAACATCATTTTAGGGTTAAAAATCCATTTTGGTGAAAAATCTCAAAAAGTCAAAGTTGACTTTTGTGCACAATTGATTTTTTATCAGATGAATTCCAAACTGTGCAATTCTTCATGAAATCATGTCCTTGACCTAAATCAAACTTGATGGACATGTTCCATGGGTGTCATAGGGTATATTGATGCATTTCATAGGGCTTGGGAGCATGTCCTGGTCAAAAGTCAAAGTTACAGTTGACTTTTTCCTTAAAACCCTAACTGTGGTGCAGATGAAATTGAGACTTGTTGCTCAAGCTTCTTGGATTAATCCATTGTTCCAAATGGATCAATATAGTTCATTAGAGACCCTCAAACCCTCCTTTGAGGTCTTGGCTCATGATTTACCCTAAAAGTCAACTTAGGGGTGAATTAGGTCAAGAAACCCTAATTCCTGATTTTTGATGAATGCATCCCCTGAGGCAAAATTGACTTGATGATTGGGTCCATGAGGTTCCATGGAGTATATTAGGTTAGGTTTTGGATCATTGGCTTGTGCCCAGATGAAAATTTTCCATCTGGAGGCCCTGGTCGACCAAAACCCTAATTTGGTGACATTGTCGATCTTGAGACTTAATACACCTAGAAGGGAGCAGCCTTGTGCTTAATCCTTGAAGTGGGAGTCCTTTTGATCCATTGTGGATCTTTGAGAGGTTAGACAAGTTAAAGATCATGTCATTCCTTGATTGACCCTTTGTCTAAGCACTCAGAGAGGGCTTGAAACCCTAATTTTGATTGTAGTGAATGCTCACCCATCTTTGGGGAGACTGATGAAGTATGATAGTTCCTCCATATTGTGATGATGATTTTCACAATGATGGGAAATATTAGTGGTCAAAATTTGGGGTATGACAGATGCCCCTATTTAATCTTCTTGGACACGAAGGTGTGAATGACGAAGGTATTCGGGCATTCGGGGTGCAAGAGGATTAAATATCAGAATACCTGAAATTTTGATGGTGGTTATGAATGGTAGCTTACGCATTCATCTTCTTTTAGCTAAGCAATGATGCTTAGAAAAGGTAAACTTCCCCTCGATCCTGGTCTTCAGCCAAGGAACTGGTCTCAGTTTCTAATGTAAACTTCCCCTCGATCCTGGTTTCCTACCGAGGAACTGGTCTTAGTTTCTGATGTAAACTTCCCCTCGATCCTGGTTTCCTACCGAGGAACTGGTCTTAGTTTCTTTCGTCAATAAACTTTACTGACAAGGGACGTTATTCGTAGCGGCTTTCCTTCAAACTTCTCGCCGAATTTTCCTAGAGAGATGCCATTTGAGTGGAAAAAGTTTCGATGTCAGACTTGCTGGGGAACCCATTCATCTGAGTTGTAGAGGTGTACAAACTTCTCTATTGGAGATGCCATTTGTTGACTCTACTTGGGGAAGGCGAGTCCCTTGAGAGACTGAATTCGTCTTTACATCATACTTTTCTCGGAGATCTTCTCGGAGAAATGCCATATGATGTGATCCAATTTTGAGGTGCCGATGACCTTTTCATCAGTGGGTTTTTCGGAGAAAAACTGCCATACTGCTGAATCTCCGATTTAGGAGGCTTTCTCTCGGGATTTTCTTTAATCCGGGAAAACAAGGATATCATCTTCAATGGCGAAGTGTGATGTTAACTGAGGGCTCTCTGGTCTTTCAGAGGTTCAAGTTATCACAGTGGTCGAGGGCCAACTTCCTTCCAGAAATAAACTGGAGGCGAGGTTGTTCAAACGCAGCGTTTCCTGACGAGGCAAGGAATGACAACTCGATTGAGGGGACTTTTATCACTAGGGGACAAAACCGACTAGAGTGATAGTGATGCAATATGTCTGTGAATGTAAATCAATAATGCATGATGTATATATGTTTATGCTGACAAAACTGACGTGACATACAAACTGATAGGTGAACACAACTGGATACTCGGCCATCGCGGGGCGAAGAAGTACTGTTGGTTCAGAATAGCAATTCCACCTTGCTTAGGAGAGATAGTCCCTGTTGGGAGCTATGTTGATCGGGCTTAGGAGATGAGAACTCGGCCGAGGCGTGTCAGACGAAACAAGGTCTCTGACACAGTTGATCCCTTCATTCAGGCGTACTGGGTTAGAAGGAGTACTTTGATTCTGCACTTTGAGGTTCGATTACTTCTGGAGAAGCGACCGATGTTCTTATGATGTTCAACAGTCAAAAGAAATTGCCGTCTTTATTAAAAGCAGAAAAAGTTTTAACAAGTACATTCATTTTTGTTTTATTTCAAGAATCGCTAATCATGTTAACAACGTCGTTCTGTAAAGCTAAAACAAGTAAGAATTACAAATAAAAGCACAAGGGCTCAAATTTTATTAATAGGATGGAGATCAGCCAAACGCGTGATTCCGAAGAGTATTTACAAAGTTAAAAAATGGTAATTTACAGGGAAAAGGGCTACGTTGAAACATAACGACCACTATTCTTCTACCAACTTTGAGTTCGGGACATCCTGAGCTTCTGTCGAAGATGACCTTGACTGGAGTTTTCTGGCGGATGATGTAACTGCTGCTGCTGAGGGACTTGCCTCTGTTGAACATAGTTACTTGCCATTATCCCTAATTTTTGCCTGGATTGTACTTTGATGTTTCCAATCCATCGGGATGATTTTTTTTCATGTCTCTAACTTTTTCCTGGACCGCCCTTTCGGGTTTTCAATCCACCGAGACGTTTTTTTTTTTAGTTTAGGCGAAGTATTTCTTGACTACATCAACATTCGTGGGGTAGGCAAATTCCTCTCCGTCCATGGTAGCAAGTCTCAAGGCGCCGCCTGAAAAAGCTTTCGTGACCACATAGGGGCCATCATAATTTGGGGTCCATTTACCTCGAGAGTCAGTGAGAAATGACTGTATCTTCTTGAGCACGAGGTCTCCTCTTCTGAAGACACGAGGTCGGACCTTTTTGTCGAACGCCCTCTTCATTCTCTGTTGATACAGCTGACCATGGCATAGCGCCGTGATTCGCTTCTCTTCTATCAGATTCAGCTCGTCGTGTCGGCTTTGACACCATTCAACTTTTGTAAGCTTAGCTTCCATCAATACTCTGATTGACGGGATCTCTACTTCTATGGGGAGCACTGCTTCCATGCCATACACTAGAGAGAAAGGGGTAGCCCTTGTTGAAGTGCGGACAGATGTGCGATAACCGTGAAGAGCAAAGGGTAGCATGTCGTGCCAGTCTTTGTAGGTTATAACCATCTTTTGAACGATCTTCTTGATGTTCTTGTTGGCCGCTTCTACCGCTCCGTTCATCTTGGGTCGGTAGGGAGATAAGTTATGATGTTCAATCTTGAACTCTGCACACAACTCTTTCATCATCTTGTTGTTCAAGTTAGATCCATTATCAGTAATGATCTGGCTCGGAACACCATAACGGCAGATGATATTGTTTTTTATAAATCGGACCACCACTTGTTGGGTTACATTAGCGTATAACGCTGCTTCGACCCACTTGGTGAAATAGTCAATGGCCACCAGGATGAACCGATGTCTGTTTGAAGCCTTAGGTTCGATCAAGCCAATCATGTCGATTCCCCATATGGAAAAAGGCCACGGGGAAGAGAGAACTTTGAGATGCGATGGCGGTACATGAATTTTGTCGGAGTATATCTGACACTTGTGACACCTCCTCATGTACTTGTAGCAGTTGGATTCCATTGTCAACCAATAGTACCCTGCTATTAAAATTTTTCTCGCCATTGTGTGTCCGTTGGCATGAGTGCCAAAGGATCCTTCATGAATTTCTTTCATAAGCATGTCTGCTTCTGGTCTGTCTACGCATCGGAGCAAGACCATGTCAAAATTTCTCTTATAGAGAGTGTCCCCAATCAGGAAGAAGTTTCCAGCCAATCTTCTGAGGGTTTTTCTGTCTTTTCTGAGTGCCCCAGATGGGTACTCTTGTTTCTGAAGGAAGCATTTGATATCGTGATACCAAGGTTGGTCGTCTATGACTGCTTCAATCGTGAAGATGTAAGCGGGCCGTTCAAGGCGCATTATGTCGATCTTAGGTAGGTCGTTCCATTGTCCTACACTAATCATGGAAGAGAGAGTGGCTAAAGCGTCTGCCATGTGATTCTCATTACGAGGGACGTGATGAAACTCGACTCTGTTAAAGAAAGGTAACAACCTTCTTGCATAGTCTTTGTAAGGAATCAGTCTTGATTGGTATGTGTTCCAATCTCCTTTTATCTGATTGATAACCAAGGTTGAATCGCCGTATACGTCCAAGTTTTTTATCCTTAAATCAATCGCTTCTTCGAGACCCATAATACAAGCTTCGTATTCGGCCTCGTTATTCGTACATTTGAACGTAAGTCTGGCAGTGAAAGGAATGTGGGTACCCTGAGGGGTAACAATGATTGCCCCAATTCCGTTTCCATAATGATTAACTGCTCCGTCAAAGATTAGTCCCCATTGGGAACCTGGTTCTGGCCCTTCACTGGGTAACGGTTCATCGCAATCTTTCATTTTTAGATACATGACATCTTCGTCTGGGAAGTCAAACCCGATTGGTTCCTGATCGTCAATCGGTTGATGAGCCAAATGATCGGCTAAAATACTTCCCTTAACGGCTTTCTGAGCGTGGTACTCTATGTCATATTCTGATAACAACATCTGCCAACGGGCGATTCTTCCCATGAGAGCAAGTTTTTCGAAGACGTACTTGATTGGATCCATTTCGGAGATTAACCAAGTAGTATGACAAATCATGTACTGGCGAAGACGTTTGGCTGCCCAAGCCAAAGCACAACAAGTTTTCTCAAGCACCGTGTACCGAGTTTCGCAGTCGGTGAACTTCTTGCTTAGATAGTAAATGGCAAACTCCTTCCTTTTGGTTTCGTCTTGTTGGCCAAGTACACATCCCATTGAGTCCTCTAGGACTGCGAGGTAAATGATCAGTGGTCTTCTTTCCACTGGAGCTGATAGAATCAAAGGATTCAACAGATATTCCTTGATACTGTCAAAGGCGGTTTGGCAATCTTCTGACCAAACGCAATCCTGGTTCTTTTTGAGTAATTTGAAAATCGGCGCACAAGTAGCGGTCATAAGGAATATGAATCTGGAAATGTAATTCAAACGTCCCAAGAATCCTCTGACTTGTTTTTCAGTTTTCGGAGAAGGCATTTCTTGAATGGCCTTGACCTTGTCGGGATCAACTTCAATTCCTTTCTGGCTGACGATGAACCCTAGTAGTTTCCCTGAACGGACACCGAAGGTGCACTTGTTAGGATTCAAGCGGAGCTTGAATTTTCTTAGACGTTCGAACAATTTTGACAGATGTTCAACGTGCTCACTCTCTGTTTTCGATTTTGCAATCATATCATCGACATATACCTCGATTTCTTTGTGTATCATGTCATGAAACAGAGTAGTCATGGCCCTTTGATAGGTTGCCCCGACATTCTTCAAACCGGACGGCATTACCTTGTAACAAAAGGTACCCCATGGGGTAATGAACGAAGTTTTCTCCATGTCTTTCGGCGCCATTTTGATTTGGTTATAGCCCGAGAATCCATCCATGAAGGAGAAGACTTTTAACTTTGCTGTACTGTCTACCAGCATATCAATGTGTGGTAAAGGAAAGTCGTCCTTTGGACTTGCCTTGTTCAGATCTCGGTAGTTGACACACATTCTGACCTTTCCGTCCTTTTTCGGAACGGGTACGATGTTGGCTAACCATTGAGGATATTCAGACGTAGCAAGGAAACCTGCGTCGATCTGTTTCTGTACCTCCTCTTATATTTTGATGGCCATGTCCGGGTGAGTCCGTCTCAACCTTTGCTTTACTGGTGGACATTCCGACCTTAACGGTAGATGATGTTCCACGATGCTGGTATCCAACCCTGGCATATCCTGATAGGACCAAGCGAATACATCGGGGAATTCGTTGAGAAGCTTTATCAAACCCTCTCTGGCAGTTGTACTGAGCAGTGCCCCAATCCTGATTTCTTTTCTCTCTTTTTCTGAACCCAAGTTTACCATTTCCAACAGTTCTTTGTGAGGTTCAATAGACCTTTCCTCTTGTCTGAGTAGTCGGGAGATCTCTTCTGGAATTTTGTTGTCATTTTCTTCTTCAACCTCGAATACCGGGAACTCAAAGTTGGGAGAAGGCATTGGATCGTATGTTTCAACTGGGTTTAAAACAAGCAATTTGCATGACGTGATGATTCGTGTTTAGAAGAGATAGAGAAAATGCAAGTGTGTGCAGTGTTTTTATTTTATTACTGCTTGTTTTTATTATTGAATTGTTTTTTAGGATTACCATTTTCTGAAAAAGCAAAAAGAGAAAACAACAATTAATGTGGAAATTACAGAACGACGTTATTTTATTAATGAACAAGTCTATCCTTGAAACTACAGCCCTATAAAACAAAACTCTGTCGCTTCGGGCAAAGCGAAGAGGGAAAATTTACAGAAAGCGAGCCCTATCAAAACATCCGTTTCACCTGGGCAGGGTGAAAGGTTAAAGATGGCAATTACTTTGACTGATGAACGACCTTCGGAACCTCGACAGCAACCCATTGGCGGCGAACTCCTCGGTGAATCACAAAGTCTGGCACCTTCCTCGATTTGTCTTCAGAAATGATGCTGATTTCTGGTGGAGCAGGATCATTGGGATCTGTTTCCCAGGAAGAATTGTTGTAGGAGAAATCCTCAGTTGTATTTTGCATAGCATTGGTGCTCTCAACTGTATCTCCCCATCCAGTTGGTTGGATATCTTCGAGCCTGATACGAGAGATTTCGGGAGCGGTGTACTTGACCATAAGGTCGTATTTTCCACTTGGTTCTCCCAGAGTGTTCCAAACTTCTTTGGAACCGGAGGAGTCATCCTTCTCGATGACGTTGACCTCAGGAAAAGTATAATTGATGAATTCAAGTCCTGCAAACGTTGCAAATTCATCTTTATGTTGAGTAGTTTCTGAATAACCTGAGTGTTGATCCCATGACATGGTGGGGACACGGGTATTCTGTTCAATGATGGTCAGCTGAGTTTCATCATTCGGCTGACTTTCTTGCCCCAAATTTCTTGGATAAGGTTGCCACATTGGCAGACCATCCATTGGGCCATAGTAGTTGTAGTCAAAATTGTCTTTCATCGGAGTGTCTTCCTCTAATGAATTTGGCGGAGCACGACATCCTTCCGGATCACAATTTCCGTATATCATTTTGACATCTGATCTTGGTATAAACCTTGGACTTTCCGTAGGAAAGCAAAAAAGTATAGGCATCTCTTCTTGACACATATAACCGTCCTCATTAAGATAGGACTTCCATTCTTCATCTGTGTCAGAGGGATCTTCCTCATTGATGGCATGTACTGCTTGAGAGACTGGGTGAAGGAAACCTCCACTGTGGAAGAAGTTTTGAAGTGGATGAAGACTTTCATCGTTGGCAGCTGTCTGGGTACAGGTTGCAGAAAAACCAAGACCCTTCTTTGTTTTATTGTCAATGGGAATGACAAGCTGTCCCCATCCGGTTGTATCGGTACTCTCGACCGCTTTGATAGCATCTTTGTATGAGGAAATCGAGGTTCCTCCTTTGAAATGCTTGTCCTCGTTCACCGACAGTGCTTGGAACTGCGTTCCAATGACCTCCTCAGGTTCTACACAAGCAGATGATGATAAGTTACTCACAAGCAAGGCCTGTTCTCCACAGACTGTGATGAGTTGGCCGTTCTGGACGAACTTTAGCTTTTGGTGGAGGGTTGAAGTAACCGCTCCAGCCTGATGTATCCAAGGTCTTCCTAATAAACAACTGTATGTTGCCCGAATATCCATGACCTGGAAAGTGACCTGGAAAGTGTGAGGACCAATAGTTATGGGAAGATCAACTTCGCCGATAACTGTTTTTCTGGATCCGTCGAATGCTTTGACGACAACCTCACTAACCTTCATCGGAGGGCCTTTGAATGATAATTGCATCAAAGTGGACTTCGGCATAACATTCAGGGTTGACCCTGTGTCTACCAGTACGCTGGCTAAAGCATCGTCCTGGCAGTTAACTGTGATATTGAGCGCCATGTTATGACGGCGACCCTCTTCAGGTAATTCCTCATCGCTAAATCCCAAATTATTGCAGGAAGTGAGGTTAGAGACAATGCTATCGAATTGTCTGATTGTTACATCTTGTTCCACAAAGGCTTGCTCCAAGACTTTCTGTAGAGCCTCCCTGTGGGCTTCTGAACTGAGTAGCAGTGATAATACCGAGATCTTTGAAGGAGTCTGTAACAGTTTATCGACAATGTTGTATTCACTCCTTTGGATGAGCTTCAGCATCTCATCATTATTTTTTGAAAGGTCGGGATTACTGGATTGACCGACTGGTGGATCGGGAGCTTCTGTCTGAAGTTCCTTTTCTTTGTTAAGTTCCCTAACCCCTCGGTTGAAGATTCTACCACTCCGTGTTACACGACTGATGTCTGCAATATTCACAACGGAAGGTAATGGAATTTCCTTTCCATTTTCAACTGTTGTCGCACCGTATTTGTAAGGGATAGCCTTAGTTGATTCATACGGTAATGGTCCCGGTAGATAGATGACTACGGGAGCTTTCTGATTTTTTTGACCATTGTAAGTAACCTCGATCCGTTCCTGGTTGGGAACCTTAGGTTCGTCAAGTAGAGGGATAATGGCAAAAACATCCCTGGTCCTGTGATGACCGGAGATTGTGACAACATCCTCAACTTGCTCGGCAAGGTAGTTTGGCGTCCAGTTGATGGGTCCAGAACCTGGATATGGACGAATTTCTCCACGATCGACCTGACCCTGAAGAGCTGCTCTCACAAGGTAACACCCTTGGTTACTTTCCGAACAGACGCTACAACGTTCATAGTTGTGTGGTGGCACCTGGCCACGCCCACTTTGAATACAATGTAACCTCACCAAGTTACCTTCCATTGATCGGACATCCTGACTTTGACGACGAGTAGGATTCCTGTTACTGATACTAATTTGCTGAGTATCTTCATCCATATAAATTGGCATCCACCAGTGATTTAACAAGTGTTGAAGTGCCTCCTGGATAAGGGTACAACCTCGATCGTTTCCGCAACCCGCTTTACAGCTTTGATAGTCGTGTGATATTAAGAATCCGAGTCGGACCTGCTCAGCATGTAATTCTACCAGGTTGGTATTCATCACGCGAATGTCAAAGATCTGAACCATGTTGATCTGATAGGAATTCCTATCATGGTAGTCTTGGATCCATCCAAGATCCATCTAACGCTGGAGGGCCTCTTGTATGAAAGAGCATCCCTGTTTGTTTACCGAGCAAGTCAGACAGGAATTGTAATCGTGCCGCGGCAGATTATGATACTGGCTTTGCCTTGAGTGCATTTCCACCAAGTTGACATTCATCGCACGGACATCGTGGTTCTGAATGACGTTGGAATTCGTGTAGACCATGTTAACTCCACGAACTCGGTGCTCTTGGATCCATCCGAGATCCATTTGTTCTTGCAGAGCTGCTTGCACCACAGAACATCCCTGGTTGTCTTTAGAGCAGATATCACACTGGTGATAGTCATGAGGTGGCACATGGCCATATCCACTCTGTCTACAATGCATCTTGACCAAATTAGTTTTCAACAAGAGTACATCGTGAATTTGATAGACATCGTTAGTCTCTTTCTCAATCAGATTGACTGCAACTTTCTCATGTGGAGGCAGCGGGTTCATGAGAACATTAGGATTCGTATCTTTGAAAGATAAGAGCCCGCTTCTAACAAGCTTTTGCACGTCAGACTTGAAATTAAGACAAGTTTCTATGTTATGCCCTGATCCTCCTTGATGATAAGGGCATGTCTGATCCACCTTAAACCAAAAAGGCAGATTTTCTGGTACTGTAAGAGGGGACGTAGTCTGAATGTGCCCTTTGGCTAGCAGTAATGGAAATAGCTCTGTGTACGTTACGGGTATAGGATCGAACCCTGGTGGGCGTGTTGTACGGTTGTTGTTGTATTGGGGACGAGCCTGCTGAAGAGGCTGTTGTGTCCTTTGCTGATCAGGTTGGCTCTGCGTAACCTGAGGTTGATACGTGGAATAGGCACAAGGTTGACAACAGGAGTCATAGCTGCTACTGGTTGATAACGTCGCCTTTGCTTTCCGAGAGAGATATTCCCAATATCTTGCTCTTTTTTCTTAGGGAGAGCACTACCATATTTTTTAGTACCGCTCAGTGATCCAGTGTCTTTTACCAAACGTCCTTCTCGGACGGCTTCCTCAAGACGTACGCCCATGCCGACCATCTCGGTGAAATCACTGGGCGCACTAGAAACCATTCGGTCATAGTAAAATGAGCTTAAGGTATTTAAGAAGATCTTTGTCATCTCTTTTTCCTCGAGAGGTGGACAAATTTGAGCGGCAATTTCACGCCACCTTTGAGCATACTCCTTAAAGGTTTCCTTTTCCTTTTGCGAAATCGATCTGAGTTGATCTCTGTCGGGTGCCATGTCCAAATTGTATTTGTATTGTTGGACGAAGGCAGTACCAAGATCTCTGAAAGTACTGATCGTAGCACGGTTTAAGCCCATGTACCACTTGAGTGCAGCACCGGTTAAACTATCCTGAAAGTAGTGAATCAGTAGGTCCTGATTCTCCGTCTGAGCTGACATTCGCCGAGCGTACATCACCAGATGGCTTTGAGGGCAAGAGTTACCCTTGTATTTTTCAAAGTCGGGCACTTGGAATTTGTGCGGGACTTTCACGTTGGGGACCAAGCAGAGATCTGCGGCGTCCTTTCCAAATAGATCCTGACCGCGAATGGCTTGCAGCTCCTTCTGCATTTCCAGTGACTGTTCCTGGAATTCATCCATTCTATCGAACATAGTTTCCTTCTTACCAGAAGGTGTTGGTGGAATCTGTCCTTCCGGGACAGCGTGCACCACAAGGGGTGGTACCGTGGCTACGGCAGTGAATCTTGGCGTTTCCCAAAGTTTGTAACCTTCAGGAGTCTTCAGTATGCCCATGGCATCTTTGCTTTCCCGAAGTTTGTAACCTTCAGGCCCAGCGGCTTCTGTTGTGATTCCCTGATCTTCAGTGATCGGCGGAACATATCCTTCCGGGATATAGTTAACAGGCATGCCCCAAGGGCGATCTTTCGGTATCTAATACCTAGGATCATACTTCTCTACGATGGGCGTTGAGGTGATCTCTGAGATCACGGTTCTTTGTAGCTGAGCTTCTGCCATGGCTTGCATGTCCTTACGAAGCTTTCTCATATCCTTTCTCAGAGCGTCGATCTCTTCTTTCAATTCTCTGTTTTCTTCCTCAAGATCATCCATCTTTTTCTGATGATTAGCCCGAGTATTGTACGAATGAGACAGTTTGACTCTAGAATCGAGACACAAACGTGAGATTCGTAGGCAAGAAGAATACGCGATGTGAGAATGATGAATGCAATGATTATATTAATTGTTTATGGTTTAAAATAAACTTCGACAATTAGATTGCAAATATCAAACGGTGGGGAAACCCCTTTTTATTGAAATTCAAAGGATTACAGAAATGGAAATACAGCAGATTACAAAGTGCAAAAACAGAAACCTAAGCTAATGGGTCCCGAGTCCTCTCTGAAGAGAAATCGGGTGCTGACTCTGGTACTTTCCTTTTTTTTGACCGGGGCTCTTGGGCCGTTGTCGGGTTGTCATTCCTTTGCCAGGTGAAAGGAGTGAGCAAATTCCTTTGGTCTTCTTGATTCTCTACAGAATGTTGCTCCAAAATCTCAATCAGAGCATCTTTCTCTTTCAGTAATTGCTGTATTTTGATGCACCCTATGTCGAGGGTGCGATACTTGTTTTTCCAAGACCTTCTCTCCCATTGAACTTTGTTGAGAGCAACCTGAAGCCTTTCAGTTTCCGTCATGAAGTACATGACAGATTCCTTTGGCGGAAGAATTCCGTAACGAGGATAAGGCATCTTCAGCTTGAGAGCTCTAGTTTGTACCCAATGGAGATAAGGCTCCACCGAGACACAGTCCGGTTTTCCCAGAGACTCTCGTCCTTTCTTATGAACATGTTTCCAAGCATGCACTATTTCCATCTTTAGTGCTCTGTCGTTTTCTCCTTCTATGAAGAAAAGACCTTCCAGATGAACACCCAGTGGGATGTGTCTCATCGGGTATCCAAATTGACGGCGAACCAATACCGGATGGTAGTTGATTCCTCCTTTAGTTCCTATGAGGGGTACGTTGGGGAAGTTTCCACAACGATCAATGATCCTGATTCCATCATAGATCCTATTACACCAATCTATATCAGAGTTGGTAAGAGACATGATCTTCTGCGACCAACGTAAGGCACTCTTACAATCCCAAAAAGCAGCAGACTTAGGCAAATGGGAGATAAACCATTTGTAAAGCAGAGGTACACAGCATGTGATCTCCCCCCCACTGTACATATTTCCTAAGTGTACAGAATGATACGCATCTGCGAGCAAAGTCGGCACAGGGTTTCCAATGAGAAAAACCTTAATGGAGTTAATGTCAACGAAGTTATTAATGTTGGGAAACAAAAATAACCCGTAGGTGAGCAAGACAAAGATGCTTTCAAAAGCAGTTATGTTTCCTATACTGGAAAAATACAGGGCTTTCTTCGTCAAGAACTGGGCTGGAAAACCTTGGATGCCACCCTTAGTAGTCAAGTGAGTCCTGACCTCAGACTCGTCCAAATGAATTGCTCTTGCAATGGTCTGATTCTTTGGAATTTCTTCCAGTCCAAAAAATGGAGCTCGATCAGTGATGTGTAAATCAATCAGGTGAGAATACTCCTCCAGCGTTGGTGCTAGCTAGTAATCCGGGAATGTGAAACAGTGATAGATCGGATCGTAAAACTGAATGAGCGCATCCATGATTCCCTCAATCACATGGACTCGTAATAATGGTAGCAAACCCCCGTGCTTGGCTCTGAAAGCCTCAGGGTTAGTGATCATCCTTGCTAACCTTCTCAAATCCTCTAGCTTTGGAACCTTGAAGGTATAACTATGAGTTCTCCTTCTACCGAAATCCATTAGTGCAATCTTCTTCTCTGATATTTGCAATCACAGTCTTAGTTTAATTTGAAAAACAGAGAGACTAGAAGAGAAAATCTTTTGAATGTTTTAATGTTTTTTAGATGAATGCATGAATGCAGCACACAAAAACATAGAAAAAACATGGGGTCAAAGGGTCGTTGTCATGAAGTCAAGGCTCTACCCATCC
The DNA here is from genome assembly GCA_022829125.1 of Lathyrus tuberosus. NCBI lineage: Eukaryota > Viridiplantae > Streptophyta > Magnoliopsida > Fabales > Fabaceae > Lathyrus > Lathyrus tuberosus. The sequence goes on along the minus strand of JALAZF010000239.1, from coordinate 4,933,480 downwards.
CCAAAGGTTTATACTAGGGTGATTTTTGTACCTGTACTCATTATCATCAGCTCCTCCCAGGAAAGCAAAACAACAAGCGGATCTCCAGCGAGTTGTAGAGCAATCTTAGAGTAAGTGCCATTCACCGAGAATAGATCACCAGCCTCAAATGAGGGTAGTATCGCGTAACAACTATTTCCGATAGTTTCCGTACTACGAAAGGGTTTGGCTCCTCAGCTTCTCAGACTTAACAACCGGCCCATTGTCTGGGTGAGAGAATGGGTTGCGTTGGTCAGCCTCCACTGAGGTTGATGGTCGACCCCGTCGCCATCACTTATCTTAAGTGTATACTCAATCTTTCCACATACGGCATCACCTGCATTCCCATTAGCAGAAAAATAAACATGTATAGCAATTAGGAAAAGCAGTATATATATTTGTCCTAATCATCCTAGACTTATAAAGCTAAGAATCCTAAGTTCCTGACAGAAAATGGGTTCCCCGGCGGAAGCCCCAATCTGTGGTTTTCACATAAGTGAAGAGAAAAAAGGAAAAAAATTTAGAAAGACCGGTCCCACGGTGGGCGCCACTTTTCTGTAGCGAGCGATTTTGGACGCGGTTCTTAAGCGCTGGTCGCTCTCTGCGGTTTGAGCTTAAAACTACAAGTCGATTCATTTTTTATCCTATTGTGAGCTGAATAAGGAAGGGAAATAGATATCTCCAATTAACCCTGCTTGCATACTGAGTTTAAACAGCGGTCTGTTAGGTTACGAATGCTATCAATGTGGGGGGCCTTTGTACTGGTTATTTGTATTTTCGCCAATACGGTTTTCTTTCTTCTTTTTTATCTAGACAGAGGGTTTCTGGCGAGGAACAAGGATTAGGATGTTAGGACTGATGCTTTTGAATGTGAGAGTATGGGATTTGGGTTTTTTGTTTAGTGTGCTCGCTAAGATTTTTTCTTTCAATCTTATGCCTACCTATTCCCGTTTACCGAAACAGGGAAATCAGAGCGTTCGTAGTTCCTCCTATTCTATGGGAGGAAATGGTTGTTTTTGGTGTCTTGTTTAAAGCCCAAGACGTGAAGCGAAAGGTGATTTGTATCTTGATTAAAGCCCAAGATATGAAGCTGAAGGGTCTCGACTTTAGAGAGAATTTGTCATCTCTAAAGAAGGGTTTGTCTGTCACAACCGTTGGGTGACTGGTTATAAAGGGAAGTTTACTTTAACCGGGATACGCGGATCCTAGTAATGCCATAATTTCCTTTATAGGGGATTTTAACCTAAAGGAGAAGACTTTAACTCAGTGTAGAGCAATGCCATCTTTCCTTAGGAATTTCTCATACTAAAAGAGGGACAGTGGCATGGATGTAGATGATCCAGAGGCTTGCCGCTTACAGCGATTAGATGAAGGGGAAAGGAGTTGTTAATGTCTGTGTACTGTGAACGAGGCACAACTTTGATGCTAAAAGGTTGATTGGATCAACCAGTGGTTTTCTTATACAAAGCCTAAGAGGAGGCTAGTATGTGTCTCGTACAAAGCCCGAGAGAGAGGCAAAAAGTTTTGACTCGACGATGAAGTCTTTTGGTATCTCGTATAAAGCCCGAGATGGAGGCGAAAGGGTTTGACTCAACAAGAGAGTCTCTTATGTGTCTCGTACAAAGCCCGAGAGAAAGGCTAAACATTGGCTTCCGCTGGGAAGAATCATTGTATAAAGCCCAAGAGGAAGCTATGGTTACTATTTTAAAGAGAAAATCAGTTCTTATATGAGCAACACTGTACTCATGTATTTGATTCAAGGATCCGGGTTATTCCTGTTCTTTAAGGAAGCGGGAAATCCACAGGGTATTGAGACTGTCCGAGTCTACAGGTTTCCTTCCTATTCTTGAAGGGTGCTTGAGAATGTCTTTGAGACTCAAGGAAGTTAGACTGTCCAAGTCTAGAGTTCGTCTTTTGTACTATGTTTTGAGAAACGGTAGTAGACTCTTTGAAAGGACTGTTCTATGCAGATGACTAAGTTCTGTTCCTATACCTCTAGGAGGTCGTCGGGACAATTTGTACGAAGCCCAAGAGGAGGCTGGAAGCTTTTAAGAAGCCGATTGGTCCTTGTACGAAGCCCAAGAGGAGGCTATCATTCCTGGAGGAAGAGATCATTTATACGAAGCCTAAGAGGAGGCTGTGAATACTTATAAGAAGCCGTAGGGTCCTTGTACTACGTCCAAGAGGAGGCGAGGATGCTTTTAGGAAGCCTGTGGGTCCTTGTACGATGCCCAAGAGGAGGCCGATGCTTTTAAGAAGCCCGTGGGTCCCCAAACCCCGAGAAATTCAAGGCAAGCTATTCACAAGGAATAGATCAAGTCAGGAAAGTTCGAGAATTTGGAAGAAACTCATAGATGCCGTTCACGGAGAAGACATTCATCTCTGGGAGTAGAGTTTCTTGACAATTCCTAATGAGAACAGCCGAAGAGAAGACTGTATCTGGTGATCCTATTGGGGATCTAGTTTTGTCTATTTCTAAGAGTGACAGTCTGAGAAAGGGTTCAAAAAGAATCTGCCTTTCACATCTCCATATTGTTTAACCCCAAGAGGAGGGAAGACTGTGTCTGGTAATCCTATGTGGATCTAGTTTTGACTGTAAGTTTAGATTGATCAACAGGGCTTTACCTAGTGCTAGGCGTAGTTGCCGGGGAAACTCGAAATATCTATATTATTATTACACAGTTGATATGAGTTTATGAAAGGAGACTTACAGTGAAACAGCCCCATAATACAGTTATATGTATATGAAAGCGGTAAAGGAAAGCAATAACCACTTACTCGGTTGTAGAGCTTCCATGCTGTTTGGTTAGTTGTTCAACAAAGAAAAATTGAAAACAACAGTATATTCAAAATCAAAGGAGAAAGTGCTTTGAAAAAAGAGATTGGGGCTTACAGCTCAAGGAGAGGCCCAAGGTTTTATCAGTGAGCGCACTGTTTGAATTTGTACATATGGGACTTATACAAGTGACTGTGGCCTAAAATATTTTCTGTACAAAGGGGGTTGGGTCTTATACTCTCTCAAGAGGCCCAAAAGATTTAAAGAAAAAGAGTGGGGCTTATAACACGAGGGTAGGCCCAAATGATCTTTTGTTTAAAATGGCGATCGCGCCGAGGTTTTCTTTTAACGCAGAGGGACTTATACAATAAGTGAGGCCCAAAAAATGATTTGGTCAAAAAAAGATTGGGTCTTACACTCTATTAGAGGCCCAAAAGTGTTTTGAATGGGTCTTATAGCTCAAGGAGAGGCCCAAGGTTTTTGAAAAGGCGACGATCACGCGTTGGTTTTTGACGGTATCGGGATTTATACAATAAGTGAGGCCCAAAAATGATTTGGTAAAAAAAGGATTGAATTGATTCAAAACCCTAATTTGTTTTCAAAATGTATTTTTTAATTTAATAGAAATTCAATTAAAAGGATTAATGTTTGTTAAATATGTGAAAAAAAATTATGATCTTGGATCAATGTTCTAAAAAATCAGGTTTCTTCCTACAAAATGATTGAAATCAAATTAGGGTTAGAAAACAAAGGGAGAAAAGATATTTTAAATGCTAAAAACACATAAAACATTAATTCTTTGCAAAAACATCAAATATATGAAATAAATAATATTTTTGGGATTTTTTGGTAAAATCAAATATTTAAACATTTTTGTGAATTATTGCAAAAAAACCAATCAAAAATGATAAAAATTGAAGGAGTTATTAATTTTTCAAGTTATTAAAAATAATAATATGAAAAGTAACAAAATAAAAAAGTGATAAAAAGAAGTCTGGGGCGAGGGGGATTCGAACCCCAGACCTCTCGCTTGCCAATACTCACAAAACCAGCTGATGAACCGCTGGGGCGCAATGCCAATTCATTAATAACATGGCAAGTGAAAAATATATATCAAACTTAGTTGGAAAACCTGAAGAATGGCGCCATGACCATCTTCTTCCTCGAGCTCGTGCGTGAAGCACCATATCTCACTCATCTCTCAACCATTGGACATGATTCAAACACCAAACCCGTGCATTTTTTCACAAGGAATAAGATGGCAATACCCAATTTTATTCATTTTCAGTGTGGAGTAAAATAATCATGATGAACACAGATGAACCCTTGATGTAAGCTGAAATGGAACTTTGCCCAGATGGTGTTCCAGTCGTGAATTGATGATCCCTACAGCTTCAATGGATGTTATGGAGTGTGTTGCAAGCTTTGGAACACTTTGAAACTCTTTGGATCAAGCTGGAGACCTCCACCTGCAAAATTGAAGCATAATGGCTTGGTTGAAGAGTGATTTCGAGCCTGGGGTGTTATAGTTGGTGTTTAAGTGTTTGGACACCTCAAATACATCATATGTGATGTGTTTGAGCAATTGGAATGGATTGATTGTGGCTGCAACTCAAAACCCGATAGTGGTTACTCAAAAACAAGAAAACTTGAGGTTTAAGAAAGAATGAGAGAAAGCAGTGTTGTAACTGGCTTTGGTGTGAGTTGAATGATCCATTGGGACCTCTATTTATAGGTGATCAACTTTTGTTTTGGAGGAATAGTGAATGGCTGCTGGATCAGATCACATTTGCATGGATTGGCTTGGAGGATTTCTTCTCAAGCAAGGCAAGCTAGCCATTCCCAAGGGCAGGGCTATGCCTTGACCAAAACCACATTCCTCAGATGTTTTTAATGTTGTTTAATCAGAGAAATTGACTGAGTAGGGTAGCTACCTTGACAATGCACTATTCCACATTAATGCACTTTGAATTCAAGGCAAAATGTGCCAAAGTGGATGAATTTCAAGTTGAAAGATTCCTTGGCTTTTTAACTCAGATTTATCAGTTGGATCAGTTGCATTGTGATTGGTTTGAACACAGGTGGCATGCTGATCCCTAGTTTTTGGCTCAAAATCGTGTGTGGCAAGCAAATATGCAAACTGATTTTTCCAAAACAGCTTGCAGCAGCATGACTTTGGGCATGGATTTCTCATGGCTTAAGTTGAATCAATTCATGCTGTTGAGCTCTTTGAATTCTTAGTAACATATGCAATAATATTGATGTTTAACTTTGGACTTGATTCAGCTTGCAACTATGTGAAAAGATCTCACAAGTTTTGGTGTTTCAACAAAATCTGTCTTGGACAGAATTTTTCTAAGTGTTGGAAAATGGTATATTTTCATGTTTTCAGCCACTTTGGCTCACTCATAGCTCAAAATCCATAATGAATTGGAGTTAGGCCTAGTTTAAGTTTTTGTAGAGGGTAATGAGAGCTACAAATTAAGCTTTGGATGGGGCACAATGGCCTTGTGGTTTAGGAGTTATGGTCCTCCAAAGTTGGTGTATTAGTGGTACTTTTCCATAACTTTGAAAAATTTCTAAGTTTTATGGTTACCCCTTTTACAAGTCATCCCACTTTTCTTGATTTTTCTTGATGAATGATGATTCAAATCATACATAAACATCATTTTAGGGTTAAAAATCCATTTTGGTGAAAAATCTCAAAAAGTCAAAGTTGACTTTTGTGCACAGTTGACTTTTTATCAGATGAATTCCAAACTGTGCAATTCTTCAGGAAATCATGTCCTTGACCTAAATCAAACTTGATGGACATGTTCCATGGGTGTCATAGGGTATATTGAGGCATGTCTTAGGGCTTGGGAGCATGTCCTGGTCAAAAGTCAAAGTTACAATTGACTTTTTCCTTAAAACCCTAACTGTGGTGCAGATGAAATTGAGACTTGTTGCTCAAGCTTCTTGGATTAATCCATTGTTCCAAATGGATCAATATAGTTCATTAGAGACCCTCAAACTCTCTCTTGAGGTCTTGGTTCATGATTTGTCCCAAAAGTCAACTTAGGGGTGAATTAGGTCAAGAAACCCTAATTCCTGATTTTTGATGTATGCATCCCCTGAAGTCAAATTGACTTGATGATTGGGTTTATGATGTCCTTTGGAGCATCATAGGTTATGCCTTGGGGCATTGGCTCATGCCCAGAGTAGAATTTCCATCTGGAGGCCCTAGTCGACCAAAACCCTAATTTGGTGACACTGGCGATCTTGTGACTTGATCCACCTAGAAGGGAGCAACCTTGTGCTTAATCCTTGATGTGGGAGTCCTTTTGATCCTTTGTATATGTTTGAGAGGTTTAGACAATTTGAAGATCATGTCATCCCTTGATTGATCTCTTGTCTAAGCACTCAGAGAGGGCTTGAAACCCTAATTTTGATTGTAGTGGATGCTCACCCATCTTTGGGGAGACTGATGAAATATAATGGTCCCTCCATATTGTGATGATGATTTGCACAATGATGGGAAATCTTAGTGGTCAAAATTTGGGGTATGACAGTCTGTATCTATAAATTTTAAACATAAGATTCCCTTCTGAACATAGTCTCTAATAAAGTGGTGTTTAATATCTATGTGCTTAGCCCTAGAATGTAAGATTGGATTCTTACTTAAACGGATAACAGCAGTATTATCACAAAGGATAGAAATGTTACTCTCATTTATCTGATGATCTTCTAGCTGATTCTTCTTCCATAGCATCTGCGTACTACATAGAGACATGGATATGTACTCTGCTTCTACAGTTGAGAGAGCAATTGCTTATTGTTTCTTGCTTGATCATAAGATCAGATTCTTCCAGAGAGCTTGACATTTCCAGAGGTTCTTTCTCTTTTCGATGTGTCTCTACCTTTTCCAGAATATACGTTGGATGCATTGGAGTCTTTGCTGGTGTACTGTCCATCATGTTGAATTCCTTCAGAAGTTCTTTTGCATACTTTCTTTGATGAATGTATGTTCCTTCTGATCTTTGATCAATTTGAATTCCCAGAAAGAATATGAATTCTGCCATCAGATTCATTTAGAATTCAGCCTTTCTCATCTAGCTTGCTTCTGAACACCCATTTAGTTCTAACTACGTGAACACCTTTGGGTTTCTGAACAAGATCCCAGACGTCATTTCTGGTGAATTGATTCAGTTCTTCTTGCATGGCCAGAATCCACTCATTTTCTTTTAGAGTTGCATCAACTGATGTTGGCTCTATCAGAGACACTAGACCCATAAGAGTTTCTTCGGAATGTCTGAAGGATGAGCGAGTTCTGATTGGATCAGATTTATCTCTCAGAATCAATTCTTCAGAATGAGAGTTCTTTAATTTATTCTTCTTCTGATGAGATGAGTTGTTCACAGCTTTTTGATAGGGTTGTATTTGGATCTGGAGAATTTACATCTTCGTATTCATCTCTTGAATCTTCTACTTCTTAGATTCTGATGACGTGATCTTCAGATTTGCAAGCTTTTCGACTAGCTTTGACTTTTCATAGTCAAGCTTATCATTGAAACTGATATGAATTGATTCGTCTACAATTCTTGTTTCTGTGTTATGGATTATATAGCCTTTAGAGTATTCAGAATATCCTAACAATAAACACTTTGATCAACGAATCCAGAGCCAATGATTTCTTCTTTTTGGTTTTCTCAGAGACTGACGAAGCCTACAGGCTTAAGTTCCAGACTTTGAAATATATGCCTTCTTCTCGTCATGAGTTGCGAGCAACTGCTATTCAGTTACCATGACTGGTGTTTCAACTGAGCTGCTAAGGATATTTCTGAGTCGGAGTCTGAGTCGGATTTAGGTTTTGATGATATTTAGTCTTCTAGTTCTCCAGAAACTTCATCTTTAGTTGTTACTGCTAGCGCAACATTTGCTTGTTCTTCATCAGATTCTTCTTCTTCAGAATCAGAGTCGTCCTAAGTTGCCAATAGACTTTTCTTCGCTTTGGAGAAGTTCTTCTTAGGCTTCTTTGTCCTTCTTGACTTTTGGACACTCGTTCTTATAATGACCTGGCACATTACACTCGTAGCAGATAACCTCCTTTCCAGAGTTATGCTTCTTCTGTCCAGATGATGACTCAGAGTGGCCCTTGTTTCTTCTAGATCTTCTGAAGTTGCCTTGCATATGCTTCCAGAGTTTGTTGATTCTTCTGGAGATTAATGACAACTCATCTTCTTCATGAGAATCTTCTGATTCTTCATCAGAATCTTCTGATTCATTCTCAGCTTGATAAGCCTTTGACTTTCCAGGTTCAGACTTAAGAATGATGGATTTACTCTTCTTCTTCCTCCAGCTCTATCTCATGATTTCTCAAGGAACTAAAACGTTCTTCAAGACTTATGTTGTTGAGATCTTTTGATAGCATTAGAGCTGTTACTATAAGTATCCATTTCTTAGGAGGACTTCTGATGATCTTTTTCACATGTTCAGCAGTTGAGTAACCTTTGTCCAGAATTTGAGTCCTACGACTAGTATTTGAAACCTTGAAAACTTGATCTCAACTGTTTCATCATCCTCCATTCTGAATGCCTCAAAGTTTTGGATTAAGGCAAACGCCTTTGTCTTCTTAGCTTGAGCATTTCCTTCATGAGTCATCCTAAGAGAGTCAAGAATAGATTTGGCATCATCTTCTCATACTTAGTATAAGAGATAACATTTAGCAATATGATTTTTTCCTTATGATAACTTTATGATCTTTCTTCAGTTGGTTGGTTATATCACTTCTGGATATTATAGCACATGTAGCAACAATTAGATGATTGTAGCCATCGACTACCAATCCCAAGAATCTACATCATAACCAAGAAAGAACCTTTCTATTTTTGTCTTTCCAGTGGTCAAACTTTTAACCATCAACGTCTGGTGGTTTGGCACTGTAATGATCTTTCTCTTCAGTAGTGTTTTTAGCCAGAGCTGCCATCATATCTCACACAAATACTGGATCAGTACTGAACACTGTTAAGTGCTGATAAAATGTTTATCACAATCAGAACCAGAGCTCTGATACTAATTGAAGGTGTGAGAAAAACACAAGAAATGGGGGGTTTGAATTGGGTTTTAGACTTTGAAAGCTTTTTATGAAACTCAAACAAAGATCATAAATAAACTAACAATAAAAAAGACACACGATATATCCTGGTTCACTTGAAAACTATCAAGCTAATCCAGTCCACCCGCCAAGGTGATTTTGCCTTATACACAAGGACTTAATCCACTATAACCAAACTGATTACAATTGCACTAGCCAACTGCTGGTGACTAACAACCTCTAAGACACACTAGTCCTAGACTTCTTAAGAATTCTGACCCAACTGGTCTCTTAAGGAATACAACGCACAAGCCAACTGCAAGTGACTAATAACACTAAGACACACTGTCTTAGTCTCCCTAAAAACTATAACCCAACTGGTCCTTTAGGGAACGCAAACAACTATTTGCAACAAGAGTTTGTTTACAATAATGATGCTTCTACACAAGCAGGGTAAACATACATTTTAAGCTCAATCTAACTTAGAGAATCTACAGTAATAACATTTTTCTTCTTTGTATTGTGGTGCTTTACTGTTCACTCATAAGTTTCTTCATTTCTTGAGTTCTTTCTTCATATACATCAGTGTTTGTGATATTTCTCTTTTTCACTGAGTATTACATCATTTGTTGCTCACTTCATTCAATCATGCTTGCACGCATGCATCTGCTCTCTTACGCTCATGCTCAACAGCATCAGATTCGTTGAATGATCAAGTCTATATATAGCTAGAAAAAGATCCGTTGAAGGGCAGATCAGTAATATCAGAGAAAGTATTGGTGACTTGAAATAATGTCGTTATGCTGGGTTAAAAATCGTACACTGAAGTTGTCCTTTGTACCACCATATCAGGGTAGTGGAAAGGAACGTGCTTTATATGTACTATGTACTATTTTCCCATGCAAACGTTTCATCTTCTTCTATTCATCAGAGGCTTCTGAATAGATTTGATTTGAAGCATGATCAGAAGGATGAATCATTGGGTCTTTAGAGTCTTGAGTCTTCAGAGTCTTCAGAACTTGTTCAGCTGAACCTTGTCTTCAGAGTCTTCAGCACTTCTTGTTTAGAACCCTTGGTTATCAGAATACTTAAGTCTTCAGAGTCTTCAGAGCTTCGTTCAGCATAACCTTATCTTCAGAATCTTCAGCACTTAGTTTTCATAACGTTTAATCTTCAGAATCCTTAAGTCATCAGAGTCTTCAGAACTTCGTTCAGCAGAACCTTGTCTTTAGAATCTTTAGCACTTAGTCTTCAGAAGTTAATGACTTAAGAAGCTATACAGGCCTCATAAATAAAACACCAGAGTCACGTTCAGAAATTAGAATCCAAGAGACGTTACAACAGCAACATAATGTCTTCTCAGAATCTTTCTGACGCACAGTAGATTAGAACCAATTCTTGCTTCTTCACATAGAAGTGACCATAGAGAATATCAGAGTGATGTAGCACATGGTCTTTATCAGAGTTAGAACATGTTTGTTAAAACTACCAGAATAACAAACATTAGAGCACAATAATTGTTCTCACACAAATACTTCATTGTTATCATCAAAACACAGAGACAGTATGCAGAACTAAATCTTGTTCTTACAGCCTCCTCTTAGGCTTTGTATAAATATTTTTCCCGACTCTCTTGTTGAGTCACCTCTTTCAGCCTCAATCTTGGGCTTTGTACAAGACAAACAAATTACTCTCTTGTTGAGTCCATCTTCTTTTTTAAAGTACTCTTGTTGAGTCAACCTTTTTCAGCCTCCTCTTAGGCTTTGTATAATGATTTTCCTCAGCAGAGTTAGCCTCAAAAGCACTTTCTTGTTGAGTCAATCACCTTTTCAACACTCTCTTGTTGAGTCAATCTCCTTTCAGTACTCTCTTGTTGAGTCAACCCTTTTCAGCCTCAATCTTGGGCTTTGTACAAGACACCATATAAACACTCTCTTGTTGAGTCAGTCAATAACTTTTTAGCCTCAATCTTGGGCTTTGTACAAGACACCCACATAAATATCTCTCCAGTAGAGTCAGTCATAACTTTCCAGCCTCAATCTTGGGCTTTGTACAAGACACCATATAAAATCTCCCTAAGCAGAGTTAATTCTCTTTTCAGCCTCCTCTTAGGCTTTGTATAATGATTTTCCTCAGTAGAGTTAGCCTCAATCTTGGGCTTTGTACAAAATAAATCAGACTCTCCAGCTGAGTCAATCCCACTTCAGCCACAATCTTGGGCTTTGTACAAGACAGATAAAAGTTCTCACCAGTAGAGTCAAAAAAATCCTTTTTTAGCCTCAATCTTGGGCTTTGTACAAGACAGACAAAATATTTCCCCAGAAAATTCAAACTTTAGCCTCGTCTTAGGCTTTGTATAATGATATCCCCCAAAGAGTCAATCTCTTTTAGCCTCAATCTTGGGTTTTGTACAAGACATATATAAACACTCTCTTGTTGAGTCAGTCTTTTCTAGCCTCCTCTTAGGCTTTGTATAATGACCTCCCCAGTAGAGTCAATCAATCTCTTAGCTTCAACCTTGGGCTTTGATCAAGGCACACAAAAATCAACATTCCCCTCAGAGGAAATCAAAATCTCTCTGTAGGAAGACATTTCTCTGTATATCACACATCAAAACAGACATTCAAAACAAACCTTAATCCCAGATAACTGCTGTAAGTGGAAGACTTGTTGATTAAAATATCCAAGTTGTAGTCCATCTCTTATTCTGTTAAATCTCTTTCTTTCATCTAATTACATAAGTGACAAGCCTCTGGATTATTTACATACACGCCACTGTCCCTCTCTTAGCATAAAAGACTCCTAAGGAAAATTGGCATTGCTCGACACTGAGTTAAAGTTTTCTCTTTCAGGATAAATCCCTTACAAAGGAAATTATGGCATTGTTGGATTCACATATCCCAGTTAAAGTAATTCTCCTTTATAATCAGTCACCCAACAGTTGTTATAAACCGACGAGATGTCTCCCTTTAGAGATGACAAATTCTCTCTCAATTAAACCTTTTAGCTTCAATCTTGGGCTTTGAACAATACACAAATAACCTTTAGCTTCAATCTTGGGCTTTGAACAAGACACTAAAACATCTCTTTCCTCCCATTACGATTGCTCTGATTTCCCTATTTTCTTTAACGGGAATACGTAGGCATAAGATTGTGAAATCGTAGCGAGCACACATACTTATCAAAACCCTTAGGTCCAGTACCTCACCAAAAACATCGACAAGCCCGACATCAACAAAAACTCTCTCTCTCTCTCTCAAAAACCTCCCAAAGGATAAACTTTCCCAACCCACGACAAACAAACACCAGTAAGCAGAAAGCAGTAAGGAAAATTGCTAACAGCCTATGGATAACCACATATAGGATGGGTAATTGACAACTCCACATTGTATAACCTGACCCCGAACTCCCCGATCTCTTTAAAATATTTGTTCAGTTAAACATTTGCGTGCAACGTTAGTTATAGATAGCTTCCCTTTCCCTTCCAGCTTCACGGGATAAATAAGAAATCAGAAAATAGCACCCCACTCCTACCTCTGCGGTGAGGAGAAACCCATGGCGATAAGGTGGTCGCGTCACCAACAAAAATCGCACGCTACAGAGTGATCCATAGCCTTAAAACACATCTGGAACATCAGAATCACAAAGTCACCCCCCATTTGCTCAAGCTTTTTGGCCTATTTGCAGTTGAGGTGCCACAACAAGTTCCAGGTTGTTTCAATCCATTCCAAGCTTCCAAACACCTTGTATTAGGTCCATTGAAGCTGTCCAGATCATTACACAACATTTGTAACACCTCCAACATAGAATTCGAATTCTTCTTGCAAGAGGTAAGTCTGACACTCTCAAACTCTATAATCCATGCATAATAAATGTGTTTTCAAGTTACAAACATGTTTATGCACTTATATAGAGTGATTCCCCTCAATCAATTGTTTTGTAGCTTTCGTGTATAAGATTTCATAGTGTTCTTGCAGAAATTAGGGTTCTTGAGTTCATCACTTAATTTCTCACTCCACACTTAATATAAATGCAATTAATTTATATGACTGAAATTCTTGTTCAAAAACACACAACTTTCATGTTTACAAAAGTCATTTTCATTGAGTAATCAGAGAGATATAAGAGGTTTTGCAAATTGGCCATGACGGGTACGAGCGAGGAAGAAGAAGATGGCCTTGGCGCCATTTTCAAATATTTGAATTTTTGAATATTTCGTATTTTTATTAAATGATTTCAAAAATTAATTTTTCTCTCATTTTTTATCATTTTTTATAGGTTCTTTATTTAATATAGTTTGTTTTTTTTATTTAATTTAATTTAATTTGTTTTTAAACATTTTTAAATGAAATTCTCACCTTGATTTTTCAAAACCAATTGGATTTCAAGCTTTCATGTGATTAAACATGATTTTTCAAAATATTTTTTAAAGTTGACAACTTGTTTTTTAATATATTTGATATTTTGTATCACTTTATATTTAATTTCCTTTAAAAAATTATATTTTTTAATTAAAAGTAGGGTTTCTCTTAATTTTAATTTTTCAAACACTTTTCAAATCATCTTTTGGGACTCTTGATAGAGTGTAAGTCCCATCCCTTTGTACATAAAAAATGTGGGCCTCAGTCATTGTATAAATCCCGATACGATTTTTAAAAATCTCGGCGCGATCGCCATTTTCAAAACAATGTTCATCTGGGTCTCTCCTTGAGTTGTAAGCCCCATATTTCTTCTTTTTAAACAGTTTTGGGCCTCTATTAGAGTGTAAGACCCATCCCCTTTGTAAATATACCATTTTTTGGGCCTCAGTTATTGTATAAGTCCCGATACGATTATCAAAATAACGGTGCGATCACTGTTTTTCATCTGGGCCTCTCCTTGAGTATAAGCCCCATTAATTTATTTACAAACACTTTTGGGCCTCTATTAGAGTGTAAGACCCAACCCTTTTTGTACAAAAACAATTTTGGGCCTCTGCTGTAGTATAAGTCCCACAACGTCTTTCGGTATCGTAGTGCGATCAATGTTATCAAATACGTCATATGGGCCTCTCCTTGAACTATAAGCCCCAAACAAATCTTTTTTTTAAAACAAATTTCTTTCAATTCAAATCCAAATTCAATATGTTTTAAAAACTTTCTTCAATTTCTTGAAACCCTAAAAAAAAGAATACAGTTGTAGTGAATACAACAGATCACTTTATGCTTGGGCTTTTTCTCAGAAGGTAAGTCGCCACATCTTTTTCAATGCATATTTTTATATGTATATCTGTCAATATAATTGCCTGTATATATTTATGCATATCTTGTTTAGAGTTTCCCCAGCAGTTAGGTCTAGGTTTAAGATCAAACTAGAGGTTACTTTCAACATAGTCAAAAACTAGTTCCCCATAGGAAATTCCAGATACAGTCTTGCCTCCTCTTGGGCTTATACAATATGGAACAGAGAAAGGCATTATTCCCGGTGAAACTTTTCTCAAGATTGTCCAAACTTAGAAGTATATGTGTACAAGAAATTCATTTCCCCAAAGAGGACTAATTCCCGGTGAAACCTCTTTTGAATTTCTTCAAACCCTAGAACTGTTCAGCAAAGAAAGGATTAATTCCCGGTGAAACCTTTCTTGAACTTTTCTTAGGATTGGACCCACAAGATTCCTAAAAGCATCCCCAGCATCCTCTTGGGCTTAGTACAAGGACCCGCGTGCTTCCTAAAAGCATCCCCAGCCTCCTCATGGGCTTAGTACAAGGAGCCTCAGGCTTCTTAGAAGTTCCTCAACCTCTTCTTGGGCTTAGTACAAGGACCCAAAGGCCTCCTACAAGTATAGGACATAAATTATTCATATCTACTAGTTCAATCCTCAGGAGACTCAGAATTCCAAGTATCAAACCATTTTAGGGTTGATCTTCATCCCTTAAACCAACAACCTTCTCTTGGGCATCATACAAAGATCTCTCTCTGCACTAGAGCCTACCACTTCTTGAGAGACTTGGACAGTATCAGCCTCCTCTTGGGCATCATACAAAGATCATTCTCCAGCTAAAAGTAAACCTCTTCATTCAAGTAGACTTGGAAAGTCTTATATCCTCTTGAATCTCACACAGAGACCCTCGAGTTTCCTAAGAACACAAGAAAAACCCTGATTATTTCATCAATACATTAATCTCTAGCAGAGTTAAAACCTCCATAGGTTTTCAAACTCAATCTTTAAGCTTCACCTTAAAAATCCCCAGACAGGGTCAAACTACCATCAACAAACCCCCAGCAGTATCAGAACCTCATGGCATATGATACTCAAACTCTTCTCTAACTCCCAGAAAGAGTAAAACCTTTGGACCCTCAATACAATTTGGACCTGCTCTTGGATTTCAATAATCCTCAGCAATAGATAGCCTCCTCTTAGGCTTCATATAAGAACTTCCCCCAGTGGAGTCAGTCAGCCTCAATCTTGGGCTTTGTACAAGACAGATAAAACCCTCCTCATTGGAGTCAATCTCTTTTCAGCCTCAATCTTGGGCTTTGTACAAGACAGATATAAAACTCCCCTAGTAGAGTCAACCTTTTAGCTTCAACCTTAGGCTTTGATCAAGGCACACAAAAATCAACATCCCCTCAGATGAGACCATGAGTTCACTCTGCAGGAGGATATTTCCTCTATACATCACATCTCAAAACAAACAAACAAAACCTTTTTCCAGATAATTGCTGTAAGTGGCACACTTGTTGATTCAAAATCTAAGTTGGAGTCCTTCTTTTATCCTGGTCAAAATTCATCTTTCACCTAACAGCTGTAAGTGGCAAGCCTCTGGATTATTTACATCCAAGCCAATGTCCTTCTCTTAGCATGAAAGATTCATAAGGAAAAAAGTGGCATTGCTCTACACTGAGGTAAAGCTTTCCTCCTTCATGACATTACCCTTATAAAGGAAATTATAGCATTGCTGGATTCATATATCCCAGTTAAAGTAAATTTTAGCTTCAATCTTGTGATGAATAGGTGAGATATTCTCCTTTTAGAGATGACTAATTCTCTCTCAGTTACCCTTTTAGCTTCAATCTTGGGCTTTGAACAAGACACAAATACTCATCTAGCTTCAATCTTGGGCTTTAAAAAAGACACCAAACATTTTTCCTCCCATAGAATAGGAGGAACTACGATTGCTCTGATTTCCCAGATATCGTTACGGGAATACGTAGGCATAAGATTGCGAAATCTTAGCGAGCACACAAATCAAAAACTTTAGGTCCAGTACCTTCCAAAAAACAATGGAAAACCCAAAAACAACAAAAACACTCTCTCAACACTCCCAAAGAAGAAACTTTCCCAAGCCACAACAGATAAACACCAGAGAACATTTTAAATCAACAGTGAAACATAAAATAAAAAGTCTATGGATAACCATATATACACTGGGTGTTAACAGCTTCCCTTTGTATAACCTGACCCCGAATCCCCAATCTCTTAGCATTTGTTAAAGAAATAAATTTGCGTGCAAGGTTAGTTTTAGATACCCTCCTTTTCCTTTCCAGCTTCATAGGATAAATAAGAAATCAGAAAGTAGCACCCAAATTCCATTGCGGTAAGGTGGTCGCGTCACCGACAAAAACCGCATGCTACAGTGAGTAGTGAGAATTTGCTAACCTCTTTGAGCTCAACAGTTTAGATCCTAATTTAGTGATGAACTTGGTGTTTGTACATAAATCAAAAGTTAGTTCATCATTGAATTGTGTAGGATTCTAAAAAAAATTCTTGAAACTTTGAACAATGTTCTAAATTGTCTTCCTTGCCATAAAAAGCAAGGAACATTCACTTGAGGTTTGGTTGAATTCAAGTTGGGGAGAGTGAAAGGAAAGTGGTAGGTTACTCAAAAATTTTGAAAATTTTCAAACAAGCATTGAAAAGAAAATTGTGAATATGATTGTGAAAAAGAAAAAGAAAAAGCATGCTTGTTTGAATGAGAAAAAAATAGAAAATGAATAATGTGCATAAAGGATGTTGGAAGGGGGGAAATTTGAGAAAAGAAAGTGTTGGATGAAGTTGTAGTGTGTACATAACCTTTTATAGTGAATGTTTCTTTTGCATTGGCAACTTTGAATCCTTGGCCTTATAAATGTCCCTTTGTTGTGAACCTAACTAAGCTACAACCTTTAAAGACCTTAGTGATCTTCTGGCTTTCATGAATTCTTTAATGATTGATTAGATGAATGTATGAATTGGATTGTATCTGCATTGTTTGTCAGGTGAGTGAAATTTCCCCCCGGTTGCAAACACGTTAATTTCTTCATTCTTATTTAAATAGGAGTGTTAGAGTGATTCAAGCATGAGACTTTAGTTGTTAATTGAAACATTTCATGATATTTGTTTAAGAACTAAATTCTTTTTCATTGTTCGATTCTAGGAAGTGTTGAACATTACTTGTGCGCATTTATTTGTTTATTTGAGCCATAAATTCATTCTTAGGTGAATTAAATGCTTGAGCAAATCCTTTTGTGTTCAATGAGAGGCATACTTTGCTTGAGGACAAGCAAAGATCTAGTTGGGGAGAGTTTGTTGAATGCCAAACATGCTTTAAATTTATCCATATTTATTGGCATTTTTCATCTCATTTGTTATGTTTTGTTGGATTTACCCTATGTTTTCATGTTATTCTTCAATATTGTTGCAAATTCCTTTAGTTGATTTGATTTGTGTGTTATTGTGTAGGAATTAGGCATAAAATCAAAGTGTAAGACACAAGTAAATGGACAAGGAAGCCAAAGGAAAAGAAGAGATTCAGCACGTTCGCTGGGCGAACAGCCGGCGAGGAGTAGCAGCGGATGTTCGCTGGGCGAGCTCATGGTGAAGCCCCAGCGGACCATCTCAGAATGATGGCAGTAGGGAAAGGGCAGTAAGTTCGCTGGGCGACCATAAGTTCGTTGTGCAAACTTGTAGTGAAGTAGTTCGCAGGGCAAAGAATTGCTCGCACTGCGAACTTTGTAAATTCGTCAAGGGCGGTTTAACTTTTCAGAGGCACTTCAAGTGCCATAAAGTAAAGTTCCCTGGGTGAAGAATGCGTTCGCTAGGCGAACTTGACAGATTCTAATTGTACTATATAAGTACTCTTCACACTTTTTGGGGATCATAACCCATTTTTCACCTACAAACCTCATTTTTCAGCATTTCTTCACCAAAGAGTGATATTTTGCAAATAGAAGTTGGATTCACATTCGAGTTCGATTCTTCGATGTGGATGCTCATTCATCTTCTCTCAATACATGTAAAGCAAGCTACCATGGTTATAGGTAGCTAATTTCCTTTGTATCAAAGGTATAGGTAGTCTACCTTAACTTTATGTATTTCTTTTGATTGGTTTTGTATGTGAATAAGTGATGATTAATATATGATGAATAGTTTTGTTCTTAATGATCCATTCTTGTTTTGTAAAACTCTAGACATAGATTTTGTAAAGCTTGACCTAAAACATTCATCTATCAATTTATAGATTGGAGAGATCGGTATATGGTTGATATTCATTTTGTATTGAACTTAAAGCTTACTATATTGGTTGTTATATGGAGAGATCGTGTAGCGATGAATATGGTATTTCTTACAACGCCGCTCTAGAGATAAACAGTGTTGAGAGAATACGTGTGATATTAATCGGATCCGACTTCACATGTAAGATTGAAAGAATACATATAAGTTAGGGTAGGTGAAAACTACTTTTGATATGCTTTGTTAATCAAACACTTTAGAATTTAAAAGCTTTGCTACTAAAAACGTGACAATTAATGAACAAAACTTTGAAAACTCTTTTTCTTGAAACGATAAACTATTGAACGACAAGCATTCAAATATCAGGACAATCCATGTGGAGATGATATAAAAACCCACCTACTCACTACTAGTTACTAACAGATAGCTGAGCAAAGGTGAATGTGGTGGACATAGATCCGAGGGAGGATCCAGTAGAATTTAGTCTTACAGCGGTGGAGGAGGTGAAATTCGTGGAAATCGGAGCCCATCCATCACAAACAACCCAGATCAGGTCGGGATTATCTCTTAAGAAAGAAATTGAAGTCATTGAAGTATTAAGAGAGAATGTACACCTATTCGGTTGGAAACCAGCAGATATGATCGGGATTGACCCCAATATAGTATGTCACCATTTGGCATTACATCCCACCATTAAACCGGTAGCGCAAAGGAAAAGGAAGGAGGGCGAAGAAAAGAGGAAGGTTGTAGAAGAAGAAGTTGGAAAACTCTTGAAGGTCGAGTTCATTAAAGAAATTAGATACCCGATGTGGTTACCCAACATAGTCATGGTGAAAAAGAAACTTGGGAAGTGGCGAATGTGTGTGGATTTCAATGACCTAAACAAAGCATGTCCGGAAGATTCCTACCCGCTCCCTCATATAGATTGGCTTATAGATAGAGTTTTCAACTTCTGCCTTTTCAGTTTTTTGGATGCGTATTTTGTGAGTGTTGAGTATGCTGAGTATTTGCAACTATAAAATTCAACCGGATTTTGAATGATGTCAAACAAGGAATAAATGAGGTAGTTTATTGTAGTACTCTTGTATATTGGACGACGTCAACCTATGTCTAGATGTTAATTTGGCCCCTTAGCCTTAGGATGCATAAAATGAGTCTTTGAACAAGTTTGATAGGTCTTAGGCATGCCATACACATCAAAAATCAAGTTTGTGTGTCAAAACAACTGCAATGGCCGACCTATATGTGATCAGGTCGACCTATAGAAGCTTCAACTTCAATATAGGCTGGCACATCCATGTTTCAGGTCGGCTCCTACGCTTCAAGAACGAAGCTTGTAGATTCTGCCCACAGGCTGCATTTCAGGTCACCTCACAAGCCGGCCTGAACACCTTCATAGGCCAACCTATGCAAGTTAAAACTTGAAAAATTCTTTTTGCATCTTATTTTTCTTGCATCCTTTTGTCCATTTTCCTCATATATATATATATATATATATATATATATATATATATATATATATATATATATATATATATATATATATATATATATATATATATATATATATATATATTCATACATGCATCTTCTTCTAGGCAAGGTTTCCTAGAGAATAAAACCTAAAGGAAACCAGATTACAAAGTTGTCCATCATCTTCATCCCTTCTTCTATGCATACACATAATTGAACTACACATAATCAATTTTCGATTAGGTGACCATCTAGATTAGGGCTGATAACGTCCAATTAGGTTTGGTGTGACCGAAAATATTGGGTTGAGGGTTTTGTGTGTTTCAAATAACAAAACCAAAGTGGGGTTTTCCTTCAAGATTGGGTTGATTTGAAGGTTTTGAACGAGATCACATCAACATAGATTCGACCGAGTGAAAGCCTTAGGACAAGGTGGTTTCCTTACAAGGGAGTAGCGCGAGACGATGAATTGTGTTCGCATATCTCGGGTATCAACAAGTTGCGTGCTCGGGATAATCGGAGGATTCTAGCCGCATTGTTGGTCACTTGATCAAGCTTTGATCAAGGGTTGGAGGTGGAAGAATCAACACAAAATAATAGGTTTTTTGGGGTTTGCATTCTTCATCTCTTGTATAAACATTTTTGCGAAGAAAAGGTTAATATCACTATCTCAATTCGAATTCGAGGGCAGACGTACTCATAGTGAGACCGATTGGGGAACTACCTAAACAAATCTTGGTCTCTCTCTCTTCATCTCTTTATTTCTTTTATTGTTGATTACGCAATTTATCGATTTCATCGTTGTTTGATTAATTCGATTGGAAATTATTCTCTACTATCTTTTAAAGGTGTTGTTGTTGATATAAGCACAATCACTTTGATTGTGATAGGTTTTAACATCAACAAGACAAACTAAATTTCCAATTCACAGCATTTATTAGGACAAATTGTGATAGGGTTGTCATTCTTGCCACCTGGATCTTCTTTTGTATCCCACACTCCTATTCATAGCATTTAATAGGACAAATTGTGAAGTTGCTAGTTCTATTTCCGATTCAGTGATTACAGAGAACCTAGTCATATAGTAGTAATATATAACCTTTATTTCTACCCATTATAGACTAAGGGTTAAGGACCGCACTTTTTCCATATCAATTAAATTTCAGATACTCATAATTTAATTAAAAAAATTATTTAATTAATAAAAGAGTTTACTTATACAATTGATTGGCCGCCTAAAAATTATTAGACATATCTAACATAACATAGCCTAAATGATAGTAATGTGGATCACTGAAAAATACTAACTAGCATATGACACCACCTCTCTTTAGCGGTGAAAATAAGTTAAATCGAACAATAAAGTCATGCAGTCTAGCCTACGTTGAGTTCATATCAAACTATTTTTTTTTATAAAATTTGTTTAGTTAAATAAATCATACTACAAATTATGAAAAAAAAAACTTTTAAAATTTATAAAATTGATCTATGAATAATATTTGTGTAGTATCATTAATAATCTATTAGATTTTGTATACTTAATTGATTTATGAATTTGTAAGCATATTCATGTTTATTAACTTACACAATTTTTTTAGTATTTTTAAATCTATAATTAAAATTAGAATTTAAATACGATATTATATCTAAATTTGTTCTCTAAAATTTGATGTTAAATAATAAAATAAAGTTTAATTTTGTTGCTATTTATTAGTATTTTATTTAAACACATGTCGGACTACTTACTTAGGTATGTGCATATTAAGTGGATTTTTAAATAGATTAATAAACTCAAATCTAAAATTAATTCTATGACAAACCGCATATCAAACTTCGCTTTGAAATTTTCTAATAATTAAGACTTTAATCATATGAAACTTAATTCGGTACTAGTTCAACTTATTCTCACCTTTATTGTTTGAATATAAGTTATTTTACTATGAAATTTGTGGCATCATGTAATTTTGTAGAAACAAAACTTTCATTAAAATCTAAATATAATCCATATTTATTTACATAAATGATTGAAATTTAATATTATACACACACGAAGAGTATTATTATTTTTTATGGGCCATGCTA
Source organism: Lathyrus tuberosus (assembly GCA_022829125.1). Classification (NCBI taxonomy): domain Eukaryota; kingdom Viridiplantae; phylum Streptophyta; class Magnoliopsida; order Fabales; family Fabaceae; genus Lathyrus; species Lathyrus tuberosus. Next base: position 4,911,586 of record JALAZF010000239.1, on the reverse strand, counting down.
CTAAAGACATTCTTTTATGGCTTGTAAATAGGGTTTAATGGATATGCACCGGTAGTGTAAAATAGTTTTACACTGTCATCCAATAAAAACATATCATTTTGTCATGTCATTTAAATTTTTTAAAAATTATAGTCTGACTTGGCGGGAATCATGGTCGTAATTGGTTAACAATGTAAAAAAAATTTACACTGTCAGTGCATCACCCATTTTCTCTTGTAAATAAAGAAATTATTTAGTAAACAGTTAAAAAATTTAATACACAAATATATAGATTTCAAACTCATAAATACAATTTATATCGCGTGGTCCTTAAACCTTTAAAAAACACATCTATCACCATATAGGACTATGCTTTGATATTGTTTTTTAAAATACCCAAAAATATTTAAGTTGTGAGATATGCATTGGACTTTTTGCAAAAGTTTTATATCCTATAGATGCGTATTAATTGAATTCATACGAATATAATAGAATACACCATATATATTTTCCCAAAACTTAAAAAAAATAAATATCATAGACAAGTCAAAACTACACATAGGCTTTAATAAAAGTTCTCCTAAGAGATCACTAGTTTTAGTTTACATTAGTTCATAATTGATCATTCTTTTTTCCCAATCAGGAATTGGACCCACGCGACTCATTCCACTGATTTATGCAGATGCATTATTATAATAGGGCTAGTGTGGAAATAATTCAAGACAATAAACATGCTACAACACAACTTCAAACTCAAAATGATTAGAGACCACAAATATTCCAGAGCACAAACATTCTTTACTTCTAAACAACCAAATCATCATTCTATGCACAAATTCGCGTTTTCATCTATACACTTCCAGAGCACAAACATTTTTTACTTCTAAACAACCAAAACATCATTCTATTCACAAATCCACGTTTTCATCTATCAACTATTTTCTAAGCAGCCTATAAAGTTTCTCATTAAAAGCTATAAACTGCAAAATGAGGTAAAAGGTATCATCACAAGTGAGTTACTGCTATCTACACTCACGCCAGTTCATTGGAACATTAGTCCAGATCAAAATTGTCAGTCTTTCTTTTGAGTCCATATCTTGACAGTCTCATCATTGCCGAGAGTTCCCGAAGCAATCATGTTCTCCGTTGGGTGACACGAGACAGATATGACTGTATCTGTATGACCTTCCATCTTCTGTACCATTCTCCTCGACTGCAGATCCCACAAGTATATACAGTTATTTTCCGAACCACTCACAATATACTTCCCATTTGTTGTAGAAAATGAGGACGAAATACTGAATTTTGAATTAACATGACCACGGTAGGATTTCACAACAATCTCATCAGAATGGTTCCAAAGCCTCTGCAGGGACAGAGAAATTCCCATGTAAGTCAATTGTAACATGCAAAACCAAACTAAGTACTTGTTTGCCAATCCCTTCTAAAGAGACCTCAATACACATTTCCGAAGTCCAAAAATAAATTGAGAAGTGAAGAATAAGAAAAGAAATCCTCACATACAACAGACCAATCAAATAAACAATACACTATGAGAAGTGGGAATGAAAATCTATCACATAAGTCAGATAAAAAGTCATTACACAAATATAAAACATAATATTGCACAAAGAATAAACCCCAGTGAAGAAACCCAACATCATAGATAGAGTTGCATAATTCATTCAGCTTCTGAAGTGAGTAAAGTGAAAAGTTAGAAAATTAAGGGTTGCTATTTTAACAAACTTGTAACTTGTTATGACGTACCTAAAATATCTACCCTTGATTTGTAAATCAATGATCGACATTACTCACTTTATTCATTAAAGTGAGTTGCTCATTTTGGAGGAACCGGATCCACTATGTAGCCAAGGTACACAAATGAATTTTATTTTCAAATAAAAATGTACAAATTTTTTACCAACAGTTTTTAAAGTATGATATTAGACTGCAATTATCTATTCAATTGGGGTTATATCAACAATATTAGACTGCAATGATCTATTCAATTGGACTCGTATCAACCATATTTGACAGCAAAACTCTATTCAATTGGACTCATATCAACCATATTTGACTGCAACTTTCTATTCAATTGGACTCATATCAACCATATTTGACTGCAAAAGTCTATTCAATTGGACTCATATCAACCATACTTGACTGCAACTTTCTATTCAATTGGACTCATATCAACCATATTTGACTGCGACTTTCAACTCAATTGGACTCATATCAACAATATTTGAATGCAACATTCTTCAATTAGGCTCATATCAACCATGTGAATGCAACATTCTATTGAATTGGACTCATATCAACTATATTTGACTACAACATTCAATTCAATTAGAGCCATATCAACTATACTATATTTGGCTGCAACTTTCTATTCAAATGAAATCATATCAGCCATATTTGAGTGCAATTCTACAGCCAATTTGACTGCAATTCTCTATTCAACTGAACTCATATCAACTACATTTGATATCTCTATCATTTTATCGAACAAACCATAATGCTACTGCAATTCAAAATGAGGCAAAACGATAACAAAATCGAAATTCAGTTAATGAGAGAAGTGAAATATTACCAAAGTGTTATCCAAGGTAGCAACAAGAACCATCTTTGAATTGGGTGAAAACTTGACATATGTAACAGGAGGATTCTCATCCTCATCATGGATGAGAATCTTCATACAGTGACCAGTAGAAACATCCCAAAGCCTGCAAAGACCATCATAGCTACCAGAAACCATGAGAGTCCCATCGCCATTAAAATCAACCGCACTAACAGGTTCAGAATGTGCATGAATATTCTTAACACATTCCCCAGACCTAACATCCCACATCCTAATAGTCTCATCGAACGATCCCGAAGCGATGATATTCGAATGAGGATGGAAATTAACGCAGAAGACGTAGCTACCATGGCCATGAAGAGTCTTGATTAGCGATCCCGCCGAAACGTCCCATAGCCGGACGGTGTTGTCGTCGGAGGAGGAGACGAGGAAACGAGAGTCGGAAGAGAAAGCGAAGTCGCAAACGCCGAGTTGGTGACCTTCGTATTGTTGCACGGGAGATAGGGTACGGCGGTTGGAATCGGAATCGGAGTTGGTGACGGCGTAGGTGCGGATGGTTTTGTCGGCGGCGGAGGAGGCAAGAAGACGGCCGTTGGGGGAGAATTTGACGGCGGTGATTGGACGTTGGTGAGAGGTTAGGGTTTGTAGCTTGATGATGATGATGAAGCCATTGCAATTCAGTTTCTTGTGTCGATTAGAATTCAGTTCTTGAAATTGAGTTAGTTAGATGAAAGAGTGATAAGACAGGTGATTTTCATTATATACGAGATTGGAATGCGATGTGTTTTTCTTTATGAAACTCGGTTGCTTCATTGATTAACAACGCAATGCGAAGTTCCTTTTTTCTTTAACAATGGAATGGGAGGAGTTTTTTTTTTTTTTTTTAAATTCTTCTCCATTCTCTGGAAACTCATCAAGTTTCTATAAATATTATATTATGTTTAAATTTTAGAATTCAATATGTTTTTTTATGTCTTCGCATTTTAAAATTTAAATATTCCTTATTATGTCACATCACATCTCCATTTCCCTTTTTAGTAATAAAAAAACATAAAATCTTTTAGATTTAATTGCAACTTCTAATTTGAATTTAGTTGGATTTTGATTCTCCATTTTGAAAACAATTATTTCGGTCCTTATTTAAGTTTTAAATTTGATTTTAGTTCCCTTTTCATTTAAAATTTTGTTTAATGATGTGGCAATATCAAATATGACGTGGTAATGCTATATCATATTAAAATTAAGGGTTAAATATGTATAAGATCCCTTAAAATATCTCAATTTTCAAGTTTGATTCCTCAAAATATTTCCTTCAAACTTTGGTTCTCTAAAAGTTTTCCGTTTCTAACTATAATTCCTCCCGTTAGTTTCCACTAACGGCGAATGATGTGGCATGCCATGTAGAGATTTTTTTGATGACGTGACATACATGTGGCAATGCCAACGTGACAAAAAATGCTGACATGTATGCCACGTGTCAATTGTTTCAATTTTAATTTTTTTTATATTAATATCATATTTAAATCCAGAATGATAGCTAATCTGCAGCTACTCCTAGCTAATTCGTAGCTAATATCTAGCTAATTTAAACACATCATTCTAATAATTTATAGTTAATTCAAAGCTAATCTCTAGCTAATTTAAAACCTTGTCATCAATAATAGTTCAACAAAAACAGAATTTGAGCTTTTAAATCTCTACATCAATAATAGTTCAAAACCTCACTTTTCAATTAAGTAAAGGTCTGAGTCTTTCTTCTTTTTGGTTCAAAAATCAGAATCAAGATCCACTCAAAACAAATAAAAAATTAAGGATTGGCATGAAAATTATGCTATGAAATCTGTATTATTACAAAATGAAGTAGTTCTTTGCATGCATACATATTACTCATGATATTGCAAGTATGTGCTGACAATCATGATATTACTCAGTACAGCATTAAATCAACAATAGACATGTCCCATTCTGACACCATTATGCTGAATCTGTCTTTGCTATGCAATGTGTTTTACATGTCACTAACAAGTGAAAATACATCAGCCACATTGAGAAAAATTTAAAATCAAGCACAACATACACTTGCAACATTCAAATTCAAAATCAAGCACAACATCCCTTTCAGGTGTCCATGGATCCGCCAACAACTTAATCTTTGCATGAATTTCAGTTTTTTGCAGCTTTGCAGCTTTTGCAGCCTGAAATGAATAAAGTAAAATAAGTCATTAACCATGTAAGGGCTATTAAACTTGCAATGTAGTGCGGTAGCGTGCTACAAGTGCTACTTCATCTTCAAATTGATAAATCATTAGTGAATAATCTATTAGAACTATCCCGCATATTAGCTAACCTTGGAAATGCACTGCAGAACCTCAGTGACAGCTTCAGGTTTGTTACACAGATCATTAAAATCTTTGTATTCAATACCAGATTCTTGAGCCCACTTTTCAAGGGACTGATGTGAAGCAACAACTAGAGCAACACAGTAGCTGTGAAAGGGATTTGCATAAACCATTATATTCAGCAAAAACCACTGCAGGCCTTTCTCGTCAACCTATTAAGCAAAAACAAACATAAGTTAAACTAAAGAAAATTGAAAAGGAAAAATGGCATGCACCTAAAAACATGAAAATTACCCTTGAACACTTCATTAGTTTTGTCTTGGTTATTAAAATAACCAGCTGTCACACTGAATCCACCAACTACAACCTCTCCTCATGGGATTGGTTTGTCTGACGACCGATAACCTCCTTCTTCCAAAGAAACAAGTTATATGACCAATCAGGACAGATGGTGTAAGCAACTGATAGTAATAGGCAAATTCAGTATAATGTCAGCAAAGACAATATCAGCACTATAGAAGGAGACATGTATGCCTTAAAACCTTATATTGCTGAATACTAAGAGGAATGCCGATCTCAAGGCTGCGCACTGCATTCAAGACCCACAGAATTTCACACATTTCTTGGATACGATCACGATGAAAATTGCTGCCAAAGTCAACTGGATATCATTACCGAGAGTGAATATCAGAAAATATGTTTGTCAAACTTTCACTATTAAAAGAGTGTAATTAAGGCATCAGAACAATTTTTAAAACATTTTAGGCAGTATATCAAACTGGAAATCCAAATCAAGCTCACCTACAAAAGGCCTGTCCATAACTGGCAGCCCTTAGAAGAGTTTGTTGGCGTGAAACATCAAATTCATGACCTGCAGCGTCAACACATGCTTCAACAGCCTCGGGAAGGGAAGATTTTATCAATCTCAAATTTTCATCTGTCTGGGAATGATAATAAGAAAATCAGGCAGTCATCTACAAGTTGAAATGTTTGATGATGCCACTATTTAATTGCAAATAAAGACCTCACGCATCAACTAAGTCCACATATAACAAATCATTTCTTTTTCCTTACTTTTATATCAAAAATATATTGTAAACAACCCACAAATGCTTGTTTCCTTCATCATTTTCCTTAATGTAAAAATTAGAGAAAATAAATTAGCCATTGTTTGTTTCTTTGGAGTCCAATAAAGGCATATTACGTTGTCGATACAAAGCAATGTTCAATGTGCCCAATGCTTAGCAAGACATAATCAGTTTACAATGCTACAGACTAAAATTACAATATATAATAATTTGAATGCACCCTATTTGAAACAAGCTATACAACCAAATTAAAAACAAAATCAAATTGCACCCTATTTGAAGCTCTTATAATAGCACCAACAACAAGTTATATAACAGCTTAAAATATATTCGATTTGTCATTTCTAATATGTTACTAACTTTTCACCAACTTTTAAATCATCAATTGCTGACAAATAAATCATCATAGGTTCATTAATCATCAAAACGTGACAGTATCAGATGGTTGACAAATAAAAAATTCTAAAATGTTCATTAATCATCAAATGCTGAAGCCTAGAATTAGTCACGTTCATAATTACAGCTACTTACAAACTGAAATAAAGGATCTCATCCTCTTAATAACGAAGCCTTTTGTAGAAAAACTACTCTTTGTTGCAAGAAGCGAGCTCCTTCCTTTGACCTCCAAGAATACGAGAAATTTGCAAACCTCTGCGGAACGCTTGGTTGAACAACATTCGGGTTTGAAATTCTGAAACAAGGCTAGAGTAGAGATGAACAAGGCTGGCTGTATTTTACTAAATTTTAAATCAAAAGTAACTACCCAAACAAAAGATCTAGATGATGGATCCCAATCCAACGTAGAGGATTGAATCTTAGACAGAACCATGAAAACCTCAGAAACATTTGGTCTTGAAGCCAATCCTTAAAATAACAACCCTTAATACTAGAAAAGGCACAATTTCTACACGAAAATAAAACCCTAAAAATGAAAATATCCATAGAGAGAGGAGGAAGATGAACTTACCTAAAAAGGAGAGTGAGAGTCTGAGTTACAGAAAGCAGAGCCAGTGACGACGACGGAGAGTAATTGCAGTGAAGTAGAAAGCTTCAGAATATGTTTGGAGAGAAGAAGATTGAACAAGAAGGGTGAATGATGGAGAATTTGTTGTTGTAACACACAATACACGTTAAATAATAATAAAAATATATATTTTTACAATATTTCTGATGTGGAAAAATTATAACACACATGGCATGCCACATCATCTTCCGTTAGTGGAAACTAATGGGAGAGACTAGAGTTAGGGACGGAAAACTTTGGGAGGACCAAAGTTTGAAGGAAATTTTTTTAGGGACTAAAACTCAAAGTTGGGTTATTTTCAGGGACCTAATACTTATTTAACCCTAAAATTAATCATCTTCACTAAAATAGTTCAATGTATTATATTTGTTTATTTAAAAGTAAATCATTGTCGCTACTCGAAAAATAGACGACGATGAGACGAAAGAGGAAGAAACAGAGAGTCGCCATCGAACTTTATTTATCCATGAGGGGAAGGGAAAACATCAAGAAAATCCCAAGAAAAAAGAATAAGATGGTCTCGCAACCAAATTATTGGCTTAGAAGCCGGTTATGCGAAGGAAAGGTATTAGCACCTCCCACATGCATCGTACTCGATGGGAACCATTCGATTGTCTTATGTGTAAGGATGTTTGCTAAGGATATTGCTTTCTAAAGAGTGTTCTAAAAGGGAGAGATAGGGGTAAGAAACAAAGATTGTGAAAAGAATAAGGGAAAAAGGAAAAGAAAATGGTGGAAACAAAAAGGAGACTCGATAGGACTTCGCAGTCCTATGCCTACCTATTCCCTCGTGCAATGAGAAAGTCAGAGTCAACACAATTCAGAGGACTATGGGTGAAGAAAATGGAAGGGTTCTCGCCAATGATTGGGGCCCTTGTTCCTACGTATCTTTGTAAGTTCTGAGTTGGCAGCATTTTTTGCAAAACATGTTGCTCAGAAAAATGTTATGAAGAATGTCTTGACATAAGAGTAGAACATCACTGCAGGATGTGTTAATGTCAGAACAGATGATGATCTATAGCAAGTGGTACAAGATATCAGATCAGAAGTCCTGACATGGTTGCTCAGACATCACTACAGATGCTGAACCTGATGTTGAAACATCTTCAATTGTCATGACAGTATTGTTGTCATGTGTTACAATAGATGTCATGACATCTGGGTCCAGTACAGCAGGTTGTGGAAATGTCAAGTGAGATGTCTTGACATGTTGTGCTGCACCTAACTAGTATGAGTGCATGGCTGTAATGGTGCGACATGTTGAAAGGGAGATGTCATGACATCTTAGTTGGGTATAGCAGGTGTTGTTAATGATGTCATGTGTCTGATGTCTTAACATTGAGTCATAACATTAGTGAATGTTAAGGTGTTGAAGAGTTAAAGTGCTGAAGAGTGATGTCACATGCGATGTCTTGACATCACTATACCAGAACATTAAAACATCAGTGTTGTACCCTAAATTTTCACCCCTTAGATGTCATCTAGCTTGTGTGCATTTCAGAATCATATGTGCATTTGTGTGAACTAACCTATATTTTGTAGTTTGTTTCTTTGTGTTCAAATTAGGTTTACATATCACCATGAAGCTCTACAAGACGTTTGAAGCAAGTCAAGTCAACAAAGACCTCCAATGCAAGGACTTTGGAATTAGGGTTTGCTCTGAAGAAATCACTAAGAATTTGGCTCTATCAAGCCAAGATTTGTGTGGTTCACTTACCTTATGAAGTCATCCACAGTCAAGGGACATCATTCAACAAGAATCCAAGGGCTTTGGGTCCTCAACAAGAGAAGTTTAGGCCTCAGCCTCACTGTGCCTCCAAGTTAGGGTTTCTGTGACACTTATTAGTCAATGGCTTTGATCTTCATCAAGATGGACTCCTAAACCCTAGTTATTGATCCTATTGGTTTATCAACATCCTCAAGAGTCTCCTAAGACCTTTAGATGAGAAAGAAGAAGCAAGATTACAAGATTCAATCTCAGTACATTCACAAGCAAAATTAGGGTTTGTCAGAAACCCTAATTTTTGGGGATTTTTGGTTCAGATGGAGAATTAATGTTTCTAATCATCATAGAATGTCTCATGAAGTATTCCAAGCATCCATATCAAGTTTCATGAGGTTTCTTGCAAGAGAAGTAGGGTTTTGAACAAGAAAAGTATCATTTGTGAGATTTTTCCCCTAATAGCATAATTTGGAGGGACCTTAACTCCTAAACTACACATCCAATTGGAGTGATTCAAAGCTCATTAGAAAGCTCTCTTCAAGATCTTCAATTGTTTCAATATGACTTTTCTCCTAAAAATGCTTAATTTTTGAGTTATGGAGCTTATAAGCCAAATTGGCCAAAGGACTTAGTAAAATTCTGCATGTTTTCCCTTCATGAACAACCAACTTCAACCCTATTTTTCACCAAGCTACATTAAGATTCAGAACTCGAGTCCCACATGAATATTGTAGAGGGCATTAAGGGCTTTCTAAAGAGTACAAGAACTTCCTCATCCATGGAGTGAGCTGGGAGTTTCGAATTGTTGAAGTTTAGGGTTCATTTCATGATTTTCAAGTTTCCAACTTTTGTGAAATGGTACATAACTCTTCTAATCCCCAATTAACTCACTTTTCTGAAGTTTATTAGCAAGGTTAACATATTTTGAACCTCTCCCACGAAAATGCAAGTTGCAAACATCAAATATATTAGTTTATGTCAAGAGTGTGCAAGTGGTTTTCAATGGAGAGAGAAACTTTTCCAACAATTCATTTACCTTGCAACTTGGACTCTGAGCCTCTCAAATCAGTCCACATTGCTACAGAGGTCTATGGCTAGGGCAATGAAGACTCCATGCTCATCAGCCAGCTCACACGAAGAGATTTCAAATTAAGGGCAGTCTTGGCATTTTTCTTTTTTTTGGCCATGCTGCAAACCCTAATGCTTTCCTATAAATAGAGGTTTGATCCTCAGTCCAAAAGACCCCAGAATCACTCCAAAAAGAGACTGATTACTCACTACTTTCTCCCACTCTCAAGTTCTTGCAAATTTGCAAAACACTTGCTATAATTCATTCCACTCGAGCACTTGCCCTCAAACTCCACAAACCACTCATAAACACCACATAGAGAAGTTCCAAACATCTGAAACACTTCTGTAACAGCTACAACCACCATTTCCATTTTAACACTCCAATTTGCAAAAGCATGGCTGCAGCTCATCTGGCTCGTGCGTTTTCTCATTAAACTTCATTAACCTTCTCTAAACATCATATAGAGAAGATCCAAACACCTAAACACCCACTGAAACAGCTCCATCCTCATCTGCCATTTTCAACCTCAACCTTGCACCAAGTATCGGGTTTGAAGTTCAAGGCCATTTCCAAAGGATACAAGCTTCTGAACTTGTTCTATAAAGATCACAAAGCTCCCAGGAATTGATATTTCTCATCTGCAAGTAGTGTAAAGAAGCCTTGGACTTTCTCCAAGAGGTAGGTTTTCTTGAACTTTGAAACTCCCATATTCACGCATATTTTGTTACTGTTTGATTGTTAGAAATGTAGTGTGTTGTTTGTTTTATGTTTTTGAACGTGTGCATGCGTTGTTTGAATTGAAACTCACATGATATGGTTTGTATAAAGTTATGTTGTTGCACTGTTGTTCTTAAATTTCTGGATTGTGTGTCGTATGTTAGTGGGAGATAATTATATATTCATGATCCTGGGAATTTGTACTACAAGTTTGACTTTTGTTTCACTCAATTTGGTGAAGATTTGAGAGAGAACGAATGAGTGGAAATCTTGGCCATGAGTTTTGTTGTTACGGTTGTGAGAGAAAGAGAATGGTCGTGAGAGAAAGAAGAAAACGAGAGAGAATGAGAAGGGTGGTCCCCAGCCGTCCCATGTGGCGCTGAGGTGTCCATCCATGCTTGATCTTAAAATAAAAATAAATTGAGGCATGTTTTGTTTGGATGTAATGGTCGTCCCAACGGTTGTGCGCTTGCCTTGTACACGTTTGGTCATGGGTTTGAACCTGGTGGAGGGCATTTCCCATTTTTTTATCTTTTGTTTTCTTATTTTTTTTCTTTATGTTTGTGCCATGTTTTTAAACCTTCATAACTTGCTCATATTTTACTCTTTTTTATCCATTCTTTTTGCAAAGTGTTCCTTAACATGTCTATTTTATGAATATGGAAAGAAATTGGTGAAAATTATTATTTTTGAAGCATTGGTTTATGTTACAAATGAAGGACTTTTTAGGGTTTCATAAAAGGATACTTTGATTTCCCTCAATCCTTTTACCATGTTTTCTTGTTTACATTGATCAAATGAAACCTAAAGTATGTTGTTTAAACCTTGTATGATGTCTTGACATTGTTTGTTTTGTTTCACTTGATTTCATTGAGTTTTGATTTGTGTTCTTACATGAAAATAACCTTTAAAATACCATGAGATCTCCTTAGATCATTTGTCTGATAACATGAATTGTTTGACCAAGTATGTGACATGTTTATGTCTTGAACCTTGAATGCCATGTCTTTGAACCATCTTTGATTGCTTACATGTTTGGTTTATCATGATAAATGCTTAAGCTTTCAAAGAAGTTGTCACTTTCACTTATACCACCTGTTTGATTTTGCATAGAGCATCTTCACATGTAATCCCCATGAAATGTCTTGATCCTTATCATGCTTTTTATGATCATCTTGCTTGCAATGTTTATCCTTATAGCTTTGTTAAATGTTCCCCCAAGTGAGGTTAGCTTTTTGGCTTCTCCTCCTTAACCCTCTTTGTGTCATACCATTCCAAAGGAAGGTAATCATTGTTGACTCATAAGTCATGACCTCCCACCTTTAACCTAAGTAACCTCTTAGGAGAAACCCTATTTCTTGGCCTCATCAGACCCATAGAAATTACAACTAGCTTTAGGAGAGAGTTCTTAACTCTTAGTGATATTCATCATAATGAATCATCACTTTCCCCTCCTAACTAAAACACAATCATAGGTCTATTACAACTAGATTTAGAGAGTTCTTGAACTCTACAATGAACTTGTACTCATTTCCCCTCTGAATATTGACCATAGTCAATAGTTCAGTAGAAGTAGAACTACGCGTACTCTGATTCTATTCCCGAGGATACGTAGGCGCAAAGTGCGATGCTTTGTCGAGTATACTTAGATACTAACCCCTAAGGTTTCAACCTTTTAGCATAGAACCTTTAGCAAACGTAAGATAACATTAAAACAAGAGGTTCCAGTAGAGTACTACAGACGTTTAGGGTGCTAATACCTTCCCTAGGCGTAACCAACCCCCGAACCTTAGATCTTTCCCTTTAGGTTTTTCTAACGATCTTGAACCTTTCCTTTGGATAAATCAAAGTCGGTTGTAAAAGAAAAATGATGCAAGTTAATTAATAATTTGTTATCCAATTTTCACCGCAACAATCAGGTTGTGATGTTTTTAGGGATGCGCGCATTAGTTTGATTTGAGGAGATCTGTTAGTTAGATTGGATGCGAATTTCTTGGTGAAGATATATTCTGGTGCAATCATATTTAGAGCAGATCTTGTTGCTATTTTCATGCAAAAAGATATGGAGAATAATTAGATTTAATTATGAAGATTTGATTGAAGATTTGATTGAAGATTTAATTGAAGATCTATTTAGTAGCGGAATCTTTTGCAGATTTGGAGCAGAAGATTGGTTGTGGTTTGAAGGCCCAAATCCAATTGGGTATAGGTTATAAATAGGGTCTTTGTAACCTAGAAAAAGGAAGCCATCCATCATGTAGACGATAAGGGCTGTGTTGGTTGATGAACCACCCAGTTTGTGGGATGGTCATCATGTTTATCTCAAAGCCTATAGGTAAGAGATGTATTGTTCTTAGAGGAAGCTGTTAAGCAACTCTAAGTATTGTTCTTAGTCATGTGTGTCATGTCTAGGTATTGTCATGGAAGTGTGTCTTCTACTTTTCTGTGATTGAAGAGTTTTTGGAAATCAAGCTGTTGATGCAGTGACTGAGATGTTGACTGCTAGACATCATTGCGATGATTGGGAGTGAGATGGAGTCTCTTATCTAGGGAGGACTTAGATAGAAGGGTCATTGGGTAGTGGTTAAATTAGGTAGATTGTCAACTGGTTTGTTGAGTCTGTAATTTGATATTGCTAATAGTAGACTTCCTTCCTGGCTTGGTATGCCCCCAGATGTAGGTTGTTAGACCGAACTGGGTGAACAATTCTTTGTGTTCTCTTATGTTGTTTTACCTTGTCCATTGCAGAGTGTGTTGTTGTGACATCACATGTAACATCACATATCTGGTACCAGAATTTCAATTGGTATCAGAGCAGGCATCCTGTCTGTTTCTGGATGAGATCTAGGGAAGATACTTTCTGGTTCATGAGCAAGGAAGATAGTTTTGCTGAGTTTTGGTCTTGTTCAGTATGATCCCTTGGAGTGAAGGATGGACTATTCATGATAGAGTATGTATTGGATCTATCTGTTGTTATCAGGAGAACTGCTGTTGTGAGGTTGATTTGTTGGCACTTGATTTATGGTGATGGTGTGCAAGGATTATTGAGTAGTGCCTCAAGGTTGTTGAGGAGTTGGTGTGTGTTCCGCTGCTTGGTATCTGATGTAACCCTGGTTGGTTCTTGTATCTCTGGTGGTGAGATTCTAGGAAGGTATTCTCTTGGAAAGACAATAGGGTTTGGTCTCCTCAGCAGGATATTCTATGATGTTGTAGTTTATGCAAGACAGCTTCAACCGTTTGGTTAGAGATGCCAAAGATACTTGAGGATTATCTCATATCTTTGTTTTGGGAAAGAAGTGATCAAAAGGTGAATGGATCTTATTAAATACTGTATGACATGGAAGTTTCAGTTTTTTTGGAGAAGAATATATTTCAAATCAGGCATTGAAGACCAATCTGTCTAGAACATTGATTCCTTCTTTATCAATTTTCTTGATGGTGAAAAAAGAGGGTGGAGCCAAAGCAAAAGAGTATCACTGTCAAATCTTTCATGCGGGAGTGAAGATCTTGATAAGTTATCTCTTAAGCTTAGTTGTGGTGACCTAATTAGGAGGATCTTCCTGGTTATGATGTCAAATATGGTTATGGTATATCTGAAGATGAATTATCTTGTGAAGATACATGTTTCTGATTTTCAAAATCATGAACTGAAGGATGTTTCATCAAGAAAGAAGCTGAACTTAATATGTCAATTCTAATGTCTCGACATCGCGCTACACATCAGCAGTTTATGGTAAATGCTAAGTCAAAGACCAATTAGATTGTAGCTGTTTTGAAGGATCACTGAAGCTATGAAGTTGAACAATTTTTGAGATGCTAATCATAATGTCATAGCATTTCAGTTGGAGCTGGTTGAAGAAAAGGCAGTTATCTTGATAGCAGAAGAGATGAAGATGAAGATGGAAGACTATGAAGACATCATAATCTTGATGGTTACAGCTTGGATCAGTTTATTTCTGATCTAAGTGGTTTGGAACATGGTGTTTGCTCTGGTTGTGAAGGTTGAGGATAAGTGGCAGTTATCTCTGGCTTTCTACTGACGGCTCTACTATAGGAAGTGACTTTCTTTAGTATTGCTATGGGGTAGTCATGGACTAGTTATTTTCTGAAGATTCAAATGTGGTAGGTTTGAAGTCTTTGGAGTTTCTAAGCAGGATGGAGGTTGTCTACTCAAACTTGATTGTTGAATCAAGTCTATGAGAGCATGGAAATCTGTTTCTGCAAAGGGAGGAGGTTCTTCTGAGTGGCAAAAGGTAGAGCTGAATTCAACAGTTGGATGACATAATGTTCTGACATCTAGCTTAACATCAAGAGTCTCAGCTGGTGATGTGGCACATTAGCTAATGATAGGGTGATCTATAGGAATGAATAATAGGATGCTTCAAAAAGATCGTTCTCATGGCAGTTTGCGGGAGCTGCAGGAAGGAGAAGATGTTACATGACCATGGCTTAGGGAGTCTAAGTGTGTTTGCTTTTGAGCAAGGGGAACATGTGACTTGAAGATCAAGTTTCCTTGGTGGATCAAGATATCTTTGTGAGAGTTATGACAAACGTGAAAAAGGTCAAAATGTGGCATTTGGTTGTTTTCATATGAGGATTCATGAATGAGGTGATCAACCTGTGGCATTTGGTTTATCTCAGAAGTGGATTCGAAGAATCAAGATAATCAGAGTGTGGCAGCTGGTTATTATTGAGGATTGTCTTGGAACAAGTTACTCTTGGGCAGAAGGATGATGAGTTGAAGACTCAAGGAGATTATTCTTCTTGAAGGTGGATGAGAGTTTAATTCTCTAGTTCTTTGGATTACTATGCAATAGTAAGTCCAGTTGGTGGAGCATATCAAGAAACATGGTGATGATATCTTGGTGTGTGGAAAATGGTCTAACTTGTGTTGGGACATTATCTGGTTGAATATCCTTGGTGAAGGATGATTTTGTTCTAGTTCTGAAGCTTGGTGCATACATTATGCCTAAGGAGCGTCTACATAGTCATACAGGAGAATGATGAAGTAGAAGGTCTGCCTTGGATGGAGAATGTAGAGAAGACTGAAGTAGATCAGATATTGATTGATTGGAAGTCTGAAGACGAAGAGTATGATAGGGAATGACTGCCTTTGGAGAAAGGGACAATGGTACCAAAATGCATGTGCTCAACAAGTGTGCTCAAATGTTCATCTTCATCTAGAGCATTAGTTAACCATGACTGGGGGAGTACTTGTCTATGGATTTTGCTGCAAAGGTACATATACTGTGAAGATTGCATGCTGATCAAGATTGTGAAGATTGGTTGAATCTTATGAGGATATAATGTCAGATAACATGTTATGACATTAGGCTGTTGGATGACATGTTGGTGTGGACATGAATGGTTCTAGCCATGTGAAGCTAATTGTTTAAATCATATGCGCACATGCCTCTGAGGAGAAGTATGAAGGACAACTTTGGTTGTGTATGGGAGAATTTATTTTTCTCTGCATATTTTGGAAGAGCTTTGTGAGGGTCCTTGTTGATGGGAGATGTCACACTTGTCTTGGTGTGTGTAAGAGGAGTTTATTTAGAGTTCAGTGAAAGGCATTGTGTGTGTGTGCTTCAGAACTTGTGGATGATTGTGTGAAGCATTCCTGACTGGATGAATGAAGACTATGTCTGGATTTTCCAAATATTATGATATACTGGTCAAGGAGCACCATTTGTGAAATATAATGGGAGAACTTCTGTCTGTACTAGTGTGGTACTTGGATTGTTTGAGGATTAAGCATTATGTGAATGCGTTCAACAGGTGTGTTGAACAGAGGTTGCGCTCTTGAAGACATGAAGATGAGTCTTATGTTTTCCATTCGTTTAAGGTTTTCTTCTTGCAAAGAAGCACATGTTATCCTTGATAGGGGGAGAGTGTTACAATTTTGTGCAGCTGGAATTGTGGTGTTAAGGGGGAGCAGTGTTCTTATTGGTGTTCTAGCTGGTGCATGTCGTTTGTTTAGTTTGCTCCTATTATGGCTAAAAAGGGGGAGAATTGAGAAACATCAGGTGTCCCTTGGTTGAGGAGGAGTTGGATGGGTGTTCAAAGAAGAAGGTTTTAGCCAAAATATGCCAAAGGGGGAGATTGATAGTTCTGTAGCTTTTGGTGTTGGCATTAATTTTGGTAAAACAGATTATGATTGATATATGCCTAAAAAGATGTTCTGACTTCTGTTTTCTGCTGCTGCATTTTCCTTTAATATGATGTGTATGATCAAATTATGTTTTGGCCAAAAATTTGCCAAAGGGGGAGATTGTAAGTTCTGAGTTGGCAACATTTTTTGCAAAACATGTTGCTCAGGAAAATGTTATGAAGAATGTCTTGACATAAGAGTAGAACATCACTGCAGGATGTGTTAATGTCAGAACAGATGATGATCTATAGCAAGTGGTACAAGATGTCAGATCAGAAGTCCTGACATGGTTGCTCAGACATCACTACAGATGCTGAACCTGATGTTGAAACATATTTAACTGTCATGACAGTATTGCTGTCATGTGTTACAACAGATGTCATGACATCTGGGTCCAGTACAGCAGGTTGTGGAAATGTCAAGTGAGATGTCTTGACATGTTGTGCTGCACCTAACTAGTATGAGTGCATGGCTGTAATGGTGTGACATGTTGAAGGGGAGATGTCATGACATCTTAGTTGGGTATAGCAGGTGTTGTTAATGATGTCATGTGTCTGATGTCTTAACATTGAGTCATAACATTAGTGAATGTAAAGGTGTTGAAGAGTTAAAGTACTGAAGAGTGATGTCACATGCGATGTCTTGACATCACTATACCAGAACATTAAAACATCAGGTTGTGATGTTTTTAGGGCTGCGCGCATTAGTTTGATTTGAGGAGATCTGTTAGTTAGATTGGATGCGAATTTCTTGGTGAAGATATATTCTGGTGCAATCATATTTAGAGCAGATCTTGTTGCTATTTACATGCAAAAAGATATGGAGAATAATTAGATTTAATTATGAAGATTTGATTGAAGATTTGATTGAAGATTTAATTGAAGATCTATTTAGTAGCAAAATCTTTTGCAGATTTGGAGCAGAAGATTGGTTGTGATTTGAAGGCCCAAATCCAATTGGGTATAGGTTATAAATAGGGTCTTTGTAACCTAGAAAAAGGAAGCCAGCCATCATGTAGACGATAAGGGATGTGTTGGTTGATGAACCACCCGGTTTGTGGGATGGTCATCGTGTTTATCTCAAAGCCTGTAGGTAAGAGATGTATTGTTCTTAGAGGAAGCTGTTAAGCAACTCTAAGTATTGTTCTTAGTCATGTGTGTCATGTCTAGGTATTGTCATGGAAGTGTGTCTTCTACTTTTCTGTGATTGAAGAGTTTTTGGAAATCAAGTTGTTGATGCAGTGACTGAGATGTTGACTGCTAGACATCATTGCGATGATTGGGAGTGAGATGGAGTCTCTTATCTAGGGAGGACTTAGATAGAAGGGTCATCGGGTAGTGGTTAAATTAGGTAGATTGTCAACTGGTTTGTTGAGTCTGTAATTTGATACTGCTAATAGTGGACTTCCTTCTTGGCTTGGTATGCCCCCAGATGTAGGTTGTTAGACCGAACTGGGTGAACAATTCTTTGTGTTCTCTTCTATTGTTTTACCTTGTCCATTGCAGAGTGTGTTGTTGTGACATCACACGTAACGTCACATATCTGGTACCAGAATTTCAATCTTCACTTAAAGAAGTGAAGAATCAAAGTGTCCGTAGTTTGTGGGACTACGGATAAGAAAATGGGAAGTTTGTGTGGACGATGCTAACATGCACATTATAGTAGTTAGGTGTATTGTGGCTCGCTCATAGAGTCTTATGCGTTACATATTTGCGGTAGAACGGACGTAACATGCCCCTTTTGAAAAGGTTAAATTTTGGTGATCAAGGCAAGTTGTCACATTTGATTTGTGAAGGTTGATTTTAAAGGGTGAAATAAGTCCTCGGATAGGAACCCCTACAGGTAGTACCCAATTTTTTATCTCAAAAGGTTTGTTTTGAAAATTATATGGCGAATATAGTTACGTCTCCATATTGAAAGACGAGTATCGAGACCACACACTCTAAAGTGAGCATTCTAATACTCGGAGAGGAAGAAGTCTTCACTCAATCCTCTTTCTTTAGTTCAATACAAAGAGAACCTTATTCTCTTATTTAAAATGTTTTTATTTTAGATGGTAAGTGCTTTACGACAGTGAACCCTAAAGGTAATATCAAGCACTCAGGATAGGAGAAGGCCTTCGCCTAACCACTCCACGACCATCTAAGTTTATTAAGAAAAGGTTTTGAAAATACACTTGGTACAAGACCAAGGTTTTTAGACTCAATGAGACAAAAGAAAGAGAGAAAAGGCAATGAAAGAACGGATGGTGAATAAATCAAGGTAGGTTGATGGCAATGTGCATGGCAATCGACTTACAAGGGTGAAATACATACAAGGTTAGTATGGGGGTTTAATGGGAGAGATAAAAGATGAGAATGAGGAGAGAAGAGAAGAGAAGCCCTAAGGTGTGAATCAAGTTAATGAGTTTTGAAAAATGAGTTGACGTTGGATCAAGTCTTATTTGTTCTTTATTTAGAAAAGGTGATCTAGCTTAGTTCAATTTTATCTTTCTTAACAATCAAGTAAGCAAGCATAAAAGAAACTAAGCTATTACATTGTAATGGGGAAGAGGGAGACATAATACCCACCAAGGGGGGAGACGAAAAGTAAAACACGAAAATGTTCAACAAAATGAGCAAATAATTGCATTAATGTCCAAATGATGAATCCTCCTCAAACAATACCTCGTAAAACAAAGCAAAAAACTCTAATGGGCCTTTCGGCCCAAGGTGAATGAAGAGGAGATGTATTATTTTTTTTATTTAAAACAATCAGCTTTCAAAGTGGCAAACAAGTCTCACCCTGACCCTTTCTCCATCTTTCTCCTCAACTCTCCCTCTCCTTCTCATCCGTGTTTCTTCTTCAACCCAAAGAACAAAACCAAAAAAATGAAGAAGGATAAATCAAACCCTTTTTTGATACGAACACGACCTCGGATTCAGAATGCTTAGTACAATAGACAAGAACAAAGGGACAACGAAAACCCTAACCACAAGATTCATCGCATTCGGCCAAATAAACATGAAATGACGTACGATTTCAAGAGAGAAGTACTCTAGGCACACACACAGAGCAAGAACAACGAGGAAAAGCATGAAAAGAAGATAAAAAAAGCTTACCCAAAATGAAGCTCTGAAATTCCAGAATCCGACAAGTCTTATGGGTTGCGCGAATTTTTTTTTAGGGTTTTTTTGGAGTGAACAATAGTGCAATATATAGGGTATTCAGGTGCGTATGAAAGATTGTGAGTGTGTCAATTCGGTTAGAGAAATGAGGTGAGCTGGAATTTGTGAAAATCCGTCCGTTGTGAGTGTACGAACATTCCTTTTGCTGAGGGATTTTGGTTTTGTCCTTTCTGCAAACTTGTGACTTTTGTCGTGACTCTGAAATATACCCTGCTGAGCTGTATTAAATTGTGAAATTCTGAACTTTGTGGTCCCCATTGATCTTCATGTTAACATACTATTTGAAATAGATGTTTTTGAACTTGAAATACATCTCTGCTTATTTCTGAACCATGCTATTAATTTTATCTTGTTTTGAATTCCATGGCTTAGAACATCCTGAGGTTTACATCTCTGTTTTATTTTTAATGACATTTCCCTTTTGAATGTGGATTATATGTTCTTTGCTTCAAGTTGTTGTTTTGGTGGCGGTGCAGGGTTGGTCTTGTGTGCAAGCTAGAGGTCTTGGTAGGGTCATGACACAAACTCTGCAGAGACCAGAATTTTCCTCAACCATGAGACAAATGACTTGTGAGGTATTTTCTTTATTGAGCTTGAATTCTTTGGCTGATGCAAGTGTGTTTGGAGATATCCCTTACATGAACATGTTGTTATAACAATGTTGATACCAATGAGATGATTACAAGGTGTGTTTGAATTGTGATATGTAACTTAGGATGTGATGAATAAGCTGATGAATTTTTGGTTTGAAATGTTAGGATGGTAACATGCTAGGTTTGAGTGAATTGGATGCAAACTAGGGTGAACTTTTGATTGTGATCATGTGTGCCTTAGCAAAAATGAGTGAAATTGGTGTTATGATGTGAGTTGATATGAGTTGATGAATTTGAATATGTAATGATTCTTGGATGGATTGATTTGGTATGAGTTTGTATTGTGACATGTTTCTGTGGATCATTCATTTAGGTATACGTATGTGACGATTATGGCTTGGTGTGTAAATCATGTAAAAGATGCAGCATCAATCTTGTCTGGCCTATTTGTAGCAGCTGTTGTTGAGGAGAGTTGGATTATGGGTAAGTCGTGTTGCTAATAATATGAGGTTGCGGGATAAGGTGGATGTTATGCTAAACTCACTGCGAGTCTACGATGCTTGTTCAACAGAACTTACTCCACAGGGTTGAAATTTCCAAAACTGTTCTCTGAACAAAAGGTGGAGCTCTTAACAACACTTGACACAAAACTTGCAGAACCATCCTCAACCTTAGCAGAAACGATCTTGACAAGATTCCTCGGTTTCTAAGTTGGTGTTAGGTTGGCTTGAATTTGAATGTAATTGAAAGACGACACTTTTAGCAACATCTTCCATCACTTCTAGAACATAATAAGGTGCATCAGCCAGGCAAATGGCAATGTTGGGATGGACATAGATAAACGGCAATGTTGAGGTGCATCAACCAGCTATCATCAGTATCCTGGTCATGAAGAAACTGAGGAAGTTTGGAGCGATTGGAAGCCCGTCCATCACGAGTGTCAAGTTCAACCTCAACAGCCCTACGATCCTCCATGATCTGATCAAAATCTCTCTTGATTTGGTTTTCTCTATCCTTCTTTATTTCCTATTTTTCTTGGTTGTTAAATGTGTATGTGCGGTTACGTTATTGATGCATTTCGCTGTTGTTGTCTTTGTGGCTTTCAGGTTGTGTAACATTGGTGCGGTCTGAGATGCGATAATGGCAAGATGTTATGCTCCAAATGGTCTAACAACTTCTGAGTAACCATGTGGAATACAATCTTCTCTTCTCCGAAAATCCTTTGGAGGAAAGGATTACAGATGAAGAACGAAGGTTCATCCGGACATTGTAGCTTCCTAGACTTCACATCATGCCAAAGAGCAGCTATTATTCTCGGGCCACTCTCGACCTCAATCCCTAAAAGATTAGGCAATGGTTCCGAGACCATGAATTTCTCAGGTGAATGAGCCTTGTAATTTTCACCTTAAATTTGCACTCTCCACTCTTTATTTGAACCATGCTTGAGACCATTTAATCATGAGAGTATAAACTCGAATTGCGATGACAATTAACCTCTGAAATTCCTTATTAAAGTTAAACATTACCCATATAAGTCACTTGCATTTTTAACTTGAAACCAACTGAATCAAGCTTTAGAAGTCAAACTTGAGCAGTGGAACGGATAAATTAATCTGAACTTGGCTACTAGCATTGATAAATCAAATCGAGCAAGAAAATTCCTTGGAATCAGATAACCATGACTTGAACTTCAATACTACTGTACCAAACCCTAACTGAAAAAATGGACCAGTTCCTGATACTCTTTGCTCATGAAGCACTATGAACTTGACACAGCCTGATATCCTGACCCATACACAGATGATTCAAATTGATACAAACCCTAACTGAAGCTCAGACACACATCACTTGAATTGTGCATTCTGGCCTTGATTATGAAACAACCTTGCCTGACCAAGATTAGATCAAAACCAAAGAACCTCTATCAGTACTGCTTGCACGCACCTGACCTGATAAGCTTGATGAATCTTGATTAGGAGTTAAGACAATGAGAATTCAACCCTAATTCCTCAGTTTTCACTAGAACCATGATGAAACCTTGATCACTTAATGCCTCTTAAGAGATCTTAAACTTGATACTTGATGAATCTTGACAAAGGAAAGCCTTGTAGTTGGATGAACTTTGACACAAAGATACTCACGATGATGTGAGCTCAAACCTTTGCTTCAAACTTGCATGAAAGTACCTCAAATCAACTAGGAAACCTTGCTGTAATCCCATGTCTTAGAAGACCAATGCAAATAAATGATTATGAGTTATGACCTAATGGGATGCATAGGTGATGAAAATGATATGATATGCAAGGCTAGGGTTAGGGTGAAAATGAGGGTGTGACATATGCCCCTACTTAATCTCCTTGGACTTAATGGTGAGAGTGGCAACGACTTTCTTACAGTCAAGGTACAAGGGGATTAAATATAAGAATACCCAGAATTTTCAGCCAGAAAAGGAGTGGAATGTAAGTGATGAATCAGTGGGATGGCTTGAAAAAGACATCTGTCAGTAGGAAAAAGGTAGTTGGTTATGAGAGATATGATAATATGCTTGAGATGTAATGCATAATAAACATTGGTACTTTGCCAATCTTGAAAAGGGAGGCATCCCTGTAATATCCTGGGGACATATAAAAGGCTACGAGATATTCCTTCTACGAAAGGTAGGTAGGACTCTAGAAGTTGGTTGGTGAGATACTCCTTCCACAAAAAGGTAAGAAAGACTCAAGAATAAAGAGTTACGTGAGATATTCCTTCTATGAAAGGTAGAGAGGACTCAAGAATAAAAAGCGAGATATTCCTCCTACGAAAGGTAGAGAGGACTCAAGAAATAAGATGAGATACTCCTCCTACGAAAGGTAGAGAGGACTCAAGAATAAAAAGTGAGACATTCCTCCTACAAAAGGTAGAGAGGACTCAAGAAATAAGATGAGATATTCCTCCTACGAAAGGTAGAGAGGACTCAAGAATAAAAAGTGAGATATTCCTCCTACGAAAGGTAAAGAGGACTCAAGAAATATGATGAGATATTCCTCATACGAAAGGTAAAGAGGACTAAAGAATAAAGGATAGAAATTGGTTCTCCTCTTGCAAAAGGCAAAGAGGACCCCTAAACAAAAGGTTAGGAGAAAAAAGTTTCCTTCCACAAAGGCAGAGAGGACCCCAGAACGAAAGGTTTGGAGAGAAAAGATTCCTGCTACAACAAGTAGAGGAGACTCCCTTGGGAGAAGACGATCATACTATTTTATTCAAAAGCAGAAACGACTCCAAAACACAAGGTTTGGAGAATAATTCCTCCTACAAAAGGTAGAGAGAACTCCAGAACAAAAGGCTTGGAGACAAATTTCTTCTACAATTGGAAACAGTGGCCCGAGGATTGTTATGAAAATAGTGATCGCAGGCACAAGCCACTAGGGTGGTGATACGTCCGTGTGTTGAAACACACGGATTAATACAAATACCAAGTTTAGTTTTTGAACTGAAAAAATGGCGCCACCACCATTGTAGTTGCTCTGTTCTTCATCATAGTTGCAAAACTAACTCTAACTTCCTCAATTCGTGATGAAATTAAAAAGTATAAACATGAAAATTGTTTGTTTTCAAACCAAGAACACAATGGTGGCATGTAATTTTATTTATTTTAAGTGTATAGTAAGATATTATGTGATGAATAGATAAACCCTAGTTTTTGCAAAACCAAATGTGAAATCCTATACACGATTGATACATAACAATTGATTGAGGGAAAACATTCTATATATATGCAGAAACATGTTGCTAACTTGAAATATCAAAAATGATGCATGAATTATAGAGTTTGAAAGTTCAAGGCTTACCTCTGCAAGAAGGAATCAAATTCTGTTGTAGAGGTATTATATAAGTGAAACAATGATCTGGATAACTTTCTTAGGCTTCAAGGGTCATGTTGCAACCTTTAGAATATTTTGAAACTCCTTGGATAAGCTGGCTCAATTCTAACTGCAGTTGAACTGAGTGAGAAATGGAGGATGATGAATTTGCTGCTACTAAAGTGTTTAGATGGTTTGGATCACATCTATAATGTTTATGGAAGGTGTTTGGATCACTAGTTTGGACAGAAATGCTCTGGTTTGAGAATTTCGAATTCTCACTCACTTGGAACTTTGAAATTTGGAACAAGGATGAGAAATGAGAAAACAAGTTGTGATGTTGTTTTGGTGTATTTGAAATGATCAGAAACAATCCCTATTTATAGGAGAACAATTTTGTTTTGGGAGGAATAGTGTTGGATGAGGGATCACTCTATTATCCAATGGATATGGCTATGTAGCATGACTTGTATGCTAAGGTACCACAAGTCTCCTCTAGCATAGCTAGGCATTGACTCCAACCAATATTGCAGGCTTGATCCTTTATGAATCTTGGATATGTCTTGACTGGTTTGTGCTTGATTCATGCCACCTCTATGCATCACATAAATGCCAAATGCCAAAATTAAAATTCAAGGCTTTTGTAATGATGAGTTTGCACATGCTATGGATATAATTCTTGACTTATTGGGCTCTATGTTGTGATTCTTCATCATGATTCTGCAGAAGAAGGTGAATTGCATCTTGAATGTTGATTTTATGTGGTGACAAGGCTTGTAAAGTCACCAATTTGACGAAATCGTGTGGCATATGCAAAACTGTCTTGGAAAAATTAGTTGCATCATGTCATGTTGTGAAGCTCATAACTTCTTGCTCAAGTTGAATTAATGGATGTTCTTGTACTCTTTGGAAAGCTGATATGATGTACTACAACATTGATGTTTGCATTTGGTCTTGAATCTTCGTGGATCATGGTGAAAAATGCCTTCAAATTTGGCCAAAACATGAAACTGATTCTGCCTAAAAAAATTCTAAGTGTCAAAGTTCAAAACATCATGAAACCCTAACTTCATGGCCGTATAACTCAAAATCTATGCATTTTTCGAGGATGGTTTAGCCCAGCAATCTTGTTGTATGGAAGAAGATTTATCATTTGAGATTTAGAGTGCGAAAAATGGTTACTTGGATCACAAGTTATGGCCTTGCAAAGTTAGGAAAAAAATCATATTTTTCCATAACTTAGTGAAATTTTCAATTCTTCAACATTGCCCTTTTTACAAGTAACCTTGATTTCTTGATCAAATCTTGTTCAAATGCAACAATGGGACATGTTTTCATGTATAATGGCTCATGATGAACATTTTTGGCCAAAAAGTCAAACTTTGACTTTGGGTCTCAGATGAATTTTGTGCAGAGAAACCCTAATTCCTGATTTTTGATAGATGAATCCTCTGAGGCAATTTTAAACTTATGAGTGGACTTCAAAGTTCTTTTGAGCTTCTTGAATCATAGATTGAGGTATTGGCTCATGCTCAGATGAAAATTTCTCTCTGGAGGCCTTGGTCGGCCAAAATCCTAATTTGGTGACACTGATGATCTTGAGGCTTGATCAACTTGAAATGATGCAATCTTGTGTTTGATTCTTGATGTTGAGGATATCTTGACCTCTATGGATGATTGAGAGGCTTGATAAGTTGAAGATCATGTCAATTCTTGATTGATCCTTTGCCTGAATCCTCTGAGAGGTTTAAAACCCTAATTTTTGCCTAGAGTGAACACTCAACAATCTTTGAGAGGATCAGTGATGCATATATAAGGGTAAACCTATATTGTGGTGATGATTTGCACAATGATGTGAAGTCTTAGGGTCAAAATTTAGGGTATGACACACTTTTACAAAGGTTACGAAATTTGGCACTGGAACACGATTTAACAGCATCAGAGGGTGATTTTGAGAGCATTGGAAGCCATTGGAGGTTGATCCGCTGTCACGCACGGATCAAAAACGAGTATTTTTTAATATATAGTTAATGGTAACGACAACTCGAGTATCGTTCTCAAGGATTCTTGTATTATTATTAACCAACCGATTGGACAATGGAGAAGTATGAGTTTCGATTAATAGAAAAATAGTGAAATTAAGGGATTAACAAAATAAGTTGAAACGATTAATCTGCTGTTTTGGTTTCCCAACTTATCATCGACCCAAATAATTCCCAATTCCTAAGCGGATTCTATTCCCTTTTTGATTATAATAACAACCAAACAAGCGTAATTGATATTATACGATAAATATTCCTAATTTCTGAATTAAGCAAACGAATGAGATATAGCAATCGTGAATTGAGCAAACACGATAAACAGACGCAGATTAAGCAAACGCAATTAAAGTATATGAACATTCAATCATCGAAATAAATCAATCAACGCTAAGATAAACTGAATTAAGCAAACAAGATATCAAAGAGAATAATTGAAAGGAAATATATTTTTATTGGAAATTAAAAGAACCTCAAAGTGTCGGCGGAAACCAATTACAACAGATTAATCCTTGGGATTAGTTCTCCATCGTAATCGTACAAAACTCTGTATTTTTTCGTGAATAGTGTGAAGAATGGTGAAGATGAACAGTGCGCGGCTTCTAGGTATAGGAAATCATCACAAATTCTCGTTCTAACCCAACTGGGTCAAAAAACATTAAAAAAAACCGGCCCAAAACTAAGTATTTCTTTAGGCATAATTCGGGTCCTGACTTCAACGAATTATTTGGCCATCTTTCACTCCGAATCAGATTTTGGCTTCAACATGAAACTTGTAGCTCTCTATCTTAGCTTTCCAACGCATATCAAAACGCGCAAAACGGAATTCCGTAACTCAGTTATGATCCGAACAGTGGACAAGTATCAAGTAACCGCTAAAGCTGAAAACAACATACAAAAATAGATTAAAGGCAAACAAAGACTTAATTCTAAAAACATAATAAAACAGTAAAATAAACAAAACAAACTAAGGAAATGCCTAAGTACAAACATAAGAGAATATGCATTAAAATGCACTGATCAAATTCCCCCACACTTGAACTTTTGCACTCCGAGAAAAATGATAACTTCAAAAATTCAAAACAAAACAAAACAGAGCATGCATTTCCAAAAGTGTTCAAGATGCAAGGTACAAGTAGAGTTCTAAGTCTAAGCTTCAAGAATATGATGTTAGTGAGCAACTCTTTGTGACATTCAGAGCAAATAGGAAAAACGGATTACCAAAAAGTACATCAAAAGCAGCAAGATCCTCACGGGATAAAATTCACTCAACTCTCAAGTGTTTAGGTTAATTGTTTACACTCAAAGCGCAACATGAAAGTTAGTACTATCATAAGCTTGAAAATACTCTAACATCTGTAATTTAAATACATGCACACATAGATCAAAAAGACTTTTATACGGTTGTAACTTGGCCAAGGTAAGGGTGAGATAAATCCTAAGGGGGTACTAGGCTAAAAATCAAAGGGTTAAAAGAAAATTGAAAAGATTGCGGGAGTTGAACTACATGATACATCAATTGCTTTCAACCAACAACCTCACAACTTATTTCTTTTCTCTTTTTCCTTTTCTTCTTCTTTTTTTTTCGGAAGGCCTATGTAATATATCTTTCTCTATTTTTTTCAATTTTCATTTTTTTTACTTTACTTTTTCTATTTTTTTTTGTTAACATTTAGAACATCACAAGACATCACAAAACCAGACATGTTCAAGACAAGGTTTCTACTTTTCAAAATATTTCACCAGCACAATCAAGACAAACATGGATATAATTTCATGACAAGAATAACATGTTCAAAATAAAAAATCAGCTCATAATCATCTTTCTAAAACAACATCAGACATAATTCAAACACGTCCCAAACAACTCCATTTTCCTCCTAAATTAACGTTTCACTATCCAGATTCAAAACAACTATAAAAGGGCAGTAGTTACGACATACACAAAACACAGACCCTTACTAACCTCCATCCCACCCTAACACTCACTTTACACGTACAATACATGCTACAAGAAAAGTCTCATGCACTACCCTTGATATTACCCAAAATCTCTATCCAAAACCTGCATAATTTCAAAGTATAAACCAAAAAAATCATACAACCGTTGTTCTTCACTGACCATTCACCAAGATCCAAAACTCCAATCAACACTGTCAACACCATCACACTACCGTCAAACTCGACGCCAGCCACCACGTAGCTTCTCTCTCTGCTATTTTCAAACACGCCGCAACAACAACTTCAACTTCAATTCTGTCGACAACAAACCGGTCACAAGCAGTAGCCGACAACACAACAACAAAGTGCCATGCAACTCGACATTATGTGAGGTCGCTTACGTTCCGTCGAAATACTTTCATTCCGGTAAACTTTTCTTCTTTTTGTTTGGTTTGGATTGTATAGCTGAGATACAAGTGTTTGGAAGTTGATAAGTGGAATTTTCCTTTTGGACCTGTTTTCATGTTTTTACTGTTTCAAGAAAGAGGTGGAATAATTACTTTGATTTCTATTTTACAGAGCAAATTTTTCAAACTGATTCATTTATATTTTATTATATTTGAATATAGATTAAGGTTGATTGGTGAAAATTAAAGAAAAAGATCATAGTTTTGGAAGATTACTATGTGGATCTGTTACAAATAACTTGTTGGCATGTCAATTCACTTATTTTTGGATCATGATTGATTTTGTTGATTGGAATGAGAATGATGAATTCATGACTAACTTGTTATCTTCTTCGATTCAATAGCATACTGCATTTGAGGATTGTTGTTGAGGTATATGATGAATGGTGAGAATAAGTTAGTTATTTGAACTGGAATTTCACATGTTTGTGGTTTGAAATCATTTAGAATTAAATATGTTATTGGATTGATTGGAATATGAGTGAATTCAATGTGAATAAGTGTGTTGATGTTGTAATTACACTTTGATTTCAAGTCCAGATTATAAATATCTCGCATTTCGGTTGGTACTGGTTGTGTGATTTAAACAATATTGGACTGTTGTGTTGCTATTTGTTTTGACATAATGTTAAATATCTTGCCATTGTTTGATGTCTTTTGAAATCGAGAGAAAGGATTGTGTTGTCGGTTCTTACGTTTCGCTTTTAATTTTACTGAAGTAATGAACCTTGATACTAAGAGAGAATTGTAACAGTAATGTTATGTATGCTATGGAGAATCATAATCGTGTTCTTAGAATAAGAGTGTATCCTTCCCAAAATTGTTATCCTGCACTAGTTCTGTTCAATATATTACTTATAATGATACAATGCCATTAAAACCCAATAGAAACTGCACATGTATATGGGTTATTTTGTAATATTTTTTTCTCTCATTTAATTCATGATAAAATTCAGTAGTTTTAGTTTTTTTTTATTAAAATAACCATTTTTATTTAGTTTACTGTAAGTTAGTCTTTAGTAAATTTATATTATAAAGAAGAGAACAAAGATTATACACCGACAGCGTAAAATATTTTTACATCGTCAACCAATCATGGGCGTGTATCCCGCCAAATCACAAGTTTAATTTTAAAATACTGATATGACATGGCGAAATGTTATAATTCTATTAGATGATGGTGTAAAATAAGTTTACACTGTCAGTGCACTACCTTTACTCTCTATAAAAAATTAGTATTATACTACCTCCGTTCCTTTTTATAAGAGATAACTTACTTTTTAGGTTCATTGAATAATCAATGTATCTAGTTTAAAAACTAACCAAATACATTGATTATTCAATGAACCTAAAAAGTGAATTGTCTCTTATAAAAAGGAACGGAGGTAGTACAATTTTAGTTCTACCTTTTAAAAAAATAACTTCAATAAACATCAATTAGGGGTGATTAGGGACTTAGGTTAGTGTTTAGATTTCATAATTTTTAGAATTTATTTGTAATTGTTAATTGTTTTTTATTATAATACTTTCTTAATTAATGTGATTTAAAAGTTTGAAATATTTTTTCTAATAGTACTGTTTTAGTTGAACTTTTTAGTTTGATTAGCTCATATCCTCTTGATTAAATAAAAACCTCAAAAAATATTTTCTTAATTAGCTTTTGTGAATTAATTCTTTCAATTTTTTTATTTATGTTTAGAGTTTAAATATTTAGGTTCTTAATCTTTGATCACTCAGATTTTTAATTATTTTCTTTAATCAATTTGACTTCTAACTTGGTGACTTGTGACTTGATTCCTTAGCTTGGAGTTTTGACTCCTTTTGTTTGATCTTATGATTTCGATTCTTGTTCTGACTATTTTGTTGCTTATGCCTTGTTCCAAAGGAAATGATCATACTTGTTGACTACCATGTCACAACTTAGCCTAACTTTAGGTCTTCCTTTTTATCCTAGCCTTAGGATTAGAGTCGCTGCACTCTTTGTATGTGTTCTGCCATGGACACTTGCTTCCCTTTCATCCTAGCCTTAGAATTAGAGTCGCCGCACTTTATGTAAGTGTCCTGCCATGGGTACTTGCCTCCCTTTTAACCTAGCCTTAGGTTTAAAGTTTCTTAACTCTATGTAGGTGTATCGCCGCAGACACTTACTTTTCCCTTTAGAACCTTGACCACAGTCAAGAGTTCCTCACCCTTATTGAAGGGAACTACGAATGCTTTGATTCCATTCCCGTCAAGATACGTAGGCATGAGATGCGATGTCTTGGCGAGCATACTTAGAAATAACACCTTAGGTCTCCCTTTTACCTTTTCACCCTTTAGCAGAAAAATAACAAAATAACACAAACAAAACAAGAGGTTTCTGTAGAGTACTACAGATACTTAGGATGCTAGCACCTTCCTTAGGTATAACCAACCCCCGAACCTTAGATATCTTGATTTTCTTTACATTGCAATTAGGGTTTTCAATCTTTACCCTTTTCTTTGGATAAATCAAAGTTCAGTGGTGAATTAGGGTTTGTGAGCCTGGTTAACTTAATAGCTAAGGTCTCCGATTCTCACCGCAACAATTGAAAATTATTTTCTACTATCCTTTAAAGGTGTTGTTGTTGATATAATCACAATCACTTTGGATTAAGGATTAAGGCCCACACTTTTCTATCATGTGTTTGATCAATTTGATTGGAAATTATTTTCTACTATCCTTATGCAGTTCTGCTTCCGATTCAATGATTACAGAAGGGACATAGTCATATAGTAGTAATATATAACCCTTATTTTTACCCATTATGGATTAAGGGTTAAGGCCCACACTTTTTCTCATACTACTTAAATTTCAGATACTCATAATTTGATTAAAAAGATAATTTAATCAATAAAAAATTTACTTATGCACTCCATCAGAATTATGAATAATCTATTTTTCCCAAACTAAAATAACAATTGAGTGACAACCCAAAAATTATTAGATAGATCTAACGTAACATAGCTTAAATGATAGTAAAATGGATTAATGAAAAATACTAACCAAGGCCGGTCCAGTGCAGGTGCAGCTTGTGCTACAGCACTGGGCTTCAAATTTTGAAAGGCCCACTTATATTTTTAATTTTTTAAAAATATATTTTACACCTACTTTTTTTTAACAATATGTGTAAAATATAATTTGTTTTCAAAATCTATTTCACACCTGTTTCTTAAAAAAAATGTAAAATCATAATTATTTTTAAAAGTTGTGTATTTTTATCGATTTTTTTAATTTGATATAAATTAATATTATAAGACCTATTTTTTAAAATTATAACAGGCCCCCCGGATCAATTGGGCGGCCCTGATACTAACTAGCATAACACCACCTCTCTTTAGCGGTAAAAATAAGTTAAATCGAACAATAAAGTCATGCAGTCTAGCCTACGTTAAGTTCATATCAAACTATATTTTTTTTTATAAAATTTGTTTAGTTAAATAAATCATACTACAAATTATGAAAAAAAATTCACGTTTTCATCTATACACTTCCAGAGTACAGACATTTTTTACTTCTAAACAACCAAAACATCATTCTATTCACAAATCCACGTTTTCATCTATCAACTATTTTCTAAGCAGCCTATAAAGTTTCTCATTAAAAGCCATAAACTGCAAAATGAGGTAAAAAGGTATCATCACAAGTGAGTTACTGCTATCTACACTCACGCCAGTTCATTGGAACATTAGTCCAGATCAAAATTGTCAGTCTTTCTTTTGAGTCCATATCTTGATAGTCTTATCATTGCCGAGAGTTCCCGAAGCAATCATGTTCTCCGTCGGGTGACACGAGACAGATATGACTGTATCTGTATGACCTTCCATCTTCTGTACCATTCTCCTCGACTGCAGATCCCACAAGTATATACAGTTATTTTCCGAACCACTCACAATATACTTCCCATTTGTTGTAGAAAATGAGGACGAAATACTGAATTTTGAATTAACATGACCACGGTAGGATTTCTCAACCATCTCATCAGAATGATTCCAAAGCCTCTGCAGGGACAGAGAAATTCCCATGTAAGTCAATTGTAACATGCAAAACCAAACTAAGTACTTGTTTGCCAATCCCTTCTAAAGAGACCTCAATACACATTTCCGAAGTCCAAAAATAAATTGAGAAGTGAAGAATAAGAAAAGAAATCCTCACATACAACAGACCAATCAAATAAACAACACACTATGAGAAGTGGGAATGAAAATCTATCACATAAGTCAGATAAAAAGCCATTACACAAATATAAAACATAACATTGCACAAAGAATAGACCCCAGTGAAGAAACCCAACGGCATAGATAGAGTTACATAATTCATTCAGCCTCTAAAGTGAGTAAAGTGAAAAGTGAGAAAATTAAGGGTCGTTATTTTAACAAACTTGTAGTTTGTTATTATGTGCCTAAAAAAATCTACCCTTGATTTGCAAATCAATGATTGACATTACTCACTTTTCTCATTAAAGTGAGTTGCTCATTTTTGGATGAACCGGATCCACTATGTAGCCATGGTACACAGATGAATTTTATTTTCAAATAAAAATGTACTAATTTTTTACCATTTTTAAAGTATAATATTAGACTGCAATTGGACTCATATCAACCATATTTGACTGCAACTTTCTATTCAATTGGACTCATGTCAACCATATTTGACTGCAACTTTCAATTCAATTGAACTCATATCAACAATTTTTGAATGCAACATTCTTCAATTAGGCTCATATCAACCATGTGAATGCAACATTTTATTCAATTGGACTCATATCAACTATATTTGACTACAACATTCTATTTAATTAGAGCCATATCAACTATACCATATTTGAGCGCAATTCTACAGTCAATTTGAGTCGTATCAACTACATTTGACTGCAATTCTCTATTCAATTGTAATCATATCAACTACATTTGATATCTCTATCATTTTATCGAACAAATCATAATTCTACTGCAATTTAAAATGAGGCAAAACGGTAACAAAATCGAAATTCAGTTAATGAGAGAGAAGTGAAATATTACCAAAGTGTTATCCAAGGTAGCAACAAGAACCATCTTTGAATTGGGTGAAAACTTGACATATGTAACAGGAGCTTTCTCATCATGGATGAGAGTCTTCGTACAGTGACCAGTAGAAACATCCCAAAGCCTGCAAAGACCATCATAGCTACCAGAAACCAAGAGAGTCCCATCGCCATTAAAACCAACGGCACTAACAGGTTTAGAATGTGCAGGAATGTTCTTAAGGCATTCCCCAGACCTAACATCCCACATCCTAATAGTCTCATCAAACGATCCCGAAGCTATGATATTCGAATGAGGATGGAAATTAACGCAGAAGACGTATCTACGATGGCCATGAAGAGTCTTGATTAGCGACCCCGTCGAAACGTCCCATAGCCGGACGGTGCTGTCGTCGGAGGAGGAGACGAGGAAACGAGAGTCGGAAGAGAAAGCAAAGTCGCAGACGCCGAGTTGGTGACCTTCGTATTGTTGCACGGGAGATAGGGTAAGGCGGTTGGAATCGGAATCGGAATCGGAGTTGGTCAAGGCGTAGGTGCGGATGGTTCTGTCGGCGGCAGAGGAGGCAAGAAGACGGCCGTTGGGGGAGAATTTGACGGCGGTGATTGGACGTTGGTGACAGGTTAGGGTTTGCGAGAGTGTGTAGGGTTTGTAGCTTGATGATGATGAAGCCATTGCAATTCAGTTTCTTGTGTCGATTAGAATTCAGTTCTTGAAATTGAGTTAGTTAGATGAAAGAGTGAGAAGAGAGGTGATTTTTATTATATACAAGAATGAAATGCGATGAGTTTTGCTTTATGAAACTCGATTGCTTCATTGATTAACAAAGCAATGCGAAGTTCTTTTTTTCGTTAACAATGGAGTAGGAGGAGTTTTTTGTTAACTCTTCTCCATTCTCTTAAACTCATCCAGTTTCTATAATCTAATTTATTTGAGTATCAGTAATCATAATCAATCAAATTAAAATTTTATTGGCTTAAATGCACTTTTGGTCCCCTTAGTTTAGATTTTTTACACTTTTGGTCCCCTTATAACAAAATCTGCGATTTTGGTCCCTCTAGTTTAGATTCTTTGCAATTTTGTGGTCCCCCTCCAATTTTGCTCCAAAAACCGTACATGAACAGTGTACTGTTCATGTACGGACATACACTGTTCATGTACGGACATGCACTGTTCATGTACGGAAAATTGGAGGGGGACCACAAAATTGCAAAGAATCTAAACTAGAGGGACCAAAATCGCAGATTTTGTAATAGGGGGACCGAAAGTGTAAAAAATCTAAACTAGAGGGACCAAAAGTGCATTTAAGCCAATTTTATTTTAGTTTACGCTAAAGATACCGATATTCAACTTATAGATACTTAAAAATTTATTTAAATTTTAAAATTCAATATGTTTTTATGTGTGCTCATATTAAAATTTAAATATTCCTTATATGTCACATTACATCTCCATTTCTTTTTGTAGTAATACAAAAAATTAAAACCTTTTAGATTTAATTGCAATAGTTTGTACTTTTTTATTATGATCCCCTAATTTAAAAATTATTATTTTGGTTTCTATTTTAATATTTGGGTTTGATTTTAATCTTTTCTTTATTTTAAGATTTTTTTTAATGATGTAACATTATTTAAGATGATTTGGCAATATCATGTCATATTAAAATTAATCTTCTTCACCAAATATATTTTCATGTATTATATTTGTCCATCTAAAAATAAATTATTTCTTTAAGTTTAACATTAATTTAAATTATCTATTAAAAATCAAAGTAATCAAAACGTTACAACCACTCACTTCTTCTCTCATGGTTACGAAAATGTGAATATGAACTCTTTTCCCTTCTCACTTACAAACATGAACCCTAAGAACATAATCTGAAATCGTCGTTCCAAATCAAGTTGTTTTCTGAAGTTGTCATTCCAAATCAACTCGTGTTGGTCGCTTTAGGTAGCTTATCTCTGAAATGGCAAACTCAACTTACGTTTCGAGGTATGTACCAACACTCTGAAGGTGAGAAAAATACATAAGAAGGGGGTTGAATTGTGTGTGTCAAATCGTTTTTACTTTTGAACCATAGTTCATAATCTAAACAGAAGTTCAGAATCTGATTAACAAGTTGCAGCGGATAAAATAACAGAAGCAAATAAATAGGCAAAGAACACACATAAGTTATCCTGGTTCCTCTCCAATTGAGAGTGGTTCAGTCTCATTACAACACAAGAGATTTTCACTATAATCAAATTGATTACAACTGTTTATACCCTCAAGTATAAGACATTTTTATGCTCAAACCTATAACCTAAGTCTTGCTTGCTTAGTTTCCACGAATCCAAGACTTCCTTGCTTAAACCCCTCGGATTCAAGACTTCCTTGCTTAAACCTACGCTCCAAGACGTCATTGCTCAGATTGCTCGAATCTACGACTTCAATACTCAAGCACACATCAAAAAACTTTATCTAAACTAACTGTTTCGAGAAGGAATAACTTACAACAACGATTGATCAACAATCAGAGGTGTTCAAATATAATACAACACACTTTAACACTTAAGATTCTTAAGCTATACAAGAATAAGAACTCTTAAACGATTAACTTCTCTTGAGCTGATACAAGTGGTGTGGAGTGCGTGTATATTTCAGTTGTAGTTGTAGTGTTATTCTCTTAGTTGATCTTCTATTCTTCTGCTCCTTTTATAGCTGAAGAAATAGAGTCGTTGAAGCAACCTAACAACTACTTTCAAATTAAATCTTTTTGCACATCTTCTTTTCCAATAAAGCATCTGTTGGAACTCGTAGCGAAGGAATTATCCATTGAACAAGGCCTTTGTCCAAAGAACTCTTCTATTAAAACAAGTACAACATAATCTTTTGGAGATAATGTCAACTACTTTCGAGTCCCGTGATTTTTGAGCTTGAGTTGTCATCCATCCGTTTCAAAGGTAGGATTAGCACGCTTCTGATTCTAAAATATGCAAAAGATATCTTTAGGGTCAGACTCTCTCACAAGAACTTGATCTGAACCGAACCATAGTTTCTTCCCTGACAAAACCTGTTCCATCAAGTAAATTGGATTCTGTACACATGGACCATCTAGTTATAAATCCTAATTGTTCTTCAAATACTTTGTTATCATCAAAACCTTAGAGGATACATGGTATAAACCAAATTTGTTTCAACACACTCATCTCTGAACTGAAAAATTCAACTCATCTTTGAACTGAAAACCCAACTCGTAAATGTCGTTTATGTTCTGGATTATACTATGTTGTTCTGAAATTTGATTTTGTTTTGGGTTGTTAAATGCGTTAATGTTGTGCCTTGATTTGATCATTCTGAATATTTGTTTATGTTATGTGACTAGTTTATGTTGTGGTCCCTAAATTGTTAATGTCTTGTGGTCCCTGAACAGTTAATATGTTGTGGTCCATGTAGTGTTAATCTTTTGTGGTGCCTGTTTTGTCGGTGTTGTGATTTGTATATGTTCTGTTGTAGGTCATCTGATACCTAAGTTGTCAGACTTAGAGTACATCATCAGGGACATTTAGTACATAATCAAGTGAAGTTGTAAGTTGATGGGCTTGTTTCTGAAATGAATTGGGATTGGGATGTGGACTTAATGTCCTATATGCAAATTAAAGAATTGATCAAGAGTGAGGGGTACTGTAATATAAAGTGTTTATGGTATTGAAATCCTAACTTTTCTTTTTTTCGTGGACTTCGGCCTCTGAATAATGATAACAATGTGTTATGGTTAATGGAATAACCAATGGTTCAACCATGAATCTGATGATTCAAATGTCATAGTTTTATTTACGTGGTTAGTTTCTATTTTATGTTTAAAATAAACTTGATAATTCTAGTTTGATAAGCTAGTTTGAGTTTGTATTGTAAACTTACGTTGGCGTTGCTAAGATGTTTTGAATAAGTGTAATCTTATTCGAATTCTTGTAAATATTGTAAAGTGGGTTGTATTTATTTTTGTTTTAATTTAACTAATAGATTGGATTTGGAATTTAATGAAAAAATATTACTTACTTTACTTAAACATTTAGTGAATATCGTAATAATAACTGTCAATGTTGCCATCCAGTTGGTGTGATGATGAAACTTATGTTGTAATAATAAAATAATACGAAATTTTTACATCAAATTTAATGATGATGACCTTAACTTCTTCCTAAATCAATTTTCTATCATACAAGAAATAAGTGTTACCAAGAGTTTTACTACTCCATTTGTTTTAAATTAACAATCGTTTAAATCTTTTGTATACAGATTAAAGAATACAAT
The DNA here is from genome assembly GCA_022829125.1 of Lathyrus tuberosus. Lineage (NCBI taxonomy): Eukaryota > Viridiplantae > Streptophyta > Magnoliopsida > Fabales > Fabaceae > Lathyrus > Lathyrus tuberosus. Next base: position 4,873,530 of record JALAZF010000239.1, on the reverse strand, counting down.
AATGTTGTCATAATACATTTCACTTTTATTAAATTAATCTTATTAATGTGTTGAAAGTAATGTACAGAGTAATAATTAAAGGACACAATTGTAATTCTTACCCCCAATTTTCCACATGTTTTTCTAGAGAGAAAGCTAACCTTCTTACTCTAAAAAACTTATCGTGTTTTCATCCCCCTTTTTCCTCTAGGGTTTATGGTGGTTTCTTCTCTAGCTCTCTGGCTCCCCCCTGGCGTTTGGGCTTTTTCCTTTTCTGTGTTTTTCTTCTGTCTTTCTTCCCTAGTGGAGCATTGTGTTAAACTATCTGTCTCTGTCGATTACGGAAAAATGGAGGTCTCTCCCTTTATCCAAAGAAGCGGAGGAAGGAGTCGTTGCCGCTGAAGATGAGATTTGCAATGATGAATCATTCCAAAGGACTTTGGTCGAAAAACTATGGAAGGAAAGTAGCTTCAATGTAAGGGCTTTCAAGAGTGAAACACCTTCAAATGATGGTAAGCCACCTGTATACTGGGTAATCAATACAGATGTTACTCATCTTATTACCCTAAACTTTCACAATTTTAAATTTCATTCTTTTGTACCCTCTATTAACATGAAACTTCCAAATGGAACTACTGTCTCTACTAACATTGCAGAAACTGTGCATCTCTCCAACTCTTTAATATTATGTTACGTCTATTACATTCCTACATTCCACGTTAACTTAATTTTTGCATCTAAACTTATAGATTCCTCTGGTTGTACATTAACATTCACTAATAAGGATTGTTTCATTTTGCAGAAAAACTCCACGAGGATAATTGGTTTATCTGAGCGCTATAGAGACCTATATATGCCTCAAGCTTAGGCCACTCTTAATCCCTCTTTTTCCCTTTTTAGTAGAACTCTTGTTCCTGATTCTACTTCTTCTTTATGGCATAGACGGTTAGGGCATCCCTCCCATTCTGTTCATAAACTTTTAGCCACTAAATATTCTGATATTGTTTACTCTTTTAATAAAGACTCCCCTTGTCATTTCTACCATTTATCAAAACAGAAACGTTTATCTTAAACGGATAACACTAGCAATTCTTCCAGGCCTTTTGATATTTTGCATGCTCACATATAGGGGCCTTTCTTAAGCCCCTCCATTCACAACCATCGTTATTTTCTTACCCTTGTGGATGATTACACTCGCTTTACTTGGGTTATTCTCATGACTCATAAGAGTGAAACATATAAACACTTACATAATTTTATTGCTTTCATTACTAATCAATTTTCTACAACCCTCAAATGTTTACACAGTGACAATGATCAAGAATTCTTAATGCACGATTTTATACAACCAAAGGAATCTTGCATCAAAGGTCTTGTGTTGAGCGCCCTCAACAAAATGGAATTGTTGAACGAAAACATCAACGTATCCTTAATGTTGCAAGATCCAATTTCTTCCAAGCTAATCTCCCTAAATTTTTTTGGCATTTATTTGTTATTCATGCTACTCACTTAATTAATCGTCTTCCTTCACCTCTTTTAAACAATAACACCCCTTATTTTTTACTTCATACCAAGCCTCCGGATTACTCAATTCTAAAAAGTTTTGGTTGCCTCGCATACGCTTCTACTCTTTTACAAAACATAACAAAGTTTGATCATCAATCTCATAATTGTGTTTTTCTAGGATATAGTCAGGGCACTAAAGGATACTTATTTTATGATCTTGTCACTAACCACTTTATTGTTTCCAGGAATGTCAACTTATATGAATCGATTTATCCATTCACAAAAGCACATGACCATCGACCCCTACCCCCTATAACCACCCTCAATCCAACTGACACAAACCTTGAGCCCTTTGATCCTTCTCACCAACCATACCTTCCAACTCAACCTCCTCCTACCTCCTCCACCCCAAACTCCTCCCACCACCCCTACTTCCCCTGTTGCCAACCACAGCCCCCATATTCCTAATCCCTCACCCCAACCACAAAGAAAATCTCTCAGGACTACCAAGAAACCCTCATACTTATCTGACTATCATTGTAACCTCGTCAATCACACCACACCTCCTTAAACACCATCCCCAAATTTCCTCTTTCCTTTGTGCTAAACTACAGCCATTGCAACACTAACTATAAAAAAAATTGCCTTACTATTTCTTCAAACACAAAACCCTCTCCTACTCCATATAATTTATCCATTAAACTTTCTACTGCTAATTTTGAACCCTTTCATGATCCGACCCAATATGGGCGACTCATAGGGAAATTATTTTACCTCACCACCACACGTCCTGATATTTCCTTCGATGTCCAACAATTGAGCCAATTCGTCTCTAACCCTTCAAACAATCATTTTAAAGCTGTTAATTGAACACTGTAGTATTTAAAATCAAATCCTACACAAGGATTATTCTATCTTGCTACTTCTGGCTTTACACCTTCTGATTTTGCAGATAGTGATTGGGCAACTTGTCCGACCACACAATGATCAACTACTGACTTTGCTGTTTTTTTGGGGCAAATCTCTCATATCATGGAAATTCAAAAAGCAAAGTACCATTTCAAGATCAAGTTTTGAAGCCGAGTATCGAGCTCCTGTTGCCCTTACACGTGAGATCCAATGGCTCCATTATCTCTTCAAAGACCTTGGAATTCAATTCAACAAACCCACATCCATCTATTGTGACAATCGATCCGCTGTTTACCTCGCACACAATCCGACCTTCCATGAAAGATCCAAACACATTGAGATAAAGTGTTATCTCATCAAAGAAAACTCGAAGCCGACATCATCAAACTATTCCCTATTTCATCGTCTACCCAGCTCGCCGATTTGTTGACCAAAGCGCTTCATGCACCTGCCTTTTCTTCATTTCATATCGAGTTAGGCCTCTCCTCCAGCCATAGTCTGGCTTTTGGGAGAATAATAAATAATAGTTGTAGTATACATTAATTAGGAAATTATTTTGTTTTAATATTACCGTTAGTGTTCATGTACCCCAATAAAATGTGGTGTTCATTGCTGTACCAAACATTAAGTTGAATAAATGAAATCCTCACCAATGATAAATTTTTACATTGGATTATGCACATCTGATAGAAACTCTCACTAAAGCCCCCACCAAAGTCTTAATTTCATGCCCCACATCAAGTCAAGAGTACTTGATATATCTCTAAAACTAATGAAGAGTAGTACAGCTGTTCAAGTTTTTGGAAGCTTTCAAAAATATGTTGGTTGGAATTTGTTTATTCAATTAAAGTCCTGTTCCTATTTTCTAAGCACAAACATTTTTTACTTCTAAACAACCAAAACATTATTCTATGCACAAATTCACGTTATCATCTATACACTTTCGGAGCACAAACATTTTTTACTCCTAAAACAACCAAAAATTCATTCTATTCACAAATCCACGTTTTCATCTATCAACTATTTTCAGCCGCCTACAAAGTTTCACATTACAAGCCCAAAACTGCAAAATGAGGTAAAATAAGGTAAAAGGTATCATCACAAATGAGTTATTGCTATCTACACACTCCAGCTCATTGGAACATTAGCCCAGATAAAAATTGTCAGTCTTTCTGTTGAGTCCATATCTTGATAGTCGTATCATTGCCTCCCGAAGCAATCATGTTCTCCGTCGGGTGACACGAAACAGATATGACTGTATCTGTATGACCTTCCATCTTCTGTACAATTTTCCTTGACTGCAGATCCCACAAGTATATACAACTATCTTCTGAACCACTAACAACATACTTCCCATTAGTTGTAGAAAATGTGGACGAAATACTGAATTTCGAATTAACATGACCACGGTAAGATTTCACAACCTTCTCATTATAAAGGTTCCAAAGCCTCTGCAGGGACAGAGAAATTCCCATGTAAGTCAATCATAACATGGAAAACCAAACTAAGTACTTGTTTGCCAATCCCTTCTAAAGAGACCTCAATCAAATAAACAACATACTATGAAAAGTGAGTAACCCAACAGCATAGATAGAGTCACATAATTCATACAGCTTCTAAAGTAAGTAAAGTGAAAAGTGAGAAAATTAAGGGTTGTTATTTTAACAAACTTGTAACTTGTTATGATGTACCTAAAATATCTACCCTTGATTTGCAAATCAATGATCGACATTACTCACTTTATTCATTAAAGTGAGTTGCTCATTTTGGAGGAACAGGATTCACAATGTAGCCAAGGTATCCTACACAAATGAATTATATTTTCAAATAAAAATGTACTAATTTTTTACCAACAGTTTTTAAAGTATAATACTAGACTGCAATTATCTATTCAATTGGGTTATATCAACAATATTAGACTGTAATTATCTATTCAATTGGGGTTATATCAACAATATTAAACTGCAATTATTATTCAATTGGACTCGTATCAACCATATTTGACTGCAAAATTCTATTCAATTGGACTCATATCAACCATATTTGACTGCAAAATTCTATTCAATTGGACTAATATCAACTATATTTGAATGCAACATTCTATTAAATTAGACTCATATCAACTATATTTGAATGCAACGTATTCTATTCAATTGGACTCATATATCAACTATATTTGAATGCAACATATTCTATTCAATTGGACTCATATCAACTATATTTGACTACAACATTCTATTCAATTAGAGCCATATCAACTATACTATATTTGGTTGCAACTCTCTATTCAAACGGAATCATATCAGCCATATTTGAGTGCAATAATTTGAGTCATATCAACTCTATTTAACTGCAATTTCTCTATTCAATTGATCTCATATCAACTACATTTGATATCTCTATCGTTTTATCGAACAAATCCTGATGCTACTGCAATTTAAAACGAGGCTAACCGAAAGCAAAATAAAAATTCAGTTACTGAGAGAGAAGTGAAATATTACCAAAGTGTTATTCTCGGTAGCAACAAGAACCAGCTTTGAATTGGGTGAAAACTTGACATATGTAACAGGAGCATCCTCATCCACATCATAAATGAGAGTCTTCATACAGTGACCAGTAGAAACATCCCAAAGCTTGCAAAAACCATCAAAGCTACCAGAAACCAAGCGAGTCCCATTGCCATTAAAATCAACCGCACTAACAGGTTCAGAATGGGCAGGAATATCCCTAACACATCCCCCAGACCTAACATCCCACATCCTAATAGTCTCATCGAACGATCCCGAAGCGATGATATTCGAATGAGGATGGAAATTAACGCAGAAGACGGAGCTATCATGGCCATGAAAAGTCTTGATTAGCGACCCCGTGGGGACGTCCCATAGACGGACGGTTTTGTCGGAGGAGGCGGAGACGAGGAAACGAGAGTCGGGAGAGAAAGCAAAGTCACAAACGACGTGGGAATGACATTCGTATTGTTGCATGGGAGATAGGGTTAGCGTGTTGGAATCAGAATCGGAGTTGGTGAAGGCGTAGATGCGGATGGTTCTGTCGGCGGAGGAGGAGGCAAGAAGACGGCCGTTAGGGGAGAATTTGACGGCGGAGATTGGACGTTGGTGAGAGGTTAGGGTTTGTGAGAGTGTGTAGGGTTTGAAGCTTGATGATGATGATGAAGCCATTGCTTCTGCTATGGAAATTCAGTTTCTTGTGTCGACCAGAATTCAGTTCTTGAAATAGAAATGCAGAGTGAAGAGTTTGTCAGAAGAGTGGTGATTTTTATTATATTACAAGAATGGAATGCGATGAGTTTTTCTTTATCAAACTATTGCTTCATTGATTAAGCAAAGTTGGTGAAGGCGTATGTTTAAATTTAGAATTCAATGTGATCGCATTTTAAAATTTAAATATTCCTTATATGTCACTTTACATCTCCATTTCCTTTTTTAGTAATAAAAAAAACTTACCTTTAAAAAAAAAAAAGTAATAAAAAAAACTTAAAACCTTTTAAATTTAAATGTGATCAAATACATTAATTCTTTAAATTTGCTCAAATCAACTTATAAAAAGGGGAGAAAATATTAAATAAATGATTAATATACATTTTTTAATTTTTTTTTGATTTTATTGTTTTATTTTTTATTATTGATTTTGTTCGGATTATAAAGAGTATTCATCTTTTTAGATGTCTTAGAAATATTAAGAATTAATATCTTTTTTCGTTTTGTATCTTTTGGTCAGGGTTCATTTTAATCCTTTAATTTTAAAAATAACCCTTTTGATCCCTTAATTATCCAATCAGTGTCACGTTTGTCCTTGAAGTCAAAAGCGTTAGTCAAAGTTAATGGATGATTTCGGTTGTCGATTTGGTGGATTAGTAATTGCTTATGTGGATTATTTTCTGCTAAGTTGGAATACTTAAGGAAAGTAGGGTTTCATTTACCTCATTTGTTCAAAATCGTCTGAAGGAAATGTTTCATAATCTTTAAGAACGAAGTGGTGAGAACGAAAAGTTGGGAACGAAGGTTAAGAACGAAAGAACGAACGAAGGCTGAGAACGATTAAACGACTGCTGGGAACGAAGGAACGAAGGCTGAATCAAAAAGAGGAAGACAAGTTTACTGGTAAGTCCAAAGTTTTGCCTCTTTAAAAATTAGGGTTTAGTCTGTTTTCAAATTTCGCCCTTTTCTAATATATGATTTACTTAGTTTTCAATTTACCGGGTGCAATCTATTATAAATCAGTTTGATTTGATGTATAAAACTCGTTTTAGGCTACGTTCATCGTATTAGGGTTTTTGTTGGATCTTTTTGAAATGTTAAGTGTTGTATGTTTCTTTGTTGGTTTTAGGAATATGTGTTGTAGTAATGTTGAATGTATACATTAGTTTGGGTTTTACGAATTTGTGTTGCTAATGTTTGTAAAAGAAATTATCTATTGGTTATGAATACGTAGTTTTCCTTTTAGGTGAAAAATAGATAACTTTGTTCGTGTTTTTATTCACCATGGAGGTGAATTTGTAGATGTTGAGTATTCTAGTTATGAAGGGTTAGTTTCTGAGGTGAGATGTGATGTAGATAAGTGGGGCTATTTTAAAGTGGTAGGAATTATAAAAGAACTAGGTTATAAAAAAGCTGGAACAAAGTGGCTAGGGTACCAACTTTCAAGGATCATAACTTGAGATCCAAGCAACAATTTTGGATGATCCAAAGATGGATTTGTAGCTCTCATGGCATACTTTAAAAGTGTCAACTACACCTCATTCCAATTTCTCATGGATTCTAAGTTATGGAGTGATCAAAATGGCTGAAAACATGAAATGTCACTTTTTCCAACACTTAGTGAAATTTTCACTAAGTCAGAATCTGCCTTGCTTTTTTTCAAATGTAGGGGCATTTTTCACTTGGATCCAAAAAGTGTCAAGACAAACTATGATCATACATGTGTTGTATCATATGAGAGCTTTCCAAAATGGCCAAGAACTCCATTAAACTCCACTTGGGCTAGGAGTTATGACAGCTGCAACATGCCTTGCTGCAAACTGTCTTGGCAAGGCAGATTTGTGCACAAGGGCTCAAATTGCTCAAATTGTGCAATTCCAAGCATGCTTATCCATCTGCACACTTCAAGGGGGAACAACCAAGGGACAAGAACTGATTCATCAGCCTCCAAAGTCCCAAAATCTCCAAGTAGCATGCCTAACCAAAAAAGGCTAAAGTGTGAGGGATATTCTCCTAGCTACCTTGTTTTAATGATGTTAACAAACATATTAGATTGTAATTTGAGCGGTATCACTTCACGTGTCGGGCATATAACGTCTAACCATTATCGTTCATATGTCTAGATGCATAGGATCTTATTCTCTCCAATAATAAATGTCCACTATCATTTTAGTTGTGTCTAGTATGTTTCTTTGATATTGGTATAGTAAAAATGCTCAGAAAAATTGAATTTCCTAAAAATTTGCACTTCATGCGCTGACCCTTCAGTTCATGCGCTAACCCCAAATTTTATGCGCTAACCTCCAAAACTTGCGGGAAAACGCACAAATTTGTGGACACGAAATTTTTGTTTTATGCGTCGACGCATGAATGCTGGAGGTCGACGCAAGACCTCAAATTCTGCACTTTTTCACTAAATTTCTTTTTTGTTATTTTTCTGTTGGTCATTTTTTTCATATAAATAGTTTTGGTCATCCTTTTTATTAAAAACAAGAAACGTGAAAGATATATGTCATTTCTCTCTTCATCTTCATCTTCTTCATTGTGTAAACAAACAATCACACATAATCATCTTTGTTTGTGTCGCCCATTGATCGAAGTGATAACATTCAGAATTTAGGAAGTGTAATCTTCATCTTCTGGGTTGAGAGTTTCGCAGGTGTTTCTTGAATAAAACCAGTTGGTTTTGTCCTCCAAGAATCGGATAGATTTTGGGGGTTTTTGCACAAACTGTTCTTTCTACAGGGATTCGGCTGGGCGAAGGTAACCGGAAATTGGCGCAATTGTTTGGTTTAGTAGCTGTAATTAGAGGATCGTAGAAAGGAGGTTTGGGTTCGAATTCTTGGTAGATTGCAATTGACCGAGTGAAGGTAACTGAAGAACGGTGGTTTCTGTCGGTTTAGTAGCGTGAGACGGTAATTGAATCAACCATATTTGGAGCACTTGATTCATCTTGAATCAAGGGAAGAGAAAATTCTGCATCAACGATCGAAGACGTTTGAGGGTTTGGATGTTCATTATTTTCTCTTGTAATAAACAATTTGCAACAATAGTATATATATATATATATATATATATATATATATATATATATATATATATATATATATATAAAATTCTGCATCAACGATCGAAGACGTTCGAGGGTTTGGATGTTCATTATTTTCTCTTGTAATAAACAATTTGCAACAATAGTATATATATATATATATATATATATATATCTCAATTCCATTTGTGGAGTTGGGGGCAGACGTACCCAAAGCGAGGACGATTGGGGAACTGCCTAATCAAATCGCGTTTGTTCTCTCTTTCCTTAACTCTTTTACAATTCATTTCCTTCGAGTTTGTGAAGTTGCAAGTCATCGAAATTTCTGTAGTAGAGTAATTGTAATCTGATAAATTGTTTTGTTAAACTGATATAATTCCTTGAATTATATCTTGGAGCAGCTGTACATTACCCTTTACTGAAATTCTGCACTTAGTGTGTTTTCGCACACTAGGTGTTTGATAATTTGTGTCAAAACAAAATTCGAACTTGTTGTCTTTAAATTGCTTATCATTTTACCTCATTGGATTGGAATATACATCAACCAAGTGATAGTTTGTTGATTGCGTATCTTAAGTGTAATATTCAACACTGAATTTTTCTCCTCTGCACTCATCCATGATATATTCGTGCATATCCATTCCTTTTGGTAGAAGGTTCGTTGTAGACGTTTTATCCAGTGGTAGCTTCCGTTTAAACAATTTTAAAAACAAATTTTGTAAACCATTTGCGTGTAAAACTCAAGGGATCTATTCAACCCCCCTTCTAGATCCATAGCCATCGTCTAACAAGTGGTATCACGAGCTCCAGTTAATTCTGGTGCTTTGGTAAAACTTCTTGGATCATGGCGAACGAACCTAAAGGGGCTTATAATAGAGCTCCAGTTTTTACAGGCGAAAACTACAGCTACTGGAAGAATTGTATACGCGTTCATATTAATTCCAATGATCGGAAGGTTTGGAACGTTATTTTAAACGGTCCCATGCAAATTACTATGACTAACGCGGAAGGCATTGTCGTTCCTAAACCCGAAGCTCAATGGACAGCGAAGGACGAGAAAATGTACAGCTATGATTGGAAGGCTCGTAATATGATCATCTCCTTCTTGGGAGTTGACGAGTATTATCGAGTCTCCCATTATGAAACGACCAAAGCCATGTGGGATGCTTTACAAGTAGCCCACGAAGGCACTAATGATGTTAAGTTGGCTCATATTAATACACTAATGCAAGAGTTTGATTTGTTTTACATGAAGCAAGGGGAAACCATTGTGGATATGCAAAAACGATTCACTCACATTATCAACAAACTGCATGTTCTTGGTAAACCAATTCCAAATGAGGTTTCTACTAACAAAATTATGAGGTGTCTTAACAGGGAATGGCAACCGAAGGTCACCGCTATCAAGGAGGCTAATGATCTTGCTACACTAGACCTCACGACACTGTTTGGGAAACTTGATGAGCATGAGCAAGTGCTCATTAGCTTGGATAAACATGAAAAGAGTATCAAGAAAGAGAAGGCAAAAGATACGGAGAAGAAGTCGATAGCTCTTAAGGCTTCTTGTTCAAAGTCCACACATCAAGAGTTAAGTAATGATGAAACCAATAATGACAAAGATGAAGAATCCGGTGATGATATGGGCTTATTTGTGAAGAGATACAATAGATATATTCGTAAGAACGATATTCAACACTCGGATAGAAATCTAGTCAAGTTTAGGAAGCAATCTAGAAGCGAAGGAAATAAAAATGGCAAGGTAAAAGGTACGTGCTACAACTATGGAAAATTCGGGCATTACAAGCTGGATTGTCCATCTCTAAAGAAAGACAAAGATAAGGATAATGTCAAGAGTCGCTCAAACAAAAAATCCAACAAGTCTCGACGAGCATACATCGCTTGGGAAAGCGATAGTGAGTCGGAGAAAGATGATTCCTCAAGCGATGAAAGTGAATCCGTTAACTTTTGTCTTATGGCATGCCACAACAAAGCAAAAGAGGTACAAAGTCTTGAGACCACCGAAAGAAGATGGGTTCTGGATAGTGGCTGCTCGAGACACATGACCGGAGACATATCTCTTTTTATCGACTTTGTGGCGAAGAAAAAGGGGTTTGTCACCTACGGAGATAACAATAAGGGACAGATTCTCGGCAAAGGTAGTGTAGGTAACCCCTCATCTACTACTATCTCTGATGTGCTGCTTGTGGAAGGCCTTAGACACAACCTTTTAAGCATTAGTCAACTATGTGACAAGAATTATAAAGTATATTTTTCAAAGGATTGTTGCATAGTTGAAGATTGCAATAAAAAGAACGTGTTTAAGGGCTTGAGGGTGAACAACGTCTATATGCTAGACTTAAATAAGGTATCGTTGATTGGAGACAAGTGTCTAGTCACTATGAATGAAGATTCATGGTTGTGGCATAGACGGTTGGCTCACATCAATTTTGATTTGCTTAACAAAATTGTCTCTAAAGACTTAGTCATCGGTTTGCCCAAAATTAAATTCACAAAGGATCACCTTTGTGATGCGTGCCAAATGGGGAAGCAAACAAGGATCTCATTCAAATCCAAAAACATCGTTTCAACTATGAGACCCCTTGAGCTACTCCATATGGACCTCTTTGGACCATCTAGGGTTAAAAGTCTAGGTGGTAACTATTATGGGCTTGTTATAGTCGATGATTTTTCTAGGTTTTGCTGGACAATTTTCTTAGAAAATAAGAGTGATACTTTCTCGGCCTTTGAACGATTTGCTAAGTTATCTCAGAACAAGTTAAACACAAACATTGGGTAAATTAGAAGTGACCATGGGGATGAGTTTAACAACCATTTATTTGAAGCATTTTGTGATTCCAACGGAATTGATCATATTTTTTCCGCACCACGTACCCCTCAACAAAATGGGGTAGTGGAACGTAAAAATAGAGTTTTGGAAGAACTTGGAAGGACTATGATCAATGATGGTGGATTACCAAAATACTTTTGGGTCGACGCTATAAGTACGGCTTGTTATGTTTTGAATAGGGTGCTCATCTGACCTATTCTAAACAAGACACCGTATGAGCTTTTAAAAGGGCGTAAGCCAAACATACCTCACCTTCATGTATTTGGGTGCAATTGCTTTGTGTTAAACAATGGGAAAGAGTCTCTTGGTAAATTTGATGCCAAGGCCGACGAGGGTATTTTTCTTGGATACTCTCAATCAAGTAAAGCATATAGAATTTATAATAAGAGGTTACGAATAGTTGAAGAGTCAGTTCATGTTACTTTTGACGAGTCTTATCCGAGAAATGTCGGAGAAGGTAGTTCTTTTCATGGTGCAGGTGTACCTACTGAAGACATACTCAAGGACACTGATAAGGGAATTGATAAGCCTGAAGCAGTGCGTATTGAGGAGGAAAAGGATCGCCAACCAGCGAAAAGTGAGGATGATCATCATGATAATAAACATGAACTCCCTCCAGCTTGGAAGTCTTCAAAAGACCATCCAATTGACAACATTCTAGGTGATATCTCTAAGGGAGTAACTACTCGCTCTAAACTTAGTAACTTTTGTTATTACTCTGCTTTTGTTTCCCAAGTTGAACCTAAAAACGCTAAGGATGCGTTACTCGATGAGCATTGGTTTCTATCAATGCAAGATGAACTAAATCAATTATGGAGAAATTAGGTTTGGGACCTTGTCCCCCCTCCGCGAGATCATCAAGTAATCGGCACCCGATGGGTGTTTAGGAATAAACTTGATGAAAATGGAGTAATAATGCGTAACAAAGCTAGGCTTGTAGTGCAAGGCTATAACCAAGAAGAAGGAATCGACTATGAGGAAACTTATGCGCCGGTTGGCCGACTCGAGGCCATACGTCTTCTACTTGCCTATGCTTGCACAAAGAACTTTAAATTATTCCAAATGGATGTTAAAAGTGCGTTCCTTAATGGATACATAAATGAAGAGGTTTATGTAGCCCAACCTCTGGGTTTTGAATCCCACGAATATCCTGATCATGTCTATAAACTTAAGCGAGCTTTGTACAGACTTAAACAAGCCCCTAGGGCTTGGTATGAACGTCTAAGCAAATTTCTACTAGATCAAGGGTATTCAAGAGGAAAGGTTGACACAACCCTCTTTATTAAACCTCAAGGAAAACACTTAATTTTGGTACAAATTTATGTTGACGGTATCATATTTGGGTCTACTAACATGACCTTGGTCAAGGAGTTTTATAGTTTGATGCAGGGGGAGTTTGAAATGAGCATGATGGGGGAGCTCAACTATTTCCTCGAATTGCAAATCAAACAACTTGAAGAGGGCACATTCGTGAGTCAAACGAAATATTGTCTTGAGTTACTAAAACATTTTGATATGCTGAACTGCAAAGCAATAGATACTCCTATGCCTACAAGTGCTAATCTTGATCGTGACGAAAATGGTAAGGATGTTGAGGTAAAGAAGTATCGAGGTATGATAGGGTCTCTCCTTTATCTTACCGCATCACGTCCAGATATAATGTTTAGTGTATGCATGTGTGCGAGGTATCAGACACATCCCAAGGAATCCCACCTTAAGGCAGTTAAGCACATACTTCGATATCTCTCTGGTACTCCAAAGTATGGGCTGTGGTATTCCAAAGGTAGTGTTTGTTCCTTAGTTAGCTACTCCGATTCCGACTTTGCCGGGTGCAAGTTGGATAGGAAAAGTACTAGTGGCATGTGTCACTTTTTCGCAAACTCCTTGGTGAGTTGGCACAGGAAGAAACAGGTTTCCGTTGCTTTGTCAACAACCGAGGCGGAATATGTTGCCGCTGGTAGTTATTGTGCTCAAGTCTTATGGTTTAACAATAATTACTTGATTTCAACTTAAAACTTGAACGTATTCCAAATTTGTGCGATAACACTAGTGCGATTAATCTAACTAAGAACCCCGTATTGCATTCACGCACCAAGCATATCGAAATACGCCATCATTTTCTTAGGGATCATGTAGAGAAAGGAGATGTAATTTTTGAGCACGTTGACACTAAGAATCAACTTGCTGATATTTTCACAAAACCATTAGCTACAGAGCCTTTCTTTCACATCCGTAGGGAACTTGGCATTCTCGATATCTCGGATCGTGCTTAATAATCCTTTAGGGTATTGATCTTCACACACACACACACACACACACACACACACACACACACACACACACACACACACACACACACACACACACATATATATATATATATATATATATATGCTTGTTTATTCTTTTCACTAACAATGCAAAGAGATATTTAGCCATATGTGAGGGATCTTATCGTCATGACGATCAAGGTAATATCGTTCCGATTTATAGATGTTTATCAATATTTTGTGCCATATTAATTACTATAATCTTGATGTTTATTGAATTTAGAGTACTTATCGTTCGTGTGGATGTTTTGTTCTGTATGTGCATGTGTCTATCTATCTGGTTGGAACTTTAAAATTGCAAAATTTCACTTTTTTTGTGTATGCGTCGACGCATAGATTCATGCGTTGACCTACTAAATTTTCGGGATAGCGCATAAACATATGTTCAACATTTTTTAAAAAATTCACGAATCATGCGCCGACGCACAGATTCACAGGTCGACGCATAATTTGACCGTTCAGACTTCCTTCTTTACTGGGACTTGTACGCCGACCTAGTGCTGTTCTCTTTCCCTACATATTCTCTTTACACATTAATCTATGATTCTTGCATGTCATTCCATTAGTCTTTATGGTCAATCTCTCCCTATCCTCCTCCATTAAACCTCATCAATCATAATTACTCTCCACTAAATCCTCATCCAAACCCGAGAAATCAAAACCCACCAAGAGGAAATCTTCTATACTGCTACAAGGTTTTCTAAAGGCTGTCATATCTACTCTTTACTCTCAGAGAAAAAAAAGTGTCATCATCCTCTCTCAACTTTTCTTCAACAATGGCTTCAAGAAGAAACCCTAGTAGAAGGGGAACAAGAGGATCATCTTCACAATCAACACCCACCAGAGCATCATCATCTACACAACGGGTAACATTTGAATCTTTAATTTCTGAAAGGCTAACTACTCCGTTTGCGGAACTGTTTTCTAATCGGGCTGTTATAAGACAACATGGGTTTTATCCTCTGATGGGTCCAGATTTTCACATTCCTGAGATTTCTGAACTTATAAATTTTCAAAATCTTTGTGAATTTGTAGAATGTGATGATAAGTATAGTGAAGACTTGACTCGGTTATTCTATTGTGGGATCAAGGGCAAATTTCGTGGGGATGAGTTTAAATTCTCCATGAATAATACAGAATTTGAAGTGACAAATGATGTATGGTCTACATTGTTTGTCTTGGACACTGATGACACTCTCCCAAAGGTTACTGATAAAACCTTTGTTGAGGGCTATGAATTTAAAACTGCTCTGAATTCAATGTTGCGGGAACCGTAATCAGCTGATTTTGTGGCAAGTGAATTATTTCCTAAAAGTGTCACTACCGGCCATCTAAAATTCAAAGATCGTATTCTTCAGTGGATTGTTGCTCGCATCTTGAGGCCTAAGAAAGGAGGATACTCAAGAGTTGAGCAGGCAGAGGTTCACCTCATCTATATTCTCAAGAATAGGATCAAAATTAACTGGCCCTATTATTTTGCTTATAGGATGTTCACTACTCGCAGCTCCCACAAATTTCTGGCACTTGGTTATGCGTCTGTTGTTGCAAACATCTCGAATCACTTTGATGTTCCTATTCCGCAGATTTGTCACATTCATATCACTGCTGAAAAACAATTTCTTGCCAAAACCCTTTCCATGATGGGTTACTTTTGGCAGTCACGTGAGAACAGGTTCATCTATCGACCAAGATCCACCCATCCTGAACATGATGAGCCGGTTCATCTTGAAGCAAGTGATGATGAAGGCATTACTGGAAATGCAAATCAAGCGGTTAATGATGAAAATGTGGTCATACAGGAAGATGTGGTTATGCAAGAGAATGTGGATATGCAGGAAGAGGACAATGAGGCATGGATGGGCCAACAACCTGAAGAGACCTCTGAAAATCAGGGCTGGGGTCAGTGGTAACAAAACTGCTGGAATGTGCTTGGTGATGCATACGTTCCTCCATCTTATGGTGAGGACTATGAATGGCAGCCACCGGAAAATTTTGCTCCTCCAACTCCACCATTCCAGCATGATCAGCAGTCGTCAGAAGAAATTCTAGCAAGGCTGAATGAGTTGTCTCTGCAACATCAAGAATTCCAAGTGCTGCAGGACACTCGATACACGACTCAGCAGGAACAGTTCACAAATCTGTCTAACCAACTATCTTCTCACGTCACCAACTTCAACAATTTCGCAAATGCAACCATGAATCGGTTCAATCAAATGGATGCCAACTTAACTCAGCAAAATCTGAACTTGGCAAACAGCCTTGGTAACCTCAACAACACCTTGATTGAGCTCAACCTTCAACTTGAGGATCTTCCACCACCAAGTCAACATTATAGGGGAAGAGGTCATCATTTTAGGGGGAGAAGACCATAGAGCTTAGGGCATTATGAATCATTTGTGTTTGCGTTTATGTTCTGTGATTTGGTTGTTTTTTGTTGCTTAACTTTGACATGTGCTTCTGTTTGTTTAAACTCTTCCGGAGTGAATGTTTTGCTTGTTTTTTTTGTTCCGTATTTAATCATTCCTAATTTTACATTAGTGGTATCATATGTGGATGCATGTTAATGTGTGTTTGTTGCAAATATATGATGATCCAATACGTATTATACCACATTATTTTGACCACTGTCTTTTCTTCTTTTTGATGTCGTCAAAGGGGGAGAAGAATAACAAGCAGAAATCTTATTTACCAGATATCAAAGACAGGGGGAGCTTTGTTCACTCTCAAATTACATATCTTGTGACAGCTAAGAAAGTGTTGCCATCATCAAAAAGGGGGAGTATGTGAGGGATATTCTCCTAGCTACCTTGTTTTAATGATGTCAACAAACATATTAGATTGTAATTTGAGCGGTATCACTTCACGTGTCGGGCATATAGCGTCTAACCATTATCGTTCATATGTCTAGATGCATAGGATCTTATTCTCTCCAATAATAAATGTCCACTATCATTTTAGTTGTGTCTAGTATGTGTCTTTGATATTGGTCTGGTAAAAATGCTCAGAAAAATTGAATTTCCTAAAAATTTACACTTCATGCGCTGACCCTTCAGTTCATGCGCTAACCCTAAATTTTATGCGCAAACCTCCAAAACTTGCGGGAAAGCTCGCAAATTTGTGGACACGAAATTTTTGTTTTATGCGTCGACGCATGAATGCTGGAGGTCGACGCATGACCTCAAATTTTGCACTTTTTCACTAAATTTCTTTTCTGTTATTTTTCTGTTGGTCATTTTTTTCATATAAATAGTTTTGGTCATCCTTTTTATTAAAAACAAGAAACGTGAAAGATATATGTCATTTCTCTCTTCATCTTCATCTTCTTCATTGTGTAAACAAACAATCACACATAATCATCTTTGTTTGTGTCGCCCATTGATCAAAGTGATAACGTTCAGAATTTAGGAAGTGTAATCTTCATCATCTGGGTTGAGAGTTTGGTAGGTGTTTCTTGAATAAAACCAGTTGGTTTTGTCCTCCAAGAATCGGATAGATTTTGGGGGTTTTTGCACAAACTGTTCTTTCTACAGGGATTCGGCTGGGCAAAGGTAACCGGAAATTGGCGCAATTGTTCGGATTAGTAGCTGTAATCAGAGGATCGTAGAAAGGAGGTTTGGGTTCGAATTATTGGTAGATTGCAATTGACTGAGTGAAGATAACTGAAGAACGATGGTTTCTGTCGGTTTAGTAGCGTGAGACGGTAATTGAATCAACCATATTCGGAGCACTTGATTCATCTTGAATCAAGGGAAGAGAAAATTCTGCATCAACGATCAAAGACGTTCGAGGGTTTGGATGTTCATTGTTTTCTTTTGTAATAAACAATTTGCAACAACAGTATATATATATATATATATATATATATATCAATTCAATTTTAGGAGTTGGGGGTAGACGTACCCAAAGCGAGGACGATTGGGGAACTGCCCAATCAAATCGCGTTTGTTCTCTCTTTCCTTAACTCTTTTACAATTCATTTCGTTCGAATTTGTGAAGTCGCAAGTCATCGAAATTTCTGTAGTAGAGTAATTGTAAGCTGATAAATTATTTTGTTAAACTGATACAATTCCTTGAATTGTATCTTGGAGCAGCTGTACATTACCCTTTACTGAAATTCTGCACTTAGTGTGTTTTCGCACACTAGGTGTTTGATAATTTGTGTCAAAGAAAAATTCGAACTTGTTGTCTTTAAATTGCTTATCATTTTACCTCATTGGATTGGAATATACATCAACCAAGTGATATTTTGTTGATTGCGTATCTTAAGTGTAATATTCAAAACTGAATTTTTCTCCTCTGCACTCATCCGTGATATATTTGTGCATATCCGATCCTTTTGGTAGAAGATTCGTTGTAGACGTTCTATCCAGTGGTAGCTTCCGTTTAAAAAATTTTAAAAATAAATTTTGTAAACCATTTGCGTGTAAAACTCAAGGGATCTATTCAACCCCCCTTCTAGATCCATAGCCATCGTCTAACATAAAGATGCTTCAAGACTCCAATTTTGTTTTGGAGCATTCAATGGATGCTTAGAGGTGGCATGTATCAGAGCAAGAATGCACACTTCAGTCAAGCCTTATTCTTGAATGAAAGAACCATAGGCCTGTGCCCTAACCTCTAGTCAATGGCTAGAGGAGGCTTGAGATTCCATTTGATCACCATTGGCCAACAGCCTGCTGTAGTTGCCACACACTATTGCTTGAAAAAAAAACTTTCTCTACTATAAATAGAGCTCATTTGTGCTTAGTTTGAGTACACCAAAGCAACCAAACTGATGCTTTCCTCAAAATCCCTTTCTCTAGGCCAAACTGCCTTCTTTTGCAAGGTAACTCTAAGTTTTTTAGTTAGAGAGCATTTCCACCACAACTCATGATCCAAACACATCCAATATGTCATATCTATGCTGTCCAAACTCTCATATGTGACCTGTAACACCAAAATCACAAAGTCCCCTCTCAAAACCTCAAAATTGGATTTTTTTGCATTTTTCAACCCATGTCTTGATTCAGTCACTTTCAAAACCAGATAAAACCTCAAACACACTCCAAATATCATCCTTGAACTGTCCCAAATGGTTCCCCACATCTGGAACACCATTTGAGAGAATAGCCATATTGGTCACTTTTGTCCCTTTTGCAAGAAAGAGCTCAAACTTGTTCCTGAGGATTCCAGCTGGTTCAAACCATTCTAAAAGCTTCTAAGGGATCAATTGAGAGTGTCTAAAGCATCAAATTACTTCTGGCACAAGAAACCTGGAAGATAGCCCAAAAAGCTCCTAAAGAGCATGGAAGCTTGCTTACCTGTAAGTTTTATCCGCTTTCATTTACTTGCTTTAATATATATAACTGTATTGTGGGAAGCTGCGCATGGTTAGTCTTCTTTCATCCCTTTACATACATGTCAAATATATATAACTGTATTGTGGGAAAATGCGCACGGTTAGTCTTTTTTCATACCCTTTTACATACTTGTCATATATTAACTGTATATATACTAGTATAGTTATATAGAGTTTTCCCCGACAACTAGGTCTAGAACTATGTAAAGCCCGTTTGGTCACTCTTAAATACAAACAAAACTAGATCCCCATAGGATTTCCAGATACAGTCTTCCCTTTTCTTGGGGTTAAACAATATATAACAAAGAGAAAGGCAGTATTCTCGGTGAGCCTTTTCTCAGACTGTCACCCCTAGAAATTGTCAAAGGAATTCTACTCCCCGGAGTTGATTTATTCTCTGTGAATAGCATCTCTCGAGTTTCTTCAAATCATAAAACTTTCACTAAATGATCTATTCTCTGTGAATAGCATTTCTTGAACTCTTCTTGGTTTGGGACCCACAGGCTTCCTAAAAGAATCCCCGCCTCCTCTTGGGCTTTGTACAAGGACTCGTCGGCTTCTTAAAAGTTCTCATGCCTTCTCTTGGGCTTCGTACGAGGACCTTCACGACCTCTTAAAGGTATAGGACAGAACTTAGTCATCCTTTGTTAGAGCTGTCTTTCTAAAAAAGGTTACAAAAGCCCTCAGAACAATTTTAGGGTTGATACTCATCCCTTAAACGAGTAGGCCTCCTCTTGGGCGTTGTACAAAGATAGACCTTTCCAATAGACTTGGACAGTCTAAATCTCCTTGAGTCTCAAAGACATTCTCAAGTTCCTCACAAATATAGGAGAAACCCCGGATTCTGGATTACTCTCCAGCTGAGTTAAAACCCATATGTTCTAAAACCTAGTCTCTCTCCTAAAAACTCCCCAACCAGGGTCAGTTTATCATCATATAACACTATCTCAAATCAGAACCTCAAGGTATCTGATCTATTAACCCTTCTGCATTCCGCTGCAATAGTTGGTTTCCCCATTTGGACATGCCTCGGGATCTCAAGAATCCCTAGCATAAGCTAGCCTCCTCTTAGGCTTTGTATAATGATCCTTTCCTCAGGAAAGTTAGCTTCCTCTTGGGCTTTGTACAATGATTCTCCCCATCGGAGTTAACCTTTTCAGACTCTCTTGTTGAGTCAATCAATTACTTCCCAGACTCTCTTGTTGAGTCGGTCACCTTTTTAGACTCTCTTGTTGAGTCAATCATTCTCATGGACTCTCTTGTTGAGTTAATCACCTTTTAGCACTCTCTTGTTGAGTCAACCCTTTTTAGCCTCAATCTCGGGCTTCGTACGAGACAGATAAAAAAAAATGCTCTCTTGTTGAGTCAATCCTTTCCAGCCTCCTCTTAGGCTTTGTATAATGATTTTCCCCTCAGCAGATTCAACCTCAATCTTGGGCTTCACACAAGACAGATAAAGACTTCCCCAAGGGAGTCAATTAACCTTTTAGCATCAACCTTGTGCTTTGATCAAGGCACACAAAAAATCAACAATCCCTCTTTAGAGATGACAAATTCTCTCTCAGTCAAACCTTTTAGCTTCAATCTTGGGCTTTGAACAAGACACAAATACCCCTTTAGCTTCAATCTTGGGCTTTAAACAAGACACAAATATTCAACCTTTTAGCTTCAATCATGGGCTTCGAACAAGACGCCAAAACATCTTTTTCCTCCCTTAGAATAGGAGGAACTATGATTGCTCTGATTTCCCTGTTTCATTTAAACGGGAATACGTAGGCATAAGATTGCGAAATCTTAGCGAGCATACAAATCAAAAACTCTAGGTCCAGTACCTTCATACATCAATCAAAACTTAGGTCCAACACCTTACCAAAAACATCGGGAATAACCCGAACATAAAAAAAACTAACTCACTCTCTCATATTTCCCAAGAAACTTTCCCAAACCCATTACTAGATAAACACCATCAAGTACCAAGCAGAACCTAAAGCTAATATCCTATGGATAACCATATATAGGATGGGTAGCTGACAACTGCCCATTGTATAACCTGACCCCGACTCCCCGAATCTCTTTTAAGCGTTTGTTCAGTTAAACATTCGCGTGCAAGGTTAGTTTTAGATACATTCACTTTCCCTTCTAGCTTCATGGGATAAATAAGAAATCAGAAAGTAGCACCCCTTTCTCCGCGAGGAGGAAAACCAAAACCAGCGATAAGGTGGTCGCGTCACCGACAAAAATCGCTCGCTACAGGAAAATTGTGACTCTGCTGGGGAGTCATTTTATTGTTTAGGACTAGGATTATTATAGCTCCTAAGAGGTCTAGGATGTTAGCTTTAGGAATGAATATATATATATATATATATATATATATATATATATATTGCTTTTCCTACTTGATATCTGTGTTTAATTTTCTGCTAATAGGACTGCGGGTGATGCCGCATCTGGAAAGTTTGAGAGCCACCTAAGATAAGTATGGCATGAGACGGGTAATATTACAAGGAGTGACTCCCAAATAAGAGGTCCCGGTAGACCATCGAATAAGTGGAGATACCCTTTGCGGATTCAATGCCTATACGACTTTGGTTATTGAAAGCAGATTGTTCGATTGAGCTGTCTATGAAACTGAGGATTTTAGTAGACTAAGACCATGTTACTATTTTGTAGTGCGGAAGCTATCGGAAATAGTTGCCACGCGATACTACCCTTATTTGAGATTACTCTAAGATACTGCAGCTCGCTCGGGTGAACCAGTCTGCTGTTGTTATCCTAAGAGGGGTCAATAATTTTGCGGACAGGTACAAAAAATCACCAGTATAACCTTTGGGGATGGGTAGAGCCTTGACTTCATGACACCGAACCTTTGACCCCATGTTTTTTCTATGTTTTGTGTGCTGCATTCATGCATTCATTTCATTAAAAAACATTAAAACAAAGAAAAATTTTCTCTTCTAGTCTCTCTTTTTCAAATTAAACTAAGACGATGATTGCAAATGTCAGAAAAAGATTGCGTTATGGATTTTGGTAGAAGGAAGACTCACAAGTACACCTTCAAGGTTCCAAAATTAGAGGATTTGAGAGGGTTGGCAAGGATGATCACCAACCCTGATGCTTTCAGAGCTAAGTATGAAGGACTGCTGTCTCTATTAAGGGTCCATGTAATTAAAGGAATCTTGTCCACGCTAATCCAATTCTATGATCCGGTCAATCACTGTTTTACATTCCCGGATTACCAACTGGCACCAACACTGGAGGAGTACTCTCACCTGACTGATTTACCCATCACTGACCAAGCTCCCTTTTCTGGACTGGAAGAAATTCCAAAGGATCAAACTATTGCAAGAGCAATCTATTTGGATGAGTCAGAAGTCAGGACTCACATGACCACTAAGGGTGGAATCCAGGGTTTGCCATCCAAGTTTATGATAAAGAAGGCCCTGTACTTTGCTAGTATAGGGAATGTGACTGCTTTCGAGAGCATCTTTGTTTTGCTCACCTACGGGTTATTTCTGTTTCCTAACATTGATAGCTTCGTTGATATCAATGCCATTAAGATTTTTCTGATTGGAAACCTTGTACCGACCTTGATCGCAGATGCTTATTATTCTGTACACTCAAGGAATTTGTACAGCGGAGGAATGATCACATGCTGTGTACCCCTGCTATACAAATGGTTCACTTCCTATTTGCCAAAGTCAGCAGCATTTTGGGATCAAAAGAGTACTTTACGTAGGTCACGGAGAATCATGTCTCTTACCAACTCTGACATCGATTGGTACAATAAGATCTACGACAGAATCAGGATCATTGACCGTTGTGGGAACTTCCCTAATGTACCCCTCATAGGAATTAAAGGAAGAATCAACTATCATCCGATTTTAGTTCGTCGTCAATTTGGATACCCGATGAGACATGTCCCGCGTAATGTTCATTTGGAAGGTCTTTTCTTCAAGGAAGGAGAAAATGACAGGGCACTAAAGACAGAAATAGTGCATGCTTGGAAACATGTTCACAGGAAAGGAAGAGAGTCTCTAGGAAAACCAGACTGTGTCTCTGTGGAACCTTATCTCCACTGGGTACAAACTAGGGCTCTCAAATTGAGGATGCCATACCCTCGTCACGAAGTTCTTCCGTTAAAGGAATCTTTCCTTTACTTTATGTCTGATATGGAAAAGCTTCAGGTTACTCTCAACAAAGTTCAACAGGAGAGGAGGTCTTGGAAGAACAAGTACCGTATTCTCAATGTGGAGTGTAAGAAAATACAACAACTGTTAAAAGATAAAGATGCTCTGATTGAGATTTTAGAGAAACATGTTGTAGAAAATCAAGAAGACCAAAGGAATTTGCTCGCTCCTTTCACTTGGCAAAGGAATGACAACCCGACAACGGCTCAAGAGCCCCGGTCAAAGAAGAGGAAAGTACCAGAACCAGCACCTGAGCCCTCCTCAGAGAGAACTCAGGATCCATAAGTTTATACTTTTCCTTTTACAACACTTTGTAAAATTACTGTATTTCCATTTCCGCAATCGTTGAATTCAATAAAACGGGGTTTCCCCACTGTATGATATTTGCAATCCAATTGTTGAAGTTTCTCTTGAAAATAACAAAAATTAATCATAAAATCATTACATATCATTCATCATTCTCGCATAACGCATTCTTCTTACCTACGAATCTCACGTCTGTGTCTCGATTCTAGAGTCAAACTGTCTCATTCGTACAATACTCGGGCCAATATTCAAAAGGAAATGGATAATCTCGAGGAAGAGAACAGAGAGTTGAGAGAAGAACTAGACGCTCTGAAAGAGGATCTAAGGAAACTTCACAGTGACATGCAAGCTCTGGCAGCATCTCAGATGCAACAACAAAGGACTGTGATCTCAGAGATCACATCTACGCCCATAGTGGAAAATTATGATCCTCGGTATAACATGCCAAAAGATCATCCCTGGGGCATGCCACTCAACTATATCCCGGAAGGATATATTCCTCTGATCACAGAAGATCTAGAAACTGCAGCAAGAACCGCTGGGCCTGAAGGTTACAAACTTCGGGAAAGCGAAGATGCAAGGGGCATAACAGCAACTCCTGAAGGTTACAAACTTCGGGAGAGGGAAGCACCAAGAGTCACTACCGTAATGACTATACCACCACCCGTGGTACACACTGTCTCTGAAGGATAGATTTCATAGATACCTTCTGGTGGAAATGAAAGTATGTACGACAGAATGAATGAGTTCCAGGAGCAATTCTTGGAGATGCAGATGGAACTGCATGCCATTCGTGGTCAGGATCTATTCGGTAAGGACGCCGCAGACCTTTGTTTAGTCCCCAATGTGAAAATTCCGCACAAATTCAAGGTGCTTGACTTTGAAAAATACAAGGGCAACTCTTGCCCTCAAAGTCATTTGGTGATGTACGCTCGAAAGATGTCACCTCAGACAGAGAATCAACAGCTACTGATCCATTACTTCCAAGACAGTTTAACTGGTGCCGCACTCAAATGGTACATGGGTTTAAACCGCACTAAGATTGTCACTTTCAGAGATCTTGGCACTGCCTTCATTCAACAATATAAGTATAACCTGGACATGGCACCAGACAGAGATAAACTCAGAGCCATGTCGCAAAAGGACAAGGAAACCTTTAAGGAATATGCTCAGAGATGGCGTGAAATTGCCGCTCAGATTGGTCCACCTCTTGAGGAAAAAGAGATGACAAAAATCTTTTTGAAAACCTTGAGTTTGTTTTATTACGACAGAATGGTCGCCAGTGCGCCCAGTGACTTCACTGAGATGGTGAGCATGGGAGTTCGTCTTGAGGAAGCAGTCCGAGAAGGACGTTTGGTCAAAGATACGGGACCATAAAGCAGTACCAAAAGATACGGTAGTGCTTTCCCTAAGAAAAAAAGCAAGATATTAGTAATATCTCTCTCGGAAAGTAAAGGCGATGGTACCAACCAGTAGCAGCTGTAACTCCTGCTATCAACCCTGCGCCTGTTCCAACGTATCAACCTCAGGTTGCTCAAAGCCAACCGCATTAACAACAATATCAGCAAAGGACACAATAGCCTCTTCAGCAAGCTCGTCCTCAGTACAATAACAACTGTACAACGTGACCACTAGGGTTTGACCCTATACCAATGTTGTACGCAGAACTGTTTTCACTATTACTGGTCAAGGGACACGTCAAAACTAGGGCTCCTCTTGCAATACCGAAAAATCTGCCTTTTTGGTTCAAAGCGGATCAGACTTGTCCTTACCATCAAGGAGGACCAGGGCATAACATAGAAAATTGTCTCAGTTTCAAATCCGATGTGCAAAAACTTGTCAGGAGCGGGGTCTTATCCTTCAAGGATACGAATCTAAATGTTCAGACAAACCCGTTTCCTCAACACGAAAAAGCTGCGGTAAATTTGATAGAGGGAGAGTCTAACCACAACTATCAAATTCATGATGTACTCTTATTAAGGGCTAACTCGGTTAAGATGCATCGCAAACAGAGCGGATATGGGCATGTACTACCTCATAATTATCACCAGTGTGATATCTACTCTAAAGACAATTAATGATGTTATGTAGTGCAATCAGCTCTACAGGAACAGTTGGATCCAGGATCATAGAATTCGTGGGGTCAACTTGACTTATACAAATTCCAACATTATTCAAAACCACGACATCCGTATGATGAATGTCAACTTGGTGGCAATGCACTCAAGGCAAAGCCAACATCATAATCTGCCACGACACGATTATGATTCCTGTCTGATTTGCTTGGTAAACAATCAAGGATGCTCTTTGGTACAAGAGGCCCTCCAGCGTCAGATGGATCTTGGATGGATTCAGGATTACCGTGATAGAAATCCCAATCAGGTCAACATGATTCAAATCTTTTATATTCGCTTGATGAATACCAGCTTAGTGGAGTTACACGCTAAGCAAGTCGAGCTCGGTTTTCTGACTTCGCACAACTATCGGAACTGCAAAGGATGTCGTGAGAGTGACCAAGGATGTGCACTCGTTCAGAGGACACTTCAACACTTGTTGAACCACTGGTGGCTTCCGATCTATCTAAATTAAGATACACAACAAGTCAGTATAATTAATGGGAACCATATTAGGCATCAAAGTCAGGATGTTCGATCAATGGAAACAGATCTAGTGAGGTTGCACTGCATACAAAGTGGACGTGGCCGGGTGCCACCACACAACTATGAGCGCTGTAGAGTTTGCTAAGAGAATAATCAAGGATGTTACCTCGTGCGAGTAGCCCTTCAAAGTCAGTTGGACCACAAAGAGATTCAACCGTATCCAAGTTCTGGGTCAATGAACTTTATGCCCGACTATTTCGCTGATCAGATCAAAGATGTCGTCGTAATCTCTGATCATAAGCGGACCAAAGACGTGTGCGCCATAATCCCTCTACTCTATGAATCAAGAATTCCTCTTGATGGTGGAAGGGTTCTCAACCTCGAACCAATCGAGGCCAGCTACGATGGTCAGAAAAATCAGAAGGCTCCTGTAGTTATCTATCTGCCAGGATCGCTACCGTATTAATCAACTAAGGCTTTCCCTTACAAATAAGGTAAAAAAACAATTGAGAATGGAAAAGAAGTTCCATTACCCCCCGTCGTGAATATTGCAGACATCAGTTGAGTGACACGGAGCGGTCGAATCTTCAACCGAGGAGTTGGAGAACCCAACAAAGAAAAGGAACCTCAAACAAAAGTTCCCAATCAGCCAGTCAGTCAGTCCAGTGATCCCAACCTTTCAAAGAACAACGATGAGATGCTGAAGCTCATCCAAAAGAGCGAGTACAACATTGTTGATCAACTGTTGCAAACTCCTTCAAAAATCTCTGTGCTAACTCTTTTACTCAGTTTCGAAGCTCACAGGGAAGCTCTACAGAAAGTCTTAGAGCAAGCCTTTGTGGAACAAGATGTGACAATAAGACAATTCGACAACATCATCTCCAACATCACTTCCTGCAACAACTTGGGGTTTAGTGATGAGGAATTGCCAGAAGAAGGTAAAAGTCATAACATGGCGCTCAATATTACAGTCAACTGCTAGGACGATGCATTAGCCAGCGTATTGGTAGACACCAGATCGGCTCTGAATGTTATACCGAAATCTACTCTAATGCGACTATCATTTAAAGGATCTCCCATGAGAGGCAGTGAGGTCATCGTCAAAGCATTTGACGGATCCCGAAAAGCAGTTATCGGCGAAATCGATCTTCCCATAATTATCGGTCCTCACACTTTCCAAGTCACTTTCCAGGTCATAGACGTCCGGGCAGCATACAGCTGTTTATTAGGAAGACCTTGGATACACCAAGCTGGGGCAGTCACTTTGACACTTCACCAAAAGCTGAAATTCGTCAAGAACGACCAACTAGTCACAGTATGTGGAGAACAAGCCTTGACCGTGAGTAACCTATCAAAGGACACTTGTGTAGAACCAGAGGAGGTTGTTGGAACTCAGTTCCAGGCACTTTTGGTGAGCAATGAAAATCAGGCAGAGAAAGGAACCTCTATTTCTTCATACCGAGAGGCTCTCAAAGCAATCAAAAGTAACAGTGCAAAAGGATGGGGGACAACTTGTCATTCCTACTGATAACAAAACAAAGAAGGGTCTTGGTTTCTCTTCAACCTGTACCCAGGCTGCTACTAACGATGAAAGTTTTCATCCCATTCAGGACTTCTTCCACAGTGGAGGTTTCCTTCACCCAGTATCTCAAGAAGTACATACCATCAACGAGGGAGACTCCTCCGATATAGATGAAGAGTGGAAGTCCTATATTAACGAGGACGGCTATATGTCTTAGGAAGAGGTGCCTACGCCATTTTTCTATCCCGCACAGAGTTCGAGATTTATACCAAGATCAGATGTCAAAATGATATACGGAGATTGTGATCCTGAGGGACGCCGTGCTCCGCCAAACTCATTAGAGGAAGACACTCTAATGAAAGACAACTTTGACCACAACTAGTATCGCCCAATGGATAGCCTGCCTATCTGACAGCCGTACCCAGGAGACTCGGGGCAAAAGAGTCAGCCCAACGATGCATATCAGCTGAGCATCATTGAAAAGAATACCTGCATCCCCACCATGTCATGGGATCATTACTCGGGGCATTCAAAAAATATCCAGCATGACGATGAATTTGCAAAGATTGCAGGGCTAGAGTTCATTAACTATGCTTTCCCTGAGGTCAAGGTCATCGAAAGAGATGACTCCTCCAGTTCCAAAGAAGTGTGGGACACCTTAGGACAACTGATCGCGACTTTCTGAGTCTAACGGTTACTAACTGCAAACGCACAACCTATCACATAGTAATAAAGATATCGATCCCACAGGGACTTGATAATCAAACTAGTGCTATCAGGTTGTTACTATGTTTATCTAAGGCTGACGATGGTTTGGTTTTAAGTTCAAACAGGAAACAAAACGGAATCTAAAATTTGGAATAAACTAGTTGATAATAGGATATCGGTACGTAACTTAGTATACCATCATGGATTCAATAAAACTTAAGCGTATAAAAATAAGTCACATTATATTTCTGTAGAAAATATCAGTTTAAAAGCCCTTACCTCACACTCTCGTGGTTATTGCTTCGGACTATACTCCTAAATCATAATGTCTGCTCTCGCTAGCCCATTTGAGTTTAAAAATACTTTTTGAAAACCAATACAATCTAATTAACTTTAAAGCGCTCTCGCTGTTTTTAAAACCAATGCCCGATTTCAGCTATCCGGTTAATATCTCACACTCTCGTGGTCTTAATCCTAACCTTTGCTACCTTTTTACTCTCGTAATAAAAGTCCAATTATAATTAAGAAATCGCAGCCAGAAATTAAGTTGTTTATGGTTTTAGCTTATGTTTATCGAATCCATTCCGGTTAACTTAATTACATACCGATAATATGGATTTAGCTAGACATATTAATTAAAACAAACAAGAATAAACATAAATTGCAAAACAATAAATAAGACATGGCAATGGGAAATAATAATGCTGTTATTAAATTAATGATAAAAACCTGGTAAATAAGCAATAATTTGTTTCTAGCAATTCCTCCACAAGTCGGTAGGCTTTTGCTCGATCGTACCGGAACAACGAATGATGAAGGCAAGATTAAAAATCCTAACTACGGTGCAATAGCTCCTCGATGTGAGAAACTATCACTATTTAAGGTAATGGTGAACAAAGAATGGAAAAAGGGAACAAACAAGAATGCAGGGAAAATAAAAGTTCTTAAAATTAATTCTGCAGCAATTCGGGGTCCAATTCTCTCCGCTCTCGTCCTTTCTCAATGCTGTATTTATAACCCAAGCTTTGCTTTATGTTGGAAAAAATATAGGAGCATAACTTTCGGTTGTTGAGAAGTCTAAGGGAGATTGGCTCATGTGCAGTTGAGGCTGAAGTTGAGAGAATTCAGGAGAAAATGTTGAACGTGCGTGACTGCATTGGTCTTCCATGTCCACGTCTGTGTTCTGGACGTAATAAGTCACTTTGTGTGCGTGACGGTCGTGGTGCGCCTTTTATTTGCGTGACGGTCGTGGTGGTTGTGTGACGGTCGTGGTGGTTGTGTGACGGTCGTCACACACACCACTTTCTATTTTCCTGCTTTTTTCTCTGTCATTTCTTCCCGTTTTCTTCTCATTTCTTCATGTTCTTCTACTTTGCTCATTTTTAGCTTGGACAATGAAATACCTGCGAAAATACTAGAATACTCGCGGAATAATCGGAACCTAAGCTGAAATAATGTAATTATTAGTCGTAAATCAAGGCAAATATATGATACATTTTCGTGTTATCAAACTCCCCTACACTTGAATCTTTGCTTGTCCTCAAGCAAATAGTCAGTAAGAACATCGGACAAGTTTTATCAAACGCACACACATGACATACCATTTGTTTTGAAAATGTTTTTTAAGGCATTTTGTTAAGATGATGGATACTCAAGTAAAACACTAAAGATACATTAGTGACACAAGCAACAAGCATAATCATAGACCTCCCCTCTATACAAGCCAGTTCTAATCATACTATTATAGCTCAACCTAAAGTTTCTCGTATCTATTTCACCCGGTTTCATTCTAGCACAATCACATTAAGCCCTTTGCCTTCACACGTACGTAGTGGAGTAGCCGGTTAGTGACTTTGATCCTTTCTAGCATGGGGTCTGGTACACAAGTGTGGTAACCCTTTATATATATCCTAATCGTAAGTTGTGGGGGATCGAACCGTAGTTCGCCCTACCAAGTTCAGAACCAGGTCCCTCTGAACCAACCAACAATGGATTCTTTCTTTTCTTTTGTAATACTTTTGCAACCGTAGGTTTGGTGCATTTTTCTATTTTTCACAA
Organism: Lathyrus tuberosus; assembly: GCA_022829125.1. Lineage (NCBI taxonomy): Eukaryota > Viridiplantae > Streptophyta > Magnoliopsida > Fabales > Fabaceae > Lathyrus > Lathyrus tuberosus. The sequence continues at coordinate 4,842,972 of JALAZF010000239.1, read as the reverse complement.
CAGCAAAGAATACGAAAGATATTTAATGATTCGGCATCAAACACTTATCTTTATCGGCTCTCCACGTGGTTTGTGTTTAAGATGGTGCTGATTGCTGATATAAACTACTAGGGGTTACTCTAGAACTAGAACTGAAGGTATCTGTATAATGGGTATTGAAACTGATCTTGCATATGCAAGAGGTCTAAGGTGTCAAGACGGTATCAATCTTGTTAGATTTTGTCTCGATTTCCCAACATAGCCTATGTTTTGGTATGTTAAGTTATGCATTGATCATAAAATTTTTGTTATAGCTAAATAAAGTGCAGAAATTTGACATGAACGGAAATTTCATATAAAAGCTTGTTTATTTGAAAGGAAATGCGGAAAGGGAATACATAAGGGAAAATAAAGTACCTCTCCCACACTATATCGGACATTGTCCTCAATGTTTCGATATAAATGCGGATAGAAACTACGAAAAGAAACGAAAACTAAAACAAAAATAAACTAAAACGAAATCTAATGAGGTCCACGTCCTCTGCCTCGGGTGTGAGCGAGTCCATTCTGTGCTATATGATCTGGAATGCCTATGTGATGGATATAATCATGTAGGTCTCGCACTCGTAGCGTTAGGGCACCCATCTCTTCTATCACATCGTCTATCCGTTGGCCCTGGTTGACTTGCCCTTGTTGGATTTGACGCATTAGTTTCATCATTTCATTATACTGCGTCTGTTGTTGTTCCTCTCTCCGGGCAGCCAATTGGTTTTGGTGCCATATGCCCCTTAAGATTTCTTCATTAGTAATGGGATCGGGTTCTGGATCGGCGTGGTGACGACGTCTGGTGGATGATGTTGGATCCTGGGCAGGGGATGGGGGGTTCTCAGGATGTTGCTGATCCATCTCTTGCTCTATTTCGTCGTCTGCTTCGTTATTTTGATTTTCTTGAGCAGCCATATTAGGCTCAGGAGCACGGAGATCAAAAAGCTAATTTGCTTGTCTTTGTGGGTCGATACGGTCTCGGCATGGCATGATGATGCTTCTGATGATTCCGGTACGGACCACTGGATGGTATCGTCCATCCGCCCTTGCTTTGATGAGGTGGGAGGAGCGACAATACTCGGTATCCAGGGACTCAGGTGGTATGGAAGGTAAATTAGCAAGCCTGTCTCCCAGATCAAGACCTAGTGCGATAGAAGTTACAATACCTCCGAAGTAGAAAGGCTTAGAACCTCTAGCACAGTTGGCTTGGATGTGAGCTAGTAGAAATGGTGCTGTATTAATCGGTTCAGGAAAGAGCACACAGCGAAGGAAAAAGAGCTCCTTGGAGTTGACTTTGTGGTTGCTGTCCCTCGCGAAGATCGTGTGTCCTAAAACTCTGTGAAAATATCTTATCGCTGGGTTATGAATGTAAGTTGAGCTGAGGCTGTCCCAGCTTGTAGCAGCTACGCCTGTAATTTGATTCCAAATGTTGAAAGCATCCTGGGACAAGGCATCATTAGGAAAACGACAATGGACATTCGCACCATGATGGAATCCAAGCATTTGGGCAAGTCGGTTTTGGCCCACCGAATACTCAGAACCAAACATGCGGAATATGGCTGTACCGGTAAGTTGGTTTGTATCTCCCGGAGGTGTAACATAAGCGAGTGAACCCAGAAACTCAAGAGTCAGAGTTTCATAAGTAGGCTGCCCTTGTGTACAGAGCTGCCATAAACCGGTATTTTGAAGCATCCAACGTACACCCTCAAGCATACCCAACTCTTCAAGGCTAGCAGTGTTGACGTATCTCGTCGGTTGGAATGAGCGTTGGTAAAAGCTGAGGTAATTAGCCCTTTGGCGGTCACCGGACTCTCCCTCTCTGAAGTTAATAGCTGATAAGTCTGGAGTTTGTCTGGTGCGTCTAGCCATGGTGCATGCAATGTGAAATAAGTGAAATGGAGGAAGTGGGTAATAGTGAGAGTGGGTTTTGTGAGAATGAGGATGAGTTTGTGTTGCTTAAATAATGGGTACGGGAATATGAAGTAGTGGAGATAAATTGGGGTTAATGTGAGGAATTTATGTAGAATAATGGGTAGTGGGACGTTCGAAGAGAGAATGAAAAGAAAAGAAGATGAAGAGGAAGGGTCTCTGTTATAAAACAGAGAGCGTGTTATAAGTAACTGGGACGTTCGTCACGGACCTGTCACGGTCGTAAGACGCGTGACGGTCGTGACAAGGGCGTTACGCCCGTCATGCTCACAAAGTTGGCATTTCTGCAGAAAGCTTAATATAAACTGGCACGTAACATATATTGGAGCATGGCAATTATTAACAGCAGTAAAATACTAGATAAATGTCAGAATAAATATAAAATGACAGAAATAAATTAAAATGAGCAGGAACATTATATCATCATCAACATAACCACTAGCAGTGAATACGAATCGAATACTTTATTAAAGAAATTGGAAAATGATAGCAGTGTATTCAAAGTAAAAATGCAGTAGAGTATTAAAGTTGAAATTGAACTGAAATAAACTTGTTCCTTGACATTAAAAAGAAAATGACAGTAAAGTAAATGGGTCTAAAAATATTAAAAGCAAAGCAATAAAATGGAAAAATGCAGTGCAACAATGTTAGCCACGTTGCTTCTTCAAGGATTCCACAGCCTGGTTCAGATGGTGAAGTTCCTCGACGGTGGTATCCATTAGACCGACAACGTCAAGACGGATAAGTTGAAGTTCATCTCTCATATCTTGAAGTGCAGTGCGGAAAGCTTCAAGTGTAGCATGGATGTTAGCAGGGGGGACAATATCAATATTATTCAGGGGATGCTCAGGGAAATCATGATAGCGAGGAGGAGTTGCAGGGTCAATATCAATGTCAGACACATGACTACCAAGATCTTTTTCGGCCCGTGGCTCATCTAAATCATATAGCCAGTTGTGGCGGTTATGCACACTAGTTCGCTCGTGATCAGGCAGTGTAAAATGTGAAACAACTTCATTATTAATCAGGAGTTGAAACGGGGGTGGTCCACGATTTCTAATGAGTCCTCGGTTAAAACAGAAAATGATGTTCATTGGCTTATATCCGCCTAGAGGGTTTACTCGGGAAAGCTGTGTTCTAAATCCCATGACATCAGCAATTTTTGTTACAAGGCCACCTATCAAAATGGGACTGTGATCAGCTTGAGCAATCCTGCGGAGATTGTCAAGCATAAAAGTAGCTCCATTCACGGGTCGGGATTGAAACACACAAAACATGATAAATAACTCATCTCTAGAGATTAGGGTGTCATTCTCGGCTTTTCCAAAAAGGGTGTATGCTAAAATCATATGAAAGTATCTTAAGGCCGGGTTGTGAATTTCAGTGGACACCATAGGGTGCGGGTCATGATGAGGTCGTCCTGAAATACTACTCCAGAAAAGGTTCAGTTCATCTTCCATTACTAAATCCTCCTGTGCCATGGTAAAAACATCGGGTCCATTGGGGAAATCCAACAGGTCCGCTATCTCTCTGATGTTGAAGCGACACGTGTATCCAAATAGCCTAAAGGTTATATTACCCCTATTAAATCCCATGCCATAGTTAGGGTTGTAGGACAATGAGCTTAGAAATTCTAGGGTCAGTCTGTGGTAGGTTGGATACTTCTTTCTAGCAAAACCTTCCCATCCTATCTGGCTAAACATAAAGTCTATGCTATCTCCTATACCTAAGGCAGTCATGGTAGGTCCATAGGGGAATTTGGTTAAGGCCATAGGTCTGCGAGAGAGAACCTCATAGCGGTGCCATTGGACAGCGTCCCTGAATAACACAACCATGGTGTCTTCATTATCCATCTGAACAGTTAGTCGGAAAAGTAAAGCAGATGGAGAAGGAAGAAGGTAGAAAGACTTTAAAATCCTGTAGCATGTAATTATAAAATCAGCACAGCAGTTTCCATAAAATTTTTAAATTTTTGAGAAAATAAATGAAAATGAAAAAGCAATGAAAATAGGATTAAGAAAATAAAAGGAAACGAAAAGAAATGAAAATAGAGTTAAGAAAAATGTAAATAAATTTAAAAAGAAATGAAAATAAAAGAAAGTTAAAAGAAAAACAATCTCGTGGGTTTCCTCCCACTAAGCGCTGTTTTTAACGTCGTAAGCCTGACGAAAGCTTAGTGATAATTCAGTTATAGGGATGAGCGGGCAGCTCTAAAAGTCTTAGACTATTCGAATAGTCTCTGTTTGTAATATTATGATAATGTTTCAAGCGTTGCCCATTTACTATGAATGGTTCACTATTTCTTCGTTTTATTTCTATCGCTCCACTTTGAAACACTTTAGAAATCTCAAAGGGTCCGGACCACCTAGATCTAAGTTTTCTTGGAAATAGTTTAAGTCTCGAATTAAATAGGAGCACGACGTCTCCCACACTAAATTCTTTTCTAGATAAGCGCTTATCGTGCCATCTCTTAGTTATTTCTTTATATATGCGGGCGTTCTCATAAGCATCTAGTCTTAGTTCTTCTAATTCGTGAAAATCTAAGATTCGATTTTCTCCTGCGGCAGCATAATTTAAATTGAGGTTTTTAATAGCCCAATAGGCTTTGTGCTCTATTTCTACCGGCAGATGACAAGATTTTCCATAGACTAACTTAAATGGCGTGGTTCCTATGGGTGTTTTGTAAGCGATTCTATAAGCCCATAAAGCTTCATTTAGTTTAGTTGACCAATCTTTCCTAGAGGTAGCGACAGTTTTTTCTAAAATTTGTTTTATTTCTCTATTTGAAACCTCGACTTGTCCACTGGTTTGTGGATGATATGGTGTTGCCACACGATGTTTGACTCCGTATTTTGATAGCAGTTTATCGAATATTTTAGATATGAAATGGGAGCCACCGTCACTAATGACGAGTCTTGGCACACCAAATCTAGGAAAGATTATGTTCTTGAAGAGCTTCATCACTACTCGTGTGTCATTGGTAGGAGCTGCTACAGCCTCGATCCATTTGGAAACGTAATCGACAGCGACAAGTATGTACTTGTTACCAAAAGAAGACGGAAATGGTCCCATGAAATCTATTCCCCACACGTCAAAGACTTCTACTTCTAGAATGCCCGTCTGAGGCATTTCATCGCGTCTAGAGACTTTGCCAGTGTGTTGACATCGGTCGCAATTTATAACCGCGATATGGACATCTTTCCATAGAGTAGACCAAAAGAGGCCAGCTTGCAAAATCTTAGCATAAGTCTTTGAAGTGCTCGCGTGCCCACCATAGGGCGCGGAATGACAATGAGAAATTATGTCTTCCACCTCGTCTTTGGGTACACAACGACGGAAAATACCATCGGCGCCCCTCTTGAAGAGAAGTGGTTCGTCCCAATAATAATGTTTAAGGTCGTGAAAGAATTTCTTCTTTTGTTGATAGGTTAGATCAGGTGGCAGTACTCCAGCTGCTAGAAAGTTGACAAAGTCAGCATACCATGGCAACATGGTCTTAGTGTAAACAGATTCTACCACTTCATTAGTTTCTGTATCAGTATAAGTCAGAGATTGTTCAATTGTATTACTTTCTAACTGGGCTAAGAGTCTTTCATAAGGGAAATCGTCATTAATTGGTACTTGTTCTAGTAGGATGTTTTCCATTCTTGACAGGTGGTCAGCTACTACATTTTTGGTGCCTTTTTTGTCCTTGATTTCCAAGTCGAATTCTTGTAGGAATAGAATCCACCTCAGAAGCCTTGGTTTGGCGTCCTTTTTGCTTAATAGGTACCTGATTGCGGCGTGATCGGTGTAGATGATTATTTTTGCTCCTACTAGGTAGGAATGAAATTTATCCAATGCAACACGACAGCCAAGAGTTCCTTTTCTGTAGTAGCGTAGTTCATTTATGCATGGTCCAAGGTTCTACGGGCATAGTAGATTGCGTGAAGCTTTTTGTCCTTTCTTTGTCCTAGGACTGCACCTACAGCATAATCACTCGCGTCGCACATGATTTCGAATGGTTCATTCCAATCTGGGGGTTGCATAATAGGTGCTGATATTAAAGCTTGCTTGAGTGTTTGAAATGCTTCCAAGCATTTGTCATCAAAGACAAATTCAGCATCTTTCATTAGCAGCTCAGTTAGGGGTTTGGTTATCTTGGAGAAATCTTTAATGAAACGTCGATAAAAACCGGCGTGTCCTAAGAAACTTCTTATCTCTCTAACGGTTTTCGGTGGCTGGGGATTTTCTATAACTTCGATTTTTTCTTTGTCGACATTTATTCCTCTGTTGGATACTATATGTCCTAGCACAATTCCTTGTCGGACCATGAAATGGCATTTTTCCCAATTGAGCACTAAGTTGACACTTACACACCGTTCAAGCACCATTTCGAGGTTTGATAGACATCCTTCAAAACTTTCCCCACAGACAGAGAAATCGTCCATAAAGACTTCCATTATACCGTCTAAGAAGTCAGAGAAGATGGACATCATGCATCTCTGAAATGTTGCGGGTGCGTTACATAATCCGAAAGGCATTCACCGGTAGGCAAAGGTTCCATAGGGACACGTGAAAGTAGTCTTTTCTTGGTCATCAGGATGGATAGGAATTTGGAAAAATCCTGAATATCCGTCTAAATAGCAAAAGTGGGAGTGTTTAGCCAGACGTTCAAGCATTTGATCTATGAAGGGTAAAGGGAAATGATCTTTACGAGTGGATTTGTTTAGTTTCCTATAGTCGATACACATTCTCCATCCAGTTTGAGTACATTGTGCTACAGATTCGCCTTTTTCATTATTGATGACTGTAACACCTCCTTTCTTGGGTACCACGTGAACTGGGCTAACCCATTCACTATCTGATATTGGGTATATGATTCCTGCTTCTAATAGCTTTTGCACTTCTCTCTTAACGACATCAGTCAGAATGGGATTGATTCTCCTTTGATGTTCTCTAGAGGTTTTACAGTCTTCCTCAAGCATGATGCGATGCATACAGATAGAGGGACTTATTCCTTTCAAATATGAGATGTTATAGCCTAAGGCAGTCGAGTACTTTCTCAGGACATGCAATAATTTCTCGGTTTCTATTTGTCCTAAATCTGCGTTGACTATAACTAGTCGTTCGAGTTATGTATCTAGGAATTCAGACCTTAGATCTTTGGGAAATGTCTTCAGTTCTACAGCTGGTTTCTTTGGGCAAGGAATAGGGTCAGGAGTGAGTGCGAGACATTCACTTAGATTATTATCTTGGTATTCACCAGGCCAATTATCATCTTCAAAAATTGGTGGCATCGGAATTCTCAGCACTTCAGAATACGTGTTTTCGTGTTTTTCCATTTCTTTAACGCATTCATCAATTACATCTAGGAAGCAGCACGAATTTTCTATAGCAGGTGCTTTGAAAAATTGTGAGAGGATGAATTCTACTTTTTCTTCACCAACCTTGAAGGTCAGTTTTCCTTTTTTCACATCTATGATGGCTCCAGCAGTAGCTAGAAACGGTCTTCCTAAAATGATAGGGATGTTTGAGTCTTCCTTGATGTCCATGATTATGAAATCTGTAGGAATATAGAATTGTCCTATACGTACTGTAACGTTTTCTAGCATTCCTAGAGGGAATTTCACCGATCTATAAGCTAGTTGTACAGACATTCTTGTTGGTCTCATTTCTCCCATGTTGAGCCTTTTACAAATAGATAAGGGCATTAAGCTGATGCTGGCTCCTAAATCGCACAGGGCTTTGTCTATGACAGACTTTCCAATCACACATGGTATAGAGAAATTACCAGGATCTTTTAGCTTAGGAGGCATGTTGTTTTGGATTATAGCGCTACACTCTGTAGTAAGCATAACAGTTTCAGTATCCTCGAGCTTTTTCTTATTAGTTAATATTTCTTTTAAGAACTTAGCGTATGAGGGTATTTGTGTGATTGCTTCTGTTAAAGGTATTATGACATTCAATTGTTTCAGAAGTTCAACAAATTTCTTAAATTGCCCTATGTTTTTAGATTTAGCGAATCTTTGGGGATACGGGATAGGTGATTTATAAGGTGGCGGAGGCACATATGGTTCTTCTTTCTCATCGGCCTCTTTGTCATTATCTTCCTTCTCGTTTTCCTTTGGTTCACCTTCCTTTTCAGACTCCTTACTAGGCTTTTGGTACATGGCTGGATTTTCGATTCTTGGGTCAGTGGGTCCTTCTAGTTCTGTTCCACTCCGAAGTGTTATAGTGTTTGCATGTCCCTTCTGATTGATTTGAGTTTGACCTAGAAGGTTCCCAACTGGGGCAGCGGTAACTGCTTGTTGTTGGGCCACTTGTGAGATTTGTGTTTCTAACATTTTGTTGTGAGTGGCTAGAGCGTCAACCTTGTTGGCTAATTGTTTGATTTGCTCACCGGTGTGAACATTCTGGTTAAGGAACTCCTTGTTTTGCTGAGCTTGTGCAGCAATGAAGTTCTCCATCATAATTTCAAGGTTTGACTTCCTAGGAACATTGGGAACGTTAGTAGCAGGTTTTTGATATCCTGGTGGCACAGCAGGCACTTGGCCAGGTGCATACAGAGCGTTATTATTCTTGTACGAAAAGTTTAGATGGTTCTTCCAACCAGGATTGTAGGTATTTGCATATGGGTTTCCTTGAGCATAATTCACTTGATCAGCGGAGACTCCTGCTAAAATTTGGCATTCGGGGGCAGCATGTCCAGGTACTCCGCATAATTCGCAGTTTGGAGCTACGGCAGCCACGGTGGCTGTGGGTGTTATGGTCAAGTTGTCTATCTTTTGAGCAAGGGCATCTACCTTAGCATGGACATAATCAAGACTACTAACTTCGTACATTCCACCTTTCGTTTGAGCTTTTTCCACTAGCATTCTTTCACCTCCCCATTGGTAATGGTTTTGAGCCATGCTTTCGATGAGTTGATAGGCTTCGGTATAGGGTTTGTCCATAAGTGTACCACCAGCGGCGGCATCTATTGTCATTTTTGTATTGTACAAGAGACCATTGTAAAACGTATGGATGACTAACCAATCTTCAAGACCGTGATGCAGACACATCCTCATCATATCTTTGTATCTTTCCCATGCACCGTAAAGAGACTCAGTATCTTTTTGTCGAAATCCATTAATTTGGGCTCTCAGCATAGCTGTTTTGCTTGGAGGGAAATATCGTGCTAAGAACACCTTTTTCAACTCATCCCACGTAGTGACGGAATTTGATGGCAAGGATTGCAACCAAGCCCAAGCTCTGTCTCTTAATGAGAAAGGAAAAAGACGTAGTCTTATCGCGTCTGCAGTTACACCATTTTCCTTCATTGTGTCTGCGTACTGCATAAATTTGGTCAAGTGTTCATTAGGATCGTCCGTAGGATTTACAGAAAATTGATGTTGTTGTACGGCTGACAGCAATGAGGGTTTCAAATCGAAACCGTTCCGGTTGATAGCGGGGGCAGCAATGCTGTTATGTGGTTCTTGCTCAGATGGGGTAGCATAATACTTAAGAGGACGGTTCTGTGGTCCTTCGGCCATGTTTTCTTCTGATTCTGATTCGGAGTCAAGTTCTGTTTCAGATCCGGATTCGGATTGAGATTCAGGTTCTGATAAAGGAAAATGTATTTCGTGTTTTAGGCAGTATTCTTGGATTCGTCTTTTTACGCTAAGAAGACGTTCAGGTTCGTCTGCCGGTCGTGTGAGGTCTTCGCCTTTTGAGCGAGTACTTGGCATACAACCAACAAATAAGGGAATTTGTTGCCTTAGTCTATACGACACAACAAATGAATTGCACTATTGACTAAATCAGTCCCCGGCAACGGCGCCAAAAACTTGATCGCGACTTTCTGAGTCTAACGGTTACTAACTGCAAGCGCACAGCCTATCGTGTAGTAATAAAGATATCGATCCCACAGGGACTTGATAATCAAACTAGTGCTATTAGGTTGTTACTATGTTTAGCTAAGGCTGGCGATGGTTTGGTTTTAAGTTCAAACGGGAAACAAAACAGAATCTAAAATTTGGAATAAACTAGTTGATAATAGGATATCGGTATGTAACTTAGTATACCATCGTGGATTCAATAAAAACTTAAGCGTATAAAAATAAGTCACATTATATTTCTGTAGAAAATATCAGTTTAAAAGCCCTCACCTCACACTCTCGTGGTTATTGCTTCGGACTATACTCCTAAATCATAATGTCTGCTCTCGCTAGCCCATTTGAGTTTAAAAATACATTTTGAAAACCAATACAATCTAATTAACTTTAAAGCTCTCTCGTTGTTTTTAAAACCAATGCCCGATTTCAGCTATCCGGTTAAAATCTCACACTCTCGTGGTCTTAATCCTAACCTTTGCTACCTTTTTACTCTCGTAATAAAAGTCCAATTTTAATTAAGAAATCGCAGCCAGAAATTAAGTTGTTTATGGTTTTAGCTTATGTTTATCAAATCCATTCCGGTTAACTTAATTACATACCGATAATATGGATTTAGCTAGACATATTAATTAAAACAAACAAGAATAAACATAAACTACAAAACAATAAATAAGACATGGCAATGGGAAATAATAATGTTTTTATTAAATTAATGATAAAAACCTGGTAAATAAGCAATAATTTGTTTCTAGCAATTCCTCCACAAGTCGGTAGGCTTTTGCTCGATCGTACCGGAACAACGAATGATGAAGGCAAGATTAAAAATCCTAACTACGGTGCAATAGCTCCTCGATGTGAGAAATTATCACTATTTAAGGTAATGGTGAACAAAGAATGGAAAAAGGGAACAAACAAGAATGCAGGGAAAATAAAAGTTCTTAAAATTAATTCTGCAGCAATTCAGGGTCCAATTCTCTCCGCTCTCGTCCTTTCTCAATGTTGTATTTATAGCCCAAGCTTTGCTTTACGTTGGAGAAAATATAGGAGCATAACTTTCGGTTGTTGAGAAGTCTAAGGGAGACTGGCTCATGTGCAGTTGAGGCTGAAGTTGAGAGAATTCAAGAGAAAATGTTGAACGTGCGTGACTGCATTGGTCTTCCGTGTCCACGTCTGTGTTCTGGACGTAATAAGTCACTTTGTGTGCGTGACGGTCGTGGTGGAGACGTGACGGTCGTGGTGCGCCTTTTATTTGCGTGACGGTCGTGGTGGTTATGTGACGGTCATCACACACACCACTTTCTATTTTCCTGCTTTTTTCTCTGTCATTTCTTCCTGTTTTCTTCTCATTTCTTCATATTCTTCTACTTTGCTCATTTTTAGTTTGGACAATGAAATACCTGCGAAAATACTAGAATACTCGCGGAATAATCATAACTTAAGCTGAAATAACGTAATTATTAGTCGTAAATCAAGGCAAATATATGATACATTTTCGTGTTATCAACAACCAAGTGGCAAGTTCGACTACTTGGTCAAGTACACCGCTCCTGAAAGCTCTCGTATCAGGTTCGAAGACATCCAGCCTACTGGATGGGGAAATTGACCTGAGAGCACAAACACTATGCAAGATATAGCTGAAGAATCCTCCTACGACAACTCTGCCTGGGAGACAAATTCCAATGATCCTGGTCCACCAGAAATCAGCGTTATTTATGAAGACAAGTCAAAAAAGAAGGTACCAGACTTTGTGATTCACCGAGGAGTTCGCCGCCAATGAGTTGCTGTCGATGTTCCGAAAGTCGTTCATAAGTCTAAGTAATTGTCGTCTTTATCTTAACCTTTCACCTTGCCCAAGTGAAACGGATGTTTTGATAGGGTTCATTTTCTGTAAATATCCCTCTTCGCTTTGCCCAAAGCGACAGAGTTTTGTTTTATAGGGCTGTAGTTTCAAGAATAGACTAAATCATAAATAAAATAACATCGTTCTGTAATTTCTGCATTTATTGCTGTTTTCTCTTTTCGCCTTTTTAGAAAATGGTAATCCTAAAAAACAACTCAATAATAAAAACAAGCAGTTTTTCCAAAGAAAATACACTGCACACACTCTCGCATTCTCTCTATCTCTTCTAAAACAAATCATCACGTCATGCAAATTGCTTGTTTTAAACCCCATTGAAACATACGATCCAATGTCGTCTCCTAACTTTGAGTTCCCGGTATTTGAGGCTGAAGAAGAAAATGACGAAGAAATTCCAGAAGAGATCTCCCGATTACTCAGACAAGAGGAAAGGTCCATTGAACCTCACAAAGAGCTGTTGGAAACGGTAAACTTGGGTTCAGAAGAAGAGAGAAAAGAAGTCAAGATTGGGGCACTGCTCAGTCCGACTGTCAAAGAAAACTTGGTAGAACTTCTCAAAGATTTTCCATATGTATTTGCTTGGTCCTATCAGGACATGCCAGGGTTGGATACCAGCATCGTGGAACATCATCTACCGTTACGATCAGAATGTCCGCCAGTAAAATAGAGGTTGAGAAGAACTCATCCAGACATGCCCATCAAAATCATAGAGGAAGTACAAAAACAGATTGATGGGGTTTCCTCGCCACATCAGAATATCCCCAATGGTTGGCCAATATAGTGCCAGTTTCGAAAAAGGACGGAAAGGTAAGAATTTGTGTGGATTACAGAGATCTAAACAAGGCCAGTCCAAAGGATGACTTTCCTTTACCACACATTGACATGCTGGTAGACAGTACAACAAAGTTCAAAGTATTCTCCTTCATGGATGGATTCTCGGGCTATAATTAAATCAAAATGGCGTTGGAAGATACGGAGAAAACTTCGTTCATCACCCCATGGGGTACCTTTTGTTACAAAGTAATGTCGCTCGGTTTGAAAAACGCTGGGGCAACATATCAAAGGGCCATGACTACTCTGTTTCACGACATGATACACAAAGAAATAGAGGTATATGTCGATGATATGATTGCCAAATCTAAGACAGAAGAGGAGCATATGACCTACATGTCAAAACTATTTGAGCGTCTGAGGAAATACAAACTCCGCTTGAATCCCAATAAGTGCACGTTCGGTGTCCGTTCAGGGAAACTGCTAGGGTTCATCGTCAGCCAGAAAGGGATTGAGGTTGATCTTGACAAGGTCAAGGCCTTTCAAGAAATGCCTTCTCAAAAGACTGAAAAACAAGTTAGGGGATTCCTGGGACTTTGGAATTACATCTCCAGATTTATATTCCTCACGACCGCGACATGCACGCCAATCTTCAAATTATTCAAAAAGAATCAGGACTGCATTTGGACAGAAGACTGCCAAACTGCCTTCAACAGTATCAAAGAGTACCTGTTGAATCCACCTATCCTGTCACCTCCAGTGGAAGGAAGACCACTGATCATATACCTAATAGTCTTGGAAGACTCCATGGGTTGTGTACTTGGCCAACAAGACGAAACAAAAAGAAAAGAGTCTGCCATCTACTATTTGAGCAAGAAATTCACCGACTGTGAGACCCGGTACACTATGCTTGAGAAAACTTGCTGTCCTCTGGCTTGGGCAGCCAAATGCCTTTGCCAGTATATGATTCGTCACACTACTTGGTTAATCTCCAAAATGGATCAAATCAAGCATGTCTTTGAAAAGCCTGCTCTCACGGGAAGGATCGCCCGTTGGCAGATGTTGTTATCAGAATACGACATAGAGTACCATGCTCATAAATCCATCAAAGGAAGTATTTATGCCGATCATTTGGCTCATCAACCGATTGACCATCAGGAATCAATCGGGTTTGACTACCCAGACGAAGATGTCATGTATTTAAAAATGAAAGATTACGATGAACCACTACCCAGTGAAGGGCCATAACCAGGTTCCCAATGGGGACTAATCTTTGACAGAGTTGTCAATCATTATGGAAACGGAATTGGGGCAATCAGCATAACACCTCAGGGTATCCATATTCCTTTCACCGCCCGACTAACATTCAAGTGTACAAACAACGAGGCCGAATACGAAGCTTGTATCATGGGTCTCGAAGAAGCGATCGACTTAAGGATCAAGAACTTGGATGTATATGTCGACTCAACCCTGGTTATCAATCAGATCAAAGGAGATTGGAACACATACCAATCAGGACTGATCATTTACAAAGATTACGCGAGAAGGTTGTTACCATTCTTCAACAGAATCGAGTTTCATCATATCCCTCGTGAAGAGAATCACATGGCTAATGCATTAGCCACTCTCTCTTCCATGATTAATGTAGGTCAATGGAATGAAATACCTAAGATATACATAATGCGCCTTGAAAAGCCCGTTTACATCTTCACGATTGAAGCAGTCATAGACGACAAACCTTGGTATCACTATATTAAACACTTCATTCAGAAACAAGAGTACCCACCTGGGGCATCCAAAAAATACAGAAAGACTCTCAGAAGATTGGCAGGAAGCTTCTTTCTGAGCGGTGTTACACTCTATAAGAGAAACTTTGACATGGTCTTCCTCCGATGCGTAGACAGACCAGAAGCAAACATTTTGATGAAAGAAATTCATAAAGGATGCTTTAGCACTCATGCCAACGGACACACAATGGCGAGAAAAATCCAAAGAGACGGGTACTATTGGTTGACAAGGGAATCCAATTGCTACAAGTACATGAGGAAGTGTCACAAGTGTCAGATATACTCAGAAAAAATCCATGTACCGCCAACACATCTCAATGTTCTTTCTTCCCCATGGCCTTTTTCCATACGGGGAATCGACATGATTGGCATGATTGAACCCAAGGCTTCAAACGGACATTGATTCATCCTAGTAGCCATTGACTACTTCACCAAGTGGGTCGAAGCAGTGTCATACGCCAATGTAACTCGACAAGTGGTGGTCCGATTTATCAAAAACAATCTCATCTGCCGTTATGGTGTTCCAAGCCAGATCATTACTGATAATGGATCTAACTTGAATAATAAGATGATGAAAGAGTTGTGCGTTGAGTTTAAGACCGAACACCATAACTCATCTCCCTACTGACCCAAGATGAACAGAGTGGTAGAAGCGGCTAACAAGAACATCAAGAAGATCGTTCAAAAGATGGTTGTAACCTACAAAGACTGGCACGAGATGCTACCCTTTGCTCTTCACGGTTATCGTACATCTGTCTGCACTTCAACAGGGGCAACCCCTTTTTCTCTAGTATATGGCATGGAGGCAGTGCTCCCCATAGAAGTAGAGATCCCATCAATCCGGGTATTAATGGAAGCCAAGCTAACAGAGGCTAAATGGTGCCAAAGTCGACACGACGAACTGAATCTGATCGAAGAAAAGTGAATAACGGCACTATGCCATGATCAGTTGTATCAGCAAAGGATGAAGAAAGCATTTGACAAGAAAGTTCGACCTCACATCTTCAGAAAAGGAGACCTTGTGCTCAAGAAGATACAATCTTTTCTCACTGACTCTCGTGGCAAGTGGACTCCGAATTATGACGGCCCCTATGTGGTCAAGAAAGCTTTCTCAGGCGGCGCCTTGAGACTCGCAACCATGGACGGAGAAGAATTTACCTACTCCACCAATGTTGATGTAGTCAAGAAATACTTCGCCTAAATAAAAAAAACAACGTCTCGGTGGATTGAAAACCCAAAAGGGCGGTCCAGGCAAAAATTAGAGACATAATCAAAAGTCATCTCGGTAGATTGGAAATATCAAAGTACAATCCAAACAAAAATTAGGGATTAATGGCAAGTAACTAGGTCTGATCAGTTCAACTCCTCAACAGTAATGCCATTCATCAGAAGAAACTCCAGTCAAGGTCATCTTCGACAAAAGCTCGGAATGTCCAGAATTCAAAGTTGGTAGAAGGATAACGGTCGTTATGTTTCAATGTAGCCCTTTTCCTTTAAATTACCATTTTCTAAACTCTGTAAATACTCCATGGAATCACGCGTTTGGCTGATTTCCATCCTATCAATGAAATTTGAGCTCTAGTGTTTTTGTTTGCAATTCTTATTTATTTTAGCTTTACAGAACGACATTTTAACATGATCAACGATTCTTGAAATAAAACAAAAAACTGAATTTACTTGTCAAATTTTTTCTGCTTTAAAATAAAGATGGCAATTCTTTTGACTGTTGAACATCGAAAGAACATTGATTGCTTCTCCAAAGGTGTTTTGAACCTCAAAGTGCAGAATCAAAGTACTCATTCTAAACTAGTCCACCTGAGTGAAGGATCAACTATGTTAGAGACCATGTTTCATCTGACATCCCCGACAGAGTTCTTACCTCCTAAGCCCGACCAACGGTGTTCCCCACAGGAACTTTTTCTCCTAAGCAAGGCAGAATTGCTATCTTGAACAAATGATACTTCTTCGTCCCCTGCAGTGGCCGAGTATCCAGTCGTGTTCATCCACTAGTCTGTATGTCGTGCTAGTTGTGTCAGTTGTGTCAGCATATTTGATTTATATTCATATTCATATTGCATCACTATCACTCTAGTTGGTCTTATCCCCTAGTGATAAAAGTCCTCTTGTTAATCGAGTCGTCAGTTTTTTCCCCGTTAGGAAGCGAATCAGCTAAACAATCCCTCCTCCACTTTATTTCTGGATTGGAGTCGAGCCTCGACCACTTTGATAACTTGAACCTCTGAAAAAACAAGAAGACCATCGACAAACATCATTCTTCGCCATTGAAGATGATATCTTCGCTTTCCCGGATTAAGGAAAATCCCCAGAGAAAGCCTCTTAGTCAAGGATTCGGCAACACAGTAGTTTTTCTCTGGAAAATTTTTTATCAAAAAAGGTCATCATCACCTCTAAATGGGATTACATCACATGGAATTTCTCCGAAAGGATCTCGAAGAAAAGTATGATGTAGTATCCCCAAGCAGGAAGCAGTCTCTCAAGAGACTCGTTTTCCCTAGCAGATCCAACAAATGGCATCTCCAATAGAGAAGTTTGTACACCTCTACAACTCAGACAAATGGATTCCCCAGCAAGTCTGCCATCAAAACTTTTTCCCATCAAATGGCATCTCCCTTGTAGAAAACTAGGCGAGAAGTTTGATGAAAACCGCTACACATAGCATTCCTTGTCAAGAAATTTTATTGACAAAAGAAACTGAGACCAGTTCTTTGGTAGGAAACCAGGATCGAGGGGAAGTTTACATCAGAAACTGAGACCAGTTCCTTGGTAGGAAACCAGGATCGAGGGGACGTTTACATCAGAAACTGAGACCAGTTCCTTGGTAGGAAACCAGGATCGAGAGGAAGTTTATATCAGAAACTTAGACCAGTTCCTTGGTAGGAAACCAGGATCGAGGGGAAGTTTACATCAGAAACTGAGACCAGTTCCTTGGTAGGAAACCAGGATCGAGGGGAAGTTTTATTTCAAAAACTAAGACCAGTTCTGTGGCTGAAGACCAGGATCGAGGGGAAGTTTTACCTTTTCTAAGCATCATTGCTTAGCAAAAGAAGATGGATGAGCACTGTCATCCATAACCACTATCAAAATTTTGGGTATTCCGATATTTAATCCTCTTGCACCCCGAATGCCCGAATACCTTCACCATTCACACCTTCAGGTTCAAGAAGATTAAATAGGGGCATCTGTTATACCCCAAATTTTGACCACTAAGATTTCCCATCATTGTGCAAATCATCACCATAATATGGATGTACCATTATACCTCATCAGTCTCCCCAAAGATGGGTGAGCATTCACCACAATCAAGAATTAGGGTTTCAAGCCCTCTCAGAGCCTTAGACAAAAGATCAATCAAGGAATGATATTATCTTTAACTTGTATAACCTCTCAAACACCCATAGAGGATTAAGAGGACTCCCACATCAAGAATCAAGCACAAGATTGCAACATTCCAAGTGGATCAAGCCTCAAGATCGCCAGTGTCACCAAATTAGGGTTTTGGTCGACTAAGGCCTCCAGATGGAATTTTTCATCTGGGCATGAGCCAATGCTTCAAATCATAACCTAAGATACTCCATGGGACCTCATGGACCTAATTATCAAGTCAATTTAACCTCAGGGGATGCATTTATCAAAAAATCAGGAATTAGGGTTTCTTGACCTAATTCACCCCTAAGTTGACTTTTGGGACAAAACATGAGCCAAGACCTCAAGACATGATTTAAGGGTCTCTAATACACCATATTGATCCATTTGCAACAATGGATTGACCCAAGAAGCTTGGTTCACAAGTTTCAATTTCATCTGGACCACAATTAGGGTTTTGAAGAAAAAGTCAACTGTATCTTTGACTTTTGACCAAGGCATGCTCCCAAACCTTGGGACATGATTCAATACACCCTACAACACCTATGGAATCCATCTATTAAGTTTTATTTAAGTCAAGGACTTGATTTCATAGAGGATCGCATAGTTTGAAATTCATCTGATAAAAAGTCAACTGTACAAAAAGTTAAAGTTTGACTTTTTGATTTTTTGGTCAACCAAGGTTCCTTAACCCTAAAACAATGTTAATTTGTGATTGGAATCATCATTCATCATGAAAAACCAAAGAAAATGAGTTAACTTGTAAAAGGGGTAACCATAAAAAACTTAGAATTTTTCTAAGTTATGGAACAAAGTGGCTAAGGTACCAACTTTCAAGGATCATAACTTGAGATCCAAGCAACCATTTTGGATGATCCAAAGATGGATTTGTAGCTCTCATGGCATACTTTAAAATTTTCAACTACACCTCATTCCAATTCCTCATGGATTCTAAGTTATGGAGTGATCAAAATGGCTGAAAACATGAAATGTCACTTTTTCCAACACTTAGTGAAATTTTCACTAAGTCAGAATCTGCCTTGCTTTTTTTCCAAATGTAGGGGAATTTTTCACTTGGATCCAAAATGTGTCAAGACAAACTATGATCATACATGTGTTATATCATATGAGCGCTTTACAAAATGGCCAAGAACTCCATCAAACTCCACTTGAGCTAGGAGTTATGACAGCTGCAACATGCCTTGCTGCAAACTGTCTTGGCAAGGAAGATTTGTGCACAAGGGCTCGAATTACTCAAATTGTTCAATTCCAAGCATGCTTATCCATCTGCAAACCTCAAGGGGGAACAACCAAGGGACAAGAATTGATTCATCAGCCTCCAAAGTCCCAAAATCTACAAGTAGCATGCCAAACCTAAAAAGGTTAAAGATGCTTCAAGACTCCAATTTTGTTTTGGAGCATTCAATGGATGCTTAGAGGTGGCATGTATCAGAGCAAGAATGCACACTTCAGTCAACCCTTATCCTTGAATCAAAGAATCATAGGCATGTGCCCTAACCTCTAGTAAATGGCTAGAGGAGACTCGAGATTCCATTTGATCACCATTGGCCAACAGCCTGCTGTAGTTGCCACAAACTATTGCTTGCAAAACAAACTTACTCTACTATAAATAGAGCTCATTTATTCTCAGTTTGAGTACACCAAAGCAACCAAACTGATGCTTTCCTCAAAATCCCTTTCTCTAGGCCAAAATGCCTTCTTTTGCAAGGTAACTCTGAGTTTTTGAGTTAGAGAGCATTTCCACCACAGCTCATGATCCAAACACATCCAATATGTCATATCTAAGCTGTCCAAACTCTCATATGTGACCTGTAACACCAAAATCACAAAGTCCCCTCTCAAAACCTCAAAATTGGACTTTTTTGCATTTTTCAAGCCATGTCTTGATTCAGTCACTTTCAAAACCAGATAAAACCTCAAACACACTCCAAATATAATCCTTGAACTGTCCCAAATGGTTCCCCACATCTGGAACACCATTTGAGAGAATTGTCATATTGGTCACTTTTGCCCCTTTTGCAAGAAAGAGCTCAAACTTGTTCCTGAGGATTCCAGCTCGTTCCAACCATTCTAAAAGCTTCTAAGGGATCAATTGAGAGTGTCTAAAGCATAAAATTACTTCTGGAACAAGAAACTTGGCAGATAGCCCAAAAACCTCCTAAAGAGCATGGAAGCTTGCTCACCTGTAAGTTTTATTCGCTTTCATTTACTTGCTTTAATATATATAACTGTATTGTGGGAAGCTGCACATGGTTAGTCTTCTTTCATCCTTTTACATACATGTCAAATATATATAACTGTATTATGGGAAGCTGCGCACGGTTAGTCTTCTTTCATACCCTTTTACATACTTGTTATATATCAACTGTATATATACTAGTATAGTTATATAAAGTTTTCCCCGGCAACTAGGTCTAGAACTAGGTAAAGCCCGTTTGGTCACTCTTAAATACAAACAAAACTAGATCCCCATAGGATTTCCATATACAGTCTTCCCTTCTCTTGGGGTTAAACAATATGGAACAAAGAGAAAGGAAGTATTCTCGGTGAACCTTTTCTCAGACTGTCACCCCTAGAAATTGTCAAAGGAAATATACTCCCAGGAGTTGATCTATTCTCTGTGAATAGCATCTCCTAAGTTTCTTCAAATCACAGAACTTTCACTAAATGATCTATTCTCTGTGAATAGCATTTCTTGAACTCTTCTTGGTTTGGGACCCACAGGCTTCCTAAAAGCATCCCCGCCTCCTCTTGGGCTTTGTACAAGGACCCATCGGCTTCTTAAAAGTTCTCATGCCTTCTCTTGGGCTTCATACAAGGACCTTCACGACCTCTTAAAGGTATAGTTCAGAACTTAGTCATACTTTGTTAGAGCTGTCTTTCTAAAAAAGGTTACAAAAGCCCTCAGACCAATTTTAGGGTTGATACTCATCCCTTAAACGAGTCGGCCTCCTCTTGGGCGTTGTACAAAGATAGACCTTTCCAGTAGACTTGGACAATCTAAAGCTCCTTGAGTCTCAAAGACATTCTCAAGTTCCTCACAAATATAGGAGAAACCCCGGATTCTGGATACTCTCCAGCTGAGTTAAAACCCATAGGTTCTAAAACCCAGTCTCTCTCCTAAAAACTCCCCAACCAGGGTCAGTTTATCATCATATAACACTATCTCAAATCAGAACCTCAAGGTATCTGATATATCAATCCTTCTGCATTCCCATACAAAAGTTGGTTTCCCCATTTGGACATGCCTCGGGATCTCAAGAATCCCCAGTGTCATACCCCAAATTTTGACCACTAAGATTCCCCATCATTATGCAAACCATTATCACAATATGGATGAACCATCATGCCTCATTAGTCTCCCCAAAGATGGGTGAGCATCCACTACAATCAAACTTAGGGTTTCAAGCCCTCTCATAGTTCTTAGACAAAGGATCAATCAAGGAATGACATGATCTTCAACTTGTCTAAAAAGATCAAGAGGACTCCCACTTCAAGGATTAAGCACAAGGCTGCTCCCTTCTAAGTGGATTAAGCCTTAAGATCGCCAGTGTCACCAAATTAGGGTTTGGTCGACCAGGGCCTCCAGATGGAAATTTTCCTCTGGGCATGAGCCAATGCTTCAAAGCATAACCTATGATGCTCCAAGGGATCTCATGAACCCAATCATCAAGTCAATTTAGCCTCAGGGGATGCATTCATAAAAAAAAATCAGGAATTAGGGTTTCTTGACCTAATTCACCCCTAAGTTGACTTTTGGGACAAATCATGAGCAAAGACCTCAAAGGAGGATTTGAGGGTCTATATGTTCGCCGGCGCGAACAACCGCTGGCCTTCTGTCGCAGGTTCGCTCGCGGGATCGGCCACACAAATCCCAGAACAAGGAATTGGAAGCGTACGTTTATGCTGCGTTTGAGTTTCTCGGTTTTTTAGTGCAAGTTGTCACTCTGAAGTGACCTTGGTGACGCAAAGAGTTTCTTAACGATCACGAGTTTGGATACAAAGCAAAGAAACAAAGAAAAGAAAGGCTGAGCAAAAACAAAAAGGCAATAATTTAAATTAGATGCTGAAAGTAAATTGCATTAAGTAAATTTGGACGCAATTGTACATTTTCGCGGGAGTGAACTCGTTTCTCTCTAAGCTTGGCACTTTGAGTGTTTTCCCTTTACAATGTGAAAAAATGCGACCTCTGAAAATGAAAAGTACAGTGCCTTATATAGGCCTAGAATGTAACTGTCTGTCTACCCAAATGTCTTCTGAAGCTGACACGTGGCACCCCACTTTCTTTTCAACTTTCCATAGTCTTAGAAGTTTCAAACTTTTCCCGCCTAATCATTTATCCTTGAAGTTGGGATCAGCTCTTCGCCTTATTTTCCTCCGACGCCGAGGCTTGTCGCCGTCTCTCCGACGCGCCTCTCTGCTGGTGTCGAATCGACACCTTGATGTGCCTTTTGTACCGACGCGTCATGGGAATCCTCGTTTCCCACCTATGGTCGAAATCTCGTGTCAACAAATTGGCCCCCCAAAAGGCCAGTTTTGACTGAATACTGTGTCGATGAAGAAATTTGGCTTTTTTGGTTTCTTGCAGGATTTCGACGGCTTTTCTTTCGACGCACTTGCCCAACGTTTTGTCTTTTCTCACAACACGTGGCAAGCGCCGTCTGACATGATGATGGCAATCTCATCCCATAATTTCCAAGAAAAACGCCATGATGGCTAGTCTCGTCAAAGTTATGGGCCTCAAAACCAAACCCCACTTACTTTCAGAAGTTGAAAAGTTTTGATCTTTCACCTTTCTGCATGCGCCATATAAATAGACTTTCTCAGGAAACCTTGCCATTTTCCATAACTCCTTCTTCACAAACCTGCTATTCGTTCTGAGACGTAAACTTTGATTTCCTCTTCCTAAAGCATTTGTTGCCTCAGAGCACCCTTTGTATTTCTTTCTCCCCAATGGCTTCATCAAATGCCATTACAACTCCCATTCCTCAAACCACTGGTAACAATCCGGTTGCGTACGTACTCTCTGAAATGGAAACGCTTCATCCTCTTCCTCAACCATCCTCCACTGACGAGACGGTGGTGACCAACGGGTGCTGCCAAATGGTTATCCCATTCGCGGTGGAGAACAAGCTCAGTGGTTTCCACGGCCCCCTTCCGGACAACAAACCTAATCCACAAGAACTCCATAAGTTCTTTCCTTGCTTCGACCAAACGATCCCTCCTGCTTTCGAGAAAGGTGGCACCTTAGACCTCAAATACATGGCCTCCAAATCTCGAGTTTTCAGATCCATGCCAACTCCAGGAAATAAAGACTACCTTGCCTGGCTTGACAGAGTCGAAGGGCAGCGCCAAAGGCAATGGAAGGAATACGGTATTTTTGACGCCATCCAACTCTCCAGAACCGCTCACAGGGTCAACCCTTGTTTGCTGCTAGCATCGATGTACTTTTGGGAAGGATTGACAAATACATTCCATCTTCCTTATGGTATGTTCACGCCAACACTTTTCGACGTGACGGCCATCACTGGCCTTTCGCCAGTAGGATAGACTTTCGACCCGACGTTGGAGACGGACAACGCCTTCGACTTCGAGCGTGCGAGCTTCCAAAACTACATCGAAGACCATCACGACAAACGCTCTAAAGAAGTCCCTGATGAGGAGCATATTGCCTTCCTGACCCTATGGCTGTCGTATTATATGTTTTACCCTGGCTCCTTGTAAATAGCCAAAGGTTTCATTAGTTTGGCCATTCAGATCCGCAAAGGTCGACAAATATGTCTGGCCAAACTTCTGTTGGCCTCCCTCTACCATTCTCTTGGCCTGTCGGCTATGAGGCTGAAACTCCTCCACCAAACCACTAAATCTTTAAACATCTCAGGGCCTATGTGTCTGTTATAGCATTGGCTCAACGCCACTTTTGATCACAAATTAGGATATCCAGCCTCTGCGACGATGGAGCGTCTAAACAAAGAACGTTCTGTCGAGGGAATGCGACTTGCCCTGATGACCACCCAAGAAGCTCCAAGACAGGCCCTCTTTACGAGGTATCTCAGTATGTTCGTGGAAACCACCTCTTTCGTCCCTAACATGGCTCCATTTGTGGAGCGTAAGTTTGGCCCCGACTGGTTCAGAAACCCGTTTCCTGGAGTCTCACCTAAAGCTACTACGCAGTCGAATGCTATATGGAGGGCGTTTCTTACTCCCACCATGATCTCTTTCCGCATCGAAACGGGAAACAATGGCTATGGTTTCATGAACTACTGTCCAAATTTGGTGGCCCGACAATTTGGCCTGAGCCAGATGTTGCCAAAGCCCTTAGTGAGGCACCCTGAGGATATAGTACGGTCCGGCCGACGCTTGACTCAAGTAGGTCATAGGGCTTGTATGAGGTTCGTCAGAGCCTCTCAACACTTGGAGCTACCGGTTTTTTCCTTCCAGCCTTCCTTTTTCACCACTCAAGAATTTGATGCTTGGTGGTTGGAGTATCAAACTCAAACCTTCACTCCAAATCTTTTCTTAGCGAACATGGTCGACGCTTTTGACTCCATGGCTGGTGGCATCCCTAAACCATCGACTACGGCTCCTGTCATAGATGTTGACCTTGTAGAAGATCCTTCGACAAAGGTAGACCCTGGACTTTTGATTTTTTTTGCCCATAGGTCCGAACTAAATAGTTTCAGCTTTGTTTTCAGGGGCGCAAACGAGAAACGACTGCTGCGTTGACTTCCACTAGACCTGCCAAAAAACCCAGGACCAACCCTCTACAGGTATTTTTTATTTTCCTGTCCTGCGTCCTTGTCTTTCCTTTGTTCTGACATTATTTCTGCGCAGGCTTCTGAGAAAGTACCTTCTCCAAAAAGGACTGAATCGAATGAGAGCACTCACTCTCGAGTCTTTACCGCAGTAGCTCCAGCGTCTCCTCCATCCACCCCTTTGGTGAGGAAGAAAAAAGCTTTAACGCGGAGGACACCTTCAAAAGCCGGCGTTTCGACAGTGGCCCCAGTCGTCCCAAGAAATCTCAAAGACATTTTCGAACCAATTCCTTCTGTCGCCCTTCCCAAGACAACAACTCATCCTATGCAGGTACTTCCACTTTCACTTGTGTCCTAGACGACCTTGGGGTGACGAAGCTCACTGGCATTTTGTTTTTGTAGGAAAATGTGGTTGCTTCGACCACTATAGGTGACGGAGATACTGAATCGGCCGCAGACGCCACTACTGCTGGCGTCGCCATTACGGCAAGTCCTCAGAAAATTGATGAATTCCACACACTCATGTCCAAGGAAAACTTGGCGAAGACGCCTCCTGCTCCAAATGACAACTTTGAGCATAATGATGTATCTCCTGGGGCGAATATCAATCCATCGCCCGCTGTTACCACTACTGACGTCGGTGAGAAACTCCAAATCCCTGAACACCACCCAGAGAGGGCTTCACCTGCCGTTGAGGAATCTCTTACTCCGTAGGCACTTTTAGCAGCCAAGGCAACAGATCCAGCAGCGACTCTGAAAGCGGTACACAAACTTCGCCAGGCAGCCGAAGAGATTCAACCCACCAATTCGACCGCAATCCCAACTCCAGAAGTGGATGCTTCCTTTAATCTTAAACTTCAACAGTTGCGGTCTTATCTTTTTGAAGAACAGTTCCTGGCGGCCGTCGCCGAGGAATCCGAAATAGCCAATGACGTCTTCAACCTTCTTAATGAACTTTTTGAATTCTAGCTCCATGCCCCCATGGCTACATACCTGATCGAGTTTGAAGCCTTCTTCACTCAACTGGCCAAAGATCTTTCTATGCATCATCAGGCCGACGCCCAAATTCGGTTCCGCCACAACGACATGAAACGTGAGTGGCACCTGAGCTCTATCTGTGAACAAAAACTTGGGGACTATGAAACCAAAAAACAAGAGCACTCCAACAAACGCCAGGCTTTTAACCAACAAATATTTGAATATCAAGCCCAGATAACGGAGCTGACAAAAAAGATTGCTGAGGTCGAACATCAAAAAAGCATCCTTAGACTCCGCTGAGCCCCTGCCTTCTCAAGAAACCATCGACCACGAGGTAGCTCAAGGACTTGTTCACGTTGAAGTGGCTATGAAGATCAAAGACGCTATTAGCCGTATGTAGCGTCGAAAGGTTCTTCTTGAGAGCAAGATAGTTCATGAGAAGATCCTCTTTGACGATTTTAAGGCTAGATTTCCTGAGTTTCCTTAGTTTGTATGTTGAGGTAATGTAACGAACCATATTTTGTAAGCCATTCGTGGCCCCCTCTGCCTAGTTTGGCTTTGAATTAATGAAAACTATATTTTGGTGTGAACCTCTTGTAGCATAGGTCTATATTTTTTCAAATATTTCCCATTTACTCTTAAGATTCATTCGTCTACTCCCAACTCCTGTACTTCGTATGCGGTGTTACTAAACACTCGTGTCACCTGAAATGGTCCCTCCTAGTCGGGCGACCATTTTCCCATCGTTCGATCTCGTCGATCCATGGGCAACACTGTTTTCCAAACATAGTCGTTTACAGCAAAGGTCTTCCCTTGGATTTTCTTGTTGTATGCCCTGGCGACTCGGGCCTTCTGGCGCAACAACACATTAAAAGTTACCATTCTCTCCTTGTCTAAGTCCACGAGTTCGTCCAACATTATTTCCCAATACTTTTTCGACGAAATCTCATATTGTCGTTGCACTCTAATGGATTGCAAGCATCCTTCTGCTGGTAGCACGGCGTCGTGCCCGTAGGTTAGACGGAATGGAGTAGAGTTGGTTGACTATTTGGGTGATGTCCGACAAGCCCATAACACTTGAATCAACGTCTTATGCCAGTTCTTTGGATTTTTTGCAACGTGCTTCTTGATTAACCCAATTATTATCTTGTTTGCTGCTTCGACCTGACCATTCACCTGAGCATAGTATGGCGTCGAAGTAACCAACTTGAAACCTGTTTCTACCGCAAACTCTTGCATCTTCTGCCCCACAAACACAGAGCCTTGATCTATCGTGATTGTCTCAGGTATCCCAAACCTATACAAGATATGATTCTGGATGAAGTCTATCACGGCCTCTTGGTCCACCTTCACCAGAGGTACATCCTCTATCCATTTCTTGAAATAGTCTATTCCCACGAGGATGAATCTTTGCTGCTTCGACGAAGCTGGCCGAATCTCTCCTATTACATCCAAAGCCCATCCTCGAAATGGCCATGGTTTGACAATCACATGTAATTCGCTGGCTGGGATATGCTGGATGTTTGCATGCTTCTGGCAATCCTGGCATCCTTTTGCGAAATCTATGCAATCCTTGAGCATGCTGGGCCAGTAGAGACCTTGTCGAAACAAAAGCCATTTCATTTTTTGGCCAACCTGGTAAGCTCCACAAGCCCCACTATGAACCTCAGAAATTGCCAAATAGGCATCAGTATCTCCTAAGCATTTAAGCAACACCCCCTCTGGAGTTTTCTTCAATAACTCATTGCCTACTAGGACATAACTCATTGCTCTGTACTTAGTCTTTCGATCGGTGCTGTCCAACGGGTTTTCCAGATACTCCATAATTGACCTTCGCCAATCTGTTGGTGATATATCATTAACTAAAACCTCACAACTTTCTAAACCTTCGACCAAGCTCATCGAAACTCTGGATATCGACCAACTTGATGGTGCGTGTACGTTCGACACCATCTTCTTCCTAGTTTCGACGAAGCCTTTCAAATTTCCTTCCGAAACTTTATAACCAGAGGCAATTTGTGCTAGTTCATTAGCTTTATGGTTTTCTATCCTTGGTACATGCGAGATGTTGACAATTTTGAAATGTTCCAACAAACGCTTCGCCAACGAGAAGTAATTTAAAAGATGCTCCTTTACGCACTTGTACTCCCTTGTGATTTGTTTAATCACCAATTCTGAGTCTCCTTTTATCTCGACCTCTTTGGCTCCCAAGTCTTTGAGTATCTTAAGACCTGTGATTAAGGCTTCGTACTCTGCCTCGTTATTTGAACATTTGCCATCAACTTTGCATTTAAAGGTCATTGGGATACCCTGTGGGGATATTATTAGGATTCTAACACCTGCCCCATTTTTATGGCTTGACCCATCAAAGTATAATTTCCACGGGGTGACGTCGATACTATGTATCGACGTTTCGACTACAGCGTGGTCGACAATAAAGTCCACCACTATTTGACCCTTCATCGCCCTCAAAGGGACGCATGTCAGGGAGAACTCAGTTAACGCTAGCGCCCATTTCCCAATTCGACTATGCAAAATAGGTTTGGACAACATATGCTTAATGACATCAAAATGCGACGAAACATAAACATTAACTGGTTTGATATATTGCTTTAATTTCATACATGAGAAGTACAAACATAGGCACAACTTTTCAATCATAGTGTACCTAGTTTCAGCATCTATCAATATCCTACTAAGGTAATAGACGGGTCTTTCGACGCCACCATCATCCTCTTGTGCTAACATACTGCCTATGGTCGTATCCGACGCTGCAATGTACAACTTCATGCTTTTATTTATACTAGGTGGAAATAGGATTGGAGGCTTCGTAAGGTATTCCTTAATTGCATCGAAGGCCTCTTGTTGCTCTTGCCCCCAACAAAACTCACTCTCCTTCTTGGTCTTGAGCAGTGGTGAAAACACTTTCGTCTTCCACTTAGGTTCGAGATGAACCTCCTCAAGAAATTAATCTTCCCCAACAAAGACTGGAGTTGTTTCTTTGTCGTCGGAGGCTTGCGATTTACGATCGCCTTCGTTTTGTTCTGGTTGATCTCGATGCCTCGCTTGTGGACTACGAATCCCAAGAAGTCCCTGCATGAACACCAAAGGAACATTTTAGTGGATTCATTTTTAATCCATATTTTCTCATTCGCTCAAATGAGTGTCGGAGGTGGTCGAGATGACCATCCTCTGATGACGAGTTTATGACTATGGCATCGATGTATACCTGCATAAATTTTTTAATAAAATCATGGAATATAGCATTCATAGCCCTTTGGTAGGTTGCCCCAGCGTTTTTCAACCCAAAAGGCATCACAACCCATTCATATGTCCCCAAAGCTCCAGGGCATCGAAATGCGGTTTTGGGGACATCCTCTTCGGCTATGAGAATTTGATTGTAACCGGAATAACCGTCGAGCATGCTCAAATACTCAAATCCCGCGGCTGAGTCAACTAACATCTCTGCCACAGGCATCGAATATTCCTCTTTAGGGGTCGTGTTGTTCAAATCCCTAGAGTCGATGCAGACTCGAAGGGTCCCATTTTTCTTAATAACAGGCACTATGTTTGCTATCCACTCGACATACCTTGCAGTTCTGATGAACCGAATTTTGAGCAATCTTTCAATTTCCTGCTTGATCTTCGACGTGACTTCCGGGGCGAAGCATCGAGGGTGTTGCTTTACTAGCCTCTTGCCTGGCTGGATTGGGAGCCAATGCTCAACTACACCCCGACTCAAACCAGGCATTTCGCTATAATCCCAGGCAAAACAGTCCTTGTATTCTTTCAACACTTTAGCCAACTTGGCCTTCATTTATGGTCCTACCTTGGCACTCACGTATGTGGGCCTTTTTGTTGTCCCATCCCCTAAGTCGATTTCCTCAAGCGGGTCCTGGGCTTGCATTCTTTGCAGCTCATGATCTGGGCCTTCTTCGAACCCCAAAGGCTCATCATCATAAATACCATCAAGCCTCTGATTTTCTACAGCTTCCCTTTGGCCTTGTTGGCCATTGGTTTTTTGTCACGGTCGGCTCCCTTATCTATTTGGAGAGTTTCGTCTTTTTCAAGTGCCGACATCTTTCTGTTTTCATCCAGATAGGCCGAAATCCGAGTCATGCTTTCTAACTCATCAGTCATTTTCACCAGTAGTGGGCCACCCCGTTGGTGACATTTTCATTGGCTCCATGCCTTCGTCGGCAGCATCCCAGATGAACCCATAGTCGGGGTCCAGGTTCAGGACACGACCTGTGTCGACAGAGGTGTAAGACCCTGACCCGTCATCGCACAGAGCCACATTCGCTAAGTGTTGGTCAAAAGACTTCTTGTTACCCTTGGCTTCGTCGACTTTGTAATAGCTTTGATTTGCCTCAATGTTTTCGACGATGCCATCCTTTCTCCAAATGGTCAATCTCTGGTGCATTGTTGACGGTACTGCCCCAATTCTATGGATCCACTCCCGTCCCAACAACAGATTGAAATTTGCTTTTGATTTGATGACCATGAAGAGTGTCAGCCTATTGGTTGTACCCACTGCCAAGTCCACTTGAACAACCCCCAGGATGTTACTGGTCTTACCTTCATAGTTGGACAAAACCATGTTGTGCTGTCGGAGGTCAGCCTCCATTTTTCCAATTTTCTTAAACAGACTGTGAGGCATTAGGTTCACAGTCGCTCCACCATCCACAAACACCTTGTTGACAGACACCCCATCAACTTTCGCCTTTATGAATAACGGCTTCAGATGGTACATCATCCCAGGGCTAGGACGTTCAAACATAGTTGTTTGTTCTTCTACCACACCACTGTTCATTACATAATAACATAGCGGCTTGTCATCCGCATTTTCACCAGAAACAAAATCTTCCTCAGTCTCAGAGACTTCAGACACCACATCATACTCAGCTGGTAGGACCGACACAATACCATAGTTTACCACGAAATCTTCGCCATAGGTGTCATCGTTGGTGTCGTCGTACATGTCTTCGTCAAAATCCCCCTCAGGTGATGGATCATATTCTTCATCTGACTGAGGGGAGTATTTTGGCTCTTCTTCATCCGACTGAGGAGCATACTCTGGCTCTTTCTTGCTTTCCATCAGCGAAGTACACTTTGAACTCTGGGTCGACACCACTTCCTTCTCCCCTGATGCATTCACAGTTACTGCCATGGTCTGGTTTGTCGCCACTTTGTTATTTTCTACCCATCTTTCTCTTGGGTATTGGCGTTTTTGTCCAGACGTTCCGACAGGCTTTACTTTCGAAGTCGTAGCCTCTCTTTCAGCCTTCTTACTGCGCTGATAGCGCCTCCACTGGGTCCTGGTCATAGGGTTTTTTCCTTTTTGGTTGGGGGACACCCTATATCCTGCTGGTTCGACCCCCTTATCGGCGACATTCGCCGCTTTTTCCAAATCGAGAGCCTCCCACTTTGGCCTTTTGCTCCCTTTCTGGCTCACTGGTGCCATCCATCTTTCCTGTGGGGAGTCTGATGGAGGCACAAAAGTTTTAGGCCTTGCCCCTTGGAACAGCTTTCTGTACTCCTCATTTCGACGAGGGACCCCGCTCCTGTCGAACACAAACCTTAGGACAGGTGGCTTGCTCTCTGGCAGCACTTCTCTCTTGCTTGCCTCATACCTCTCAGCAGCTTTCTCATCGAACACAGCGTTGCATCTGGGGCATAGTGCGGCTTTCGACCCACTTATCCTGCACTTTTCCTAAAAATCTTTCAAACTTTTGCCAGCCTGGGGGTACACTGCTTCAAGTTTGTCCTCCTCTTTCTTGTCGGAACCTTCAGTAGTTTCGACCATCATGCATTCTACCACTTCAGCCATTTATGGCTTGTCGAGGCCCTCAGTAGCTTCGACCATCATACATTCGTACACTTTTGAATACAAAGCCTCTTCAACCTTCAGTGGGTCGGTGTCAACCTGCATCTTTGGCTTCTCGCCAAATTGGAGCCGACCCTCCTTCAAAGCCTTCTGCACCAAATCCCTGAAAAGAACACATTGAGCTGTTTTATGACCAAGGAAATTATGAAACTTACAAAATCCCCTCTTTTTCTTTTGTTCTAGAGGGGGATCTTTCAAACCAGGAAGAATAATTATTTGACCATCTTTAACCAGTAAATCAAATATTTCATCACATTTGGAAACATAAAAAGTATAAGTTTTAGCGACGTATTTATCCGTCTTGTTAGTTTCGGCAGAATTTTTCCCGTTCGACGGTTTCAACAGCTTGCATGCATAGGGAGGTCCTGGCTTAAGTTCAGCCACGTGGATCTCACTTTCGTCAATGAATTCTTCCTCGTCGGACGAGTATTCGTCAGCAGCCACATAGGATACTTTTTCTTTTTTACGATATCTGTTAGACTGGGCATTCTCAGCTTTCAATCGTTCGACCTGTCGAACCCGGTCAGCCAGTTGTGCCATATCCCTAAGATATTGCGTGTCTAACTTCTTCCTGATTGAATAGTCCAGGCCACCGGCAGCTATTTCGACTAATTCGTGCTCAGGGACCTGAGTAAAGCACCGTGCTTTCAAAAGCCTAAACCTATTCAAGTACTGGTCTACTGACTCTGTGGCCTTGCTTTTGACGCTTGCCAACTCTTTCAGACTTATTTTCGACTGTCCCATATAAAATTGTTCGTGAAACAGTCTCTCTAATTGTGCCCACGTATGGATGGACTGAGGGGGCAACGTAGTAAACCACGTGAATGCATTTTTCATGAGGGAACTTAGGAAATATTTAATTTTCAAGTCCTCATTGTTCGCTATATCGCCTGCTTCGGCTTGATACCGAGTGACGTGTTCAACGGTGGATTCTTCCGTTTCCCCAGCGAACTTGGTAAATTTTGGCACTTTCCACCCCTGGGTAATTCTGTTTGTAATACGAAGTCTGGTAATGGGGATGTATATGTTGGCCGTCGAAGGCTGGGGTTCTCCCCATTACGTACTATGATATGTTCGACTACGGCATCTAAGTTATGTTCTCCAGCCAAGGCGTCCTGTCGAACCTGTTGGACAACAAAATCCAGATCTTGGTTCCTATGGACAATCACAAGAGGCCTTTAAACCCTCCTAGGAATCTCTTCGAACTCACGGGGTTGCTCTATAGTTTCGTCGAAGACTTCATCCTGACGAAGGGGCGTCTCTGGTCGAGGCGGTGGGGTCTGTCGACCCTGAGCCGTAGGAGCACCTAAGAAGTCACCGATTCGTGTCATTTGAGTCGCAATTGTTGGTAACTCTGTGTTGACTCTTGTATCAGTGGTCTTAATATGGTACCCATCTGTTAAGTCAACATGTGGACCATCTCATGATTACTCTCATCCATCTGTTGCCTCATGACCGCGACGGAACTAGAGGTAAAGGTCGGTATGGATTGGGAGAAAAGGTTAAAACCTGGGGGTCGAGCCATCTGGTTCGACATGTGTCCTGTCTCCTGATAAGTTGAAAATGTCGGGGACGAACTCTCCCCAAATAAATGGCCGCTAGAGTGCAAACTTGACATGAACTCCGTTGGCATCCCATACGATCTAGGTATAGGCATGGTGATACTAGGCATATACTGCCCCGTAGTCCCTTCCATTGTTAATTTCGGGTCGTTTAGATGCAGTGTTACGATTGGTCCGCTAGGAATGGTTGACACCTCTGACATGGTACCGGAGCCAACATCAGTTGTCTGTGTTCCCACCGTACTTTCCGTCAGAGACGGTTCTTCATTCGGTCGTGGTATTACCATCTTACCACTATGCAAAAACATATACTCAATTCACACGGATCCCACAAGGTGTTCCACTTTGTTCACCGGCGCGAACAACCGCTGGCCTTCCGTCGCAGGTTCGCTCGTGGGATCGGCCACACAAATCCCAGAACAAGGAATTGGAAGCGTATGTTTATGTTGCGTTTGAGTTTCTTGATTTTTTAGTGCAAGTTGTCACTCTGAAGTGACCTTGGTGACGCAAAGAGTTTCTTAACGATCACGAGTTTGGATACAAAGCGAAGAAACAAAGAAAAGAAAGGCTGAGCAAAAACAAAAGGGCAATAATTTAAATTAGATGCTGAAAGTAAATTGCATTAAGTAAATTTGGACGCAATTGTACATTTTTGCGGGAGTGAACTCGTTTCTCTCTAAGCTTGGTACTTTGAGTGTTTTCCCTTTACAATGTGAAAAAATGCGACCTCTGAAAATGAAAAGTACAGTGCCTTATATAGGCCTAGAATGTAACTGTCTGTCTACCCAAATGTCTTCTAAACCACATTGATCCATTTGCAACAATGGATTGATCCAAGAAGCTTGATCAACAAGTTTCAATTTCATCTGAACCACAATTAGGGTTTCGCGAGAAAAGTCAACTGTACCTTTGACTTTTGACCAGGACATGCTCCCAAATCCTAGGACATGATTCAATACACCCTATAACACCTATGAAATCAATCCATCAAGTTTGATTTAGGTCAAGGACTTGATTTCATAGAGGATCGCACCGTTTGGAATTCATCTGATAAAAAGTCAACTGTGCACAAAAGTCAAACTTTGACTTTTTGAGATTTTTCACAATTATGGTTCCATAAACCTAAAATGATGTTAATGTGTGATTGGAATCATCATTCATCAAGAAAAATCAAGAAAATTTGGATAACTTGTAAAAGGGGTAACCATAAAAAACTTAGAAATTTTTCTAAGTTATGGAACAAAGTGGCTAGGGTACCAACTTTGGAGGATCATAACTCCTAAACCACAAGGCCATTTTCCCCCATCCAAAGCTGGATTTGTAGCTCTCATTACCCTATACAAAAGCTTCAACTACACCTCAATCCAATTCATTATGGATTTTCAGTTATTGAATGATCAAAATCACAAAAAGTGAAAATGTCACATTTTTCCTACACTTAGTCAAATTTTCACTAAGTCAGAATCTGCCTTCACTTTTCTCCAAATGTAGGGGCATTTTTCACTTGGATCCAAAAAGTATAAAAACCAATTATCATCAAACAGTTATCATATCATATGAGGGCTTTCCAAAATGGCCAAGAACTCCATCAAATTCCACTTGAGCCTTGAGATATGACAATGGCAATATGCCTTGCTGAAAACTGTCAAGGCAAGGCAGATTTGTGCATTTTGCTCGATTTGCCCAAAATTTGCAAAGGGCAAGCAACTCTATCCATCTGAACACCTCAAGGGGGGACCAAGGAGGAACCAACTCTGATCCCAAGCCTCCCAAGTCTTTGGAACCAAAAATAGCATGTTAAACCTAGAAATCCCTAAAGAGGGGACAAGACTCCAATTTTGTTTTGGAGCATTCAATGGATGCACCAAGGTGGCATGGACTGAGCCATTTCTACCTGAATTCAGTCAAGACTTATCCAAGACCAAGGGAACCAGTAGTCTGTGCCCTAACCTCTAGTCAATGACTAGAGGAGACTTGGATTCTCATTGCTCAACATTGGCTAAACCTCTGCAGCAGTTGCCATTCACTATTCCTTGCAAAACAAACTCGCTCTACTATAAATAGAGCTCATTTGTGATCAGTTTGAGTACACCAAAGCCATCAAACAGATGCTTTCCTCAAAATCTCCTTCTTCACTCCAATTTTGCCTTCCAAAGCAAGTCACTATCGGGTTTTGAGTTTGAGAGCAATTCGAATCAAACCAATCACACACGCACCTCATAAACATCATATAGAAGTGATCTAAACACTCACATAACATCTGGAACACCAAAATCACAAAATCACCAGCCAACTGCTCAAGCCTTTGACAGATTTGCAGTTGAGGTGCCAAATCAAGTTCTAGCTCAAATCAAAACACTCCAAGCATCCAGACACACTCCATAGCACCTAGGGAAGCTGTCCATAACCTTGGAACCAAGATGTAACACCTCTAACACAAAACACGATCACCAGCTGCAAGTGGTAAGCATGAGCTCTTCTAACTTTATGATCCATGCAATTTTTGCTGCACAATAATTTGGCCATACGTTCATAATCATGCATGGAGTGTTTTCCCTCAATCAACTGCATTGTTTGAATCGTGTATGGAATTTCTGAACCTTCATGCAAATTTTAGGGTTCTTGAGGTTTCTCTTTGATTTCTTATTCCATGTTTAAAATAAATGAAATTAAAGACCATAGACATGATCGTGAGGTTGAAACGAGTAGATTGATATGTAGATTGCATGATATAATCAAGTATTCAGTGAGATTGGATAGAAAACGCAAATCTGCAGAAACAAAGGAAGGGCGCGTGTTCTTGCCATGTTCTTGGCGCCCTTTTTCAAATATTTGAGTATTTAAATTTTGTGATTTTATTTAATTGATTCAAAAATTAATTTCTCTCTTAGTTTTAATGATTTTGAGTTGATTCTTTTTTTAATAATTCACAAAAATGTTAAAATATTTTATTTTACCAAAAAATCCCAAAAATATTATTTATTTCATATAATTGATATTTTTGCAAATAATTAATATTTTAATTGTTTTTGACATTTAAAATATTTTTTCCTTCTTGATTTTGCAAATTTTAATGACTTCTAATCATTTTGTAGGTCAAAACTTGATTTTTGAAACATTAATCCAAGATCACAATTTGTTTTCCACATGTTTAACAATTTTGATCATTTTAATTGAATTTGTATTCAATTAAAATACATTTTGGAAACAAATTAGAGTTTTTGATTAATTCAACCCTCATCAAAATTTTTCAAACTCTTTGGGCCTCTAGTAGAGTGTAAGACCCAACCCTTTTTGAAAACCAAAATAATTTGGGCCTCAGTGTATTGTATAAGTCCCGATACCATCAAAAAATTCGGCGCGGTCGTCGCCTTTCTAACAAATCAAACCCTTGGGCCTACCCTTGTGTTATAAGCCCCATTATTTTTCTTTAAACACCTTTGGGCCTCTAATAGAGTGTAAGACCCAACCCCCTTTTAACCAAAACTATTTTGGGCCTCAGATATTGTATAAGTCCCTCTGCGTTAAAAGAAAATCTCGGCGCGATCGCCAGTTTAAAAACCATTTTTTGGGCCTCTCCTTGAGCTGTAAGCCCCACCACTTGTATAAAAATAAACTTTTGGGCCTCTTGAGAGAGTGTAAGACGCATCCCTTTGTACATAAAACCTTTTTGGGCCTCAGTCACTTGTATAAGTCCCTGTATAAATTCCACAGTACAATCACTGATAAAACATTGGGCCTCTCCTTGAGTTGTAAGCCCCAACAATCTTTTCAAAGCACTTTCTCTTTTGATTTTAAATATAATATTGTTATCAAAGCTTTCTTTGTTGAACAACTAACAAAACAGCATGGAAGCTCTACAACCGAGTAAGTGTTTACCCGCTTTCTTTATCCGCTTTCATATATATATATATATATATAAATGTGTTGTGGGGCTGCTCACTGTAAGTCTTCTTTCACAAACTTTTATATACTTGTCAAATATCAAACTGTGTAATACTAGTATAGTAATTTAGAGTTTTCCCCGGCAACTACGTCTAGCACTAGGTAAATCCCCGTTGATCGCTCTTAGATACAGTCAAAACTAGATCCCCATTGGATTACCAGACACAGTTTTCCCTCCTCTTGGGGTTAAACAATATGGAGACGTGAAAGGCAGCATTCTCGGTGAACCCTTTCTCAGACTGTCACCCTTAGAAGTTGTCAAAGAGACTCTACTCCCCAGAGATGACCTTTTCTCCGTGAATGGCATCTCTTGAGTTTCTTCCAAATTCTCGGACTTTCCTGGCTTGATCT
Organism: Lathyrus tuberosus; assembly: GCA_022829125.1. NCBI lineage: Eukaryota > Viridiplantae > Streptophyta > Magnoliopsida > Fabales > Fabaceae > Lathyrus > Lathyrus tuberosus. The sequence continues at coordinate 4,805,864 of JALAZF010000239.1, read as the reverse complement.
ATTATCTGTGAATGGCATGTCTTGAACTTCTCGGGGTTTGGGGACCCACAAGCTTCTTAAAAGCACCCTTAAAAATTGTCAAAGAAACTCTAACTCCCCAGAGATGATCTTTTCTCCGTGAATGGCATCTCTTGAGTTTCTTCCAAATTTTTGGACTTTCCTAGCTTGATCTATTCTCTATGAATGGCATGTCTTGAACTTCTCTGGATTTGGGGACCCACAGGCTTCTTAAAAGTATCCCCGCCTCCTCTTGGGCGTTGTACAAGGACCCTTCGACTTCTTAGAAGTTCTCATGCCTTCTCTTGGGCTTAATACAAGGACCCTGACAACCTATTAAAGGTATAAGACAGAACTTAATCATCCTTTGCTAGAGCAGTCTTTCCAGCGTCAAAACTCTGGCCATTTAAGGGTTGATACTCATCCCTTAAAGCCCGTGCCTCCTCTTGGGCATTGTACAAAAGATGAAACTCTAGACTTGGATTGTCTAAAAACCCTTGAGTCTCAAAGGCATTCTCAAGTTCCTTTTACAAATCGAAAAAACACTGATCGCTCCAAAAGCCGGCCTCTCTCATGAGAGTTCCTCACCCTTTGGCCTGCCTATGGATTTAATTCTCAGCAGTAACCCAGCCTTCTCTTGGGCATGATACAAAGATCATTCACTATCTGAGAATCGATTTCTCCAAAACCCCAGTAGACTTGGGCAGTCTCAATACCCTTTGGATTTCCCATTTCCTTATAGAACAGGAAATAACCCCGATCTTCTGATCAGTACCAAAGTACAACCTCACTTGGAATCAGTCTCTTTATAAGAACTGATTTTCTCTTTTATACAACATACTGGACCTGTCACTAAACTGAAATAGTCACCAGCATAGATAGCCTCCTCTTGGGCTTTGTACAATGATTCTCCCCAGCGGAGCTAACCTTTTCACACTCTCTTGTTGAGTATAAAAGACTCCCTTATTAAGTCAATCACCTTTTAGCCTCCATCTCGGGCTTTGTACGAGATACAAAAACACTCTCTTGTTGAGTATAAAAGACTCTCTTGTTGAGTCAACCTCCTTATAGCCTCCATATCGGGCTTCGTACGAGATATAAAAACACTCTCTTGTTGAGTATAAAAGACTCTCTTGTTGAGTCGAACATTTTCAGCCTCCATCTCGGGCTTCGTACGAGATACAAAATCACTCTCTTGTTGAGTCGAACATTTTCAGCCTCCATCTCGGGCTTCGTACGAGATACAAAATCACTCTCTTGTTGAGTATAAAAGACTCTCTTGTTGAGTCAAACATTTTCAGCCTCCATCTTGGGCTTCGTACAAGACACATACAAAAGCATTCTCTTGTTGAGTCAACCCTTTTTGCCTCTCTCTCTCGGGCTTCGTACGAGACAGATAAAAACTCCCTCTTGTTGGGTCAATAGCCTCCTCTTAGGCTTAGTATAAGGAAAACCCCGGTTAAGGCAATCAACCTTTTAGCATCAAAATCTGTGCCTTGCTCACAATATACAAACATCAACAACTCCTTTTCCTTCATCTAATTGATGTAAGCGGCAAGCCTCTTGATTATTTACATCCACGCCATTGTCCCTCTTTTAGCATGAAAAATTCCTAAGGAAAGATGACATTGCTCTAAACTGAGTTAAAGTCTTCTCCTTCAGGTTGAAAATCCTCTATAAAGGAAATTATGGCATTGCCGGATTCGCATATCCCAGTTAAAGTAATTCTCCTTTATCATCAGTCACCCAACAATTGTGACAAATAGACCCCTTTAGAGATGGCAAATTCTCTCTAAAGTCAACACCCTTTTAGCTTCACATCTTGGGCTTCGAACAAGATACAAATAGACCCTTCAGATTCACATCTTGGGCTTTGATTAAGATACAAACCACCTTTACCTTCACGTCTTGGGCTTTGAACAAGACACCAAAACAACCTTTTTTCTCCCATAGAATATGAGGAACTATGATCGCTCTGATTTCCCTGTTTTGTTAAACGGGAATACGTAGGCATAAGATTGAAAAATCTTAGCGAGCACACCAATCAAAAACCTAAAATCCTGTATCTTCAAACATCAATCGAAAAGCATCAGTCCTAACATCCTACCAATAATCCCGTCACACTGTGTTCTCAACAAAATAACCTAAGAGAGACCCACGATCTTTGTAGCATCTGTAAACCAACAGTCATCTGTTCAAACTCAATATGCAAGCAGGGTTAATTGGAGACATCTATTTCCCTTCCTTCATCAGCTTCAATAGGATAAAAAATGAATCGAGTTGTAGTACCCTAAAGCGATAGTGCTTCGCAACCACAAAAAAACTCGCGCTACAGAAAAATGGTGACTCTGCTGGGGAGAATCTTTTATTTATTGTATTATCTTTTCCCATCTCTTAGGCAGAGACCTTGAGTTCATGTTCATGTCACAGAAATGACAGCTCGGCTAGGGTGTCATTGTCTGTATAGGATCATAAGACTAGAGGTCTAGGATGATTAAGACAAATATATATACTACTTTTCCTAATTGATATCTGTGTTTATTTTTCTGCTAATGGGAATGCGTGTGATGCCGCATGTGGAAAGATTGAGTATACACCTAAGATAGGTGATGGCAATGCGGGTAATCTTACTGGGAGTGAATTCCAGTTAAGAGCCCTCGATCGATCATCAAACTCAGTGGAGACTCCCTTTGCAGATACATTGCCTATACGACTTCGGTTGTTGAAAGTAGTGTGGTCGACTGGGTTATCTGAGAAGCTGAGGTTTTTAGCAGACTTAAGCCATTTTGTAGTGCGAAAGCTATCGGAAATAGTTGTCACAGGATACTACCCTCATCTGAGATCACTCCATGATACATCAGTTCGCTGGCGATTCGCTTGCTGTTGTTATCCCAGAGGGGTCAATGATTTTGCCGACCCTTTGACCCCATATTTTTCTATGTTTTTGTGTGTTGAATTCATACATTCATCTAAAAAACATTAAAACAAAGAAAATCTTCTCTTCTAGTCTCTCTTTTTCAAATTAAACTGAGACAATGATTGCAAATATCAAAGAAAGGAGATTGCGCTAATGGATTTCGGTAGAAGGAAAATCCATAAGTACACCTTCAATGTTCCAAAGTTAGAGGATTTGAGAGGTTTGGCGAGAATGATCACCAACCATGAGGCTTTTAGAGCCAAGTATGGAGGACTGTTGTCCTTGTTAAGGGTCCACGTAATTGAAGGAATCCTGTCCATGTTAATCCAGTTCTACGATCCGGTCTATCACTGTTTCACATTCCCAGATTATCAACTAGCACCAACACTAGAGGAGTACTCTCACTTGACTGATTTACATATCAATGATCAAGCTCCATTTTCTGGACTGGAAGAAATTCCAAAGGATCAAACTATTGCACGAGCAATTTATTTGGACGAGTCGGAAGTCAGGACTCACATGACCACTAAGGGTGGCATCCAAGGTTTGCCAGCCCAGTTATTGACAAAGAAAGCCTTGTACTTTGCCAGTATAGGGAATGTGGCCGCTTTCGAGAGCATCTTTGTTTTGCTCACCTACAAGTTAATTTTGTTTCCCAACATCGATAACTTTGTAGATATCAACGCCATTAAGATTTTCCTGATTGGAAACCCCGTACCGACCTTACTCGCAGATGCATATCATTCGGTACACTTAAGGAATTTATACAGCGGAGGAATGATCACGTGTTGTGTACCACTACTATACAAATGGTTCACTTCCCATTTGCCTAAATCTGCTGCATTTTGGGATCAAAAGAATACTTTACGTTGGTCGCAGAGAGTCATGTCTCTTACCAACTCGGACATCGATTGGTACAATCGAATCTATGAAAGGATCAGAATCATTGACCGTTGTGGAAATTTCTCAAATGTACCCCTTATAGGAACTAAGGGAGGAATCAAATATCATCCGGTATTGGTTTGTCGTCAATTTGGATACCCGATGAGGCATGTCCCGCGCAGTGCTCATCTGGAAGGTCTTTTTTTCAAGGAAGGAGAAAATGACAGGGCACTAAAGACGGAAATAGTGCACTCTTGGAAACACGTTCATAGGAAAGGACGAGAGTCTCTAGGAAAACCAGACTGTGTCTCGATGGAGCCTTATCTCCATTGGGTATAAACTAGAGCTCTCAAGCTGAGGATGCCTTAACCTCATCAGGAAGTTCTTCCATTAAGGGACTCTGCCCTTTCAAGTTACTCTTAGCAAAGTTCAACAAGAGAAGAGGTCTTGGAGGAACAAGTACCGCATTCTCAATGTGGAGTGCAAGAAAATAAAGCAGCTGTTAAGAGAAAAAGATGCCCTGATTGAGATTTTAGAGCAACATGCTGTAGAAAATCAGGATGACCAAAGGAATTTGCTCGCTCCTTTCACTTGGCAAAGGAATGACAACCCAACAACGGCCCAAGAGCCCCGGTCAAAGAAGAGGAAAGCACCCGAACCTGCACTTGAGCCCTCTTCAGAGAGGACTCAGGATCCATTAGTTTAGATTTCCTTTTCCAGCACATTGTAATCTACTGTATTTCCATTTCCGCAATCCTTTGAATTCAATAAAACGGGGTTCTCCCCATTGTTTGATATTTGTAATCAAATTGTCAAAGTTTACTTTGAATAAACAAAAACAATTAATATAATCATTGCATTCATCATTCTCACGTCACGTATTCTTCTTACCTACGAATCTCACGTTTGTGTCTCGGTTCTAGAGTCAAATTGTCTCATTCATACAATACTCGGGCCAATCGTCAGAAAAAGATGGATGATCTCGAGGAAGAGAACAGAGAGTTGAGAGAAGAGATCGACACTCTGAGAGAGCATCTGAGAAAGCTTCATAACGACATGCAAGCTCTAGTAGAAGCTCAGATGCAAAAACAAAGGACTGTGATCTCGGAGATCACATCAACGCCCATAGTGGAGAAGTATGATCCTAGGTTCAAGATGCCGAAAGATCGCCCCTGGGGCATGCCACTTAACTATATCCCGGAAGGATATATTTCGCCAATCACTAAAGATCCGGGAACCGCAGCAGGAGCCGCTGGGCCTGAAGGTTACAGAATTCGGGAAAGCAACGATGCTAGGGGCATGGCAACAACTCTTGAAGGTTACAAACTTTGGGAGGCACCGAGAGTCTCGACCATAATGACTATACCACCACCTGTGGTACACACTGTCCCGAAAGGACAGATTCCACAGATACCTTCTGGTGGAAACGACAGCATGATCGACTGAATAAATGAATTCCAGGACCAGTTCCTGAAGATGCAGAAAGAACTGCAAGCCCTTCGCGGTCAGGATTTATTTGGAAAGGACGCCGCAGACCTTTGGTTGGTCCCCAATGTGAAAGTCCCACATAAGTTCCAAGTGCCCGACTTTGAAAAATACAAGGGTAATTCTTGCCCTCAGAGTCATCTGGTGATGTACGCTCGGCGAATGTCCGCTCAAACAGAGAACCAGGAGCTACTGATTCACTACTTTCAGGATAGTTTAACCGGTGCCGCATTAAAATGGTACATGGGTTAAACCGCGCTACGATCGGCACATTCAGAGATCTTGGCGCTGCTTTCGTTCAACAATATAAATACAATTTGGACATGGCACCGGACAGAGATCAACTCAGATCGATGTCACAAAAGGACAAGGAAACCTTGAAGGAGTACGCTCAGAGATGGCGTGAAATTGCCGCCCAGATTTGTCCATCTCTTGAGGAAAAAGAGATGACAAAGATCTTCTTAAAGACCTTAAGCTCATTTTACTATGACAGAATGGTCGCTAGTACGCCCAGTGACTTCACCGAGATGGTGGGCATGGGAGTTCGTCTTGAGGAGGCCGTCCGAGAAGGACATTTAGTTAA